>JBANSL010000012.1:17060614-18447697 GCA_037127255.1 Persicaria tinctoria
TGTGAGAGTGACGTCGAGAGGAGGCTGGATATCAAGGAGGCTTGTGAGATGATTGAAGATGTTAAAGAGGTACAAAGTGAGGATGATTTCTACTCTTCATATGCAAGTGATGGAGAAAGAGCCTCTTCTCCTCTAAGAATGTCAGATGATGAGTACACATTTGTGCCAACAAGTTGATGTTGATGTGTTGATGAGAAAATTGGAGTGCAAATCTTCTTCATGATGAAGGCTTGGAAACTCTTGTTGCACATAATGCCGGGTAAATTGCATATAACCATCCTTTATCTTTCGCCCTTTTCACTTATTTAACCGCCTTTTATCTTGAAAATCGAAGAAAACCATCATATATTGTATATTTGTTAACATTTACTACCTCTATACGAAACCCTAGTAAGCCCGCGATGGCTTACGAAAGACCTTGGTGGTAAAATGTTAATAAAAGTATAATATTGTCTAGTTTTCATTAATTTTCAAGATATCGATATGGTGTTTTAATTAAGTGAAAAAAGGGGGAAATGAAAGGTGTTTAAATGTAATTTACCTAATATTGTGAAGGACTGAGTGATCCAAACTAACTGAGTTTGTGTATCATCTCAAAGTACACTGAATAGCTTGTGTAAGGAGTTGGATATATCTTGTTTTGTTGATGATGCATTCATCCTTATATCATTGTAAATGGTGTAATTTGGGGGTGGTATACATTTGTTACTTTCGTAGTAATTAGAAAACAATTTTTGTGCATGTAGATTTGTTCTAGTTAGGGTTTTTTTTTTGGGTGCGAATATTTGTTTTAGTTAGTTAAATGATAAATTAGGTTAATTACCTTTGTTCTGTCATTACTATTCGATCAGTAAAATCTTAGATTGTATCTGAATTGTTATCTCTTCTTATTCTTTTTATTTTTTCCCTTCCAGTTTGAAATGTGCTCTATTCATTTTTTTTTTGGTAAATAATGTGCTCTATTCATAGTTTCATACTATCTGAACATTTTTTTTGACTAAGTACTATCCGAACTTGATTTAGGGGTGTTAGCAAGTTATTAGGCAAATTATAAAATTTTGTATAAATTTTCAACTTGGGTAAACTCTAATCTTATTTTAATACTAGCAGAAAAATCTATTAACCTATTAATACTACCGCCTTCCGTAAATAATTTTGAAGTTTTGATGGATATATACCCAATTAATAAAGTTTTCATGGGTATATACCCGATCAAGTTCGGATAGTACTTAGTCAAAACTAATTTCAACCACATCAGCAACTATTCCTGCCACGTCAGCTTTCCACTAACTTTTTAGCTTTATACACTTTTCATCCACAACTATTCCTGCCGCCCATATCAAAATAAAATTTTGTAAATATATAAAAATAGATGTGAAGAATATAAATATATTTTTTTAATTTTTTTTAAAATTAAATTAATGTTAAACTAATTTGGTGGAGTAGGGAGGGGAGTAGGGGCGGGAGCAAAAGATCCTTACTGGAGATTGATGGCTAGGAATTGTCGTGTGTAAATATATTTTTACATATTTAAAATACATATTTCGATATTAAAAATGTAAAAAAAATAAAAAATAAAAATATCACAATACTAGATTCATTTTTATCTAAATGTAGACATCAATTTCGAATATGTTTAACTATATTTTTTTAAAAATATTTTTCTTTGATTATAATTATGCAAAATAAAACTGAAAAATTGATATTATTGGGTTACATATAGTTGAGTAAATAGTATCCAATATACCACTTTGTTGGACTCTTTGCAAAAATGACAATCCTCTTCAAAATTTGCAAAAGTAGCAATTAAGCCCAAAATTTGGCAAAAATAACCGGTTATCTTGACCTCTTTTCACAGGTCACCTGTTGAACTAAACTCTCGCCGCCTCCACCTCCTTCTTCTTTCCGGCCGTTCCCAGCCCTCCACGAGCCATCTCCGGCCAACCCCTCCTGCTAGACCGTTTCATTGTAGAGAAGCGAAGAATGAAGAAGCGAATCGTTGTTCCCCCAGTCTTCATCGCCATCTTCATTTCTTCGTCCTCAGAATCTCTAATCTCCAGATTGAAGATGGGGAAGAGCCACAAGCCATGGATCTTCTCTCTCCTTTGTGTTCTCCTCTTCTTCGTCGCTCCGTTGCTCTCCTTTTTCAATTTGTTCCATCTTCATCTGTTGTTGGCTTGATGATTTCGAAACAATGTCGATCTTTCACGAAATTCTCTTTCCGGTTCTCGTGTACAAGAACCCTAATTCCTCTGCTGGAACCACAACAAATGGATCCCGATGAGAAGGTCCTTAATCCCGCTGGTGATGGCGCCAATCCGAACCCTAATATTATCGAGGATTTCGGGGAGGTGTTGGTAAGGTCCTTAATCCCTAATCAGTAAGCACCACCTACTAATTCATCTTTTCGATTCGGGTTGTTTAAATCTTATAATAGTTTGCAATTTTAGTTTGAATTGGGTTGCTTTCACCCCTTCTTTCAATTTAAAATTTGCATATTTTCGAATTTGGATTGTTTGTAGACTACATAGGCTCGCAATTTCAGTTTGATTTGGGTTGGTCATAGCTCATAAAAGCTTGCAATTTTAGGCTAGGAATGTGAAATTTATCACGCACGCAAGGTGCTCGATGAAATGCTAACTAATTAATGGGGTGTAAATAGAGAACGTTGGTGTTATATTGTTACATTTTGTTTGACGTGGATATTTAACTATGTTTTTGAATTATACTAACACATGATCATGTTATTAGTAGAAGTGACTTGGTCTAAATTACAATTTTGGATCATTAGTAATGTTTTACATCTCATTTAGTCCATGAGTGTACCGAACAATACAAGAAATAAAGATAAATGTTAATAGGAGCAGCTGAATGTGACATAAATTGATCCCAAAGGTTTAACTTTAGCACTCGCAAATCAGAAAATTCCCAAAAAACTTGCTAAATTATGTAATAATATATCCAACATCTCAAAGGAGTGTGGGAAGATTATCTTGCTTTGTATCTTCCTTCCCCTCACAAACCGATATTCATGTGATGTTACAAAGTTATGATGCTAGTTTGATTGGCAAGAGTTATTTCATGACTGGCTAGCTTTTTTTATTTACTGTCATTGGTGTTACAAACCTCTCTGAACAGGTTATTCAATCATGCATGTAGACTCGTATGCAACTTCATATTGTTGTATTTGTGTTGGTGATATTAATCGTGAAGTGGGATATATGTGCAGCCGACATTAGCTTTAGAGGGAGGTCTAGCCACTTCTCGAGGATGGGCCTCCTGGATCACATGAACCAAGCCCTCGTTTCTGCATACTAGAAGATGTTGAAGGAAAGCAGCCGACATTAGCTTTAGTACTTCGTTGTGTTTGTTTTAGGTCGAAAACGTTTCCTCCCTTTTGATGATTGGTCCCTTATGTTCTGGATTTATGTATGGATGGTTTTATGGTTGGTTGTTTTGAATGGTGTTCTAACTTCTATAGTTTGTGCTTAATATTGTCTATCCTGCTGTTGTGAAGATTCTGAGATTGACAAGATCCGACAGGGATTAGTCCGACAGGGGTTACTTCTACATTGGCTAAGACATCGTTGTGACTGGCTAGATAATAGTATTTACTGGCTAGTAATTTACATCGCAAATATTCGGGTTTTGCATCTTAGGCAAACAAAATAGACAACAACATACTTTACCTTGAGTTCATGCAAAATAATAAAAACCATCATTCGCCGACTGAAAAGAAAAGGTGTCCATACGACGAGCGGCATATGATGACCTTACCATTCCACACTTACTTAGGTTTTAATTGTTTAATCGTTTCCACCTTTTGGATGACTTGTGTTTGATTACTGATAAGGTATGTTGTGGTCTTGTGATCACTTGTTTATATGTGTTATGGATGGTTATTGTGAATTCTGCGTTATGACGCATTTTGTTTGAGTTTAATGGTCGATATACTTAGGATGAGAAGTTTATGAGATAGATAAGATATGTCATGGGTTATTATCTTATTGGCATAGACTTTGATTTTATTGGCTAGGAAAAATCATATACTGGCTAGTAAACAAAAAATCGCATACATTTGTCTTTTGCATCGTCGACAAACTAAACGGCCAGTTATGTACATTCAAAACCACCAAAACCCCAAAGTGTCATTGAGTTACAAGCAAACTAATTAACAAAATACTACATTCGACTACGCAAAAGAAGTGTTACCCAACTAGACATCAATTTCTTCACCTTGCCACGCCACGCTTGCTTATGTCCTCCGACGCTTCCGGCGAAGGAACTCTCCCCAAGACGGGTACCTGCTTGTCTCCATTATCTTTCTCCTGACGGACCCAAACGACATGCTCTCCTCTATGAGCATTGCCCCCTCGTCCATGTCCACGTCAGGAGCTTTACCTTTCATCTCCGGAGCAACGATTGTCGATTCTACCCATTATGTTGTTTCGTACTTAACTTGTTATGTATTGGTTAAGAAATTTAGTATTTTGTAGTTTTTGGTTTAGGTCTTAATTGTTTAATCGTTTCCACGTCGGGAGCTTTACCTTTCATCTCCGGAGCAACGATTGTCGGTTCTGCCCAGGTTTTCTTGTTTATCTTGCCAGTTGTGTGAATTTCTGTGCTAGCTGAATTGTTGTATTTTCCATCCAAATGGTTATCCATGCCATACTCCAAATTGAGATCAAGATGCGATATAGACCAAACTTTACTTCAAAATATTTTTTCCCATAAACATATACAAAGTGGGTGTCTATAGATAGATAAAATTAAATTAAGTTCAAAAATAAATTTATTTTTTAATTTTAACAAATAAAAATGGATGAAATTTAGTTTAAAACAATTAAAATTTAAGTTGAGCCATTTGTCACCATCTCATTTGCCCCCTTTCAAATTTGGTGGGAAGGAGCCCTGACGCCATTCTTCCTTCTTTTAACCGGGTAAGGGTTGAATAGGTAACTTTTTTATTTGCAAAACTAACCTTCCACTAACACTTTGCAATTTGTGCTATGACAATGTCATTTTTACAAAGTCCAATTTTTTTTGGTATATTCATGCAAAATGGCCTAAATACTCTTTCTTTGTCGAAATCGCTTTTTTATTTATTTAATAGTTATGAGATTGAGCATCAACCGAATAGAGTTGGACTATTAAAGGAGGAGACAAGAGTTTGAGATAAGATCGATTTAATCTATATCTACATAAACTCTTAATTTAAACTCTTAATTTAGAAGAGTTTAGGATGATGTATCAAGCTTAGAGGAATTTTAGGAGTGTTGACTAATCATTTTTTTACCATCTTTCTTTGATTTTCTTTAATTCTAATTTTTTTCTTCTTTTTTCCTTTAATTATCTTTTTGCTTTAATTTTACTAACTATTGGGCTTAATTCAAAAAATTGACCTTAGCCTAAATGATATTTTTAGTAGTTTTTTTTCTAAAAAAACAATTTATATCTATATAAACTCTTAATTTAGAAGAGCTTATGATGATGTGTCAAGCTTAGAGGAATTTTAGGATTGTTGACCAATCATTTTTTTGCCATCTTTCTTTGATTTTCTTTAACTCTAAATTTTTTCCTTCTTTTTTCCTTTAATTATCTTTTTGCTTTAATTTTACTAACTGACGAACCTCGAACTAAAAAAGGTCTCCATCTTTAGTGGGACCCGGGAATAGACCTAGTGAGGTCCTCAATATTCCCAACAGACTTACCTGACCCGCACCGAAATAATCGGTACGGCCCAACCCGTGCCGCGGGAACAAACTATATCGTAAAGACATTATCCCATCATCGAGGATTCATCAACGAAATGGGAATCAATCGTTTACCTGTCACCGTTCGCTGGTTTAGAGTTGATAGTTACAAACTCTTGATTCTCACTTCAGACTCCTAAATATCAAGAAAGAGTCCAAATGGTTATCCACGAATGAATTTAACCTTTTTCCACGGAGCGGCTTCTTATCCCGATGAAGATCCTTGAACATTCAGCTTTCTGCTTTCTTTATCACTCTTTCTCTCTGAATCTTATTCTTTTCAGGATACTGTGTTAGGTCCGCTCATTCGTTCTCTCTCTTGGTGTCCAAAAGTCCTTTTCTTCTATTTCTTTTTTCCCTTTTATAGGTGACAAGTGATCTCCAGGTAGTCGCCACGTGGGGTTTCCTGACCGACACGTGTCCAACTCGTGGGATGAGGGCATGTTGGGCACGTACCCCCTTCTTCTGTTCGCGGATGGTATATGACTTTGTAGATGGAGATTTTGATTCTATCCGCGGTTGCTTCTATGGTGACTTTATTTTCCCTTTTGTTTTCTCTATTTTTATATTTATTCAGATGTTTTTATTGCCGGTTTCGTCACTAACTATTAGACTTAATTCAAAACATTGACCTTAGCCTAAATTATATTTTTAGTAGTTTTTTTTCTCTAAAAAAACAATGGGATTAATTTAAAACGTAAAATTAATAATAAGAAAATATAAAATTAATATTAGTAATCTATATCTCTATATATCTATGTATACTACTTTAATCATTTTTTTAACCCATGAGTTTAATTCAAAATATTTAATTATCTGCACTTTTACAATTATGTTATAATATTAATTTAATACTATATTAGTAAGATTTTATTTATAAAAAAATCGCGCCATGGTGCGGGGATCATACTCGTTGTTAATTAATTATAGAGATCGATCCAGTCTATCTTTTAACTATATATTTATTACGAAATTATAAGGATCACCCTTAGTGGGTGAGATCGAGAATGTTTGAAAGAGCTTGGTGTCGGGTGTGTGCATATGTGAAATAAATAAAATTCCACGTCGAAAGTGAGGATGATTCCAAGTTTGTATATAAATAAGTGGACTACCTCATTTAATGTCAATTGGTTTTGGGTTGGAACCCATTTGCCTCAAGATTACTAGTAAAAAGTGGAAAAAAACTCAAATTCATTCCAACGGTTTTCTATTTTTTCCCTCCTGCAAAATCGGTCTCCCCTCCCCCGCCCGCCACCAATGCCACATTCACCTTCCCCGCTTCCGCCATCGCTCTCGGTCTCCTCTCCCCTACCCGCCACTGTTGAGAGAATGAGATGTGAAGAGACCAAAAAGAGTCCCACATCGACAATATGAACAAAGAAACCTTAGTATATAAGCTAGTGAATTACCCCACCTAATGCCAATTGGTTATGAGAGGATTAACCATTCAATCTTATATGTTGTTCAAGCATTCTTAGATTACCGATGTGGGACAACCACATTCCACCATTCTCTAGATTACCAATGTGGGACAACCATATTCCAACACGTCCCCTCAACCCTATTCCAACACGTCCCTCTCCTACATTTAATTATTAGAGGAAATGGTACTAACTAGACCATTTTTGGGGCCTATTTGCAAAAATCACATAGTAGGCCTAAAATTGGCAAAACTAAATCAGTCCACCCCTTGCAAAAAAAAAGAACCGGTTATTTGTAACTGTTCATCACCGGGTATAATAGCCTTGGCGGAGAACACAAGCGTTGACGCTCTTCATCCGAGGACGAGAAGAACCAACCCCTTCTGAGGACGGAGCAAATTCAGAGGTTAGGGCCCTTCATCTCAGGCCATCCACCACCACTGCTTCAAGTTGTTTCCATCTCCGATACAGATAGCCACCGCTTCCCACATCAGCTCGAATCTCATTTTCAACGATGGCAGCAAAGGTTGCGTGCCTAGTGAAGAGGAGCGCGACACTAAGAACCTTTACATGAAGATCTCCTTTTCTCTCCAACAATCAAATCCAGAAGCTGATCCTTTGTCCCCTGCTGAGATTAACCAGCCCCAAGCTCAAAGGAACTTGAGAACACTTGACTTGTGTGAGAGTGAAGTAGATGACCTTGGGGGCAATTGGATATCCCATTTTCCTGATTCTTACAACTTACTGGAATGTCTTAATGTTTTCTGCCTCAAATCTGAGTTGCGGTTCTCTCATTTGGAGTGTTTGGTGGGGAGATGTCCTAACATGAAGTCACTTTGGGTCAATCATGCCTTCCCCCCTTGACAAGCTTGCAAACCTCTTATCGAGAGCCCCTCAGATGGCTGATTTGGGTACCGGTTTGTTTATTATAGACAACAATCAAGATTTTCTCGGGGAAAATTTTGATCAGCTCCTTCATTTATAAATTTGTTTATTATAGACAACAATCAAGATTTTCTCGGGGAAAATTTTGATAAGCTCCTTCATTGATTGTAAAAAAAATAGCTTAAGTTTGTCTCTTAAGGAATCCTATATATTTATAAATTCAACTTCATATTAAAGTGGAATCCCGCTCGGCTTATGTGCTAGGCTAATAGCGCAAGGGTGCGCATGTGCGCACACGACCCCCGATCCCGAGTCCCAACGGACTTCAGTATGGTATCAGAGCGGAAAAGCCAAACGGCCCGACTCTCAATCCTAGGCTAGCTAAAAGGAGAATGAGATGCTAGACTCGTTGTCCAATTGTCAACTAGAGGCAAAAAACGACCCTAGTTGCACTTGCGGGGCCGTGTTGAGAGAATGAGATGTGAAGAGACCAAAAAGAGTCCCACATCAACAATATGAACAAAGAAGCCTTAGTATTTAAGCTAGTGGGTTACCCCACCTAATGCCAATTGGTTTTAGAATGGAACCTCACTCGGCTTGTGTGCTAGTAGCACATGTGCGCCCGTGCACACAACCCTCATTCATCGGTCCGAGTCGGACTTTGATATGGTATCAGAGCGGAAAAACCAAACGGCCCGACTCTCGATCCTAGGCTAGCTAAAAAGAGAATAGTCCAAGTCTCAACTAGATGGTCATTCCTAGTTGGACTTGCGGGGGCGTGTGTTAAACATATCAAGCCCTAGTATATGAGTCGGTGGGCTACTTCTTCTATTGCCAATTGGTTTTAGAATGGAACCTCCCTCGACTTGTGTGCTAGGCTACTAGCGCATGTGCGCCCGTGCATGCGACCCCCGCTCATCGGTCCGAGTCGGAATTTGATAGCCACCAATGCCACCGTCACCGCTCTTAGTCTTGCCATTTCCAACGTTCCGAGCCGTAAGCTCTTTGTACCAATCAGGCACTCCTACGAGCTTGAAGCACGTTTCCTTGGGACGACCCTTCTTTTTACAAGATGTGAAAACTCTGTCAAATTTGGCCTTCTTATAATCCACCTTGTAATTAGTGGACCTTCAATATCCTTGCCCTTTCTCGAATTTGGAATTCTCAAACTTAGAATTCCCAAACCTACCGGCAGCTAATATCTCATGACTCATGTTCTGTCGTCCTGTGATATCTTTCTGTCTCTCAATTTGAGTCACCATCTGAAATGCGCTATTGATAGAGGGCAAAGGATCCATAGAAAGTATATGATTCCAAATATTCTCAAACTGATCACTTAATCCCATGAGAAAGTGCACCAGCTTTGTTGTAGCCTCACGCTCTAGCATCTTTTTGAGCAACAAACAGGTGCAATTCTTCATGATACCATGAGTGCAAGTAGGAGTTCTATTAGAGTATACATTGGTGTGATGTTGTAACCGAAAGGGAAAAATGGTATTTTCTGTATTAGAGCTATTATAAATAGCCGGAGAGGTTGTTGTAACAGTTTGGGAACTTAAGCACAAAATCAATTCCATACACAGGGCTTTTCTTCTCCATTTCTCGTTGCTTGTTGATGATCAATCTTGATCATTTAGCTCGGTAGATGTGATTTCTCATGGTATCAGAGCTGCACGGTTGAAGATCCGCCAGATTCAAGCAAAGGATTCGCAACAATCGAGTTCGGAAGCTGTGCGAGATGGAGGAAAACCTTGGAGCGATTCTTCGTCGAGAATTCAGGAATTTCAACAATTCGAATGATCCACTGGCTCTCTCCAACTCGGATCATCTCGGATCTCAATTGGTGGCACACAAATTCAATGGATCCAACTTTCTGAGTTGGAGTCGTGGAGTGATGATGGCGTTGGGTGCCAAATTTAAACTCGGCTTCATCGACGACTCTTTTTCACCAGCAGAGCTTACTCAGGCGGAGATGCAAAAGTGGTTTCGTTGTGATTACATGATCCGTTGTTGGATCCTGAATTCGATAGAGAGCAACATCGCTGAAGGATTCATGTACATGGAGTCGTCAAAGTAGCTATGGACAGAGGTTGTCGAGAGATTTGCTCAAACTAATGGTCTTATGTTGTATCAATTGAGGAAAAAATTAAGCAACATAACTCAAGGAAACTGGACTGTAGTTGAGTATTTTTCTCAGATCAAGAAACTGTGGGACGAGATATTGAGTCTCAAAGGAGTTGTGAAATGCACATGTGGTGCTTTGAACAACTGCACCTGTGATGTGTCCAAGAAATTGGAAGAGGTGGATGATCGAAACAAATTGCTTGAGTTCCTAATGGGACTAAATGATGGATACGAAAGTGTTCGCAATCAGATTCTTGCTCAAGATCCACTCCCGTCGGTCAATAAGGCATTCTATATGGTGAAGCAGATTGTCGTTGGTGAATCTGCGAGCACCAGTACTGATTCGAGTGCATTTGCTGCACAGAAGCCCGCAAATGGCAAGAAGGAGACAAAAGTGGATAAGGCGAGCAAGAAATGTGGCCATTGTGGTATGACATGCCATTGGAAGAGCAAATGTTTCAAGATCATCGGATATCCTAACTGGTTCAAGAATCCGAAGCCTAAATCTCAAGGGAAATCCATGGCATCTGCAGTTGAAGCAGATGATTCACCACTGGATGATGATGTGGTGAGAAAAAATGAGAACTTTGATACTGGTTTGATCAATGCACTTTGCCAGGAAATGATGAGAGCAATGAAAGGCAAGGAACCTGTGCATACTGCCTCCTTCAGCTACGCAGGTAACTACCTTGCTCTTGCTATCAGTTTACCTGTGCATGCTGATTTGCTTGAGTGTAAGAGGAGATCTAAACATCCAATTAATGTGTTTTTGCCTGATGGGACAATTAAGAGGGTGTTAACAGTGGGGGATATTCAGTTGCTTGGGTTTCTCCTACATGATGTTATGTTGCTTCATGAATTTAAGATTAATCTGTTGTTTGTTGGCAAGTCCATTGATGATAATAATGTGGAAGTGAAATTTCATAAGACAAGGTGTGTATTTCAGGACCTTGAGAATGGAAAGGCAGTGTTGATTGCAAGAAGAGTGCAAAGAAGACTATTCAGAGCTGATATTGCAGGTGATCAAGGTGCTTTGGTCAATACAGTTCAAGGTGCTTTAGACAGATTAGTGAATAAGGAGCATGTTAATAAAGTTGTTCAATGTCCTAGTAGGTCTATCTTACATGCTAGGCTTGGGCATATTTCTGATTCAAAACTGCAACATGTTCAGGGTTGTACATATGTGTCTCATGATAGCAGTTTCTGTGAACCTTGTGTATTGGCAAAGCAACACTCTTTACCATTTTCAGTAAGCAAGTCTATAACTTCTTCTTGTTTTGAATTGATTCATATAGACTTGTGGGGACTATACAAAGTGCCAAGTTTGATAGGTGCTAAATATTTTGTCATTATCCTTGATGACTTCAGTAGAGCTGTTTGGACCTTTCTGGTGGTGGATAAGTCACAGGTCTCAGGTGTGGTAGTGTCATTTGTCAAAATGGTTGAGACACAGTTTGACACAAAGGTTAAGAAGGTGAGGAGTGATAATGGGATTGAGCTTCTTAAGTGTGCATAGTTTTTTAGAGACAAGTGTGCATCAAAAGTCAATTCCATATGTTCCTCAGAAAAATGGTCACGTGGAAAGGAAACATAGGCATATCCTTGAGACTGCTAGAGCAATTCGGTTTCATGCTCATTTACCCATTAGGTTTTGGGGTGACAGCATATTGGCAGCTACTCACATCATCAATTTGCTTCCCTCTGTTGTTCTGAAGTGGGTTACTCCCTATGAGAGGTTATTTGGCAAGACTCCTGATTACTCTCATCTTAGAGTAGTAGGATGCCTGCGTTATGCTTTAATTCGTGGAGGGGGTAAAGACAAATTTGGTCCTAAAGCACACAAGTGCATCTTGCTAGGATTTCCTAGTGATCAGAAGGGGTATAGACTGTATGAGCTTGATTCTCAGAAAATTATCATTAGTAGGGATGTGGTCTTCCAGGAAACTATATTTCCTTTTCAATCATCCACACCTCCCTTATCACCTCCTTCATCCTTGCCATCGGTGTCCCTGGAGGATAGGTAGAGTGGTCTCCCACACCTGTGCACTTGCCTGTTGATTCTCCTACACAGGTTACTGATGACACCCTTGATTCCCCTACCCTTCCAGTACCTTCACCTCCACCTCCAAATCCTATTCAATTAAGACGTTCTACAAGACAAACACACCCTCTCACTTACCTTAAAGACTTTCTTGGTCCTTCCCTCACCTCTAATTCCACTTCAAATATTTTCCTAGCCACTTCCATTTCAAACACAAACTATTATTCCTCTGAATATGTAGCCTCCCTGGCACATGTTCTTGCCATTCCTGAACCCATTATCTATAAGCAAGCTACTAAGTACCCACATTGGGTGCAGGCTATGGATACTGAGCTAAAAGCTCTGGAAAGCAATCACACATGGGAGCTCACTTCCTTACCCACTGGTCATTCACCCATTGGATGTAAATGGGTTTATAAAATAAAATTCAAACTAGATGGAAGTGTGAAGAGGTACAATGCCAGGTTACTGGCTAAGGGGTATAACCAAATCAAGGGCAAGGATTATAAACTCACCTTCTCCCCGGTTGCCAAGTTCACCCCAGTAAGGTTGCTCATTGCTTTGGCAACTCTCAAACACTGGCCTTTACATCAACTGGATGTAAACAATGCATTTTTGCATGGATTTTCGGATGAAGAAGTCTATATGACTGTCCCTAAAGGGTATTCTAAGGGTGCTCCCTCTCAAGTTTGCAAATTGAAGCGTTCTTTGTATGTGTTAAAATAGGCTTCACGTTAGTGGAATTTGGAGCTTACAAAGTTTTTGTTGTCTCTGGGATTTGATCAGTCTATCTATGACTATTTTCTCTTCACAAGGCATGGTTCTAGAGGATTGATTGCTATCCTTGTGTATGTGGATGATCTCCTTATCATAGGAGAGTGTATGGATGGTATCACTGCAATAAAGCATTCACTTCATCAGGCATTCACCGTCAAAGACTTGGGGGAGGCTCGGTATTTTTTGGGTCTAGAAATTGCAAGATCATGTTCTGGAACACTTTTGAATCAAAGGAAGTATGTGCTTGATATCTTACAAGATACTAATATGTGTGATTGCAATGCTTCACCCTTCCCTATGCCTAGAGGCCTCAAATTGTCCACTGATCAGGGTGAGATATTGGATGATCCGGAGAAGTATAGACGCCAGCTGGTTGGTCGTCTGCTATTCCTCAATATGACAAGGCCGGACATCTCATACTCCATTCAACATTTAAGCCAGTTCCTCAGTGCTCCTCGTCTTCCTCATTGGCAAGTTGTCATTCATGTTGTTCGATATCTTAAAGGTTCTTCTGACTTGGGATTGCTATTCCCTGCAGATAATATCATCACATTGAATGGGTTTTGTGATGCGGATTGGGGAAATTGTGTTTTTTTTTTCCAGGGCGCTCAATTACTGGATTTTGTGTTTTTCTGGGAAGAGCCTTAATCTCCTGGAAGACGAAGAAACAACTAACAATGTCAAAATCCTCTTCTGAATCTGAATATCGAAGCATGTCCAAGACCTCCAGTGAGCTCGTATGGCTGGATTCGATGCTCAATGATCTTCGTTGTAATGTACCCAAGCCGATTCCTCTCCATTGTGACAATAAATTGGCGATTCACATTGCTGAAAACCCGATTTTTCATGAGCGTATGAAGCATCTCAAGCTCGACTGTCATTATGTTCGGGAACAACTGCAATTAGGCTTCCTCATCCCTTTCTTGGTTCGATCTCAAGATCAATTGGCTGATCTATTTACCAAGTCGTTAGGGGAACCACACCATCAGCTTCTTGTGGGCAAGTTAGGGCTGGTTGTGTCACCAGATTCAACTTGACGGGGGGGGGGGGGGGGGGGGTATTAGAGTATACATTGGTGTGATGTTGTAGCCGAAAGGGCAAAATGGTATTTTCTGTATTAGAGCTATTATAAATAGCTAGATGTTGTGAGCTAAATCTGTCATGTTTTACAGTAACTTTTATATCGTTTTCTGCATACATTACATGCATTTGGGTTAGATAGTACAAAATCTATGTAGTTTATGTTTATTTGACAAATTATGGAATCTACACCAGTTTCTGTTTTAATTCGCAGAATTCGAGGCGTTTAAAGCAATTCTAAGGAAGGTCAGAAAAGCTCAAAAAACCACTACAGAAGTCCAAGTTCAAAGAAGCAACGGAACCAGTCAAATCAAGTTGAGAGCCCAGGTTACTCGATCTCGGGTGAACCTTACTCGATCTAGACGAACATGTGCGAGCACAGGCCTTGTCGACTAGGAGTAGTGTCGAAGAGCCAGACCAACCCAGCTCCGGGACCCTACTCAATCTCGAGGACCACCTAGTCGAGATCGACGACACTGAGACGCCACACCCGGAGTCGACAAGAAGAGAAGCTGATCGAGAAGCCGAGGACGAAGGCGCTGAGCAACCCTACTCAATCTCGAGGAGACCTGGTCGAGATCGAGGAGCCACCATGCCCTAGTCCGAGTCCATGCCGAGGAGGAGTCCTCGACATCACCAGAGAGCCGTCTTCGAGTACACCTCTACTCGATCTCGAGGAACCCTAGTCGAGATCGACGACGCCCAGGAGCCCAGATCCGAGCTTGTCGAGCAGAGTCACCCGAGAAGATCAGTCGACGACGAATCCTAGTCGATGTCGACGAGCCCTTGTCGATGTCAAGTAGACCACTTTCTGGAAACGCGTCGTCGTGAGCAGTCCGAGTCGAGTTGGAGTTACTTGGAGCCAAAGGAAGTCGAGTAGGCCGAGATCTATCAAGTTCTATCCATGGAAGGGGAATCTATCAACATGAAGAGACTTACCTAGTTTAGATTTATCTTTCCCTATTTTAAATTTAATTTCTTTATCGCTTTTATTTATCATTAAAGTTTTAGATATAATTTTAGATAGAGATAGAAGATTCTATCCTTGATTAGCAAGGAATAGAATGATATAAATAAAGCCCTAGGGGCTAGTCATTTAATCATTCAATTTCAGAGGTAGAGAAGTAGTTCCACAGAGAAGTTTTAGGAGTTCTAAAGTTTTTAGGGTTTTGGCATTCTGCGAAAGTTGATTGCCGGGATTGTAAAGGCTTTGAATATAGTTTAATGCAAGTTTCTTTTTATACATCAATGTCTGCGATTGCGATGAGGAGCGAGTAGTCCACCCACTTCTGGGGCTGGGGTGAGCCCGACGGTGGCCATGTGAGATGATGCAGTAAAGGTCAGATCTTGTTATGCAATTCGTCTTCTATCCCTATGAGCCTGATTCTTTTGCGAGAGTTGAAGGTGATCCTTGTTTGTATTATTGAAGCGAAAGTAATCTTAATGCAACTTGGATTAATTATGTGAAAAGGGTTAGTAACAATTAGGGTTTATGCGAAAGCCTCTATATGCCTATTTGTTAGTAACGAAAGTTATTTTGATGGAAAGCATGATCTTTTATGCCTTTATGTGTTACTTTGCATGGTTATCGTGGTGGTGTTGATACCCTGGCCTTGGAAGTCTTTTATTATATTGATTTATTTCTGTCAGAAAGTTGAGTTTTGGTTCGAAATTTGCAATTTAAGTTTTATGTTTTTTTTTCTAGTCGATACAGAGGAGAGTCTCGTCGATCTCGAGTAGGACCTTAGTCGATATCGAGTTGGCTTTAGTCTAGGTCGAGTTGAGTTCTGCTTCTGTCGTCGATTTTGAAATTTCTGTTTTTGCTAGCTGTTGTCGATCTCGAGGAGAAGCTTGTCGAGATCGAGTACGCCTGTTGCTTTGTTTTATTGTCTGCTTGCTTTGTCTTTTCTGTCTTCGTTTTGTTCATCGCTTTTATTTGTTATTTTATGCTTTTATTTCTGTCTTTTCTGCTGCTTGTCTGTGAGAATCTGTTGCTACCTAAGAACTGCTGACGTGCTTCCTCGTGGATTCGATCCTGACAACCTTCTACTACAACGGGAGGAAGTCTTGTATTTATTTGCTGAGACAGGGAAGTCAGTCTGATCTTTACTTTATATTTATTTCATACTTGACCATCCTCCTGCAACAACAAATTGGCGCCGTTGCCGGGGAAGCTATCATTCGCGCCTTAGGTAGTTGAATCTCACGTCTACTTTGAGTTACTTTTCAGGTGTATGCGCCGTTCTGGTCTACCACCCGAGTTTGACAGCTTAGACGAACCAGAGCGTTACCTACACATCCACTCTAAACTCAAAAGGATCATGGCGGCCGCTGAAACACAAGAACAGCTGATTGCCAGGCTTACAAGGGAGCTAGCCGCAAAGGATACCACTATAGCCAATGAAAGGGCAGCGAGGGAACAAGAAGCTGAGCACGCAAGGCAAGCAGAAGCTGAGCTTGCCCAATATCCAACTACTGCTGAGGATTATATGCATCCAACCCTCGTCTTGCCTGAATCGGCGATTCTTATCCCTGAAAACTCTTTTGAAATTCGCACTCAATTTCTTATAGAGCTTAAAAATAATGCCTTTTTTGGTAGATTTAATGAGTGTCCTCTTGAACATATTACGAACTTTTCTGACATGTGCCGTACTCTTGCTGAAGGTACAACTTTGGAATATGTCAAGATGAAGTCTTTCCGCTGGTCGCTGGCTGGACCTGCACTGAAGTGGCTTGAAGGGCTGAAACCAAGATCACTGACAACATGGGCCCAAGTAGAGCAAGAGTTTCTGAACAAATTCTTCCCACCCGCCAAAACAGCACATCTCCGCCAGAAAATCACCGCCTTCAAACAGAAGCAAGGGGAACTGCTGGCAAAGGCATGAGAACGCTACAAGGAACTTCTGCGATCTTGCCCTACTCATGGACTGCCACCCTACGTCATTCAAGAGATCTTCTTCAACTCTCTTGATCAAGTCACTAAGGACAGAATCAACCACTATACTCGCTATGAGTATCTGACAATGCCGCCAAGTGACGCATGGGGTGTGCTAGAGAAGCTCACCAACTACGACAACAAGTATGGGTCTACTGCAACTTATGAAGAGAACCCATACGCCAGGCCAGCACTTTCCATGCCCCTCTATGAGCCTCCTAAGGAAATTGATCCGGATGTAAGGGA
The DNA here is from genome assembly GCA_037127255.1 of Persicaria tinctoria. Lineage (NCBI taxonomy): Eukaryota > Viridiplantae > Streptophyta > Magnoliopsida > Caryophyllales > Polygonaceae > Persicaria > Persicaria tinctoria. The sequence continues at coordinate 17,077,877 of JBANSL010000012.1, forward strand.
ACAGTACTACAAAGATCAGAACAAGAAGCTCCTTAAGCAAGTGAAGTATCTTTCTGTCAACCAGCCTTGCATTGAATGCGGATCGCAACGGCACACCACTCCTGAGTGCCCACGCACAGAGCAAGTCAGGATGGCAGAACACCATGAGGAGGTAGCTTACGCAGGGGGTCCCAATCGCTACGTGGGGGACCAAAGGTTTCAGCAACCACAATGGACCCAAGGTGTCCCTAGGAACCCCCCACCCTATAGAGCTCCAGGACATCCGGAAAGGGACCAGAAAAAGGATGATATACAGACAGTCCTGGAGGAAATACGGAGGAATCACTCAGAAACTAGGCATTCCTTCAACTCCGTCTACACTCAGATGCAAGGTGTCAACTCTAGGCTTGGGGAAATCGATATATGGAGAAAATCAGTTGATACACAGATTGGTCAGCTAGCAGCGGGAATCCCCAGACAGTCAGGTGCGCTCCCTGGGTCTTCAGAACCAAATCCTAAGGGAAAGACGGGACACATCACTGTTGTAAAACTCAGAAGCGGACATCAACTGCAAGAGCCAGAGGTCGGAAAGCAGCAGAACAATGAAGAACAACAACTCGACATCGACAACACTGTAGTCGACATCGAGGAGGGCCTAGTCGATGTAGAGGAGAAACTTCAGAAACCTTCGTCTGCACTACACAGCAACTCGACTGCACCCAATTTGGTCGAGATCGACAAGGGGCTACTCGACATCGACGACGGTCAACCCGAGATCGAGAAGACGGCAGCACCTCCGACATCTGTTCTGGCTCCGAATCCGAAAAAGAAGCTGCCTTTCCCCACGAAATCTCCAAAGGACCCGGCAGAAAAGAAATTTCAGCGCTTCATCAAGATGCTTCAGAAACTCAACGTCACCATCCCCTTCACAGAAGCTCTCAATGAAATGCCATCCTATGTCAAGTTCCTAAAGGAGATACTGAGCAAAAAGCGATCGATGGCTGAAATTACGGAGGAATGCAGCCATTTGGACATACTGGAGAAGAGGCCAGATCCAGGTAAGTTTGCTATAACCATTGGATTTGGTCCATATAAAATTAATGCTTTATGTGATCTTGGAGCTAGTGTAAGTATAATGCCTTTAACAATTTGGTCCAAGATTAAGATAGGTGCCCTGGAGCCTGTGGATGCTAGACTGTATATATGGCCAACAACACGGTTGTCATTCCAACAGGCATGGTAGACAATGTGCCAGTACAAGTAGGTAAATTCTTTGTCCCTGCTGATTTCCTAGTTATTGATATGCAAGAAGATCCTGCTTGTCCAATTATTTTAGGAAGACCCTTCTTGGCAACGGTGGATGCCAATATAAGCGTAGGGAAAGGAGTGCTCACCTTCAACATCAGCGATGAGGTAATTGAGTATTCCTTTAATAAAACTGAAAGGCATACAGGTCCAATGGAAGAGGTGAAATCTATCTCAGCTGGCTACATCACCTGCGGGGAACCCAAGGTCAGAAATATGACCCCTGAGGAGCTAGAAAAAAGGGACATGGAGGCCCAGGTGGAGGAGATCATGGCAATCCTAAAGGAGGACGCAGAAAATCCAATCGACACAAATGAAGGTACGTCGTTATGGATTAATTATTTTTCGGATGCCTTGACAGGAACTAAGTATGGGGTCAAGATCGACCAAGACTCCTCGACATCGAGGACCCTAGTCGATCTCGACAAGACACAGAAGCCTCCACCAGCACCAGCGTCATCGAGCAGCAATACAGAAGCTGAGGCCTACTCGACATCGAGTAAGCTACTCGACATCGACCACCACCTTGCTTCCTTGACTTATCCCTCCTCGACACTGGAGCCACCAGAAGCAGAACCCTACTCGACATCGAGTAGTCTACTCGATGTTGACAAGCCCTCCCATTCGTCGACTTCTGCATCCTCGAGCAGGCCACCACCAGAACCAGCAGACTCGTCGAGATCGACTAGCCCTAGTCGAGATCGACCAAACACTGTGATCCCCGATTCCGTCTCTGCAAAGGTAAGCCAAGGTATGGATCTTTCTTCTCCTACTTCCATTAAAGATTTATCTATACATGGGAGAGGTTTGCCTTGGTATGTGCGCTTATGTAGGATATCCAATGATGAGCCCAAGGAGTATGAAGTTGGAGACAAGCTCTATGTCTCTAAATCAAAAGATCATTGGTTCCATAATAAATTCAACAAGAAGCGGATGGGACCTTTCGTGGTGAACAAGATCCATTCTGGAGGATTACAGCTGATGGACAAGAATGGAGTCTTATTTGAGGCCCAAGCTACATGGGCCCTGCAAATGCCACCTTGAGCTAAATGGAAAAGTCGGCCTAGCGACTATAAAATCTAGAGCTTGTACATAGACTTTTTAGGACTTTTGAGACATTGTTTTGTTTGTTTTTGGTTTGAAACACTTTTAGTTTTTCTATTGTGGGTATATGTCTTCTACACTTTTCAGGTCCATGGATAGAGACAAGCTATATCAACATTCATACTCGGCCCAAGAGGTGCTTCCATTCGAAATTTAGAGGCCCTGCACACCAGTCTAGTGAGTTTCTTTCTCTACCCTTGTTTTTATACAATGAGGACACTGTAATGTTTAAGTATGGGGTGGGGGAAGAGCTTACTTTATGCATATTTGCTATATTGTGACATTATGTGTGCATGTTTAAAGTTTAGTTCTTTGAATTGCTACATGGCTATTTTGGAATGCATTATTGATTTATGTGCTTATATATGCATGTTTTCCAAAATTTGAGAAAAATGACCCCCATTGAATTTTTTTTGATTAATGTCATGGAAGCTTATATTGGACTCAACGATGCAAAATTGGATTCATTAGAGATATAGCATGAAATTGCCTAGTAAAGGGAAGTCATAATGAAGTGCATTATTTCTTGAAAACCATGAAAGGAGGTAAAATTTGAAGTTGCTTTTGACATGTTGCATGATAAGATGATGGAGGACTTTAAATTTCCATATAATGCTCATTGTTTGAAATCCTAGCCTTACCTATGCTTATGCATCACAAAAGCCATATTATGCCTTATTTCAATTATCGCTCCAGATGACCTAAATATTTGTCATTCTTTACCTTATCCGGGGATTATGTTGAGAAGGATATTACATTATGGAGATTATCATATGGTGTTTGTGTTGTGATTATTATTGGAGCTTGGAAGGAAATTGTTTGAAATATATGGAAAATTTAATGAGTGAAAGAAAATCTAATCACCTCAGGAGATAAAGGTAGATTGACCCTGCTATCTGAGATAATAGTTTGGAGAGATGGGACACATTGTGAGGAGTCCAAGGCACTAAGTATCCGGGGCCATTCATGACACCCATGTTTGCGACTCGCGAGAAGGCAGTGCTGAGGTCAAAGAGGTAAAGGCATTATTATTGATAAAAGCATTATGAAAGGCGATGAATCTTATGAAAAGGAATGTGGAAATTCAGTTTGGAAATACTCCATTTCCCCGGATCATTAGCACCACATTGCCAAAAATTGCCCACCTTTAGCCTTTTACCAAATCTACTCCTTATTTGAGCTTAAATTGAAGTCCTCTTGATTATCAATGCTTTGTCACTTATGAATGTTTTTGCATAACCCTCCTTTTGTGAGTAGATGTTGCTTTGATATAATTGCACATGCATGGATTTGTGACACTAGTACCTTTTCGAGGATGGTAATTGACTGCTGGGTTATATAAGAATGAATCTGATATGTTGAGAGTTTTGATTTCTTCCCCTGAATGACAATTAAAGGTATTTCTTGAGGACAAGCAAGCTTAAGTATGGGGTGTTTGTTGTGAGCTAAATCTGTCATGTTTTACAGTAACTTTTATATCGTTTTCTGCATACATTACATGCATTTGGGTTAGATAGTACAGAATCTATGTAGTTTATGTTTATTTGCCAAATTATGGAATCTACACTAGTTTCTGTTTTAATTCGCAGAATTCGAGGCGTTTTACAGCAATTCTAAGGAAGGTCAGAAAAGCTCGAAAAACCACTACAGAAGTCCAAGTTCAAAGAAGCAACGGAACCAGTCAAATCAAGTTGAGAGCCCAGGTTACTCGATCTCGGGTGAACCTTACTCGATCTAGACGAACATGTGCGAGCACAGGCCTTGTCGACTAGGAGCAGTGTCGAAGAGCCAGACCAACCCAGCTCCGGGACCCTACTCAATCTCGAGGACCACCTAGTCGAGATCGACGACACTGAGACGCCACACCCGGAGTCGACAAGAAGAGAAGCTGATCGAGAAGCCGAGGACGAAGGCGCTGAGCAACCCTACTCAATCTCGAGGAGACCTGGTCGAGATCGAGGAGCCACCATGCCCTAGTCCGAGTCCATGCCGAGGAGGAGTCCTCGACATCACCAGAGAGCCGTCTTCGAGTACACCTCTACTCGATCTCGAGGAACTCTAGTCGAGATCGACGACGCCCAGGAGCCCAGATCCGAGCTTGTCGAGCAGAGTCACCCGAGAAGATCAGTCGACGACGAATCCTAGTCGATGTCGACGAGCCCTTGTCGATGTCGAGTAGACCACTTTCTGGAAACGCGTCGTCGTGAGCAGTCCGAGTCGAGTTGGAGTTACTTGGAGCCAAAGGAAGTCGAGTAGGCCGAGATCTATCAAGTTCTATCCATGGAAGGGGAATCTATCAACATGAAGAGACTTACCTAGTTTAGATTTATCTTTCCCTATTTTAAATTTAATTTCTTTATCGCTTTTATTTATCATTAAAGTTTTAGATATAATTTTAGATAGAGATAGAAGATTCTATCCTTGATTAGCAAGGAATAGAATGATATAAATAAAGCCCTAGGGGCTAGTCATTTAATCATTCAATTTCAGAGGTAGAGAAGTAGTTCCACAGAGAAGTTTTAGGAGTTCTAAAGTTTTTAGGGTTTTGGCATTCTGCGAAAGTTGATTGCCGGGATTGTAAAGGCTTTGAATATAGTTTAATGCAAGTTTCTTTTTATACATCAATGTCTGCGATTGCGATGAGGAGCGAGTAGTCCACCCACTTCTGGGGCTGGGGTGAGCCCGACGGTGGCCATGTGAGATGATGCAGTAAAGGTCAGATCTTGTTATGCAATTCGTCTTCTATCCCTATGAGCCTGATTCTTTTGCGAGAGTTGAAGGTGATCCTTGTTTGTATTATTGAAGCGAAAGTAATCTTAATGCAACTTGGATTAATTATGTGAAAAGGGTTAGTAACAATTAGGGTTTATGCGAAAGCCTCTATATGCCTATTTGTTAGTAACGAAAGTTATTTTGATGGAAAGCATGATCTTTTATGCCTTTATGTGTTACTTTGCATGGTTATCGTGGTGGTGTTGATACCCTGGCCTTGGAAGTCTTTTATTATATTGATTTATTTCTGTCAGAAAGTTGAGTTTTGGTTCGAAATTTGCAATTTAAGTTTTCTATTTTTTTTCTAGTCGATACAGAGGAGAGTCTCGTCGATCTCGAGTAGGACCTTAGTCGATATCGAGTTGGCTTTAGTCTAGGTCGAGTTGAGTTCTGCTTTATATTTATTTCATACTTGACCATCCTCCTGCAACAACACTAGAGAGGTTGTTGTAACAGTTTGAGAACTTAAGCACAAAATCAATTCCATACACAGAGCTTCTCTTCTCCATTTCTCGTTGCTTGTTGATGATCAATCTTGATCGTTTAGCTCGGCAGCTGTGATTTTTCAAGTTCCCTGTAAGGTTTTCAACTCATCTCAAACGCGCTTCTTCTTATCAAATTAAGCTGCTACTGTCTTGCTTAATCTCAGTAACCTCTCTCTGCAGCTGGTAGATAAGAGGAGCATTTGACTCTGCAACTCGTTCTGAAATTTCCTCTTAAAGATCCATAGCCGACGAGACATACATGAAATTCTCTGCAATATCAGCCTTCATTGAGTTAAGAACCCAACACATAGCCATGAAATCGCAACGAATCCACCTTTCCAGTTCAGCAGATCCTTCATCTGGCCTGGCGCATCCTGCATTAACGAAGCCTAGCTTCATTTTGGCGCCTAATGCAATACGAACACCTCTACTCCAGCTATTGAAGTTGGCACCATTGAACTGAACCCCAACCAATTGCATGCCAGGATGGTCAGAATTCGTCAGGTGCGGTGGATCGTTGAAGTTCGTACCAGAACTCGGAGCCTGATCGGAGCGATCTCCCCCATTCATGTTCGATCTAGTATGTTCATAATTGCACAAATCCAAGCACAAAAACCGCAGATCTAACAAAGGAAATCAATCGGAAGCAAAACAAACACACATATATGGAAACGCGAAGCAATCGCGAGCAGTAACAACCAGAAATCAACAACAGAACCAAAATCAACAACACTAGATCAAGAAACACGATACTCGCAAAAAACGGAAGCTAAAGAAATCAAATCGCAGCTTGTCGCTGGATTGAGATGTTTTGATACCATGTCAAGTGGAGCCTATGAACCGAGATTACATGCTTGTGATCTTAGACATGATCAACCTCCATCACCGAGTAGGCAAGAACACATACCTGGACACAGTAGTGAGATAGCGAGAGCAAGAGAGGAGAGTTAGTTGGAGAACTTCTTCTGTAAGATTGTATTAATTGTTCACTTATTCAATATGTACAACAAGGTCTATTTATAGCGGAGAATGGGTTACACCTTTGACAACTAACTAACACACTTATCCACTTTATTAGATCTATATTCCAACTAATCACAACCTATATACTCTACACGTACCCATTCAATACAAAACAGAACATTCCATATATAAACATATTTGTACACCAATTCAATCCAAAACACACAAAAGTACCAATTCAATCCAAAACAACATATATACACAAAACTACCAATTCTAACCATAATTGCAAGTTCATCTACGATACCAAATCACATAAAAGTACCAAAACACACACATCTATGATACCTTCTAGGGATGCGAGGAGGGCTGAGAAGGTGAAGGAGCCGCATCAAATGACCGAAACAAATGGGGGCTACTGCACCACCGAGGTGACAGAGGGCTGCGAGACTGTCCTCGCGCCCATGAGCTCCATCATCTTCTTCTCAAGTTCTGCCATGCGCTCCCTCAATTATTCATAATATTCGACTCGTTCGGCTCAAATAACAGCCCTACCTACAAGTCGCAAGTGACTACCGGGGTTTGTAAATTCCACCAGATACTTGTTCGGATATCTTTTCCGCTTCTTCCATGAAAACTAGGCAAGATAGACGCCCAATTTGATTTGAATTCAAACTTTGATCCTTCCGGTAAATTTGGCATATATGATCACAAAATAGGAATATATAGAAGAATTGAAGAGTCGTTGTGAGAGTGGCAAAGTAGGAAAATTTGAAGAGATGGAGATGAAATTGATGCTGCAGAAACTAAAACGGATCGATCAAAGCCCTTCATGAGTTGGAACTTAAATGTTGTAACTGTTTATTTGAATTATACATTCCAAACCCCAAATCCCCAATCTTTTATTTCTTTGTGTGTTTATATAAAAAGCTCAATCGATCTGATTTCTCCCATGTAGTGTAATTACTTGGTAAAGGTAGCAAGCACGCGACGGGGAGGAGTGAAGGGGCGACGGGAATGTAGGACGGCATAGTTATCAAGCATGAGGACATCGCCCTTCCTCCAAGGTACAGCCACACATTCCTCCTCCATGATCACCTTACATTCCTCCACCACATCTACTGGTATAGGGACATCGTCCCCGAATGTCACCGGATTTTCTAGCTTGTATCTTGCATCGCCATCACTCTCATGGGCTGGCATTATGCTATTGAACCATGCCCTTCTTTCTTTCGCCCGACTCTTGTCAATCTTGATGCCGGGGAGTGGCTTCATCGCCAGCCTCGCCCCATTCTCTACCCATTCCAGCCTCAATCCGAGCTTGCTCGCCCTACCGGACAATATTTATATATATGATTTGTTAGAGCAATTCAGTTGTGGTTGTGGCCCTGAAAATAGCAGTATCTTACTTTTGGTCGGCAATGGTCTTGTCGTCGGTGGAGAAGGTTGTTTTCCAGCTTTGGCCGATGGGAGACGAAGTGTCGTTGTCGTTGGGTAAGAGCTTGTGGTAGATCAGGCCATGATCCTCCATATGCTTCAGAAACTCGGAATGATTTTGTTTCAATCTGTCATACACAATGTGGCCTAGTACGATTGGAGTCTCGCCTTCACTTCCCGGTTCCACCTCACAGTAAAAGAATGCTTTGGATGGATTATTCTGGAGCTGCATAACGTCCTATGTTACTTGTTGTGGATGATCATAAGGATATTTTTCGCGTTTTTTAAAAACTCTTTAAAAAAATATCAGGTTTAACAAATCATTTTTTAAGATTTCTTTTTAATAAAATCATCTAATATTGTATGACTATGTTAAACCCATTTAATTTTATTTATAATAAAATATTATACTCCATCCGTCTCAAAATTTAGGTTGTTTGACTTTTTAACACGTTTTTTTATGTGTTAAAAACTCTATGAAATATTATTATTTTTTCAAAATTTTTAAAATAATTTCAAACTTATTAGTAATAAGTTTCAAATTTAAAAAAAAATTGAAAAAAAATCAATATTTTATAGAGTTTTTAACATATTAAAAAGCGTGTCAAAAAGTCAAACGGCCTAAATTTTGAGACGGATGGAGTATTATTTTAATTAAAAAAAATCTTTGATTTGATTTATGGAATTTTTCATTAAAAATTATTTAATTTAGGCATTAATATTTTTTCAAAAACCCAACAATATATTTAGTTTCACTTTTTTTAAATTTTTTTTATCAATCGTTTCAACCAGAAAAACACAAATATAGAGTTGACTTCCCCTATTTTTATCCCTCACTTGAATCTGTCAAAGCAAATATATATATATAGGTGGCAACGAATCACGACAAAGAACTCACATAAGCCATCTCGTTGTGGAAGTGCACAGGGAGGTGGGGAGGGCTGTCGTTGGAGGTGTAGATCCGGCCGACGACGTGAGTCCTCGGTGCGGCCACCCCTGCGAACGGAAACTCCTCGTACCCGAAGCCTTCGACGACGTCGTTGAAGTCAGAGGCCGTGGGGACATCGAATCCCCGGAACAGCACGGCGCCTGCCTCGTGGAGCCTCGCCTCCACCCAAGACTTGTGGGCCCGCACAACCTCCGCCAAGTTGCTGGCGCCGGTGGCCGCGGACGAGGACGGCTGCACAACAACAGGAAAGGGAACGCCGTTGAACACCTTTTGTTGGGGTACCTCAACCACCTCGAACACGTCTGCTGATGCTGAATCCATGGTGGTTTGTGGAGATTGAATTTTCGAGGAGATTGATATATAGGGATCGGAGTATATATTAATCAATTAAAACGTTGGACTGGTTAATCAAAATGTGCATGTGGTCATGGAATAGGGTGTGTAAACGGGACTTCTTTTTTGGCTTGGGTATTTTAATATATACTCCACTAGACAACGGTCATTGAACACCATATCGTCTGTTTTCCCCCTTTTCTAAGCACATGCCTTGGAAGTTGTTCAACTCCCAATTTTTTATTTTATTTTTGGATTGTGACATGTGTACTCCCTAGGATAGATCAATAATCCGTTTTATACCATCACGACACTTATCCGGTAATAATTACAAGTTGTAAAAACAAATATACAGATAGATTTAAAAATCCGTCCGTTATAAAAATAAAATAAAAAATCAAAGGAAAGATCTTTGGTAGTAAGACATGGTGACCAAAAAAAATATAAGGACGGATCTTGGATCCGTACGTCCTATAAAATCCCAAAACACGGACACATCCTAGATCCGTCAATGTATTTTTTTCACAACTTGTAATAATTATATATGGGACAGATGTCATTAGATCACTCCTAGTGGAGTGCATATAGCACCTGCAATGAGTGCGTATAGCCACTCCGTTTTTTATTTATTGAGTTTGGGTGCTCAGACCACCACCCAAAAGCGTCCTTACGGACGAGAATCTGGATCACATGATGAGATACGGTAAGGGTCGTAGTTGAGGATGTGCCGAAGGTGCGTCATTTTATTCGCAACAAGATTAATTTCCCTTAATACATGGACGTAGGAAACCACGAGGAAGTCCTGAAATAGCTTCCGAGAATCGGCCATAATCTCGATCTCCCAAGGACAACTCCAGACATCATTGATAGCGTTAATAACTGCTAGGCAATCATCTTCAACCTTGAGCCTCAAAATCCTGATCCAGCGAGCTGCAACCAAACCCTGGTGAAAAGCCAGTGCCCCACCTTGAGAGTGGACATTTCCCCACAGTACAAACCTTGGCAAAGAAATACCGAGCCACAATGATCTCGAATCACAATCCCAATAGTTGCCTCGTTCAAAGAACTCATCTCCGCATCAAAGTTTAATTTGAAAGATCCTTTTGCCGATTTTTTCCATCTCAAGTTCTTTCTTTTCCTTTGGGTCAATTGTTTTGTCTTTTAATTTCCTTGCTTTAATTCTCTCCTCTTCCCAAAAGAGTTGTTTAGATTTTCCATTGTGATAGGTGGTATTTTGAAGTTCCGATCCTCCTCAACTATAATCTTATTCCTAATTGTCCACATGCACCACCAGATAGTGGCTAGATGTGTTTTTTTGTTTGAAGATAGCTTTCCAAAACTCACATTGGTCAACTACTTTATGTTTCTGTTTGTTATCTGTGTATTTTGTATAATTTCTCCCATTTGATGATTAATTTTTCGTGTGTGGCCGGCCTCTTTTACATTGATAGTTTATGAATAGGTGAATGGAGTCTTCTTCACATTGGTTGCATAGGTTACAGGTTAGGGGGGTAACCATCCCTTTGTCAGCCAGTCTCATTTTTGTAAGGAGTCCATCCATGACAAGTTTTCAAATGAAATTTATTATTTTTGGAAAGCATTCAATCTTCCAAATTCATTATCTTAGTTGGTCTTGTGTGTTTCTGCTTCCTGTGATGCTTTCTAGTGCCGATGCTGAGGTAAACTAGTCGTGTTTAATTTTTTCCGATAAAGACGATCTTCTATTCCATTCATTGGGATTTTTGTGTATTTAATTTTGTCCACTGCATTGTTTGGTAGGATTTTCCTTAGTTCATCTAACTTCCATTGTTAATCTCTTCATATAAATTTCTCTATTTTTTCCTCTGTGTTAATTGGACTAGATGGTATGTTGTAGTTAATGAGTTTCATACCTATAATCAATTCATCTGTCCAAAATCTTATCGTTTTCCCATTTCCTACCCGCCATATCAGTTGTTCACACAATTCATCTTTTGTTTCAATTAGCTTCTTCTATTGCCAAGATAATGCTTTCTTGTTTCTGTAGTTCCACAGTTGCTTAGATTGTAAGTATTTTTCCTTCATAATTTTAAACAAACAGTTTTCTGGATCTTCGAGGATCTTCCAAAGAAGTTTCATATGAAGTGCCTTGTTTATGTCTCTCTATTTGTTTAGACATAGTCCTTCATTATGTTTTAGTTAATTTACAAATTTTTCCCACCCTATTAGTGATTTATAATTTTGGTCCTTGTTCCAGAAGAATCCTCTATTTATTTAGTCTGACTCTTTATGAATTCCTGGAGGCAACATAAAGCTTTGCATAACATAATTCGGTTTCGTGGTAAGATTAGATTTAATTAAGATTGATCTTCCTTGCTGAGAGAGTCTATTTGCCTTCCATTTTGAGTTGTACTCGACTTTTCACTATTGTCTCTTCAAAGGTTTCCTTAGTTACCTTTCCGATTATAATGGGGCATCCTAAATATTTATCTATCATTTATTGGTTCGTGATATGGAGTATGCTTTGAATTGTCAATTTTTGCTAAGTAGAAACTCTAGACGTAAATTTGAACGGTGATTTGTTGAAATTTACTTTTTTTCTTGATACCTTGAAATAATCATCTATAGTTTTCTTTATCTGATTGCATGATTCAATACTTGATTTTGCAAACATAATGATATCAGCTGCAAAAGAAAAAAACAGAACTCTAGTTCCTGTGCTCTTGTGCATTGGAATCCAATCATTTTTCTTGAGTCATTGGATCTTGTAGTGCTCTTGTATGGACCTCCACCCTATGATAAATAGGAGAGGAGAGATTGGGTTTCCTTGATGGAGTACCCTTGTCGGGCGAAACAATTCCGAGGACCCGTCGTTGACTAGGAGTCTAGGACAAAGAATGAAACTTTTTGAACACACTATTCAATCCACAAAATAAATTTTTGATCAAATCCAAATTTACGAAAAACTTGAAAGAGGAATTTTCGGTCAACTCTATCATATACCTTTTCCATGTCAAGTTTAACAGTTGTTGTCCTTTGAAAGTAAGAAATATTTCATGTGTTATTAAGACATTATCTTGGATTGCTCTAATCGATACAAAGGCCCCTTGAAGGGGATGTATATATATTTTTTTCCTGTACTTCTTTTAACCTATTATCTAGGATTTTTGCAATAATCTTATAGATCAGGTGCATAGGCTTATTGGTCTATAGTGGTATGTGGTGTTTGGGTTCTCGCTTTTTGGTATCAATGATATGAATGTACAGTTGATTTGTTTCAAGATCTTTCCCGAGATTAAAAAACTTTTGACAACTCGAATAACGTCTGGTCCAATTGTATCTCGTTAGGTTTGGTAGAATTCTGCTATCATCCCATTTGGTCCAGTGGATTTAATTTGTTCTTCCCAAGTGCAAACACAACATTTTTAATTTCATGATTTGATATAAGTCTTATTAGTTTCACATTATCTTCCATTGTAATTTCCATTCCGATCGATCAATTGTTGGTGATCACTTAGGAATTTCAGTTAATGTTGTCTTTCTTAAATCGTTTTTCAAAATCATTTTTAATTTCTTTTGTGATGTTTTCTTCCCCTATAATTTGGGTCCCTTTTATCGTCGTTATTGTTCTTATTATTTTCTTGTTTCTTCTTCCGGTGGAAACTCGATGGAAGTATCCTAAATTTTGTGTTTGTTAGCTTTAGGTGCTTACAGTTTGTCCTCTAACTCCAGTATTTTCTTATGATATTGTAGTAACTTTTTCTTTTTTTGTATTAGTGTATGTTGTATAGTATCATCTCTATTTCTGTTGATGATTGTTTCTTTTTTTTGATATCTATTAATTTCTTATCCACCTCTTTGATTTGGGAGAAAATATTCCCAAAAGTTTTTTTGTTCCACTCTTTTGCGATTCTTTTTAACAATGAGTTTTCTGTACTAGGTTGTACATTCGTTATCAATCATAATAGGCTACGTAGAAAGCTATGCATCGATTTTAGTATATGTATATAGATTAATGGGTGAGATCGAGAATGTTTCAAGAGATTGGGATGTAACATTTAAGGCTCGGTGTTCTTCCATAAATCATCCCCAAACTATATTGTTGTGACCATATTTTGCCATGTTTTATACTTACTTTTATATCGTTTTCTGCATACATTTCATGCATTTGGGCTAGAATAGTTTAGAATCTATGTAGTTAATTTATACTTATTTGCCCAATTATGGAATCTACACCAGTTTCTGTTTAATTTCGCAGAAATCAAGGCATTTTACAGCAGTTCAGAGTAGGGCTGAAAATAACCCTATTTACCCACATTAATTTTACGGGTGAAAACCCGTAAAAAAGTGGGTGACGGGTGGAGCGGGTGCGGGTGAAGCGGGTGATGGATGGATTATGGGTGAAGATTTTTCACCCATAACCCGCCCCATTAACCCGCCCCGCACACCCGCCCCGCAAACCCGCATAAAATCCTTAAATTTACATATATAATGTGTGTGATTTTACTATTTTACCTTATTCAAGTTTAACTTCTACAAACTCTAATCCTTGATTAGTGCTTTGCCCACCAAATTTCAATTAGAATGGATACGGTCTCGGCTTGCTCTTCCACGTTATAGCAAGGGATATACTGGATTAGTATATGATTAGTATAGAGATATATACCCTTCCACTTTCAAATTTCAATGAGCTCGTCATTTTAGTGCTTTGCCAACCAAAAATATAAATACATAAACCCACCCCTTTGTAATTTTGAGTTAGAATAGGACTACTAGCTATTGATGTTGATTTGATTTTTTCTTTTGTTTCACCCATTGGGTACCCGCTCCACCCGCATCACCCGCGCGGGTCAGATGCGGGTGAAAAAATTTGCGGGTGATGGATGGAGCGGGTGGAGTTTTTTACCCACGGGGCGGGTGATGGAGTGGCTTCATCCACCCATAACCCGCCCCATTTCCACCCCTAGTTCAGAGAAAGGAGGAAAAACTCAAAGTCAACTACATAAAGTCCGAGGTCAAGGAGTAGCGGAACTAGGACAAATCGAGCTGAAAGCAAGAAAATCGAGTCGAAACACACAGGTCGATATCGAGTACATATAGTCGATATCGAGTGAAGTCAAGCCGATTTCCACCAGAAGAAGCCAGAATCGACTAAGTCAAGAAAGAGCAGGTCGATATCGACTTAACCTAGTCGATATCGAGTTGACCCATATCGAGTGAAGATCCAGAAGTCGACCCAAGAAATCTGAAGAGGAAAAATGCAACTCGATATCGAGTGAGACTAGTCGATATCGAGTTGAGTCCAGTCGATTTTCATCCCTGGAGCCGAGATCGAGTCGAGAAGCTGAAGACGAGAAAGTTGCAGGTCGATATCGAGTTGTCCTAGTCGATATCGACTTGACCAACAGTGACCGACTTCGAGCTAATCCGAGTACTAATCAAAGTTCTATCCAAAGTCCAATGAAGATATCCACAAGATCAAATTCTATCAAGTTCTATCAAGATGAAAGAGATAATTATCTACTTTAGATATAGTTCCTTTAGAGATTTATTTCCTTTATCATAATGTTTTATCTTATGTTATTAGATAGATTTAGATATAGTTGTTCCATCCTAGAATAGCTACATGAAACACTATAAATAAGGCATTAGGGGCTGGATTTTAGGCTTTCAATTCCAATTCAATCAATCCAAGCAAAGCCAAAAGAGAGCATAGAGAGAGAGAGAGAGAGAGAGAGAGAAGTCAAGTAGGAGAAAGAAGGTGGAGGCCGAGTGGAGTTTGTGAAGCGAGAGCGGAGTTGTCTTTATTCGGTTGTAACCTTTCTTTTAGTTTATTTACTGCAAGTTATTTCCTTTTACTATTGATGTCTTTCTTGATGATGAAGAGCGAGTAGTCACCCAACTTCTAGGGCCGGGGTGAGCCTGATGGTAGCCATGTAAGGTGATGCGGTAAAGGTACAAGCTTTTGATGCAATTCGTCTTCTATCCCTACAAGCATGATTCTTTTGCGAAAGTTGAAGGTGATCCTTGTTTGTGTCATTGAAGCGAAAGTGATCTTAATACAACTTGGATTAATTATGTGAAAAGGGTTAGTAACAATTAAAGTTTATGCGAAAGCCTCTATCTTCCTATTTGTTAATAACGAAAGTTATTTGATGAAAAGCATGATCTTTTATGCCTTTATGTGTTATTTTACATGGTTATCGTTGTGGTGTTGAAACCCTGATCTTAGAAGTCTTTTATTTTATTGGTTTATTTCACAAAATCCGGATTTTAAGTTTCTGTTTTACTCGAAATCGAGTTCTGTCAGTCGATTTTGTTACTCGATATCGAGTTAAAGGAAGTCGATATTGACTAAAGTTTTCTGCTTTTTGCTATTTTTTGTGCTTTCTTCTATGTTTTACTGTTTCTGCTGAGATTTGGAACTGAAAAGACGGGTGCTGACACGCTTCCTCGTGGATCGATCCTGACTACCTTCAACTACAGCAGGAGGAAGTCTTGTAATTAATTTGCAGAGATCAGGGAGTCGAATTTGAGATTTATATTTCATACTTGATTTTCCTCCTAACACATATCGATTTCATCTTCAACATGCCTCAGTCTACATCGATTGGAAGATATTTTTGAAAGTCAATGTTTCAAGGATCCTAGCTAGAGGGCGAGTCCTCTTTTAATGCATGAGTTCCGATCCAGATGAGCCTTTACATTTGAGCCTATCTCAAAGAAAGTGCACCTGTTGTTTCAAGAGATTGGGATGTAACATTTAAGGCTTGGTGTTCTTGCGTAAATCTCCCCCAAACCATATCGATTTCATCTTCAACATGCCTTGGTCTACATCGACTGGAAATGATTGTTGAAAGTCAAGGTTGCAAGGATCTTAGCTAGGGAGCGGGTCCTCTTCAAATGCATGAGTTCCGATCCAAAGGAGCCTTTACAAAATTTGAGCCTATGTACAGGAAATTGCACCTACTATTGTTCACTTGAGAGGTCGCTTCAAGGAAACTTGTTTTAAACTTGTTGGTTTTTCGAGTGGTACAATGGTCCAAAGCTAAATGCAGACAAGAAGTTCGAGGCTAATGTTCAGGATGTGCTCGAGAAGGATACTTTTTTAATTAGTAGAGATGTAGATAGACATGTGAATACAGGGTCTTCTAGCCACAGGGATGAGTCTCATTTGGTCAATGTTGTAGTTGTTGAAGTCATTCGGGTCATGAAAGGCAAAGAACCTATGGAGGGAAGAAGCAATGATGTTGAACATCATAGTTTCGTGAATTTTACAGGCAACGCCAGTACTTCATTTAATCATGATGCAGATGAACGATGTCTTGTCACTTGGATAATTGATTCAAGAGCTTCAGACCATATAGTGTTTGGCATGAGCATGTTCCCGGAATTTCATATGCTTGACAAACCTATCTTGGTTGGTTTCCTTGATGGAATTACTCAAGCTGTGAGACATTCTAGGAATGTGAAACTAATTGACAAGATCTTGATACAAGATGTGTTATAAACGCAACGATTCAAACATAATGTATTGTCTCTATCTAAATTTCTTGATGATGATGGGTTCGTTTTCATTTTCTACAAATGGAAATGTGTTCTGCAAGCCATTTCAACTAAAGAAGGCATTGTTGTCGGTGATAGATTTGGAGGCCTTTACAAGTTTTCATAATTCAATTGTCGTTCATAGAAGAGTATTAGCATCAAGAGGATTACAGGCTCTAATAGCTTCAATGTTTTCCCTATATCTTGTGATCAAATAAGCCTACAACATGCTAGGCTTACACATGCTTCATGGTCTAAACTGTAGCATTTTGATTTTGCAAAGGGGTCTACTAGAAACCCTTTCAATTGTGATATTTGTCATATGTCAAAGTTTCATAAACTTCCATTCAGTTCAAGTAATTATGTTGCATCTTCTATTTTTAACGTGGTTCACATGGACCTTTGGGGTCCATAAAGAGCGGCTTCTATTTGTGGAGCTAAATATTTCTTGGTTGTCCTAGATGACCATTCTAAGAGCACTTGTATGTACCTTTTTAATTCGAAGTAAAGATCAAGTACTGTTTTCCCTCATAGAAGGGTTTTTGCAGTTTGTTTGTACTCAATTCAGTACTAGTTAAGATGATACGAACTGATAATGGCACGGAATTTGTGAATTCTCGTGTCACTGAGTTGTTGAGGAACAATGGTATTGTTTATTTAAAATTTGTTCCTAGTGTGCATGAACAGAATGGTCAGGTAGAGCGAAACATAGGTGCATTTAATCAAGACAACTCGGGCTATTCGGTTGAATGTTGGGTTACCTTTCAGATTTTGGGGTGAATGTGTGTTGGCATCTATACACATGATTAATCTCTTTCCATCTTCATGGTGCTACAAAGGAGAACACCTTATGAGGTGTTGTTTAAGAAATCTCCCGAGTATGGACATCTACGGGTGATTGGGTGTTTTTGCTATGGGCTTATTCCCAAAGAGCGTAGAAATAGGATTGAGACCGCTAGCAGGACATGCGTTTTGATAGGATATCCACCGGGTCAAAAGATGTATAAGCTATATGATCTAGAATCACACAAGATATTTGTGTGTAGGGATGTGATTTTCAAGGAAAATATTTTTCCTTTCAAGTCATCCTCATCTAATCCTGAACAGAGTTCATTTATTACTCCTGCTCTTCCCATGGTTACATTTGGAGAAGATGGTGGAGATTATGTTAACAGAAGGGTAAGGAGGGTGATGCTTAACAAGTCTTCACTCCCTTCTCAGTCCCCTGTTGATCGTGTCTTTGAGGATCATGCTTTGGCTAGTCATGCTTAACAAGTCTTCACTCCCTTGAGAGTCAGCATTTGCAGCCAGAAGCTCAGAATCAGTTCTTGAGGATAGGCCACCAGCCAAGTTGCAGCATTTTGTGTGTACTTCTCTTCCTACAAGGAGAGTTCCTAGTGTCTTAGTGGACTCATCATCTCCAGTTTTCAGTGTGGTCCGTTTAGAGGATTTGTAGATATATTTTGGGGATTATATTCATTCATTGTTTAATATATTATCAGTGGTTTAACCAACATCTTTTGCTCAAGCACAAAAGGATCCAGCATGGATTAGTGCTATGAGTAAAGAGTTGGATGCACTTGAACAAAATCATCCGTGGCTATTGCATCTTTACCAACTGAGAAGCATGCTATTGAATGTAAATGGGTTTTCAAAATCAAGTTTCGAGCCAATGGGGAAGTTGAGAGGTACAAGGCTCTCTTGGTGGCGAAAGATTTCAATCAAGTAAAGGATAGGAATTATATGGAAATATTTTATCTGGTTGCAAAATTAACCGCATTAAGGTTATTGCTAAATGTGGCATCAATGAAAGATTGGGCTTTACACAACTCGATGTAAATAATGCTTTATGATTATTTGGATGAGGAGATATACATGACGCCTCCTCTTGGATATGATTGTTCTCGTGCTGGGTAGGTTTGCAAATTGAAACAATCGTTGTATGGGCTTAAACAAGCCAAACGTCAATGGAACATTGAAATTACTAAACATCTTCTTTAGGAAAGATTTCTTTAGTCTCAACATGATCATTCCTTATTTGTCAAGACCAAAGATGATCTGTTCATAGTGGTACTACTTTATGTCGATGATATGCTCATCACAAGCAATGACAATAGGTTTATTGCTGCTATTAAGGCTTCTCTGGATGCAACTTTTACTATCAAAGACTTGGGGTTTGCTCGCTATTTTTTAGGCATAGAGATCTCTCGGTCTCCTACATGGATCATGATCAATCAATGGAAATATGTCACAGATCTTGTATCAAATGCAACTAGAACTGTCAAACGGGTCATTCGGGTCGGGTTTCGGGTAAAACGGGTCTCGGGTAAAACGAGTTTCGGGTTTTTCGGGTTGACTGGAACCCGGGTTTGACCGGGTTTCGGGTCGATTTCGGGTTTGTCAATTTTTTCTTTTTTAAATTAAAAAAATCATGATTTGATAATTTTGTGATAAATTTTAATTATATATAAAAAAAATTAATTATATATAATTATAAATCAACCGGGTCAATCCGGGCACCAGGTCAATCGGGTCAAAATTACCGGGTCAATCGGGTCACCGGGTCGAAACCCAGATTACCCGAAAAATTTCGGGTTTTTCGGGTTCGGGTCGAAAAAAAATTTCGGGTCAAAAATTTCGGGTTCGGATCGGAAATTTTTCGGGCCGGTCGGGTCGGGTTGTGTTTTGATACGTCTAAATGCAACTATGTTGAACTGCAAATCAGCTAAGTTTTTAATGCAACGAAATTTGCATTTTAGTGTTGATGATGGTGATGAACTGGAGGATCGTAAATCTTACAGGTGGTTAGTGGGTCGCCTATTGTATTTGACCCTTCCATGGCCTGACATTGCATACACCATGCAGTAGCTCACACAATTCACGTCGATTCCTCGAGCTCCTCACATGAAAGCTGCATTATGTTTGCTTCGGTATCTCAAAGGTACTGTGAATTGCTCTTTAATTGTTCTATCTCAAAGGTATTGTGACGCGGATTAGGAAGTTGTAGAGATACAAGCAAGAGTCTTACAAGATACTGTGTTTTCCTTGGTGATTCCTTAATGTTTTAGAAAACAAAGAAGTATAAAACAATTTCAAAATCTTCTAAAGAAAGCGAGTATTGGAGTATGTCTACCACTAGGAGTGAGATTGTGTGGATTATTGGACACATGGACGATCTGCATCTCTCGGGTACTCAACCTATTCCACTTTGCTGTGACAATAAAGTCGCTCAACATTGATATTTGGCTATCAATCGTGTTTTTCATGAGCACATGAAGCCCTTACAGATTGATTGCCATTTCATTTTGGAATTAATTCATGATTGCTTGATTTACACAATTCATGTTCAGTCTAGTAATCAGCTTGCCGACTTGCTCACGAAATCTTTGGGTGCTCTTAAGCATTTCTCTTTGTCGTGCAACCTGGGTCTCGTGTTTCATCCCTCCTGTCCACCTTGAGGGGGGATATGAAGATAGCTTGACTTCAGTAGTGTAGCTATTGTCTAACCATATTTAGATATGTTTAACATATAGCTTAACAAATTAGTTAGGCGGTTAGTAAGTTGTTGTGGATAGTCGGTGCAGTGTTGCTCTATAAATAGTGATTTAGTTGTCTTTGTAGAAACTGACATTATATAAATAACAAAAAAATGATTCCCACGGTACTGAGATTTCATCTACCTCTATAGCAAGGTGTGTGCTCTTTGTCTGGTTTGGTTTTCCGTTCTTCTTTTGCTTCCGATCTGTTTTACATCCATGTGTGCTCAATTGGAAGAATTTTTCTAAGTTGGTCGCTTGAGGTAACTCGGCCAAGTGATGAAGAATCTGGGCCGCACCGAAGTTGGTCGCTTGAATGCTCATGGGATGACGTCCAAGAGACCACCATTCAGGCGACGATAGATTCGTCACTTGAAATACTATAAGTCATAATATTATGACTTATAATGTGTGGCTATACAATATTGCTTTCTCCTGATGCAATATTGCGTAGCCATATATTATGACTTATAATATTACAATGCAAAAGGTCGTCGCCTAAATGATGGTCACCGTTAAAATATTGCATCTCTTTTCTTCCCTCTCCTCTCATTTTCTTCAATTCCTCATTCCTTGCCCTATAATTTATTTATTTATTTTTCAAATTGAAAGCTTCTTTGAGGAGTTGGGAAAATCTCATCAAATTTTCTCTTTCAAGAAAATAAACAAAATCCAACAAAACCAATACGATCTCCTCCCTCCTCTCCACATTTTCGGCACATCAAGATCCGAATGAACATATATCTGATCTAGTCGGGATCGATCATTGCGATCATATACAATAAAATAAGAAATCAAGAAGCAATCCAAAAGTGGCCGGCGTGAAATCAATGAGGGCCATTTGAGGGATTGGCTTTAATCCCCTTTGTCCCTGTTATTTTCTTTCTAGCCGGTTTTGAATCATCGATCATAAACTGGTTGCCTTATCGATTACACATATTTCGCGTTCCACGAGGATTCGATAGCTATGGCATCATCGAACTCTGAGAAGATGAAAGCTAAGCGATGGGGCCGCGGAGGGTTGAAAATGATGGGGCGATGTTTCAATTCCAATGAACCCGACAATGAGCCATTCCCGCCAAATCTACCTGAACAACCAGAAAAATCACATCAAAATCAGCATCAACAACACCCCAAAAAGGCTCTAGGTATTTGTTCTTGATCCATCATATATTCAACTTTGTTATATATCCATTTGAATGTGAATAAATAATATATTCTTCGTTTTCAATTCATATGGAAGGGGAGATTAGTCGCCATATTCCAATAAAATTTTCATATAGGTATTTTTTAAGAAAATCTGGTGCTTTTTTGAAGACAAAATAACTTTATAGCAAATTAATAAGAAAATCTAGAATCTTTTTGAAGAAAAAATAATTAAAGATGCCATTTTTGAAGAAATGGTATAAATATTGTCAATTTCCTGAATTTTTTTGTCCTTATTAATTAATTGCCATATGCAAATAAAAAATGATATTTTTGAAAAAAAAATGGTATAAATATTGTCAGGTCTAATTCGCTGATAAAATTTATTCATGCACGGTTTATAAAGACGTTTTAGATGAGACAATTAGCCCTGACTAGGGGCTTGTTTGAAAACTATCAATATCTAAGGCGCCCCTAGTTGGGGTGTTTTAGACGAGACAATGTTCCTCAACTAGGGGCGTCTTAGGTGAAATATTAGCAGTTTTTTGAAAATATACTTTTTTATGATGATTAAACGAGTCTTTAGTTATATCGGTCTCAATTCACTACTATATGGTTTGATTCAACAGGTCTACCTAGAATTGTTCATCGAACTTCAAAGCTTAGTAAACAAGAAGGTGAAAAGGGGCAACACAATCCAGGCCACCATATGCACATGGCGAAGGGCGTGAAGGAGCTCCGGCAAGGGCATGGATACGACAATGTCGATGCCTTTACATTCGACGAGTTGAAGTACGCGACAAAGCACTTCCGCCCTGATCTCATCCTAGGAGAGGGGGGCTTCGGAGTTGTTTATAAGGGCGTCTTAGACGAGACAATTAGCCCTAAGTACATTCCGGCCATCCTTGTCGCGATCAAGCAACTTAACCGAAAGGGCTTCCAAGGCGAAAGGGAATGGCTGGTACACTACTTGCATATCAAACTTTTTTTTAAGTTATTTTCATCCTATAATTTTTTGAATTTTTTTTTCCCTCTCATTTTTGCAGACTGAAGTGAATTACTTAGGGCAACTTAGTCACCCTAATCTTGTGAAGCTCATTGGATATTGTTGTGATGGTGAACAAAGATCACTTGTTTATGAATATATGGCATCTGGTTGTCTTGAAAAACATCTTTTCCGCAGTAAGTGGGCTACTGTGTGCATGATCAAAATATCATCAAACATACAGTCACGACATCAGCTTTCAGAGTCGATAGACATTCTTACCTAAAAACAGTTTGTTGACATTGACTTTCCAAGCTGGCAGAATGTCTACCTAATTTGGAAGCCAATGACAGCAGACTGTTTCCATGTAAAATTGCCTACTGACTACAGAAGTCTGAGTCGTGATTGTGCGCTTGATGAAAAATTCATCGTGCGAATATCATACTGGATTTACTAATTATCTCTTAAGTCAATCTATATTAATTTTGCTCTGTATTTATTTTGATCTCATTTTAATTGTTAGGAAGTCTTAGAACAATGACTTGGTTAAGGCGAATAAAGGTTTCACTAGATGCTGCCAAAGGCCTTGCATATCTTCATGGATTGGAGCACCCCATCATCTACCGTGATCTCAAGACAGCGAATGTCTTGTTAGACGAGGTTGATCAATCGAAACTCGATCACTTTTTTTTTTAATAATGCATTTTGATACTTAATTAAATAGTCCTTTTTGATAGTTTTCTTGTTGCTTAAATCAAAATTATAGTAAATAAAATGAATTTCAAGAAAATAAATTCAAAATTTCTAAACATATGTAGTAATAGTGCAACTGAAGAAAATCTCATTTCACTATACATATTTGTTACATATAGAAATTCAATGGAAAGCTGTCAGATTTTGGACTGGCAAAGGAAGGACCAATTGGAGATCAAACTCATGTTTCCACTAGAGTTATGGGCACCTTTGGATATGCAGCTCCTGAATACATGATGACTGGTAATTTATGCCATCTTTTAATATGCTTTTTATTCTTAATCGAAAAAAAATGTCATTAAATTATTTTAAAAAGTGTATATGAATAATAAATTGAATGGAGGGAATCAATTTTCAATTAGAAAATGATAAATCTCGGTGGGCCATATAACCGTGGGGGGTCCACACGGCAGAGCGCATATGCGCACCCAAGCCGAGCACACAAGACCAGCGGGGTTCCATCCTAAAACCAATTGGCAATAGGAGGAGTGGCCCACTGAGTTATATGCAAAGCTCGGGTTATCGTGTTTTTCGATATGGGACAATCCTAAGACATCACAACACGCCCCCTCAAGTGCAACTGCCTGGCCTCGCAATTAAGCCAGTTGCACTTGACGTCTTGAGCCTTAAGGCCGGCTAGCCCAATAGATCGACCAGGGTCCCGATCGGACCGCACCTGCTCTGATACCATGATAAATCTTGGTGGGCCATATAACCGTGGGGGGTCCACACGGCAGAGCGCATATGCGCACCCAAGCCGAGCACACAAGACCAGCGGGGTTCCATCCTAAAACCAATTGGCAATAGGAGGAGTGGCCCACTGAGTTATATGCAAGGCTCAGGTTATCGTGTTTTTCGATGTGGAACAATCCCAAGATATCACAACAGAAAGAAGTTATAATATATATAAAATAGATCAAATGTACACAACTTTTATTGTGTATCATGTTAATATGAATTACATGTATTGATGGGTGTATAGGGCATTTAACTGCAATGAGCGATGTATACAGCTTTGGAGTTGTTTTGCTAGAGCTTCTTATTGGAAGGAGAGTGTTAGAGAAAGGCAAATCGAACCGAGATCATAACCTCGTTGAGCTTTGTCGTCCGGTTTTGAACAACAGCAAGAAGCTCCCTCGAATCTTGGATTCAAGACTAGATGGGCAATACTCGATCCAGGGCATGATGAGAGTCGCGAACTTGGCCTACCAATGCCTTAGTAGCAACCCGAAAGTGAGGCCAATGATGCGTCAAATAGTTCAAATATTGGAAACGGTCTATGAAGAGGAGAGTGGACATGAAAATAGCTTGTTCGACAAGAAAAGCGATGAGGATAAGAAGAACGACGAGGAAAAGAAGCACGTTGTTGAAGAGGAGAGGAAATCGAGAGCAGAACGAAGGAGAAGAGAAGAGAGGAGTAGAAGTGAACCTCAAAACAATTACCACTTGTTTGATCGAAATAACATCCGAAATACAGAAGATGTAATATGATGTAATGAAAATTATAAAGCAAAAAAAGAAAAATTTGTGACTACTACATTACCATTAAAAAAAAAGATGGACATGATACTTTGTACTAGTAGTACATTTTTTTAAAAGGAGATGGTTAAAGCAACAAAGTAGAAATGCTTTTGATTTTAAGACAATTGTGAAGATGTTCTTAATTGTTTCAATATTGTTAGAGATCAAAAGTGTCATACATCGAAAAGTTGAACATATCAAGCCTAGTATATGAGACGATGGGCTACTCCTATTGCCAATTGGTTTTAGACTGGAACCCCACTCGGCTTGTGTGCTAGGCTACTAGCGCATATGCACTCGTGCACACGACCCCAGTCATCGGTCCGAGTCGGACTTTGATAAATATAACAAATGATTCCATCTCTGATGGGCTCGATTTCGGTTGTTCGTCGTCACCTCTTCCTTCTCCGGTGGGCTGGATCTCGGTTGTTCGTCGTTGCCTTTCTCCGGCTTACCTCGGCTGCCTCGCCTTAGTGTTGCTCCCCCCTTCGTCTGTTCCCACTTCGATCGCCGGGACTTGGCCTGTGGTACGATTGGTCCTGTGTCCTTGGCGTGGACGTTCTTCATCGGTACATCTGACAACCCTTGGTATACAAGTTGCAAAGTGGGCCCTACACGCTAAGTTTAATTAAAAAAAATATTTTTCATATTTATATATAGATATATTATGTTCTTATTTATATATTTATATAAAAGCACCTTAAATACCGAAAGGGGTGGAAATCCCGTTCGAAAGGGCCCGAATTCAATCCCGAAAGGATTTGACCAAAATATGTGTCTGTCTTGGCCGGTTTTTCGTGTTGCGGTTTGTTCAGGCGGTGTTCATCTTTGCATTCTGTGTGTCTGCGTGATCTGCTTCGTTGGGGTTTTGTCGTTCAGAGTTGGGACTGGCTGGAGTCGAAGCGGTATGTACGAGGCGACCCTTTGTTCGAGAAGAAGCTTCCTTGGAGGTTCGTTTTGAGGAAACCCGAAGAAAAAGATCAGTGCAATCAACTGCGCCCAAATAAGCAATCAAGTTTAAATACTTTCAAAAAACTACTCCATCCGCTGACAAAATAATAGAAGTTGCACTAGACACTGTCACACATGCCCACTTCCCACGATAACCTTAAAACAGTACACGTGTCAAATATGTTCGAACACTTGTCACCGCCTCATCCGTACACTCCATTGGTTATAAAAAGGGGACATGGACAAAGAGAAAGGGGACTTTTGGAAGTCGAAAGGACTGAAAGAGAGAGAAATTAAAATTGAGCAAAGATCGGGTATTTTTGAAGTCTTTTAGTTCGGTCGCACAACTGAGAATCCAGAGAGTTCCGCGGAAGAATCATCGATTACTTCAGCTTTCAACCCGTGGAAGAATTTAAAAAGGCCCTCGTGGGAAGTAGGTAAACACTGTCTGCGACGATTTGATAACTCAATCTCCGATCACATCATAGGTATGTTCCTTCAATCCCACAAGATCTAAGGCGCCGTTCCTCAAAGTGAATGCGACAAGGACCCTATGCTATCGCCTCATCACGACACAAATTGGGCCGCGTGTACAAGTGACATGTGGGTTAGGTAAGCCCGTGTTGACCGCGAGGGTCATCTCCAAATCCTCCTAGGTCCCACTAAAAATGGGATTTTAAAGGGGGCATGTCGTCACGATTCACTCCTCATAGGTGACTCATGATGTATCGTTCAGTTCTACTTCACGGTGGTGCTTAGCTTCGCTCTTAATCTACCTTAACTTGCTGGTGTTAGATCTGCTTAGACTCGTCGTTGGGTGCGTTTCTGTTTTTTTTCTATACCATTTCATGTGTTCTATTATATGTCTTAACGATCTTCCTCTACCGAAGCCCATTGAGATTCAGGTATTAAAAAAAATTTAATGGAAACATAGAGTCAATGACTAATACAGTTTAATTGGATGAGTCTAAACAAAAATAAATAAATTTTGGACACAAATTTTGAATTCATGGACCTTTTTATTCAAAATATAATGGAGTACCCCTTTATTTATTTTTATACTCCGTATAATTGTGGGTCGTATGTTTGTCCGTTTTCGGTGAAACCGTAAATTTACGCATATGATTGTGTTGTGCCCTTCGCAAAGTCAGTCATCTCTCCTCTCCTTTCCCATCGCCCGGTCTCTCGCTCTCCTCCCTCTCCCCTCTCTCTCTGCAACGCGTCTGCGCAGATCTGAGGCGTTAGTGTTGACTCTCAATCCCAAATTCGCCGAGATCTTCCCAATCTCTGCTACCAAGTACTAATCGTCATCAATTCCGAGTTGTCTGCATTTTGTCCGCTTTTCGAGCATGTCGGTGTCGGAGGGAGGGAGTTTCTATGCTTGTCGCTGCATAGACTTGGTCAACCGGTAGGGCTTCAGACTTTCTTGGATTGATTGATTGTTTTTCTTTTGTTACTGGGAGTTTGGTGTGGAAATTTGTGGACATTGGTGTTGCTTTCGCGTGACAGTTGGAGGAATTGGCACTGAAATTTTGTTAGTTTTGTTGCTAGTGAAATTGTGATTTCTTTTGCAGTTCGAATGTTATCTTTGATTCTTTGGTTTGAAATGATAATGGCGTCTATAAACTGCTAAGTGAATGGAGATGGGAAATGTTAGTCAAAAGAGTTGGATTATTTAGTAGCCAGATTGAACAGGTCAGTTGACCTAGTTTTGATTCTGCTTTGACTATTGATAAAGGGTTTTTTTAGTTGCGATTTCAAATTTGATGGTTCTTTCAGTTTTCTATACTGCCTTCGGAAATGAAATGAATTTTGCAGATAGTATTGTTATTTGTATCATTGAAAACCATTGGCCTTATCTTTTTTTTTTTTTAAAGAAAAAAATCTCGTTCTGTTTTCTAGTTGATCATGTTTATTGCATTTTTCTGCATGAAAATTAAACAATGGTGGTGTGATATGGTGGCTCAAATTGCAAGACCTATAGTTAATATGCTTCCATTTTATGGGGAAATAGGCAGTGGATGGGGTCAGTATATGTTTTTTAGGTAGTCAAAAGGCCTTATAAGGTCATTCCAGCTTACCAAACAAGCCCTTTACTACTTTGTATGTGACTGTTCATTTCACCAAATCACATTGATTTACCATTTTATGTTCGTGTTTGAAGGAATATGTGCTTAACTTTGAGGATGAGATGAAATCTACAAGGTGAGGTGGTGGATTGAACATAATGGGCCTTTGTTTCAGTGCGAGTGAACAACATCAAGCATCATTGAAAAATGATCCATCCCATCAAAAATACCAAAATCAGCATCAGGGCAAAAAGCACGGGAATGAATCGCCAGGTAGTGTTCCTCCCCCCCCCCCCCCCCCAATAATGAAAAATGTGTTAAAGAAGTTGTTGAATACTGTATCATTTTACATGGGGATACTGGGGTGGGGAATCAGTTGTGCAAATTAGATGAATGTGTAAATTTTGAAATTATTGCTAAATGGTGCTGCTCTTACCTGTCAACTACTGACTGTGATACATTTTAATATGGGAATTTATTTTGGTGGCATGAAGTTCTGTGTGATTTCGAATTGATGTTTGTGGCTTGAGAAATGTTATTCGAGTTGTATGATGTTTGATTTTAGCTTTATCACTTAACTGGAACTTTTTAATTTCATATTTTATGTGAGACCTCATAGAACCAAAATAAATATTTATTGGATTTGACTTGAATATGCAAGCAAAGATGCTGGCTTATTTGCAATAAGTTGGATTACACAGGCAAAGTTTTCTCGAAGGATGTATCTTGAAAACCTCTATGTTCCAAGTTGCACCCTAGTAGGATTTTGGGGTAGTTTGGCATGCATTGAAACTATGAGTAGGGAGGGTGATGGGTTTATTTAAAAAAATACTTTCGAGATAATTCTGGTTGAAATAAAATATTGGTGAGGCAATAGGGATAGTCAAGCAGATGATAAATTAGCATCTGCACTTTGAGTTAGCATCTGGTAAGGAAAAAAGTAGAAAAAATTTATTTACTTGTGAACAGAAAAATAAATTTGTGCACCATTGGATCAGACGATAGTAAGAAAGAAATGATCCGGCAATGATGGACAAGGGGTTTACTAAGAAAACTTAAACCTTTGGTGATGGAAATAATTTGCATTTGTGGCTAACTTGAAATTTCATTTTGTTTATGGAGTTCTTTCTTTTATGTTTTTTGTTTTTATTTTTTTTTGTAAGACAATGCTTGATACTGGAACAAAGTGCTACATTGGAATTAATTAGGAACTTGTTTGATTTCTTATGAAGATTAGCTAGTTTAATATCATCTTGGACTCATCATACTTTTACAGTTTTACTCATAATTCACTTGCCATACTCTTGCCTTGAATGTTTCATCAATCATCCATTATGATCACTACTGGAGCAGGCAATGCAATGGTGAAAAGTAATGGTTCAAGTATAAGCAGCTTTAGGCACACAGCAAAAGATGTCAAAGAACTCCGCCAGAATCCAGCATATAGTAATGTGGACATTTTTACTTTTGAAGAGATGAAGCTATCAACAAAGCACTTTCGACAAGATCTTGTTATTGGGGAGGGTGGCTTTGGAGTTGTTTATAGAGGCATTGTAGATGAGAGTGTTAGGCCAGGATACAAAACCATTGAAGTTGCCATCAAGCAATTAAATCCAAATGGTTTCCAAGGCGATAGAGAATGGCTGGTATTTGTCTACATTCACTGATTTATTTGACTTCATTACTGAGAACAGCTTGTAATGGCAGATATTGACAAGGTTAAAGCTGAATTAGAAGGCATCAAATTGATCTTTGCTTATTTCTTCTTAAATGACTTGTGATTAATGTTTTGTGGAAGGTAGTATCTCGCTATGAGTCTATTATCATCTTCAAAATTGAAAATGACAAAGCATGACTATATATATAACATTTAGCAAACTCTATATGCTCAAGTTCATTGACTAGAATGTTGAGTTTTGTTTGTGGTTTTATACATGTAGCCTTCCCCCTTTCAGCTATAATGGTATTTTTCCATGCTTGCCTGGATTTCAATGTTTCCAAAGTTGACTATTCTCTTATCCGTGAAGAGCTTTTTATGCTAATCCAACAGAGCAGTCCTGTATCCATGAAGAGCTTTTCACCCTTTTTGTTTTTTATAATTTACAAAATATAATTACCATACCGAAAATACCCAAGTCACAAAAAGACCCACAGCACACTCAACTATGATCCACTGTATTATGTTATTTTTGGAGAATGAAATGCTCCAATCATTTGTTATTCACTTGTTTATTGTTAAGCTTGTTTATTTTGCAGGCAGAAGTTAATTACTTGGGACAACTTAGTCATCCTAATCTTGTGAAGCTGATAGGGTATTGTTGTGAAGGTGATCAAAGACTGTTGGTTTATGAATATATGTCAAGTGGCTGCCTTGAAAAGCATCTTTTTCGCAGTAAGTTCATTTTCACTTTGTAATGTTTTTTGAGTTTGCAGACAAAGTAGAATTCTTTGCATCACCAGACAAGATTGGATTCTGCACCAACTCCTCTTGATTTCATGCATCTTAATAACTAATAATTTTAGTTTGTTAGTCTGAATCTTAGCCTATCCTTTCCTCCTAGATCAAGTCTTTGGTTGGATCAAATCTGTAACTTAATCCTGAGACCCTTGCCTCATGAGGCTAGTTCTGTTTTGTTGCTTATGTGTTCTTCAACACTGTCCTCCCCCCTAACGACTAGTAAGAGGTAACGAGCAAGCCTCTTAATATTATGTAAGAAGATTTAGCTAAAATATCGAGTATAAAAGAATTTACATGTAAGATATTCATCACTCTGATGCTCTAGCTTGAACCATTGTTTAAAAGAAATGCCAGAAATTGAATGATACATGCTTGTTCAAAATGGCCACTTTTGTAAGTGCCTTTGGAGTTATGTTGTTTGTCACGGGCTTGCTCTCTAACTCCAGTCTTTATTGTGGCAGGAATGTCTGCTACACTGACCTGGTTGAGGAGGATAAAAATTGCTCTTGATGTTGCGAAGGGCCTTGGATTTCTTCATGGATTAGAACAAAGTATCATATATCGGGATTTTAAGACATCAAATATCTTGTTAGATAAGGTTAGTTGATCCTTGCATAGAAAGCAGATGATTTATAAGTGGTTATTTATGATGTATTCGTTTGTGAAAAAGAGTACATGTCATGCATGGAACTTTACAATTGTCAAGAATGATTCTCAAAGCATGTCGATGTCGTGTTTCTTGTTTTGCCAAATTCTACTTGGATCCTTCCATATGGGATTTGTCATGCAAAATAGGAGAAAACAGATCTTCAAGAAGTTGTTTGTTTTGCAGGATTTCAACGCAAAGCTTTCGGACTTTGGGCTTGCAAAGGAAGGGCCTATGGGAGATCAGACCCACGTATCTACACGGGTTATGGGTACCTATGGATATGCTGCACCAGAGTACATAATGACAGGTAAATCTAGGGCTATTGAACCGATGTTCCACTATACTGCAACCTTGTATAATGCCAAAAGTGGTATGAAGTGAAATTCTCGAACTGTTGAACAGGGCGCTTAACTGCCCAAAGTGACGTGTATGGCTTTGGAGTGGTACTTCTCGAGATGCTCATAGGGAAAAAAGCGCTCGATATGAGCAGGTCAGGCCGAGAACACAACTTGGTGGAGTTTTGCCGACCACTCTTGAACAACAACAAGAAGCTCCCTCGAATCTTGGACACGAGAATAGAAGGGCAGTATTCACTGAAAGCTATGATGAGGGTGGCCAATTTGGCCTACCTATGTCTCAGCAGCAACCCGAAAAGCAGGCCCCCGATGAGCCAAGTTGTAGAAATACTCGAGACAGTCTACGAACAAGAACAAAGCCAGGGACAACTAGTGCTTTTCGACAATGGAGGTGTTGGCGCTGTGACTCTTTTCGAAGCTCCTAAGAGCGTCCCTTCAGGCGCAAGCCAAGAGGAAGCGAGACGAGAAGGACGAGCGAGGACCAGGAGCGAGCCCGAAAATGGGTATGGCCTGTTGAATCCTTCCCCGGGCGGAATACCTTCTTCTAGATCAGCTACCTGCAGAGAGTAGAATGATCTGGGCTGATTACTATTCATTTTCATTGTCAAACAACAGAAAAAAACAATATGGGTTTCTTTGTGTAAATTGAGAAAGCTGCAAAAGCAGCAAAATCCTCAACTTTGGGTAGGTTCCAATCTCATCACTTGAGAAATTGTATCAATAATCAGACTTTGGGATTGTTTTTCAACCAAGTGATCTGATGGGGTGACCGGTGATGTTTTACAAAGATGTTTCAAACTCTGGAAAGATGGTGTAAAAAAATGCATTTTGGTCTTTATTTTATGAAAATGTCATTGTTAGTTTTCAATAAATAATAGTAAAAAAGAAAAAAAGTAATGTAATAAATTAGAGCATCTTTCTTTCTCTTTAGTAAAATAAGCTTTTTGCCATAAATGAGGTGGAATAAATGAGAAATATTGAAAATATTAAAAGGAAAATAAATCATCTTTATAAGAAATTAAAGAGACTAAAAACAAAATAAATAATCTTTATAAGAAGTTAAAGAGATTAATTTTATTTTATATAATCAACTATTTCTATATAATATTTTAAAAGTAGAGAGCCAAGTATAATTAGTAAATTTAACTTTTTATAAGTATTAATACACATTTAAAAGAAGATAAAATGTATAATTAATTTAAACAAAAAATTTTGGGATCTTACGAAAGCTGTTGCTGTAAACTAACTTAACTAACCAAATTTTGGGATAAACCAAAAGGGAAAACAAGAGTTAGGAGTTAGGAGGACTGGTATGAGTTTCATATTCCAACTCTCCGAAATTCCTAGTCTGCAACCCCCCATGTGGTGCCCGGCCTGTGAACTTGGACTTGTTCATGTCAGACTTGTCATCGATGAAATATATGCAATATATCTAGGGCTTGCGGTCATCACATACTACAGAGCGGTTATACTAGCCATCGGCCTTCTGTTGCTCAAGCAGATCAGCCCATCATCAAGGATCAGCCCACTACGTGTTGTCCTCAGTCCAAATCAAAGGAGCCTATTTGATTTGTGCCATACAGCTGTATTGTAGCTACTCACAAAATGACAAATTGTTTCCTCCTCTCCAAGGAAGCCTGTGTGTATATATTGCTATGTAATCCCAACAGAAAAGTAATGAAAATAAAAGAATGAATTTTTGAATCATTGCTGAATTATAGAATGGTATCAGAGCACAGATAAGACACACGTCGTTCTTGCTCCTCCAATGGCGGAAAACGCCGATCTCCTCACTGCTCTAACGCAGCACCTACAAAATACTATTCTTTCCTCAAACACAACCCCTCCTATCTCTTCTCTTCCAAATTTCTCAACCCTAAACACAATCAAGCTCTCCACCACCAATTTTCCCCTTTGGCGGCGTCAAATTACTCCGTATCTACGCTCTCAGCAGCTTCTTGGCTATGTTGATGGTTCGATTCCGTCACCATCTGATACTGATTCTCAGGCCATCGGCAAGTGGACAGCAAAGGATCAACTTGTTCTTGCTATTCTCTCTTCCTCCTTGACAGAGTCTGTTATGTCTCACATTCTCGATTGCGAGACCTCTAAGGATGTTTGGGATCGGCTTCATTCCTTGTATGCGGCCAAATCCAACGCCCAGATAGTCCAGATACGCCTCCAGTTGGCAAGCCTCAAGAAAGGTGACGAGACTGTCACTGATTATTTCAACCGGGCTCAAACGCTTGTTCATCAAATTCAAGCCGCAAGTCAGCCTCTTACAAACGCTGAATTTATCACTTATCTTTTAGCCGGACTTGGAACCGATTACGAGTCTATGGTCACAACCCTCTCTACTCAACCCGTCACCCCTGAACCTCCCCAAGTACTCTCCTTTCTCATGATGCGAGAGGCTCGTATTGCTCGCGAAACCACTCCCCTTCTACCAACACCACCGTCCCTGAACACAACCTCCACAAACACAGATCCCAACCCAGAACTCAACTTTACTGCTAATCGTGGCCGAGGGTTCTCTCGTGGAGGTCGTAGTGACACTGGAAGGGGTCGGGGACGGGACGATTGGGGAGGACGCTCCGGTCGAGGGCGAGGTTCTTACCAGAACTTCAATGGAGCCCCGGACACCAGACCGATTTGTCAGATTTGTGATAAACGGGGGCATTCTGCCCTGAGGTGTTGGAGTAGATTTGATCAAGCAATCCAGGCGCCACCTCCCCGCAATTTTCAGGCGAATTACACCCACTCTCCTTGGTACCCAGACACTGCCGCCACTCACCATTATACTCCAGACGTCTCTAATCTCCGATTTGATCGTTTACCATATGAAGGAACGGATTCGATTTCTCTTGGCGATGGCTCCACGGTTCCAATCCACAGTCACGGTTCTTCTATTCTTCCCTCCTCTTCTCGTCCTCTTCATTTAAATCAATTAATTTACTCTCCGTCTCTACATCGTAATCTTCTTTCTGTCAATCGCTTATGCCTGGATAACAATGTATATTTCACTTTTCATGGTGATTGTTTTTATGTGAAGGATTCCGCGACACATCGTCTTCTGCTTAGGGGTCCCGTTGAGAATGGTTTATATGTCTGGCATGGTTCGTCATCTTCAGCACCTTCCTCACCGTCTGCAGCTTTCACCTCCACCGCCTCTGTCTTACCTTCTTCTTCCTCCCTTTGGCACAACCGTCTAGGTCACTGTGCAAAAGAAGTTGTCCGTTTTGTCTTGACCCGGTTTTCCTTACCCGGATCCACAAATAATTTAGGTCACTCTTGTGTTTCTTGTTCTTGGGCTAAAGCCCACTGTCTTCCCCACAAAGCGAGCCCAACTCGCTCAACCCATGTATTGCAGTTGTTATTTATGGATGTTTGGGGTCCAGCCCATCATCCTTCAATCAATGAAAACAAATACTTTTTGTCAATTGTGGATGATTTCTCAAAATTCATTTGGATTTTTCCTTTTGAATCTAAAACACAAGTTACCCCTATTGTGACTCATTTCATTAAGTTGGTCACCAATTTCTTTAGCCAAAATATAATCTCTATCCAAACGGACAACGGAACCGAGTTTAAACCTCTCACCCCTTTATTCCGAACCCTTGGCATCAACCATCGCCTATCGTGCCCCTATTCTCATCAACAAAATGGGAGCGTTGAATCTCGCCATCGTCGGATCGTTGACATGGGATTGACCCTTCTTAAACACGCCTCACTACCCATATCCTTTTGGAGCTATGCTTTCCAAGCCGCAGTTTATGTCCAAAACCGGCTTCCCATACCCATCCTTAACCTTGAATCTCCATACTCCGTCCTCTTCCAAACTCCACCGGATTACAAATTCCTCAAAACCTTTGGATGCCTTTGCTTCCCAAATTTACGACCTTATAATAAACACAAACTTTCCTTTAGATCTACTCCTACTGTTTTTCTCGGATATAGCCCACACCATAAGGGTTATCTATGTTTTGATTGGGCCTCCCACAAACTCTATACTTCACGTGATGTTCTATTTCATGAAAACCTTTTCCCTTTAAACCCACAAATGCCCAATCCAACTCCTGGCCCCAATTTTGTCTCGGCCCAATCTCCCACAACCCATCTCCCTTTATTTCCCCATGCCCAATCTGAAGCAAATCCCTCTGGCTCTCCTTCCCCACCTTTAGAGCCGTCACCGCCGCCTTCTCCACCCATTGTACAGTCGCCACAACCTCCACCTGTACATCCCATGGCCACCAGGTCCAAGACCAACTCCCTTCGCCCTCTTGTCAGGACTGATGGCACAATCCCATGGCCTTCTTGCTCTAACACCATTGTTATACCCGAAGAACCCACATGTTTTACAGAGGCATCTAAACATGTCGACTGGCAGAAAGCGATGGCAATTGAGTTTCAAGCTCTCTTAGATACCAATACATGGACTTTGGTTCCCTCCTCCCCAAATCTCAATGTTCTAGGCGTCAAGTGGGTATTTAAAACCAAGAGGTGATTTGATGGATCCATCGAACGTCGGAAAGCAAGGTTAGTTGCCAAGGGTTTTCACCAAATGCCAGGAGTCGATTACACAAAGACCTTCTCCCCTGTTGCCAAACCATCAACAATCCGTCTTCTTTTCTCCCTTGCTGCTATGTACCGTTGGACAACACACCAATTAGATATCCAGAATGCCTTCGTACATGGATCCCTGACAGAAGACGTGTACATCTCTCAGCCTCCAGGTTTCACAAATTCTTCCTTTTCTTCTCATGTTTGCAAGCTAAATCGCTCTTTATATGGACTCAAACAGGCCCCTCGTGCCTGGTTTGCTCGGCTCAGTGACACCCTTGTGTCTATGGGCTTCTCTGCTTCCCTTGCAGACTCATCTCTTTTCTCCTATCGCCAAGGAAATCAATGCGTCTTCATTTTGGTATACGTTGATGATCTACTGATTATTGCGTCTAACCCTGCCCTATCTGCTAATTTAATTGTTGCTCTATCTAAGGTGTTTCCTGTCAAAGACTTAGGTCCTGCAAAGTTCTTCTTGGGGATTGAAATAAATCGAGATGCCTCGGGCTTCTATCTATCTCAATCAAGGCATATTGATGACATTCTCAAGTCAACGGGGATGAGCCAGTCGAAGCCTATTTCAACGCCAATGGCGACAAGTTTCGATCCAATGCAAGATTCGCCCCCTGCTCCTGATCCCCATATTTTTCGCAGTGTGGTTGGTAATCTCCACTACCTCGATTTCACAAGGCCAGACATAGCTTTTGCTGTCAACAAGGTTTCTCAATTCATGCACAATCCTCGACTGATTCATTGGCAAGCTGTAAAACGGATCTTGCGGTACTTAAATCACACAAGAGACTTACAATTCCATTTGTCCTCGACTCCTTGCAATCAGATTTCCGCCTTCTCAGATGCAGATTGGGGAAGTGATCGAGCTTACCGTCGATCCATAAGCACCTACTGTGTCTATCATGGTTCGAATCTAATCTCTTGGATTTCCAAGAAACAAACCACAGTGGCTCGTTCGTCAACCGAAGCGGAATACAGGGCTCTTGCCCTCGCTACTTGTGAAATCCTATGGATTCAATCTGTCCTGGCTTCAATTCAGATCCCTCTGACCAAGGCTCCTACCTTGTGGTGTGATAACATTGGCGCAACCTACTTAGCGGTTAATCCGGTGCTACACCATCGCATCTGATGCGGGACCATCTTCTACAGCTCCAGACACACCCATCATACTTGGAGAAGGACCAATGACTCGAGCTAGAGCTAAGAAGCTTCAGAGAGACTCATTCAACTTTGTGGGTCATGCTTTGTTCTCGAGCAAGGTTCAACTCCCCGAGCCAACATTGAAGACATACATGTGCATTGGAGCACAAATGGAGGCCGAGCCACCTTAGTTTAGCTTAGGCCGAAATATTCTAAGTGTTGGAACCCATTTTCAGCTTAAGTGTTCTATTGGGCTGAATTGGGCTTTTATAGTTATTATTTTTAAAGACCTTATTTATTTATGTCTTTAGGTGCTATTTTTATTATTAGGCCCAATAAGTTATTAGTTAATTCATGTTATTATTTTCGGCCAAACATCAGCCCTTAAGGCTTATATATTGCCGATTCTTCCATTGTAATCAATTGGAACTTTTATGAATACAATTCTCTCATATAGAGTGAAAACACATCGAGTGTTTGTTGATTCAACTAGAGCTGTGCTCGTTGGTCATTGATTGATAATCTCAGCTTGGTTTGCTTTGTCGTTCATCAACTTCGCAAGACTTGGTGAATCTAGTATCCACAAGCCCCCTCCTTGTGCCTTCAAGTTGTCCGCTTGATTGTGTAGGGTTGTAGAGGCGGGTTGTGTAGTCATTGGTATTGGTTCCTACCCTCTGAGGAGGCCTGGGGTCTTTATCTTGTTCTGCATAGATCGACTCAGTCCATATCAGGTCGTGTCTTTTACTTCTTGCAATTCAATTTCGAGTCTTGCTGCGTTTCTTGAGAATCTTGATCGATCTTGATTGCTTCTTGATCGAATCTTGCTGATCTTGTTGAGTCTTTATTCGTTCTTGCTTCCGTTCTTTAACTTCTTGATTGATCTTGCAGATTTCTTGATCGATTCTTGAAGCATCCTTGCTGCGTCGGTTTGAGTCTTATTATTTCTTTGAGTCTTTCTTTAGTTTCTTGCTTGTTGTCGAAGATCGGACCATCACACGGCTAACCCCGTATCAAATTGGTACCAGAGCTTTGGTTTCCGACATCAAGATTGAATCTTTTTTTTTCATAAACACAAAAACCACAAAAAAGAGAGTCCTTTTCTTGTTTGGTCTTTTACTTCTTGTTCTTTGTTTGATTATTGCACTAATCTTGTTTGTTTGTGATTGTTGTGGTTGCTTAGGCCAAACACAAAGCCTAGCCGAGACCGTGGAGTCGACCAAAGTGGTGCGCAATTCCCCTTGTGCAGCACCTAAGCCGGCAGCAATACCTTGTCCCCATAGTTGATTGCTTGGCCGAAATCAGTCCTCCACATATCACAAGAAACCCTAGTTTATTGTTTGTTCTATCTTTGGAATTTTGATCTATCTATATCTATTTCCATATTATCTATTGCCTAATTTTAATTCTGATTTTTGGTGGATAAAATTCATTATATCTATCAAATATCTATTAAGGCATAAGATAGATCTTGTTACCATATTTATCCAAAGGTTGTCTATTTATTTATCTTAGGGCTATCTATTTTATCTTTTATCACCATCTACTTCAGATTTTCGAGCCCTCCCTTCATTAGTATTCTTTCTTGCATTAGTTTATAAATAAAAAATTAAAAAAAAAATCAGTCCGAAAATTACAAAAAAAAAAGAGAGAAAGAAGTGTTTGGTTGTTGTTTGTTGATCTAGTGCAAGAAAAACCTAAAGGACTCAACTTTTTGGTGATTTCCACAGCCCTTGTCGACATACCCAAAACCCAAACACATTACCTCCACAAAATTTTAAATTGAAACCCTACCTTGCAACTACAACATCATAACTTAAGGTTTTCAATCAAAAGAGGTAAATTTCCTTACTTTCCTTTGTTTCTTTTCGTTTTTAGCTTTTGTCAAGCACTACCCACTGTTATCGAGTGTTGTACTACTGATTTCGAGTTGTTTAAGCTACTGTCGAGCACTTATACACCATATCGAGTGCCTTGCTTGCTTGTTTGATTGAGTCGAGTGATCTCAGCCCTTGCCGAGTTCTCTCCTGTTAGTGTCGAGTGCATTAGACCCCTGTCGAGTGCACCTTTGTTGTGTCGAATTGATTCCTTGCAATTGCCCTTTGTTTTGCTTGAATCAAGTGTTTACAGCTGCTGTCGAGTGCTCTTTCTCCTTTATCGAGTACTTTGTTGTTTGTTTCATTCAACTACATACTTTGATTGCTTAGTTTTTGCTTGGTAGTTGATTTGCCCAAAGCGGATTGCCCTAGCAAGCGTGATATATCAATCGGAGAGGGAGTGTGAGCGAAACACATTTGTGAGCTGTTTATAAGTTTTACTAACCTTTAACTTAGTTCCTTGTTTCTTTTGTCTTTGTGATAATGTCTAATAATCAAGATCCTAACAATGAGAACAACCCTAACAATGGGGGTAGCTCGAGTGCAACCATGACACCTGAGACATTCAATAACCTTACCAACACCTTGACAGCCATTCTAGACCGCTTGACAGCCTTAGAGGCAAGGCCGAGTGGCTCTACCACAGCAGCTGATGGTCAAGGTAATCCTAGGCGTGCATAGACGCCTCAAGATGAAAGAGAGGTCATTAATCCTAACCCTATTCCTAATCCTAATCCTCATGTTAATGTTAATTTACAGAATCCTTTATTCAATGAAAACAACTCTCCACGAGGTGGGAGAAATGATCGGAATAATGGGTTTGTTAATGTGCAAGGTCAAGGACAAGGAAGAGGAAGAGGACGTGGCTATCAAGAGCAATTCTATTACTCGGAGCAAGATGATGACTTCCAAGAAGAGGAGTATTGGGAGCAACGCCCGAGACGGAATCAAAGGGGAAATCAGAACCGACCACCTAGGTTCAATGACGACGACGGAATGGGTAAGGTTAAGGTAAAGATTCCTCCTTTTGATGGTAAGACTGATCCAGATGCTTATATTGATTGGGAAATTAAAATGGAGCAAATCTGGAATTGTCATAATTTCTCAGAACCTAAGAAAGTACAACTAGCATCCCTAGAATTTCAAGGATTTGCATTAATCTGGTGGGATAATCTTGTTAAAGAAAGAAGAAGATCCCTTGATGCACCTATTGCTTCTTGGGAACAATTAAAAGTGGTAATGAGAAATAGGTTTGTACCTCAACATTATGATAGAGAGCTATTAAACAGATTAGAAAACCTTAAACAAGGTAGTAAAACTGTTGAGGAAACATTTAATGTTATGCAAGAAGCTATGGCTCGAGCTAATATAGTAGAAACTCATGAGAAAACCAATGTTAGATATCTTAGGATATTGCATCCCGCTTTAGCTCATGAAATTGATTACTTTCCCTATACTACTCCTACTGATTTGTTACATCTAGCTATGAAAGTAGAAAAGGGACAACGCTACAAGAGCCAAGCTAATAGGATGTCGAGTGTCCAGCAACAAGGATGGCGCCAAAACCGGCCCCAACAGCCCCAAGGGCGCTCGGAAATGGGTTCTAGAGAGCGAGCTCAGCAGCCCCAATGGAGGAGTGAGAATCGACAGCCCCAGCAGCCCCTCGACAAAGGAAAAGGTCCATGGAATGGACGAGAATCGTCTGGGACATCTACTGGTCCCAAAGGGAGTAATCCTAACCCTTCTACCCTTAGATCTAGAGATATAGTATGCTTTAAATGCCAAGGTAGAGGACATTATATGAAGGATTGCCCTAATAAGAAAACTCTCATGGTTAATCACTTAGGAGAATATGAATCTGAAAATTCTTGTGATGAACATGATGAGAATGCTAATAACAATAATGATCAGAATTTAAACCTTGTTTGTTATGAAAATGATGATGATGAGGTTGAATATGAGCATGGAGAATCTTTGATTGTTAGGAGAGTTTTAAGTGTTGTTCCTACACCATGTGATGATAATCAAAGAGAAAACTTGTTTCATACTCGTTGTCTAGTTAAAGGAAAGGTTGTAAATGTGATCATTGACGGAGGTAGTTGCTGTAATTTAGCTAGTCAAGAAATGGTTGACAAATTGCATTTACCTACTGTCCAACACCTTAGACCTTACAAATTGCATTGGATGAATGATTGTGGCTTATTGAAAGTAAATAGGCAAGTTAAAGTGCATATTAAACTAGGACATTATGAAGATGATGTTTTATGTGATATAGTGCCTATGCAAGCTTGTCATATTCTATTAGGCCGTCCTTGGCAATCTGATCGTAAGGTTATGCATGATGGATTTACTAATCGCTATACCTTTACTTTTCAGGGAAAGAATGTCATTCTCAAACCCATGACACCTACGCAAGTAGCTGATGAGATTGAGAAGCGCAAGGTAAGTAAAGGTGAGTTAGATCAGGAGGCTCAGTCGAGCCAAGTGGATCCTCAAACTCGATCTAAGAGTGTG
Organism: Persicaria tinctoria; assembly: GCA_037127255.1. NCBI lineage: Eukaryota > Viridiplantae > Streptophyta > Magnoliopsida > Caryophyllales > Polygonaceae > Persicaria > Persicaria tinctoria. Next base: position 17,119,252 of record JBANSL010000012.1, read on the forward strand.
TTCTTGGCTTCCAAAAGCACATTCATGGACGACTTTGCGGATGGTGGAACTGTTCTTATGCGTCTTTGCAAGAGCTTGAGTATGTTAAGTGAAGAGCTTAAAGCTTCTCTTCCATCGAACATTCTCGCTCTTCTTGAGGAGTTTAAGGATGTGTTTCCCGATGACATACCACCAAGTCTACCCCCTATTCGTGGAATTGAGCATCAAATTGATCTTATTCCGGGGGCTGCATTACCTAATAGGCCTGCGTATCGTATGAATCCCACTGAGACCCAGGAGGTCCAAAACCAAGTCCAGGAACTGTTGGATAAGGGTTACATTCGAATAAGCTTAAGTCCTAGTGCTGTGCCTGTGTTATTAGTCCCTAAGAAAGATGGTTCATGGAGAATGTGTGTAGATTGTAGGGCTATTAACAACATTACTATTAAATATCGTCACCCTATTCCTAGATTAGATGATATGCTAGATGAGTTACATGGAGCTTCTATATTCTCTAAAATTGATCTTAGAAGTGGCTATCATCAAATTAGAATGAAAGAAGGTGATGAATGGAAAACAGCCTTTAAGACTAAGCTAGGCTTGTATGAGTGGTTGGTTATGCCTTTTGGTTTAACTAATGCTCCTAGTACTTTTATGCGCTTAATGAATCATGTGCTTCGAGATTTCATTGGAAAATTTGTTGTTGTTTACTTTGATGATATTCTGATTTATAGCAAGTCTTCTAATGAACATGAATCACATCTTAGAGAAGTGCTTAGAACGCTGAGAATTGAACGCTTGTATGCTAATTTAAAGAAGTGTGAATTATGTAATGAACAAGTGTCTTTTCTTGGATTTGTAGTGAGCTCTAATGGACTGCGTGTTGATGAATCAAAGATCAAAGCTATCCAAGAGTGGCCGACCCCCACTAACATAGGACATGTACGCAGCTTCCAAGGACTTGCTAGCTTCTACCGACGATTTGTGCGAGACTTTAGCACAATCTCAGCTCCACTGACCGAGCTTACTAAGAAGAGAAGTGAGTTCACATGGGGAGCAGCTCAGGAGGAAGCATTCAACACACTTAAGGACAAGCTCACTCACGCACCTCTATTAGCTTTGCCGGACTTTACTCAGCCTTTTGAGGTAGAGTGTGATGCTAGCGGAGTTGGAATTGGTGGAGTCCTTATGCAGGGAGGTAAGCCTATTGCTTTCTTTTCTGAGAAGTTGAAAGGTGCTTGTCTTAATTACTCTACCTATGATAAGGAATTATATGCTTTGTTTAGAGTACTTAAGACATGGTCTTACTATCTATGGCCTAGCGAGTTTATTCTTAGAACTGATCATGAATCATTGAAATACTTTAAAAGCCAAGATAAACTTGATAGGAGACATGGTAGATGGATGGAATTCATTGAAACATTTCCTTATGTGATTAAGTATAAGAAAGGCAAAGACAATGTGGTTGCTGATGCCTTATCTAGAAGACATATTCTTTTAACCACTTTGGATTCTAGAGTCTTAGGCTTTGTTTACATAAAGGAATTGTATGAATCTGATTTGGATTTTGAAGATATATTTCGAAAATGCCTAGAAAAGGGTCCTAATGACAGCTTTTATATTCATCAAGGATTCTTATTTCGAAAGGATCAAGTGTGCATTCCTAGATGTTCTCTACGATTATTACTTGTTAGTGAAGCCCATAGTGGTGGATTAATGGGACATTTTGGTAGGGATAAGACATATAGCACACTGAAATCACATTTTTATTGGCCACATATGCTTAGGGATGTAAAACATTGCCTTAAGAGATGCATAGATTGCATTAAAGCCAAAGCTAAGCTTATGCCCCATGGCCTTTATACACCACTGCCGATACCCTCAGCCCCGTGGGAAGACATTTCTATGGATTTTATAGTTGGGTTGCCTAGAACTAAGAAGGGGAGGGATTCAATCTTTGTAGTGGTTGATAGATTCTCTAAAATGGCTCATTTCATTGCATGCCACAAAACTGATGATGCTACCAATGTTGCTAATTTATTCTTTAGAGAAGTAGTTAGGTTGCATGGTGTGCCTAAAACCATTGTTAGTGATAGGGATGTAAAATTCTTAAGTCATTTTTGGCGAACCTTATGGAATAAATTGGGAACTAGATTGTTATTCTCTACTTCTAGCCACGCCCAAACTGATGGCCAAACTGAGGTGACTAATAGAACCCTTGCTACTGTCCTAAGAGCCATTATTAGGAAGAATTTGAAACTTTGGGAAGAAGCCTTACCTCATGTGGAATTTGCTTACAATAGAACCATGCATTCGGCTACTAAAATCAGTCCATTTGAATGTGTGTATGGTGTTAATCCACTAACCCCTTTTGATCTTACTCCATATCCTATGAGAGACAAAGAATCATTTGAGGCAGGTAAGCATCTCGAGTTCATAAAGGAGCTGCATGAACGAACTCGAGAGAAGCTGAAGCTTAAGGCCGAATACAATGCTAACAAGGCCAACAAGGGACGTCGCTTGGTCACATTTCAGCCTGGAGATCTTGTATGGGTGCACTTGAGGAAGGAGCGGTTTCCAGAGGCCCGGAAGAACAAGCTGTCGCCTCGTGGTGATGGACCATTTCGGATCAAGAAGAGAGTGGGCGACAATGCCTACCAATTGGAGCTTCCTGGAGACATGGGTGTGAGCGCTACATTCAACGTCGCGGATCTAATCCCTTACTTCGCTGTGGATGAAGACTTGGATTCGTGGTCGAATCCTTTTCAAGAAGGGGAGGTTGATGCGGGACCATCTTCTACAGCTCCAGACACACCCATCATACTTGGAGAAGGACCAATGACTCGAGCTAGAGCTAAGAAGCTTCAGAGAGACTCATTCAACTTTGTGGGTCATGCTTTGTTCTCGAGCAAGGTTCAACTCCCCGAGCCAACATTGAAGACATACATGTGCATTGGAGCACAAATGGAGGCCGAGCCACCTTAGTTTAGCTTAGGCCGAAATATTCTAAGTGTTGGAACCCATTTTCAGCTTAAGTGTTCTATTGGGCTGAATTGGGCTTTTATAGTTATTATTTTTAAAGACCTTATTTATTTATGTCTTTAGGTGCTATTTTTATTATTAGGCCCAATAAGTTATTAGTTAATTCATGTTATTATTTTCGGCCAAACATCAGCCCTTAAGGCTTATATATTGCCGATTCTTCCATTGTAATCAATTGGAACTTTTATGAATACAATTCTCTCATATAGAGTGAAAACACATCGAGTGTTTGTTGATTCAACTAGAGCTGTGCTCGTTGGTCATTGATTGATAATCTCAGCTTGGTTTGCTTTGTCGTTCATCAACTTCGCAAGACTTGGTGAATCTAGTATCCACAAGCCCCCTCCTTGTGCCTTCAAGTTGTCCGCTTGATTGTGTAGGGTTGTAGAGGCGGGTTGTGTAGTCATTGGTATTGGTTCCTACCCTCTGAGGAGGCCTGGGGTCTTTATCTTGTTCTGCATAGATCGACTCAGTCCATATCAGGTCGTGTCTTTTACTTCTTGCAATTCAATTTCGAGTCTTGCTGCGTTTCTTGAGAATCTTGATTGCTTCTTGATCGAATCTTGCTGATCTTGTTGAGTCTTTATTCGTTCTTGCTTCCGTTCTTTAACTTCTTGATTGATCTTGCAGATTTCTTGATCGATTCTTGAAGCATCCTTGCTGCGTCGGTTTGAGTCTTTCTTTAGTTTCTTGCTTGTTGTCGAAGATCGGACCATCACACGGCTAACCCCGTATCAGCATCAAACACCTTTCGATGGACTATCATTTTGTCCGTGAACGTGTAGCCAACAAATCACTTTGTGTTGCTGTCATATCATCCAAGGACCAGCTCGCTGATCTACTCACCAAACTGCTTGCTTCAGCTCCATTTCAACTCATCCGCTCTCACCTCTGTCTTACAACGTTGAGAGCGCCGGGGAGTACTAGCCATCGGCCTTCTGTTGCTCAAGCAGATCAGCCCATCATCAAGGATCAGCCCACTACGTGTTGTCCTCAGTCCAAATCAAAGGAGCCTATTTGATTTGTGCCATACAGCTGTATTGTAGCTACTCACAAAATGACAAATTGTTTCCTCCTCTCCAAGGAAGCCTGTGTGTATATATTGCTATGTAATCCCAACAGAAAAGTAATGAAAATAAAAGAATGAATTTTTGAATCATTGCTGAATTATAGAAGGTTACCCACAAACGACTCATCTCCGAGATGAGCCACTCTGCAGCAAGATCCTTGACAAGAAACCCATTTGTTAGGTGGAAGCTTAACCAAGGTTAAGCTCCAAATGAGGGTCCGTCCAACCAATACATTATAACTACTGTCATGGCAGTCTCCAGAAACACCTCTGACATCCTATATATATTGAGGCAAATTAAATGATCTTCCATTTATTCAGTCACTTTGTTTCAACCTCATCACATAATCATACATATCATGAACTCTTGAAGCCAAGTACGTACATAACTACAAACCCGGCATATCACACAAATATTCAATTGATTCAAGATCATGACTCTCTCATTTGTGAATGAAAGATACCAACTTCTGAAGCAAATCCTTAGCTGCCGCGCAGTCGGGTTTGAAGATGTGGAAGACGTGCTCCTCGTCCAATACTTGGACCAACTCCGCCTCTCCTTCGAAACCATTCCTCTTCAGCCCATCGACGTACCACTTCCCCCTCTCCCTCAGCTCGTCCTTCTCCGCCGACACCACCAGCACCCTCCCGCACCCGATCTTCCCCACGCTCGGAGCCCCTGCCCCAAACGGGTTCGAGTGGTGGTCGTCCACGCCACCCACGTTCCCTGGGTACACGAACTCCCATATCTCGTTCGACACCCTCGAGGCTCGGTCCCCCCACTCCGCCTCTGACCCTACGGCTTCCGATGACCAGAAGTACGGCATCCCCAAGAACAGGCCCGCGGGCCTAATCCCGCCCGGCAGCCCGTCCGCCCCGACCCGCATCGCCACATTGTGTGCGATGTTCCCACCGGCGCTCTCCCCGCCAATGAACACCTTGTCGAAGTTCCCGTGGTCGAGTAGCCACGGTTCCGGGCTCGAGTCGGGCCCGACACCCGGCCCACCGGGCTTGTGGGCGGAGACCCACTCTAGGGCGGAGAAGCAGTCGTCGTAGGCGGTGGGGAGCGGGTGGGTGGGGGCGAGGCGGTACTCGACGGAGACAGCGAGGACGCGGGCGGAGGAGACGACGGATGTCATGTAACGGTGGTCGGCAGCGGAGAAGGCGGAGCCGACACAGAAACCGCCGCCGTGGAAATAGACGAGGATGGGGAACTTCTCGCCGGGAGCCGGGGTATTGGGGAGGTAGAGACGGGCGGAGACGCCGGTGGAGGGGAAGAGGACGACGTCCTTGGAGGAGACGCCGGTGAGGGGATCATGGAGGGAAGGAGGGACGGTGGGCGGGTCGATGAGGCGCTGGACGGTGCCGTCCTTGTAGACGCGGACAAAGGGGAGGAATTCGTGGGCGATGTCGCGGTGGTGGTGTGGTGGCGGGAGATCGATCATTTTGGTAAAGTGGTGGATTGGCAAAGTGGAGGATGTATGGATGATATATATAAATTATAATCTGATTGAATTGGTGGATGTGGATAGGTGAGGTAAGTGCATGTGGTTCATGATCACCTACTAGTCCATATTCATATGTATAAAGGAGGAGATCCAGAAGTGCAGATGAATGATCATTAATTGGAAGCTTCGTATAATTAGCTAGTGCGATCTTAGATCTTAGTCGTCTAACATGTATACAATACAAGCTGTCACAATATCTTACTACCAAAATCATTCGTGGTTCGATCTGAGATCCAAATCCGCTTCAAGGGTTGACACGTGTGATATTGCGTTACCAAAATCATTCTCAATCCGTAGTTATATTGGGAAATTTTAGCCGTTGATGCTTCCAACCCTAATCCATTAAGGTGAGATCATCAGTGGCGTCGTCTTGAGACGTGTGATAATTTATTTAATTCGGTTAAAAATCCGGTTTGATAATTAGGGTTAATTAGGTTCTTGATTACATGATTAGTATGCACCGCTCAAGAGGGAAGACCGTGGCTTTTAGGATCGAGATTCTAGTGTGGGATCAACACAAGGTCGTAGGATCGGATCATATCCTAGTAAAAAAGTGAATAAAACTAAGGATAATGTCTTATAATAGCCATAACAAACAAATACCTTTATTTAAAACAAAACTAATCTTTTCATCCATTAAATAAACTAAATAACTAACATAGTCCAATAATAGCCACTTAACTGTAAAAGCTCGGATTTTTTTTTAATCTTAATTTTTCGGAAAAAGAGAAGTCAAAATAAATTTAAAAGCGAAATTTAACAGAAAACTAGCTAACTCAGATTTTCGAACTCTTAAAGCAGATTTCGGTCAAAATTTTGAATTTAGTTTGATCTAGTCAGGATAAGGTTGAGAGGGCGGGTTTACCAATTTTCCTCTAGATATTTTGAAATTTGAGATTTAAGGAACACATTTTTGTTTCTATCCCCCTTTTTCTCCCATCCCCATTCAAAGCTGGCACAGTCCCTCACTCCCCCTCTTGTCGATTAGTAGCAGCTCACTCAGCATTATTTTCCAGCTCTCTCCTCCTATTCTTGGCTAGACTATACACTCCTTCCACGCTCCCTTGTTTCCCCATAGTGGTAAGATGTCAACTCATGGCCACAACCCCTATCCAATTTGCTGCAGGAGACTTAGCTCCTACCCTCCCTATGTTGGTCAAAGAGAAGCTGCCCCATCTCCCCACATTTCATTTTCAATACAGCTCCAAACACACCTCACATGTTTCTTCCCCTTTTTGCTCTCCGTTCTCCTCACCAAACAACATCTCTCCCTCTTTTATTTCTTCTCCCCTCCTCAGCCTCTCTTCTGGCTTAGCAAGACCCAAGCTTTGCCTCTTATTCCTCCTTTGTGTGCCGCCAGCAACCACCACCCGCCACCATCTCCTTCCTCCATCCCCAGTGAAGTTGGTCTCCGCTCCCCAACGCCTCCTCTGTTCCGCCAAAACAAACACAGTAGCCCCACCCGCTTTCTCCTTCGTTCTTCTTTCTCGAGCCAGCAGCAGGAGCACCTTCGCGCCGCCTTAGAGCCACGACGAGCAGAGACGCCGCCCAGAAGCCCCCGGAGATCCGCGAGCGCAGCCACTGTCCGCTTCCGCCCATGTTTTCGAGTCGAGCTTGGTAAGTCTTGTCCTTCCTTTCTTTCGACCCCCGAGCTTGCGAAAGGTTTCACCTTTATGACTCCCGCCTTCGACCCAGGTCCGAGACAAGCATTTCGAGCCCCCGACGAGCCCCGACGCATCTCCGGCGACTCGAATCGAGGGCCGACGAGCTCGAATCCCCTCGGTGAGCTCCTTCACCTCTCTCTCTCTCTCTCTCTTCCTGAGTTCGGTTGTGTGTGTGTGTCGGGTAGTCAGCTAGGTGGTCGGAGCTTCCAATTGCCGCCGGCCTCCTCTCCCCTTCCTTCCTTTCCTCCGTCGAACAGAACCCTTGAATGGGGACGGAGATGAATAGTGAGTGGTCTCCTTCTTCTTCAGATTTCCTTGTCCCGTGGGCCCCATTGCCACATCACCGCCACCTCACCCTGGGGCCCTCTCTTTTTTTAAAAAAAAACATCCAGCTCGGTTTTATAAATGGAAGGAGGAATTGGAGATGGCCTTGGGCCTGATTTTCCTTGGGCCGAGATGGGGGTTTTAAAAGAAATGGGCCTAATTTTCTTAACATCAAATCTGCTTGGGTTTTACCAAATAAGAGATTCGGTTTTGGGTTTAAGGAAATAAGGGGGGGGGGGGGGCGGTTGTAATTTTTATAAAATAAGGGCTGACTCTTTTTTATAAAGTAAAAATGGTTGGGATTTTAAAGAAATTGGAAATATTTTATGAAAGTGTTTAAAAGAAAATGATATTCAAAATATTAAATATTATTATTTGAGTTTTAAAATATAAAATACTATTATTAAGATTTAATGATATAATATTACGACGATTAAAAGAAATTACTTATATTGTGAGACTTGGATTTTAGAAAAAAATGAATTTGACGAACATTTTCCAAAGATAGAATTTCTAACTAGTTAACTTGGTTTTCAAATCGGTTTTCGGGATCAACTCGGAACTTATGTGATCGGTGATTGACTAGCATGTTATGATATGATTGATTGACTAATATCATGATTGTGTGAACTAATTGCATGTATGAATGTCTAACGGCATGCTGAGATGTTAAGTTATATATCGTTGTCTTATAACTTATGAAATATGATGATAGGATGAACTCGAGTTATGTGATATGTTGATATATGATTATGAATATGATTAATATGATGAAATTTGGAGATATACGATCATGCGGATATATAAGTATTATTGCAAATATACGAATGTGGCGAAATGGAATGATGAGAATGATATGGTCTTATGGAATGTGACGAAATGATGAATGGTTGAACTTGATGAGATGATGATTACGATGTAGTTATACTTTATTGAGTGATGTGTGCTTGCGGGATTGGATGGTTAAATGTAGACTTATATGGACGTTATGATATGTATCTAGGTGATCTGTAATCTATCGTAATGCTTGTCTTGCTGTTCTGCACCGCCAGGTAAGTCTCTTCAGAGCTTACTCAGATTGAATAGAGCTATTCCCTGCTTTAGGTGCATGATATACTAGGTGCTTGCATTCATGATCAGCATGCCATGTAGTACCATGCTAGGTTGCATCGACCATTGAGCATTCTATTTCTTTATGTGTATGTAAACAGAACGGCCGTTATCTGTGAAGTAACTAGAGTCATTGCCAGGGTTATAGGACGACCTAGTCTCATCGGGTCCCGTCCTGAGTCAATCGAGTCATGAACTTCCTTATATTATGAGATGCCTGCGGGCTTTATTGCGGAGCGGGTTAGGCATACGTGCCGCCCGAATATGATGGAATGCATTCACGAGCTGGCCAGTCTCCGCCCTATCGGAAGGGGGTGGAGGTAGGAGAGGGATATACTACTTGGTATTCTGTGTTAAGGCCTTATTATTGTTATGCACTTGATCTTAGGAGCATGTCAGTGTGTTAATATCCCGCTATGCATCTAGAAGTGTAACGGCCCAGAATTATGATTTCTGGGTTACGTTTCAAGGGATGAAACCCCTTGTTCGGATCTTGCAATCCAGGTACGGGTCGAGGTTTCAAACACATTTTATGATTAGTAGGAAGAGGGATTTCAAACCCTAAAAGCCACGAAGGGTCGTTGGGTACCCTTAACCTGTCTTATGACAATGTCGCGAAATTCCATTCAAAAGAAAGTAAAGCGGAAGCAAAGTCAAGATACAAAGTGTCACGGCAGAGCCGGTTCAAAACCAAAACATAAGCGAATTATTACCATTTACACCAAGTTAGAGAATTAGCCAGGTTCTTTGATTCGCTAAAGAGGAACCCCGTCATATAGACATTGAGCACTCAAAATCTGCAGAAGATACCTTAAAAAAAGAACGGGGAAAGGAGTCAGATCGAGCCACTCATGCAGGACCGGCAGTCCTCGCTGAAGCCACATAGTATGTGCTATACCTAATAAAGATGCTCTAATGCAGTACGAAAGTCAAACACACTAGCATGCCCCTAAGTATAACAATGTGCAGAAATACTGTAAAGGGCCCAAGACAATGCCAAATGGCATATCCCTCTCCTACCTCCACCCCCTTCCGATAGGGCGGAGACTGGCCAGCTCGTGAATGCATTCCATCATAATCGGGCGGCACGCATGCCTAACCCGCTCCACAATAAAGCCCGCAGGCATCTCATAATATAAGGAAGTTCATGACTCGATTGACTCAGGGTACCCGATGAGGCTGGGCTACCCTATGACCCTAGCAAAGACTCTAGGACTATCACAGATAACGGCCGTTCTGTTTCAAACGCATAAAATAAGCAGATGCTCATTCAATTAGTGCAACCTAAACAGGATACTATATGGCATGCTTTTATGCATATGCAACACCTAACATAAAATTGCTAGAACCTGAGTAAGCCCCCTAGGGAACTTACCTGAAGATGCAGAACAGCAAGATAACACAAGCAAGGGCCCAAATTGCAAGTCCAAAGCAATACACACCTATCATCAAGACATTTCCAGAAGCTACCGAACCAATATTCTTACACACCTGAACCCAAGTTCTCCATATCCTCAAAACCAATCGACGATAAAACCATTTTTCAAAACCTTTCCGATTTGATCAACATCAACCAAAATCATTTGCTTCCAATCAATCTCATTGATAAATTCGTACCAACCATATTTTCCAACTCTTAAATCCCAAATTAAGTCAACTCATATTCAATACATTTTCTCAAATCATAATTGGCGAAAACCCCTTTATAAAACATTAAATCTTTAATCAACTTGTAAATTTATACCATTAAAATAATTCCGGCATGTTTCTTATTTCGAAATCATTATAGAATAAAAACCAGCATTTTAGATTTCCAAACGCAACTCCTTAAGAGACATTCTCGAAATTTAGAAATAATTTATCATCAATTAACATAAACATTAACCATGTTATAATAATTCATTTTCAAAAAAATCCCAAAATCACATATCTAAATCCTCATAAAACGCACCATATATAAATAATCCAATTAATACTACTTTAAAACAAATAAACAATATATAACGATTAATTTCCAGAATTTATAATATCATAAAACCAGAATAGTATAATAACATAATAATAATAATAATCTAATAAATATCATTTATACGGAGTATAAGTTGTATAACAAGATAACATATAATACTAACATAACAATTCATAGACACCACCCAAATAGGCCCAAAGCTCATAACCCGTTTCTGAAACCCGGATCCGAGCCCACGACCCGCCCAACTCAATTCTCCCAAAGCCTGAAGGAAACCCGGAAAGGAGATCCGAAATGGAGGATCCGACCCGAACATAAACCCACAAAAAAAAACAGGCCCAAAGCCATCCCTCACCTGCCTTCCCCAACACAGAGAAAGCTGAGAGCTCTACTCACCGACGAGGAAAACGGAGGAAGAAGAGAAGGAATAGATCCCGCCGGCGGCCACCTTTCCGACCCAGGCTCCCCCATCCCGACTGAATGGCGATTCCGACCACCCTGAACCCCCAATGACTCAAACGCGAGTGAAGGAGAGAGAGAAATAGAGCGATTACCGAGATCGGAGAACTTCGTCGGGAGATCTTCGTCGGAGGAGCGATTGGGCTCGTCGGAGGCGGAATTCAAGCTGGTTCAGCCTAGGCCGAAGATAGAGGGTCAAAAGGTGCGTTTTTATGGCGATTTAGAGAGAAAGAAAGAGGAGAAACTCACCGGATTCGGATCAAGACAAACAGGGAAGAGGAGGGACGACCATCGGCGTTGGGTTTCTGGGCGGCACAGCTCCGCTTCGTCGGTCCTCGGAGGTGGCTCGGAAGGGGCTTAGAGAGGCTCGGGAGTGCTCAGGGGTACTTGTTGAGAAGGAAGAGAAGTGGAGCTGATGTTGCTCGGTTTGCTTGGCCAACGGAAAACAGGGCGACCTTGGACTTCGCGGCGACGACGAGGACGACTGGGGAGGGTCTGCCGGTGGCTTCTGGGCACGGCGACGGGGAGTGACAGGGAGGAGGAAGCTGCTGGGTGTTTAGACGGCAAGGATGGAGGTGAGGGCTCTGGCTTTCTCAGAATCTCAGCAACAGGGTGAAGAACAAGGAGAAAGGAAAAGGATAAGGGGTGTTTGGATTTTTGGGTTGTGTGGGTGTTGTAATGGTCAAACAAATCTGATTTTTGAAAAGAAGAATTGTTGTTGGTTTTACAAGAATGAGGCAACCCATAAAGGAGGGGATAAGAGCATATTTATCAGTGAGCCCGGGACCGGGCTCACTGTTTACTTTTTAACTGCCACATCAGCTTATGAGCCCCAACCCAGCCTTTCACTTTTTCAGCAAATTATTAGTGAGCCCCGTCCCGGGCTCACTGCTTACCTTTTTTTTTTTATCTATTCCTTTTTTCCTTCAAATTAAAAAAAGATATTATTATTATTATTATTATTATTATTATTATTATTATTATTATTATTATTAGTTATTACTTAATCTTTTCATAATAATAGTACTATAAAATGAGAATAATTCAACGTTACATAGAACAATAATACGAAATGAAAGTTACAAGTTACTAAAGCAACCGAATCAATACTTGAACATAAACCTAGTTATCATCTTCGTCGGTGCCAAACCTCTCCCAAATATGCTCAACCAAGTCTGCCTTGAGCTGGTGATGAGTTTCGCTATCTCTAAGTTCAACTCGATTTTCAATGTAGTCTCTCATCTCAGCCGGTAAAGTACTAGAACTTGTTTGTACATCTTCCACTTGATCGAACTCCGATGTGTCATATTGCCATTGGTACGTATCTCGCTCATCTTCAACAATCATATTATGCAGTATAATGCACGCTTTCATTATTTTCCCAATCAATGAAAGGTCCCAAGAACGTGCTGGGTGACGAATGATAGCAAAGCGTGCTTGTAGCACTCCAAATGCCCGCTCTACATCCTTACGAGTGGACTCCTGGTGTTGTGCAAACAACGAATCTTTGGCACCAAATGGTTGTCTGATTGTTGACACAAATGCCGCCCAGTTTGGATAAATGCCATCTGCAAGGTAATAGGCCATCTTGTACTCATGGCCGTTGACAACGAACTTCGCCTCCGGTGCTCTACCATGTAAAACATCATCAAATACAGGAGAACGATCGAGAACATTGATATCATTGCATGTACCTGGAGTCCCGAAAAATGCATGCCAGATCCAAAGGTCGTACGACGCAACAGCTTCTAGCACTATGGTTGGCTTCTTCTTGTGTCCGCTAGCATATTGTCCTTGCCATGCGATTGGACAATTTTTCCACTCCCAATGCATGCAGTCGATGCTCCCAACCATTCCAGGCCATCCTCTCTGCTCACCCACATACAGTAGTCGTTGCATATCTGATGCGGTTGGCTTGCGCAAATATTCTTCCTCGAACAAGGTTATGATGCCATCAACGAAGTTTGAAAGACATTGCCTTGCTGTGCCAGCGGCAATACGAACATAGTCGTCGACTGCATCAGCACTCACTCCATACGCCAACATACGCATCGCCGCAGTGCATTTCTGCAGAGGCGATAGACCTAGTCTCCCAGTGGCATCCGGTCGTTGGCGAAAGTATTCAAACGCATTAGACAATGAATTTGTAATGCGAAGGAATACATGTCGCCTCATTCGGAACCGACGACGGAACAACGCTTCATTATATGTCGGGTTGTCGGCGAAGTAGTCGTTGAAGAGCCGAACGTGTCCACTCTCACGATCCCGATCGATGTAACACCGGCGACGGCGAGGCCTAGAGCTCGAGCCTCTTGCTTCTTGTGACATTTCGATTATGTACTCCTCCATAATCGTGTTGATTTGATCATCTAGTTCATTCCCTTCGAGTTCGGGCATTGGAAAGAAGAGGTCATCAAGAGATGAAGTTGATGAGGATGAGGAGCTAGAAGAAGACATTGGGAAGTTGATATGGAGATAAATGGAAGACAGTGAATATGGAAGAGGAGATGTTGATGTGGTAGATGTGTGGGGGATAAGAAGATTATTTATAATGGGGAAGAGAGATGTTTGAATTTGTATGAATTATGGAAGAGGGAAAGTTTGAATTTGAATGGAAAAGAGGAAAATTTTGAATTTGTATTATGTTGATGGATGTTTGAATGTGACTCCTATGGGTAAGAGAGAAAGATGTTGGGTATAGGGAAGAGGGAGGAGTGATGTGTATGGGGAAGAGTAGATGTTGGTGTGTATGGGGAAGATGGGAAGTTTGTAGTATTTGGGAAAGAGAGAAATTTTGAATTTTTATTATTTTGATGTAGGTTTGAATTTGTTTTATTTTGGGGAGGGTGAGGCTTCAATTAGTGTAGGAAATAAAGATTCGTACAAATAAAACATACAGTCATAATCGTTCATGACACAAATGCGAAATACAGCACGAGATAACATACGAGATAACATACGAACACACGAATGAAAGAAATACAAAGACATTGCTAACATACGACTACACGATTGAAAGAAATACAAAGACATTGCAGAACTAGTAGGAAGATACTGGAAAAGGAAACACACTAACACATTTAGATCGAAGACATGAGCAACGCTCGACACAATAGCTAGTCACTGGGGGCGGTAGAACTCTGTAGCAAGGTGCTTCATGAGCCCCTCTTCTTCAATAGACAGTGATCCAACCCGACTCATTAAACCTTCAAAGATTGCACACTTGCGAGCCCTCTCCTCCGCCTCAAGTTTTTTAGCCTCAGCCCTTAATTTCTTTGCCTCCGTCTTTTGCATTTTCAGCTCCAGAAAACGATCCCTCTGCTCATAATCTCGTTCCTTCATTGTCATTTCTTTCTTTCTTCTTCACCTCCAAAAGCTCAGCAAGCACTGTATCACGCCGATCACCGTCCTCATTCGGGTCGTCAGTACTTGGTGTGGCTACTCGCTTTCCATATTTCTTCGATGCTCGAGCACTTGGAGGGCGTAGGGAGGAGCCGTCCGACATCGGTTCACTTGTTGGAGTGTCGGTGTTGTTGCTTGATGTGTAGGCACCTGACTCGTTCACTTTCGATCTCTTAGAAGTAGAGCTCCCCCCCGCAGCAGATGAGGGTTGTACTGAACTCAACCACTTTTGTTCATTTCTCAGCAACCTCCAAGCATGTTCATTTCTGAACTCCCTGTTGTCCTTGCTATCCTCAACATACAAACGACGAGCATAGTTGATGACGTCATCCTCAGACTGCCCGCTAGCTCTTGCCCTTTGTGCTGCAAGGTAACAACCTACAAATTTCGCAACTGAAGCGCTTACCCGTCCCCAGTGGGTCTTACACTGCTTCTCTGTCCTGGGTGGTAGGTTACCCCGCCTTGCATTGTAGTAGTGGGAAATCCTTTCCCAGAATTTCGCCATGGTTTGGTTCCTTCCCGTGACAGCATCTTTGCTTGTGTTTAACCAGGCGCTAATGAGCAAATGATCTTCCTCCTCGATCCATTTGCTTCTTTCACCCTGGGTTTGGGAAGGAGCCACATCACCCTCATCCTCTTCATCTTCCTCTTGGACAACTTGTTGTTCGACCCTTGTAGCTTGGAGGGGAGGGTTGGGCTGAGCGTTAGGGGGTACCGTTTCAAGATTTTGGAAATACATATGTGGGTTAGGTTGAAAATTTGGGTGATACATATTCAGGTCGGGGATTCCGCTCGGGTTTGGGCGAACCCCTCCAAATGGGAATGGGAAATAAGCTTGAGGAGGGTAAAATGAAGGTCTATTGGGATCCATAACCACAAGAAGATGGAATTTTCTTAAATGTGGGAGAGAGAAGAGGGAAAAGTGTGAGGGGTTATGAAGAGGTAAGTGGTATTTATAGAAGAAAAGGGGGTAAGAAATATATATTTTAATGGCTAAATGTGTGAATTTTTTTTTTAAACAAACATATGCAAAAATGGGGTAAGAAATATGGGTATTTAAATGTGTGAATTTTTTTTAAAAACAAACATATGCAAAATTGGTGTCTATGGATAGATAAAAATAAATTATATTCGAAAATAATTTTTTTTTTTTTTAATATTACTAAATAACCGGGAAAATCCATTTTAAAAAAAAATAAACACCGCTGCCACGTGGCGCGCTGCATGGCAGCCACGTGGCAGCTCATTTGTGCTCTCAAAAATTTCCAGAAGTAGTTGGAACGCAGCTCCTATGCCAAAAAAAAAATTAAATGCAAAAATGGGCCCACTTCTGACATAAAGGAAGGGCTCATCTGCAAGGGTGTTTTGAATTGGGCTCACTTCCAGGTATGCATTTATTGCTTTTTTCCTTTTTTTTTTTTTGATGAGGTGTATTATTAGTGAGCCCAAAGGCTCACCAATAAACCCACTCTAAGATTTACCCAAAGGGGACAAAATAAGTTGAAATTGGTCAAACATGGGAACAAGTGTAGAGATTTGATAAGAATTGGTGATATGAGACGGAAATTGCGGTCCCGAAGGTAAAGTTTAAATACCCGGAATTACATCTCGGAACCCGTTCGCTCGAACCAAAATCCGACTCTATTAAAATAACGCTTCAAAATTATGAAGATATCGACATCCCAAATTTTATTCCAAATCCCGAGGCAAAACGATAGAATTGTTCTTCAAAGGTAAAAATTGGGCCGGAATTCGCTTTAAAAGTTTCAATTTCGATTTAGTAATTTAAAGACGAGTCTTCCTTAAAATATCCGATTATTATTTTATTTTTTCCGACTTAAATCCATTTATATTATTTATTATTTAAAAAAATCCGGGTCTTTACAAGAAGCATCTTTATTAGGAATAGCGTATATGTGTGCTTAGGGTTGGGATGCAGAGCTAAAGTGGGCATCGATCTAATCCCGCCCCATATCAAATTTTTTAGGTATCTGTTATGCTTACTACTGTTGATGCTGATTTGAGTCCATGACTGCTGGGTCTAACATGGCGGAAAGAGAGAGTTGAGATTCCAACTTCACCCATTTAATTACGGCTCGAATTTGAATGGTTGATCATATTTTGACCCGGCTCTGCCGTGGCACCCCTTTGTATTATGCTTTACTTCCGCTATTTGTGTAACCTTTGGTTTTCCACGCTTAGACTTATGACAGGTACAGGGGACTTCCCCGGGGATTCCAACGATCCCTTCGAATTTTGGGTTTGAAATCCCACTTTAAAATGTTAGGATAGAATTTCAAACCTTCAACCTGTACTCGGGGCGCAAGATCCTAACGAGGGGTTTCATCCCTCGAAACGTAACCCAGGAATCATAATCTCGGGCCGTTACATTAACATTCATAACTTGTCAAAGATAACGTCTCAAAAGGCGATAAACATACAAGGATAGTGTCTTAAAATGTGACAAACTTAGAAGAGATAAATCCCTAGGTCTTTTAGACCTCATCCGAAAGGATGTTGCCGCCGGGTAGAGCTCGCTCGCCAGAATTCTTTCCTAATCAAAAAAGAAAAAGAAAAAAGAGATAAATCACACATCCAAATATCCAATGTCACTTCTAGTTTCAAATGTCATCAGCACAATTAACCACATCATGAACAATTTCAACATCCATCTCAAGGAAATCATCAACATCATCATCATCATTTTTCTCAACATCTTCATCTTCATTGGAAGATAATGTAGCCGTACCAATACCACTTCCATGGGTTGAGTCGTGGGTTTCACTTTCAACATTATCACCTATAAATTGAAATAAGGAAAACATTATTAATACTATACAACTTAAGTTAAATAAATGTAAAGGAAAACAATATAAATACACGCACTATCTAGTAACCACACATAACCAGCAGACATTTCGCACTAAAAGGGATTGAAAATTCGGGATTAGAATCAAATCGAGACTCACATTTTGCCATAAAATTTAATGGATTGAAAAATATGAAAACACTAAACACTCACCCGACCTATTGCTGAACTGATGAGAGCCTAAGAGGTGTGCTACTACTACTCGCCCCCGCCCTCAATGTTTGTTGCTGACCTACTCACCGAAGTCACCTCTAGTCGGCCACCAAATACTCCACGAAATCGCTTGGCCCAATCGCTTGCTTCTCACTACTCGAACCGTCGATTGCTTGCCGCTCCGATTAGGGTTTAACGTTTCAATCATCGACTCTACTGAGTGGAATGGAACAAGAAGCCATTTAGATGTTTGGGAGTGAATATGGGCTTCAAAACAAAAACCTCATGGGTCGCCTTTAACAAAATCGGTCCACTGTCCAACAAAATATAATACACACAACTCAAATTTTAACATTGCTAGGATCGCACTATTTTCTTAGGATCGTAAGATCCTAACCGATCCTAGGCAGATCCTAGCACTACAGAGTATATATGCCCGATCCGGATCAGAAACTCGTCTAGGATCGTAGGATCGTAAGATTCGGATCGGGATCCTAATAACCATGCTCAAGACTCAAGATGCTTTGGAGTTGATTGGGGTGCACATATTGTATTTTCTAACGGCTTTTACTAAAGAGGAAGCCAACTCACGTGGTCATGCTTGTGCCAGATGGTTCCAATAATTTTTCTCCCTTTTTTTCCCTAATTTTACTTTACTTATATATTATTAGTGGACGGTCCCGTGCTACGCACGGGTTTATTTTTAATTTTTTTTTAAAATCTGATACTATATATTCCATTATAAACAATAATTTATAGTACTTGTATTAGTTTATATAGTTTCAATCATGTAATTTTTAACGGTTTATTTTAGGGGTGGGCACGGGACGGGACGGGATTGAGCCGGGACGGGACTCATCCCGTAAAATTTTTACGGGACGGGATTGACACTTTTTTTTCGGGACGGGATGGTGTCTGGACGGGACGGAATCGGGACGGGCCGGGCCTTGTCCCGCATATAAAAATAATAAAATATTATATAAATTGGCAAAGTGAAAAATGCTTTCTTAATTCATTATTTTGTACAATATGTTGAATGCGATATTCTTCTCAACTATATTATTCAATAATAATAATATTATTATTATTAATATTAATATTAATATTATAATACTATTATTAATTCATACAATGATTATATAATTAATTATAATGTTCAACATATTTGGCAACATTATCTTACTAAATCAGGACGGAAAGGAATTGAGACGAGATTCACCAGATATTGTCTCATTATCGATTGATAGTTGGGAAGAATACCGTATTTAGCTATTTGCCTCTTGTAGCTCTAAATGGGTATAATAATAATAATAATAATAATAATAATAATAATAATAATAATAATAATAATAATCCCACGTTATAATTAAAAAAAATATTACTTATTTTTATTGTTATTATTATAAAATAATTATACTTTACAAAAAACATATAATATGATATAATAATAATATAATAATAATAATAATTTTATTATAAATTAATATTATTCTTAAATTATATTATAATATTATATAATAATAATAATAATAATATTATTATTATTATAGTTATAAATAATATTTTCTCAAATAATAATAATATTATTATTATAAACAAATATTATTATTATTATTATAAATGGAAGATTATGATTATAATTATAATTATAATATTTTCTCAAAATAATAATAATATTATTATTATTCTATAATAATAATAATATTATTATTATAAATTGAAAATTATTATTATAGTTATAAATAATATTTTTCTCAAATAATAATAATATTATTATTATAAAAAAATATTATTATTATTATTATAAATGGAAGATTATGATTATAATTATGATTATAATATTTTGTCAAAATAATAATACTAATAATATATTATTATTATTCTATAATAATAATAATAATAATATTATTATTATTATTATTATTATTATTATTATTATTATTATTATTATTATTATTATTATTATTATATGCTGGACGGGACGGGATTTGCAGGATCCCACCGGGATCATCCCGCGTTTCGTCCCGCATCATTTTTGCGGGACGGGATCGGGACGGGATTCGCTATTTTGTCCTAAATCTTACCGGGACCGGGACGGGATCGGGATGGGATTGGGATTTGCGGGATTTGTGCTCACCCCTAGTTTATTTCATCAGTAATTTTATATAGCATGGAGTACTTATTATAAGAAGCAAGTTTGAAAAACACATTTTATTTTATAATTTTAATTTTTTTCTTGCTCTTGCTAATATTAATATAATTATTATATTATATTTTTATCCATTACTATCATATTTTTATCCATTGTTGTCATATGTCTAAATAATATTTACTCTAATCATTATATTATTTATAAAATATAATAATATTATTTTATTCTTTTAGTTTTAATATATGAACTGAAAATTCATCATAAATTTAAATTTTAAATTTTTATAAAATATTAGTAGGAAACATTGTGGTGAAGTAAAAATTTTAATCAATTTATTTGTGTAATATTTTGAAAGTATCAAACCAATTATCATTTTTAAAATCATTGATTAAAAAAGTCAGCACTTGAGCAAACACAATATACAATGAAAATGGAAAATTAAATTATATTCATATGCTTCGCCATTAAATTATATTCATAAACTTCACCAAATATTTTCCATTTCTGGATAAAAAAGTACTCTGTATAATAGTAAGATGCATGCTCTATCATAATTTCAGTTTCCGAGAAGAAAAAAAATAGTGTATAGAAAAATAAAACTAAAATAGTTTTAGTATAATCTAGATGGAAAATTAAAACCTTACATACATAATTTAAGGAATAACTAAAATATGAAATGAAAAAGTCCAAAAAAATCAAATAGATTAAACCGAGTTTCTATTTAATTCATTTTCAATTTTGATTTATTTTTATTTGCATTAATATATGAATGTATATATTCATTGATACAGAAGTCGATAAACCCGTGCGTAGCATGGGGTAGTGACCGATAGTTCACTGGTGATAATATATTTGTAGGGTTTTTTTTTAAAATACAATAAATGACATATTTTGATATGACGAAGAGAGATAGTAGTACTAGACAATAGACATATAATAATGAGCCTCAACGGTAACATAAGATACCTTAGCCAAATGATAGATAAGCACTCCGTGATGTCTATTTGTGTGTGTTGTAAGTTGTGTTGGCCACGTCTTCAGAGGCAATGTCACCTTAAAAAAAGAGGCTATAGTCTTTGTCACGTTAGGTATTTGCCTTTTGGTGTCTATGTGGATGAAACTAGATATTTCTGTCAAACAGTAAGAGTCTTATTAGGTACACCGCAAATTAATTAAAGATTTTTACACGTCGAGATTAACGTGCATGCACGTCCTTATTAACGTGTAGGTGTGGAAGTTTGCACGTCCTTAGCAAATGTGGATTTGCACGTCCTTAGCAACTTGCAAGTCTGCACGTTACTAAGAACGTGCAAGTTTGCACGTCATTAACAATGTGCAAGGTTGCACGTAGCCAACGACGTGCAAACTGTCCGCTTAGGGTTGAAGGCTTAGGGTTGGGTTTAGAGTTAGGGTAGGGTTTAGCGTTAGGGTTTAGGTTTAACGTTTAGGGTTAAGGGTTAAGGTTTAGGGTTAAGGGTTTAAGCCATTCCCAGCGTTTAAGGTTTAGGGTTTATGGTTTCAGGTTTAGGGTTTAGGGTTTAACACTAACACAATCAATTTGGAATAAAAATCAATAATTGTTAAGGTTTTCATTCGGATAATATGCGAATAACGTTACAAGGCACGGAAAAAAAAGTTTACATCCATAATTGTAATAGACTGGTGGAATAAAATCTAGACAAAGTGTAAAGGGCGACCGGACTCGACACGTAAGGCTCGGAATCTGTCAAACTGAGCTTGAAAAGGAGCATCCCATCCTTCGACGCTCGGTTGATGATGTGCAACCCATTCTGGCGCAGGCGGCGGAATAGGAGCGTTAGGACGCAACCAATGGTTGCTGATTGAGGGTTGTTACCAGGTGTCGGCGAGAACATGGGGAAATATGTAAACGGATGATGCCAAGCTAGGACGACGAGAGGAATCTGATATACTGTTGCAAATACTAAACCCATGGTGGGTAGCTCTATCCAACGTCTCCTATCACCATGCACAGGTCCCGCCCATCTCTGGTTGTCGACGAATTGCTGGAATGAGTACCTTCCCATATAACAACCAGCTTAGAGATCGGCGTGATCTTCCAAGTGATTGCATAATAACATTTTCAGTTCTGGAAAAGCAAAATCGTTGATCGGTGATGTCAATAACACCAAAGCATGGTAGTCACAATGAGCATCTCCAATAGTGTCCCTTACACCCTAAATATGTCTGAGCACGTTATAGAAAAAAAAAACTATCTTTAAAACCATCCTCAATTCCTACGGGAGGATGGTGGTAGTGGCGCGGGGCTCCCATATATAGCTTGGTTCCCATTTAAGCATCCTTCTTGCAATATTGAGATATCATAAACAACATATAAGCTTTTGTCAAATGGTTTTGAGATGGAACCTTGTTGGACTCATGTGTTGTTCGTAGCTCCCGTACGTGGACCCACACACGACCCCTCTCTAGATTGTCTTAATCCCATCAGACCTAGTCGACTTTAACAACAACTCGACATTTTGACCTTACCAAAAAAAAGAAAAAGAAAAAAATGAAGTTCATTAAAAAATCCATTTAAAAAAAATCAACTTACAATGTTTGAAATTACCAATTTGAAATGAATGATCTTATCTTGTTAGAAACTTTCAAGTTTTTATAAAGTCAATTCATTAGGTATTAAACTTCGAAAGTTTCTAATAAGTCAATTTATATCTTAAACTTAGAAACTTGAAAATTTTATATCCAATTAAACAGGTTCATCTCCCACTAAATCCATGTCAAAATAAGTCAATTTTACTAGCAAGTTTCATATCAAAATTGACCTTTCATTTATATTATTACTAGTAGTGTTAATCCCCAATTTTACCGGCTCAATCAAGGATTGCTGCAATGTCTCAAAATGATGTAAAAAAAAAAGTTTTTATATTTTATACCCTTAGACATATGATAAGACTATTGTTTTAAAAAAAACATATCCATAATTAAAATGTTTTAGCTAAATTTTAGATTAAATCTTTAGGGTTCATTTATTTTTAATAGGGAATCTTTACCGAATTGGAGGTTATCCTATGCCCGACCTACCAAAAAAATAATATTTTGTTCGCGTATATGAATTACCAATAACGCAAGGTTAATTGTATACACTTTAACGGGCAAGAACAAAGCTAACAAAGGTTTTTAAAAAATCTCTAAAATTAAAAAAAAAAAATCTCTAAAAAATTTATAATAGAATTCTTCTTTACTAAACCAATTCTCCTTTCCAAACCGTTGTACATAATGCAGAGCTTCATGCTGCCACCTAAAGTGCATCAAAATTTGGATAAAATAAATAGGTCGCTTTTTTGGAATAAAGATTCAACCCATAAGCCTCTCATCAGTTGGGATAGAATTTGCAAGCCAAAGCAAGCTGGGGGAGTAGGCCTAAGAAAATCGAAACATATGAATGAAGCCTTGCAATTAAAATTACTATGGAAAATATTGGTCGAACCAAACAATATCTGGGTAAGGATCATTCAACATAAATGCATCAAGACAAACCACATACTTAACTATGAAGCGAAAGGTAGCGCATCCTGGCAATGGACTCAACTGAGAAAGTTAATCCCTACCTTCAAAAATGGGTTGGTTTGGGTAGTGGGTAATGGCAGAACCATCAAGTTTTGGAAGGATAAATGGGGACCAGTTCAGAACATGACACATCATTGTGCACACCCTCAAAATATTGATATGGAGGAAACGGTGGATTCATACATAGAAAACGCTAAATGGCATGTGGATAGATTAACTCGTGTTCTTCCTCTTAAGATTGTGAAGAAAATCCTGAATATCCCTATTCCGATCTCGACTATTGAGGGCAGGCTATACTGGGAGCCAGCTAAGAATGGATGGTTTACAACGTCAAGTGCATACAATTATTTTACAAAATCATCGATAAATAAACTAGATGATAATTATTGGATCTGGAAGCAAGATATCCCTCCTAAGGTCAAGAATTTCCTGTGGAAAATCTGTCAAAATGGCCTCCCAACTGCATCAAGACTATCTAGGAGAGGGGTTGCAGTCCCTGCCTCCTGCCCGATTTGTAATCACCAAGAGGAGGATGAAATTCACATATTTTGCGAATGCAAATATAGCTTCTTCTATAAAAAGCTAAGCAATAATGTTAAGATGTTGGTCCAAGATGCTATTAATAAAAACCGTGATATCAAACCAATGATGACAATCCTATCGAATAATCTAACGCAGAAAGAAAAGAAAAGCCTATCAATAAACTGGTGGACAATCTGGCTGGTCCGAAACCAACTTGTGTTCAGAAATGAGAAAGCGCCTCCAGTAGATGAAGTTCGGATTAGGGCTGATCATTTTCTGAAAAATTGGATTACAACCAATTCTCACTGGCTGGAATCAAAGGACGGCAAAACCTCATACAGACTTCGAAAGAGGAGTATGGATGGAGAGAGCAAAGGAAAGAATAATAAATGGAAAGCACCGCCTCCAGGATGGCACAAACTAAACTTTGACGGGTCCTCATGTTTGCAAGGTGATAGCACGAGTGGTTTTGTTATCAGAAACTGTGAAGAGACCGATGTCAAAAGGATTGGACATCAAACTCCTATAGTTGCAGAAGCTAGTGCGCTTCGTCTAGGTCTCATCAAGGCAAAGGAATTGAACCTGGATAAACTCCTTATTGAAAGAGATTCCCTTATCATTATCAATTATCTTAAGAACAGAAAGTGTTGTCCTTAGGAAATTGAGATCCTCATGTCAGATATCACTTCACTGCTGAGGGGGTTTAAGGAAATTGAGATCCTCATGTCAGAATTGAACCTGGTAATTGTTTCGTCGATAGGATTGCTTTCCTGGGACGCAGTTCCAATAACCCTAACTTACTAAGTGACCAAGGTTTGCTGGACCTCATCCGTAAGGATGCTCTCGGATAGCGCCTGGTGCGCACCCGAATTTTTACCTCATCCAAAAAAAACAATTTTCCTTTAAAAGCCTATCGATAGCTTCACCATTCTTCGAGATGACACTTTTTTTTTACAGTGGGCAATAAGTAGAAGGGTTCAGCGGCTAGCGCAGAAATCCTACATGATCATCTTGAAGGATGATGGAATACAATTCATTGTTAGAAGGAATACTCAAACTATTACAGGTGATACCATTTCTAGCTATGTAATCAGCTACTCTATTGGCTTCTCTGTAACAGTGCCTGAATTCTCTCCTTTCAAAGAGTTTTGGTAGTTCCTTGATCTTCTTCATTTGACGAATAATTTCCCAGTTAGTGCTTGCTTCCTCTCTGATTGCCTTGAATAGGACTTGATTGTCTCCTTCCATGATGACATTCGTAAGACCTTTCTCAGCTGGCTGTTGGAGACCTAGGCAGACAACTTTGGCTTTAGTCTGTAGAGTTGTACCTATCCCAGTTTCCTGATAAAAAATATCAATAATATTGCAATTGGAGTTTCTGATGACTCCCCACACCCGACAAGAGTTTGTGGAGCTGACAGAGCCATCTACATTAATCTTGTAGATAGCTCTCTTTGGTTTCCTCCATTTTGCATTCCTACTTCTTCTATTAGTTGTGTTTTTTTTTATGTTTTTTGTATCCTGATTTTCTTTGTCTTCATGCTTCCAATTCTTGATGTTGTCCATAATTTGGTGTAAAAGGGAAGTGGAGTTGGGTAGTTTTTTATTTTTGAAAATTAATTCATTCCTAGCATTTCAGATTGTTTGCCAGGTAAATCCATGGTTTTGAATAGTTAAGTTTTTATTTCTGTCCAACTGAATATCAAAAATATTCAAATTTTGATTTCCTTTTTTTTTGGTGAAAAAACCGAGAGCAAACTCTCATAGAAAAATAAACCAAACAGAAACAGTCACCGGGCTACGAACGAGTGAGGCGGGGGGTAGCCCTCCCCCTAGCGTCTTCCTCGATGAGAAAAGAAATACCCTCAGGCGGGTTAGATAGAGGCTGGAAACCAATAGAAAAAGAAAATGTGAGGGCTGCAAGGGAGTCGGCGGTAGCGTTCGCTTCCCTAAAGACATGACGGAGTTGGATGTCCCAATCCCGGTTGAGAAAGCCTTGTCATTGATTTCCTTGGGTTGTGCATTTGTGACCCGTATGTCTTTCAAACTGATTAATTACTTCTTTGGCGTATTTACAGTGAAGAAATAGACGGTTAACGTCTTCATCTCAGTTTTCACAAATACAACATAGGAGGGGTACTCTATTGATGTATTTGTTAAGACGTTGTTTGGTTGGGAGCTAGACCATCTACCATAATTTTCCAAATTAGATTTTTAATTCTTGGGGGGATTGGTAATTTCCAAATCCATTTAAGGTCTTTCCTGTTTTGTACATTTTAGGTTGGAAGTTTTAAGTTGATTTGGTTGTAAAGGATCCATCCGAATTTAATTTCCAAATCAGTTTGTCAGGGGTATCCCAATCCGGAATCGTGATTTGTAGAATTTTTTGAATAATGGTTATGGAGCTTGGGAATCTATGGTATGAAGGGTATGCAAATTCCATTCCTTTTGTCCAGTCATTAATTGATTTACCGTCATGTTCGGATTCATGTCATTTTTGTAATTTTCCAATGTTTGATCTTGGATCCAAGGATCATCCCATACATTTATCGAGTTGCCATTTCCAACTATCCAAAGAAGTCCTTTATTTAAAAAATTTCTGAGTGATAAAAGCCTACCAAATTGCCAAGAAGTATTATTTGTTGCAATTTTATTAATGTTTTCATTTTCCAAGTATTTTTCACGAATTATTTTGACCTAAATATTATTTTGACACTTTCTTTTTCTATCCAAGTGAACTAGTGAAGCCAACTATTCTGATTAGAGGTGGACACAAATCCCGTAAATTCTGGTTCCGTCCCGGATCCATTCCGATTTCGGTGGAATTTAAGGAAAAAAAAGTGAATCCCGTTCTAGTTTCGTCCTGTAAAAATTATGCGGGACGGGGTGCGGGACAAGACTGTGGGATCCCGCAAATCCCGGTCCCGTCCCGCATTTATATTTATATTTAATACGCTAGACGAGAGTTTTAATCTTGGTAGTAGTAAAAAATTTACTAATTTAGTGATTTATAATTATATACTTAGTCATTTTAAACTAAAGTTACAATCATATATACTTTAACGCTTATAAGCAATCTGAAAATAAAAAATTAATATGGGCTTGGGGGGTTAGGGCTATAGGAGACAAATAAAACAATTTCCCTCTCTTCCAAACCCTAGTTGCCCCACGCCGCCACCAGCAACTATGGCCAAAAGCCGCCCCACGCCGCCACCAGTAACCATGGCCAAAAGCCTCACGTCGAACCTCCAACCATCGCCTACAACCAGCACAAACCTCCATCTCCACCATCTCCAACCAGGTGCGCCTTGAGCTTCCGCTCTCGGTCTCCTGCGGTCGCCGCCACCAATTTCATCCTCCCCCTTCCGTTCTCCCGGATTCCGGATCCCACCTCCCCACCAACCCCGGCTCACCCTCGACCACGGCTCCCCACCGCTGCTCAACGGGTCTCCATCTCGCCCTAGTTGCTGCCGCCTCCTCCCGGCATCACCTTCACTGGTTTGCTCCGACGCTCGTCGTCCTCTTCCCCTGTTTCACTAGTCTCCCCAGCTGCCCGCCGCCACCCAACATCGCCGCCGCTACCAACACCCTCGGTTCTGCCAGACATCCTCGGTTCACCACCGCCACACACCAGCCTCCGTCACCACACTCCGGACTCTGCTGGAGCGTTGGCCATGGGTGATACGCTTCTTTATTATCCTTACAATTTTCAATCTTCTGGCCTGTGTCTTTTCCTTTTGATTGTTGTTTTAATCTTTCACCTTTTGCTCATCTTGCCTATCTCTATTTTGGCTTGCCTTGTGCAGCCTATTACGATCTTTGTTATCGTCCTTGAGGGGTAAGATGGGTTTTTGGGTTTGATTGAGCAATGGTTTGGATTGGATTTAGGCTTGCAGATTGGTGTGCAGTGTTGTTCTTGTTGTCCTGCAGGCTTCATGTGAATGGTGGTCGATTTGCTATGTTTGAGGACGTCGTGGAAATGCAATCGATATCTGAAGGCTCTGTTGGAGTCCATGATCTGAGATGTCCGCTAGGTTCCCCAGTTCTTTGTGTGCGTCTTCCCTTTAGCCGATCGGTTTGATTGTTCTGCTAGCTTGTAGTTTCGGTGTAGGATGACTTGTACTTTTATTTCTGCTTTTATTTCTGTCATTTGCTTCGCGTTATTTCTTTTTGTCATTTGCTTCTGTATGTTTTTTTCGGTTGTAAATGATGGTTAGTCCATCTACCGACTTGTTCGGTCTCTCGGTTTCTCTAGGCTTGTCTGGAGAACCGAATTCTTATCTTGCTTCAAAAAAAAAAACAAAAAAAAACAATTTCTTCTCCATTTTTAAATCTCTATTCAATTCCAATCGGTTATGGTTACAAGAGGCTTATGCTGTTAGCAATGTTTTTTTTTTGTATGAAATTGTGTTGTTGGGAGTATAAACATTATGGTGATATCATTGAATGAAGCATGAACTATGATTTTTTTTTATTATTTTTCAAGTTTTTATAATATTTTATTATACTTATTTGAGGGACACAAGGCTCGTCCTGTCCCAGTCCCGTCCCGTATGGGATAAGACTAGACCTGTCAAAACATAATCCGACCCGACCGCCCGGAAGTTTTTGGGTCAAGACCCGAAAATTTTGACCCGGAATTTTTTTTGACCCGAACCTGAAAAACCGGAAATTTTTCGGGTAATCTGGGTTTCAACCCGGTGACCCGATTGACTCGGTAATTTTGACTCGATTTACCCGATTGACCCGGTTGATTTATAATTAAATATAATTAAATTTTTTAATATATACTTAAAATTTATCGCAAAATTATCAAATTATGAATTTTTTAATTTAAAAAAGAAAAAATTGACAAACCCGAAATCGACCCGAAATGACTCGAAACCCGGTCAAACCCGGGTTCTAGTCAACCCGGAAATACCCGAAACCCGTTTTACCCGAGACCCGAAGTGACCCGACCCGAATGACCCGTTTAACAGGTCTAGATAAGACCCATTTGGGATTTAAAAAAAAAGGTGAATCTCGTTTCGGTCCTATCCCGACAAAAATTAAACGGGACGGGTCTCATCCCGGTCCCGTTCCGTTCTATCCCGTCCCGCACCCACCCCTAATTCTGATGGTTTGATGGAAGCACTTGGGAACTTGTTTCTACTAGTAGTAACTAGTAAGAGGCAGGAGAAGCGAAGGTACATGGTTCTTGTCCGCTGAATTATATCTTTGATATTTATAGTGGTCCCTAAAAAACCCGACTCAAAACCCCTTTTTGGGTTGAGAGAACGCGCTGGGCTCTATGCCCACGCGTCCCCAATTCCCTCCTCGCTAGCCATCCTCTACAACCCTAACTCCGATGAATCTCCTCCAAACTACCCCGTTCTCGCTGAAATTGGTCTGTCTCGGTGTGATATGCGTTCACCGTCTCCTTTTTCCGAGGCGTCGACCTCCCAGTTGGGGTTTTTGAAGACTCCTGCCTCGTCTATCCTTCTTATCCTGCTTTTGTGGCTTCTCTTGTACCCCCAAATGCTTCTTCTTGTGTCGCTTCGGACCAATCCCTCCCGGATTCGGTCTCGCGAGTCCCGATTTTAGGTATTCTGCTGCTCGTTAGCGCTCTCCTTGGTCGGCGGTGGGGTTGGGCTTGTCGGGGTCCGGCGGCTCGTGTGGTGTCGTTGCGCGTGGGGGTTCGCTTTCCTGGGGTTCTTCCTCCGGGTTCGCTGCCGGTCACGGTGGTCGCCCCTGCTTGTTTCTTCGCCCACCTCCACTGTGCCCACCATTGTCCACTGTTGTCCTTGGTCGTCGTTGTCGATTGGTTGGGCTACCTCCGATCCCGATCTGCTCTCTCGCCTTCTGCTTGTCCTTGGCATCCAAGGAAGGTGAAGGAGGAAAAGAAATAAAAAAAAAAAAAAAGTCTTCTGGTTTGCCGTGCAAGGTTGGGGAAGGAAAAAAAAACATTAATTATATCTAATGTGTTAATTTATACTCCGTATATATTTATTTATATACTCCGTATAGATTTTCATGTTGATATAATTGAACAAAAGGGGTGTGTGCATTTATATATTTTATATATACTCAATCACCTGAAAGGGTTTGATAAAATTCCCGAAAGGGTTTGACAAAATTCCCGAAAGGGATGGATAAATCCCGCAAGGGTTTGACTAAATTCTTGTAGGTGAAATCTTGTTGGCGTTTTGTTCGAGCAGCTTGCGGCTCTACTTCCGATGTTGCTTGGAGGTCTTCTGCTTGGTTGGGGGGCGTGAAGTTTGGAGTCGGGACTGGCTGGGGTCGAGGTGGTGCGCTCAGGGCGACTCCGTATTCGGGATAGAGTTTCCTTGGAGTTCGTCTGTACTACCTATAGGAGATAAAGTCCTGCTGGCCCGCTGGCCCATAGTACCACTGTTCGGTGGTGCTTGGCTTCGTTTTTTGGCGGCTTCCTCAGCTTCTTGGGAGTTGGTCTTCTTGGGTCGTTTGGTTGTAGAGTTTATCTTCTGCTTGTTTCATTTCGCTTATTATTTGTATTTCTGTATTTTTAGATTGTATGTTTGACGGTTCGCCGTCTGCCGACTTTGTCGGCCTATCGATGAGTCAGGTCTGTCTGACCATCGAATTTTTACCTAATAAAAAAAAATATATATCTTTGATATTTATCATTAAAAGGTGAATTATTCTATTTCAAGGCTCTTGTGCTTTTTTTTTTCCCAATGCTTATTTTTTTTTCCCAAATAGTTGGCACTAAGAGTTTGTTTGGATTGTCGTATTACTCGTATATTATAACTTTACCAAACAAAATTAAAGGTGTGTTTGGATTCTTTAATGCATGTATTATCATGCAATTATTTTACCTCGCTTTATGAAAAAGTTTAATTGTATTACTATTTTTTCTCAATTTTTATGATTTTTATTTTGATAAGATAAAAATTCGGGTGGTGGTTAGCCAACTCGAGAGCATCTCGAAGAATGAGATCACGAAGATCTGAAAGTAATACAAACACAAAAAACATCAAAAAAATCATCTAAAGCAAACCCAGAAAAATCCCAAACCCAAAGCAAACAAGCGGTCACAACATCGAGCGGAAGGAAGCCCGGTGGGGTGAAGTGGATAGCGAGCGCATGGGACAGCACTAGCTGATACGATGTCTCGCTGCCGGAAAGACGGAAAGCAGAAATCCTCACAACGCAAAGACGACTCTTGGGGAAGTGTGGATCACACGACGTTCCCCCCTAGATGAGGGATCTTCGGAGACCACAAACACCGCCAACACGATCACTTCTATCAACCAGGGCCGTAGAACTGCTCCTCAACCGAAACTAACCACGAACACACGGACGCCTAACCAACACGGGGACATGAAGCACGACCGCGAGGAGGGCGAAGAGCGAGAGAAGATTTCGGAATTTATTTCGGGAAAATTTATTTCATCAATTTGGTTCGAGAACCCTTTCAGGAATTTTCAAACCCTTTCGGAATTTAGGCCCTTTCGAAATTTTCAGACCCTTTCGAAATTTCCTCAAAGAGTGGTTTCTAATTGAGATTTTTAAGTTATACAATCAAACACTCGTATACATTAAGATAAAATAGTTACAATATTTTGAAATCCACACGGACCACACATGTCATTATTTAAAAATAAACTCATTTTTTCAACTAAATTTTCAAACACCAGATAATAGCCCATGCCAGAATATATCACACTGTAATAACTTCAAACTCCTCTGTATTAACGTTTATTTCATTTTTATCATTCAAAACTAATTTTTAAAAAATATCATACATCTTCCATCTAATTTCCTCCATTTTTATATATTATTATTGGTCAGACCTTCGAGTCCAACTGTCCAGTATACTTATTTTACCGTCTCCCTCTCCCCGTGTGTGTTGAATTTTCAACTCCATGATTTCTACATAGGCAAAATTACAGAAAACTACCCTTTAAATATGGGTATTTTCACTTAACCACCCCTTAAATTCAAAATTACATAAATCCACCTTTTAAATGGTATTTATTTACAACTCACCACTCATTCAACTATTTTTGTCACTTTATTATTAAATATATTATATTTTAATATTTTGAAACTCAAATTTGATTGTAAATATATTCAAATTTTGAATTTAAGGGGTTGATCATATTTTAGGGATTATTTTATTTATTTTAAAAAAATAAAATAAATATAGCCTAGAATTATTATCTTAATTTATGGTTGAAAATGTTTATAGAATTTTAAAATATTATGAAAATTATTCTTATTTATTTATATTTTAAATAAGAGTAATTTACATAATTTTTTAAATATTTTCAAACATAAATTAAGATAATAATTCTAGGCTTTATTGATTATTATTTTTAAAAATAAATGCAATGATCCCTAAAATATAATTGGGTCCTTAAATTCAAAATTTGAATATATTTACAATGAAATTTGAGTTTAAAATATTAAAATATAATATATTTAATAATAAAGTAACGAAAATAGTTGAATGGGTGGTGAGTTGTAAACAAATACTATTTACAGGGTGGTTTTATGTAATTTTGAATTTAAGCAGTGGTTAACTGAAAATACCCATATTTAAAGGGTAGTTTTCTGTAATTTTTCCTTCTACATATACCCTATAAATTATTTCCTTTTCCTTTTTCTTTTATTTTGTCTTTTTACAGGCGAGATGATTGAGAGTTTCATCACTACAACTACAACCGTGTGGACACAAATTCAAACTAAATTTGCGAACAAGAATCGTTTTATTTTTAGATTTCCTATCTTTTGCTGCTCATGATTCCGTGTTGAATCTCTAATTTTAGCCTCCTCTCTTTGATTCAATTTGATTCCTCCCACCCTATAAATCATTCCTGGGGTTTTATATTCTTAATTTTCCTCTTGTCTCGACGAACCTCTCGTTGACATCATGGACCCTGATTTGGAGCAAGTTCTTCAAATGGCGTCTCGTCAGGGCCGCGAATTGCAGAAATACATTGAAGGCCGTCGCCAAGTCGTCGGGTATGATTCCCGTTCTGTGTGTGTGTGTTTTCTCTCTTCAGTTTCTTTCCAAATTTTAGTTTGAAATTCGTATAAATATCAAATGATGCTGTTTCACTGTTTAGGTTATGTTTTCCGCATTTTATTTCAATTCGAGTGAGGCTCGCTTCGGTTCGAATTGAATTTCCATCAATTTCTGCACGTTCAAATTTCATTACGTTTTTTCGAAAATCCGACGAAAAGTTAGGGTTTTGGATGGATTTGGGAAGTTGAGGGCTTTGGTGTGCTCGTCATTGTTACTGAGAAATTCGTGATAATTGCCCAAGTTTCTTCTGATTACTGCTGTGCTATCTGTTTGACATTCCTAATTGCATTGCATTTTCCGAAACTCAAATGCTGCAAGTTCCTGCAACCTGCAAATGTGATGTTTTAGGTTCCTTTGTTTTTTTCAAAATTATAACGGTAGAAGTGAGATTGATGATGATCTGTTGCAACTTGAACAGATGCATACCTTATCGGTTGGTGAATTGCGATCTGTGCTCTTCTCCCCTGCACAAATGCAATGAGCTAGAAGTGCTACTAGTCAGTTCACAAAAGGGCCAAGCAATGATGTTTCCCAAGGTATACATTCATTCGTTCATTCGTGAAGCGAGCGGTTTGTAAGTTCATAGTAATGTTTCTGGTGTTTCTGCGACTTCTCGGCCTTAGGCTTTATGCTTATTTTGGTTATTCGATAGGGCGGTTGGGAGCTTGATGAAACCCTGGAACAAGCAGCCCAGAGAGAGAGCCTGGAGGAAGCTGGTGTCAAGGGCAAAATTCAAGTCAGTATCTTCAAACTGCTACATACTTGAAAAACTTTTAAAGAATACCTACCTCCAAAACAGCGGCAATTTGTAGCATGCTCTAATCTAAGTCGTGTTCTTGTTTGATTTCGGATGGAATTGCAGGAAATTCTGGGAACTTGGTCTTTTAAAAGCAAAAGCCAAGAGATGTTCCATGATGGCTACATGCTTCCTTTGCTGGTGGAGAAGCAATTAGAACATTGGCCTGAGAAACATGTCCGACAGCGAAGATGGGTACGCATACAACTCTACATAGTTTTCAATACCCATGAACATTTTCAGGTCTATGAATTACAAGGCTAAAGTTATTTTCTGTCATATAATGTAAACAGGTTAAGGTTTCTGAGGTTAAAGAACTATGCCCTTATCTGTGGATGAAGGAAGCTTTAGAGAAGCTAGAGCAAAGACTATGCAACCTTGACCCAAGTGCCCTTAGCATGAACCAGAATCAGAATCAGACAAGGGTATGTACGAGCTCTGATCATAATGTAAGCAAGCGAAGAATGTGTTTCAGTGTCGATAGTGCATATACTCGCGTGAGAAAACACCGAACGCTGAGCAGTGAGGCCCTACGGCTAGAGGTTTTCGTGCAACCGGTGCAGAATGCTGTTGGAGTGAGGGAGATGTAGAGATCAAAGAGAAAGCAAAGCTAAGGAAAAAAAAGGAAGTGTGCAATTTGTGGGTGGTGGGGCGATTTAATTTTATTCTTTCATTCAATTGTGCATTTTTTAACTAATATTTGCTGCAGCGACCCTGTTCTTGACGATGTAATAGCTAATTCAAGAATGTATGCCTACTAGATGTGCTGATTGAGTTGGGTAACCTCCACTTGGGTGTGTTTGATGGGTCGTTAATGAAAAGCGAAAATAAAATTTAATCTGAAAACCGAAAATAATTTTTAATCGAAATTCTTGAAAACTCTATGGGAACAGAATCTGAAAAATGAAAAAAAGTTCGAATCATCTATAATACTTTGGATCGTTCATAATATGTCAAGTTATCAATGACTAGTCATGTTATCTTCTTCGTGGATATAGCGCCAAAACAACAATGTCGTCGTCAATTATAGTCTCTCCCTTGTCGTTTTTATCTTCTTCAGGGAAGCCGATCTTGCTTTGCCAATCAATGTTTCGTTAATGTGTTTTGAATCGTCGTTGACCGGCGAAGCGTAAAGGGTCCGGGAGTGGAACCCTTCGGCAGTGGTTTCGTTAACCGGTCAGCAAGTCGGGGGTCTAGGGGGAGACGCGCGTGCCCCTGTCGGGGTCAGGGGCAGCACCACCCTGCCTTTACGGTATGCAATGTTTATTGTTAACGGGTCTATTGTCTGTTTGTTTTGGGCTTTCAGTCCATTGTTTGTTTAAGGTTTAATGAGTCTCTTCATATACTCAAACGCTGACCCCTTATAACCCTAATCTGTTTTCGTCTCCTCTAATATAAAACTGATTCTCTGCTAGTGAACATAGGTAACATACCGTTGCCGAACAACGTAAATTTTTGTGTCTTTCTTCGCTTTTATCATTCTCGATATAACATGCTTGACCCAAGAATGCGCGACCCATTACTGTTTGACTGTTTCATCACCCACTCACGAACCCTACAAACTAAAGGTATTGGACCCAAGTAAATAAGATGGACATTTGGTCTCACTATAAACAAAACACAATTGGGCGCCGTCTTATTTGGCAAGACTAAAGAGTAGTTGGCAACCGAAGTCATAATCTACGGGTATGAAGTCCTAGTGGAGACTGGAGGCACACAACTATGGCAACTATGCAAGGAATTTCATCAATTTGGAATCTTCTACGATCACACGTCTAATCTAGTTGTATCTGTAGACAGCTAAGTAAGATGATACTTGATCACTTGATTAATTAAGGGGGTGCAGCAGATACATATATACACACATACATCTCAATTGACTGCAGCAGTTCCTATAGACGTGCATAGAGGGAGGAGAAAATCTCTCTAACTTATTTGACTAATTAAACAGATAACAATAACAATAATTATAAACGGTTCCTGATTAGTAGGGAATGATTATTCCTTAGCATGCCCCTGCAAGATGGACACCGGGAGAGCAGAGTCCAATCTTGGATAGGAGAAGCTGAAGACGCGAGCATAGAAGCGGTTTGGTGAGGCAATCTGTTAGCTGGTCAACGGTAGGGACATAGGCAACCCTGAGGGTTCCTCTCGGGACAAGTTCTTTGATGAAGTGGAACGTCAAAGCAACGTGCTTCATTCGGAAGTGAAATACAGGGTTTGAGATGAGACTTTTGGCGCTAAAGTTGTCACAGTACAAGACGGGCGAAGTGATACAATCCGGGAAACGTCAAATTGACCAACAAGGAGGCAGCTGAGATTTATTCAAGGATTTGAAGTGATGAAGATTAATTATCCATGGTGTTCTTAAATTTTTAGTTTTAGTTAATTTTAGCCTATCCTATTATTTAATAAATTTGAATATTTAATAAGTATTAGTTTTTATATTAGTTGAGTTTTATTATATTGTTGATGGGCTTTAGGAATTTGTTAGAAAAACTATTAGGGTTTTTAAGTCATTAGGTTTTCTATGTGTCGCTATTTAAATATTTTTATGATGAATGAAAGAAGACGCTCCATCATTATTTTCCCCAAAACAAGTTTCTTGAGAAATCCTAATGGACGTGAGAATCGTTCATCTTCTTTGTGAAATTCGAAAAACTAAGGACCGTGAGAAGCGGCGCTAAATGATTAATTTGTTTGTGAGATTCAAGCAAGTTGAGAACTCATTGGTCTAAAGGAGGATTCATAAGGTTCGAGTTCTTTCGCAAATCCAATTCGACTACCTATTCAAAGCGATCGGGCACCCTTAGGCGTGAGATAAGCCATCACTGAGGTAGATCCTTGACACCCAATTCATGAAGAAGAGAGGCTTATCCATACGAGCTCTGAGTAAGTGTCTACGAGAGCTTAATTTGTATTATGACTCCGTGAACGAACGAGCAACTGTCTTCTATTTGCGTGAGCTCCATGAGATCGGAGTTTTGCCAAGGAAGATGACTTACCCTTTGGTTGACGTGTAATCATCCTTGTTACCTGCCCAATCAACATCGAAAAATCCATGTAAATCTGAAGGATCGTGCTTGTGGATGGAGATGTTGTGATCAAGAGTTCCTTTGAGATAACGATCGAAGAACTCTTTTTAGAGCAGTCCAGTGAGCGATGGAGGGGGTTTGCATGAATTGTGAAAGTTTATTTACTGACGTCTTGCCTTGTAAGGGATAGGTATTACAAGCTTCCCACAACCATTCGATATTCAGTGGCAGATTCTAGACTAGTATCGGAGGACCTCTTTAGAGCAGTGTTGACGTCCATTGGGGTAGAAATCGGTTTGTTGTCAAGCATGTTGGTTTTGATCAAGATGTCTTGGACATACTTGCGTTGGTTGAGAAAGAGGCCTTGAGTGGTCTCCTGTACTTCCACTCCAAGAAAATATGAAAGCTTACCCGGATTTTTGAGGGAGAAACGTGAGGAAAGGGCAGATATGAATGATTCCAGGGACTGTGGATGATTCCTAGTTAAGATTATGTCGTCAACATATAATAGAAGGTAGATGACAGTAGAGTTTCGTCGAAGGGTGAACAAAGAAGCATCGGGTATAGAATTGACGAAAACTTATTGAAGGAGAAATTGTCGAAGTTCTGTGTACCATGCGGCCATGCCCTAGGAGTCGGCTTTAGGCTGTATATGGCCTTATTCAGTTTGCAAATAGAGTGTGGATGATCCTTATATGCAAATCTCGGGGGTTGTTCCATGTAAATGTCCTCCATAAGGGTCCCTTGGAGGAACGCGGAGCCGATTAGGAGGGTGGTTCACAATGTCCGATCGCACCGGGCCCGAAAATTTTAGGTGCCTTATAATTTTAAATCTAGCATATATAGCTATGTAAGAATCTTTGTTCTAGTGGTTGTAAGAACACTTTATTTTCCTCTCTCCTAGGTTCGATTCCCCTTATCAACAACTTTTTTCACATTTTTTCAACTTAACTATACATTTGGGCCTCGAAACCGGCCCTTACAATTTTATTTATTTATTTTTGCTTCAAAATTTTGTTACTTACTTTTTATCGAAAATTTGAATTGATGGCCCCCACAAAATTAATACGTAGTCCATAAAACTAATTTGGAATCACATCCCGGTCTTTGGTGAAATCCCTCTGAAGTCACAGTGACTGGTTTCACCACCGGATTAAAGGTCTCTCTGAAGTCACATCCCGGTCTTTGGTGAAATCCCTGACCTAGGGAGCCATCAAGGTTAAGTTTGACCCAAAGCACCCACTTGCAACCCATGATATTCTGAGATGTAGATCGCGAAACAAAAGTTCATGTATTGTTGGTGCAAAGAGCCTCGTACTTTGGTCATAGCATCTCGCCATTGTGGGTTCTTTAGGGCTTGGGTGATGTTAAGAGGCTCTAGATATAGGTTTGGTGATGTTGTTTATGGACTTTGTGATGACCTGACGTGCAAGAGGGGTAATAGGAAAGGCGAGAGGGATTGGCGACATCGAAAAATGTTGTAGTGGTATAGAGGTGGAGGCGTGGTGTTTAACTAGAGTAGATAAGGGAACGGGTGAGGAAGGATTAGGCTGAATTATGGGGATAATGGGTTGGGCCGAGGGGTTAGTGGGCTGGGTAGGTTGATTTCCTGAATGAGTGGGGGGGGGGGGGGGGGTGGACGACTGATTGGGTGGCCCCATTTGGTAGGGTGATTGGAAGGGGTAAATGGAAATCAACTGAGGGGTGAGGTAGGCATCGTGGGTTACATGGTGTGAGACTTCGCTGTCCATTAGCCACGACTGATTGGAGGGTTGGATACTTGGATTGAGGCAGTGTTGGCCTAGGGAAGGGAGGGTCAGAAGGTTGCTAGAGGGAAAAGAGTAGGAGTTGATTGACGAAAGAGAGGGCAATAAGATAGGACATGGCCTTGTTCATGGAACCACTAGCAGCGACCTTGAAACAGCCTTGAAGGAGGGCGAGGTTGCGCTTGTGCCTAAGGAGCAGAATTCCACGATGGAGAGGGAGACTGGACCTGAGCCTGGGAAGAGGAGGAGGAAGGACTCTTGCCCTTGCTTTTGAGAGGCCGATACTGCACTGTCATGGGCGACGTTGGGGTTGAATCTGGGGTGCGGTTAGCAGCATATTTCAAGGATGTGTCATGAGTCCAGAGTTTCTCATGGAGATCGACAAAGGGAATGGTGGTGTCCCTTGCTCGTATGTCGTCAATGACCGACTAGTAGGAGGAGTCGAGCCCTTTAAGAACATCAATGATATCTTTGAGATCTTGAGGCTTTCCGAGAGATGCGAGGAGATCGACAATAACAAATACCTGATTGATGTAGTCAAAGACATGTTGGGTGCCAAAGTCAAGGAGTGAAGCCATTCTTTGAGAAGGCCGATGTGAGCTCTAGACGGCTTGGTATACATCTCTTCAAGGATTTGCCAGAGCTAGCGAGAAGCAGAGGCTTCGCGGACTAGTATCGCTACAGTAAGGGTAAAGGTGCCCATAATACCGCCTTTGAAGAGTTGATCCTGGCGGAGCCAAGTATCATAAGCCGAATTAGCATTGGTGAAGTTGACAAGTTGAAACGGATTAGAGGGTCCCTCGGGTTTGGGAAAAAGATGGCTATTGTTGTTGTTTATTTTTGAAAATTTTCCTTAATTTTGTTTAACATTTCTCTTGATTCAAAATTTATTTTTCAAGATTTACTTATTTAAATTTAAAGATAAAATCAATTCATATTCTTTTGCAAAAATAGTTCAGCTAACCTTTTTATGTTATTATATAAAAACTAGGTGTTTGTGTAAACTAAATATCAAATTGGTGTATCTATACGGTTATAAATCGGGGTGGGTAGGGATTACAGTGGGGCGGGGATTTTCCGATCTCCGTGGAGAATCCCCGATACAGGGATGGGGAAAATAAATGGAGATGGAAAAGGGATGGGGGCACAAACAATTTCTCACACGGGAATGAGAATGGGGATGGAAATGATAGTCCCCACCCCGTTTTCCGCCCCGCCCAGCCATCCGATGGGGAACCCCACAGAGATCCCCGATGGGGACCCGTTAAACACCTTCAAGTTTGGTACAAGTATTTTTTTTAACATTTTTAATTATTATTTGTTATTAATTAACTTATCTATATTATATTTTTTATTTTTAAAGTTTAATATATTTTGTGGTAGGCATAAACTTACATATTAAACTAAGGTGAAACCTATGTCGTGGAATT
This sequence comes from Persicaria tinctoria, assembly GCA_037127255.1. Classification (NCBI taxonomy): domain Eukaryota; kingdom Viridiplantae; phylum Streptophyta; class Magnoliopsida; order Caryophyllales; family Polygonaceae; genus Persicaria; species Persicaria tinctoria. The sequence continues at coordinate 17,159,099 of JBANSL010000012.1, forward strand.
TGATTGGGAAATCAGTAAGGAAACCCGCAGGGAAACTAATTACGGGACATTAAACAGGGGTGAGGACTAGGCAGGGATGGGAACGAGGACAATTCTCAATCCCTAAACGAGGATGGGGATGGGGAACCCACCTTGTTTTATGGTTTTTTTTTGGCTGACGAGGAACCCACCTTCGGTGGTAAACTCCGAGCACATGACCCAACCGGCAAGAGCCACGTACTAGGTGAACCGGTTTGCACCGACCGGCTTGATCCGGTGATAGGGAGCAAGGTAAACCTTGACTTTTTACCCATCCCCTTGCTCCTTACCACTGGACCACCCCGACTGGGGCAAAATAGTGATAAATTTATGGCTTTTTTTAAAACCCAAAATAATAAAATAATTGACTTGGTCACCCCGATAGGGATCGAACTTGCGACCTCCTTACAACTGGACCTCCTGTCGTTTTTATGGCTTTTTTTTGTCTTCCAAGTTACTATCATGTCACTTTGTGTACTTTTTATTCTTTTTTTTTTAACCAAGGGCGGGTCATGGATCCGCCCTTGTTGTTGTTGTTTTTTTTTATCACTTTTGTTTTTATTGTCTCTTTCGGATCCTATGTAAAATTTTTTTTTTATGTTTTTTACAACGGACGGATATAAGATTCATTCGTGTATTTTTTTTAACAACTTCCAATAATTATTAAATGGGTGTCGTGCTATGTATGCAATGGATCCTGGATCAGTCTATTAGAGTGCATATGTCACTTGTCTCCCGTGCATATAGCACAATGCCACAATCCTTATAAATCAAGATATTACGATGAAAAGATACGTCAAATTGAGGAATTTATAACACACTTTTCATGCCTTATAGTTAGACCTATCAAAAAATAACCCGACCCAAAAAACCCGACTCGTACGTCCGATAATTTTACTGGTTTGAACCCGGTGTTTTAGATCCGGGATCCAAAATTGACCTGAACCCGAACTACCAGGGGCTTTTAGGGTCGAGACTCGATGACCCGTTGAGTTAAAATCGACCCGGTGAGTCAGCACCATGTAGATGCTACACAAGCACTGGATATACCCCATACAGATTCATCATGCAATTGTGTTTGTTAAGGTCACTCGTAAGTTAAATAACGTATATATTTTATAATTATATTATGTTTAGAACACTTATTTTTATAAATATGATTTTTATGCTTAAAATATTTATATATTATTATTATTATTATATTTATTATTATTATTATATTTATAAATTTAAATGTAATATAATTATTTACTTTAATTTGACATATTTATATTATAATTTAATTTTGAAAATATTTTAATATTTTTAAAAAGTCTTTAAAAAGTTTGAATTTTGTGACCCGTTGGGTCAATTTGAACCCGTGACAAACCCGGTTTGGCTTGATCTGGAATGACCGGTAACCCGATTGATCTGAAACCTGAACTACTCAGGACCCGAATGACCCAAATTCGATCCAAATGACCCGATTGACAAGCATACTTGTAATGCATTAACTATTTTAGTAGAGTTTAGCAAGTGTTATATTCATTCACGCCAAACATAGCTTAAAGTGCTTGGATCCAATAATTATTGTTCAATTTTTTTTTTGTTTGGTGAGGATTATAGTTCAACCATAAACTTGTTAAGTATTTTTTTTTTGGTAAGCAACTTGTTAAGTATTTAGTTACACGATTTATAATGTGCTTCAAACAACTTAAATTACACATATCCGCCGTAAATTATGGTACATTTTATATAACCACCCATAAAAAGTTAAATTACAATAAACCACCCATAAATTTGACTTGTTTTCATAAGATCACCCACGCATTAATTCTCTATTTGTTTTGTTTAAAATGACCAAAATACTCCTAATTCAAGCTTTTTTTTATCAGCCAAGCTTATTTGTTTGTACTTTGTAAAGGAAAAATGTTGCATGTATATAAGTGTTTGGATTCCAATTGCATTATGTTTATAATACAAAATAGACAAGGTCGTATTTGGTAAACAAAAAATTTGAGGTAAATTAAGAGTGTGTTTGGATTCCATAATTTATTAATTATATATAATGTAATAGTTTTATCCCGATGTATGTTATTATTTGGTTAAATTACTATTTTACCTCAGTTTTTATGAGAGTTTTAGTTATACAACCAACTGCTAACCCGATGTAAATAATTGAATTATAATTAAAATGAAATGGAATTCAAACTCACCCTAAAAACTCCAACTGATATATATCTAAATTGGATTTGCAAGTGAAGAGTCGAGACTTGCAATAGCTCCTAACAGTTTTTTCTCCTACAAATGTTGAATAAGATAGGGATAAGCTCTAAAATAAAAACAAAATTATTTCTTTAAAAGAAGGGTAAATTAGCTCATATCTTAAATTACAAACCATATTATTTAAAAAATAAGCTAAGCTTATACATATCATTTGGCAAATTAGTCGAACACGAATAATTTTATTACGGAGTATGTATATTTTACCCTAAATTTAAATCATAGCAAAATTTATAGTTATATTGTACATTTAATTTAATTAGTTGACATAATTTATTAATTTTTTTATTTTAAATTTCTGTTATTTTAAACATATTATAAAATGTATAATCAAATAATTAAAATTATTAGAATTCAAATCCCATCCCTTAGAGCGTGTTTGGTTGACAACTTAAAAACCAAGGAAGTAAAAATTCCCAGAAAGTCGGAGAAATACATGTGTTTCGTTAATATTTTTTAAAGATGAAAATTGTTATGTTCCTAATAGGGACTATGATAATTTGACAGGGAAAGGGAGATTAGGGTTAAAAGAGAGTAAAGATAGAAAGAGAGTAAGGGTAAAGAGTAATTATTTGATTATTCATTGGACGCCCTTTCTAATACAAGATATGAGATATTTATACTAACCCCTCTAACCTCTATACATGACACAACCCACTCCTTATAAAAGTTTTGTCCTCAAAGCTTATTACAATTAAAAAAAAAAGCTTATTACAATTAAAAAAACAGCAATATCTAATCACATAAGGATGAAGTGTAATTGTTTGTAGCCACACAATTGCTCCCTGCAATACCCTTGCAGGACATTTGGTGGAGGTACTGCATAAAGGATTTGCTCAACAAAAGCAACAATTCCTTGCACAGTATATCCTTGCCCAATATACAATCACACAGTCATCCCAAAAACTTGCTTCCAAAACCCAAAATTTGTAGCTTCCAACTCAACGGCTTAGTTCAGCATCACAGCAAGTTGACTATCACACCTCCAGGATCAAAAATCAAGTCCTCGTTCAACAATCTCTGTTTGCCTCCGATCGAAGTACTAACAAGGGATACATCTTGACGACTACCAATGCCAAGTTCAATAGCATACTCCCTGATAGTATCCACTTTACTGCAAGCATTAACTATAACCAACGAAGGATAAACCGAGAGTGATCCTTTTCCTCTATCGAACGGCACCAAAACAAGTCCATGTTTGAAGCATTTGAGGCTGAACAAAGCATAAGTAGGCGAGTTGTAACCCAATTGATCAGGCAAGGCCATGTAAGTTGCTCTAAATTCACCCCTCTCACGATCTATGACATCAAAACCTCCACCCGGGTCGAAAATAATCGTACCCACTAGCCCAAACATTTCTATGAGCACTTGGTCTGCACTAGAGGATACCACCGTACCAATTGAATTTTGCCAAAAATCAGTAATACCGATCTCTGTATCTTTTATCATCACAGGCATCTCGATTCCCATAGTATGTTTTTGAAATCTTGGTGCTAAACTATCCCAAGGTAGAGATCTGAAAGTTACCTTTGATTGCTCGAACCGGGGATGAAGTTCGTCTTGCTTCCCGGTGGCTTCTTTCCTCAGGGCTTTCATATCTTCGAAATTCTGCCTTGGAGCTTCGATGTTGAATTCTTGGCCTCCTCTAATGGTAATTCCCCAAGGAATTGTCGGTTCGTCGGCTTCTGTGTTGCCAGTTCTTGGAATCGGAATTTGCCCCTGATCGGAGCCCTCCGTCACCGAGATCTGGAGATCTGAACCTCCTGCCCCCGCCGATTTCTCGAGCCCTGCTCCTGCAGCATCACCATGATTGGCCACGAACGGAAGTCGCTCACTCCCCGCGATGACTTTCTCGACCAATTCCGTCAGGGCATCGATCTTCAGATCCGTCTCGGCCCGGCGTTTCGTTGAATCTTGCAAAATTTGCTGCGTCGCTGCGATGAATTGTTGAGATGCCACCACAAATTCCTGATTCGCCGCGAATAATTGCTGCATGTGCTGAAGTAGCGCCTCCGTCTTCTTCACACTTGTCTTCCAACATCTTCATGCGAGTACCTTCCACCATGGTTATCGCCCAATCTGATATTCTCGGCCAGTGAGACTGAAATTGACCTTACTCTGATACCATTTGTTATGTTCCTAATAGGGACTATGAGAATTTGATAGGGAAAAGGAGATTAGGGTTAAGAGAGAGTAAAGAGAGAAAGAGAGTAAAGGTAAAGAGTAATTGTTTGATTATTCATTGGATGCCCTTTCTAATACAAGATATGAGGTATTTATACTAACCCCTCTAACCTCTATACATGACAAAACCCAGAAATCCCACTTCCCATGAAGTTAAATTCCTCCAAATTGGAAGAAGTTCACTTACCTAGTCCCACAGGTAAGTTCAACTTCCACCATTTTTTATTTGAAAATTTTCAATTCCTCCTTTTAATCCTCTAAAGTAAAAAAATCAATCGAACACATTTTCACAATTCTCATCAATTAGACTTCTTGAAATTCAATTCACATGAAATAACTTCCTGGGAATTTAAATTCCCACGTTGAACCAAACGAGCCTTATTTTAATTCCCCCTGAAAATGATTCAAATAATATATATATTAGTTTAGTACCCGCACTTTTAGGGTTGGCATGGTACGGTAACCACCAAAAAATGGTGATTACCACGTACCAACCACAAATTGGTGGTACGCAAATTTTTATACCACGTACCAACCATGAGTCGTGGTTACCGTATATGTGGTAACCACGACTTGTGGTTACCATCGGTACATTACCATGGTTACCAAGCTTTAATTCTGTTTGTATTTTTTTGAAACCTCTTGGCTACCTTTCGGTAGTCATCAAAGTTATCAAACGAAAAAATATGATTACCAGAAATAATACTACGTATGGTTATTAAAAGTTCAAATAAATCAAGTTCACAACCTAAAGTACAAACCAATTCAAACCAACTAAGTTCAAAGTCTTGAAACAAACCAAGTTCAATTGTTCAAACATTCAAAATCTTCTTGCAAGTTCAAACAAAACAAGTTCAAAGTCTTCAAACATTCTCAATGTTTCTACTGTTTCTAGTAGATAAAGTAGAAAATGACCCATTTAGGTCAAAATCAAAACACAAAATATAAATTAAAAACTTAAAACTTAAAGGTAATAACAAAAAAACATTAAATAAAAAAATTAGTATATATACTTGGTAACCATGGTAACCATGGTATTCAGATTTCATTACCATTACCGTACCACATTCACGTGGTTACCACCAAGATGGTTACCACCATGTTGGTTACCACAAGTGTGGCTACCAACATAGTCGGTTTGTGGTTGGTACGTGGTTGGTATGGTAATTTCCGTACCATTTGCCAGTCCTAGGGGCACTTTTGTGCGGTCTATTTTTTTAAATTAATACATTTAGTATTTAAAAAATGTATAAAAAAAAATCTAATCTAGCTCGGTTGAAAAAAGCTTTTCATAGACATATCATGAGAATATTCAGAGAAGAGATATATGGTAGATATTTAGCAAATCGAAACAAATCCTAACAGATATATGACATATATTTGTGGATTTGGATTTAGTTCTTATCAATTAATAACTAACAAATTCTTATCACTTTATAACAAACAAATCCTACATGATTAATTTTATGATTAATACTAATTACTAATTAAAATCAATATATCTAATTATCAAATCCTATATAAAAAAATCATAACAAACAAATCATATGGAATTAATTCTATGATTAATATTAGTTACTAATTACTGATTAAACAATCCTATATAAAAAAAAAACAAAAATCCTAACCAAAAAATCCTACAATACTGGCTCCATAATCATGAGATTCAGTTGTATGTCCAACTATCCTTAGCACCCCAATGACATCTAATAAAAATGTTAATGATATTAGAAAATACGAAGAACTAAATTAATATATAAAGTTAGCTAATTAAATCACGTACCAACCATACGAATATAATCGACATTTAATTTGGACTCGAAATTAACTCGAACTCGACAAATTGAAATCCGTGCATCGGAATAGATGGTTGCTCAATCTGAGTGATAAAGGTATTACTGAATAGTAAAATACGATGTTTGAATGGACTACATCGGACTTTAATAGTGTGTTTTTAGACTCCAAAATCCTTGATGGAATACGTAAGCCCTTCTACCATGTGTTCGACCATGGTTAAATATTTCTTTGTAGCGGACGCTTGTATCTTCGAACCCTGCACATAAATTGTAAATGTAAATGTTTATGGGTGCCCAATACCCAATTTCAATAAATCGAAATGTTACTGATAAAAAAAAAGATAAATCGAAATATTTAGAGGTAAGTTGTAAATGTTTATGGGTGTACAAATATGATGATTGTAAATGTAAATGTTTAGGAGTAAGTTGTAAATGTTTATGTGTGTACATATATGATGATGATGATTTTTTTATATATATTTTTTATTTCGCAGTTGGACTTTCCGTGACGGGTGAGTACCGAATTTGAAATATAACAAATCTAAAAACAAACAATAAACACACTAATCAATTTCACTACAAAAAAAAATCAATATTTAAACATAAATACCTTTTCATCGATCAAAATAATGTCAATCGAATGAACTGTTCCAGGATCAGTGTAGCTTAGGGTTTTCAACATTCTTAAAACACGGAAAATTATATTCCATCGAATTCTTGAGGTGTTTTGTTCTTGTGGTAGTAACTCGTCCAGGTAATGAAATTGCACATCGCCTACAAAAATCAGTTTTATCATACATCAATGAAGTGAAGAAGATGATTGCAGTGTTAATAAATTAAATACTTAACGATAATAGATTATAGGGATATATATAACCAATTGTCCCTATAAATTAAATATCTAACGTAGCTCTCGTTTTCACATTAATTACCGTTGTTCTCTATGGGCGTCTTGCCTTTGTTTTTTGACATCGCGTGATTCTCTGCATATAACCACAATTAGATCAAAGATACAAATGCCAAAAATCTCAGCATGAACACATATTAGGATAATAGCTAGTCCCAAAGAATGAAGAGAGCACAAAAAGGATATTGACATCACCTTAGTCTTGTTCATCAGACAACCAGAAGAGAGCACAAAAAGTAGATTAATCTTCAAAATAAAATAAAATAAAAAACTACCGATAGCCAACTGATGGGATCAAAATCAATAGTATATATTTACATCAAGTTCACTTTATAAAGATTTGGTTAGGAATTCAACTAAATTAGATAAGTTTAGATTTTAACAACAATTTAACAAACAATTAAAACAAATTGATTAAAAATTATCAAAAAATTAAAATAAATAAATTAATCTTCAAATTAAAAAAAAGCTACGCCGGATGAGTGATTTAGGAGATCCAAATCAATCATGTATATTAAGATTAGGCAGGTAGACTACGATACTAACCAAATCTTTGATTAGATAAGTTTAGATCAAAATCAATACGTAGTAGTATATATTTAAATCGTTGATTGTTAAGATTTGGTTTAAATCGTTGATTGTTAAGATTTGGTTAGGATCTAAACTTATCTAATTAAAAATTAAAATAACAAACAATTAAAATAAATCAATTAAAATTAAAAAATCATTAAAATAATTCGATTAATCTAAAAAAAAAGCTACACTTCTCCTTTAGTATTATAATATAGATTCTTATTTAATCCACCAAAATAAATAATCGTATGTATTATCGTTTTTTTTTTTTTTTTTGAGCAAATATGTATCATCGTATTGATAATACATACGATTGGAATCTCAACAAACCTAATCATTTTTTATTTCGCTTGAGAAAAAGAGGGAAAAGTCGGTTAATTCACATCACATGTGCTTCGCCTCCATCATCAGGATTAGACTACTGGATAATCACGTTGTTGAGATGTTGATGATATCCCGCGAAATGACGCAACACTTTTCCAGATAACCAAAATCAATTGACAGAATATCCAGCTCAATTTCCAAATTCAAAATCTGCAAGTAATCCAAACCCCCAATAATTGGTAGTTAAGTACCCTTTTGTCCTTCCAATTAAATAAGGTGAAAAATCCCTTCAAAATCGGCAGATTTTGAGATTCAATTCATCCTTCCTTCCTCTCTCACAGAGCTCACCTCAATCGGTTTCAATCATTGCAATGGCTTCTTTGAAATTGAGCCAATTCAGCCCCTCAAATCCGGCGTTCGCCGCCAGAGATGTGCGGAGGGTAGGTTGGGCGCGCCCCAATCGGGTCGGGTTTAGGGTGATGGCATCCGAATCGGCACAAAAGGAGCCAGATTTGAGTGTCACCGTGAATGGTTTGACCATGCCCAACCCTTTCGTGATCGGATCGGGTCCACCCGGGACTAACTACACTGTGATGAAGAGGGCTTTTGATGAGGGCTGGGGCGCTGTTATTGCCAAAACTGTGAGTACATATTCGTTTAATTTGAGTTTGGAATTGTTGGAAATTGTGGGAAGGTGATTGTGGTTATTTGATTTTCTACTGGTTTGTCTGTTTGATCTGATGATGAACACTTCAATTCTCTATTTTATCCGCAATTTGACGGCGATCAAGCATGGGACATGTTTAATCTGTAAGGAATTTGGTGAATCATGTGACAATTCGAGTTTATATCTATGTTGATGTTGATTGGTGTGAAAAGGGCATAGATAGGGCTTTTGACAGAATCAATTCGGAATGAAATCCATCTTTTCGCAATCTCTCTATAAATGAGAGAACAATTGGAATCCGCAGTCATCTTCAAACCCCAATTCCTGATCTTTAGTTGATGTTATTTAGGATTTCTACTATGTGGAATTTTCCCACACATTAGGCTACATGGAATAATTTTTGGTGCCAGGTCTTTGTTCTTGGTTTTCCGTTGGATGTTATTCAAAGGTTAGCTCATACTCATATTCGTAACTGAGTGAAATCTGTATCTTCTGTCACACATGTTGGAATGAATTTGATCACAGTGCTCTCTAACTCTCTGACGCAGTGATGCTTGAAGCTGATAATGGATTTTGAGTGGAAAAAAAATAAGAATGCATTTAAGAAGATTTTTTTCCTTCGGTTTATTCCAACTTTTCGTGGTTTTGTGTGATAATGACCTTTCCTGAATATCCTCTAGCAATTGGTTTTTATCTGATCACTGATTTTATAAGAGGTTAGGGAAAGAGCCTGGAAAATACAATACACTTGGATGTTGTTCATCTGAGAACTTGTTCTAGGTTCAGGTAATTCACATCCAAAATAATCAATACGCATGATTATTATGAAGATGTTGTGAATTAAACTAGATCTGTTTTTCTAATTCATTATCAAATCCTTTTATGACGTTTTATCCTGCCCAAATTCCTCCTGATTTTGACACTGATACTCGGTTACACAATCAGGTCTCACTGGATGCTGCTAAGGTTATAAATGTCACTCCTCGTTATGCTCGCCTCAAAGTAGAAGGAGCAAATGGATCAGCAAAGGGTCAAATCATTGGTTGGGAGAACATTGAGCTGATCAGTGATCGCCCTCTAGAAACAATGTTAAAAGAATTCAAGCAACTTAAAGAAGAGTACCCGGATCGAGTGCTTATTGCTTCGATCATGGAAGAATACAACAAGGCTGCCTGGGAGGAGCTCATCGACCGCGTTGAGCAGACTGGAATCGTAACTCATCTTCACACTATTCTCATTTTGTCAGTATCTCCTCACTATATTATTTTAATCTTTTGATACTAAATTACTTGTTGATTGAAAGGATGCGATTGAACTCAACTTTTCATGCCCTCATGGCATGCCTGAGCGGAGAATGGGTGCTGCTGTAGGGCAGGACTGTGCCTTGTTGGAAGAGGTGTGTGGTTGGGTTAATGCAAAAGCGACTGTCCCTGTGTGGGCGAAGATGACCCCAAACATCACCGACATCACTCAGGTTTATTTCGTTTCACTATCTCGTTCTTGCAATTTCTCCATGGTGCACTCACACTTTACAGAATCTGCAGGGGGCAATAGGCAAAGCACTTTCTTTGCCAAATATTGATAAAGAAAATTTCAAATTCTACCTAAAAAAACGGTTGTTATGAAGGATCTGCTTTGTTTTGTTGAATACTGGAGTATAATCTATGTAGCCTTAGTAATACGAGCACGAGTCATTCCTGTTATTTATGTGACTATATAATGAATGTTTCAATTTTCCTTGAATATTCAAGCGGTTAATCTTTCTCTGATTTATATAGCCTGCAAAGGTGGCGCTGAAATCAGGCTGCGAAGGGGTAGCGGCTATAAACACGATCATGAGTGTTATGGGAATCAATCTCACCACCTTGCGTCCAGAGCCCTGTGTGGAGGGGTTCGATTTTCTCCTCTAAGATACATATATCCTGCAAATTTGAAGTTCCCTTGAGAAGCTTACTAATTGATATCTTCTATTAACCATCAGATACTCTACCCCGGGAGGATATTCAGCGAAGGCAGTTCATCCTATTGCACTAGCAAGGGTGATGAGCATTGCAAAGATGATGAAGTCCGAATTCAACGATAAGGACTATTCCCTCTCTGGCATTGGAGGTGTTGAGACCGGCGCAGATGCTGCTGAGTTCATCCTTCTTGGATCAAACACCGTTCAGGTGAGTAACCTGAAGTTCTTATTTCGACTTCTGGTCTTATATTGTCTTTGTTCGTGTTTAGGTTAAACATATTTTCTTGTCAATATGATATGCCTTGCGCTGTCTCTCGTGTGGAATACAGTCAAACTGTTGTTTGATACTTAACATTCGAATCTGTGAAAATTAACTCCTGTTCTAAAATTTCTTCAACTCGGTATTGCTGCTGTACTCTTTTTCAGGTCTGTACCGGTGTTATGATGCACGGATATGGGCTTGTGAAGAAACTCTGCTCTGAGCTTGAAGACTTCATGAGAATGCACAATTTCACTTCAATAGAAGATTTCCGAGGGTGATACATTGCTGCATTCAATCTTGCTTATCGTGGTTTTCCTGATCTCGCTCCTCTGAGTCACTTATGGGTATCGTATTGCGCAGGGCATCTCTTGATTACTTCACTACTCATACTGATTTGGTAAGGAGGCAGAAGGAAGCTATAAAGCAAAGAAAAGCCTCAAGGAAAGGGTTGCAGTCTGACAAAGACTGGACGGGAGACGGCTTTGTCAAAGAAAGCGAAAGCATGGTTTCCAACTGATGTACATGTAAGCCCTTCCCTCTAAACTCTTAACATGTAGGCAGTCTTTTGTCGGAGGCTTTATTGGCCTAATGTTATGTCGAGTTTTGAGTTGCGAAAGCCTACGTCGCTTTGACCGATCTACTTGTCTTTGGTTGTACATGTAGGCAGTCTTTCGTCAGAGGCGAAACAACTGTCTAGCCAACTGCCCCGGAAGCAAAAACCTGCACATAGGCATTGTCAAGGAAAAACACTCTTTCATCACTGAACTGAATCTGAACTGTCTTCAAGCTGAATAATAAAGGCTGCTTCTAATCTGTGTATCTCCTTTTAAAGTTGAACACCAAGACACTCTTTCAATCTGTCGACCCTCTATTTCGGATCGAGAATTTGCTAGTGTCGTGTTCTCGATTCATCAGCGCTCTCGATTGACCGAGGAAGAACTCGGGTTTACCTGTTTGATTCGGATTCTGAAATTGCGAAGCTGTTGATCATCCAATGTTTAGTTTCGGTCTGAGGATATGTCAAGTCGAGAAATCGACTTTGTGATGATTTTATGGCGTGCAAGCTTCGATCAACACAACAAGCGATGAAGGGCAATTAATAATCACCCAAGAGGGTGAAAATACAAATCATAAAAACTTGTCAAATATGTATTGCACGGATACGGCACCTGGGCATTCCGGGGGTTCGAATGGCCGCTCTTTATTTACCTATTCAAGGATACGGCACCTGGGCATGCGCCGGGTCGGTTTGGGCCAGACCTTCACCAATTTTATAGCCTATTATATCAGGTTGAGCTTGGGCCCTTTATTTGGACTTAGTGTTTTGTCTAAGTTCGTCCTCGTTGCCATCAGATAGACCTGGGCAAACGCGGCCCGGCCCGCCCGCCCGCAAAATTGGACAGGCTTGGGTAGGGGGGAAAAGCCCATGCGGGCCACTAGGCCCGGCCCGCATGGGCTTTTCCCATTGGGTAGTCTGACGGCGTCAGACTGTCTAGTGGGCTCAGCGTCTCAACTTAGGTCTCTATCTGACGATATTGAACTATAATGGGAAAAAAAAAATCACGACAATGTATCAATATGGGTGTGTATGGTAAATCATATAAGCTGTTAAAAAATAAGCATTTGTGAGAATTGAGAACAAATGCAAATCAACCTTACATTATACCAATACTTTCCTGCCGTGCTTGGGCTATGCGAAAGAGAGTTGCACCCGTACATATAATTATAATAATTATGTGTATATCTAAGGGTGGGAGTATTCAGGATTGAGAACAGTAAGCACTTAATAAAATTAACCCAAACCAAAAATTCCCACTATTGCGTAACAAATTAAATTTTAATATTTACACATAAATTGCAAATTAAATTAATATTTTAATAAAGTTAATACTCCGTAGTCTCCGTATTAACAGAGGGAGTATTAAATGGAGTATATGTTAATAAGCTACTAGTGTTTGATAAACCTAGTCGTTATGGTAGCCGATGAAAATTTGTGAATAGAAAACCAAATACTATAAAAAATTTGAGTGAGTATTTATTGAAAAACTCTGATTTTAAAATTTTATATTTATTTCATTTAAAACTATATAATATTAAAGTCAAAATTTTCGAAAAGTCATAACCTTAGCATTTGATGTTTATTTATAGCTAGTGTTAATTGTTTTGTTGACCGTATTAACTATAGGTGCAACTTGCCGAAGGGTGTATCAAGTGTTCTACGAAGCCATAAATGTAGACAAAAAAGACTTGATAAATTAAATTAGATCCATCTAATCTAATCTAATGCTACGTATAATCAAATATCTAAGATACATCCTATATTGAATTTGGATTGATTTGACCTAGGTCTATTTAATTCATTGTTAATTTGATGGCTGAATTGACTCAAATTAAAACTTACCCAATCCAAAGTATAAATTAACCTAAAGAGTTTTGTATTTGAGTCAATATTATCAAATAAAAAAAGCATGATAAACTTCAAATGAAGCCGAACCTACCATGACTAAAAATAATCAAAATTTGAGATAATCGATTTTTTTATTTGATAAACTGGGATTGAATTGATATTTTTGACATGTTATTATGTCCAAAAAAAATAAAAAATTGTACTTCATCCTCTACCTCTAACATTCATCTCACCTCATTACTCGCTCAAATACACACCATTACATGTTGTGATGTTCATACTTTGTAAAATTTAATAAATTTATTTTATTCTACTTGAATTTATACGAAAGGTTTGGAAAAGAGCCCCAAATGTGGAGGAAATTATGAAAAATATCCCAAAGTTTTAAAGTTGTCAAAAATAATATCAAATATGGGGCGGGTGTGAATAATAATAATAAAGCGGTGCCCCTAGTGAGATGTTATACTTCATCCGTTTATTAAATCTTGTCATTTTAGAAATCTACACACTTAAAAAAAAATACACTTGTACCCCTAATTATTACTCTATTTTTTACTTTCTTGAAAATTACAACTAACACCTATCTAATCTTTACAAAGGCAATTTCATAAATTGCATGACAAAATACCTAAAATGACATGTTTTTCTTAACAAGATTTACATCCTAAAAGAACATGTTTTAATTATCGGAGGGAGTATGTGTGTTTGATGATCGTAAAATTAAGGGCGATTTGCAAAACTAGACAAAAAAATAAATGTTTGCAAACCTAGACTAGTACATTGGTTTTTGGCTAAGGGTAGAAAGTAGGACATTTTTGCAAAAAAAAAAAGGTAACCGGATGAGGGAGTTGCAGGTGAAGGGGAGGGCCGGCACTATAGCACCATTTGTGGGAGACATAAATTGGGAGGGGGGGAGGAACTGTAGCACCATCAGGGGAATTGGGGATGTGGCGCCAAGAAAAAAGGGCAAAAAGAGGGGGGCATTTATGAGGGGAAATTGAAATGATTGGAATTAAGGGTGTCAATTAACACTTTTATAAGTTTGATTGATGAGTGTCATTCCTCATTAAATGCTCTGCAAAAAGAGAGGCACCATAGGAGACGAGTGAAAAGCATCCCCTTCATTTCTGGAAGCTGGACACTTTTTGGCTTACCAATAGAAGCCATTTGTCTTACCAATAGGCCACACATGTCCTACCATACATGGAGATTTTGGAGATAAAATGGAGGGGATTGATCGTAGCGGTTTTGGCGGGCTGTCAGTGTAATATTGGCGCCAAAACAGGGTTCTTCATTGGGGGGAAATGGAGAGCATTTATCTTACCAATATGATACATTTGTCTTACCAATCGAAGAAAGTAGGTTTACCAATAGGGTAAACATGTCCTACCTGATGCGTTGTAATTCCCAACGACTCGAATTGTTCGGATCTTGCGACGTCTTAAGTAAATCTCGACCCGTCCTTGAATTGTTCGTGACCCGTCGATCGGCCGAATGAGAGCTGTAGATTGTAGAACGATGTAGAGAGCGTAGAGCGTATTAGGGTTGAACAAAGAAGAGAACGCTTAGCCAAGCGCTCTTCTATTCAATTCAACGTAAGAATAAAAGGAGAAAAATACAACTTAAATAGGTTTGATGGAGAATGAGAGTGGTTCCTTGCAAAGGAAACCCTAGCTCTCTCATTTTTATCTAGAAAATAAATAATTAAAACATAAGATTAAAAACTCCTAATTTAATCTATCTAAAAAATAGATAAAATAGATAAATGAGCAAGGAGATAAAATATCCCCTCACTTTTATTCCCTAAATAAATAATAAAAACCAACAAATAAAAATAGATAAAATAATGTCTTAAGAGAATTCGACCAACTCCCATGCCTTCGATCTCGATCCTTCATCAAGGTGGGATGAGGTTGTAAACTAAGATCTTGAGTTGACGGTTGAGCTTTGAGTCATACGAGCTCTCATCTTGAATCGTCTTGTCGTCTGGAGTCATCGGATCTTGAATGATACGTTTCGAATACCCGATCCTTCGCCTGTGGGCTCAAGATCAAGAACCACGCCGTATATTTGCTAAGATCTTGCAATGCTCTTCGATATCTCCTGATTGGAACAAATTAAACAAGTAATTAAAATTCTGAAATAGCGACAGTTTCCAAACTTAGAAAATTCCAGCAATTAAAGGCTACAGATTTAGCGACAGAAAGAGAGAAGTGAGGGATTGGGTGCGCGAGGAAGTCGGGAGCGCTGGCGCTGGGTCTCGGCACATAGGACGCGGGGTCCTCAGGGTGTGCGCGGGTGGATGCGCGGGAGTCCTCTCGCTGGTAGCGAGTGTGATGGCGAGCGAGAGCGAGGAGCGTGGTGCTCGGGATGCCTGGCGCTGGAGACGCGGACGATGTCGCCTGGGAGCACGTGGGAGCGGGAGCGAGAGCGAGGCGCCTGGGCTTCGCGCTCGCTGGGAGCGATCCTGGCAGCGAGTGTCACCAAGCGCAGAGATCCTCGGTGGTGCTGGCGGTGTCGAGTAGGGCTGTTGGTGGGATTCCTCGATCTCGATGAGAACCAAGGTGAGGGTTTGTGATGGTGTTGCCGAAATTTCTCAAGAACATAGGATAATGATAGCTTTTGGGATTGATAACCAAGAACCATTTAATCCATAAAGGGGTTCTCAATTCTATTTCAATCTAATTAATTCAAAGTTTCATAACATGAATATATAGAAAACTTATGAGAGATCTAACCAATCTTAGCTTCTTTGCAAAGGAAAGGGGTTTGGATAGATTAATTTTATCTAAAGATAAATAAAATAGATCTAAGATAAATAAATCCTAATAAGATAGATATTTAATAACTTGGTGGTCAAGAATTATATCTAGAAGAGATATAATTAATTCCACCTTATTTATATAATTTGCATAAAATAATAACATAATTAAGTAAACTAGATAATTGGCCCAAGCACAAGAAACTCGGCCCATGCACTCGACAAACTCCTTTGGCCCGCTCGACAATGGTGGTCTCGAGTGACTTAGGGAAATGCCGAGTTCAAGTGAATCATGGTGGGTGCAGACGAGTCTTCATGAGCTCCGTGTGTGGACGCAGGCTCACTTCTTGTGCTGGCGGTGTAACCTTGAGCCAAGTGATCCAGGGTGGCCTGAACCCTTGCTCTAAAGTTCCATGGTGACGGACAATAAAGGCTTTAGTTGCAGTTTGAATCTTCTTGGCCCTTGCACGAGTGATAGGACCATTAAAGGGAACCTTCATGTTGTCCTCAATGTCACCAGGAGTCATCGATAATTGCACGTCATCATTCTCCTCCACTTGACTTCGATTTGTCCTCAAATCGTCGTCAGAGTCATCGTCAGGCACGAACAAGGATAGATCGGCGACGTCTTTAAAGAATAGATAATGGCAATCCATGTAAGATTCATCGTCAGGCACGGTCAGAAACTATAGATAATGGCAATCCATGTAAGCGAACAACATCTTTAAAGAATAAATGAGCAACATGAATAGCATCATCAGTTTTATGACATGGAATAAAATGAGCCATTTTGGAAAATCTGTCTACAACAACAAATATGAAATCATGACCCTTAGAAGTTCTAGGCAATCCTACAATAAAATCCATAGAAACATCTTCCCAGGGTGCATTAGTAATAGGCAAAGGTTGGTATAGACCATTATCATTAGATTTTGATTTGGCTTTAGCACATGTAACACAACTTTTGACAAATCTCAGCACATAATTAGACATTTTAGGCCAAAAGTAATGTTCCTTAAGTCCAGCTAAGGTTTTTTCGAAACCACCATGCCCCCTAGATTCATGAATTTCTTGAGTTAACAATCGGCGAATAGAAGAAGATGGGATACAAAGCTTGCCCATCTTAAACAAGTAACCATTATCAAGAAAAAATGAATCAACTTCACCTTTGGACACACATTGAGCATATATAGTTTTAAAGAAACCATCAGAAGCATACAGTTCCTTTATCATAGCAAAACCCAAAACATGTGCATCTATATGGTTTAGGAGGACATACCTGCGTGATAGCGCGTCAGCTACCACATTATCCTTTCCCTTCTTGTGGTGAACCACATAGGAAAAGGTCTCTATAAACTCCACCCATCGAGCAAGTCGCCTGCTGAGCACTGCTTGTCCTTTGAGGTACTTTAGAGCTTCATGATCCGAATGAATCACAAACTCCTTAGGCCAGAGATAATGTTGCCAAGTCTGTAAGTAGCGAACCAGTGCAAATAGCTCCTTGTCGTAGGTAGAATATTTGAGCTCAGCGGAGCCCAACTTTTCGCTGAAGTAGGCGATGGGACGCTTGTTCTGCAGCAGGACCCCTCCAATGCCAGTGCCAGAAGCGTCACACTCGAGCTCAAAAGGTTGAGCAAAGTCAGGTAACTGCAGCACTGGGGCGTGTGTCAGGTGATCCTTGAGGGCGTCGAAAGCCTTTTGATGTGAGTCAGTCCAGCGAAATGTCACATCTTTCTTTGTCAGCTCATTTAGGGGGGCGGCAATTAGGCTGAAGTCTTTGACAAAGCGTCGATAGAAACCAGCAAGGCCCAAGAATGAGCTGACATGAGTGGGTGTGTTCGGCCTGGCCCACTCTTGAATAGCACGTATCTTCTCCTCATCCACCTTCAATCCAGATGCAGTCACTACAAAACCAAGGAAAATGGTAGACTCGGATGCAAAAGAACACTTCTTTAAATTGGCATATAATTTCTCTTTCCTAAGACAATCAAAGACCAATTTTAAGTGACTTAAGTGATCATGCATATTCTTACTATAGATTAAGATATCGTCAAAATAGACAACGGCAAATTTTCCTAAGTGTCTTCTTAGCACATGGTTCATAAGCCTCATAAAAGTAGAAGGAGCATTTGTTAAACCAAAAGGCATTACTAACCATTCATATAAGCCATACTTAGTTTTAAAAGCCGTTTTCCATTCATCTCCCTGTTTCATCATAATTTGATGATATCCACTTCTAAGGTCAATTTTAGAAAAAATAGCAGCACCATGAAGTTCATCAAGCATATCATCTAAACGAGGAATAGGGTGGCGATACTTAACCGTTATTTGGTTGATTGCGCGACAATCAACACACATGCGCCATGAGCCATCCTTCTTTGGAACCAAAATGACAGGCACGGCACAGGGAGATAGGCTCTCTCGAACAAAGCCTTTATCCATTAAGTCTGTGACTTGGCGTTGCAGCTCCTTTGTTTCCTCAGGACTAGCTCTATAAGCGGCGCGATTAGACAAGGTTGCTCCAGGCACAAAGTCAATCTAGTGCTCAATACCTCTAATAGGAGGCAAGCCTTGTGGGAGTTCAGCTGGAAGCACATCTAGATAATCCTGCAGAAGTGCAGCAATAGGTGCAGGAATATGACTCAATTCAACATTAAGTAATACCTATTTCATTACCAGAAGAATATGAGGTCGATGAGCATTCCAGGTGATGGTCCCTTTCTGAGGTTGAGAGACCAATGAACGACGTTCTACATAGCCCTTAAGTGATGCAGACGAGGGCTGAGTCGACGTCGAGTGGGGAGGAGGAGGCGCCAAGGGGGCTGCAGGTGCGGCTGAAGCGGCCGCGGGCGCGGCAGGCTGGGCCGCGGGGGCGGCCTGTTGTGCCGAGCTCCCTTTGAGCTTCTCCATCCTTTCAGCTTCTCTCTGGGCGTCCTGTTGTTGCTTCTTGCGAACCTGGTCCTTCAGAATAGTGTGTGGCGAAAGGGGTAGGAGAGTAACTCTCCTCCCGTCATAGGTGAAAGCATATGTATTTGCACGACCATCATGAAGAACAGAACGATCATATAACCAAGGATGTCCTAATAATATATGACTACAATCCATTCGAGCAACATCACATAATATTTGATCACGATATGTTCCAATAGAAAGGAAAACTAAACATTGTTTGGTGACCAGTATATCAGAACCATCATTAGTAATGCCATTTAATCCATAGTGAGTAGCTCTAGGAGTAGTAGTTAAATGGAGGAAATCCACTACCTTTTCACTGATGAGATTACAGCAACTCCCACCGTCGATGATAAGGCTTAAGGTAGCTTTGCGAACAAGACACCTAGCGTGGAATATGTTCTCCCTTTGATCAGCCATGGGAGATTCCTGAATGTGTAGGACCCGCCGGTTGATAATGCAAAGCAAGTTGTCGTACTCTGAACTATCGATCTCCACAATAGGCTCAGACGGCTGGTCCTCCTCCACTTCACTCGAAATTACATGGTCCTCAACAGTCTCCTCCTCATAGTAATGGTATCCCAAATCATTGAGAAGAACCTTCCTTTTCTGAGGGCAATTGCGAGAGACATGCCCAGAACCACCACAAGTGAAGCAGCGGACATCTTTGTTGCGATTTGTAGAAGGTGCAGCAACTCTTCTAGTTTCAACCTGATAACCCTGTTGAGGTGAGTTGGAAACTCTCTTTTGCTGCATAGAAGGGTTAGAAGTAGAAGGCTTAGATTGACTAGAAGGGTTAAAGGGGACAAACCTGCGACCTTGAGAGGTCTGGTCAAATCGATTCCTCTGTTGCCGAAGTTGTTGCTGCTGTCGTTCATACAGAAGTTGTGCTTTATGAGTCAAAGTGTTAATATCTCTAATGGAATGGATAGCCAAAGGATTTTTAATAGAAATATTAAGACCAGCAAGAAATTGAGTACACAAAGCACGTTCAGTAAGATAAACATTAGCCTGATGGGAGAGTCGTTCAAGCTCATCCCTATAGTCATTAGGAGAGCGAGTTCCCTGGCGGCAGGACGCGAGCTGCATCCTCATAGACTCCGTGTATTCCTCAGGGATATGTCTCTTTTTCAGGAGATAGCGAAGTTGTGGCCAAGTTTCAACAGGTTGCTTGTCCTGACGACGACGCATCTCACGAGTGCGGAACCACCAGGTGCGAGCTTTACCTACTAAATGCAATATAACAACTTCCAACTTCTCCGTTTCCTCATAGCGTAAATGTTCAAGCAGATAGTCAGTATGATTTTCCCAAACAAGATAAGATTCAGGATCAGTATTACCATCAAAGGTTTCTAATTTAAGTTTAACATCTCGTCTCTGGATAGCTTGAGCATTATCAAATCTAGGATGACCAAAATTAGGAGGGGGTAAATCATCAAAGTTAGGATTTACCTCATGGTAAGCATCCTCCAAATGTGGTGTCTCAGTTAGATCATTATTGCTATGGCTGTCATCCCAGTTAGCACGAGTATGAAACGGTTGCTGCTGACGCTGAATGGGCCTCCCTTGCTGATGCCGTGGTGGGGTGTGCTCACGGCGATCCTGGTGTCCATTGAAGCCCGCTGAAGGAGGTGTAGTATCTAGAGGTGGTGGAGGCGGCCTACCTCTAGAGGGAGGTGTAGATCCAGAAGCCTCCGCCTGTTTTGACTCCTCCAATTGCCGCGCGACTGCCTGTTTGATGAGGTCAGAGTAAAATACGCGGTCCTCTTGACGTTCGATAGCTCGATGATTTGCAGCCTCTGCCAGTTCCTTACGCACAAACAGAGTAGATTCTTGGACAACAGAGTTAATAATGAACTGCATATCAGAAGCAGAAATGCCAGCAGGTGGGGTAGGGGAAGGGTTGGGGTCGCTATCGTTCGACATGTTCCTACAATATCAGCAACAAGTAAACGAAGCAAAGACCAGAAACCAAGTAATGCAAGCTCTAGTGATTCCTAAGAGTGATTCACGTTTGTAGAAAACAAAGAGCGAGAAAACAAGGCACAATATTCAAGCAATTCCCCTGGACACAGAATTTTGCAATATTGAAGACAACAAGTAATAATCAAAATTGCAATTTAAATCAACCACAAGTCGGATATCAAGGATAGCAAGTATAAACAAGCGGCTGAATGTGTATAGAAAAAGAGTTACAATGTGATGCTTGAATAATATGAATGTGGAATAATCGACAATAGCAATCACAAGGGCAATCAAGTGCACACACTCCGTCAACTATTATCTGACGGTTGCAACACGGTTCAGAGAAAGAGGGGTGTGACCAAGGCTCCAGTGTCGGCACAGCACAAAATCACACAAGTAGGGTTCTTTTGTAATGCTTAAAACCGATTAGATCATCTAACATGTAGCAATCAAAGAACTAACAAGGAAGAGTTACTAACTCAACAATGTAAGATAAAGAATGCTCTCTTTTTTTTTTTTTTTTCTGAATTATGCTCGGCTTTTTCTTTTCTTTTTTTTTTTTTATAACTATGAACTAGCTGCTGTAATAGGAAGGCAGCAACCGAAAAAAATTAAGAGCAATAAAAATAAAAAATAACAAGCTACGATGATCTAAAAGTAAGCAAAAATAAAGAAAACAAGGAAAATAGGTTAGAAACTGGAAAAATTAGGGTTCTTTAGTGGTGCAAGTTCATATAATGCTTTTAATCCAAGAATCACAGTCATAGGCATGATATGTAGCAACTAGGAATAAAAGATCACAACTTGCAGTCAAGAACTCAATATCTTCGAAATTAAAGATCCAAACAAAGAATAATAAAAATAAAGTGCCAATTTTGATGGGTGAATAATAAAGATTCAAGTTTTATGCAGCGACTATGGTGAAAAATAAGGCACGAAAAAGAAATCACTCAATAAAGAAATCAAGAGAGTAAAGAACTTGCATTAACCTGAAATCCGATACCACTTGATACGTTTGGGATACCCGATCCTTCGCCTGTGGGCTCAAGATCAAGAACCACGCCGTATATTTGCTAAGATCTTGCAATGCTCTTCGATATCTCCTGATTGGAACAAATTAAATAAGTAATTAAAATTCTGAAATAGCGACAGTTTCTAAACTTGGAAAATTCCAGCAATTAAAGGCTACAGATTTAGCGATAGAAATAGAGAAGCGAGGGACTGGGTGCTCGAGGAAGTCGGGAGCACGGGCGCTGGGTCTCGGCACACAGGACGCGGGGTCCTCAGGGTGTGCGCGGGTGGATGCGCGGGAGTCCTCTCGCTGGTAGCGAGTGTGATGGCGAGCGAGAGCGAGGAGCGTGGTGCTCGGAATGCCTAGCGCTGGAGACGCGGACGATGTCGCCTGGGAGCACGCGGGAGCGGGAGCGAGAGCGAGGCGCTTGGGCTCCGCGCTCGCTGGGAGCGATCCTGGCAGCGAGTGTCGCCAAGCGCAGAGATCCTCGGTGGTGCTGGCTGTGTCGAGTAGGGCTGTTGGTGGGATTCCTCGATCTCGACGAGAACCAAGGTGAGGGTTTGTGATGGTGTTGCCGAAATTTCTCAAGAACATAGGATAATGATAGCTTTTGGGATTGATAACCAAGAACCATTTAATCCATAAAGGGGTTCTCAATTCTATTTCAATCTAATTAATTCAAAGTTGCATAACATGAATATATAGAAAACTTATGAGAGATCTAACCAATCCTAGCTTCCTTGCAAAGGAAAGGGGTTTGGATAGATTAATTTTATCTAAAGATAAATAAAATAGATCTAAGATAAATAAATCCTAATAAGATAGATATTTAATAACTTGGTGGTCAAGAATTATATCTAGAAGAGATATAATTAATTCCACCTTATTTATCTAATTTGCATAAAATAATAACATAATTAAGTAAACTAGATAATTGGCCCAAGCACAAGAAACTCGGCCCATGCACTCGACAAACTCCTTTGGCCCACTCGACAATGGTGGTCTCGAGTGACTTAGGGAAATGCCGAGTTCAAGTGAATCATGGTGGGTGCAGACGAGTCTTCATGAGCTCCGTGTGTGGACGCAGGCTCACTTCTTGTACTGGCGGTGTAACCTTGAGCCAAGTGATCCAGGGTAGCCTGAACCCTTGCTCTAAAGTTCCATGGTGACGGACAAGAAAGGCTTTAGTTGCAGTTTGAATCTTCTTGGCCCTTGCACGAGTGATAGGACCATTAAATGGAACCTTCATGTTGTCCTCAATGTCACCAGGAGTCATCGATAATTGCACGGCATCATTGAGTGTGTTATCATTCTCCTTCACTTGATCACGATTTGTCCTCGAATCGTCGTCGGAAGTGTCATCTGGAAGAAACAAGGAAAAATCAGCGACCTTTGGCCGGGATGAATCCTTAGACATCATGAAGTGCAAGGGCCAAGTGGTGAGAGCCCGTTTCTCTACCGAGCTCGTAAGGGAAGGAGGGTTCGACGTAACCGCAGAGGCCGCATGTGCGGCGAAATCAGTGGTAAAGGCTGCTGCGCGGGTGTTCCAAGGAGGCTGATTGTTGTGGGCGCGGGTGCGGCCTTGACAGCAGCAGCGTCCATGCTGTTGTGTTCTTCTCGTCTCGCAGCAGCCTCCTTCTCGGCTTGGTATTGTCGCTTTCGTTCATGTTCCTTCAAAACAGCTTGAGGAGATAAGGGTAGGAGGGTGACTCTCCTCCCATCAAAGTTAAAAGCAAAGGTATTTAAGCGACCATCATGAATAACTTGCCGATCATTTAGCCAAGGTCGGCCGAAGAGAATATGACAACAATCCATCTTAACAACATCACACAACACTTGATCACAATAAGGACCCATTTGAAAAGGAACCAAGCTTTGTCTAGTAACAAGAGAGTTGGAGTTACCTTCCGTGAAACTGGTAAGACCATCATGTGGTGCTCGAGGTGTAGTGGCTAGATGGAGGTACTCGACCACTTTTTCGTTGATCAAGTTACAGGAGCTCCCTTTATCAACGATGACCGTAAGTGTGGATTCCTGGACCACACACTTGGTGTGAAAGATGTGCTCCCTTTGATCAGCCGCCATAACGTCTTGAAGTGGTAGAAAATGTCGATTGACCAAGCATGGCACATCCTCAATGGTGTTGGGAACGATGTCAACGTTGTCCTTAGGAGACATAGGCGCCGACTCCTCCACTTCGGCTGAACGTACGGTATTCTCATAACCCATCAAGATGTTGGACAATTTGGCGTTGTTGGAAGAGAATATCACCTCGAATCTCCTAGCATGTGCCCCCACAAGGGACTCAATGAGACATTGCATTCGCGCATCCGTATTAGCACCGGCCATGTTCCTAAAAGCAAGTAGCAAACAGAAGTAGTCCGAACAAATATAGACAAGGAAACAAGCAATGCAAGTCTTTGATCCTATGAGTGATCGAAGTGTTTGAAAACAAGCAATGCGAGGAAAACAAGGCACTAAATTGACGATCTTCCCTGGACACAGAACTTTGCAATGATGAAAGTAGCAAGATATTAAAGCAAAATGCAAGGTATAGCCACAAAAAAAGAGTAAGCAAGGAGATGCAATCGATGACAAGCGGCTAGAATGTGAAATTGCAATTAACAATAGAATGCAATAAGTACTACAATGTGAAGCTCAAAAAATTCAGTAACTAAGTAAAATAAAGTGAGCAACACAAGGGCTAAGAAGTGCACACACTCCGTCGACTATTATCCGACGGTTGCAACACGGCTCGGAGAAAGATGGGTGTGACCACGGCCCCGGTGTCGGCACGACTCTAAATCACACAAATAAGGGTTCTTTGTGGAGCTTAAAACCTAATAGATCATCAATATATAGCAAAAAGATGTAAACTAAACAAATTAACAAAGATAAGTGATGTACTCACTCACACAAATGCAAAGGTTGCTCTCGACATTTCTCTCTTTTTTTTTTTTTCCTTTTTTCCTTTTTTGTTCTGAGAAGATCGGCTTTTTTTTTTTTAATTATCAATGCCGATCAGAAGCTACACCTTTGCAACTACCGAACAAATCCTAATCACAAAAGCAAATGCCGAATGCAAAGTAGAAAAAAAAATCAAATTACGATGATCTAATTAGTAAGCAAAATTAACAATAAGGGTAAAAAGGCTAACAAATTGGAAAAAATTAGGGTTCTTTTGTGGTGCAAGATCATCAATTACAATCATCTAAGAACTCATTCATAGGCATGATATAGCAAAACAAAGCAATGAACTCAATCATCTTTCAAGTTATAGATCCAACAAGCAAATCACCAACTAGTGCCAATTTTAGGGTTAAAAGATGCGAAAATTATAAGAAATATACCCAAATTAAATCGGCATAGGGGCTGAAAAAAATAGACACGAAATAGATCACTCAAATAAACGAATTAAGGTTTAAGACTTGCATAACCTTGTCTCTGAATACTAGTTGATACGTTGTAATCTCTAACGACTTGAATTGCTTGAATCTTGTGACGTCTTAAGTAAATCTTGACCCGTTCTTGAGAAATCTTGAACAAATTGATGGCCTACCAATCGACACCTACCCGAAGAGCAGACGTCGAGTCCAACAGCCCTCACAAATTCAACAATGACGGCTGTCCTCTTAATTGCAAATTGAAGTGACGCTAGATGACTTCATGAAAATTGAATTGGAATGTTAACAATATTTTGATCGGCAGAATCAAGCTTATAAACTTAGATTGGTCAACAATTGCGGCTTAACCACAAGTGCTAAATTTGATCGGAAGGGAGACGTGAGATGTAGAACACAAAATGAAGGCGTGAATTGTTAGGGTTGAACAAAGAAGAGAACGCTTAGCCAAGCGCTCTTCTATTCAATTCAACGTAAGAATAAAAGAAGAAAAATACAACTTAAATAGGTTTGATGGAGAATGAGAGTGGTTCCTTGCAAAGGAAACCCTAGCTCTCTCATTTTTATCTAGAAAATAAATAATTAAAACATAAGATTAAAAACTCCTAATTTAATCTATCTAAAAAATAGATAAAATAGATAAATGAGCAAGGAGATAAAATATCCCCTCACTTTTATTCCCTAAATAAATAATAAAAACCAACAAATAAAAATAGATAAAATAATGTCTTAAGAGAATTCGACCAACTTCCATGCCTTCGATCTCGATCCTTCATCAAGGTGGGATGAGGTTGTAAACTAAGATCTTGAGTTGACGGTTGAGCTTTGAGTCATACGAGCTCTCATCTTGAATCGTCTTGTCGTCTGGAGTCATCGGATCTTGAGTGCTATCACTACCATACGGGAGATTTTGGAGATAATTTGGAGGGGATTGACCGTAGCTGTTTTGACGGGCTGTTAGTGTAATTTTGGCGCCAAAACAGGGTTCTTCATTTGGGGGAATGAGGGAGCATTTATGAGGGGAAAATGCAATCATTGCATTAATGGGTGTTCCCTAAGCACATATATAAGCTTGAGAGGAGGATCTGAAACCCCCCAACATGCCCTGCAAAAAGTGAGGCAGAGCAGGAGAAAAGAGGAAAGGACGGGGGAAAAGCCACACTTGCATCCGAGGAAACGATACAGTTGGCATCTTGTACCTTTTCTTTGTAGTATTCAACTGCCTTCCCATTCCCGGAAAAGTGCAAGAAGTTTGTTGGTGGCAGTGGCAGCGATGGGTAAGTCATCTTCTACCTTTCCTTTGTAGTTGTTCCCCTTTACTATATCAGAACTACCCCCTAGGATGATACTCTTTTCCCGTGGTGTACCCCAGGTGGCAGGTGATATGGTATGTATCAATGTCGTGTTCGGCGGTTGGTGGGCTCCCGGGAGTGGGAGCTTGGTCTTCAAGGGAGAGGCACATACTGTAGCAATGGTGGTGCCACAGAATATTTCCTACGACCAACTGAAGGAGAAGATAGTTTCCAAATTTGACGTGGACATGGTGTTGTACGACATTGAGCTCACCTACCTTCCTCATTTGATGTGTAAGGCCACTCCGATTCGGATCCGGGACGACGATGATATTGAAGGCTACAAGTTCTACAACACTGAATCTAGCACATGAGCATGGCCAATAGCACTGCACGTCAACATACGGATGAAAACGACAAGCCCTTTCACACCCTCCAGTGAACATCAGTCGGAAGACTCCGACGGGGCTGACGATCTCTCGTCTCTCAACCCAGGGGAAATACTCCTAACCGGGCCTCCCAGCACGCAGGAAGACTTGGAAGATGGTCTTGATGGAGGCGGAGGGGCGGATGAGAAGGTTCGAGGCTCGATCGAGAAGAAAGGGAAGTTGGATGACCGTAGTAGTGACACTGGAGGGGCCTGCCTGTGTGCTGAGTGTGTAGCGGGGGAGGAAGGCTGTTGTAGGACTGCAAAGGACAGCGTGAGTGGGATGTAGGGGGGCTTGCTGGGAGTGGTATACAAACTGGTATTGGTTGGATGGAGTACAACATAATGGTCGGACAGGATGACGAATCTGGTAGGATGGATGACAACATAATGGTCGGACAGAGCGAAGAAGTGGGACAGCTTCACAAAGTGGATCCGCCATCTGACGCAGAAAGCAAGCGATGATCGTCGATAGCGATGACGATGTGGACGTCCTAACCCCCCCCCCCCCCCCCCCACGGATTGGAGGACATAATAGACGTAGGAAGATCCGACGAAGACATGATTGCCAGTGGTTTTACCGTTGTGGAGTTCAATGGGCACTTCGACGCATTCAAACAGAAGTCGCCCACTGGTGATGAATACATTAAGATGACGGGTTTCTCCAACTGGGTCCGGGCTTTCTATTCCACAAATCGGTTGACCATCACCACCACAAACCATGCGGAGTGCCTGAACTCGATATTCCTTGAACCTCGTGATCTGCCCGTCACCGCCCTCATGGACAACATACTGGACACTATGGGTGGGTGGTTCGTGAAGCGCCGGGAGCTAAGTTTCAATCCTGAAAAGGTTGTGACTAACCATGTGGAGACCGTCATGAGGCAAAACGCCATGCAGTCTATATGTCTTCAGGTGAAGACTTTGAGCGAACACTAGTATGACGTCCGCAAAGGGTTGTCCGCATGGCTGGTCAATCTGTCCGCTCGGAGTTGCACATGTAAGCACTTTGAAATTGACCAGATTCTTTGTGCCCATGCCATCGCCGAGGCCAAGGTCCGTCGGATCGACCCATACTCCCTCGTCCATCCTCTATACAGGGCAGAGGCTTGGCACGCGTGCTACGAAAATATCGTCTACCCAGTGCCACCTCATGACACATGGGCGGCCCCTCCAGAAATAGCTGCGAAGATTTGCTTGCTCCCGGTGGCGAAGCGTGCGCCGGGAAGGCCGAAGACCAAGCGCTATCCGTCCAAGAGCGAGGGCAGGGGGTCAAAGCGTCGTCGACTGTAGTGTGATTTCGTGGATGTTCAGGGCACCCGACAGAGTTATTTTGAGAAGTCATCAATACACACGACAATATTTTGGTGACACTTCTATTTGCGACAGTATTTTTTGCCATGTGTCTGTCTTATATTTTGGGGAATGTAGGGGACTAATTGTAATGGATGTCATATTTTGGGCAATGTCATGAATTATCGAATATATTAGGTATTTCTCTATTCGTGCTACCAATATCGTGTATTTATCTACCTATTAGTTTCTATTGGTCCTACCATTAGTGTACTGTCATCCTTCTTTTAAATTGTGAAATTGACAGGTTACAAATATGGTGTTTATATCTTACCAAAGGTTTCGTGATATCTGCCCAATATGATCGTATTATCTTACCAATGCTACAATTGATGCAAACATAAACTTAGCACCAAAAACATTGAACAGAAGCATAAATACCAGTTGAAACCATTACAATCACAACACATTAAAACCGTCAACAAAAGACATTAAAACCAACAACATAAGTTTCAAAACAAACATAAGTTTCCACACTACCAAAGTTTTCAAACGCCTTAAGTTTCCAAACCAACAACATCACAATACAAAAACATCACAAACCAGTTGATAATGTCTTAACAGAACCAAAAGCCATATACGACGGACGACGACAGTTTGGGGAGAGAGCTATAAAGCGTTGTGATGTACGGAGAGTGCCAAGTATTGGCGGTAGGGCGCAACAAATTCGTCGTTGACGGTCTCAAATGTTTCTACGCCCTTTGCCACCAGCTGCAACGTCCTGATCACGTACGCTCCACAGTCACCACTGCACAAGAAGGGATAAGTAAACAACATAAATTCATTGCATCTTACCATTTCTATCATTTAATCATACCATTGGTTGGATTATATTCTACCATTACGTTTCTTATATCTTAGCAATATCAGTGGAAGTACATAAACCACGAGAGAAGAGACACTTACGAGGTTTCGTTCCGGGGGATCTTGACAGTGCGGGATATGGTGAGAGCGTTGGGGACATGGACGGTGTGCCTGTCACGGAGCTCCACAGAAAATTGCATCACCACCGGGATCAGCTTCGCAAAGGGCTCGATGTGGTTCTGCAGCTCCTTGTCCTTGATTTGGTACCAGTCATTGTCCATCACTACGATGTTCCACCTTACAAGGTCGATGACGAGCCCGATCTAGTACTTCGCCTTGTAATTCCAAGGCGCTAAGATTTTCGCGTTCAGCACCGACCAGGTTGTGCCGTGGTTGTCTGGAATTCTCCCCGCAAAGTACTTCAGCAACGCCTTCGACACATTGCGACTTGTAATGCGGCTCAAATCCCCCTCCAGTGTGTCCAACTGTTTCACCACTGCGTCCTGCTAGTAGGGGTCAAGCGCGACGACGCTCGACTTCTTGTCACCCTCCTGGGCGTCCAATGCCTTCCATACCAGGACCAGAGACTGGTGCAGGACGGTGCTGTGTTTTGGGGTAAGTTCCATATTCCCATTAGCGTTAATCCCATGACGTAAGTGAATAAGGAAACATGTGGTTGGTGGAATGCATGCGTACCTCAGTGGATGTCCATGCGCCGGGTGAGATGAGGGTGTTGAAGAACTCCTTGTTCAATTGAGTCCCATCAGAGCCCTTCACCTGTGCCGGGAACTTCTCCAGCCACGCCAAGAACTGGTCTTTCGCTGCTTGCGTGACCATCCCCTCCTCAGCCACGTCAGTGGTTGGACACGTTGCCTTTGCACCATTCTTGGCCCGCTTAGAGGGTTGTGTCACCACGCAGTCCCCTAATCCGGGTGGTAGCTTCCTATCGCGCTTGCCTCTCCTCAACTCCGCCTTTGTCTCCTAACAATCAAACACACCCGAGTTGTTTTCAAACACCAGTCATTATCCTACCAAAACATCTTAAAATATCCTACCAAAAGGGTAAATATATCCTACCAAAAGAGCTAATTCTATCGTACCAAAAAACTAAATTTGATATTCTACCAAACAGCTACATCTATCTTACCAAAAGGGTAAACCTATCCTACCAACAAAAGGCTTTACCTTTTCCTCCCCGGCATCTGGATCAGACTCATCCTTGGAATCCTCCCCTGCAGCTTGTTTGACAGCCTCCTTACGCTTGACGTCCCCACTCTTGTCTCCCTTCTTCGCCTCATCCTCAGCCTTGCCCCTCTCCTCGACACCTTGCTCAACAGTCTTGTCCACCTTCTCACCCTGGTCCTTGTCGCCGTCGTCCTCGGTGGAAGCCTTGTCCTGGACCTCCTCATTTGCAGCCTCCTCGACCTTTTCCTCAACCTTGTCAACAACCTCCTTGCCATTGCCCTACCCCTTGTGATAAGAGTTCAGCTCATCTTTCTCCTCCGTCTTATCCTCAACCTTCTTTTCCTGCTTGCCAGGCTCCTTGTCATCAGCGTTCAACTCTTCTTTCTCCTCCGCCTTGTCCTCAAACTTCTCAGCCTCCTTGTCAACATCCTTATCCGCCACCTCGTCAGCCTTCTTGTCCACCAGCTCCTCGTCATCCTTATGACCATCGTTCTCAACATCATCGTCAACCAAAGACACATACTCCTGCTAGGGGATGCAGTCATTCAGTCGCATATTATGGGAAATCCAACACATTAACATTATCCTACCAATTGCACATATATGTCATACCATTTTGCTTATTATGGTATACCAACACATCAACACTATCCTACCAATTGCACATATGATGGCCAAAGAAGCACTTACCTTGCCCTTGTCGCCCCTCTGAGATAAAGCTTTCTTCCAATATCTGGAAACCTCACTTATCCTCTCCTCAAGCACCTTGAACCTGCTCCCCATTTCCACCATCATGCCCCTACAGATAGCCTCAACCTTCGCCACAATCCGGGCCTCCAAACCGATGCTCGACGCGTCTGACCCTGACTGGCTGGTTCCCTGACTGGGTCCAGCAGTGGCATCCTCTTGACGTCGCTTCTCTCTCTGGGCCCTCATGTGCTCGACCACAATCTGGTCAAAGAAGATGTCTGAAGAGTCTTTCTTGTATGATGAATGCGGGTAGGCATCTTTCTCCTTGTGGGTTGGGTGCAAGACGGGCTCTGGCTTCACGAGCCGAACGTGTTCATCTATGAAGTCGTCGGCGGGGGCGTCCAGGTTCAGGAAGGACTTCACGTTCTCACGTTCCCATATGGTAAGATATTAGAACACAGTTTGCATGACAAATTAAGATAGTTGGTAAGATTGTATTTTCCATTTTCTAGGATACAAATATCCCATTGGTAAGATATAAATATCCATTTGGTAGGATATTAATACCCCATTGGTAGGATATAAATATCCATTTGACATGCCACACCAACACATATTGGCAATTGGAAAAGGATTATAACATTTTGTAAAACTTCACTAACCTGGAAGGCCATGGGAAACCCGTACAACGCGTAGGTCGGCCTGTCTTTCAAGTGACTCTTTGCAACCACCATGTCCTTCAGCGTCCCATTGAGGCTTTCGTGTAGCCTCTCGTACACCAGCCCTTCCCCAAGGGAATTCCAGAAAACGGTTTGTGTCCTCAAGCAGCAGCTTCACAACCCACCCCCTTATTTGCATCTTCTTCTCCAACCCAAACAGAATGCCCTCCACTATGACTAGGAGGGCAAGCTTGTACTTTTTCATCAGGGACCCCGATTCCGTCTCTTTTTCGTGGGCCCAAGCTCTTTCGACATCCTTCAACGTCACCCTCTCCTTCTTAAAAAGTTAGTAAATAAACTCCTTGTG
Source organism: Persicaria tinctoria (assembly GCA_037127255.1). Lineage (NCBI taxonomy): Eukaryota > Viridiplantae > Streptophyta > Magnoliopsida > Caryophyllales > Polygonaceae > Persicaria > Persicaria tinctoria. Next base: position 17,191,327 of record JBANSL010000012.1, read on the forward strand.
GTCCCCCTCCACGACATCACTGGGGGTGGTGAGCAGTTGAGCCTCGTTATCAGCGCGAACTCGTGAAGAGAGAATCGCACGTGATGCCCCTTGAGGGAGTACCACGTCTCATGTGTCTTCCGAGTCTTCAATTGCCAGAGAAGGCAGTAGTGCACCAACTGTGCAGAGAATTTGTTTCTCGACCCCATCTTGACAATGCCCCCAAACTGGCTCTTGGTCAGGGGTTTGTAATTCTCCCGGTCAATGCCTTCCAATAGCTCGAAACTTGCATGGGACAACGCCCTCCTTGAGAAGTGTCGTGTCTCTGGAAAAGCCAGCACAACCTGTAAAACATGTAACAATCTTAGGTTTAAACATTTTTTCCCAACCTTTACAACCACAACCAGGTAACTATCTCAGTTTCCTTACCCCCTGGCTGCTTGGTCCTGCACGGGCTTTCTTGTTCTCTGACTTCGTCATTTTATATGATGTTTAATGTGGGGATACCTGCTACAGAATCACCACACATAAATTCAGACATTCAGGTCACCTAATCTGTCATACCAACAGTATAAATTTATTCTACCAACTTCATTTTCCTATCCTATCATTGCTGCTATCCTATTCTGTCCTACCAATTTCGCATTTCAGACAAGTTTGGTTCATTTTACCTCTTTCACAACACAGCATATAGGCAAGGAGATTCACCACAACCAAATCACCAAATATTGATCATATATATAGGCTTTTCATCAAACACTTGGTAGGCACTAACATTTTCAACACTACATAACCAATCAACCAAAAATTCCTACCCCCACTCGGCATACCAGTTGTTGAAATTTATCCTGCCAATTTCTTTACCAGTCCTACGAAATCTGCTACCAAAATTTCAGACACAACCTTTGATAATCTGTCCTACCAGATGTGCAGACATGCCCTATCGATTACCCACAATCATGTGGATTCTCTACCCATCCGACCCCCTCCTTGCCCTTTTGTCCCCAATTTCTTACCGAACATCCCCTAACCCTTACCCATCCGTTTTCCGACACCCACAAACCCTAATCACACCCAACTCCCCAAAATTGACTCTTCAAAGGCACCCCTAACCCCTCCTACTTCATTCATCTACTGCTAGGCAATTTCAATGGCACCCCCCTTACTCAATTTCTTCACAAAACCGCCAGTAACTGCACCCCCATTACCCCAAAATCGCAACTAAAAAAACACCTCCATAATTGCTTACCTTCTTCTTCAACCTCTTCCTTCCTCCTTGGTAGCGTTCTGTGTGAAATCGTCCTTCTTCAACCGCTTCCTTCCTCCTGTCGCTTCCTTCAATCTCTCTGGTTTTGGTTTTTCGTCTCTCTCTCTCTCTCTCTCTCTCTCTCTCTCTCTCTCTCTCTCTCGCTTCAATCTGGAATGACGGTTCCCTCTCCCTCGTTTTGATTTTAAAACTCCCGCATGCCCACCTGCTACACTCGGTTCTCCACAGTACCAATTTACCGGCAGTTTTTTTTGCTTGAGGTAAAGGGGTCTATTTGGTACATTATGTGTGGTGCTAGGGTTTTTTTGGCAAATAGGCCCAAAATTGTGTCTATTTTGTGCCATTTTCTCTAAAATTAATTAATCTATTTGAGGTTCCATTTACCACCATTTTTTTTTTGATATTATATAGTTTTAACTTAAATAAATTTAAGATTTTAGATTAATTAGTTTTTGTAATTAGAGCTTTGTTAAATTTTGATGGACCATATGTATTAACCAAGCCGAACACAAAAGACCAATGTTATCAATGTTGGATGTGTCATTTTACATATTTCACAGTTTTTCAACAACTAATTACTCAAACTTTTTAGAGCTTTTGATCCTTTATTTACAAGTTTTATTTTTATAGTATTTGGTGAACAAATATGTCTAATTTTCGATTTTCTAGTGAGTGTAATTGATTATTGATTCTCTTCGATAATTGAAGATCCAACTAAAACAAGGACGGATTGATTTGGTGGTGGGTTGGGTCATGGTCATGCCCTTACCCCATTGTGAAATTTGTCCTAATTGCGTTGACAATCTACCCACAACCCTTTCGTTACATTACATTACATGCATCACACGTTTTCTCCGCAACATCACATCCTAAAATTCCGTCCCAATTTACCATTTTACCCCTCTTTCCTTTCGTAATTTTCACCCTTCCGATTACCATCTCTTCACTAAAAGCTCCCTCCCCCCTCCCTCCCCTATATTATACTCTCAACCTTCGTTCCTCACCATCTCTTCCATCTCTCTCTCTACCGGGGTTGGCTCGGAGCTCCAGTTTCCGCCATGGCGACGTCTACGGTGGCTGTTTTCGCGCTGGCGGCGTTGCTGTCTTTGCTGGCACCGCGAGTGAGGTCCGACGCCTCCGATCACCGCTTTAAATCCGGGGATTCGGTTCCTCTCTTCGCCAATAAAGTCGGCCCCTTCCATAATCCAAGGTACTCTTTTTTTCTGTGTTGCATTGCGCCTCAGATCCGTCTTTTGTTTGTGGAATTTCAGAGTGTTTGGTTCAGATCTGATGCAGTTTGAGAAAGTAGTGGTCGGAAATCGGATGTGATTATTTTGGTTTGGTGTTTTGAATGTTTGCATTCGTGGTGCGATTCCGATTCAATTTGAGGTTTCATTGCTGTATGAATCGCTGATTGTTTGAGTAAGATGGTGTAATCTGTTTAAAATCTGATGAATTGGTATTCATGCAAAAATTGAAAGAGTTCTACATTACTGCCTTTTTGTGGTAGTTTGATGAAGTGGGGCCCGTTATGCTTCCATGAGAGGCAATGATCATGCCTTCTTTTAAACTCTTAGGGTGTGTTTGGTAATGATATTTAGATATCAGATATCAGCCCCGATATCTGATATCAAGTGTTTGGTAGGGCTAGATATCGATATCACTTTAACTGATATCGATATCTAGTGTTTGGTATGCATAAGATATCACTTGATATCTGATATCTGTGTTTGGTAAGAGTCAGATATCGATATCAGTTGATATCTAGATATCAAATTTGGCCTATTTTGATATACCTATTTTTTGGGAGTTATCACTTGATATCGATATCTTGATATCAAGATATCAAAGATATCACCCGATATCGATATCTTGATATCGATATCGATATCGATATCTTGATATCTAGATATCGTTACCAAACACACCCTTACTGCATTTCTGACTATTGAACAAAGGCCAAACTATGTAATTGTGTTGATGTTCTCCCAGTTTGTCCAGCCAGTTGTGATATCACGTTTTGACGCGTCAAAAACATATTAGCCATGTCAATTGCATATCTGCACCCTATAAGTTTCAGTCATGTGTTAATGCAGTGTCTTAAATTGCCAATATGGGTGAAAGGCCACTTCATTTCTGTTAAGAGTTCACATTCATTAGCTGGATTTGATGTCAATGAAGCTCTGATGGCCTTTTGCACTGGCTCTGGTAGATGCTCCTTTTTGCCTTAGTGATCTCTCAACTGATCTGATTTTTGGAGCCCAGTGTACTCCAATAGTATCATGCATGTTAGATTGGTAGATTTTGCTACTTTGGCAATGCATGATATCATGGCAATTTGATCTTCATTATTCTTTTCTCATATGTGTTTTCTTTAGAATGGGGGGTTAAGTGATTCTCTCTAGAAAAAACCTTCTTCATGATTCAAAAACATAAACATATCAATGTGAGAGTATATTGATTGGCTTCCACATACTTGCTATTTTTGTGCTCATTTATGGCTTGTCAGTTGTACGTGGCCGTTGCCTCCACATACCCGTCTCTAGAAAACCTTTGCTTGGATCGCATCTTGTTTAGTTGAGTCATGTTTGCTTGGCCTATTTTCTTCTACTTTATGCCTGGGATTTTGCCTCAGGACCTTTTATCTCATTGCACAACTTCATTTTTCTATTTTGAATGAAGCCCTTGTATTCCTACCTATGAAGACCTCTCTCACATGCTAACAAAATTCTGATGTTCTGTTAGAATTCGTTCAGTATTCTGTGTCACCAGCCACATATAAAGGTTCCATAATCTTCAAAATCATCTAGGGTAGCACTAATTTGCATGTGAGATTGTTTGGAACCTGCTTGACTCTGGCTCCCATTAAAGATAGAAACATAGATAAAGAATTGAGTTCATTTACAAGAAAAGCCTTGAAGTGGCATTCTACAAAAGGATCTAGGTAGCCAAAACTGACAAGAAATGCTAAATTTTATTAGTCCATTTTAAAGTTTAGTCCCGAATAACATGTCTAAGTTTTTTTTCCTTTTCCCTTTTGTGCAGTGAAACTTACCGCTATTTTGATCTCCCTTTCTGTTTGCCAGGTATGCTTATGAGTTTAGCATTTATTCATGGGTGTATGCATCTCTGAAGATTATATATTGGCTTTGCTTTTATATGCTTGAGGACTTTGCTTTATATTCTTAATTTTAGTTGGCAATTAATTTTTCATGTAGATCATTTAAAGGAGAAGAAAGAAGCTCTAGGTGAGGTATTGAACGGGGATCGCCTAGTCAGTGCTCTATACAAACTTGATTTTTTAGTGGACAAGGATTCTGAAGCAATTTGCAAGAAAACATTGACAAAGGAAGATGTTCGGAAGTTCCGCGATGCAGTTTCTAAAGATTATTATTTTCAGATGTACTATGATGACTTGCCGATTTGGGGTTTTCTCGGAAAGGTTGACAAAGAAGGCAAAACTGATCCTGCAGAGTTTAAATATTATCTGTATAAGCACATTCAATTCGATATTTTTTACAACAAGGATCGCGTTATTGAGATCAATGTCCGGACTGATCCCAACTCTTTGGTTGATATTACTGAAGACAAAGAGGTTGATGTGGAATTCATGTACACAGTTAAATGGAAGGAAACAAATGTCCCTTTCGAGAGGAGGATGGATAAATATTCTCAATCATCTTCACTCCCACGTCACCTTGAGATTCATTGGTTCTCAATCATTAACTCTTGTGTTACCGTGCTTCTATTGACCGGCTTTCTTGCCACAATTCTTATGCGCGTCCTCAAGAATGATTTTGTCAAGTAAGTATATTAAATTGTTTGTTCTGTTCCACTTCATATTATAAATGAAAATCTTGAACTGGCTTCCTGAGGGTGAGCAATACTGTCATTTATCAATTTATAAATTTCTTTCCTCATTGGTTTGGCTGTTCTATCTTGCATTTACATTTTACTTATCTGTATAGGTATGCACATGATGAGGAAGCAGCGGAGGATGAAGAGGAAACGGGATGGAAATACATCCACGGGGATGTATTCAGGTATCCAGAGAACAAATCGGTGCTTTCAGCTGCTCTTGGATCTGGTACCCAGCTATTTACCCTGTAAGTTGCCTTTCTCCGTTTAACCCATTTCTTTAGGTATTTGTAAAGTTGTAAACTGTATTTCCTATTGATAATATGAGAATCACGTTTGGTTTCTGTCAGAACGGTCTTCATCTTTCTGCTTGCACTGGTGGGAGTATTCTATCCATACAATAGAGGTGCTCTGTTTACTGCACTGGTTGTCATATATGCACTTACGTCCGGAATCGCTGGCTATACATCAACGACGTTTTACTGTCAACTAGAAGGAGCAAACTGGGTATGTGATTAAACATATTCTGTTTCTTTGTTTTCTTGTATTAAAGATCCCCAATTAAACATATAATTCGGTTCTATGGCAGGTCAGGAATCTCTTGTTAACGGGATGTCTCTTTTGTGGGCCTTTGTTCCTCACATTTTGCTTCCTTAACACTGTCGCTATTGTATACAATGCGACTGCAGCTCTTCCGTTTGGAACAATTGTAGTCATAGTTCTCATATGGACACTCGTCACATCCCCATTGTTGGTCTTGGGTGGAATTGCAGGGAAGAATAGCAAGGCTGAGTTCCAAGCACCCTGCCGCACGACAAAATACCCCAGAGAAATCCCACCACTGCCATGGTACAGGGGTACCCTTCCCCAGATGGCAATGGCTGGATTTTTGCCTTTCAGCGCCATATATATCGAACTGTACTACATATTTGCCAGCGTCTGGGGTCATAGGATCTACACTATCTACAGCATTCTGTTTATCGTCTTCATCATTCTTATTATAGTCACGGCTTTCATTACTGTGGCATTGACGTATTTCCAGCTAGCCGCTGAAGATCATGAATGGTGGTGGAGGTATGAAAAGCGTTCTTATTCCTATGCCTGATATTCAACTTAACTTGTACAGCTCAACAGTCTGTTTGGCATGACTGAAAGGCATGGCATGCCAAACAAACCCTAAACTACAAGATGAAGATGGTTGTGTAATGAATAATCACACATTTTCTTTGTTAATGTTGAACAGGTCGTTTCTCTGTGGCGGTTCAACCGGGCTCTTTGTCTACGGCTACTGCTTGTACTACTACTATGCACGCTCTGACATGTCCGGTTTCATGCAAACGTCATTCTTCTTCGGATACATGGCATGCATCTGCTATGGCTTCTTCCTCATGCTTGGAACAGTAGGATTCCGCGCTGCCCTGTTCTTCGTGCGCCACATTTACCGATCGATCAAATGCGAATAAACTGGCCAGTCCCATTTGCACCCATCAACTCCAGGACAACCCGGCTCAGGACACACTGCATTCACAGATGAAGAAAAGAGGAATTCTGAAACTAGAAGCGGCTTAGGTTGCAAGAGCAACAAGAGAAAGTTGTAAATTTTAATCCCCTTACAAGTTTATGACCTTTCGAGTATATGGCACTCCAATTGCCCTTTGTTTCTGTTTCCAAGTTTTCACTGTGGCAAGCAAGTGTAGCTCTTATTTGTTCAATTGATACTGTCATTATATTTGTTCTTTGTTATTCAGGTGCATTGTCAAGCATTTTCATCCGACACATGATATGATGGCCCTGCGTTAATATGCAAGCAGCGTGCTCCGCCTGCAGATGTATTCATCGCAAATTGGCGAAAACCAGTAGCAATCTTATATGATGTTAATGAAGCTTGGTTGGCGTTTTTGCATTTTCTGCGGTAGATGCCACTGATCTGTGTTTTTGGATGCATATGTTGCTAGTTGCTACTTTTGCAGCTGGATTCATTATTAATTTCTAGAAACAAGTCTTGGTATCGAACAATATCTGATGTGCAGGCCGAGAGGAAATCGCGAAATCAGGTGCCATACATAGTCCATAACATCCAACGCGATACCGATCACCAAACTAACCGAGCAAAGGAAAAGAGCATGGCGCACCGACTCCCACCTAATTTCAACTGTCATCCACAGTACATGTTTGGTAGTTTTATCAGCTAATATATATGCTGCCTCAGATCACAGGTTTAACTCTATGTATATATGTACTCTCTCTCTCACACACACATCCACAGTACGCATAGAACATGTACTTACCTCTAATCCACTATCAGTAGGAAACTACTAATAGCAAAGCGTAGGAATCCAGCAATATTGCGACTCTGGGTGCCAATCCTTGATTGTCACGACGGCGCAGGGCAGATGGGTGAGAGGCAGCACCCTTGGTGGATGGTAGTTCTACAAAACAGAAAAGAAAACATGAAAAACAAAAATAGTCAGTTTCTTTTGTGTTAAAGTAGAACCCTGCCATGTGCCTACGAGTCAAGAATCAGCACTCCAAATCGAAATATTGTTGGATTTCTCCTTTTCACTACAAGTAGTTTCCTACTGATAGTGATTAGCGTAAGTTGTACACTGTTGTGCTCCCTTGTAAATCCAATCGAAACACACTCATCTTGGATGTATCAATTGATTTTGGTTATAAATTTGGGTGCAGCGCTGTTGGCGACAATGACTGCAGCAGCGGATTGGAGTTTTTATGCTTAGTACTTTATGCACCGGTGTTTTCCCTAGGCTACCATTTGTTATGTACTATATAGCCTATAGGTCTAAAACCGTATCAGCTGATCGAAGAACCTTTGTGTGTGTTTTCGACTGTTGTCGAGGAACGGTCTCTACTGATTGATCTCGTGTGTTATGTGTATGTTCCTTTCCTTACCAAAGTTCCACCCAACAAGTAACTCTGCACATCACAAGTGAACAAGGTTGAATACTTAATTTTTGAAAAAAATTGTTACTCTTGCAAATTTATACAAATAAAATCACATTTTTTTGCATTATTGGCGAAAATCGAACCATAAGACTCATGTCACTGACAATTGAACAAATTAAAAAGTCATTTCCCAAGTGAGCTTTTTACACATCTAAGTAATAATAAACCATTTATTGCAGATAGATATAATAATCTATTAATATTACTAATTCTGCTAGCATTTTGCTGACGTGTCACGCTCACAATTAAAGTTGAATTTTTCATTCAAATGAGCTTTTCTTATTGGTCAATATTATTATGGAAACTTTAAAATATTTGTTTCCTATTTTAAATATGATTTGAATCCATTTCTTTTTTTTTATTTTCGGTTATATTGTCGTAAATATTGAGACATGTTCCGATTGCAATATATCTATCTATTAATATTACTAATTCTGCTAGCATTTTGCTCACGTGTCACGCTCACAATTAAAGTTTAATTTTTTATTTAAATGAGCTTTTCTTATTGGTCAATATTATTATGGAAACTTTAAAATATTTGTTTCCTATTTTAAATATGATTTGAATCCATTTCCTTTTTTTTCCGGTTATATTATCGTAAATATTGAGACATGTTTCCATTTTTTTTTTCCGATTGCAATATATCTATTAATCTATCTATCTATCTATTAATATTAATAATTCTGCTAGCATTTTGCTGACGTGTCACGCTCACAATTAAAGTTGAATTTTTTATTCAAATGAGCTTTTCTTATTGGTCAATATTATTATGAAAACTTTAAAATATTTTTTCCTATTTTAAATATGATTTGAATCCATTTCCTTTTTTTTTTTCGGTTATATTGTCGTAAATATTGAGACATGTCCCGATTGCAATATATCTATTAATATTACTAATTATGCTAGCATTTTGCTCACGTGTCACGCTCACAATTAAAGTTGAATTTTTTATTCAAATGAGATTTTCTTATTGGTCAATATTATTATGGAAACTTTAAAATATTTGTTTCCTATTTTAAATATGATTTGAATCCATTTCTTCTTTTTTTTCGGTTATATTGTCGTAAATATTGAGACATGTTTCCATTTTTTTTTCCGATTGCAATATATCTATTAGTCTATCTATCTATCTATCTATCTATTAATATTACTAATTCTGCTAGCATTTTGCTGACGTGTCACGCTCACAATTAAAGTTGAATTTTTTATTCAAATGAGCTTTTCTTATTGGTCAATATTATTATGGAAACATTAAAATATTTGTTTCCTATTTTAAATATGATTTGAATCCATTTCCTTTTTTTTTTATTTTCGGTTATATTTTCGTAAATATTGAGACATGTTCCGATTGCAATATATCTATCTATCTATTAATATTACTAATTCTTCTAGCATTTTGCTCACGTGTCATGCTCACAATTAAAGTTGAATTTTTTATTTAAATGAGCTTTTCTTATTGGTCAATATTATTATGGAAACTTTAAAATATTTGTTTCTTATTTTAAATATGATTTGAAACCATTTCCTTTTTTTTTTCGGTTATATTGTCGTAAATATTGAGACATGTTTCCATTTTTTTTCCGATTGCAATATATCTATTAATCTATCTATCTATCTATTAATATTACTAATTCTGCTAGCATTTTGCTGACGTGTCACGCTCACAATTAAAGTTGAATTTTTTATTCAAATGAGCTTTTCTTATTGGTCAATATTATTATGGAAACATTAAAATATTTGTTTCCTATTTTAAATATGATTTGAATCCATTTCCTTTTTTTTTATTTTCGGTTATATTTTCGTAAATATTGAGACATGATCCGATTGCAATATATCTATCTATCTATCTATTAATATTACTAATTCTGCTAGCATTTTGCTCACGTGTCACGCTCACAATTAAAGTTGAATTTTTTATTTAAATGAGCTTTTCTTATTGGTCAATATTATTATGGAAGCTTTAAAATATTTGTTTCCTATTTTAAATATGATTTGAAACCATTTCCTTTTTTTTCGGTTATATTGTCGTAAATATTGAGACATGTTTCCATTTTTTTTCCGATTGCAATATATCTATTAATCTATCTATCTATCTATTAATATTACTAATTCTGCTAGCATTTTGCTAACGTGTCACGCTCACAATTAAAGTTGAATTTTTTATTCAAATGAGTTTTTCTTATTGGTCAATATTATTATGAAAACTTTAAAATATTTTTTTCCTATTTTAAATATGATTTGAATCCATTTCCTTTTTTTTATTTTCGGTTATATTGTCGTAAATATTGAGACATGTTCCGATTGCAATATATATATTACTAATTCTGCTAGCATTTTGCTGACATGTCACGGCCACAATTAAAGTTGAATTTTTTATTCAAATGAGCTTTTCTTATTAGTCAATATTATTATGGAAACTTTAAAATATTTGTTTCCTATTTTAAATATGATTTAAATCCATTCCCTTTTTTAAAAAAAATTCGGGTATATTACCGTAAATATTGAGACATGTTTCCATTTTTTTTTTCCGATTGTAATATTCTCATAATTGGTCTACATACATTGAACTTAAATTTGAATCTTGGTATATTTTATTTTTGGAAATTTATACTCTACATAGACTCATAAACCAATTGTTAGTTTATAAAATGCTACGGAGTATAAATTAACTTTCACATATGTTCATATTTTCTCACCAACCATGCAAGTATTTCATTTTCAAAAAAATTAATCAAAGATGTACTCGGATTGCCTGCATTCATTATCTTAACGGATTGAATTCATTTAAATATTTGTTTATTATATCACATTTATCCCAATCATGTTAAAATTTACTACTCTCTCTATTCGTTTAGCTAAATATGTTGTTTAATATTCATTCACGCTTTGTTAGGATGGTAAAAATTATATAAAATATTATTTTTTTTCAATTTTTTTTATAATAGGTATCTATTTATAATATTAATTCTACTATCATTTTGCTGATGTGTCACGCTCATAATTAAACTTGAATTTTTTATTCAAATGGTATTTTCTTATTGGTCAATATTATTGCTGAAATTTTAAAATATCTGTTTCTTATTTTAAACAAATTTGTTTCCTATTTTTATACTAAAATATTATTTAATTTGATATGTTGTATGTCAATTTGTGATCTATTTTAATCGTCTACGTACATTGAACATTCGTCAAGTCTTGGCTGATTTTATTCTTGGATATTGAAATTGTTGATTTATCATATTTAACCTATTGCCATATTCCCCACAATGTCTACATACAACGAACATGTAATAATCAATTTGTAAATATTCGATTTTAAAAATTAATTATAAAAATCAATTAGAGCCAAAAAAGTATTTTTTTTAATTTAATTATTTTAGACATCTTAAATGACTATCGAAAATAAATAATATTTTAAGACTCACAAGTCACAAGCATTACTAATGCTTATTTTACATCTTGGATGAGGCTTCTTAGATCATTTTTCTACCGGCCTTTAAGGATCTTTTTTTTACTATCTTACCTTTATTTTCACTATTTATTTCTCTCTCTTCTAACCATCTTTCTCATGAAAATAATGAATAAGTTATGTACATCTGCATAACTTCAAAATTATTCACACAATCATGTGCTTATGGTTTTTTAATATTTGTACGGGAGCTTATATTTTACTTTTTAGATCTATGCTAATGATAATAATTATATATTTATTTCAAATTATATTAGGTGGTGTGTTTGAGTATTATTACTACTTTACCTTATTAAATCATTTTCAAAATCTGTATCGTATCTCTTTCCAACTAATTTATAAATTATAAAAAAAACACTTTATACATATTTTTGTTGTAAACATGTATATATATATATATATATATATATATATATATATATATATATTAATATAGTATTATATAAATATATAAAATGATGTTCAGATTAAAATGGATCAAGCTCCCGTGCCTTCAAGGCACGGGTATTACACTAGTGTATACTAATTTAATCCATATCTACATCTTCTACATCTAACTATTAAAAGAGAAACATTTTCTTGAGGTCTCTTTAAAACATTAAATTAACATCTAATTTATTTCTTAGTACATTATACATTTTATAATAAATTGGTTCAAATCAAAATATTGAATCAAACCTATTTTATTTTATTTGATAATAATTTTGCTATATTATTATGATTTAATTATAAAAAATACTCATCGTGACACGGGAATTATACTAGTATGTGTGTTTGGTAACCATAGCTGAATGGGTAGCTGAAGCTGAATGTTTTATTGTGTGAAATATGTTAAATTAAGCTAGTACTGTGTTTGGTAACCCTCAGCTGAATGGGCAGCTGATAAAACTAGCTGATAAAAGAGGAGATTTGTGTATATAAAAGGAAAAACTTTGAAAAGCTGGGGTGAATAGCGGATGGAAATTTGATTCCAAAGCGCTAATTAACTAATAATGTTAGCTTTATTTAATTTAAAACTATATAATATTAAAATAAAAAGCTCCAAAACACTACTTGTGTTGCCAAACACACCCTAAATAGGATTAAAATGATTACTGGTTTTAGGGAGATAAAATGAACCTATATAGTTCAAAGGAAACAATATTAATAACAACATCTAGTAAAGGGGTGGTGGTCTATATATATATATATATATATATATATATATGGTATACAGGGCGTGCCAATGTTTTAAGGGGCCCTGTACCGAAAATATAATAAGATCTTATTTATATTGTTGGTTAATTTTATTTTTTAAGGAAGTTGTATTAAGTAAACTATCTTACTAATATAACATCACTTAAATTATGTTTTTTTTCCCAAAAGAACCAACAATAATTCCATTTATGTTTAAAATGTATATAAAAGACATTAAATAACTACTATATTGACCAAACTCAAACTTATTTAAAATTAATTTAATCAAAATATGTAAGAATAAGGTGGATATTTAAAGTTTTATAGACACTTTTTTAGCACAAAGATATTTTAAATGACGATTTCAAATCATTAAATATAATTTAATTTGTTCATCGTAAAAAAATAAAATTAAGGAGGGCCCAAACCAATGAATATATGAAAGGGGAGAAAATGGCTAATTATGTTGATAAGAAGAATCCAACCAAGGATGAGAGGAGAATTGGACATGCTCGTCCCTCACCATTACCACTGGGCTAGGACGGTACTAGTGAAATCTGACTAAAGGATAATAAATATATAATGAATCTTAGGAGATATTGGGTCCTAAAAAATTTGGAGAACCTGTTCCATTGAACCACCTGATGATATGGCCCTTGTCGACGAGGCTCCTCAGCGATTGGAGCAGCCAAGGCGACGCTTTGGGAGGGCAATCCCACGACCAGGGGTTTCTAGGGCGAGCCTCCTCCTCGTCCTCGTCGGGTACTTGCGAGGAGGAGGGAGGAGAATCATTGGAGGGAGGAGAAGGATGAGAGGAGTTTGATGAAGGGGTGGAGTACTCAACTTGCATTATTATTATTGATGTGCAAATCAGGATTAGAGTGATTAGGGTTTTTTTGGTCAGCAGAGTGATTAGGGTTAATACCGGTGGTTTTGCAAATTTTCCCATGTTTCTCTAGGTTTGGATTTTGGAGGTTGAGTTTTTATTAGTTTAGGCATTAGGGGTTTATATATAGGGGACGATTTCCACCAATTAATAGAATGATAGGTAAGATTTGGAATCGGCTGGAGATTAACATCAATATATATTGAGTTTTTTTTTTTGTTGAGATAAAAAATTGATGGATTATAATATAATAAGGGTGTCACTATATACACCGCAAATCCGGATTAAGGATTTGCACGTCCTTAAGGACGTGCAAGTCTGGGACGGTGCACGTCCGCTAAAAACGTCTTGCACGTCCTTAACAACGTGCAAGCACGTTGTTAAGGACGTGCAAGTCTGGGACGGTGCAAGCACGTTGTTAAGGACGTGCAAATCCTAGTTAGGGTTTTGCAGGGTTTAGGGTTTAGGGTTAGGGTTTAGGTTTTCCGACGGTTTTGTAATGTTAATTGATAAAATTGTGTTTAGCTAGTGGATTTGATGGATTTAGGGTCAAATTAAACAGAACACAAGAATTGTTAAGGTTTTCATTCGGATAATATGCGAATAACGTTACAAGGAACGGAAAAAAAGGTTTACATTCATAATTTTAATAAAGTTGTGGAATACAATCTAGGAAAATAGTAAAGGACGGCCGGACTCGGCACGCAAGGCTCTAAATCTCTCAATCTGAGCTTGAAACGGAGCATCCCATCCTTCGACGATCGGATGATGATGTTCGACCCATTCTAGTGGAGGCGGCGGAAGAGGAGCGTTAGGACGCAACCGGATCTATGAGAACAAAAATTTAGAGTTAGAGTATTGACATATGTATGAAAAGCATGAATAGGTAATAAAAAAGACGTTTGAAGTCGTACCGCGGCAAAATGGTCTTGGTTTCCGATGCAGACTACACCAAGAGTTGCTGATTAGGGAGGGTTGTTAGCAGATGTCGGCGAGATCATGGGGAGACATGTGAACGGATGATGCCAAGCTAGGACGACGAGAGGAATCTGATATACCGTCGCAAATACTAAACCCATGATGGGTAGCTCTATCCACCGTCTCTTATCACCATGTGTGGCTCCGGCCCATCTCTGGTAGTCGACGAACTGCTGGAATGGGTACTCTCCCATATAACAACCGGCGTACAGAACGGCGTGATCCTCCAAGTGATTGCATAGTAACGTTTTGAGTTCCGGGAAAGCAGTCTCGCCGATCGGTGATGTCAAAGCCGCCAAAGCACGGTAGCCACAATGACCATCTCCAACAGTGTCCCTCACCGTCTGAATATGACCGAGCATGAAGGGATCAACGTTGTTTCGACCCCAGTTGAACCCTCCGAACACATCATCACGTCCACGTCGAGCTGAGGTCGCTTGTGGACGAGGCCGAACAACATTTCGAGCAGCACACGCTTCTTCTCTCTCAAACCTTTCCCTTACCTCCTCGTATGGCAACGGGTTGGTTCTGCAGGCATTCCTCGACCCCCGAGGCCTCCCCTTCCTTCGGACGCTTGCTGATGAGGGTGTCTGTACGACTTCAGAGTCGCAGGGGTGAGCTGGTAGTACTCCGCGATGGCGGGGACCAAACCGCCCGCGGGCAGATGTGACGTGCAGGGCTGGCCATCAATCGGAAGTCCCATCAGACACGCAACATCGTGGAGCGTGATGGTCATCTCGCCCCATGGAAAGTGGAAGGAGTTCGTCTCCGGGTGCTAATGCTCCAAGAAGCCCGTGTAGGTGAACTCGTCCACACACTACCAGTGGAGGGACCGCATTTGTGGGATGCCGGATGGGAGCAGATCCTGCACCCAGGTCCCCGGGCCTTCAAATATGTACGGCTCGAAAGGCTGCAGGTGAGTCGCCCGGTGGTGGAACTTCAGCAGCGGCTGCTCCACCGTAGGATCTCTCCACACCTGGTACGCAGGGTGATGCTTGTAAGACACAAGCAGCTCTCCCGGCGGCAACAAAGGGTCGACCTGCACAGCCGGTGCGGCAGCCTGCGCAGGGATGGGCTCGGGCTCTACCTGTGGGCCCCCCTGGCCCTGAGCCTGCCCCTCCTGACCGTCGTCAGCCTCCTCAACGACGTCAGGGATCACATCATCTGCAGAGCCCAAGGAGATCGCCGCTGGTGTGGCGGATGTCGAAGGCTCGGGCTCGTGTGTGCCGAAAGTAGAAGCCTCTGGGACGACTGAAGTAGAAGCCTCTGGCGGCACGGCTGAAGCAGAAGTCTCCGGAACGGCTGAAGAAGATGCCTCCGGGATTGTGGGTGGAACACGAGTAGGAGGTCTACCCATGTCGGCCCGTCGCCCAGCGACTACGTCGGTGATGCAGCTACTCAAAACCTCAGGGGGCTCTAAAGAAGGCTGCAACCCCATCATCGCATCGCCAGAAGGATCCCAACCTGGCATACCCGACCAGAAGGTGTCGTGCTCGTCGACCGGGGGGGTCCCCATCGACTGCTGCAACCGCTCTACAGACGCGAGCAGATCGTCGACTGTGGATGTCGAACTGTCGGGTACCATCTTCTCTGGAATCTGGCTGACTGCTGCCCGGTCGGCGAACGTAATAGGCCGGAGGGTACCGTCCCCCCTCATGAGCCTCCCTGCCTGTTATTATGAAATGTATTTTATTATAATTTATTATATTATAATTTAATATATTTTAATGTTTTTATTTTCTTTCAATTTAAATTTATTTCTATGTATTTTATTATAATTTATTATATTTTAATGTTTTTATTTTCTTTCAATTTCAATTTATTTTTATGTATTTTATTATAATTTATTATATTTTAATGTATTTATTTTCTTTCAATTTAAATTTATTTCTATGTAGTTTATTATAATTTATTATATTTTAATGTTTTTATTTTCTTTCAATTTCAATTTATTTTTATGTATTTTATTATAATTTATTATATTTTAATGTTTTTATTTTCTTTAAATTTAAATTTATTTCTATGTATTTTATTATATTTTTATGTATATGTTTTTTATTATCTTTCAATATAAATTTATTTTTATGTATTTGAATATATTTGAATATATTCAAATATATTTTAATGTTAATTAAATACTTTTGAAGTATTATAATATATTTTAATGTTTTTAATTGTCTTTCAATTGTAATTTTTTTCTATGTATTATATTCTATCAAATTACAATTATATTCTCTTCTATCAAACTATATACTATAAAAAAACATTATAATATATAAATAAATCAAAAAATCTATTTTCAATTATATTCTATTAATCAAATTATATTATCAATCATAGAACTATATTATAAAACTATATTATCAATCATAAAACTATATTAATCAAATTATATTCAATTATATTATCAATCATATATTCTATAAATTTCTATTATAAAACTATATTATCTATCAAATTATATTTTCAAACTCTAAAAATAAATCAAACAAAAAGTAATTCAAATAACATACCGGTGGAGTCGGGATCGGGGACACCTCAATGGACCGACGCTTCCGCGGCGGTTCCGTCTCCTCCTCGGCCACTGCTCGGCCTCCGGCGCTGGCGCCAGACGCCGCCCCACCACCACCACCCTCCTCCGCCGCCACAGCCGCCAGCACCACCAGACCCTCAGCCACCGGCTCCACCGCCACCGCCTCCCCCGATGCTCCACCCCCACCACCACCCTCCACCTCCATCGTTGTCGCCTCCGCCTCCAAGGCCGCCACCGCCGCCTCGAGCTCTCTCTCTCTTTCTGTCTCCATCTCTCTCGGTCTCTCTCTCTCTCTCTCTCTGGGTCTCTCTCTCTCTCGGTCTCTCTCTCTCTCGCTCTGGCACTGCTCTCTCTCGCTCGATTTCTGACGAAGAAGAAGACGATGAAGACGAAGAGGCACGTCCTCTTCGTCTTTAAGGGACGGACTTGCACGTCCTTAATAATGTGCTTGCACGTCCTTTTAAAAAAAAAAAACGTGCAAGCACGTCCAGGTTTGGGTGGCTCTCACCCCACTTGCACGTCCTTAAGGACGTGGGGATTTGCGGTGTATATAGCCGAAACGTATAATAATAATATTGTTTTCCTATATATTAATATTGCAGTTCCTCCGTTCAAGAATCTAAATATCTATATCTTCTATCTATATCTATATTGTATATCTAACTATTAAAAGCGAATTATTATTTTTTATAAAGTGTCATCACCATTATAAAAATTGATTCAATTTAAGACATTAAATTAACATCTAATTTATTTCTTATTACATTATACACTAGTATTCGGTATCCGCACGTTTGCGCGTTTTGTTAATAAATTATATTTTATTTTGTTAGTTAGTTTGAAATATTTTTTTTATTAAATTTTATGCTTTAAATATTTTAATAAAACATTCAATCAATTGTAAAATAAATTAAAGTATAATCTTGTTAGATGAAATTGAATATACAACTAAGAGGTTAATTTCACTTATGTGTCTGTTCCTCGTATAGTCTAAACCCTTTTAACCATATCTAAAACGGGATAATCCATGGAATGTTTTTGTGAAACACGTACAATTTGTCATATAGATACTTGATCACCCTCTTTATATATTTTGAAAAAAATATTTCATTGTTCAATATATAATTAATTAATAAAAAAATCTTAACATTAATTACATAGGATAAACTAAGTATTATTTCAATTTTATTTAACAAAATTTGGTAAAAATAATAATTGATAAAGTCATTATCTTCTAAAAATATGTTCACATCTAGAAAAAATAGATAAAATCTTATATAAGATTATATTTGATAGATTATTTGATCTAAAAATATAATTTTTTTTCATAAACGACCGTTCAACCTTCGAACAAAAAAAAAACAGTCCAAGCATTTCCACTATGGATCAAAATGTTACATCTGCAATTCTGCACTTTACTAATCCCTCGCATGCTCCATGAACGAAAACAAAAATTGGGCTCTTTGACTTATTTACCTCCGCTTCATTCTTATTTGCAAAATGGGATAGTGTGGGAATGCCTGTCACGGCTTCCTCTAATAAACCTGCAACTCCTTGACTATAAAGCTATTTTAGGGATATATATATACACGTAGTAGGATTTAAATATGATTAATAAATTGTCAAAACTACTATACCTCGATTGCAAATTGCAACTTTGCTAATGATGGTCGATATTGAAAGTTGCGGCAAATACTCCAACGAATGAAGAGGCTACCGATGATATATCCATACAAATATATTCAATTTCATCTAAAAAGAAAAAAATTTCAACTAAAAAAAATTTCAACTAAGTATGATATAAGGTTGAATATTTTTTTATACACATATATTCAATTTTATCTAAAAAGATAGAATATTTGACAAAGATTGGTTATATTGAATAGATTATTGATCTTTTTACTAATTATATTGGCTTATTAATTGGTGGGGCTCAGAAATATAATACCACTTTAATCCAGAAAATGCCACACAAACAAAAATAATCCCGTTTAATCCAGAAAATTCCGTGGTCGCGAGGTTGCGCCAACGGCCTCTGTTTTAGTATATAGATATATAGATTTTCTAATAAATTAGTTAAAATCATGTTTACCAAAAAAAAAATTGTTCAAATCAAAACATTGAATCAAATTGATTTTATTTTATTTTATAGTAATTTTTTATATTATTATGATTTATTTATATAAAATACGGACTGTGATGTGAAGATCATAGTACTCCCTCCGTATCGCAATACTTGTTGTTTTAGCTCTATGCACACTT
The DNA here is from genome assembly GCA_037127255.1 of Persicaria tinctoria. Classification (NCBI taxonomy): domain Eukaryota; kingdom Viridiplantae; phylum Streptophyta; class Magnoliopsida; order Caryophyllales; family Polygonaceae; genus Persicaria; species Persicaria tinctoria. The sequence goes on from JBANSL010000012.1 coordinate 17,210,699, forward strand.
TTTAATAAAACCCATCTTTACTTTACTTTTATAGTTTAAAGTATCTGAAAGGAGTAATTATTACCTATAAAGACAATAATTATAGCTAAAACAACAAGTTTTTTGATACAACTTTAACACTCTCGACAAATATTGCGATACGGAGGGAGTATATATGTAACCCCTTTAATCTATTCCAAGGGCCGGTAGACCCGTGTTCGAGCTTGTAGCAGACCCCTTTTGATGAGTTTTTTTTTTTTTTTTTTTTTTTTGTTTTCTTCCTTTACCAAACCTGGCCGAAAAGAAGGTTACAAGGGCGATGTGGCGTAGGGTGAAGGCAAGAGAAGGTCCCGCACGCAGTGGCGCACCCAGCTCCGACGCTCAGTGGCTGTGGCTCCTCTCCGGCGTGGAGGCGACGGAGACTCCGCTCACGGATGCTGGCTTGCGGCTGCTGCTAATGCAGGTTCCTAGTCCTCACACAGTCCGACCCAAGTCCCCGCTCCTGCAGCCTTGAACATTCTTCCCAAATTCGATTGAAAAGGTTTTTTTTTTCACCTTATAGCTTATCTTTTGTCAATTTGTGCTCTAAATTTAAGTTGAGATTCAATTTATAGTTAGGATATGAGAATTCTAGGTTTTGATTTTGGAAACCAATTTTGTGAAATTAGGGTTTGTGCTTTTGGCTTCGTCACTGCTTACACTTCATGAAATCACATAAGCATACTCCAAAAAAATAGTCTAATTGACAGCCAAATAAAATGTGTTAGGCAGTCTATATTTGCTTTCAATTTATATTTTATACACACACATATATCTGATGATGTTCTTATTTACTAGTAGTTTGTTTTTTGTTATCCTAAGCTTAGATTTCCTTCCTTTGTTTTTCACTTTGTACCCCTAGGTGTTGCAGTGAAAGCTGAATAATAATGGCTGGTATTAGTTGCTTAATTATGTTTTATCTTCTGAAAATTCCTGTCACTATTTCTTGATATTGAGGATTTTGTTGGATAGGGCAGAGCATGCATTCCGATTGGATTGATCCCGTCAATGAAAGTAAACACAATTATTTGTCTCTTAACCAAGAGAGCTTGTGGCAGGCAACTACTCTGTACGGCATCTGCCCTCCGCTCCCAGGAATTTGCAGAAAACTTGAGTTCAGAGAGAAGATGCAACCATTTAATGGTGCCAACTCAAGTGTCAGATGTGTTCCATTTGAACACTCAGCTGAAGCAACTGGTAAAAACTGGTCACCTGGGTGAGGCTTGTAAGCTGTTCTATAGTATGCCACAAAGGGATGAGATTTCGTGGACCACTATCATATCTGGCTATGTCAGTGCTTCAGACTACCATGAGGCATTGAACTTGTTCCGCAGGATGTGGTATGAGCCTTTTTTTAGAATGGACCCTTTTATACTCAGTGTTGCTTTCAAGGCTTGTGGGATCGGTAACTATACAGGCTATGGAGATTCCTTGCACTGTGTTTCTGTGAAGACTGGTTTGAATAATAATGTCTTTGTGGGCAGTTCCCTTTTGGATATGTATACCAAAACGGGTAGAGTCTCGGAGGCTTGCATAGTTTTCAATGAGATGCCTGAGAGGAATGTTGTTTCTTGGACAGCCATTATAGCAGGGCTGGTAAATGGCGGCTACTCTCAAGCTGGTTTAATGTATTTTGCTGAGATGGGAAGGTGCAATGTGCGTTTTGGATTCGTATACTTTTGCTAGTGCTTTGAAAGCTTGTGCGACCTTATCCGATATAGACCATGGCAGAGAGGTGCACACTCAAACAATAAAGAAGGGATTTTCCGGGATCTCCTTTGTGGCAAATACTCTAGCTACTATGTACAGTAAATGTGGGAAGTTGGATTATGCATTGACCCTGTTCAAGAAAATGAGGACTCCAGATGTTGTTTCTTGGACCACAATTATTGTGGCCTATGTTCAGATAGGCAAGGAAATGATTGCTAATCAGGAATTCCTGCGTATGATAGAATTGGACGTCAGACCGAATGAATATACTTTTGCAGCCATTGTCTCAGGATGCTCCAATCTCGGTTGGGGTGAACAATTGCATGCTCAGGTAATTAAAGCAGGTCTCATGGATTCTCTCTCTGTGTCAAATTCGATCATGACAATGTATTCAAAGGTCGGATTGTTATGTTCAACATCCATGGTCTTTGATGCTATGTCAAGACGGGATATCATCTCATGGAGTACTGTCATTGCTGGGTATTGCCAAGGTGGGGTTGCCGATGAAGCTTTTCAGATTCTGTCTCGGATGAGAAGAGAAGGGCCAAAACCCACTGAGTTTGCCCTTGCTAGTGTGCTGAGTGTCTGTGGACAAATGGCAATGCTGGAGCAGGGAAGGCAGCTTCATGCTCATGTTATGACAGTTGGGTTGGAGCACACATCCATGATTGAGAGCGCCTTGATCAATATGTATGCCAAATGTGGGAGCATAACAGAAGCCTCAGAAATATTCAACGGCACCAGAAACAGTGATATCATTTCATGGACTGCCATGATCAATGGTTACGCAGAACATGGTCACAGCCAAGCAGCCATTGATCTTTTTGAGAGACTCCCACAAGCTGGTTTGAAGCCCGACTCTGTTACCTTTATTGGGCTTCTCACAGCTTGTAGCCATGCCGGGCTAGTTGACTCTGGTTACCACTATTTCAACTCTATGAGAAACAAGTATCACATAAATCCTTCCAAGGAACATTATGGTTGCATGATTGACCTCCTCTGTCGAGCAGAGAGGTTAAATGAGGCCGAGAACACGATCAATAGCATGCCATTTAAGCAGGATGATGTGGTCTGGTCGACGTTACTGAGCGCCTGCAGGATTCAAGGTGACACTGAGCGTGGGAGGCGAGCAGCTGAGAAGATTCTGGAATTGAACCCAAACTGTGCAGGTACTCACTTCACTCTTGCTAATGTTTTCTCAGTTGGAGGGAAGTGGAGAGAAGCAGCTCAAATAAGAAGGGAAATGAAAGCTAAGGGAGTGATAAAGGAGCCCGGTTCCTCGTGGATTAAGGTGAAGGATCAAGTATCTGCATTCATATCTGGAGATAGAACACACCCAGAAAGCGAAACCATATATGGTATTCTTGAATTGCTAGCTTATGGGGCAGACATGGCTGTCCAGGATATGGAGTCTCTGCTCTCTGGTAACTTAGTTTAGTTATTTTAGTTTAGGAGAATGATACAAGTTTTGAATTTTATATTGGCTAGTTGTAGATGGTTTTGTAACCCATCCATTTCATATAAATTGCATATTTAACTGTGGAATCAACTCAATCAATGGGTTTCCATCAAATTTTGTTTCGACTTTTTACGAGCAAATTATGTTGTTATAAATGAAATACCTTTTGTCGCTAAACATAACTTGTTCGGGGATTGGAATGAGTACCCACACACCCATTCCTCTTCTAACATTGAAATCTTAGGATTAGGAGCATGATAGCTCTTACAGGTCAAATTTGTTATGGGTACATATTACTTTTTGAGGTCAAGGTTGAGATTAATTCTACTATGTCTAAATTTTCAACATCAGTACGCAGCGAGGGAATGTTATGTCCCAAGTGGAATCTTTATGAAATTGAAGGGAAAAAGATGAAGTTCAGAGAGATAGGAGAGAGAGAACCGAGAGAGGTAAGGGAATGTTCTGTAAGAGTCCACATTCACTAGCTGGATTTGATGTCAATGAACCTCTGATGGCCTTTTGCACTGGCTCTGGTAGATGCTTCTGTTTGCCTTAGTGATCTCTCAACTGATCCGAGTTTTTGCAGCGCTGTGTACTCCGATAGTATCATCCATGGTAGATTGGTAGATGTTGCTACTTTGGCAATGCATGATATCGTGGCAAGCAAGTGTACTCCAATTGCCCTTGTTTTCTGTTTGAAAGTTTTCACTTTGGCAATCAAGTGTAGCTCTTATATGTTCACTTGATACTGTCATTATATTTGTCCTTCGTTATTCATGTGCATTGTCAAGCCTTTTCATCCGACGCATGATGGCCCTGCGGTGAATACATTGCAAAAAGACAAAAACCAGTAGCAATCTCATTTGATGTTAATGAAGCTTGATTGGCGTTTTCGCATTTTCTCCGGTGATGCTACTGATCTGTGTTTTTGGATGCACATGTTGCTACCTTTTGCAGCTGGATTCATTACTAACTAATGCGCAGGCCAAGAGCAAATCGCGAAACAGTGTACCATACATGGTCCATGACATCCAACGCGACACCGATCACCAAACTTACCGAGCAAAGGAAAAGAGCATGACACACCAACTCCCACCTAATTTCAAGTGTCATCCACAGTACATGTCAAAACTACCAAAGTAGTTTTATCAGCTAATATATATGCTGCCCCAGATTCCAGGTTTTAACTCTAATACTGTATATATATAGTTATGTATTCTCTCTCACACACACATTGTCATGGGGAAATGCCCATCGGCGAGATTACACATCCACACTACAAGTAGGAAACTACTAATAGCAAAGAGTAGGAATCCGGCAATGTTGCGACTCTAGGTGCCGATTGTCACAACTGCACAGGGCAGGTGGGTTAGAGGCAGCACCCTTGAAGAGTTGAAGGATGGTATTTCTACAAAACAGAAAAGTAAACTTCAAAAACAAAAATAGTCAGTAAAATAAACCCTGACATTTTTTTTGGATGTTTTCTTTTGTGTTAAAGTAGAACTACCATCCTTCAAGAGTCCTTCCTTTAACGCACCTGCCATGTGCCATTGTGACTATGATCTACCTACGAATCAAGAATCAGCACTCGAAATCGAAATATTGTTGGATCTGTCGTTTTCACTACAAGTAGTTGAGAAAACCTGACGAATTCAACAGATCGAAATGAGATCTGCCATTGATGAACTCGAAGGTTTTGAGGATGGAGGGAAAAATCTGTGTATTGATTGTGTGTTTGTTACAACGAGAGCTTGGCTCTTTTATATTCAGTTACAACTGAAATTGGGCCTGGACTAATACAGTGACGGACTAAGGCCCAATGTAAAACAAACCCAGTTGAATTGATTGAATTACATCTTCCCTCGTCACACCCCCCTTCAAGCTGGAGGAGGTTCGACGACTCCGAGCTTGTCTAGAACCAGAGGGAAGCTCAGGCCAAGTAAGGCTTTAGTAAGCAAATCGGACAATTGGTCTTTAGAGGCAACATGTCGAAGAGCAATCAAGCCATCAAGGACTTTTTCCCTCACGTAATGACAATCCAATTCCACGTGTTTCGTTCTCTCGTGGAAAACCGGATTTTTGGCTATGTGTATGGCTGCTTGGTTATCACACCTTACAGGGATTGGTGTAATGCTGGAAACACCAAGCTCGGACAGTAATCTTGTTAACCAGGCAACCTCTGTGCACACCCTTCGAATTGACCTGTACTCGGCCTCTGCTGAAGACAAGGAGACCGTAGTCTGTTTCTTGGATTTCCAGGAAATTAAACTCCCACCCAGCATGACAATAAAGCCACTCACAGATCTTCTAGTCAAGGGGCAAGATGCCCAGTCGGCATCACAATATGCTTGTAAATCAAACGAGGTTGTACAAGACATTAACAAGGATCTGTGTTGAGTACCTTTAAGGTATCTGAGTGTGCGGATGGTTGCATCAAAGTGCTTGACTGGAGGGGTTTTCATGAATTGACCGAGGAACTGCACAGCAAAGCTAATGTCTGGCCGTGTGTGAGTCATAAAGTTCAGTTTGCCTACCAATTTTCTGAATTCAGTTGGATCAGGGAGGAGATCACCACCTTCAACTATCAACTTTGTGTCAAGAGTTAAGGGACTGGTAACAGGAGATGAATTCTCACATTGAAATTCAAGCAAAGTGTCATGAATGAATCTCTTTTGACTGATGTAGATGCCTTCATCAGTATGTATGAATTCCATCCCCAGAAACAAATTAAGCAGTCCCAAATTCTTGACCTTGAACTCTGAATCCAGAAAGCCACGAATGTTCTCAATCTCAACTGTGTCATCACCAGTCATCAAAATGTCATCCACATACACTGCTATGTAGGTGACCTTCTCAGCTGAATGTTTGACAAACAAGGAGTAGTCATTGAGGGACTGGATGTAGCCTTTAAATTGCAAGGCATGAGACAGCTTTGCATACCATTGGCGGGATGCTTGTTTGAGCCCGTATAAGGACTTTTTCAGCTTGCAAACATAGCCTGGGGGAGCACTCATGCCTTGAGGAATCTTCATGAAGACTTGCTCATGAAGATCACCATGTAAGAAGGCATTATTGACGTCTAGTTGCTCCAATTTCCATCGACGTTTTGCAGCAACAGCAACCAAAGCTCTTACAGTTGTCATTTTCACCACTGGAGAAAATGTTTCTGTGTAATCTATTCCCTCCCTTTGTGTGAAACCTCTGACCACTAGTCGAGCTTTGTAGTGTTCTATAGAACCATCAGCTTTATGTTTGACCTTGTAGACCCATCTGCAACCAATGGGTTTGGCACCTCTTTGGAGAGGAACAAGCTCCCAAGTATGATTGAGCTCTAGAGCCTTGAATTCTTCCCTCATGGCTGTATCCCAAACTCTGATCTTACTGGCTTGATGATAGCTGACAGGCTCCACATTAGGCTTCACTTCAGATAAGTGAGTGGTACCTAATTGAAGAGTGGTAGTAATGGTGTGACAGCATACACCAATGTGAGAATGCACATGTGAACAGACATAATCTTGAAGATGTTTGGGAGGTAAAGTTATTCTGGTGGATTTGCGAGGTTCCATAGTGATGGGAGGAGGTATGGCATGAAGAGGCTCAGGTTGTAAACCAGAAGAAGGGGGTTGCTGGTCAGTAGTAGGAGGTGTTGGAATAGACAAGGAAATTGATCTATCATCATTGGACATGTCTACATCCGTGGGAGAAGGGAACAATGGTGATGGTGAGGTTGGGCAGGCATCACTGTAAGGGAAATGCTTCTCGTGAAAGACAACATCCCTAGTGACTTGAACACAGTGTGTGTCCAAGTTCAGAACCTTAAACCCTTTAGTCCCTACTGGGTATCCCAAGAAGATGCAAGGCACAACCCTTGACATGAACTTGTGCCGTCCTTGTCTCAATGTGGAGATGTAGCATAGACAACCAAAGCTTCTAAGATTCTCATAATGAGGTTTGTTGTTGTACAAAATCTCAAAAGGACTTACACCCTTTAACAATGTGCTAGGGAGCCTGTTGATGAGATGTACAGCAGTTAAGACTGCCTCTCCCCAATACTTCAAGGGAAGTTTTGATTGAAACATCAGTGCCCTTGCTACCTCCAGAATGTGCTTGTGTTTCCTCTCCACAATGCCATTCTGTTGAGGAGTTGCTACACAGGAAGTTTGGTGAACTACCCCCTTGCTGTGCAGATACTCAGAGGATGCATGACTTAATCCCAGTTCTTGGGCATTGTCAGTTCTAATTATCTGAACTCGGCAAGCAAACTGTGTCTCAACCATGTTGATAAACCTTTGAAGCACGGATAGTGCACTGCTTTTGAAACCAATCAAATGCGCCCAAGTGGTTCTACTGAAATCATCCACTATGGTAACAAAATATCTATTGCCATTGTATGTTTGCACTTGAAAGGGGCCCCAAACATCAATGTGTAACAATTGAAAAGGTCTTGAAGTTGTAATAACACTTCTAGGGAAAGACAATCTATGTTGGCGTGCTCTAGCACAAATCTCACAAGAAGAGATAGTCTCTACATTACCAATATCAGAAAATAAACTGGCCAACTTTGCTGAGGGCAGGTGACCAAGCCTGTTGTGCCATATCTGAGCACTTATTGCTGCACCTGCTACTGTCTTCTTAAGCCAAGGAACTTGTAACTCTGTAACCTTCTTCTCCAGGAAGTAGAGCCCTTGGCTACATCTTCCAAGCATTAGAGATCTCTGCCCCTGAACACCCTGCATTAGACATAGATGAGGTGTGAACAACACAACTCTGCCCGTATCTTTCACAAGCTTTCCTACTGACAACAGGTTGCATTTGAAGTGAGGTACAAATAATACTTCCTTCAAAACCAACCCATCTGTCAGCTTGATACTTCCCATAGTATCAACTGATAATGTGAAACCAGTAGGCAGTGTGATGGAGAAGGGCTTGGAGATAGGAGCCAATGTCACAAACATGGACTTATTTGTACACATATGACTGTTGGCACCTGTATCCAGTATCCAAACACATTGAGAATTGCCATGATCAAGAGCCATACCTGCAAATCCAGCAAAATCCTTGTCAGCTCCACTCAAAACATCCCTGTGCTTCTGATCAGAGACCTTGAGCAGATCAAGCAACTGAGCATATTGAGCAGGTGTGAGTTCTGGAATACTCACTGGGTCTCCATTGTCTGTTGTGTGGGCAACTACCTTCTTGTTCTTTGTGTTCTTCTTTGGGAAGCCATGAATGAAGTAACATTTGTCAACTTCATGGTTCGTTTTCTTGCAATGTGTGCAATACATTCCTGTCTTCTTAGCTGCTGCGTTGAGATCTCCTTTAGCATCTCCTTTCCTAACCTCAACGTTGAATGAAGAGGTCAGATCTGAGGTCGGCGTCACTTGATTTTTGAACTCGCGTTGTGATTCTTCTTGCGAGATCATGGAATAAGCAACACTAACACTTGGTAGAGGCTGCATCATCAACACAGATCCTCTTGCAGGAATATAGCAATCATTTAATCCAAGCAAAAACTGCATCAGCTTTTGTTCCTCAACTATCTTCATGTTTTCTTTCCCAGAATCACAGCCACATGGTGTAATTTTCCTAATGTTATCAAGTTCTTTCCAAAGCGTCTTCAACTTGTTAAAATACGCAGAGACAGTAAGCATACCTTGCGAGAAGGTACTCAATTCTCGCTGGAGAGTGAAGATCTGAGTTCCGTTGACTTGGCCGTATCGGAATTCCATTTCATCCCATACTTCCTTTGCTGTGTCGGCATACATCACGCTGCTACGAATTTTGGAATCCAGACTGTTGATCAACCACGATATGACCATATCGTTGCATCTGTCCCAGATCTCAGCCTTTGGATCTTCATCATCAGGTCTCGGCAGTTTTCCGCTAACGAATCGGAGCTTGTTCTTTGCGCTCAGTGCTATCTTCGCAGCTCTCTTCCATTTGGCGAAGTTTCTTCCATCAAATGCTTCAGTAACAATTGCGAGTCCAGGATGATCACTGGACTGAAGATACAAAGGATCTGTAGCTTCAATTGTGAGCTTATCTATTGCATTTGGGGTTTCGGTCGCCATTTCTTGAATTGGAAAACAGAAAACCGGACGGATTTGAGAAGAAGAGATACAAATTAGGCCTGGACTAATACAGTGACGGACTAAGGCTCAATGTAAAACAAACCCAGTTGAATTGATTGAATTACATCTTCCCTCGTCACAGTAGTTTCCTACTGATAGTGATGAGCATAAGTTGTACACCGTTCTCTCTCGTAAATACAATCGAAACACCCTCATCTTGGATGTATTGATTGATTTTGGTTATAAATTTGGCCGCAGCGCTGTTGGCGACAATGAAATCGAAATTTGGCTGCAACCGTGTTTTCCTAGGCTATCATTTGTTAAGTACCATATAGGTCAAAAACCGTATCAGCTGATCGAAAAACCTCTGTGTTGTTTTCTGTTCTCGTTTCGACATGTTGAAATTAGGGGAAATCGGTTTGATGGAGTTATAGGTTGTTTACTTATTGTCTTATTGTAGGATCATAGCAGGGAGCATAGACCGGCTAAGCATGAAACAACTAATATAGCTAATTTGAAGCAATGCAACACATAAGCGTTTATTCTAAAAACCAATTGACAGCATAAAGATCGAGTAGTCCGCTAACTTGTACATTATCGACTTTCATTGTGGGACTCTTTTAGTCTCTTTATATCTTCAAACACACCGTGTAAATAGGGTCTTTGTCTCTATTTAACACTTGGACAATGAGGCTAGCATATCATTATCTGCTCTTTAACAATACACCACCCTCAGTCCCTCACAACCAAACCAAGTAGTCCTTGACTTGATGCGGTCGAACGAACCCTGCAGACCAAGTCATGGTTGCACATTGTAGGATGCAGATTTATCTATACACCGCAGGGTTACAAAGAGCGGTTGTATCTTTAAGTCTTTAACATATAAGATCCATATATCTGGTATGACCAAAAAAAAAAGATCCATATATAGGTTGTACTTATTACATATTAACATGAAAACTACATTTGATCATATAATTAGGCTTGAATTTCACCATACAACTACTTACATTAGCCGATGAACCACAAGGGTTCACTGAACAATTTTGCTACAATAGCCAGTAAAGTCTAAAAATTAGCAAACATAAGTTTGACCTTAACCCTAGCCATTAGACGCCTAGTGCCTCTTAGAACCACTGACGGATCCTAAAACGGTTAGTTGAGTAACGGAAAATGGAACCCTGGTTTTTTTTTAAAAATCATCAATTTTATAAATGTGTAACCAAAAGAAAAGCGTACTTTATTTTCACGATTTTCAAATATTTTAATTTAACATATTAATTTGGAGTTTTCGGGTTTAATGATAGTATTAAGTTATGAAGTTTAACAAATGATAATTACGATAAAACTATATCAATTTGATAAATGATGTGTAAAATAATTTATATCGATTCACTCTTGAAAAATTTATAACTTTTTACTAAGATGTCGGATTTGAGCTTATAAATTATACTCCGTAGTATATAAAATCGGAGCTATCGACAAAGAGAATATGTATATTAAATTTTATTTTTGATTAGAGGGTGACTGCCACCCTAGCCTTAAAAGAGGATCCGCCCTTGTATAGAACATTGCTATAAGTATAAAGTATTACTGCTTGTTTCTGCACCATCTTTGTATTTTCTTTTTGTTTAGACGGTTTTCCGTCTGTCGACTTGTCGGCCTTCGAGGTACAGATTTATCTGACCTCGAATTTTTTCGTATAAAAAAAAAATTATAAAGTATTACATTACATATAAATGATGTTGTGTGGATTACGTTCGCATATAAGCCCAAGTGCGTTTAAGGAAATCGGGTTAAATATGAGGATTCTTTTTTTATCCTAAGAAGGTTGTTTTTCAGTTTGAAGACCCATGGTAAATCCTTGTATGGGCCCAGTAAATTGGAGTTGAAATGAAAATGTTTTATACTCTCCGGAATGGCCGCTCTTTATTTACTAATTCAAGGATGTTGTTTGTTTTAGAATCACTTTTGTTTGACGTCCTTGTTAGAATACTTTAAAAGTCCCTATATGTAATTTTTGTATGCTGATGACATTATATTTTCTACTAATTAAGAATGAGTGTTAAAAAAAACAAATATGTAGTTTTTGGGACAACAATCTTGAAGCGAGGATGGAAAGAATGGTCAATATTGCTTGATACTGATACATTGAGTCTAAGTTATTCTAGTTGATTGAGCATGATGGAATAAGGTTGATAGGAAATCAAAAAATCTTTGTCGATCTATGATACATGAGTGGTAAAAATATGAACAAAAGAAACCCTTACCATAATCAATCAATTTAGTTTAGAGAAACCTATTTTTATTTAAGGCGTGCTTAAGTCCGGCGAGAATAATATTTATTTATTTTCAAACGGCCCCTCTTATTATCTATTATGTACGTGTCTTTTCAAATAAAAAATAAATAAAATCAACCTCCCATTAATCAAATGCGAAAGGTTTTAAAAATTCCACTCAGGTGTTTAAAAAACGAGAGACAAAAAAAATTGTACTCTAAGTTTTATAAGTTTCATTTTTTTTAAAAAAAATGAGAGTTATAAATAAACCCCCAATTGAACTCATGTGCTTCAAATACGGGAGTATTTTGGTTTAGAAAATACAAACCCCCAAATTGAACCCCACAATTATCAAAATTTAAATCTCTTTTATATTTAAGGTGAAAAACTCTATAAAAATCGTATTTTGGTTTAGAAAAAATTCGTCTCTTTGCAATGAATATTTTTTTGCTTATTTAACTTTTCAACATTAGATCCGCAATTGTGTTAAATACACCTCAAATTTGTTAGATAGACTATATGTATATGCCCAATTACCCAATTGTAATTAGGGTTAACTATCTTGTACTCCTATATATATTCTAATGATAGCGAAAGCAACCCCAACGAGGATTATTCACTCTGACATGGTATCTGAGCTTATAGGGTTTATCAAAATCAACCTTAATTTTTTTTTCTCTAGATCCCTCCCCCCGCCTCCTGACCTACCGCCGCCGCCGACATCCCTGAACCACCAGCTTCCCTCGTCTCTTCTTCTCCCTCCCTTCCCCCACATCAGACCGTCTCCGACCCCCCTACAGCCGCCGACGCCACGCTCGACCCCTGTCCGGCACCCCTGAACCACCACCCCTCTCGCTACCTCTCTCTCCTTCGCTCCTCGCCGCTGCAAGTCTACAACCCAGCCAATCTCCTTCGCTCCTCCCTCCCTCACCATTGTTCCTTTCTCTCTCCCCTCGTCGATCTCCTCCCTCGCTCGCAGATCCGAGCCCCGCCGCCACCGATCTCCTCTCTCACCGCCTGTCACCCTCCCTCTTTTCTCCCTGCTCGCTATCGCGATCCCTCCTGTCGGCCACCATCCCGCTCGCTCTCCATATCCGAGCACCACCACACCATATCCAAATCCTCCAGCCACCCCCTCCCCAGATCCGAGCCCCTCCGCCCAGATCCGAGCCCCGCCGCCACCCCCTCCTCTCGCAATTCAAAACCCCGACATGTTTCTCTTGGGAAAAAAAAAGACACTCTTACCATGGCCGTATAGGATCACCAACGACCTCTCGTCGGTATTGTCGCCCCTCCAATTCATTTACAGAGGGGGTATTCCCCCATTGGAGCCCATCCCAAGGGCTACCCGGCCTATGTCCTTTCGCCTCCCCAGCACGCCTCTTCAATGAGGCCATACCCGAGCCAACAGGGACTCCTTGAGCCCTCTCCGCACCATCCGGATCATGCCTTCGCAGCGGGATCATCGCCATCATCTGCCGATCCGAATTGGTACATGGATAGCGGAGCCACTGCGCACATGTCGCAGAATCCAGGTATAATTTCTGTCTCTGCTTTTAAGAGCCCTTCTACCTCCATTATTGTTGGCAACGGTGAACGCATTTCTACCTTGGGTCCTGGGCAAACTACATTACGGACCCCTACCACCCAACTAAGTCTTAACAATATCCTCGTCTCCCCCGGCTTAATAAAGAACCTTGTGTCCATTCGCCGCCTCACCACAGACAATAACATCTCCATTGAGTTTGACCGCTTTGGTTTGCTGTCAAAGATTTCACAACTGGGGCCCCGCTCATGAGATGCAATAACGCTGGAGACCTTTATCATGTCACCTCCAATATAAATCCTGTCACCAAAAACATACATCCTGTCACCTCTCCTACCGCAACCAATCTATCGGCAGTTGCTCGTTCTGCATCTCTCTGGCATGCCCGTCTTGGTCACCCAGGCTCTCCGGCTTTCGAGTCTCTCAGATCCAGACTTATTTCCTACAATAAAGCCCCTCCCTCCACTAGTTGCCCAGCGTGCCAGCTTGGCAAACACACTAGATTGCCTTTTGCCACGTCTTATACTGAGGTGCACGCTCCATTTGACATCATTCATGGTGATCTATGGACTTCTCCCATTATCAGTCATGATGGTTTCCGCTATGCACTTGTGTTGGTTGATGCATTCTCTCATTATTTTTGGGTGTTTTCCCTAAAGTACAAATCTGAAGTTGCTACTCACCTTATGACCTTCCATAGCCTTGTCCGCACCCAATTCAACATCTCCATTAAATCCTTTCAATGTGACATGGGCGGTGAATTTAACAACAATTCCCTTCAATCCTTCTTCTCTACTCATGGCATTCAGTTCCGCTTCTCTTGTCCTCACACCTCCTCCCAGAATAGGAAAGGCGAATGGAGCATTCACACCCTCCCATGTGCATGTCCCCTTGCAGTATTGGCCATATGCTATCGAATCAGCATGCTATCTTATCAACATCACTCCTTCCACAACCATCCACAATTGGTGCCCTGTTGAGATCTTATTCCGAGTCACTCCTAAATACGACCACCTCCATGTGTTTGGTTGTCGGTGGTACCCCAACCAAGCATTTGTTGCCTTTCATAAACTTGCTCCTCGATTCACACCTTGTGTTTTCCTCGGCTACCCCTCCAATCATAGAGGGTATAGGTGTTTTGGTCCCATTACCAAACGTGGCATATTCTCTCGCCACGTCACAGTCGATGAGCCACATTCTCTTTTTCTAGTCCCCCTACATTCCCAAACAGCCCGCCCCCTTCTGATGACTACACTCCACCTCACCTCCTTCACCAACTATATCCCTCTTCCTCTTCGAATGCTATTACATCTCTGGCCCGGGCACCCAACTCTCCCTTACCGCAACCTACAACACCTATCCTGCCACCTCCTGCCTTCGGCCAACCCCCTGTGGCCCCTGTCCCGTCACCTCAAGCCTTTGTCCCGCCAGTTGCTGCCCCTGCCCTGCCACCTAACCCCACACAGTCGGTCAACTAGATCCAAACTCGGAGCATGAGTGACATCTTTCACCCCAAACAAATATTTGACCTCTCCGCGTCTCACATATCGCCCATCCCTACCTCCCACAAAACAGCCGCCTTAGACCCGAATTGGAATGCTGCCATGCTCGATGAGTATAAGGCTCTTATTAGCAACGATACTTGGGTCTTGGTTCCTCGTCCCCCTGGGGCCAACATTGTGCGGTGTATGTGGCTCTTTCGGCATAAGTTTCGCTCTGACGGATCTCTTGAGCGCTATAAGGCGTCACTGGTTGCCAATGGCAACTCTTAGGTGGTGGGGGTCGATTGTGATGACACGTTTAGTCCAGTTGTCAAATCGGCTACCATCCGTACTATCTTGCAGCTTGTTGTCTCCAGGAATTGGCCTATTCATCAGTTGGATGTGAAGAACGCGTTTCTACATGGTCATTTGAATGAAACCGTGTACATGTTCCAATCGCCTGGGTTTGCTGACAGGACCAAACCAGGCCATGTCTGTCTCTTGCAGAAGTCTCTATATGGCCTCAAGCAGGCACCTCGGGCATGGTACCTTCTCTTTGCTATTTATCTACATATGCTTGGCTTTGTTAGTAGCAAGAGGGACTCCTCTCTGTTTGTGTTTCGCCGGGGTAATCAGATTGCATATCTCCTTCTATATGTTGATGATATCATCCTTACTGCATCTTCAGAGTCTTTTCGATCTACTATTATTACACAACTCAGTAAGGAGTTTGCTATGACTGATCTCGGGCCATTTAGTTTCTTTTTGGGAGTCTCTGCATCTCTTTCTGCGTCCGGCTTGTTTCTCTCCCAAGAAAAATATGCAAATTAAAGGAGATTGTTGCCAAGGTGAATATGACTAACTGCAAGCCTGCTGCGACTCCTGTTGAGACCACCGTCAAACTGTCTCAAGCCGAAGGTCCCCTGTGTCCGATCCCACATTGTATCGCAGCCTTGCAGGTGCTTTGCAGTATTTGACGTTTACCCGCCTGGATATTAGCTATGACGTTCAACAGGTATGTCTGTTTATACATGATCCTCGAGAGTCTCACTTTGCAACTCTTAAGCGCATCATCAGGTACATTCAGGGTACCACTTCTCTTGGCACCACTATCACCCCATCTGCTTCTCCTCCATCATTGGTTGCTTATACAGATGCCGATTGGGCTGGGTGTCCAGACACCAGACGGTCTACATCCGGATACTGCGTGTTCCTCAACGACTCTCTAGTATCTTGGTCGTCTAAGCGCTAACATGTGGTTTCTCTCTCTAGTGCTGAAGTGGAATATCGCGATGTTGCCAATGTTGTCGCTGAGTGTGCTTGGCTCCGCAACCTATTGCTTGAGCTTCATTGTCCTTTGAGCCAGGCGTCTATTGTGTATATGAAAAATGTTAGTGCTACATACGTTGCTCACAACCCGGTTCACCATCAGAGAACCAAAACATGTGGAGATTGACATCCACTTTGTTCGTGAGAAGGTAGCTATGGGACATGTGCGTGTCCTACATGTCCCTTCCCCGTACCAGTATGCAGACATATTCACTAAGGGATTGTCTTGTCAATTATTTCTTGATTTTCGATTCAGTCTCACTATTCACTGCCGTCCTGTTTCGACTGAGGGGGTATGTTAGATAGACTATATGTATAGACCCAATTACCCAATTGTAATTAGAGTTAACTATCTTGTACTCTTATATATATTCTAATGATAGCGAAGACAACTCCAACGGAGATTATTCACTTTGACCCCTCAACTAAGTACACGTCAAAGTAATATAGTCCAATTGAACGTAATAAAAATTTTAATTAATTATATTTTTACGAGGATAACTATTCTACGTCCAAATCGACGTGGTCCTTTGAATATAGTAAACACGTCTCTTTATTATACTTCCTACTTAGGAGTATAATATAGGATAGAATAAATATATTTTTTTTATTTCTTTTGGTTGTATTTTAATTTTAAGGGTTGAATTTGAAGGAAAATCGTAGACTTGTAAGGAGGTAGTTAGGTAGTAGAAAGCACTATTTTTGGATGGAGAGGACAGGGCCAAGCAATGGGACCAACTCCAGCTAAGCACAAATTAACATTATCTAACTTGATAATAAAATAAAATAAAATAAAATAATTTATTTTAGATAAAAAAATATCTAACTTAATAGAAAATCCAATTTTTGTAAGCCCTCAGGCCCCAACAGCCTCATTAATTAAAGAAAAACAGAAGCCATAAAAGATAATAAAGGAGTAAGGATCATCTACAACATAGGGTGTGCCCCATGGTTTAGCCTAAAATTATTTTTGTTACAAATTAATATTAAAAAAAAATTAAAAATTATATTTAACTTATATACACTCATATTCATATGTTTATAAAAAAATTGCATAAAAAATCATGTTTAAAAATTATAGATCATCAAAATTTGATTTATTTTAGAAAATGATTTTTCTATAACATAATTTTTAATGAATTTTTTTTATAAACATATGAATATGAGTGTATATAATTTAAATATAATTTTTTAATTTTTTTTAAACATTATTTTATAACAAAAATAATTTTAGGGTGCACCAGGAGACACACCTAGTTGTATAAGCAACCCAATCGGCAATTTCAATCAATCTTACGTTTAAGATTCACACATTTGCCGTACAAACCCCTTTTTAGTCACAAACATACCTTTGCAATTTTAGGCATACCTACCAACTCTATCTTCCTCCTCCGGGACAGGAGACGCTACAATTGAGCTGCCAATCGTCGAGCTCAAGCAATTCAGCGACCCATCAATGTCCGGAACGACCATGTTCGAGCCTCAAAGCAGCATCGAAAAGCGCGGCAGCAGCGCTAGCATCGAATCCCCTCCACCCGATGCGACCCAATCCGTTCGGTTAGCCCCCGAAAAGAAGCTCACCCTCTTCGCTCTCCGGCTAGCCATCATCGAGAAGGCGGCCACTGGCCTCGGGACCCTCGCCTTCATCTGGGCCACCGTTGTCCTCCTCGGTGGCTTTGCCATCACCCTCGAAAAGACCGACTTCTTGTTCATCACCATCATCTTGCTCATCGAAGCAACCCGTATCTATGGTCGGAGCCACGAGCTCGAGTGGCAGCACCAAGCCACCTGGTCCCTTGTCGATGCAGGCAGAGATAGCTCCCGGTTCCTGATGCGTGTCGTAAAGTCGATGTTCAGGCCAATCTCCGCTGCAAGATCGCCGTCTCATGAGCTCCAAGACAGAGGAAGATCAGAGAGCTTGTTAAGGAGTAAGAAGAGTATGCTATCGAGGCAATGGGCGACGTCGGATGTCCCTCTCCTGCCGTATGCTGAGTGGGTTTTCGTGTCGAAAAACGTCAGCAAGCTCCTTCACTGGCTCCAAATCGTCGCAGGCTTCGCCTGTGTGGTACTCTCTTTGAGGAAGCTTATCAAGCAAGACTATGGAGTGGTAGACGACGACAATAAGAAGAATCGAAAAGCCGCCTTGATCATCTTCTATTCCTTGGCATTGGCTGAGGCTTTGCTGTTCTTTCTGGAGAAGGCCTATTGGGAGTGGAAGATGATCTTCTTGAAGCTCCTCGAGGATGTGGCCGAGGAGTGTGAGCTTCAGGGTGCCGAAGGCCTCGTCTCCATCAAGCGCTTCTTCTACGATGCCTACTCGAGGTGTTTGAATGGGAGTGTTTTCGATGGCCTCAAGATGGATATTGTGTCTTTTGCTATGGAGCTGTTGGTGTCGGATTCTAACTCTTTCGAGGAGCAGCTCATTGGTGTGAGGATCCTTCGCAAACTTGCGACGAGTGAGAGGTTTTCCGAAGACACATTGCAGAAGATCGGAGTGACACTGACTGTAATGGAGAGGCTGGTGGAGATACTCAACTGGAAGGCCCCTCAACAGGAGGAGATGAGGCAGTCTGCAGCTGAGATCTTGACGAAGCTAGCTAGTAAGAAGCATAATTCGCTCCGAGTGGCGGGGATCGCAGGTGCCATGGAGTCGATTTCTTCGCTTCTGTACACCAGCAGGAGCTCGCACCCGAGTCAGACAGCAGATGAAATTGGGGAAAGAAGCATCGTACTTGATCAAGAACACTACGGGTTTTGGACCTTCAATCAGATAGGCCTCCAACTCCTGAAGAAGCTGGCGCGTGATTGTGATAACTGCGGCAAAATGGGGAACGCAAGAGGCCTTTTGCCGAAAATTGTCGACTTCACGCACGCAGGGGAGACCCTGCTGAAGGATGAAAGGGTGTCAGGCACTCAGATTCAGACAGTGAAGAGATCCTTGCAGGTGATAAGGCTCCTAGCGAGCACAATAGGCGCCACCGGGAAGCAGCTTAGGCGAGAGATATCCGAGATTGTGTTCACAATGAGCAACATCAGAGACATACTGAGGTATGGGGATAAGCACCCTAACCTGTAGCATCTTGGAATTGAGATACTGAGAAATCTTGGTCTGGAAGAAGATGCTACGGAGAGGATTGGGGGCACAGGAGGCATTCTCAAGGAGCTGCTAAAGATATTCTTCAAAGAGGGCATGCCGGATGATCAAAATGTAGTTAGGACCGCGGCTGGAGAAGCGCTGGCGATGCTGGTGCTGGAGAGTAAGAACAACTGCCTCCGGATACTGAGACCAGGCGCTCTGGAGGAGCTTGTGTTGTCGCTGGAGAACCCGTTGCTGCGTCAGAATGCAGCAAGGATTCTGAGGAACTTGTGCACTTACAGCGGCGAAGATTGCTTCATCAAACTAAGAGGAGTTGTTGCAGGAGTGCCTACGGTATGTCTTCGAATTTACATAGATGTGATGTGAGTGTCAATTGTGAACAAAAAGTATGACAGATGGATGGTTAAAATAGACATCTTTGTTATGTACTTTTACTTGACAGGTTCTCAAAGGAATCAAGTCAGAGGACAACAAACTGCAGGAAGTGATGGTTGGATTAGCAGCAAGCACTTTCGGATTCATGGCTCCCGAAGAATCAAGGGCTTTGTTCGAAAGGGCCGAAATGACAGAGGCTGAGTTAGCATATAAGCTAGTTGAGATACTAAAGAGCTATCCGGACCCCCCTACAAAGGTTCCGAGAATCAGGCGATTCACAATAGAATTGGCAATCTGGATGATGAGAGAGCAAGAAGGAAATACCAAGCTTTTCAGGAAGCTGGAGCTGGACAAGGAGCTGGAGAATGTTTTGGACACTACGTCGGAGATAGAGACCTTCAACATATTCTCCGGGAGTGTGGGTTTAAGCAAGTATAGGACGACGATTCACTCGCTCATCAAGACAGCATTGGATTTGCTGGAAGAAAAGTGAACTGTATAGTGACTGAATGTATGTATAGATACCTTACCAGACTGACTCATCAGTTGTAGTCTAAACAAGGCATAAATGCATTACAACAAACAATAGGAAGGTGTAATCTGATAATCTATCAGGTTTCATATACTGAAATCTTAATGAACTATTTTTTCTTGCAGCTGCATTGATGAATTTTGATAATGCCAGATCGGATTGAGCTGTAGAATATAAAAGAGTAGGGTTGATTGATGAACTAGTTTGTACTAGATTTTGTATGTTTTGGGCTAAATCTAGTTGTTTTGATCTGTAGATTATGGGTTGGGTTGGGTTGGGTTGCTTCATTAGCAAGATCGGATTATCAACTAACAACATGATAATGAAGGTTATAAAAATTGAGATTTAGGATTATTGGATATTGAGGGGCCCAAGCATTGTTGCTTATTGAACTATAAGTCATTGCTGAGAATAGTTTGATTCTCATTCTCCCTCCCTAATAATGGTGGCATGTAGCCACACAATGAAAATCTCGCTATATATATAGATCTGATTATGGTTTTAAAAGTTGTCAAAATCCTGGTTGATTATGGTTTTCAAAACCGTAAAAATGTCTCCTACTATGGATTTGAAAATATTAGAAATCGAAGCGGTAACTGTTTTTAAAACCGTGAGAAAGTTAGCCCATTTCAATGCACTAGGTCTTCACACCTAGGCATAGAGATACTCTGTCCAATCGGCCTAACACATCAGCCGACATATTTCCCATGGTTTTCAAAACTGTGGCAACAAATATCACATGAGAAACTTAGCCGACATATTTCCAATGAAAATGTCATTATATACACGATACTGGTCATATTTTAAAAGTAGTCAGAATCCTAGCTGATTACAGTTTTCAAAACTATGAAAATATCACATACTATAGTTTTGAAAATCATAGAACTATAAGCGATCACGGTTTTAAAAACCGTGAGAAATTCAGCTCATTTCAATGCATTGGATCTGCACCATTAGGCAGTTAGACATGCGGATACCTCGTCCAATTGGCCCAACACATCATCCAACCTATTTTCCACGATTTTCAGATTTTTCACAATTCAGTCACTGTGTGTTTAGCGAGATTTTCACCCAGGGCCGGCCAATGAATTTCGGAGGCCCTGTGCGAAGCTTGAAACGAGATATACTACTATACTAGACTAAAAATTTGAATGAAACCTGCTCCCACAATGACAAAGGAAAAAAAGCTCAAAGGACAAGAAACAATTCAAACCAGCAAATATTTTTTTTTAAACCCAAACAAACATTTCATTATTTCAAATAATTATACAGAGGCTTGTTTGTTGCCAAAGGAAAATTCCTAATGCTTTCCACTACATAACTAACATTAGGCATGGAATTTGGTAAACAATGGGTTGCTGAATTTGCTTGTCGCACCCATGGTCACCTACACTCCGTATATTCACGAGCAATTCTCGCAATTTTCTGTAATTTACATTAAATCACACTGTACCCTACTAACTCCGTGGGAACAACCACCTCAGCCAGTTTCTCGACTTGTGTCCTTCGTCGAAATCCTTCTTTCCAGTAGATGCATTGATGAAAGAATACTACGAATACGTCTTTCCTTCATGAAATTGCCTTGTATAGTTTCGTAGCATTACATTTTGAGCATCAGAAATCTTCTCATCTAGAACTCTGTATTTGGGAATGAATTAATTAATGGGTATATCCTGTACTGAACATTCAAAATATGCCTTTCCTTGCCCAATATTGAAAGCCTTAACATATTTAATCAATTTTATTTCAAATTCAGTTATGAAAATACCAAAACATTGAATTTGCGCCCTTTAACATTAAAAAGTATTACAAGAAGACTTTAAGCATGTGCAATCCAAAGAATACAGAATGTTAAATATAGAAGACATAACTCATACATCAATTAAACATAAAACCAACAATTGACACAAAAATACAAAAACTTAACAAGTTAAAAGGAGTGAAACAACCTGATATTTTGAATCGATCAATCTTGAAATAGATTATTTGTCAATCCAAAATATAGAACCTGCAACAATTCATAAAAAATTGGGTTAACAAATGAAATTAAAAAAAAATAAAAAAATAATTTAGAAAGTAGATTACAGTAATCAGTAATCACATTCACACATCTAGGGCTCAAGGAGAACCAGAGAAGGCAAAAAGGAAGATAGATTTGCGGCAACTGACCTGCAGTCTCCTATTTATAAATCTGAAAAAGTGAAGACAAAGAACGAGAATTGAACAGGAGAGAGGGGATAAGTGAAGTTTGAGAGAAAGAATGGTTTTGGGATTTGGCGAATCAAAGAAGAGGAAGAGCACAAATTTGTAGAAAAGAGGACGGAAGGTTAATATATGAATTAATGGTGGAGGTGCAGAGTAATCAAAGTGAGGATTAAGAGACAGGCGTGCTGCAATTGAATTCGGCTCGCGTGCCATTAAAACAAAGTGAGTAATCAAAGCGTGCGTGCGGAGAAGACGATGAGTCAGTTCCAGCGAAAATTAGGGTAAAGGGATGGTGAAAATATTCACCATCCGAATAGCAACTTGACTACCTTCCAGTAGACGATGGATGGAAACAAATTAGGGTAAAGGTTTATATCCCTTTCAATTTATAGAAACAAATCAAATTCACCCGGCCATATATATAAAGTTTTAATTACTCAAAGTAGACGATGGATGGAGATGATGCGCGTGATACGTACGTACACAAACGCACAAATGAATGATGCATATATATTCACTACTTCCTACCTTCCAGTCTAAACCCAATCAAACGTAAAAACACTTCCTCCTACCTTCCAACCATTTATTAACCTTCAACTACTCCTTATTAAAAGTACGTACGTACGCACGCTATATAATATATATATTCATCCACAAATTGATCGAGTGCCGGCCTCCATTAAAATTCCCATCAATTTCTCTATTCGATTATCACAGTACTATAATGGAAATGATGGATGGATAGAGTAATTAGTGGTGTTTAATTTATGGTTGGTAGAACAAGATCTGTGGTGGGTAAATGCGAAGGCGAGCTAATCATGTACGTACGTTCCTGATCATCGATCGACCGATGTTGGAGCTTTTGCATTAACCCAACCACAGACCTCGTCTAACAAGCTAGCTAGTCATGATTTGACTCGCGCTGCGTACATGTACTACATTGCCCAACACTCGGATCAAATCGATGGGAGCAGTACACGTTTTTTGTTTCAGGTAGGCCACTTGGAAGTTGGAACTGCCGATCGATCGAAGACTACGTTTTTTGTGCTATGCAACTCACGAATAAGTAAGACATATCAACCAGTTGAGATTTCAAGGTTTTGATTTTTTTTTCTTTTCTAGTTTTACTCTTTTTCAATTGCTTAATTAGTTGTAAACTCCAGTCTGCATTTATCTGATTTTAATTAATTTGTTGTTTCAATTTAGGTGAAGACGGCGAATAATAAGAGGAAGATACATGTCCAACCAACCCCGGCCCTAATATAGTTATATTACATATATCTACACACGTACATTGTTCTTTTATATATATATAGAATTATAGATCGAGCTTATACATGTCTTCTACCCAAAAAAAAAAAAAAAGAGGAGTTTGAAATTTTATTGAATTTATGATGATATTTGTCTTAATTTGAAATATAGTTGTATGTTGTTTTTTACACACGTGCATGTGTTAAAGATGTTACGCCATATATAATTAATGTACGCGATATATAAGAGTAACTTTAAAAAAACTAGGCGTATAACACTAGAAAAAACATGTACAACAGACACACATATATAATCAACAAGAGCATACATTATAATATAATGTGGTACGGTCTATCCAATATGATATCCTTAATTTGTGAAACACTAATTGTAGACTGTCTCTGGAAATGATATATCCATGATAAGTTTGATAATATGGGAGTACATAGGCTGATCGATCGAGTGTTGCATTTTGCTCCAACTGTCAGGGGCATTTTGGTCATTTTCCAACTGAGATTTGTGGAGTTTGAGAGAGACGATCATGGATCTCTTCTATGGTTGATCTTCAATTTGTGTTCTTCAATTCAAATATTTTCCAAAGATAACTTAAATAATAGCTCGGTCAGAAGTTGTACAGTGAGATTTCTTCATGATTAGTCGATTCATATGTAAATTGGAAAATGGGTTGTAACTGCAAAATTGACATATGCACTTAAGTATTTTGCAAAAAGCGTTACTTACAATAGGCACTAGTTTCTCCAAATACATGATATATGAAACTCGGATCAGTAACTCACACTGCAAGTTACAATTCAAAGAAACCCATGAACCTATGTATTATGAAGGTGTGGGAGGTTTTTTTAGAAGTTGGAGTTTATTTGATGTATTATGGAGGTGTGGGAGGTTGAGTTTTTTTTTTAAAAATAACCCTGTAAAAAATCTGATTGATGAGTTTTTTAGGAGTTGGAGTTTATTTGGTGTATTATGGAGGTGTGAGAGGTTGAGTTTTTTTTTAAAAAATAACCTTATAAAAAATCTGATTGTTGTTTGGTGGTTATAAGGTTTATAAATTGTTATTGAAATACCCTTCATATATGTCCTAGTCTACCGTACCCCATTCTACCTCACTGTAATGCATTTCAACTTTTAATTGCTTCATTGAAATCTCACAATGGAGTGCCCAAATCCACATTACAGTAGTTCAAATCCTCAATTTATCATTAAAAATCCAAATTGAAAACCCTAACAACAAAAGCATATAAAAACAAATCGGGGATTTCAATTTCGGTGCAGATTGGAGGTCTTCAAGGAATATTTTGTGGAAAACGTCGATTAGCAGGCAAATACCGGAGATGCGACAGCGGCGGTACTGAGCTAGGTTCATGTGGTTGACGCCAACGGAGGTAGTGACAATGCAGTGAGGGCTGGGAGGTGTTGGAGGATGTCGGGGGTGATGGTAGGGCCGACGGCGGTGCGGCGGTAGGAGAGGAGGCGAAGAAGTTGTTGAGGGTGATGGTAGGAGTACTGATGCAATGGATTTGGAGAAGGGCAAATTGGAACAAATTTTAGCACCCCTAAAAAATAACCTCCGAAACCTTGCCCACCCAAGGTGCCATTTTAAGGAAAAATAAACTGCACCTTCAACTTGCAAACCCTATCACACAGCTCTTGCCAAACACCAGTCTGATGAGTTACTTTTTTTTTTAACCTCCAAATCCCCCAACTACACCTTCTGTCAAACACTTACGCTCTAAATAAGTTATCAAGAGATAGATTGAGTACGTTCCGTACGTTGTACTGTCCATCTTCAACCGGCTCAACAGCATCCAGGCAGGCAGGCCGGGCAAGGGAGTTAAATGGGACAATTCAACCCCATGGGAAAGCTCTGCATATATGCTTTGGTCATCATCAGAAGCTCCCATTGCCAATAATCCAAAGGCAGCCGAAACCTGTACCGGAGAATAACCCAGCAAGAAGAAAGGCAACAAGAGCGTTTCCCAGTGCGTTTTGCTCGGGTCCCTGAAATTAAACCACGTACAAAATCATCAAATTCATACATTAATTAGTTTAATTTGGAGAGACTAGATTCATGATCGATGTATTATAAAATAATTACCCTGTAGCCGTTGGGATAGGCCATCATAACGCACACAGTGAGGTGGCCGTGGGTCATCCCAAGCAAAGAGACGAGCATCATCATCCAGCCTTGGGCACCGTACTTGGCAGTGAAGTAGAAGGCCGGGATGAAGAGGATGCGAGCTGCACTCGCCCCCAACAGGACCTTTCTTGATTTGATCCTCAACCAATGTATCAAAGGGGTGTATCTGGATATCAGATCCCAACAGTTGTACAGTGCTACCAAAACAAGCGGGTACCTTAACATTCAAACAACAAAAATCATATACATATATATTGCCACAACATTCATTGGACATATATACAGATCGATCGATCGATTTCAGTTAGAAAGGACTCACCAGGATCCAAGGCTGTGAGTTCCAGTGTTTTCGTAAAGGAAACCAGGAAAAATCGACAATGTCAGTGTATAGATGACATACAAGTCGAGAGCATAATCCCAACACTGCCATATTAGCTGCTTCGTACTCAGCCGCTCCTCTACTGTGCTCCTGCAATCATCCTGGCGGATACCAGCAGCGGCAAGATCAGCTGCGACGGTTGTGGACCCCTCATTGGCTGCTTTTGCTCTGTAGTACTTAACGATGGGGAGTCTAGGGAACACAATAGCATACAGTAGAAGGCACAGAAACTCCAGTGCCGAGGTCATTGCCATGAACAGCACTGTAGCCAACCGAAACACATCAATCAATACATCAAACTATCAAAGGTGTGAGAGTTTACAAGGGAGAAAATTAAAGGATTTACTCACATGCACCACGGCGTAGTCCTTGCTCCTTTTGCTCAAACACCGCTTTCGTCACTAGCCTCAAGCCGGAGGTTAGAGCACCCGATGCAGCTAGTCCACCAAAGAAGGACTGCAAAAATACAGGGTCCATGAAAGATAGGTCCCCGACGACTCCCCCTTGACCAGGGCATCTCCAACTCCGAAAGAACCGCAAATGAGGCAAAGGAAGATGTAATCTTGTATGTGCCCTTTGCCGTGCGAAGCCAGATCCAACTGCAAGTCACTCCCATGGAAATAAAGATCGAGTATAAACAAACAGATGATGGAACAATCAATATGTATTGACAATTTGATAGGAATCAACACACACATACAAGACAATGATCAACCAAATTCACCACAAAACTCAGCTTTAGAAAACTGCAAAATGCAACTACTCCAACTGATTGAAAACTGTCCACAATTACACCCTTAAACATTGAAAATTGAAAGGCAATACTGAAGTCCGTTGGGACTCGGATCAGGGGTCGTGTGCCCACGTGCGCCCTTGCGCTAATAGCCTAGCACATAGGCCGAGCGGGGTTCCATCCTATAGCTATAGGAGGAGTAACTCACTAGCTTATATACTAAGGCTCTTTGTTCATATTGTCTAGGTGGGACTCTTTGGTCTCTTCACATCTTTCATTCTCTCAAGGCAAAACTACCCACTACTTAATTTGTCCACTAACATGACTCTAAACTGTAACAAAACCGACTCCAACATCTCAACTACTGTCATGCATAAACCGAGCCTTACTTTACTTACAAGCTAGCTAACTACCTTAGCCTTAGCCTTAGATTAGGAAATTCAAATTATATTCTAACAATATGTAGAGAACTTACCACAACCAGTAGGAAACTACTAATAGCAAAGAGCAAGAATCCAGCTATATTGCGATTCCTGGTGCCAATCCTTGACTCATTCCAAGCCAAGTAGAGCATCGTAATGACCGCGCAGGGAAGGTGGGTGAGAGGCAGCACCCTGGATGGATGATAGTTCTACAAAACAGAAAAACAAAAACATCAAAAACAAAAACAAAAAAAATACTTGGGCCTCGGGGTAAGGTCGAAACAAGATCAGTTTCAAGGGTAGGCTTACCGGAAAGACTTGGTAGTAGTAATCGGAAATTGTCAACATACTGTTCCAGGCCAGAAGGGAGCCCAGCCCCAAGAACCAACAGCAGAGGGTAGCTACATGCTTCCCCTGATATCCTCCTGGTGACATCAAAACTAAATAAAATAAATGGTGGGTCTTGGAAACAAGAAACTTGCAGGCAGGGGCGGATCCGTGGGGGGCTCGAGGTGGCTGAAGCCCCCCGCTGGCCAAAGTATATGTATATTATTATACATCTGTGAAATTAATAATATATAAAAGTAAAGTAAGATATAATCACTAAGACGAATTAACCCAATGGATTGGACATGCAGTGATTTTCAAGGGGGAGCGGCGCATCCCTAGTTCGAATCCCCAGCTCTCCCTTTTCTATTAGGATTTAAATAATTGACCATAACATAATTTGAATCCTTCTTTTGGTGGATAGATTGAGGATTTTAAACAACCTGTTGCTCAACTCTCCTTTATTTTTGGGGGGTTGATTTTCATGTCGTAATTAATAAGTGGATGTTGATTTGTTTCAATATTGTTTTCATGTTGCTGCTTAGATTTTTTACCCTTTATATAATTTCACTTCCTTTTTCATGATCATCATCAATGACCCTAAAAAATCTCAGCTCTAGCACCACATAACTGGAGGATGTTTAGTATACCAGGGTGGTAGTCCACCCCCTTGCCTTTTTCATTAATGTAAAGTAAAAAGTAACACTACAATTAATGAAAAGTAAGATGTTTAGGACAAGGTCATTTACAATGTGTATATATATATATGTACCCACGTACTGTACATATGTAATATATGAATCAAATATATATACTACCTCCGATCCAAAATATAAGTCGTTTGACTTTTTAACACGTATTTTAAGGAGCTAAAAACTATATGATATATTAACTTTTTTATTATTATTTTTTTACAATTTAATACTTATTACCAACAAATATTAAGTTGTAAAAAAATAATTAAAAAAAAGTTGATATTTTATATAGTTTTTAGCTTCTTAAAATACGTGTTGAAAAGTCAAACGACTTATATTTTGGATCGGAGGGAGTACTATATATCTATTATATATAATATATTGTATTCCCTCCGTTCGGAAATATAAGTCCGTTGACTTTTTGACACGCTTTTTAAGGAGTTAAAAAACTATATAAACTATAAAAAAAAATATTAATTTTTTACATAGTCTTATATATATATGACTAATATATATATAGTTATGTACAAAAATTAATAAAAAAATATTATTTTATATAGTTTTTAACTCTTTTAAAAGCGTGTCAAAAAGTCAATGAACTTATATTTCTGAACGGAGGGAGTATAAGATAGTATATTATATATATAGTATTATATTTATATATATGCGGGGCGGGATTTGCGGGATTGAGATAGGTCGTCCCGTATCCCGTCCCGCATAATTTTCACGGGACAGGACCAGGAAGGGATTTACTTTTTTTTTTTTTCAAAATTTCATTGGGGTCGGGGGACCATAGATAATTTTTTTTTTAAATGTCATATTTTTTATTAACCCAAGAAATTTCGATTAAGTTTATCAAAATATTTAAGAATAAGATAGTCATTATCTATTTTTAAACACTTTGTTTTTATTAAGAAATAATTCGGGACAGGGGAACCATTACCGATATTTTTAAACGCTTTTTTACTCAAAGAGGATTTGGGCGGTTCTTAAAAATACATACACAAATTTTTCTTCATTTGTTTTTACATGTTTAAAATTTAATTAATTTCATTAAGTGTAACAAGTAGGTAGTATAAAAAAAATCAACCAAACACATATATTAACTCGACTATATGAGATTTTTTACTTCCCGGATTTTTTGATTGCCAACCAAACGAGCCCTTATACTATACAATACGGTAAATTAGAAAAAAAAATAAAAAGGAAATGTTGTGTAGTCTTCTTTGTATATATATATATATATATATATATATATATATATATATATATATATATATATATATATATATATATATATATATATATATATATATATATATATATATATATATCGTATTAACAATTGTACATTCAATTTACATGATTTGAATAAATTTTAAAATTTTATTGTTATACACAAAAAAAAACCTAATTAACTTTCTAAATACACCATAGGTGTTTTATTGTAGTGTTTTACTTTTTACTTTACATTAATTAAAAAGGTAGGGTGGTAGACTACCTCCATGGTATACTAAACATTCTCCCACATAACTGACTTTGATTAATGCAATACAACTTTAGTAATTTCAATAAATATGATGCCAATGGAAGGAAATTTTGCAGAAGAAAAATAATGACAGAAAGTAGATAGAAATCAATTTTCACCAACATGAAATAGCAAGCAAACCTTCATAGGACCTAGGCACAACTTGTGAGTATTTGAATTCAGTACAATCGCAGCATGCTCCTTGCAGTAGTAGCATTTTTAGTGTCATTCAACAAATAAGCAGGACTGAAGGTGTCAAGAGTATATATAAGTACAATCTTAGACTCGAACATTTCAAACCGT
The DNA here is from genome assembly GCA_037127255.1 of Persicaria tinctoria. Classification (NCBI taxonomy): domain Eukaryota; kingdom Viridiplantae; phylum Streptophyta; class Magnoliopsida; order Caryophyllales; family Polygonaceae; genus Persicaria; species Persicaria tinctoria. The sequence goes on from JBANSL010000012.1 coordinate 17,240,597, forward strand.
CATTTTTCGAGGAAAAAAAAAATTCAGCCCCCCCTTACAAAAATTCCTGGATCCGCCACTGCTTGCAGGAAGGCCAGGCCCGTGCCACGGGCATGTGCAAGTGGGCCTATCGAACAGGGCCCCAAATTTTTTAAGGGCCCAATATTGTAATGGTATGTATAAATACTTTTTGTTTCACTAATTATCCATGTTGTTCTCGTAGCCCAGTGGCATGTCCGCTTTGCTGCATTTTCTGTTTACTCTCCACGCGGGTTCGATTCCTCCTTTGAGCTCAGTCACTCCCTTTCTATATCTATTTTTGTAATCAGTCTGATTTTTTTTTAATATTCTACGGCTTTTTTTTTGTTCTTTTTTTAAGAAGCATAGTCTGACACTTTGATAAATATAGTACTCCTGGTATTTAAATATTTTCAACATTTTACAAGTATAAAAAGTATTTTGGTCAATTTTTGGAAGAAAAAATCTATTTATGTGTTGCTATTTTTTGTTCCAAAAAATAATTTAATTTCACAGGGATTAGCAAATAATTTTGAATTTATTTAAAATAATTTAATTTCATTATTATTTGTAAAAAAAATTGTACAGAGCCTCCAAAATCATCGACACGACCCTGAGGAAGGCCCAAAGATTAAGGGAGACAGAAACAAACCGGTGCCGGTGCCGGTGCTGCCACTGTAATTTGATGTGAACTCATGGCAGGTAAGTGTAGCCGGCCGGCCTGCAGCAGAGATTGAGTTTGAGGTTGAAGAAGAGATGCATGTACTTGAATTTCAAGGGGAATATTCAAATATTCAATTCAATTCAAAACGAGAATCTGGTGAACTTACGTATGCGTTGACCACAATGAGCGAATTCTCCGTCAATTCCCAGAGAAGATATATACCCCGATCGATCGATCAAGTTGAATCTCTGTATGTTTTTGAGAACAACTTCAACTTCAGAGTTTGTGTGGCTGTTGTTGTTTGGAGGTAGGGCTTCCTCAATCCCCCAACTCCTCCTAATTTTTTGTTTTATAACCCTTTCTAGGCTTCTAGCGATATAGCGAGATATCGTAGAGATGAATTCTCGGGGTCATTAAAAGGGATTGAGATCCTCTCCTAATGAACTAGTGCCTAATATTTAGGGCTAAGATTAATTCTTCTAAATTAATTAATAGTTATCTTATAAATCTCATAGGAAACTCTCAGCCTCCCTCTCAGCCCTTTGTATTACACTATTTCGCCTTCTATATATCTATCATCTGTGCAACCTGTATTTGATTCCTTCAAGTAAATCTTGAAAGTTGTACATCAACCTTCAATTTCCTCAAACACCAAACACCACTGTCAAACAAGGCAGGCAGTTGGTACTGAAATTGAAATTGGTTTGGTTTGGGTATTAGCCAGGTGATTTAAGAACGAAAAAATCTAGAAAGTGGTGGTGAAATCTACGTTGAAATTGCAATTCTAATTCAAATTGGGGAGGCATTCTAGTATATCGACTAAACACATCGATCTGCGGACTGCGGATGATCTTCAAAAATTTTTTTTGAAGAAAATACAATTAGGAAAAACAATGAATCAATCTCAACGCAGTTCAGGAAGGGTAGTACAGTGCACCTATCGTTCAATCACGTTCAATTAGGAAAAACAGTGAAATTCCACTCCCAATTTGTCGATGTACTAGAATGCAGTCCGCAGATCAGGAAGGGTAGTACAGTGCACTTAACGTTTGAAATCGGGGCCAAAAACAATATCTTGGAATTCAAGTTCAGCAGCGAACTTGGGGTGAAGGTGATGAGAGGAGAGGACAATTATGTAAGTAGATATCGTATTGACAAGAAAGGAGCGGAGAATCGCGATTGTGCACCCTCTAGCGTTAGGTGTGGTTTGGTATCGATCACACCGGCCACCAGCAGCAGATGAACGGATGATCCTGACAAAAACGATGAACCACCAGCAGCAGCTGGACTCCCCTCTCCTCAAAAACGATGAACCACACCACCAGCAGATGGACTCCCCTCTCTGAGATTGAATTGAACGGATGAGCCTCCCATTCGAATTTGCTCTTCTTTTATATGATTCATGGGATTTAATTGAACGTGATTGAAGGAGAAATATGGATTTGGGTTAATTATTTTATTATTACTATATTAATTAATTAATTAATTAATTATAGTTATCTAATTCTAGCCATTGATTCGGTTAAATGGCTGAGATTGATTCATTAGGTAATTATTAGGAAGCTTTTCATTAGGAGAGGATCCAGATCCCATTAAAAGAACCTTCTTTTTTTTTACTTGTGATCGAACTAAATCAATTTAATTTAATTTGTTGGGTGGCGGATATATTAATTGCCCTTCTTAATTTTCTCCTATATACGATCATGTGTTAACATCCCTTTGCTGAATTGCGCGTGTGTTTTATTTTTATTTTTATTTTTTTGTGGCGTAGCATTTTTTCGTGGGATTGGTCAACACTATTAGAATTTTGTTATTTAACATCGGTTCATTAACATCAGTAAAAAAAACCTGCCATATTAAACAGTTTTTTAACATCGCTTTTTAGATGTGTGATGTTAAAAATAAAATAGACATCACCTATATTAATATAGGACCGATGTTAAATATCTATTTTGAAATTTTTTATAAACGGAGCGGAATCAAATTCATGAATTAATTTGAAAGCCCACCCATGAGATTGCAGAGTATATCCAACACTCTCTCCATTTCAACCCAAATCCCACGTCTACCTGTTCCTTCTACCGTCTCTCTCCTCTCTCGCTGGAGCGAAATCCGGCCGGCCTCCGCCTTCCTCCAAATCCTTCTCCCATCATCGCCACTTTATAAAATACAAAACCCTATCTCCTCTCTCCTCACTCGCTTATTCAGACCAAGGTCCATCTCCAGATTTGCTCTCCTCTCTCGAGCTTTCGATCTCCACAGTCCACACAAAGGTAAGCTATCTTTCTCACACTCTTGATCCTCCTTTTCCTCAAATCAATCGACCTCGATGTCGGCCAGATCCTAGATCTCTTCTCTGTCTTCCTTCGACCTCGAACGCTAATCTCTCTGTCGCACCTGGTTCTCTCGCTTCTCCCCTCATCTTTTACAATCGACCAAAGATGAAGAGCTAAGCCCCAGCCCGCCTCCCATAACGTTTGCCCTCTTCTCGATCTCTCTCTGTGTCATCATGACCATCTCGATTCACCGATTCCTAGCCAGCCAAAGCCAAGAACGCATGTCGGCAACCTGCAAGCCCAACCGCGACAAGTCTCCTTAGTCTACTGCGAATTTGCCGCCTAAGAAGGTGAACACCCTATATTCTATGGTTTTTCTCCTTTTTTGTTGAAATTGATTTGATTTATTGATTTAGGGTTTAAACTAGGTTAGGGTTTAAACTAGGTTAGGGTTCTTAGTTCCTAAAGGATAATTTGAGTGGAAGTATGGATCTGAGCACACACCCTAACCCTAGTTTATGGTTAGGGTGACTGGACAACCATCGGTTCCATTGTCTCTAACCTTCTCCCCGCATCTGTAACCGCCTCTCTCAACACCGCTTCCACCACCGCCTCTGTCATCAGTACTACTTTTCCCTATTAAATTTTGAATATTTATGATTTAGGGTTTCTTTGTAGGTTCATGAATTGGTTTTGATTCATTCTATAGCTATCTGAATGTGATTTTCAATTGTAATTTAGGGTTTCTTTAGGGGTTTCAACTACTCTCTGATTCAATTCAAGGAACTATATTTGCCCATCTAATTGTAAGTTCTTTTGAACATTTTTACAATTTGCAGGACAATCTTAAACCCGCAATAGGTGATTGCAGATTTGAACTTGTGATTGCAAATTTGTGACCTTGTGACTGCAGATTTGCACGTGTACATCTAGGGTTTGTTTGCTGCCATTTTTCTTTTTGTAGATCTAAGGTTGTAAATGTGAACTTGTGATTGCAGATTTGGAGTTTTCATTGGATATTTCATACTTCTGCCTTGAAAATTATGCAGTGCCCAGAAGTGTTAAAACCATGAGGAAGTTTGTCTTTCAGCTCTTTGGCAATCATATAATTGAGCATAGATATGACCAAGTTATGGATATGTTTATATTAAGCTAACTATTTTTGGGTTTTGTCCAAATTGATTTCTGTGTTGATGGCAGCTGGAGATGTTCTTCAAAATATGAATTTTGGATCCTATATGTTAATGTTACTTTGATTATGTTTAGGACTGTTTAAGGGCTTTTCGCAAGAGGAAACCGTACTTGGAGTCCTACTGCATCACATCATGTGTTTGCCTTGTGAGTTATGATTGATCTTATTAACTATCTTATTCAAACTTTCAACTTTTAGTATGCTAAACACACTGTGATCTTATCATCTTATGCTTAATATTAGTCAAGTCATTATTCATTAGACCTGTTTGGGTAGTAACAACTAACAGTTACAAAATCAAGGTTGTTAAGTACTCAAGTGTGAATGAAGGAATTACCTCAGCCTTACTAGCTTCACTGAATGAACTGTTTCTATGCTGAAATTCTTGAAATAGTGTCATTTTACTCGGTCGTTTTTTAGTAAATTTATTTCTGTGTCGTTTTACTTGGTCTTTGTTTCGATAACTTACAAGGTGATAATGTACTTGCTCAATTTGTTGTTATAGACAAATTGCTTACCTTTGATAGCATTTATGTGGGCTATAGGATGTCATGTAGATACTGACATGCATGTTCAATTGTGACCAAAGAGAAAAGAAAGCTCTTATCATGTATGGCCGAATTGATTGTACTAATCTTGTGGTGTAATTTAGTAGCTTGAATAAGTGCATGTGTAATCTCCATTTATCTCTGTCCAAATCATTAAACTGTCTTTGGTTCCTGAAATGACCTTGCATTATATAGGTGATCTGCCTCGTGTTGATGGACAGCTGGATGTAGCAAGGGCTTTCGGAGATAAGAGCTTGAAGGTTCATCTTAGCTCCGATCCTGATATAATAATAAAGGCAGTTGATGAATAGACTGAGTTTCTCATTTTGGAAAGTGACGGCCTATGGAAGGTATGATCAACTTTGGTGTTACCCGAACACAAATCTTCTTTTATGCGGTCTGAACCATACTTTGCTATAACTTTCCAAGTTACGCAGGTAATGTCGAATCAAGAAGCAGTGGAGTGCATCAGAAACATCAAGAATCCACAGTAAACAACAGCAAAATGCCTGACAGAGGAAATTGTTTCCAGGAAAAGCAAAGACGACATCTCATGCATTGTGGTGAGGTTAGTTCAATGATGCCTCAGAAAACCTATTGGTCCAAGCGTGTGATGTATCTTCTGCTTTAAGAAGATATATGAAAATGAGGAGCAAATTCACACATTAGGTAGCTAAGCAACATCACATGAGAAGGATCAAACGGCTACTAGAGTCGGGTTTGTGGGTGTGGGTATGACCTTCTGAATCTAAAAGAAGATCACAAGGGGTGGAAGTACAAGACCAACTCCTAGTTGATGGGTATTGAGCTGACAGAGTGACAGAGCAAGAGAAAGTGGAAGCAAAAACATGGCGCTGTTTCATTTGCATGTAAGTGCAATTTCTTCTAAACTATTTGCCATGACTGCTGTTTTATGTATGGATTTTGGTCCTTGCAAATTGCAATGCCGGATTATTTTTTGCGGTTTCGAGAAAGTAGGTAGAACTTTAGGTTGAAGCTGATAGGAAAACCCTCTAATTTCTACTCAAAAGGAAATAGATTGTGCTTACCTTGAATGAAACCCAAATGCCAAAAACTTGTATAGCTGCTAGGTTGAAGTTGATAGGAAAACCCTCTAATTCCTGCTTAAATGAAGGCTTCTCATGAATGCTTATGTATTAATTCCTTTGCTTTGGAGTGGAAATGCTTTTTGACAGTTAAATTCATTTGGCAGTGGAAATACGATAATGATATGTTTCATTAACTTGAACAATTCATACCAATATTGGTTTGAATTGGTCAAGTTAAGAAATATTTAACATGATTTAAAATTCATTTTTATAGGCAACTTCTACTCTTTCCTTGTAAAGAATTATGGAAATATTTTTGTATGAGGGGGCACTTGGTTTCACTTGCTCTTTTTGCTATTATGCAAGTACATTCTATATAATTTAAAGTCTATTAGCTCAAATGGTAGAGCATTGTGTTCAAACACACAGATGCGGGTTCAATTCCCGCATGGGCTACGATAATAAAAAAAACCGCAAATATGTCATTTAACATCGGGTAATAGCCGATGTTTTTCAAAAAAAAAAATCGATGTCTATGTGGGGGATGTAAAAAGTCAAAACTTTTTAACATCGGGTAATAGCCGATGTCTTTGTATGTTATAACATCGGTTATATTTTATAATCGATGTTATAGGACAACAAAGACATCGGATTTAAAAAATATAAACGATGTTATAACATACAAAGACATCGGGTTCTGGCCGATGTGAAAAACTTTTGACTTTTTACATCCCCACATAGACATCGATTTGTTTTTTGAAAGACATCGGCTATTACCCGATGTTAAATAGCAAATTTCTAGTAGTGCAATTTTGCAACTATTCGCTAGGTTAATAGTAATTATTCGCTAAATGGATTGTTATTATTCACTTGTAAAGAGGTCGAGCTATCATTTAGATAATAGCAAAATGGTTGGTCAATTTTGCAATTATTCACTTATAAAGAGTGATTCACATAAAATATCCTTGTGAGGTTTTGAAACTTTTGATTGTTTTGTCTTTGTTAATGAGGAAACATGCTATGATGGCACTTATCTTGAGATTTTGATTGCACTATTATTTTCAAAAAGGGCTTGAATAAGTTGAGGCAAATATTCAATCTTGCACTTGTGGTTGTATTTGGCTAGTCTTGCTTAGGGACAAGCAAGGTCTAAGTATGGGGTATTTTGATATCATCATATTCTACGCGTTATAGGTAATAGTTTATAGTCATTTTTATATGGTTTGCATGTCTTTTATATAGGTTTTGGTTTAGTTTCTAGAATAGATGTCTATACTCGTGTTCCATTTGTTTTCAGGTGATTTAGAGCTTGTTCGATGTCAATTTGGAATCTTGATGGAATAAGATTCATTGAAGCCAAGTTTGAGATGTTCATGGACGCCGAAAGAGTCTTGCATAGTGGTCTCAAGTGCTATAAATCAAGCTAAGAAGAGCCTATTGTCGAATCAACGTTTTCCGGACAAATCTTGCTTGGCGACATCTCAGTAAAATGAGTCGTTTGCGCTCCGAAAAAATTGGGATTGAGACGTTCTATATCTTGTTGGAAAGCTGATTCAGAGACCTAAAACTTTTATGTTGAGAACGTTTGCAAATTTGGCCTAAAATATGGTGAAATCGAGCCAAGAAGCTGATGCTGAGTCAAAGTATCGACCCGGAACCAACATGTATCGAGTCGGTATCCATACCTTCTGAGTCGATAGAACGAGAAGAGTGGAAAACCCGACATATCGGCTCAATACCCTCATGTATCGAGTCGATACCTTCACCTTCCGAGCGTATAGAAGCTTTACAGTAGCCAAGTACAGACTCGATACTCTGAAGTATCGACTCGATACATTTCTTTCCGCGTTACTACGTCGGGAATTTTTATTCGCTTTTATATTTTGTTGAACGACTTTTTGGTATATTTTATTATTATTTTAGGACTATTTTCATATCTCTTTTAGGACTATATATAGAGAATTAGGGTTAGAGTAGAGACATCCAATTTTCACGTCAGAAACGCTAGTTGCAGACATTGAGAGTTTTAGGCTCTTTCATAGATTCCTCTTGAAGGTTTGTTTTGCTGGATTCAAGAATACATTTTGTTAATCTAGTCTTATATTCTTTCATCATGAGTTCTTTGATTGTGTCTGAATCCAATATGTCTGACTAATTTTCTTGTTTTGGGGTTGGGGTGATCCCGACGATGCTGAGATAGACATGTGTGTGAAGATTGTCTGAATGAATTCTATTGTTTGTTTGATTTGATCCATGAGTGTTTAATCCGATTAATTCTATGACTGATTGGAATCCTTTTTATATTCAATATGCGCCAGCTGCGAATTGAGATTGGATATATAGATAAAGTTATTCATTTTATTGGAAAACATGGATTGAACTTGAGAATTGTTTATGAGCAATCTATTTGATTCTCTTGAGGATAATAAACTATCATAGACAACCTAGGTTTGAATTGATTTAGCAGATCGTGCACGCGATTGTTTGATCGATTTGCTCGCTAGGGGCCGGTCTAAGGTGCTTAAAGAGTCCAACTTGATTGATTCTACAACAGGCGTAAGCTGAGTAGTAATTAATTGAAACGGATATAGTTATTGCAACATGCGTAGGCTGAGCAATGATGAATTTAGATAGTTTACCTTCAAATATCTCTTTTCAATTTGTTCAGGCATGAAAATTATATAGTCTATCGAAGATGCATTGGTGTGGTGAACCCTGACTCTGGAATGTTTCTCATCATATATTCAAAAACTTGCAATTTGTCATTTTTCTTCTTCTTATTTCCTCATTCCGTCAAAAATCACTTCTCTAGCTTATTTGGCTTAGTAAACTAGTTGAGGTTCTGCAATTGATATTCACACAGTCCCTGAGATTCGACACTCGATTACTATAATTGACACCGTATGCTTGCGGGCTGTTGGTTTTAGACCGATCAGATCGTGATTAAAAAGACCAGCGAGATTCGTACTTCCGCATGAGTCGTCCTTTCCGATGATGGGTTTGCTATCAGTCTCCCCGACCCCGAGATGTCATGGTCACCCGTATTTTTAATTCATAGATCTTCATCGACTTCCCCGTCGTTTGAAGATTTTATTGTGATTTGTTGAGTGTGGTTTCATTTTTCCTTGTTTTAATTTGCATTATCTCTATTTTTCTATGTTGTATCATGACGGTTAGTTTGTCCATTGATTTGTCGACCTTTCGACAGTAGCAGATCCTGAAACTTTTATTTGAGGGGGCGGGAAATTACCATCGAAAAATTGTCCGTAAAATGTCTAATCTCTTTTAAGAAATCATCGATATTATGAATGCGTAACTAGCTAGAATAAAAATATTATTCGTGCCTACTTTAGTTCAAAATTTTAAAAATACTTCAATATATCCTACTAATTTGAAGTTATTGAGTTTAATTATAGTATTAAGGTATGAAGTTTAACAAACAATAATTACGATAGAAGTAACTCAGTTTGTAAAATGATGTCGGAAATAATTTATGTTTGTTCAATCTTAAAACATTTATAACTTGTTGCTCAGGTGTCTGATTTGAGCTTTAATATATAAAATTGTGGCTATCGACGAGAGGAGCATATATGTATAGTAAATTTCATTTTCTATTGGGGGGCGACTGCGCGCCACCTCTGGCCCTAATAGTGATGTTATTCGAGCCGAACGAGTCAAGTATTGCTTATTCATATTCAGCTCATTTAGGACATGAACTGATGCAGTTTGCGTCCACAAACGGAGCTCATGAAGACTCGACAATACCCTCCTTGAAGACACCACTCGATACAACACATGGGCCACTCGGTCTCCATGCATGCCGAGTGCACACACGCCCCATGTTTCACAAGAGTCCGCATTCACTACTCACTAGCTGTATTTTATGTCAATGAACCTCTGATGGCCTTTTGCACTAGCTCTAGTAGATGCTCCTGTTTGCCTTGGTGATCTCTCAACTGATCTGAGTTTTTGCAGGGCTGTATACTCCGATAGTATCATCCATGGTAGATGTTGCTACTTTGGCAATGCATGATATCGTGGCAATTGGATCTTCATTATATTTGTGCAATTGATACTCCCCTTGCAAGTTTATGACCTTTTATGAGCATGTTGTATGGCACTCCAATTGCCCTTTGTTTCTGTTTCGAAGTTTTCATTGTGGCAACCAAGTGTAGCTCTTATTTGTTCAATTGATACTGTCATTATATTTGTTCTTCGTTGTTCATGTGCATTGTCAAACATTTTCATCCGACGCATGATGGCCCTGCGTCAAATACATCACAAAAAGGTGAAAACCAGTAGCAATCTCATTTGATGTTAAATGAAGCTTGATTGGCGTTTTCGCATTTTCTCTACTGATCTGTGTTTTTGGATGCACATGTTATGTTGCTACTTTTGCATCTGGATTCATTATTAATTTCTAGAAACAAGTCTTGGTTTCTAACAACATCTGATGCGCAGGCCAAGAGCAATTCGCGACACCGAAGAGCAAAGGAAAAGAGCATGGCGCACCAACTCCCACCTAATTCAAAGTGTCATCCATAGAACATGTCAAAACTACCAAAGTAGTTTTATCAGCTAATATACATGCTTTCTTTTGTGTTAAATAGAAATTACCATCCTTCAAGGGTCTTTCCTTTAACGCATCTGCCATGTGCCATTGCTACTATGATCTACCTACGAGTCAAGAATCAGCACTCGAAATCGAAATATTGTTAAGACTTGTCGTTTTCACTACAAGTAGTTTCCTACTGATAGTGACAAGCATAAGTTGTAAACTGTTCTCCCTTTTAAATCCAATCGAAAACACTCTCGTCTTCTATGTATTGATTGATTTTTGGTTATAAATTTGGTTGCAGCGCTGTTGGCGACAATGACTGCCGCAGTGGATCGGAGTTTTTATGCCAGTGTACTTTAGGCAACGGTGTTTTCCCTAGGCTACTACTACAAAAGTGACTTAAGGCAACAGTTAATTGTAGCATTTGAGTTATTGCAACAGTTAAATGTAACATCTATACAAATGTGCAACATGCTTATCTATTGTAACAGGTGTTTGCAACAGTTTTTTCTAAGGTAGCACTTAGTGTAACACTTGATGTGAATGCAACACATTTTTAAGCTATAGTAGCACTTTACACAAGCTACATATAAAAATAAAAGAAAAATATCAAGATTTTATAAATTTCTAATTTTCATTGAGTGACATTATCCGGTTATTTTTTTTAATAGCCAAACCCCTTTACTATAATGGTCTAAATTTTTGGATTTTAATAAATGACCTTATTATTAATATATTTATTTATTTTTATCAAGTTTAAAATTCAGTTAAAATTTTATAGGTTAATTATTTTAAGGAGTTTTAATTTACTTAAATTGAGTGCTTTTGTAATTTTTAACATATATATTAAAATTATTTTAAGGGCTTTTATGACATTGAATAAATTTTATTTGGTTACATTTAATAATTAAATTGAGTTGAAATTTTATAATTTAAAGAATAGTGGACTAATTTCATAATTTCCTAAATAAACTCACCCATATTAAAATGGAAAAAGGACTTCAAATAATATCAACTATCATATATAATAATCTAAAAATAAAATAGACATCACCTTATATTTTAGACCGATGTCAAATATTTATTTTGAAATTTTTTATGAAAGGCGCGGAATCAAATAATGAATTAATTTCAACCCTCGCCCATGAGAATCCCGACTATATCCAACACTCTCCCCATTTCAGCTAAGGTTCCACTTTCACTAGTAGAAAATCGGGATTTTACTCCATAGCCTATTACTCTGGATCTCGTAATTGTGGGGTATAATGGCAAAACTGACAAGTTGTCTCTATTTTTTTTTTCTTAAAAACAAATATACCCCGGATCATATAAAAAATGTCCGGGGTATATTATATTGGTATATTACTTGTATCATATTTTATACCCCGGACGTTTTTTTTTGATAAATATCCGGGGTAAAAGGTTATTATCTTTATTTAATTTTTTTTTTAACTAAAACTTTTTTTGGTTTAATTTTTTTTTATAACTAAAACTGATGCTCGGTTCTTTATTTTTCATTAAAAGAAAATTTCTTGTAGCGCTTCCTCTATCCTATACGTGCGAGAGAACAGATCTCGCTTCTCCAGGGCAGCCGACCTCCATCCTCCATTACACACAGTCTCCGACCACCGAGCGTGCTCGGCCGACCTCCACCGTGCTCCGACCTCCATCACCGGCTCCCTCCGTCGCAAATTCCTCACCCGTCGAGCCTCAGCGCAGAGTGCTCCCGCCGAGACCTCCATTGCTGTCGCATCTGAACCGAAGCTTCTCTTCGCTTCCATCCTCGTCGCCGGCCTCATCTGTGTGAAGGAAAACCCCCATTAACACCCTCCTCTTCCTAGGTAAACAAGAACCCCTAATTTTCAGATTTTGCAAAACCCTAATTTGTCCCTCTTCTTATTCGAATCCTATTTTGCATCTTTCAAAGCTTCAATGTGGGTCAGTTTGCTCAGATTGGGCACAAGGAATTTGAACGGGTTGAATTTGGAAGGAATTTGTGTCCTCGCCCTTTCTCTGTTCATGTCTGGCCGGCCAAGGGCTGTTCTGTCGGCTTCTTTTGTGTGATTCCTCTTTGGGCGGGTTGGATTAGCAATATATTGAGGTTATTGCTGAGCTTCATTTGTAGGTTATTGTTGAGCATTTGTCAGTGGAAGATGTAGCTGGTATAAATGAAGCTTTTGAAAGCATGAACACTTCAAAGATAGGCAGAATCAACTTGGAACAACTTAGGGCTGGGTTGGCTAAGCTTGGGCAACACGTCCCTCATGCAGATCTTCAAGTTCTGTTGGAAGCTGTAAGCATTTTTTTTTATCATACACGCTTTTTACGATGGCTTCTTATTCCATTACTACATGCTATATTGCTAGAAATAAGTAGTTTTGCACCAACAATAATAAGGATTTCTGATTAGGCAGTTTGGAAGAGAGGAAACGGGAAATTTTGGGAAAAAGACGTGGCATACGTGATATGTACCATCTATGTGGTCATGATTCTCATTTTTCTAATGTTTGCTTCTGTGCAAGTATTTTAAGACAAGAGTCAGCGCTGGCAAATTTGAGGTGTCTCGATTCTAGGTATTTTACAATCCTGCAGAGGCATGAAGATTTTACTGGTATCATTCATGCTTAATCTCTTCTATTATTTTTTTCTTTGCTAGGTTGGTAGAGGCATAAGTGGTTCATGTTAAAATGAGTTTCAGTTTTGTTTATGGTTTGCTGCTGGAGATTGATGAGTTTTTTGGTAATTTTGATAGAAATATTTTGGAATGATATCTACTTCATTGAGTGTATTAACATATATGATTGATGATTCATTGATTCTTATATATAATTCTTATCTCCTTTACACGACCCTGAATTTTTTAATCATTGTGTGCTTATGTTAACACACCTCAATCATATACTTGTGTTTATATTTACTGAGAAATGTAGTGGCATCAGCTTAAGAGTACATAAGCATAATTGAAGGTTGACTAATGATAAATTTGGAAGTAAATGGACGGGGCTTTTACTAATAAAGATAATGAAGTTATAACTTTTGGTGTCGGTATCTTGGTCTTAGCAGCTGCAATAGTCATTTTCTAATGTTTTACAGCTACAATAGTTGGTATCTTAATATATTTATGTTTAGCTTTGAAGTGACTATGAGATATTTTATGTTTAGCTTTGAAGTGACTATGAGATATTTTCATGTTTATGCTTACTGTTGAAAGTTAAATTGTGTAGAACCTATCTGCAATACTTATGGATCACCCAACTATTGTTTATATCTCTTTTTCCTATAATCTCTCTTCAATCTAATTGTATCAAACTCCTCTGGTTACTCTTGCTGTTGTGAATTCATACTTTGTTATTTTGGCTTGATTAGGCTAGTCAAGATTATGCCTCTTGGAAAGACTTCTGAAATTCATAGGCATGTATCATATGTTTTCTTCATATAACAGTTCTGCAAGTGTCTTTTATCCTCTCTCCTTGTTTAATTTCACCAGATTTTTAATCTCTCAATTGTGACTTCTTATTCCTCACCGTTTTTACATGACGAGCATCTTTGTATCTTTTATTTCCTTATTCGCTGATAATGTGCCACTAAAGTTTATCAACATGTTTCCTAACTATTATGATCTGCCTGTTTTCTAATGAGCGGTAAGGTGAACTTATGACAGTGTAGATAGCATAGTTTTATGCTGATTTAATTTATCTAGCCTTTTCATAAGGAGCAGCTTGGCATTTTTAAGAATTGATGTTTGTATGACTCTAATCCTTCTTAGCATATTTTTTTTTTTGGGTTAAAATCTCTTTTACTAACAAAAGTAGGCTTGCTTTGTGGAACTTCCTATAAGCAAACTCTCATTTCCTTTCCTTTCCTTTCCTATGATATGATTATTGCATTCAACAACCTTGCTTAGTTGCTTCTATGTTTACGATATGATGGTTCAAGTTATTATAATATGGCTACATATGACAGTTTGTTGGTAAGCTTAAAGTCTTGTGTGTTGCATATTTGCAGGATCATGAAGGCAGGGAAGTCATACAATTATATTGAGTCTTAGCAAACAAAGACTAGAATGTGTAGCTTGTAAACCATAGTATTTTTCTTATGTATATGTAGATTTATTTTATAGACGTGATGAGAGACTAATATCTATGTACTGTGAATATACATGACATAATTTGTAATAATATTAATGTATTTTTAATGTGATAAATTTCGTAAATATGTACATTAGTTTATGTGAGAAATGCTACAACAATTTTATAAGGTTGTTGCAATAGCTTGAGTTAAAAAGGTTACAATAGGTGTGAAAAGGTTACAATAGGTGTGAATTGTTGATGCATTATCTTTTATCATGAATGTTACATTACATACCTTTTGCAACATGTTTTTAAGTCTAATGTAACATGTTATACTTGGTATGATTGACTGTCACATTAGCTTGAAATAACTGTTACATTTGATCTAATGCAACGTGAGCGGAAGTAGTATCTAAAAAATGATGCATTAGACCTATTGTATCATTTTTTGGGGTTTATGTGACATTTTTCGACTATTACAATAGACTTATTTTATAGTTGTACCATTTGTTACTACTACTACATAAGTCAAAAACCGTATCAGCTGATCGAAGAACCTGTGTGTTGTTTGATAGCATATATGCCAAATCCTAGCTAGGGCGTTTTTGCACTTAGGCTTCTGCCTAACCACCTAGGTACTAGACGGCCGATAATCGTCGAATGCCTTTTAAAACATTTCTGTAAAGTTACATTATTGAATGCAACCATAAGATAAATAAATAGTGTTGTGTGGATTACGTTCGCATATAAGCACAAGTCTGTTTAAGTTGTTTTTCAGTTCGTAAACCCATGGTAAATCCTTGTATGGGCACAATAAATTTGTGGTTAGAAAAGAGTTGAAATGAAAGTTATTGGAGATTATTTCCAATAAAAATATCAATATACCCCTCACCTTTTTCATTACTCCCAATTAACCCTTTTTTTTTTTGGCATCCCTAATTCTCGGATGGGATCCACTGTCCCTTAGGTCGTGTTTGGCAATGGGGTGAGAGTAGGTGGATGGGGATGGACTTTTGGGGATGGAAGAGATGGTGATGGAATCTCGGGATGTAAGAGGTTGAGTTTTTAATCCAGTTTTATCCCGTTCGTGTTTGGTTTTGGTTAAATGTTTATGGGATGGATGACAGTGACAAAGACAAATTTGCCCCCACTATTTGACCCGAAAAGACAATATTACCCCTAAAAAATACCCCTCCACTTCAAACCCCCATCTTCACAAATACCTTTCCCCCAGTTTGCCGGACGACAGAAGAGTGGGAGGAGGTAACACCTCGCCTGGGCGACCGTCACGCCGGAAGCAGCCACCAGCACATCCGCCGTTCCCAAGCGCCACCGACTGCCTTAGCGACGTCGGACTCCATGTAAGTCACGAATCCCTACTTTGCGATCTCGGCGCAGTTCTCATTGGTTTTCGATGTCCATTTGATTTTCCTCTAATCGGGGAAATCTGCAATATATGAAAATGGGTTTTTGATCCAATGCTTAGTAGAGGGTATTCGAGCTGGGAACTCATTTTTGGTCCATTGAATTGCATCACTGGGTTTTACTGCTTCAGAGGAAACTCCGGTATTGTGTGACAGAATAACGAATTATTTCATTGATGGGTGTTTAGTTTCTGTCGTAGTATTCATATTATTTGTTGCGTGTATTGATTGTCTCTTGCTGTCGACATATTGAACCTCACAAAACCGACCTATTCATTCGGTATGCTAGCGAATCTAGTTTCATTCTTGTTTGGGATCTGCCCATATGGAATCCTCTGGAAAAGCCAATGGAAAGGGCAAAGGGAAGGCAACGAAAGCTGATGCATTGTCTATTCTGCCTTCTACTGGTCGTTGGAATTGACAAAGAAGCTGATGCATTGTCTCATCGCTTATCAGCGGGAATATGGAAAGGATCAATCCTTCAAATGGGGGCCCATCACCACCGCATTCGAGGCTGCCACGGGTAAGAGGTGCAACCAATTCACTCTGAAGAACCGAACTCGCGACATGAAGTCGATCTATACAGCCTGGGGTAAGTTGAAAAAAGGGGAGACTGACCTCGGCTGGGATCAGGACGCTAGCACCGTAAGGGCACCTGACGAATGGTGGGACAAGAAAATCAAGGTATGATGTGCTCGCCTTCTCTTTCCCTTACGTCAATGCAAGAGTGACTGCAACGAACCGAAACTCGTCATGTGACTTGAATTGCGCAGGAGGATAGCAAATTGGAGAGGTTCCGGAAGAAGGGGATCCCGCCGGAATTGGAAGAGCTGTTCGACCAGGTGTTCGGAGGCACCGTAGCCACCGGCGAGTATTGCGTCGCCCTCTCCATGGACCCGGAAGCTATGGCTGCGCAGGCACATAACGAGGCTGAGAAGGAGAGGCTTGATGACCTCTCGGACGAAGATGATCATGACGATGGTGCTGCACCCGACGCAGGGGTCACCCCTAACTCGTCACAATATCAGGGTGTTGAACAGGAATTCGACGAGCTTTTCACCACCCCTCGCCCTGAGTCAGGAACGCCCTCCATGACCAACGTTGTCCAGGGCATTGTGGAGGACGATGTCTCACCCTCTAGCCGGCCGGCTGGAGCTCCAAGCACCGGGGCGTCACAGCAGTCTCGGCCTAAGCGACGCCCAGGTTCCGAGACGACGTCTTCCCGTAAGGCCTCCAAGCGCAATGTTCGCGTCTCGGAGGGCACCAGGCTGTTCGAGCACAGTGTCGGGGTCATTAAAGACAGCGCGCGTGACATCATTGACTTGATGAAAAAGGATAAGGAGAAGGATGAGGTATCGTCCAATGCCCCCCAAGACACAACGAAAGAAGTGTTGGATGTGGTGAGGTCGATGGTCGGGGAGGGCCTTTTTGACGAAGGAGACCCCCTATAGTGCTTCAGCTTAGCCATCATCAAGTCACCCGAGCGACGTGAGGTGTTCGTTCAGCTTGACAGCAACGTCGCCCGCCTCAAGTGGCTTCGGTGGTTGTATTCGACCAACGACGGGCAGCAGTTGAGCGCCATCCACCTAGACTGAGCATCGGCAAGCCTTCCATTTTCCCCACGTACGAGAACATTGTCCGCGTAGCCCCCTAAGTTCACAAATAAGGATACAGTTTGAGAATGTGTGTGAAAGACTTATGTATCTCTTTACTTCATGTGTTTCTTTACTGTTGCTTTCAATTACCAGCTCCCGATAATGGTAGATACAGTTACATTCAATTGCCGCATGTGTCATGTGGCCTTGAAATCGTTTTCCCCACTTGTAATAAATATGTTCACAGTTATCCGTTATTTCGCCGTTCTTCATTGATGTCCAATGTGAAGCTGCTAATGTATCGTTGTTGTGATTCCTCAACGAACTCTCTGATTTGCCTCATGCAGGACGAAGCAAACGGTCGCCGAACGTCGCCAAAGACAAGCGAAGGCAGCCGCTGGGTTCTTAGGCATCCTTGGCATATGGCTCACCATTGCCAACCATTACGTCAAAAGGGTGCACAAGGTACCACAGTTCCTTGGAGAGTACACTGAGGCACGATGGGTTGACCAGATCCTAACCCACCGGTCAAACGTCAGGAGCGTTAACGCATTCCGGATGGAGAAGGCGGCCTTCACTCGACTATGTGGCATGTTGGAGCACCAGTACGGTCTTCAGGGGTCAATACAACTTTCTGTGATCGAGAAGGTTGCTATCTTTGTGAATACCATGGCCTGGGGGTCTAGTCAGCGAAACACGTGTGAGCGGTTCCTCCGATCGACGTACACAATCTCAGAGACAATATCGGAGGTACTAGACGCCATATGCGGGGGAAAGTGTAACGGCTTCCGCGGCCTAGCAGGGGACCTGATCCGGCCTCGCGACCCTCATTTCCGAGTGATACCGGAGGAGATCAAGAAGGACAACCGGTACTGGCCATACTTTAAGGGCACAATTGGCGCAATTGACGGCACACATATTGAGGCGATCATACCAAAAGATGACCAGGTCCGGTTCCGATGCAGGAAGGGGACAACAACCTACAACATCATGGCGGTATGCGAGTTCGACCTCCAATTCACATTCATATCCGCCGGCTGGGAGGGAAGCACGCACGATGCCCGGGTGTTCGATCACGCATTGAAGACGTCGGCGCTAAGGTTCCCCCATCCACCGGCGGGGAAGTACTATCTATGCGACAAGGGGTACGCTTTCCGAAATGGGTACATGATTCCTTACTCGACATCGAAGTACCACCACCCGAACTTCGTCGCATCCCAACCGAAAAACGAGAAAGAAGCCTTCAACAAGTCACACTCTTCCCTCAGAGGAGCGATAGAGAGGTCATTCGGGGTGTTGAAGATGAAGTGGAGGATCCTTCGTCAGCTCCCAAGGTATCCCATCCGGAAGCAGATTTCGATCATTATTGCGTGCTTTTCCCTCCACAACTACGTGCGGGATTCATGCGAATTTTCCGACACGGACGATGAAGACGATCCAAGGTTCATGGAGCCTCCGATGGGTAGTGACATACCATCCGACGGGGACGGCGATGAAGACGCGTATGACGCGGGAGAGGATGTTGGACATGATGACGATGACCCCTTTTTCCCTTTTGACGATGCACCAGGGGGAAACGCAGTGATCAAGGGTCTTAGGGACGACATTGCTCAACAGATATGGAACGACCGTCGCTTGGGCAGGTAAACGTTGGATGGTCGAAGCGGTATAGCGTGGCCTTTGGTATAAACACATATGTCATACCACTACTTGAATGCTTAGCCATATTTATGGGAGTGGTCTTTTGTATAAACAACAACTATGTCATTAGGCTATGGTGTTATGATAGTCTACAAAACACTACTTAAACTTTTATGTTGATGGGAGTGGTCTTTTGTATGAAGACATGTTAACTGTTTTTTGTGTATCACATGAGGCAAACAAAAGAATGAAAGTAATGCAACGTCCAATGTATATGTAGCCGAGGAATATGCATATATAACAAAGGGAAACAGTTTCGGTTACAACGGTTAGGATAAGGGTGCAACAACACTCGGCTTACAAAAAGAGGTAATCACTGTCGAGGTTGCGCAAACATTGTTCATGCATTACTTACGAGGCCCCTACACGCGCAAAATGGGGGCCGACATCCAAAGTTTCAGAAGAGGTTCACAATTACCAGATAGGGAATACAACAACTACAGGAATTCTGCACAAAAAGGGGTAACAACATGACTTTAGAAGCTAGATGAACTACCGCCTGGTAACCAGAGGCACAATGATCGCCAGCATGCAGAGGATAATCCAGCCGAGGAGCATGTTGAGGCGTGAGAGCCTCTCAGTCCGGAGCTGGTCAGATGCATGCTCCACCCAACGGCCACACATGAAGGAGCTGACCTCCGCGACCCTCTGCGTCAGGTGGTTGTTGCTCGCCTCAGAAACGACGAGCCTGTTAGTGAGGGACACTTCCTTGTCCCTGGTCTCCTGCAACTGCGTGTTTGTTGCAGCCAAGGCTTGCTCCCTTAGCGCGTCCTGGGACAGAAGGCCCCGGACCCGGGCACGCAGCTCCTTCAGTTCGTCGGTGGCGTATGCCCACAATGCATTATCCTCCTTCACCTGCTCGGGGTCACGGGGATCAGAGTCTGTGTCCGAATCTTCCTCTTTGCGGCGACGACTAGACTGGCCCTGCTCGTATGAAGTCCTCAGCCAGGGGTACTTGCGAGGGTCACCACTCGCATAGCTGCGATCACTGTCGGAGTCGGTGTACGGCCACATGGTTCCTACGTTCACATGGGAACCTTTTTGTGAGAGTGAGTATTGAAACCGGAATAGACAGAAAGCATCTGAAACATAAGACTGAATGAAAGAGGTAACAGCATAGTGGAAGTGACTGATGAAAAAAGGAAAGAAAGCAACAAGCATGGTAAACATACAGCTGCACAGAAGACACAACCGTGCAAGAACACACAGTGCAACATAACTAAAAAGATGGCATAGCTGAATACATATCCAGTAAGACATACACATGGAAGAACAAACCCGGATGTAATGCAAGAAAACAACTACTAGTTCAATGGGAATGTGAAGCTGACATTTTTAAGAACACAAAACAAGGTTCAAGATAAAGAAGGTAGGGTAAGTAAGATAACATGAGAGATGATAAATCCCAGCAGAAACTGAAGTCAACCTCATGAAACACACATAACAACAAGTGATGAACAAAAGCATGTAATCCATTGCAGAAACTCCAGTCAATCTCATGAAAGAGCTCTAACAACAAGTTATGAACCAAAGCATGTAATCCATATGAACCAAAGCATGTAATCAAAATTGCTCAAGTTTTATGTTTTCATTATAGTAAACTATAGGCAATGCTTGTTTGGTCATTCATATAGAAATTATGTATTCCAAAATGAACTTTCCCCTGATTTGCCATCTTCATGTTCAATTTGGAAATTAGCTAGGCCCTGTTTTGTCATTCTAAGTATTACCCCATATGATTCAAAGCTGCAAATTTGTTGTTTGTTATGAACTGCTCATCCAGGGGATAAGTTACCAGATTTTCTGCTTATGTCTCCCTAAGACTACTGTTTTTCCCATTTCTTCATTCTTAATAAGCTAATTGATCTAAGAAATTTATGCATCCGTGTGGTCTTGCTAAGTTTTTGTGAAGACACTTCTAGTTTGTTTGAAATATCAATGTGAGTGGTAATTGCCTGGTTTTGGAGGGACAAGAGAGCAACTGTAGTGCCTATGTTTTTCTCTGTATTAATTTTGTTGTTAGCTTTATGTTTTCATTTTACTAAAATATTTGTGATGAATTTTGTATCTTTTATCCTATACTCTGTAGCATTTTCAGTATCTTGGATTGAAGTTGACTCCATGACCTAACCAAGTAGACAAGTTTCATGTTTTCATTATACAAAACTATAGGCACTGCTTGTTTGGTAAGCAAAGAGAGGCAAGTTTTCAGTGTTCTGTCTTTTTTTTTGGTAAGCAAAGAGAAGCATCGAGCACTGTCAGTTGTAACTATGGGCAAGTACAAAAATGAAGCAACTAAGCATGTCAACCTTAACATATGGCCTATTTACATATCACCTGAGAACATTCATCACATACCAGCCAATATATCTTCCAGTTCAATTGCAACAAAGAGCTTCTACTTTTTCAGACAGAAGCACATAATGAATAAGAGTATTCAGTAACCATAACCAGCACATATCACAAGACTTATGTATCTCTTCAATACAGGGAATAAGAAGCACATTGAACCTCAGATCAGAACCCAAAATCAGATATCATATACAATAAACATCCGACAATCACACACATATTAGAAGATGATGAATATGTATAACAACAAGGACTTTAGACAAAGATGTCATATATCTCATCATTCTCAAAATTCATCAAACCAATTCTTCATTATTCACATACTATCAGACAAATCGCATGCATTGACAAATCCTAGACATTTCACTTGTCGTTGCTATAGGGCGGGAAAACTCGAAGCTTTCAGTGTAAATGCCTAATACTGTAATCAAGAAGCCAAAATCATAGAAGTTCAATCGAATGGAAACCCTAAAATCACGACTTTGCACAAAAACCCTTAAGATTTTTGAATGCAATTGGGGGGAAACTGGAAAACTCGCGAAATTAGATTCGAAACACAACCATAAACACACAGTTGAGTTGAGAAGAACGGGATTACCCGGGTAATTGGAGATTTCGGCGAAGGAGAAGGGAATCGTCAGTCGGAATCGCTGGGTAATTGGAGATTTTCGGCGAAGGAGAAGATTACCTTGTTGGCTTGCGAGGGAAGAGTCGGGAGTTGAGAGGTCGGGAATTTATGGAGGACAGAGGGAAAGGAAGGGCATATTGGGGATGGAAACCCTTCGCATCCCGTCCACCTCCCTCCCATGAGGTGCTCCCGTCACCCCGTCTCACCCCCCCCCCCCCCCCCCCACATCCTCTGATTGCCATCCCTCTCCACCCACGGCATCTCCTTGCCAAACATGCCAGCTCCGTTCCCGAGAACCCACCTCCATCCCGCCCATCCCCTGCCAAACACGGCCTTAATGGATAGTGTTTCATGCATTTCCTCCCCATCCCCCAATTTTTTTTTAAAAAGGAAATTGATTAAAGTTTGAAAAAAAAAAGAAATAGTAAATAGTTGAAAGTTAGTGAGAAGGGACGGTGGCACAGGGTTAAAGGGGTGACAGAGGATCCGCTCCCCCTAATTCCACCCAAAAAAAATCCGGTGCGGATCCGTTGTCCCGGATCCTCCCCTGTCCCGTTGTCCCTCCTCACAAAAACACCCCCTTTATTATTTATTTATTTTTTCTTTCAATTTTCAATCAATTGTTTTTTTTTTTAAAACCGGGGGGAGGGGAGGGGACAGCAGGGGGCTGTCCCTTTTGGCACAGGCGATCCTGTCCGAAAAAAATCTGTTAGAATATTGATTGATGAATTCTGCTACTAGATCACGTGTGTACATTTCATACCAAAAGTTCCCCACAATAGGGGTGTTATTCAAGCCAAACGAGCCGAGCTTGACATATTTAAGTTTGATTCATTTGTTAAACGAGCTCGAGATGAGTCGAGCCCAATTTTTAAACGAGTTGTTGAACTCATATAACAGCCCTACCCCACAACAAGTAACTCTGCATAGCACAAGTGATAATCCATAAAAGGTTAAAAACTCCATTCATCCAGAAAAAACTTGCTATTTATTACTTATATATGTTTATTTTTAACAGTTTTAGTACTTATTAATACAACCACCATGCATTGGACAATTTCCTACCTTTCAACAATCCAATTCAACTACTGAAAAGTACTCTTTGTCTGTCATAACTCATGAGTTATAACAAGCTTCGGTACCTAGTACAGTTTGTCCTTTCTCGATCATCCACCGTACCGGTTGTTATACTCATTACTAGTACTCCGGAGTACAAAACTACTCCCTCCATTCACAAATATATGTCGCTTGACTTTCTCGCACGTTATTAATGTAAAAACTATATTTCCCCAGCTGTGCTAGGCACACGACCCCCGATCCCGAGTTTCAACGGACTTGAATAACGGTCGATGCATTCACAACTTCCTACCTTCCAGTCTAACCAATTAACATAAAAAAAAAGACTTCCTCCTACCTTTTCCAACAATCTATTTAACATTCAACTACTCCAAATTAAAGTAGTCGATCCATCACTATCAGTACGTACGTTATATATATACATATATATACTAGTACATATATACCCTTCTATGACGTTTAAAAAACGCCATAAAAGCATAAATATGGCGTTTTTCAACGCCATGCCTCAACGCCGTCGAAGCCGACGCCGTCTTTTAGTCAACCTTTTCATGGCGTTTTGACAAACGCCATAAAAAACAAAACCATGGCGTTTTTTAAACGCCATAGATATCTTTTAAAAATTAAAAAAAAAATTCAAAAGTTGCACAATCCATGACGTTTTAAAAACGCCATGGAATGGTATTTATTTTAAAAAAATTTACAATCAAAATACAACCATTACACTGCTCGATGAGTTACTAAAATAACTACAATCATCTCTTGAAAGTTCAAACCCATGCATAAGGTTTTTTTACAAATAAAATAATTCTAACTTCATATGCTTTTGGTAAGTACTCAAACCAGATAAAAAGACGAGATGAAAGCTTTTCGAACTCTGTTATTTTGGTTGTTTGAGCTTGAGGTGAATTTTCATCTTGCCGACTTTCAGCAGATGATTCGTGACTAGCATCATTTTGTTTCGATGGTTGAATGCTGATTCCTCCTGCGGTTGCCTCCAACCTAAGAGATTCGACATGTATAGAACAATTCAGCAGATATAAAGAGGAGAAATCCGAGAAAGAATCAAGAAATGAATCAAATGATCATCTACATTTGAAACAATACCTCACAAACTGCCCTTTAAGTTTTCGCATATCATCAATGGTGTCATCGTCGTCACATGTCACAAAGACGACTTTTTCCTGCAGATGGACGATCAAATTCGTTTAGCTTTAACCATCCTTATTATCAAAAAGGGATGAGGCATAGCGTCTGAGAGTGTAACTCACTTGACGGGTCCGCACGCCAAGGTGGGACAAGTGGGGCAGCTCCTGCAAAAGTATAACACCAACTCTGTTGCCACCAGCTGCAGTCACCTGCCAACAGAAGGATGAATGAGAGAGCGTTCGGGCAAGAGATCTTAGAGCTTCGAGATAGATCTCAAACCTCTTCGTCTCCATCGGCTCTGTTGACAACCAGAATAATAGGTCCTTTAGCGGATGATGGAAGTGAACCAGGCACAATGTCGTCAACCTAACATCAACCAGGGGCACAATGTTGACAACCTGAGTCATAGGAGTACGAGTGTACGACGTGTAACTTTATGGAAAAAAACTTGACATGATAAATACCTGAACTAGAGTTCCTTGGCCAGATCCTGAAACAAGAACATCCCATCCCTGTGATCCCAGAGTTTTTCGTGTTGCTTTGAAAAGAAGCGTAGAGAGTTTTGAGACCTGAAAGATCACACTGTACACAAAAAATTGGCAAAAAGCACGAAATTAGTTTCTTTTTAGTTTTCACTATCCATAGTGTACAATTTAAGAAAAACTTGCAGATAGCATCATAGGATTAGCATAGAGAGTATATTGCAGTAGATGTTGTCGACTAACACTGCACGAATCTCGGCTTCAGTAAATGTCCTCACACTGTTCTCTGGAATATGTAAAGCTTTTCCAAGAATCTGCAAATCACTATGAAAGCTAAGGCATTCAAATCATACACACCAACAGAATCAGTTGCTGAACTTAACATTTGCCAATGTACATAGCCATAGGCCCTAATGCCCCATGATGATGAAAAAAAGGAACAATAAGACGTCTTTCGAGAATCTACTTTACTTCAAGTATTCGACAACAAAAAAAAGACAATGGGAAAAAATGAATTGTCGGCCTGGAACGGTCGACACTGAAAAAGACCATGATCAACAAACATATATTATTTTGTGATTCAAAGGATCCTATGATTTTCTAAATTCAATCATGGTTTTAGGAAGTTGATTAATTAATGGCTGATAAAACAGCTAACTTAAGTTCCTAATCGAATGCAGGAGAATGGTCTAAACCTCATACGAATTGTCTTAACTACTTACCATTATAGAAAGGAAAAAATAAAGCAACATGATCTACATGCAGTTAAAAAAGAAAAGAAGCCAACAAAGCCAAAAGGCTCCACAATGTCCCCTATCATGTACTCTGTATCAAGTTATGAAAGTTTGTCCTTCAATGCAGAAATTGCTCCATTTAATTTGTATTTAATTTTAAATAACAAGCAAGTGGAAAGAATATAGTACACTGATAATTAAGTAGGAAATTAATTTACTCAAAGCGATGATGGCTTATGTTTATTGTCCCTAACAACTGTACTTCAGTTGGTTAAATAAGCTAGTTTTTGTAGTTTTCCCTTGCCAATTCAATGAGTTTAAATAGGTAGAGGCAATAATCCTATAACTTTTGTAAATAACAAACAAACCAAAAATGTCAATTAATACCTGAGATGATTCCTGAAGGAGAGAAAGATAAAAAAAAACATCAAGAGAGAGTCTAGAAGTTTTGAAGTCACTGATTGAGCAGAAAAAGCCAATAAAGAGTTCTTTCAGAAGAGTTATTCAATTATAACACATGATTTTCTAATGAAATATGACCTTATCGTAGAAAAATAAATGCTATCAATCCAGAATATGAAAGTCTCACCTCATGCAGATATGTCAATGAAGATGCAAATATTTTGAAAACTGAGGAAGCAACAGCAACATGTCCAGGAAGCTTGTCCACACAACAATTACCTGGTACAATGCACGAAATAAGGTTGATTATTAATGTAACCAAACTTTTATCTTCTTTCTGTAATATAAGATCTTATTTCATAAAAGAGCACGAAAGATTTACCGCGTTTTGCAAGGTAAGACATGATTTGCTCATACCTAGGAAACTGAATGGTTACATGACTGATACCAGCTAATCCAAACAGCCCACTGTCCAGCATGCACAACACCAAATAAAAATCAGTATATCCAAATTTTCAAGTCAATACTTGTCATTCACAGAGTCTGCAATTCTGCAAATACCTAAACGATCCACGAATACCCTCTTCATGAGCTATGTTTTGTAGAGTAGAGAGTGTGCCCTTATATGGCTTCACCACCATTCTCGATCATTCCTTGAGTATGCAAATAAAAAATTTAGAAACATTTTTCTTCTCAGAAGATGCATTAACCGCTTGCATGCAGCACTTGCATTGTATATAAAAAATATACCCACCTTATGTACGTATCACTCTAACCTTTCCCTTATCTCTCAAGTGCATTCATTTTGCTCTTATAGGTTTAACACAAGGATATGATCTAAAATAACACAAAATTTACACTTAACATTCACTAAGGGCTTGAAAACTTAATAAGATCCATCTAGACACCAATAGGATAGCGAAGTGCACCGTTAAAACCTATGCTTAAATCTTTCACTAAACTTCTTTGGAAACTAATATGAACAAACATCCATCAATCAACAAGATGTTTTATTAATAAGCAAAGGAGTTATCAATTAAATTGATCTTAAGGGCAACTGAATCTCATATTAAACTACTAGTGTTGACCGTTAACAAAGAAGAAACACACACATGCAAATGGATTGGGCACTCATCGGCATTCCAAACATGATAATTTACTAAGACCAGTTTCTTGCAAGAGATAACCTCCTATAATACAATAGTATTAAGATGTAACTTGCATCAGAGAAGTGGAGTTCAAGGCAAAATTTAAAATCCTGAACTAAAAAGCAATTGAATTGAGTAGTAATATGATTCAACGATGTTCATGGTTACAAAGAAAACACATCATGAAAATGGGTTGAGTTAGCATATAGTTTTGAGTCAGGAATAGGGGACCAAGTCTGTTATTAACTTATTAATCCCCATCAGATTTACTGTGAAATACTCAAACACAAGACACATTTCTAGATCTGAAAAATTCTCATACTAACGAGTGAAAAAACACAAATGAAATTCTTCAAAGTCCCCAATTGAAATAAATCAGTGAAAACTCAATCAAAAACTCAAAACATCTACACAAATTAACCTTAGAAATCATAAACCTGTGTAATGATACAATTCCCTTAAATCTTAACCAGCAATTGCAATAATCAAACCTTAATCTTTAAGATATAAAGCACAAACAAATTATTCCCTAATCTAGGGGAAAAAAATCGACTTACCGGGTAGGCAACAATGGAGGCGAAAACCTAGACAAATCAAAGAACAACGACTGGTGAATAATTGTCATCTAAAATAGAGAGTAACCGACCCCAAGCAACGAACAGAGGATGATTTCGCCGCACCTTACTACTGGGATGGGGCTCGGCCTTCGACCCATACGTGAGGCGAGTTTCTGCCTCGACTTGGGAAGGAGACAGGGGGAGTTTAGAAGAGATGATGAGAGACCCAAGCTGTCATGGAGGGCGGAATAGAATAGAGATTTGAGAGTTGAGACTCAAATCTGATTTTTTGAGGTGAGGTGAGAGAGATAGAGAGTTGAACTAGATTAGGGGCGTGTTTGACAACGAGATGGGGGTAGGTGGAATGGGATGAATTTTGTGGGGTGGACGGGATGGGGATGGAAACCCGGGTGGGACCGGGTGGAATTTTGAAGCCAGTTTAATCCCGTTCGTGTTTGGTTGTATTTTGATGGTTGGGAAGATGGAGAAACGAAAAAATTCCAAATTACCCCCACTAACCACATGAGATGACAAAAATACCCTCCCAAATACCCTAAAAGCTCAAATTCTTCTTCCATCATCTCTCAGTTGAAGCCCAACAGCCAGCAACCCCTCTCGACGACTTTGGCCGCCTTCGACGGCCACTGGCGCGCCGCTCCTCCCCTCCAATGGCGGACGAGGAAGGCGAAGATCCCCCGATCTTCCACCGCCTCCCCAACGAGCTCCTCTTCGACATCTTCTCTCGCTTTCCCGCGAAATCCCTATGCCGGCTCCGGTGCGTCTGCTCCAGATGGAGCTTTGTATTGATTGATAACCACGACTTCAAGCTCCTCAACTTCTACGTGGCTCCCAATTTCAAGTCGATCTCGAGCGTCGCGCTCGGATACTCTGCCATTACCGGCGAATTCAAGCTCCTCCACTTCTACGCGGTCGACGGCAAGAGGGCGCCGGAGAAGGAATTCCCGGCGAGGGAGATTGATCGGAGGAGGAAAGGGGATTTATATGCGGCGGTGGTGGGTGACGGCGTCGGTGGTGGGCGGTGGCGGCGGCGGTGGAGGTGGCGGTAGGGGGAGGGGTAGGAGAGAGGGAGGAAGAAGGTTGAAGATGGGGGCAAATTTGAGAGATTTTCACCCCCATCCTCTAAATCCTCCTTTTAGGGGATACCTTTCCCATCCCATTTTTCGGTGTGGAAGTTCCATCTCCATCCCCTTTCATCTCCCTCCATCCCGTTGCCAAACACGCGGGCACGGTTTCCAAAGCCCACCTCCATCCCCTTCCACCCACTCCCATCCCCAGCCAAACACGCCCTAGGGATTGAGCGAGAGATATTCAGAGTTGAGAGAGAGTTGAGGGGCTGAGAGAGATAGAGAGTTGAATTAGATTACGAAATATATTTTTCCGGCTGTTCAAAATTTCCCCAAAATTTAGGCGGAAAAAAATCCGCTTATTTCATGGCGTTTTTGAAACGTCATGAATTTTATGGCATTTGGGAAACGCCGTAAAATCTAGTTTATAATTTGCAATCTAATAACATGGCATTTGGGAAACGCCATGAATTTTATGGCGTTTGTAAAACGCCGTAAATAAATTGTATTCTACAAATTTATGGCGTTTTTTTATTTAAACGTCATTAAAAACATTTTTAATGACATTTTATTAAAAACGTCATCTTCTAAAAGTCATAAATGACTACATGTGTAAGTAGCGTATGGCTTAGTAAAGCTTGGCCTTTGTCGATGGATCATCCACAAATATGGTGCCCCATTAAAATTCCCCTCCCACATTATCTTTCCCTCTTCGATCACTAAAATGGAAATGATGAGAGTGGTGTTTAGTTTATGCATGGGTTGGTAGAACAAGATCTGTGGTGGGTAAATGCGAAAGCACGCTAGCTAATGTTCCCGATCGATCGAGCATTAGCATCCTTTTGCATTCACCCAACCACAGACCTCTTCTAACAAGCTAGGTCCGTTATACTATGCAACTCGCGAACAAGACAGATCAACCCGTTGATTTCAAGTTTTCTTTTCTAATTCTAGTTTTACTCTTTCGCTTCAATTGGTCATTTGTAAACTTGAGTCTCCATCATATCTAATTTTTGTTGTTTCGATTTAGGTGAAGACGGCAAATTCAAATAAGGCCGAACGTACACCGGATTCATCTTGCCTCGCGCGCTCTGGTGTCGTTGGTGTACTCTCCAACCACCAATTCAAACTTGCTCTTGCTGAATTGTGTTGTTACTTGTTAGGAATCGATTGTTTCTTCATATTCCTCTCGATCCCCCTATAGCTTCTTAATTCAGGAACAATGCGACCACAAAAGGAAGATGCTCAACCATCTTATAGGATCCTCCAAAAACACTTGAATTAAGTGGTTTTTAATTTTCAAAATTGCCCGCATTAAAACAATAGTGAAAAACATGAGAATATTTTCTTACTTGCACCACATTAAAAACAAAAAACAAAAAAAAAAAGTTAAGAAGGGGCATATATAGAATAGCTAGAAAAGATGTTTTATTGAATGGAGAAAGTATAACTATGTAATGATAAAATAAAATAACTTACAAGTAATAACTATGTAATGATAAAATAAAATATTAATAAGAAAGTTAATCTTTTATATAGTGTTTAGCACTCTAAAAAAATTGTGTGAATAATAAATAACATGTTTTATTGAATGGAGAAAGTATAAATATATATAAAGCTGTTAATTTAATAATATGTATATTAAAAATTTTAGATTATTTTTGTTAATATTTAATCACTTTAATACATTTTTCAATCAATCTTTAATTAAAATAGAAATACAAGTATCGAAATAAATAGGGGAAATATAATTACATGAAATACCATTAGAATGAAAGAAGAAAAACTTACAAATTAATGTGCTTCTATTGGGTATTGAACACTATAGGCGGACTGCAATACGTACACTATAGGCACACTTCCATATGCCCAGGAGGCCTCGGACAGTCGCACCACTGCACATGCCCAGGACCGACCCTGATTGCCAATCCACAAGCAATTGAGAGCGACATTGGAGAGTACGTAACCCAGCAAAAAGAAAGGCAACAAGAGCTTTTCGAATTCCCAGTGCGTTTGGCTCATCGGATCCCTTAAAAGGCACAAAATCAAAGATACATTAATTAATCATCAATGTCCAAGTTAGGAGACTAGAGTGCTCATGATCGATCTAACCTTGTAGCTGTTAGTAAGAAATCATCAAATGGCGTAGAGATGAGCCTCCTAGAAAAAAATTTGGCCCCTACAAAACTTTTGTACAGGTTCCGCCACTGGTCATCATCCCTAGCAAAGAGATGAGCATAATCATCCAGCCTTGACCACCATACTTGATAGTGAAGTAGAAGGCCGGGACGAAGAGGATGTGAGTTGCACTCGCTGCCAACAGCACCTTTCTCGACTTGATCATTAACCATTAATGTATCAAGGGGTGTATCTGGAAATCAGATCCCAACAGCTGTACATGGCTACCAAAACAAGAGGGTACCTTAACAATCAAACAAAACAAAAATCATTGCGACCACATTCAATGGAGTGGATATATGTGTGTATGTATATATATATATATATATATGTATATATGTATATATGTATATGTATATATATGTGTATGTGTGTGTATATCAGATTATATTGTAGTAGAAAGGCACAGAAATAGACTGACAACTGATCACCAGGATCCAAGGCTATGAGTTCTGTTAGTAAAACTCATCTAATTGATTCATAGAATTCATCAAAGACATTTGAAAATCCAAGTAGAAAACTTATCTCAAAACACAAATGGTTATGACGTGGTATATATCCGAACCCACTGCCTTAGAAGCGATTTCGCCCCGACCACGGTGCAAATCGGCTTCTTGGCATCGCCCCCCAAGGTTACACAGCGCTCTTCAAAAGCGTGCACTCGCAATCGAAGAGATGGAATCAACCAGAAACTCAGAACTTTTCTCAGGAGAAGAGGAGAAGGAGGAAGACGTGCGTGCAAAACTGAAAGAGATCAATCAGTTTAAAACCCCAGTGCAACGCTCTTCCACCAAGCCAAAAAACGTGAAATTAGGAGGAAATAGTGGAGCGGTTACAACAATTGGAAAAGGATAAGTGTTGTTGAAATAGAAATATTATTTTATAATATATGAATTGGAAAAACACAAAAATCCTTTTTAATAAACCACTCTCCAAAATTCTTCCATAATCAATGTGGAACAAGAGAAATTCCACCCTTAAAAAACCCTTCATTCAAGCATTATTTCCAACAATCCCCCACAAATGCGAGAAACTGGGTTTTAAAACAACTTTGAAAACAATGTTCTGAGCTGGTTTTATGGAGAAGATACTTAAATGTTGGTGAACAAGTCTTGAACCAACACATAGTGAAGCTGAGTGCCTCGCTTGTCATAGAAGTGAACGAATCTTGAACTTCAAGACTCGCGAGTTGACCTCAACAGCACATACCTTCGCCACGATCCCGATGATTCCGCGATAAGATCCTCAAATATGTATGTGGTCATCTCATACCTTGGGTGCTGAAGAGTGCTCTAGAAAGACCACCCTAGTCTTCCATAGAAGGTGACCAACCCCTTCACACTCTCGTAGGTAGCTCCATCAAGTCTATCTCACATAGACCACCCTTATTAGGGCTATATATGGACCCATTAAGAGCCTTACGCTCATCCTCTTCTATATTCGGATCAAGTCTTTCTCAATAGGACCACCCAACTCTGGGCTATGAACTCATTAAGAGTACATGACTCAACCTTTCTCAATACACCTGTCATGAGAATGAAACGTGGCGTATCTCTTCTCATATGGGTTTGAATCTCATTCCCTTAGACAACTCAATGGCTAGTCTCTCTTAACCCCTTTTGTCAATAGACCATCAAGTTCCTCTCGGACCTCACATTCTACAAATAGATGACACCATTCGCAATCATCTATCTCATAGCTTCATGTCGAACCTGCGTGTGTCTCTTCTTGCTAGTTTATGTATTGCTACTAGCTACACAAAAAGCAAATGTGAATCACAATGTAGAGAGTTAGATAGAGCTTCATGCCCCCACAAAGGTAAGTAAGCCAGAAACATTCTCAACCACTCAATCTCTTGTCCAGCTAAATCTAGAACTATGATCTCATATACATTTCATAGTCGATCTAGCAAACATGACAATTTTGATGATTTTCACAATATAGCACACCACATAATGTCAAACAAAAACCACTAGTGGAGCTAAAATCACCATAATTAGAATGTTTGATCATACTGGCATAACGATAAAGTTATCAAACTTTTTCAACATTTCTCTACATAATGGAATGAAGCAATTTCATTTTTTCTAGTTTCTTTAACACTTAGAAATACATCAACTTCACCCACACATAATCCCAAAGCGAGAGGAAATAAACTTTTTAGTTTCATTTATCATATGCATGTTAGTGCCAAATATCATCCCATGTCCACATAAAGGCACATAACCAATGTAACACATCTTGGTATAAAAACATGCATTATATACGCAAAACCAAAATTTCAACACAGTTTGGAGCATCTCTAATATGCTTAGTTAAAGTCATATATTGATTTCTTAAGTAAAACCAAAATTCTCTTTTTTTGGAACCACATGCCCGTAGACTGTTCCACATATCTCTTTCTCTAGATCGTCATATAAAATACAGTTTAACATCCATTGATGCACTGCCAATTTCTAATTAGATGATAAAGCAAATAATAAATATAAATGACAATCGTAATCATTAGAGAATATGTATTAAAGAAATCAATTTCATATTTTGTATGAATCCTTTAACCACTAGTCTTGCCTTAAACCTTCTAATAGAACCATCTGTTCTAAAATTCCTTTTAGAGATCCTTTTACACTTAATGGTTTTGATATCTCTAGGCAAGTCAACTAGTTCCCAAGAAGGGATACGCGTAATATATTCCAATTCAATGTATATAGCATCTTTTAGAAGAAACTAGCATAAGATGGACTCATAACCCCTTTATGTGTTCTAAGTTCACCTTCTAACTTAAGAACATAAATAAGAGGTACATCACTTTCAATCACATTAACGAGTTCATCTAACAAAGTTGTCTCAAACTTAGACCCACATCAGCTAGTTCAGTTATATGTCTATTACTCCTCTAAGCTCATTAGATTCATTCTCATCATTTGAATCAAGTAAAGACAAAGATATAGACATAAGCACACATACAAGAATACTATTATGATTTTACTTAAAAGTAAACATCGCTAAAAACTCAGCATCATGATATTCACACGTATTTATATCATCCAATCACATAAGCAATGCAATTGTTCTTATCATAACCAACAAGTATATATACAATCAACCATAGTAGATCCAACATCATCTCACGTAAAGGGAAGTACAACCACTTTAGTCAAACACCCCCATATTTCTCATAACACTAGATAGACTCTAAGTCATTTCCACATCTTATATGGGGTTTTGTCTAACTTCTCTTGTGGCATCTTACTTCCTACCTCTATCGGATCTAAAACATTTTGGATCTATTTAAGTTGATTTTATATCTCATATGTATATATCAAGAACAATTTTTTCCTACTACATCTTTGATCTTAGCAAATGCATGCAACTTGGTATATCCAAAGATCATCAACTTAACGTGATATATATATAACATCTTTACCACACTTGCTTTTAGAGTTTAACTATAAATTAACTCAAACAATGTAGTGGTCCTCTCAATTACGGGTTTAAAAGGTATTTAGCACGTTTAACATTTATGCACATATCACCATATTTTGATCATCAACAACCAAGGTAGAGGTTAGGAGCATTTATGGAGTTCTCTCAAAGAGACATCTTCCTATATATGTCCTACTATCATGCCATCGATCAACATTCACATATATGCATGCATAAGGATATATCCAAGGTCAAACGGAAAGAGGCATATAATGATTTAATAAAGCATATGCACATGAACCTGATCAACCTATATGCATTTTTGTGTAGTTAAAATTAATAAGTAAAGCAAGAATTGCTTACCAGATTAATTTCAAACTTAAAAGATCGATCATGTTGATCACTTAGCTTAACTCACAAAATATACCGATATGAATGTACCCAGCAAAATGTCCTTTGTAAGACTGAAGTGACAACTCGACCGGTTCATCAGCACAACGCATTGTGCATCCCGATCTCCTGCCTCTAGTGAATACCATGGCAATTGCTTTCCATTTTTGACATTCCATTGCCGCTCCGCATACACCGTACCGTATCATGGAATTACACAACGTAAAGATTACAATTCGAACATTAGTTCAATTGAAAAAAATTCAATCGTATGCATATATGTAATTAGTCAACTACATAAATGTTCCCATTTAATGCTCCATCTTTGACTAAATCAGTTATACGTACACCACTTTGTACTCCACTTCAAGCCTTAGGAATGAAAGGTAAGATTTAGTTCAATAGTGGTAATCCATTAGCAACTTGTAATGAGAGCTATACTGATATATTCATTATTCATAGCTTTCGATCTCTCAATCCCACGTATGCTTAATTAATTAAAACAAAAATAATTAATTTAGCCATGACTAACCGATTTACCTCTCCATCGAGGACTTGCGGTTGCATTTTGCCTTGTGTGGTCAACGTCCCTTATGCTCTAGGTTACCCTCTAGCCCGGCTCGGCCCGAAATTAAGCCCAGCAATGAGCCTGCCGCATAGCAGCCAGCTTGGAGCTTCCGTTCATCTGTACCTTCCATGGGAGTGACTCGTCGTCGACAGCCTAGGCGGCAGCAGCATCAACGCCTCCTGCACTCACGAAAGGTGAGCAAGGACCAAGCGCCGCCTAGCCCAGGAGAGTACGCCGCCATTGCAGTGAGCCTGAGCGTCTGTGCAGGCTATCCAGCAGGATCTCCCTCCGACGAACGCACAGGCGGTAGCGCCGCCAGAGAGATTGACCGCCTTACCTCCGGCGA
This sequence comes from Persicaria tinctoria, assembly GCA_037127255.1. Taxonomy (NCBI): domain Eukaryota; kingdom Viridiplantae; phylum Streptophyta; class Magnoliopsida; order Caryophyllales; family Polygonaceae; genus Persicaria; species Persicaria tinctoria. Next base: position 17,276,193 of record JBANSL010000012.1, read on the forward strand.
TTCCAACCAAGATCTGGACGTATCCTACAGCCATCTCGCAACACTGCTCTAGAATTGACTCGCCGTTGAGAGCGCCTCCGGTAGTCCACGATCGTCGTTTCGAGCGAATAGGACGGCATCGCAACACTGCTCTAGCATAAGGGACGTTTCGAGCGAATAGGACGTCTCGTCGTCTTCCGAGGGTAATGGAACAACATAAGTCGCGATTGTCCCTTGGTTCATCATGAATCGATCAATTTGAGTATCGCTCCTCTTCTCCATCTTCGTCGGAGGTGAAACCAGAGGCTGCGCAGCGCCACTTATTCGTCTCCATCGCTAGTCCTGGATCCCGCTGGACACAGTCCGTTCCGGGAAGGTGAACGCGTGCGCCGTCAACCATGAGGCGTGATCCTCTCACTGGAACTCGCCATCGACCACTCGGGCAGCGGCGCCGCCATGATTTCGGCACAACCATCGATCGACTCGGTGAAGAGCTCGTCGCTCTTAATTGCATGGAAACAACGACGCGGATCTCCTTGATCTCAGAAAGCGCCTCCCTGGGGTCTGATACAGTCCATTCGAGGATCAATGGAGGTAGAGTTGGTGATCTTGAAACGCACAAAGAAGGCGTCACCATGGATTCAAACTTGTTGAAGGGTCGACGCCGAGGGTTCCGTAGGGCTGACCGATTTTTACTTGGACAATTATCCTATCTATTTTAATTGTTATTACTTAATTATTTAGGAAAAATAATAGTGAGGAGATATTAAAATAAGTAGTATTTATTTGAGAAAATTTGGTGAAATATCACATTTTCCTAATCTAGTTAGCTTATTAACATCTTAAGTTTATTTATTGGCCGGGCTAGCAGTCATCCAATTTTTTTTAATTGTTTAGCTTCCTTCCGCTCTCCTCTCTCAGACTCGCGAGGAAGCTCTATCTCAGATGGCGTTTCCTCTTCTTCATCGATTCCTCCTCGTCCATGGCTTTCGAGCTCCCTCACTCAACCTCCGTTCCCTTCTCCTCCATCGACCTGCTCTCTATCCCTCACGCCTCCCCTTTGTTCATACTCCTCACCTGATCTCACAACTGTTGATGTCAACGACGAATCTCAGATGAAGCCGTCGATGCCATCACCTGGCACTTCTAGTCTCCTCCGCTCACCTGCGAGGACGAATCCAGACTCATCCTCCTCCGATATCTGTGGCCAGACTCAACCGGAGTGGAAATTCATATGGCTTTCAATCTTGGAGATTTCCAGGTGCGTCAATGTAATACCAATTTTGCCTGATTCAATCTCAATTGCTAGACCTAATTAATTGGATTTAAGTTCGATTTCTGTTATTGTTTAGAGGATTTTGCCAATTTGGCTGATTTGATTTCCTTTGTTTTGTGATCCCTGGATAGCGATAAAAAGCCCTAGGTATTGAACTGTCTGATTTTTGTTGAATCTGTATTGATCTTTGATTGATGGCTATCCCTTGAATTGAGATTGGACTCTAAAAGTGCATTAGAGACTCATAAATTCCACTTCAAGGTAATAAGAATGTGTGCAAATTGATTGAGTTTTGTTTGCAGTTTATGTCTTGATGGAACTGAAGTGTTTCTTTGGGATTAGAGAGAATATTAACCTGGAAGCCTTAGATAAGTAATTGTTTATGTTTTCATTCTTGATTTTTTTTTCATGGTAATGATAAATCTTAGCAATGTTAGAAGGAATTGTTCAAAGCTCTGTGAGGGTAGCTTTGGAATCACTGATCCAAGTCTCAAATACGAATGGTTTCTTGTCTGTGGAAGGAATTTGTTGTCTTCATCTATCTGAACCTATTCAGGTTCACAACTTTGATTGACCTTGACCTCTTTCAATCTTTTTTTTTTGAAGTTCTGATTGTTATATTACAGAATTTATATCCTCTTTTTCAGATCAAAGCAGAGATATATCCCCTGGAAAGAAACTCATATTTGATGGTAATCCATTTTCTACTTCTAGTTGATTTCAATTGTTTTGTTTTAGTTGCTGGATTAACTTATTGGCTGCCAATTCAGATAAATGACAACACCTCAAACAATATTTGCAATCCAGACGAATTTCTTATGCTTAAGTTTTTGAATGCTGTGATTCTTTATTTTCTTTAAAAGTGGGTATTGTCTGCATGACCCTTGCTCATTTCTTATGCACTTTCATTATACTGTGCTTTTGTCTTTATGGTCCTTGAAGGTGGTCAGCTTGCCCTGTATCGTCAAGATTATTGATCTTGTGTCAATTTTGAGAGGCAATGAGCGCAATCTTATCTTCCTAAAACACATAGTGTTACAAATGCAGGGATCTCGGAAGTGATTGTGAGTTGTGCACTTCTGAAAGATCTTGCACGCGTGTCCTTTCCATCTAGACCAGTTTATGTTGATGTGGATGAGGGTAGGAGAAAGGTAATATATTTGTTCAGGATGCTGGGTAGATTGTATATATGACCCTTCTCAAGTTCGTATTTTTTGCAATTTTGCCACATTTTCAAGGCAAATTTTAGGTGAACATTGTGCTTTTCTTTAGGATAATATAGAGCCATATGCGCATAGGTATCACAGGAAAGGAAATAAATATGGTATAGCTAACCCTACATCACCTCCATGTACACTTAGCTAATATGAAGGACTGTCATCACTACTCCTCTTTTTGTAAGCTCCAAACACGGCATTTGGCAAACTTATCCATGACATCATTAAATGTTGTGTTTGAAACTGTTCTTTTTGTGTTGTTTTTACTTGGTTGTATTTTCTGAGCATTCTCTGAAAACGTGCTAAAAATTTATCTTTTGGAGCAGGTGCACTGCGATGCAACGATTGCATTCCCGTTGTTGGTTGCTGAGACCTTTGCAAAAAATGGCGGAAATAGTGTTAAAGCTAAAGCCACTTGATATGGAGGTATATTATAGCTTATGAGCCGCTGTAAGGAAATTGCTTTGTACACTTGAGCCCCGACGAATCAAATTGTGAAAGAGACTAAAACTTTGGATTGTTCAGTTTTTTTTTGTTTTTTTTAAATATATATTGTTAATTGAAGCAAGCAAGGTTTTAGGAGGCACAGTTTGATTTTTGTGGTGGCTGATAAAGGAAAGGATTGTGATGTACTGATGTTTACTTGAAAAAGTTAATCACAAATGAAGTGTATTTAATCACAAATTTGTCATCAATGAATAAAAATTAGGATCATCTCAAATGTGTCACCAATAAAAATGTCACCAATGAAGTGTAATCAAATTTTATGCTCATACGCTATCAATTGTATAAAAATATTATCAATAAAAATGTCATCAACCAACAATGTCATCACAAATGATTGAGATTAATAAAGTGTAATCACAAATGTCATCAATGAATAAAAATGTAATAAACATGTCACCACAAGTGATTGCATCAATGAAATGTAATCACAAACGTGTCATCCGTGAATAAAAGTAAAATTGATGAAAATTTATCGATATACAATTGATTAAATTAAAAAGAAAAGTGACATCAAACGATTCGATTAAAAAAGTGGCATCAAATAATTACATTAGAAAAATGGCATCAAAACACTAATTTGAAAAAGTTGCATCACATTAAAGAAAAAAAAATGTCATCAACTTTGAAAAATATGGCTTCACGGTAAAAAAAATATCATTAAAAAATTGACTTTAAAAAAGTGTTATCAGTAGTGAATAGTAAAAAAAATTGGCATCTATGGTCGACGTGGCATCACAGTACACAAAAAATGTCATCAAGGTTTGAAAAAAAATGTAATTAAAAAGTGGCATCAAAGCGAAAATTAAATGTAATAAAAAAAATGGAATTAAAACGGTAAAAAAATGTCGTCATCATCATCATCATATAAAAAAAAAATCGGAATAAGTTGGTCAACGTTGACCGTTGGTCAAACAGGTTGACCGTTGACCTTAATAGTCAATTTGGAAAGGGTGCTAGATTAGTTAATAAATTTTGTTTGGATGCTAGTTAGCTAATGAGATGTTCATAAGGTGCTAGTTGTCAAAATAACCCTATTTATGTTAGGTTTTTATTTATTTATTTTAGATAAAAGTGAGATAATTAGGGTTTCCTTTGCATATGAGTCAATCTCACTTAGCCTCTTTCTTATTTAAGTTGTATTTTGTTTTAGAATTAATTACGTTGAATTGAATAGAAGAGCGTTTGACTAAGTGTTCTCTTCTTTGTTCAAACCTAAAACTCTCGGCCTTCGTCTTGTCTTTCCGATCAGATTTATTTGCGATTAGCAAATTGGTCAAGCCATCATTGTTGACCCAAGTGTTCAATTCCATTTGTTTACGTTGATGAATGCAAATTAATTCAATCTCGATTGCAATCACTACGCCAGATTGCTGTTTGGACGACGAACAAACCAATTCTTGTCACTTCAAAATTCTTCAGGCGACGAACATGAAAACTCTCGTCACCCTAATGCCAGAGGGGTGCAACTCATCCATGGTATAGTTGGAGACGACCAACATTTGTCTATGTTCGTCGCTTAAAACTTAGTCAAAATGTTGACCGACATCAAGTGACGGACTTATAGTACAAGTCGTCGCCCTAACCAAGGAGGCCCAATTGTCAATGTCAGAAATGACCTCCGGTGACGAAAATAAACCTAAGTTTGTCGCTTGAAAACTGCCATATTTATTGCTTTGATATGTAGGTTTAGGGCATTTATTTACTTCTCTTTCAGGCGACCAACATAGGCTAAGTTCGTCGCCTGAAAAAACTTTTTGTCAACTACCGAATTTACTGTTTGCGTGCCACAATTGAACTTTCCCATTTCAACCCCACCATTTTTCCCATAGTAACCCACGTACCTCCTATATTTCATACTATCACCACTTTCTCAAACCTCTCATTTCTCCATTTTCAAGTTCATTTGACCGGCTCTTCCTAAACAAGGTATGTATGAGTTTGTTTGTTTGTGTGTCTATTTTGTCAAACTATTTACATTTGTATATGATAGTAGTGCTTGAAATATGGTGATGAGAAGATGGGTAGGAATTGAAAGTACTAGTTGTGATTGAAATTAGTTTGGTGTTGATTGTGATTGAAATTAGTTTGTGATTCAAATGAGTAGTTGTGATTGAAATTAGTTTGGGATTAATTGTGATTGAAATTAATTTGTGATTCAAAGTAGTACGTAGTTGTGATTGAAATTAGTGTATGTTTCTTGTGATTGAAATTGAGACATATGAGAATGAGAATATAGATTTATCTTGAGATTATTGGAACTAGTGATTGAGATTCATAATGACAGGAGAATGGCCGATAAGCGTTGGATGCAACTCCCTCGTTCTCACAACGACTACCTTAATGGAATTTATCACTTCGTGAACAATGTTAGAGATAAAGCGAATGGGATGACCCGTTTTCTTTGTCCGTGTAGAATTTGCTGCAACAATCAATGGGTTACTATAGGTGAGATGTATATTCATTTGTCCCAAGAGGGGATGTGGTCTAGTTATACCGTTTGGGACAAACATGGAGAACCACGAGCTGATACAGGAATTTCAGAACGGAAAGCGCATATTTTGGATGAGGGAGCATCTTCCTTTAGTGATGGTCCTATTATGGACATTTTACACGACACTTTTCCTTATCATGCCGGATATGAGGCACATACGAGTGCAGATGAACCTGCGTTCGAAGATATTGTTGATGATGATTACAAGAAATATGAGAGACTTTTATTAGAAGCTCGTACTCCCTTGTATGACGGTAGCAAGAAGACGATTCTGGGTACTTGTATAAAGGCAATGCGGATAAAGTCAGAAAATGGGTGGACTGATAAGGGCATTAATGACCTGTGCAGCTTTGTCTCTGAATTGTTACCCGATGGACACATATTTCCATTTGAAGGAAAAAGGATGAAGAAAATCATTAGAGACCTCTCACTTCCTTACCAGATAATCGATGCTTGCGAGTATAACTACGTTTTGTTCTATAAACAGTATGCAGATTCCGAAGTGTGTCCAAAGTGCAACACTTCGAGGTGGGATACAAGTGAATTTAGGAGGGGTCGCAAGGTTCCAAGAAAGGTCCTTCGGTACTTTCCCTTGACTCCTAGACTAAAGAGATTGTTCATGGAGCCAAACATTGCGAAGCAAATGCGATGGCATGGTGAGCGGGTGGGAGATTCAGAATGGTTGAAACACCCTGCAGATGGCGAGGCATGGAAACAATTTAATAGAACGTTTTCACATTTTTCTGACGATGTGAGAAACGTAAGGCTTGTACTAGCAACTGATGGGTTCAATCCATTTGGGACTATGGGGACTCTCCATAGTACATGGCCTGTGATTGCCATACCATACAACTTGCCTCCGTCGATGTGCATGAAGAAGGAATTCAATATGCTGGCGTTGTTGATTCCGGGACCGAAGTCTCCCAGAAATTGTCTTAGTGTGTTCATGGAGCCTTTGATTGATGAGCTTATACAGTTATGGGAGACAGGAGTTTGAACTTTTGATCGACACTCGAGGTCTACTTTCACAATGAAAGCAGCAGTGATGTGGACTATCAGTGATTTTCCTGGATTAGGGATGTTGGCAGGATCGACTACCAAGGAATGGTTTATGATGGTCACCGCAGATGGCTCGCACCAGACCACCCTTGGCGATTCGCCAGTATGGCATTCAATGGGAAGATAGAGTATGGTCAACGACCTACATCTTTATCCGGTGTGGAGGTTCTCGCACAAATCAATAGGTTTATGATGGTCACCGCAGATGGGAAGATAGAGAATGGTTTATGATGGTCACCGCAGATGGCTCGCACCAGGTCACCGCAGATGGCTCGCACCGGACCTGTGCATTATACCTGGATGTATCCAATAGAAAGGTATGCTAGCTAGTACTTTCACTTTGATATTTATGAATTCAAGTTCTTTAAGGTTGTTCCTATGCGCTCCAAATTCTCTTGCGCTTCTTTTTTCTTTTGAACATTTCTTCAAAACGGCTTTTGAAATTCTGTAAAACACATATGCTACATTATGTAAAACAGCTTTTGAACATTTTCTTTTGAACTTATCATATTCATGCATTTACGTTCGTTTTACAGGCAACTTGGTGTATATAAACACCATGTGAAGAACCCACGTTACCCAGAGGGGTGTATTGCCGAGCGTTACATTATCGATTAGTCCACTACATACTGCAACTTATACATGGGGGTTGATGAGTTCTCTAAACAAGCAACCACTAGTGAGGCATCGTCCTATGCTATTTCTATTGTGTCAGACCTCGTCCGTCCACAGAGTGAAATTGCTAGCCAAATGTTAAGTGAAGTTATGATTGCAGAGGCTCACTGGCTTGTTCTGACTGAATGCCCTGAAGTTGAACCCTACTTGCAAGCACACGAAAGTCTCTACAAGCAACTGAATTCAAATTATCATGAGAGGAACCGCCTAAGCCACTTTCATAGATATTTCTACAAATGGGTAAGGATACTACTTCCAATCTCTCAGCTTATGTTTGTTTTGGAAACTGCAGTATTGTAATCTGTTATGTCATACAGGTTTCTGAGTTGCACCGAGACGGGGACCCCTTCCTTAAACCAGAGGTTCTCAACTTGGCAAAAAGACCACAAGAATGCAGGATCTACTCCACGTGTTATGTGAACGGGGTGAAGTTTGTTTCGTGGACTAGAGATCAAGTTTTGAGGACGCAAAATTCTGGAGTCATGGTGGAGACAGAGAATGCAAACTACTATGAGATACTCGAACAAGTGGTTGAGCTCCTATATCCTACTCGCATGCCAGTTGTGTTGTTTAAGTGCAAGTGGTTTGACACCGATCCTGAAAACAGTAGTAGCACCAAGGTAGATCAAGGTTTGCTATCAGTGGACACAAATAGCAGCTGGTACGAGGATTCCCCATTCTGTCTTGCACTCAATGCAAGGCAAGTGTTTTACGTTGATGATCCAAAGGCGGGTGACGCTTGGAAAGTAGTGAATGTGATGTCCCATAGGAGCGTGTACGATCCTCGCACACTTGCGATCCACGAGGATGAGCTTGTCGTTGATTCTGAACAACCATATCAAGAACACGGTCCGATCCACTACTTCACGGGAGTGTTTGATTTAACAATTGATCTTCAAGTACCCGAAGAGGAAGAGGAAGAGGAAGACGATGAGGAAGTCGGCGTGGAAGAATATGAAGAAGACGATGAAGATAAAGAGGATGACAAAGACGAAGAGGACGACGAGGAAGAAGAGGACGCCGAGGAAGAAGAGGAAGATGACGACATAAATCCGAATGATTATGATGATTGATAATGCCTTCGATTTATGGTTATCCGTATGTATTTGATGATATAGAGGATTATTTATTTTTTTCCTAAAATGATTAAATTTGGGTTATGTCTATGTGTGTTTGATGTGTCAAAAGATTGATATACAGGGTGTAAGAAAATGTCAAGTGGAGTTTTTATAATTCTGGTGACACTCAAGCGATGAACATAGGGTATGTTAGTCACCAGAACATACTTGACCATGGCGGGAAATTTCCCTCTTAATTTTTCCATCTTTCCCTCTTAATTTTTCATCTTTCCCTCTTAATTTCAATGAAAAATTCGGAGGGCGGTCTTGGGAATTCTTATCTAATTAAGGCTCACGTTGAAACGACGAGTTTTGTTATTTTTTCGTCACTTGAGGGGAGATGATTAAAACACAATCCCCAAATCCTTTGCCCTAATTTTCCCAGTTGCAAGCCGACACTCCTCTCCTCTTGCCCTCATTCTCTTCGTCGAATCCTCCTTCCCTTTCATCCCTTCCTCGTCTCCGGCGATTGTTCCCTCTCCCTCTCCCTCTCCCCGTCTCCGACATGCCTCCAAAAGGGAAGCTTTTCGAAGCCCGGCGGAAGAAAGCCCTCTCCACGGCTCCAAAGCTTCCAACGCCTCCACCATTGCTGTCGGAGGAGGAGTATCTGTCTTTTGCTCCAGAGGCGGCGGCGACAAACCCGACTCCTGAATCCGCAACCGCAACCGCAACCGCCGCCACCGAGGAGCCCTTCAATCCGCAACCGCCACCACCACCTCCTATTGACTCTCTACCTGCGCTGGAGGGTGGGTCTTCGGGAGTAATAGTAAGCGCGGCACCAATGCCGGAGTCAGAGCCACGTAGGAGCATCCGATGCCGGAGCAAGAGTGGTAAGCACACTGTTCGCTGAAACCCCCAATTTCAATTTCAATCTTGTGCGATGTATTGTTCCTTCATTTATTAGTAATCACTGAAACCCCCAATTTCAATCTTGTGAGAAATTTTGATTTGTATTGTTACTGATCTGATTTGTATTGTTACGGAGAGATTTTGATTAGCAATTACTTAGTGTCTTGGTTTTATCAATCATGGTAAAACCAAAATTCCATATCAGATTGAGTTCCTCTCATAAGAACGTGAGTTCCTGCAAAAAATAAAGTAAGCATTTCAACCATGTTTTAAGAGTGTACTTTTTTCAAAGACTGGAAAAAAGAAAGTGAATCATAAGAACGTGAGTTCCTGCAAAAAATAAAATAATGACATATTTAAGCTAAGTTGTTCTGCATTATCATTCTTTGATTGAGTTCCTCTCAAAAGTGGTTATGATATATAAATTCATGATGCATATTTTCTGATCATTTGCATTTTTCTGATCTGTCACAATCTTCATCCATGCTACATGGAGATAAAGGGTTGTTTTGTCAATGAATTGATTACTTAGTACCATGAATTGATTACTTAGTGTCTTGGTTTTATCTTGTAGCTAAGAGGCGCACAGTGAAGAGCAAGAAAACCCGATACCTGAAAAAGGTTGCAGGGAAGAAGCTCAAGCTCGAGTACTCACCGTTCCCCAGCGCGCCTTACCCGAGGCCGCTCTACAACACATTCGTCCGAGACATGGGCAATGCGATCAGATCAAACGTTCCCATGCTTGCCTTGACATACAGCTAGTATTTTAATGGACTCTCTCCCTTCCTCCCTCTCTCTCTCTCTCTCATGAAAAGCCTGTCAAGGTTTCCAACAGTATTTTAACGAGAAGCTTGTCAAACTTCTCGTTATGACAATTTTACCATACAATACACCTAATTTATTAAACATGATTTCCCTTTATAATGATCATATGACTTTCAAGTCATGATCTGAAAACATTGTTTATAAGCTACCTTCATACTTCATTCTGTGGCTTGCAGATTTTTGTGTTGTTTTCAATAGTCTAGATGAAAAAGAGGTATGATAATTGCCTAGATGAAAGATGATTGACTAAAGCACCATGGACACAATAAAACCACTTACAAAAGTCAGTTCAAAATATTAAATAAAGAAAGCTAAATGTGCACCTAATCAAAGTTCATATATGAATCAGAAATGCAAGGCAAGCACAAAGTTCAAATCCTTCTTTCTTAACACACCCACCTTAACAACTTATTTTTATTTTCAAACTCTAAGCCATACAACTATCCATGTTTAACAAATTAAATGATTTGCAAATGTTTGATTCGATAACATTTCTTATCTTCTTCAATAATGAAATGGAAACTAAAACCTCATTAAACTTGCACATGTAGATGTATTATGAAATACCAGATGACGAGAGAATTAAGACTTTCATCAAGAAAAAAGCATACCGCATTTACTCTGATTGGAAGTATGATTGCCATCAACACTTCTTGGAGTATGGGCCACCTACTCCACTTGAGTTTGAGATGTGAGAGGATCAGTGGCATTACCTTGTGAAGAGTGAGTTTTGTGACGAAAAGAAAAAGGTAATTTCCCTCATATGACCGTGTCTACTATTTCAATATTCTAGTGTTTTGTTTCTGCTTGTTTTTACTACTTTTTCTTTATAGATGTCCAACTGGAGTTTTTACATATGATATTGTGTAGGCCTTGAGCGAGCGCAACAAGAAGAATCGGACAAAGAATCCAAACCAGATTAACCATCGATCGGGCGCTAAGCCAATAAGTCATTGGGCTTAAGACTTTCAAAAAGACAATCATCCAGCACCATGGGTATCGGTTGTGATACATGGCATAGAAAATTGTCCAAATGCAAAGGAGGAAGTGGTGAGTGCAAGTTATCTCTCTCATTTTGTGAATGGGAAAATGAGGATGAATATTCAAATCAATATATAAACTAAGAAATTACAAACAAGAAATTACAACAGAAAGGGCTTGGTCTGATTTTTTTAAAAAAAAAATAGATTTTTTTAACCACTTTCTCTTTGGGCATTGTTTGACAGGAGAGCCTGAAACGACGTCTTGATGAACCCATCTCCTTGGGACAACAAACAGCTATCATCATTGATTGCTTGGGAGAACGACGCGGAACGGGAGTTAGAGGTAACTCTCTTGCCTGATTTACCTTTTTGCTATGGCTTGTATTGTAAAAAATTAAAGCTGTAATTTATAACTTGTATTAAAACTGAAAAACAGTAGCAATTGCTAAAAGTGTCTTAAATTTCAAAACCGAATCACCCAAAGTTTAGAATCCTATCAAGCTATGCATGAGAGCTTATAACATGTTAGAAAAACTGGGAAAAAACAGTAGTATTAACTTCTTGTAGTATCAAAACCAAAAAAAAAACAGTAGTATTAACTTATCTGAAAAGGCTATACATATTAGCTATCATTATATAAATGATAGCTAATATGTATAGGCTATAGTAAAAAAGGTTCAACTGTGAACTATAAACACTAGGATTATTAACTATACAATAACTTTTAAGGTGATGCATACATTTGCACACAAGTGTAAGTTAATTAGGAAACCCCACTTGGAATCGTAGCTTGGCACCACAACTCCATATAGGGGTGTGCATGATTCGGCCCAAACCGAATTTTTGGGCCGAACCAACACAAACCGAACCGAACCGAACCTAACCGAACCGAAGTTTTTCGGTCCGAGAATTTTCATTTTTCGGTTTCGGTTCGGTTTGTGTTCGGTTTCGGTTCGGTTTATGTTAAACCGATTTTTTTTTAATATTCCACTATATATATTTGTACAATACTTTTTATACACTACATAAATACAATATACATATATTGGTATACTTTATATATACATATATACGCTATACATATACTTTATATAAAGTGTATATACATATATACACTATACAGTGTATATACACATTTTTTTTTTGTGTGTGTTGTGTGTAGTGTGTATATATACACATATATACCGTGTATATACACACATATATACGCTAATACATATATTTTTTGTATGCTCGGTTTGTGTTAAATCGAATTTTTTTAAGAGAATTTTTTTAAAAAAAAATTTTATGAAAATTCGGTTCAACTGTGTTAAAACCGAACCGAACACAAACCAAACCGGCAAATAACCGAACCTAATGCTTTCGATTCGGCTTTCGGTTTTGAAATTTTGAGATTTTCGGTTCGGCTCGGTTCGGTTAAGTTTTGGGCCGATGCACACCCCTAACTCCATAAGGCAAGGATATAGGCATTAGGAGCCGCTATTATGCAAATATGGTGCATTTGCTATGAACTTATTATGTTTTTTTACTAGTTGTTTTGTTGTGTTATTGATGTTTTTCAGCATTAAGCATCACAAAAGCAAAAAGAAAACATAATCTGCACAGAAGTCAGCTGCTTTTAATTAATGTTTTGACAAGAGACAGTAGTTTCTGATTAAACTGGGAATTTCCAATAATAAACCCAAAATGTGAATCCTAAGAGGCATTATTACCTGAATTTTCTCGGTTTGCTGAGGCGTTGTATTAACTTGTATTAAAACTGGAAAAAACAGTAGTATTAACTTGTATTAAAAATGAAAAAAACAGCAGTATCAAAACCGAATCACTCAAAGTTTAGAATCCTATCAGCTATTAAATAACAAAACAAAGGACACATAGCATAATTGTATTAACTTACTGTTTTTTACAACATATATCCTATGTTATTTTGGAAGGCATGGGAATGGCTGGTACAACGCCCGCAAAAAAAAAGAGGGGGGCCATGGACTGCCCAAGCGGAATTGCAGAGGAAGGACTTGGAGGACCGCGCCCTCAAGCTCGAGGAAGAGTTGCAGCAGGCCAGGGAAGAAACAAAATTGGCCAATTCCCGTGCTGAAGAGGCTAATTCCCGTGCGAAAGAGGCTAATTCCCGTGTCACTGCATTGGAGAAGACAGTGATGGATATCCTCCGCACACAGTTAGCCATCCAGCAGTCTCCTCAGCAGCCCACGCAGCCTTCTCAGCAGCCCACGCAGCCATCGACTTCCCAGGTAGTGGATTGAGCATTGAATCCCATTTTCTGAAATTTCTCTATATTTTGAAACTTGATATCATTTTGTGAAACTTGGGTGTTGAACTTGGTAGTTGTCCATATTTTGGAACTTGGTAGTTGTCCCTATTTTGGAACTTGGTAGTTAAACTTTTGTGCATGATGCTAAGTAGTTGAACAAGGTAAGAATGTGTTTGAATGGTTGGTAACTTGGTATAAATGTATTTGAATGGTTGGTATGAATGTTTAGTACGTTTGTGATGTGTATATGGTTTATTTTGAACTAGGGTGGCATGCCCGTGCTAAGCACGGGACAATTTTTGTAACAAATATGTAAGTCTGATTGAATTGGGTTGAGTGTATAAATAGTTACCGAAATAATGCATAAAATTTAGAATGTTGAGAATCATAGATCACGGGAAACCCTACTTGACAATCAAATAATAACTATGGAAATATAAATTCACACACTGTTTTATTTATAATAGACCTTAGGTTATTGCCACCACCATAGAATAGATAAGTTAATCTCTTTAATATCCATTGTAGTAGCACATTTAGTTTGTATTACATCCAATTCCATGTTAATTAATATTCCCTCTGAAAAATGCGTGTTAACAATCAACATATATTGATTAATAAAGAGAATTTGATAAATTTTTGAAAATGAAAAAAAAAATCACGTATTCATGCATGTCGTAAATTTCTATAAAAAAAATACAAAATAATTTATAACCACCAAATTGGAAAAAATCACGTATTCATGCATGTCATAAATATGTGATTATAGGCTTATGACCATATATCCTTCTCTATGCAAGTTTTCTCAAATATGCAAATTAAAACAATGAAATAAAAAATTATAAATAAATGGTCACTCTTTGTATATTTAACACAAATAACTTAAAATAATACCAATATTAGATTTGAACAAAATTAATATCAAAAAATATCAAAATAATATAAGTTGTCAATATATAAAAAGTAATAAAAACTTTGAAAACTTAAAAAAAAAACTATCATTTTTCGCAAAGGTGTGCAAAACGGAGTAAATTTGACAATTTCACTCAATTACCTTATGTTATATCTTATACAAAATCATATTGAAGGCTCTATCGATGAGAATACGAAGAGTCATCGGGGAGCTATGTCGAAAATTTAATTATAAAAATAATAAAAGTAAATAATATTAATACTATAATAATAATAAATAAATAAATAAAATGTAAAATAAATAATGAATCTACCATCCTATTGAGTTTGTGAATTATTTGCTCTGGATCTCGATCTCTTCAAAGTACCACGGGCCGGGCATTGAGTCTAATTGATTTGAGTGTAGGATTGAGCAAGTGTACGTACATGCCACAAAAAAACTCTTCATGCCGAATTCTATTTGTTCATCTTTGTTTTAATTCATTGGAGAGATCTAAAATATGGTGTTCTTTCTCAACTTCCTTGGGTCCATAGTTTTCTACACAACAACAAACGCGGTCATTGTTGCAACAATATAAGTTAATACTATGATAAGTTGCAAAATAATATACAAAATACTATGAAAACTACAACAATAGATCGAAGTTGTGGAGAAGAAGAGAGTAGTATGAGTGTTCTAAATTGAGAATGTACCGATGAACTTTGGACTCTTCGATGCATTCATAGAATCTTTCTTCATAGTCTACACAAAACAAAGTTTTAGAGAATTAGTTTGAGCCCTTAAATAGCATATATACTTAATAAAGTTGATCATCTAAAAGAATTGAAGGTGATCCACCAAGGATCGACCAATCTATCCTATACTTTTTAAGTTTATATAGTGAGAATTGTTTAAGATTTATCAATAATCCGTCTAGTGAGAATACAAAACACCAAACAAAATTAAAAGGTATTTAATTCTATAATAATAGAGTAGACGGTAAGAATGCAAACCATCCATGCTCCAATGAGAATATGAATTGCAAAGTAAGATTTTGTAGGTTGAAGGAGAACGTGAAATTTAGAACGTAAGAGATGAAGAGCGATTAGGGTTGACGAAGAGAAAGCACTTAGCCAAGTGCTTCTCTTTTAATTTCAACCTAATTAAAATGAAGACAAATTACAACTTAAATAAGGCGTTGATGGTGAGATTGGTTTCTTGCAAAGAAACCCTAGCCATCTCACTTTTATCTAAAATAAATAAATAAAAACCTAAGATAAATACTACTTAATTATCTATCTAAAATGACTAATATTAAATAGAAATAGTTCCTTAATGAGCAAGGAGATAAATATCTCCGGATTATTATTTTCCCTAAATAATTAAATAATAATAATTAAAAATAGATAGGATGATTTTCCAACAACCGGTCAGCCCTGCAGAACCCTCGGTGCCGACCACAGGACCCTCGACATCGACCCTTCACCAATCTTGAATCCATGGTGGCGCTTTCTTCTTTCTCGGGATGATTGGGTCCTCGAACCGTCTTAGCTCAGAGAGAGCCGATCTTGATGGCATCACCGCATATATTGGTATACTATTATATGGAACACGATAACTTACTCTCTCCGCTTAAAAATATAAATTTATGTTTGGTAAAAATGTAGTTGAAATCTAATTGATTATTTGTGTTAAATATAAGTTAATAAGCTAGTATGATTTTTGGTAAACCTACCTGGTAGGGTAGCCGATGAAAATTTATGAATGGAAAACCAAAAGTTCTAAAAAGCTTAGTTGAGTAGCAAAGCTCTAATTTCAAAAGTTAATTAAAATAAAATATTATATTTATTTCATTATATAATATCAAAATCAAAACCTTTAAAAAGTTAGCTCATGTGTCATATAGAGCCTAAGTCTTTTAACTCTTCAACACGTTTTTAAGGGGTTAGAGCATCTCCCATGGTAAGCCAAAAAATGAGTTTTGGCCTAATTTTGTTTCCATCCTAGGTCAAAACTCATTTTAGTCTTTTTGTTTTTGGCCTATTTCCAAAACAAATGCTAAATTTGGCTGCATCTTTTGGAAGGTTAAATGCTATTTATTTGTTTATTTATTTATTTTTAAGTGTTTAATATTTATGCAAATCTATAAATAATACAATTATAAATCTATATATAATATAGTTATGATTTTTAGTTAAAAATAAAAGTTGTAGTATTGTAAAGATATTCAAGAGTTCTTCGATATGAATATAATATTTGATAGGGGTGGGCATGGGACGGGACGGGACGGAATTGGGGTAATCCCGCGTCCCGTCCCGCGTATTTTTTACGGGACGGGATTAAATATTTTTTTTCAAATCCTGCCGGGTCTTATCCCTCCCGGAACGGGACGGGACGAGATTTGTCCCTCGTAAAAAAAGATTAAAATACAATCCAAAAATAACAAATATAAAGTTGTAAATGTGGTACAAACTATTAAAGTCCTAACATTACATTAAAAAAAAACGTGTTAAATTATAGCATTACAAATTAAAGTCATGGCATTATATAAAAATACAGTAGGCAAAGTTGCAAATGTTGTATGCAATAACAGTAGGCAAAGTTGCAAATCGTGTATATGCAATAACAGTAGGTAAGTAACACCAAATCGATCAAGCCACTTATCTCTTATATAATTTTATGTTTTAATGTTTTTATTATTAATTTAAATTTTATGTTTTAATGTTAAGGTATAATATAAATATATCTTATATATTGTTATTAATTTTAATTAAATTTATAATATATACTATATACTATATAATTTTATATATATATATATATATATATATATATATATATATATATATATATATATATATATATATGCGGGACGGGACCGGATTTGCAGGATTCGAACTCTCCGTCCCGCGTAATTTTTATGGGACGGGATCGGGACGGGATTGAATTTTTTTTTTTCGAAATCCCACCGGGATCGGGATGGGATGCGGGACGGGACGGGATTTGCGGGATTTGTGCCCACCCCTAATATTTGACATATTTAAATTATCATGACATTGCATAAATAATATTTTTAGAAAATGACATTAATCTTTTTTTTTATAGATTCATCAAAAGTATAATAAAAAATAAATATCATGTTCCTTAATGTACTAAAGATAAAATCGAGTGACGGAAATGAGATGTGAAAGTTCTAAATTATATTATTATTTATAAGAAATTTAGCATGCCATAACTGGCCTACGGTGGGAACAACAAAACCATATAATAGGCCAAAAGAAAATATTTTATATAATATTATCTTTTGGTAGGCTATTTTCCCTAGCCATTATGACTTACGGGGGAAGATGCTCTTAAAAGCTATATAAAATATGGACTTTAAAAAAAGTACTAAGTATAGAATTATATATAAAAAAAATTGATATTTTATATAATTTTCAGTTTATTAAAAAGTAAAATGAATTATATTTTTATACCGTGAGACCGTGATTAAAAAGACTGGCGAGATCCGTACTTCCACATGAGTCGTCCTTTCCGACTTCCCCGCCGTTTGATGATTTTATTGTGATTTGTTGAGTGTGGTTTCATTTTTCCCTGTTTTAATTTGCATTCTCTATTTTTCTATGTTGTATCATGATTGTCGGTAGATCCGTCGACCTCTCAACAGTGGCAGATCCTGAAACTCTTACTTGAGGGGCGGGAAATTACCATTGAAAAATTGTACGTAAAATATTTAATTTCTTTTAAAAATTCATCAATATTATGAAGGTGTAACTAGAATAAAAATATTAATCGTGTCTACTTTATTTCAAAGTTTTAAAATATTTCAATATAACCTACTAATTTGAAGCTATTGAGTTTAATAATTATAGTATTAAGGTATGAAGTTTAACAAACAATAATATGATAGAAGTTACTCATTTTGGAAAATGATGTCGAAAATAATTTATACTTGTTAAGTCTTGAAACATTTATATAACTTTTTGCTCAATTGTCGGATTTGAGTTTATAGTATATCAAATCGTAGCGGTATGAAGTTTTGAAATATTTATGCTTGTTAAGTCTTGAAACATTTATATAATTTTTTTAAGGGATATGAAGTTTAACAAACAATAAAAACATTTATATAACATTTTCGATTGGGAGGCGACTGCTACCTCTTGTTCTAAAGAGGATTCACCCCTGCCTCTTAAGTTATCAGATCTTTTGACGTTAAAAAAAACGGCGGGGGAAAACAATTGGAATGCAAAATGCCACACAAGCCGGAATAGTATACTCCAATACGGAGTATAAAATTCGCAACTTTACGAGAAAAATCACTGCCAAAATACCCTCTTTTGGTTGATCACCATGTACACCTGAGCATGGGTCGGATCGAACGGACTTAGGTCGGGTCTCTGTTAAAATATTGACCTATTATAGCGAGTTGGATACTAGATCTAGTTTTTGGGTCAACTAACTTGTCCAAGTCCGTCCATATGAACGGACCGAGCCCGTCCATTAAAAGTTTGTGATTTTTTTTTTAAATTTTTGCATTTGATCCCAAACTTTATAGAATGTGCTAACTATCCTAAAAAGGGAACACAATTAAGTTGCACAACTTTGAAATTACACGTTAAATCTTTAGGGTAGGTTTGTTTCAATGAAAAAAATATTGAAAATAATTTATTTATAGTATTGTATTCCTTAATTTTACTTCGTAGGTGAGTTGAATACAATCTCATTTAATATTAATAAAATACTAATAGATGTACAAGTATAAATTATTACAATTCTATATAAATTTTATAATTAATATATAGGCGGATCAGGCTTATCGGTTTGCTTGGGCTCAACCCTTTGGGCCTATTGGGCCGGACATACCGGCCCGCTTGAGCCCATTGTCTTGCCAATTCCGCAAATTTAGCCGGGTTGGGCGTGCCGGACGGGGACTATGGCAATTGGCAAGGTCGCCTGAGAGCGGTTCAATTTCCGTCATGGCGACATCTACGGTGGCCTTCGTTTTGCTTGGGTTACTGGCAGCGCAAGTGCGCTCCGATGCTTCAGATCACCGCTTTAAATTTGGGGATTCGGTTCCTCCCTAGACTAATAATGTTGGCCCCTTCAACAATCCAAGGTACGCTTTGCTTTTTTTCCATTACGTCGTTGCTTTTGATTTTGTTCCCGAGTGTTTGATTGGACTGGTAGATGTGATATTAGCTGCTTAGTTTGCTGATTCAAGTTGAGAAAGTTAGGTTCGAAAATCGCATGCGAGATTGCTGCAATTTTGAGTTTTTACGTGCAATTCAGGCTCGAGTTGATTTCTTGTTGTATGAATCGTTGATCAATTGTGCAAATTGATACGAGTTGTGGAAGATTTTATGGAAGTGGTATGATATGAGCAAGATAGAGTCCTCCTTGCTGCTTTTTTTGGGGCAAATGACAATCCCTGGTTTAGATCTTTATAGATGGATTTTATGAGACAAACCAAGGTATTGTGTGAAGGTTTTCACAATATGTACGAGCCTGTAGTCGATGCATGATGCATCCCCAGAAGGTGAAACCAGTGGAGAAAACTAATCCTTTTTTTAGCACTAGCCATGTCAGTCTCATAGGTGTACCCTAAATGTATCAATAATGTGTTGATTGTTGTACTCTAAAGTTGAGACATCTCCATTCTTCCTAGGTGAAGGGCCCCATTATATTGACCTGTGTTTTTGGATGTTAATGAACCTTCATTGGCTATTTTGCATTTGCTCTTGTTAGATGCTATTGATCTGTGTTTTTGGATGCTGTGTGTACTCCAGTTTTGCCATATGTAGCACATGTTGCTACTTTTGAAGTGCTTGGTATGGTGGAATCTGATTTCCCTTATTAATTTCTCATCCATGATCACTTTAGAATTGAGGATCAAGTAGTGGCCCTCTCTATAACCCTTGATTGGCCTCTAATTGCCTAGGATTGTGATGCAGGAGCAAATCTACTATGCATCAGATTTGTCATGCTCATTTACTACTTGTCAATTGTATGTAGCCCTTGCCTGATCTACTTATTATATGGAAAGGTTTGCTCGGGCATGGTCATGTTTGGTCATTTGCTTCTACATTTCTTTCTGGGGGTTTTGACTGGGGACCTTTCTTGTTGATCATCTGGGTACAAAGTTCATTGGTCGCATCACTTGAAACTTCATTTTACTATGTCGAAGTGTTGAACTAAGGTCTGAACGTATGCCTTTAGGGCATGCGTTAAGAGACTAAATTTAGTAATAATACAAATGTTATAGTCAATCATTTGTAAGATTATGTGAAGAATGCTTGATTTTTACTCCAGTTTAAGATAGAATTTTATGTATAATATAGAGAAAATTTGAGGTAAAATTTTTACATGAAAGGGTTATAGGGGCATTCTGCAAAGTGATCTCCATAGCCATAAGAAAAACTAAACTTTATTAGTTTGTCTTTCAAATTTTTTCCCCAATAGCAGACTGAATTTTATCTTTCTCCCTTTTCCAGTGAAACATACTGCTATTTTGATCTCCCTTTCTGCTCACCAGGTATGCATCTTATGTATTAGCTTTCAATCCTTTCATTCACTGGTTTATGCATCCTAAAAGATCATATATTGCCTTTTATGTGTTATGTCCCTTGCTTTAGATGCCTCTTTTTAATCGTGTGATTAAGTTCACATGTAGATTGCGTGAAGGAGAAACAAGAAGCTCTAGGTGAGATATTGAACGGAGACCGCCTTGTCAGTTTCCAAGAAAAGGTTGACAATGAAAGATGTGGGGAAGTTGCGTGATTCCGTTTCCAAGGAATCCAAGCATTATATTATGTTCAGATGTCTTATGATGACTCGCCAATCTGGATTTTTTTGGGATCGAAAAGTTGATCAATATGACACAGATGTACCTGGAGAGTTCAAACATTATCTATATAAGTACATTTACTGCACTGATTGTCATATATGCACTTACACCCGGCATTGCAAGCTATACAGCATCTTCCTTCTATTGTCAATCAACTGGAAGGAGCAAACTGGGTATGTCAGATATTTGATCAAACATATTCTACGTCTAGAGGCTGCCGGCTAAACATGTAGTTCGGTTCTTTTGGGTGGATTGTCGCCATTTATACTGAGCTCTTGTACATATTTTCCAGCCTCTGGGACTGGGGTCATAGGGTCTACACTGCCTACATCATTTCGTTTATCGTCTTCGTTATTCTTATTATAGTCATTAGTCACAGCTTTCATTACCGTGGCATTGGCATATTTCCAGCTGGCTGCTGAAGATCATGGATGGTGGTGGAGGTATGGAAATGGTTCTTCCTTCCTTTTGGTATCTGCATTATGGTTTGTATAAATTTTCTCCTTGAATGTCGAAACAGGTCATTCCTCTGGCGGTTCAACTGGCCTCTTCATATACGGCTTCTGCTTGTACCACTACTATAATCACTCTGACATGTCTGGTATAGTGCAAACATCATCGTTCTTCTTCGGTTACACGGCATCCTTCAGCTATGTTGTCTTCCTCATGCTAGGACCTGTAGGATTCCATGCCGCCTTGTTCTTTGTACACCACATTTACAAGTCGATCAAATGTGAATAAACAGCCTGCTGTTTCTCCCATCGACTCCACGACATGCCAGTGAACTGCCCTTGTTGTTGTTTTTCTTGTTTCAAGTTATCTGGTAGTTGTAGTGTAGCTCTTCAGTTGTGCTTCTGAACTGCTACTGTCATGGGATTTGATTTTAATGCTTTATTCTCCAGGTTTGAGACTTTCAGCTGCAGGTTTTACCCCCTTGTTTTACCTTGAATATATAATTGTGGTAGATGTAATTTTTGGAGGTCTTACGATTTGTATATCATTCTTATATGCTTGTTAATTTTGCCTCTTTACCTTATCTCTTCTTCGTTTCTTTCTTCTATATATACTTGGTTCTAGGAATGGATACATTTATCTCATTTGACTCAAGCCATCATCCATTTCACCCATCACATACGAGTTTTCATCAACAAAGGTCGTGTGGATGTCGCGAGCAACACGATCATCCGTGAATGATTTCCACTCGACATACGGAACCCGGAGGGCGGACGGGCTGGCTGGCTGGCTGGCTGGCCCGGGTTTGCCGATGGGCCATGATGTCTAAGCCATCGTGGACAAGTTGGCATTGAAATTCTTGGGACAATAAGTAGGTGACAAACCTTCCAAAGAATATTCTTGGTTCCGATTACAAATGATGGAGAGTCAAATAACCTCAACCCAAATCCTTTTCCCTTGTCAATTCAACTGGTGTCATTTGTTCTAATCAATTCGAGGTGATGTTTCATTTGTTTTTATTTTTTAAATTAGTCAATTACTTCACCATCTAAAATCTATGGGTAAGGTTCAATTATCCTTGATAGTTTAGTTTTTATTCATTATGTAGAGAGAGTTATTTTCATAGTGTGAGTGCCGTATCATCGCAAATATTTTTTTATAATTAAAACTTGATATTTTACTATTTACGTACGCTTTTTTAGGTGTTAAAACTATATAATTAAAATATTAACTTTTTTTTAAATAATTTTAAAAATAACTTCATACTTATATTACTATCAAATATGAATTTATAAAAATGTAAAAAAAAAAGTTAATATTTTATATAATTTTTATCATTCTAAAAAAACATGAATGAATAGTAAATGACAGGTTTTAATTAAGAGATTTTTAAATTTCAAGTTAAAAAATAATACTTTCCGTTCAGAAATAAGTTTTGACCATTCTAAAAAAATAAATAAATAGTAAACAACGTATTTTTGCTAAATTAAGGGAGTATTATTTATTGATATGCGAAATGACAAGTATATGTCTAACCTCGGAAAATAGTGAAATAAGTCTAGCAATCATAACATGCTTCTGGATGTTTGGACTTTGGAGGAAAAACTTCCACAAAACCACAACTAAAATTACACAAAATTACTCCTAAAAAAACCCTCCTTTACTAATTTTGTATATATCAAAATATTAAAATGCTCCTGACTTCCTGTAATGCACACATTAACATTATAACTATAATTTTGTGCTGGTTTGTTGGGATTATGGAATGGGTATTTATTTTATTATATTAATCTGTTGTTAATGTTAATTAGATACCCAAACTGATGTCATATTAGTTTTTATTTTAAAAATCATCAATTATGTTTTGTTGATGAATAATTGAATTGTTCTTCATTTAAATAATACTGCCATTTACTGTAAATGGCTCATAATGCTCATTGGACTAATCATTTGTAATTCTATTATTTAAACTAGTGGCCCCCACTACTTGTAAGGCTTATTGAGTTACTTTTAAAATTTATTTTGAACTAGTAAAGCATATATACTGGCCGCCAGCCATGTAAGAACCAGCACTCCTTATTCTTACCTCTCACCAAATATTTTTTTTTTTAATAATATTTATGGAAAAAATCATTTACATTAATTTTAAAATACAATAGTGATCATTTTATATATGAGATTTGGATTTGGATATGGTTGTCAAATGAGTAGATGATTAATATATATATATATATATATATATATATATATATATATATATATATATATATATATATATATATATATATATACCCTAGCAAAATCGATATATAAGATAGGTTACATATGATCGTCAAAAATGCGTTTAGCCTATTCTATTTACTTATTATTAGGGATTCAACAAATTATATATATATATATATATAATTTTAAATTTTGTATAAAATAAAAGGAATTTGAGAGTCGTTAATATTATTGTATGTTAACAAATACCACGTAACAAACTTATGTGAACAAGCTATTAACTATCATAAAAACAAAAAAAAAATCTTAGCTCATAGGTAAAAACTTAAAACTGTTATAATAAGGGAGGAGAGAGTCAAACTTGTGATCAATAAATTATTACATATCATGTCCCCTTAAACCATCCACAATGGTGGTGTACAAATGTA
This sequence comes from Persicaria tinctoria, assembly GCA_037127255.1. Classification (NCBI taxonomy): domain Eukaryota; kingdom Viridiplantae; phylum Streptophyta; class Magnoliopsida; order Caryophyllales; family Polygonaceae; genus Persicaria; species Persicaria tinctoria. The sequence goes on from JBANSL010000012.1 coordinate 17,300,281, forward strand.
TATTTTTTTAAACATTTGTGAACTTTAATTTATTGATTGTTTTGGGTGTGTGTAATTGTATGCTTTGAGTATATCACGTGCAAATTTGAGCACATCATCTCCCTTGTTTGCATAAATTTTTATAAAAAATAAGACAATTTTATTGGTTTATTTTTTATGATTTTATTTTTCTCTTTATTTTAAATGAATTGTATTTGAATGATGTGTAAAAAAATGCACATTTTACCAATGAAGTAAATTACTAAAAAAAGGTATTGGTAGTCTATATACCAAAATATTGGGTTGTTAGCAAAACTAACCCCCCCTTGCCCAAAATTGCAAAACTGTCAAAATGACCCAAAAATTTGCAAAAACAACCAGTGTCCAAAACTTGTGATAGCCGGGTTAGAGAGGAGGGAGCTATCAAATCAAGGGTAAAAAGCATTCCTTTGGTGGCGGGCTCCGAGGGTGGAGGTGTGGGCTGCTTCTCCTCTGTCGGCTTGTCGGTCGTGGTTGAAAGACCCGTAGCCGGCGGTGGAGTCTTGGGTGCAGCAAGAGAAGCCTTCTCAAGGAGAAGTTGCGACCTTGCCTTGGAGAACGGCGGAAGGGGGTCGGAGTGTTGAATATGAGTGCCGACAGGCTTGAACTCCGACGAGAGGCCAGCAACGAGTTGAAGAACCATGCGATTCTCAGAGACGGCAGAACCGACGCTCTCCAATTGATCACATATGTTCTTCATCTTGCGACAATAGGACGTAACATCGGGAAAAGCTTCAAGGAGGCAGTTGGTGAACTCGATCATGCTCGAGACGGACAACACGAATGCTCTTTCTGTCATGGAATATGCTCTCAAGAGCATCCCATGCCTGTTGTGCGGTGGAAGTAGGTTTCATAATGGTTAAGAGGAGATCCTGCGATACGGTGCCATATATCCATTGTAGGATTGTGGCATCAAGTTGATCCCAGAGTTCATCATCAACCGTGGTGGGGCGAGGAACCTTAGGATTGATATGACAGAGTACCTTGTGAGCCCTGGCAGTGACGCGGAAGAGAGCGACCCAGAAGTTGTACTTGTCGGAATCCGCATCAAGGACGAGGGGGATGGAGTTCTTGATGTTGGATACGGTGAGGGCGGTGTGGAAGGGAGATTTAGGGTTAGGGTTGGGGTTGGGATCGTCGGCCATGGGGACGGGAAGAGTCGAGGGAGATTGGAGGCGAGAGAGAAGGAGATGTCGGGGTAGGCCGGCGGCGGTGGGAAGGGGAAAAAAATAAAACCCTAGAGAGGCTCTAATACCATGTGAGATTTGGATAATTCTCCCTTGCCTCCTTTGTATTCACTCTATCAATATATAGGTTACATCTTGACTTGCCACATAAGCTATCTAATTTACATACTCCCTCCATTCGGCAAAACTTGACGTTTTACTATTCATGTACCCTTTTTTAGGAGCTAAAAACTATATAAAATATCTAGTTTTTTAAATATTTTTTTTAAAATTTCGTAGTTATTATTAATAAGTACAAAATTGTTAACAAAAATGAATATTTTATATAGTTTTTATCTTTCTAAAAAAGCGTGTATGAATAGTAAACGACAAGTTTTACCGAACGGATGGAGTAATATATATAATACACATATATTCTAATAATTTCAATTGGAAGTTCAAGAGAGGAGAGAGAACACCATTGAATTACCTTCAAGAGAGGAGAGAGAAAACATCATTGAAGAAACAATCGAGGGTTATAGAGGAGGGAGGCGACCACCATTGAAGGACCTTCAATAGAGGAGAGAGAGAGAGAGAGAACACCATTTAAGAAGCAATTGAGGGCGATACTGGAACCGCAAGAGAGAGGGGGGGGGCTAAGCAAGTCAAAAAGGGAGGACGACGAGTGCGAAGGGATCCTCTGGGTCGATAACAGACGAAGAAGAAAAACCCCCTGCGAAAAGTAAGTTATCATCCTCTCTTTCTTCTCTTGAAAAAGTTATTTCGAGGGTTGAATGTCTTGAATGTGGAATTGGGGACCTTGGAGAGAATGGGGTGAAATGATATACAAACTTTAACCTTATTGGTGTTGGGCGGTTTGAGATATAGTTGAGAAATCACCATTGATAGAAAGTTGATGATGAAATTGAAGGTCTAAATAGGGTAGAAATGAATTGAAAACCGCCAGTACTATTTCGAATCTGGATTCGGGAAACTTGAAAACCTCCATTACCATTTCGAATTTGGATTCGGGAATCTTGAAAAGGGTAGGCAAATTCGTTCGTCTAGCTTAATGAAACGGTTGGGTGGCTAGATTTAGTAATATGTGTTTTGCTTTTCGAATTAGGGAAGTTGGGAAGAGTTGAGTTTCAAATGATTTTGGATATGGTAATTAAAGGGGAATTTGGGGAGAATGTGGAATTTGTGCTCATGATTTTGAAAATTGAGAACTTTGGGAGAATTTGAAGATTGGAGTTAATTTGTAAATAGTGGCATCTAAATATAAGTTTTTGCTATCTGCTGAAGTCTATTGTGATTCAAACGGTGCAAAAATACAATACACCATTCTGATGTCATTTGTTGCATTCTTTATTCACGTGAGTTGAGCATTTGAGCTTTTGTTGAATTATTTGTACATCGTTGTAAGTTTGTTTCTATGTGTTGAAGTATGTTGTGATTGAAACCATTAATGCTACACTAGACGATGTCATTTGAGAGTAATGTAGTTTTTGATGGTCGACAGTGACAATATTGTGTAGTTGTGTATGTGTGGTGTTTGTTTCATTCTTTACTCGTGTCGGTTACCATTTTGAGATTATTTGAACATGTGTATTTGTAGGACATATGAATATGTGAACATTTGTATTCGTGGCATTTGTGCAGCTGTCTCATTTGTTACCAACACGTACCAACCAACTTAATTGTTTACCAATTAAGTTAGTACAACCCCTTCGGTGGTTGGTAATGATTCAAATCACCAATTCAAATTAGTTAGTACATGCTAAACGAAAAAAAGAATTGGTAAAGTACTAATTCCACCCCTAGTTGATACCCATATCTATAGCCTTAAATATACAACACAAATATTAGATATCAGATATCAGATTTTATATCCATATCATAATATCTCTAATATCAATATCTAATACCTATATCATATTTGATGTCCATTTCTCTGATATCAATATCTAAAATCATACTATATTTAAAGTATTTTTTAACTGAAAAATATTTTGAATCATTCAGTATATGCACAATTCCTATGCATTATTGTTCTTACAAATTAACAATAAGGAAATGTGTGAAGCTTTGATTATTCAACAATGGAGATTACAAGAGAGAGATTTACTTGGAACAAGAAGAAGAGGAAAGTGAATATCAGAATTTGTTAGCTGTCGGTTAGAGACTTTAGTTTATATAGGCTCTAACCTTCTAACTTCAAGTAATTACAAAATATCTCCTCATACTATCTAACTATAACATAGATACCCTTGTCCTTATATACTCATTACCCTCCCCTCAAATTGGAGATGGGGTTTCAAAAACCATGCCCAACTTGATTGAAAGAAATCGATGTTGTGCCTCTCCAAGAGCTTTTGTCATCAAATCTGCAAGCTGGAGAGCAGAGGGTATGTGATGAGTTAAGAGGAATCCTTCCTGTTGTTGCTCTCTCATGAAGTGACAGTCAATCCTAAGGTGTTTTGTCCTTTCGTGGAAGACGGGGTTAGCTGCAAGGTGCTTTGTTGATCTATTATCACAGTACAAGGGAATGGGGCGAGGAATATGCACCTTAAGCTGAGCAAATAAGCCATCCAACCAGATCATCTCACTTGCAGCATAGGACATTACTCGATATTCTGACTCTGTTGAAGACTTGGAAACTGTCTTCTGTTTCTTGGTTTTCCAGGAAACCAACTTATTTCCAAGCATCATGCAATACCCAGAGAGTGACTTGGCAGAGTAAGAACATGAGCCCAAATCTGCATCTGTGTAGGATGTGATATCTAATGGTGAATCTTTAGAATAGAACAGGCCTGCACTCAAGGTACCTTTTAGATACCTAAGAACATGCAGTGCAACTTGATAATGTGGAACCCTTGGAGAGCTGATGAACTGAGATAAATGTTGCACTGCATAGGATAGATCAAGTCTGGTCATGTTGAGGAAGAGAAGGCGCCCAACTAGCCTTCTGTAAACTTCTGGATCCTTCAACATATCACCTTCATCTGGCGACAGTTTCAAGCCCCTTTGTTGTGGAAACTTGGATTCTTTTGAGTCAAGCATCTCTGTATCCTTGAGCAAATCTAAGATGTACTTCCTTTGATGGATAGTCATGCCAACTGATGACCTTGAGATCTCCATTCCTAGAAAATATCCGACCTGGCCAAGATCTTTGATGGTAAACTTGGAGTGTAGCTGTGCCTTAGTGTTGATGATCACCTCTTCATCATCACCTGTTAATAGCAAGTCATCTACATACACAAGAGTTTTCACAATACCTTTGGAAACATGTTTAATAAATAGGGAATAGTCTAGCTTAGACTGAACATAGCCCAATGAAATGAGGAATTTAGTAAGCTCCACATTCCATTGTCTACTCGCTTGCTTTAAGCCATATAGGGATCTCTTTAAGAGACACACCTAACCAGGCTTAGCTTTAACATAACCACCGGGAATTTTCATATAAATCTCTTCATCTAAATACCCATGTAAAAAGGCATTATTTATGTCTAATTGATGAATTGGCCAATCTCTAACAGTAGCTAAAGCAAGTAGACATCTTACTGAAGTAAACTTAACAGCAGGGGAAAAAGTATGATTGTAATCTTTATTTTTCACCTGGTTGTAACCTTTGGCAACTAGACGTGCCTTATACCTTTCAATGCTCCCATCTGGCTTGTACTTGAGTTTGAAAACCCACTTAGAACCAATTGGTATGTGACCAGGAGGAAGAGAGGTCAGCACCCCTGTCTTGTTTTTCTCTAGAGCTTCCAACTCTTTGTCCATTGCCTCAATCCATTGGGATTCCTTTTTAGCTTGAGAGAAAGTATGTGGTTCTGAGATTTGAACCATGTTTACAAAGGACCTCACAAAATCAGTAGAAAAATATTTAGTATCACCAAGAACATAAGATAGGAAACTTTGAGACATGGATTTACTTTGTGGGATAGAAGGACATAAAAAATCTCTGAGCTTAGTAGGAATCTGATGTAACTTGTTAGATCTCCTTGGTTGAATATCCTCAATTTGTAACAACTGGTTTCCAGAACCTGCACTCTCATTAGTCAAGGAATCTGGAACCTCAACATGTGTAAAGGAATCACTGGATTCACTATTAGTGTCACTAATGTGACCATTACCAACAGGATTTGTGTTGGAATCCTGACTGTCATTCAGTAAAATTCCAACCCCATTATTTGTTAAATCAGAAGAGTCAGCAGGACTTACCAAAGGGAACTTAAGAGAGGGAGATGATGAGATATCAGTACTCAAAACACCCTCTTTGAATGGAAACTTATCTTTAAAAAACTGGACATGTCTGCTCACAATATACTTTTGTGTGTCCAAGCAAAATAACCTGTAAGCTTTTTGTGCAAATGGATAGCCAACCAGTATACATTCAAAAGCTTTGGAACCAAACTTATCCTTCTTTGCCATGGGATTCAAGGCAAAACATAAACAACCAATAGTTTTTAGATCATCCATAGTAGGAGGAGATCCAAACACAACCTCAAAAGGAGATTTCCAATGTAACACAGCAGAAGGTAATTTATTTATAATATGTGTTGCAGCTAGAACACAGTCAGCGCAAAATCTAACAGGAAGATGAGCATGTAAACGAAGAGCTCTAGCAGTTTCAATAAGATACTTGTGTCTTCTTTCGATCTTACCATTTTGTTGAGGAGTATATGGAGCATTCCTTTGATGAATGATACCTTTCTCAGCAAAAAGATTCATACAATCTTTCTGAAGAAACTCTGTCCCATTATCACTTCGAAAGCACTTGATAGCAACATTAAATTGTGTATGAACATAATAAATAAAGGATGATAATATCTGAAAAACTTTGGTTTTATTGGCCATCATAAACGTCCAGGTAACCCTGCTTTTGTCATCCATTACGGTAAGAAAGTAAGAAAATCTCTCAATGCTTTTGGTCTTGTATGGACCCCAAATATCAAGGCGCAACAAATCAAAACAATTCATAGAAACAGAATTACTAACAGGAAATGGCAGTTTATGCATTTTACTCAAAACACAAGTTTCACAAGGAGGTAAGTGTTTAGCAGAAACACCAAGCAAATGTAACATCTTACTAAGTGAAGCATGACCCAACCTAACATGAAGCCTTTGCAAAATCTCAACGTCCTTACAATCAGTGGAAACACTGCATACAGACTTATTATGTAAAGAACTAGAAACACTTGAAACAGGTAAACAAGTAACATTGATCTTGAAAGCTGCTCAGCAGTACAGGTAGTACGATCTTGTTGTAGCATGTACAGTCCATTCAGTTTAGCTCCAGAACCTATGACTTGATTAGTGCCAAGGTCCTGGAAAAACCAATTACCTACTGTAAAGACTGCAGCTAAACTAGAATCATCTACCAGTTTACCAACCGACAATAAATTATGCTTAAAACTAGGTACAAGCAGCACATTCCTAAGCACAATAGTATCAGTTAAAAACAAATTTCCAATCTCAGTAACACAAGCAACACCACCATCAGGCATACCGACATTAATAGGTTTAGCAAGCAACCTTTTATCACAAAGAAAATACTCATAAGCAGTCATATGATCAATGGCCCCAGTATCTATAATCCAATCAGTATCCTTTGAAAATCTAGCAATAAAGGCTAAATTATAAGAAACTGAATTACCTGCCATATTTGTCACAACACAATTGATCTGACTCTTGTCTTGCATAGCCTTCAGAAGCTCTTGTCACAAAGCATTCACCATGTTTTGATATACCTTTAAACCACTGCTAGACCCACCAGTGCTAGAAGTGTTGAGGCAAAGCTCTTTGCTAACACCCTCCTCCAAAGGTGACTCTAAAGACCCTTCAGGAACTTCATAAGCATTGTTGGCTGCAGGCTTTCCATCCCTCGGGCCTTTATACCACTCAGGGAACCCATGCAACTTGAAGCATGTGTCCATGATATGCCCTTTGCCTCTACAATGATAACAAATTTTGTCTCTATTGTCCTTCTTGAAATCCTTCCTGTTGTCTTTCACAGTCTGAGATTGAGATTGAAACCTGTCACCCCTTCTTGCTGCTACCAAAGCCATATTATCAGATTGAGAACCAGTTGAAACTCCTTTACCCCCTTCCACTTGCTACACCAGATAATAAGCCTTGTTGAGCGACGGAAGAGGATTAGTACCAAGAATGCTATTACACACAGACTCATGCCCTTCACCTAAACCAACCAAGGACTGCATCAAACGATTCCTCCCCTCAATCTCAGACACTTTCTTGGTAATTTGACAAGTACACGCAGACATTGTACCACACCCACAACTAGGATACCCTTCCACACTCTGCAACTCATCCCAAATACGCTTCAATTTGTTAAAATACTCATCTATGGACTTATCACCCTTTGTAATATGAATCAATTCCTTCCTCAATTGGAAAATCAAAGGTGCATTCGCCTGACCATACCTTTATGAGAGCTCTGACCAAAGATCTTTAGCCGATTCCACACACATAAACCCTTCTGAAATCGAACTCACCATTGAATTTAAAACCCAACATCGGACCATATAATCCGCCCGAATCCATCGTTGTAAATCCACCGAACCTATCGGCGGCTTCTCACATGTACCATCAATAAACCCAATTTTGTTCTTCGCCGCCAAAGCGAGACGAATTCCTCTACTCCAACCCAAAAAATTCGAACCAGAAAATTGGAACGAAACCCATTGCGCACCTGGATTGTCCGAATTAGCCAACGCAAGTGGATCATTGTTGTTCAATTGCACACCTCCAGTTGCGAGACCACCAATGCCAACTCCGTCTGCCATTTCAAGAGCCAATTGTCAAAGATCACCAAGATCCGGCGCCGAAATTTCTTTGCACACAGCTAACTCTCGCACCAAGCGAGAGACCACCAATCCACACAGGAAACTACGCCAACCACGATCAATCAAATCTCCGGAGCTCTCATACCATGTGAAGCTTTGATTATTCAACAATGGAGATTACAAGAGAGATATTTACTTGGAAAAAGAAGAAGAGGAAAGTGAATATCAGAATATGTTAGCTGTCGGTTAGAGACTTTAGTTTATATAGACTCTAACCTCCTAACTTCAAGTAATTACAAAATATCTCCTCATACTATCTAACTATAACATAAATACCTTGCCCTTATATACTCATTAAAATGAATTAATCAAGGTTCCTTCCATGTTCTATATACTCAATGTTTCAAGTATTTATACAGTTCTCAAAGGGCTTTGTCTTATTCTTTCTTTCTTTTTTCAAGAAAAATAATATTATTGGTGGTGGTGGATGTCCAGGGAGGATATTTGGGAAACTCATTCCACGCCACTATATGCATTTATACCTCCCCACATCTCAACACAAGTGGGCATTACTCATTTATTTTTCCCTTTATTTGACACCCAATTTCCCAGATTACAACCCCACATTAAAACGACATTGATTGGCCTAGCTACCCTGTCGTTTCGGTTCCATCATTCATAATTCATGGCCGTTTCCATCACGTTCATCCATGGCTGCTTCCACATGCCCCCCTTCTCACAACGACTCTTTCCATGGTCAATTTCTTCCTCCTCCTTTGAAACGCGTCGTTTCACCCTTACAAAAGCTCACCCATATATAACTTAAAAAATGTTTTTACCCAATTTAACTCTAATAATATGGACTATATATTATTTTAATAACATTATTAAATGACGATAATACGATACTATTAAATACGGAGAACGAAAGGGAAGAGTCCCTATTATCGATCTCCTTCCATTTCCTACTTGCTACGAAAATATCTCCATCTTCCTCGATCTTCGCTTTCCAAGCTGTCTCTGGATCGATCTCCGAGACGATGGATTTGGCCGAAGGAGTTGGCAAATCGAAGGGCGCGATGTGGTTCGTCAAGGTCGCTCTGGTTTTCTCCGCTTTTCTCGTCGTTTCCTACTACGTTCTAAGCTCTGGATATCCCGCTCTCGCCGCTTACAAGGCCTCTTCAACCACCTCCAATTCGGTGAGTTCGCAATCGCTCCTGATTTTTTGTTTGTTTCCTCTCGTTCTTCAATTCTGTTATCTGTGTGATTTCTTTTTGGTGCGATCAAGTAGTCGTTTGATTTGGAAACGATAAATGAATCGGCAGATTTGGAGAATAAAAGCTCCCTAACTTGCGAGTAGTTTATTGCCGGCGTCTGGAGTTCTTTTTTGGCTTTTGATGCGATTGAGTGATCGTTTGGTTTGGTTAGTTTGAACTGTTCTTTGTTTGTTCATATGTGCATTTTTGTTTTTAGTTTCTGGATTTTGTTTTCATCGAGTGCTCGATCTTCTGATTCGGAAACGGGGAATTAAGAACTCAATTCAGTAAAATCCATGTAATGGTGTAGTTCATAGTTAGGAGTTAATTCCAGTGCCTACTAAAAAATCGCTTGAGTTCCGCTACTTTCGTATTTTGGATGCAATCGAGTGATTGTTTGATTCCAGAACGATGAGTTAAGAAAAGCAATTCCGAGTAAAAATCAATGTGTATTTTTTTGTTCAAGTTTAAAATTAGCGATTCAACAAATCTGTCCTTCAACTAATATTTCTCGCCTGATCGACATTCACGGAAACGCATCGGCCAATCGAAAATTAATGAGTAAATTGACCGCAGCTCGTGCTCGTAACCGCCATTGGAGAGAGAACAGGGGCGGGCGGGCGATGGGCGCTTTGCAATTGGCTGTGTGGGCTCCACATTAATTTTTTGTTATTTTTGTTCCTATTTTGAATCTTTCATTATTTGATTTATTTTTCCTAGCTGTCGCTCCTGTTATTTGAATGCTGACTTCCCCTTTATCTTTGTCACACGTTTAAAAATAAAAATCATAGTTCAAAGGGTAAAAATTCTTCGTAACATCATTATCCATAATCAGGGCGGAGCGGGCTCAACTATATAATGTTTTTTTTGAAGATATAGATAAGATTTCTTTATTGTAATTTTTTTTTTTTTTTGAAGATATAGATAAGATACCCTCTCTAGTGTAAAAAATATAGTAGAAAAGGAGTTGAACTCAAGACCTCCTTATTCAGGTTCTCATCTCATACCAACTAAGCTAAGTAAACTTGTTGATCTATTACTCTTTTTAACTATTTTTACCCCTTAAATTATCAAAAATTACAAAAAAAATACATATTTTTAATTTTTTTTATGTTTCCCTCCGGCTCAGGGGGCTCGAGCCACCGCATGCCCCCTCCCTCCGCCCATGTCCATAATAATATCCAATATCATATTTATTTATAATTAGTATGTTGAAAATTACAAATGATGGGAATATTTTATTTACCGCTGGTTGATATGACCTAGAAATTTTATATTCTTTTTATATGAATATAGCTAGATAGATTCTATGGGCGATATATGACCTAGTAATTTTATTCTTTAGACACTTTTTTTTTCTTCCTATTCTTACCCTAAACGTTTTTCTTGGTCAATGTATTTTTCAAGTCAATGATCAGTTCTAGCTGAGATCAGCTTTTGTTGGAGGTACAGGTTAAAAAATAATAATTGAAAGCATATTGATATTTGGTTGCATTTTGACTAGGAAATTAGACATTTAGAAATTCTAATTCCTATCAAACCTTTAATTTTTTAGAAATTTCAATCACTATAAAATACTTCCAATTCAATTTTATTCGTCCATTTCAATTTCTTAAACAAGCAGTTACAAGTGTACGCAAATGCATTACTGATTATGGATACGTTTTATGAGAGTGCAGACCGTGGATCCACCACCTAACGACGAGCTAGCAGCGATTCTAGAGAGAGCGGCGACCCCGGACAAGACGGTGATCCTGACGTACTTGAACGACGCCTGGGCGGAGCCGAACTCGGTGTTCGACCTCCTCCTGGAGAGCTTCAGGGTCGGCAACAACACGGAGCCGCTCATCAAGCACCTGATAGCGGTGTCCCTCGACGAGAAGGCGCACGCGCGGTGTCTTAGCCTCAAGCTCAACTGCTACTTCCTCAGGCTCGAAGGCTACGACTTCTCGAACGAGGCCTACTTCATGACGCCCAAGTATAAGGAGATGATGTGGAGGCGCCTTGATTTTTTGCACACTGTTCTTAGCCTGGGATACAGCTTCTTGTTCACGGTAAATCTATACAAACCCTTGTTCTCTTTAATTAACTTGTTCTCTTTGGATTGAATTCATTAGTTTATGAGGGCCTGAAATTGTGATTTAATTAGACTTAAAATTAACAAAATGTTAGGTTCATGTATTTAATTGGGACATCTATACAGGGTAGGAGCTTTTGGGGAAAAAATAAGGATGGTAGTATTATTTTTCAATTAATGAGTTAACTCACTCTTTTCTGCAAATTGGAAAACCTAATACTAATGCAGTAATGCCTAATTTTCCAAAAATAAATAAATAACAAAACTTGGGTTTTGGGACCGGAGATGATCAAATATCATGTGGACAATAATTAATGATAGAGCGAGACATTTTGTCTGGAATTCAAAAATGGATGGTTGCATTGTTGAGGAAGGAGCCTACAAGAAAGTGAGATACAAGGAAAAGTCAGATGAAGACGTACATTAGAGATCTGGCGATGAGAAAAAACCCTTTCTTGATTTTCAACCGTGGAAATGAAACACCCTTTTAGCGGCTAGCCTCTGTTTTGGGGCAATCGGCACAAAGTAAAAGGGACTTAATTTATTGCAACCATGGTTTTGAAAAAATACATTTAAGATTTAAGATCGGTCTGACACAGTGGGATTCTATTGCACTAGTGTCATCCAAAGATTTAGTGTCATCCAAAGATTTTCCGATACAAACGTTTGCATTTACTATAGTGTAGTACAAGTGCATATGTTTGCTTTATCCACACTTGCCCTCGACTTTGGGCAATTGGGCTTTACCCTTTTAAAGCTATTGGATATATATAGCTCAGTGGAAGAGACACTTTCATACCAAACTTTTCAATATTACTGGAACAATTTTGTTTTAGGGTTCTTACAATTATACAATTTGGACTCCACAGGATGCAGACATCATGTGGTTTAGAGACCCATTCCCGCGGCTCCATGACGAAGCACACTTCCAGATAGCGTGCGACAACTACAACCACCACCCAACAGACGTCCACAACTCGCCCAATGCAGGGCTCATGTACGTCAAGTCGAACAAGCACACGATCCTGTTTTACAAGCTCTGGTACTACTCGCGGCACTTGTACCCAGGGAACAACGAGCAGGAAGTGTTCAACATCATCAAGTTCGGCCCCCTCTTTAAGATCATAGGCTTGAAGGTGAAGTTCCTCGACACGACGTTCTTCGGTGGCTTCTGTGAAACAAGCAAGGATTTTAGCAAGGTTTGTACCATGCATGCCAACTGCTGCTACGGTTTGAAGCACAAGGTTAACGATCTTAAGCTGATTCTCGGCGATTGGAGAAGGTATTCGTCTTTGTCGCCCCCTGAGACACCGCCCCATCCCTTTAAATGGAGCGCCCCTAAACTGTGTTTAAAGCGCGATTGAATGTATGTTTGCACGTGGAATGTAAAAATCTATCCATCTTAATGTTGTGCCGGGAAGCAGGGGACGTCAGACACACCCCTTTTAACACATACGAATCGGGATGGACAAGAACTGTAAACCAGAGAGCCAAACTCAAGCAACCCAACTAACAATCAGACACAAACAGAAGATAAAATAACCAAGCACAAAGAACACCAGATTTACGTGGAAACCCCAAAACGGGGAAAAAACCACGGGAGACAGAAACTTCCACTATCAACAATAACAAGTGGGTACAATCTTCCCTAGACAAAGCTAGAGGCATACAACATCATCAAGCATCAACAAGCTTGGACAAATCTCCAATTTCATCACTCAATTGGTGGAAATCAACAACAACCCAAGAAAGAACACAAGCAAAGGGGATCTGAGATTGGAGGCTCAAAACGACGATCCAACCGTACAAAATGAAGCCTATGATGAGGTGAACAACATACCAGAAAATCGTCCCAATCGGAGGTCGTTTGGTCGTCGATCGGGGCACTTCAAAATGGGCTGAACAAGGGCATACGGGATTTCTCCATGCTCTCTCTTTTTCTCCCTTTCTCACTCTTTGTTTTCTCTCTCTTACTTTCCCAAATGAAAAGGCATCCCCTTTTATAAAGGAGGTAGGGTAAAACTTCACATGGTAAAAACCATATGGTAAATAGTCCATTGGACTCTTCCCCATATAGGAGGGAAACCCAACATAGCTCCCCCTCAATCCTATATGGGGGGCTCGAGCAAGCCCGCCTTTGAGCGGCACTTGATGAGCTTCTCCTTTGACAAAGTCTTCGTCAGCATATCTGATCCGTTGTCATTTGTGTGGATCTTCATGAGCTCAAAATCTTCATCTTCTACTCTTTCTCGAAGCCAATGATACCTTCTTCGGATGTGCTTGGTTCGAGAATGGTAGGCGGCATTCTTGGCAAGGTGGATGGCACTCTGATTGTCACAATAGAGTGGGTAGCTAGCTTGCTCCACTCCCAACTCCTCTAGGAAGTCTCTCATCCATATCAGCTCCTTACCAGCTTCAACTGCAGCCATATACTCTGCTTCTGTCGTTGACAAAGCAACACACTTCTGCAGTCTCGATTGCCATGAGACTGCTCCCCCTGCGAATGTAATCAGATATCCAGATGTGGATCGGCTCATGTCAATATCACCTGACATGTCTGCATCTGTAAAACCATCAAGCATAGGTTTTCCAGGACCAAAGCACAAACACACTCTCGAAGTGCCTCTGAGATACTTGAGAATCCATTTCACTGCAGCCCAATGCTCCTTTCCAGGATTACTCATGAACCTGCTGATAACCCCAACTCCATAGGCGATGTCTGGCCTAGTGCAAACCATGGCATACATCAGACTACCAACGGCTGAAGCATAAGGCACCTTCTTCATCTCCTGTTTCTCTTTCTCACTTATAGGACACTGATCAGAACTCAGCTTCATGTTCACTGCAAGTGGAGAACTCACGGGTTTAGCCTTGTCCATGTTGAATCTTTGCAGCACCTTCTCAATGTATCTTTCTTGTGATATCCACAACTTCTGATTCTTTCTGTCACGGGTAATCTGCATACCCAAAATATTTTTTGCAGGGCCAAGGTCCTTCATAGCAAAGGACTTCTTCAACGCAGTTTTCAAACTAGCAATCTTGTTGGTATCCCGACCAACAATAAGCATATCATCCACATAAAGCAAGAGAATCAGAAAGTCACCTTCGGCGTAATTCTTCACAAACACGCAGTGGTCGGCATGTGTCTTGTGAAATTTGTGGTCGATCATAAAAGACTCGAACTTCTTGTACCATTGCCGAGGCGCTTGTTTCAAACCATACAAGCTCTTTCTGAGACGACAAACCATCTTCTCTTTTCCCTTGACTTCAAAACCTTCAGGTTGCTCCATGTAGATTTCTTCTTCCAAATCACCATGAAGGAAGGCGGTTTTCACATCAAGCTGCTCGACCTCTAGGTCCATGCTAGCAGCCATGCCTAGAACAACCCGGATGGATGACATCTTCACAACTGGAGAGAAAATTTCATCGAAATCTACACCCTTTTTCTGCTCAAAACCCTTCACCACAACTCTGGCTTTGAACCTGGGAGGTGTACCATCTTCTCCAGACTTCAAACGAAAAACCCATTTGTTCTTGAGAGCTTTCTTGCCCTTAGGCAATTTCACCAAGTCATAGGTGTGGTTCTCATGCAAGGAACTCATCTCATCCTGCATGGCATTGTGCCACTCCTTCTGATGCATATCTGACATAGCTTCCTCGTAGCATTCAGGCTCTCCTGAGTCAGTCAACAACACATAATCGTTGGTTGAGTATCGGGAGGAAGTATGTCTCTCTCTGGTGGATCTTCTCAACTCAACTTCAGGTTGGATAGGGGGCTCCTCTTGTTGAGGTTGTGGAACTTCTGGTGGATCAACATCACCATCATCATGCTCATCTTCCTGCTGATTCTGAACTGAACTTCTCTGCACAACTTGAGGAAAAACGGGATCAAAGGTGACTGGAGCAGGAGAGGAAGACGACGGTCGCTGGAGCTTCCAGTCATCAATAGTCTTGTCTTCCATGAACACAACATCTCTGCTTCTGACCACTTTCTTGTCTGTAAGATCCCACAATCTGTACCCAAATTCATCCTCTGAGTACCCTAGGAAGATGCATGGCTTTGTCTTGCTATCAAGCTTGGATCTCTGATCTCTAGCAACATGAACATATGCTAGGCATCCAAAGACTCTCAGATGCTGGAAGGAAACATCTCTCCCAGTCCAAACCCTTTGTGGAACATCACCATCAAGAGGAACTGAAGGCGAGCGGTTGATGAGATACACAGCAGTCAACATTGCCTCCGCCCAATAGGACTTTGGCAGCTTTGCAGTCGACAACATACTTCTGACTCTTTCTGCTATGGTTCTGTTCATCCTCTCTGCAAGCCCATTCAGTTGTGGCGTCTTCGGAACTGTTTTCTCAAGCCTGATGCCCTGACTCTTGCAGTACTGCTCAAACGGAGCCCTGTATTCTCCACCATTATTTGATCTGACACACTTTAACTTCAAACCAGTCTCTCGTTCAACTCTGGCTTGGAACTCCTTAAAAACTGTCAGAACCTGATCTTTGCTTTTCAACACAAAAGCCCACAATTTTCTAGAATAGTCATCAATAAAAGTGACAAAATATTGTGCACCACCAAGTGACTTGCAATCCATAGAGCACACATCAGTATGAACAAGATCTAATGCATGCTTTCTTCTAGATGGAGGTCGAGTATGAAAGGCTACTCGATGTTGCTTTCCAGCTAGGCAATCAAGACAAGGTTTGAGAGAAATACCTTGCATATCCGGGAGAATGTCTTTCTTGGCAAGCATTTGCAAACCCCGCTCGCTCATGTGTCCAAGCCGCTTGTGCCATAGCTCTCCGGCACCATCATCAATCACATTTGCTTCTTCTCTGCAAATCTTAGCTTGCATCACATACATGGTATTTTGCTTCTTTGCCCGGGCTACAATCAAGTTTCCCTTGGAGCACTTCCAAACACCGCCTTGTGCATTTTGAGCATAACCATCATCATCAAGTATCCCAGAAGATATCAAATTCAATCTGATATCAGGAACATGGCGAACATTTCTCAAAATCAAGCTGCAACCAGTGGATGTCAACAAACAAACTGTGCCCATGCCAACAACATTGGACACGCCATCATTTCCCATCCTCACACGGCCAAAATCTCCACAAGTGTAAGACGAGAAGTACTCCTTGTGTGGAGTAATGTGATATGAAGCAGCTGAATCAACAATCCAAGTGCACTCACCACTTGCAAGATTCAAGGAACCTTCATCAGCCGCCACAAACAACTCCACTATTTCATCACTGATTGTAAGAGCGGCAGTGTCTTTATCTTCTTGATTTCTCGAAGTCTCTGACTTCTCAGGTTCTTTGCCTTTGTCCCTCTTGAACTTTCGGCAATACTTTTGAATGTGACCCGGCTTCTCACAATAATAGCAAATGTACTTGCTTCTAGACTTCGATCTCCCTTTGGACTTGTCTCTGTTCTGCTGTTGTCGTTGCTTACTCCTTCCTCTATTGTTACCAGAACCCTGCGTCACATTAGCTTCTGACTGTGAGGAGACACCCATCTCCTTCCTTCTAGTCTCTTCGTTCAAAAGACTGGCTTTCACACATTCCATAGTCAGCTTGCCTTCCGGAGCGGAATTACTAAGTGACACGACAAGTGTGCCCCAACTATCCGGCAATGAGGAGAGAAGTAGTAGAGCCTGCAACTCATCATCTAACGACATTTTCGCAGAAGCCAACTGATTCACAATGCCCTGAAATGTGCTCAAATGCACAACAATGCTCTCACCATCTTTGTACTCCAATTTCACAAGCTTTCTCATCAATGACGCCTTGTTGAGGGTATTCTTCCTCTCATACATCCCTTCAAGCTTATACCATAACTCATAAGCATTCGTGTCATTGGCAATATGCTGGAGCACACTCACATCAACAAATTGTCTAATCGTAGCAACCGCTTTTCGATTCAGAATCTTCCATTCAACATCAACGACACCCGTTGGAATCTCTTTGTGCACAATCGGCTCATACAGATCTTTCACATACAAAAGATCTTCCATCTTTATCTTCCAATCTGAGTAGTTGCCTGAATTCAACACAATCATTCCCTGAAAACTGTTCTTTTCCTCCATCCTAAACCAAATGCTCTGATACCAGTCTGTTGTGCCGGGAAGCAGGGGACGTCAGACACACCCCTTTTAACACATACGAATCGGGATGGACAAGAACTGTAAACCAGAGAGCCAAACTCAAGCAACCCAACTAACAATCAGACACAAACAGAAGATAAAATAACCAAGCACAAAGAACACCAGATTTACGTGGAAACCCCAAAACGGGGAAAAAACCACGGGAGACAGAAACTTCCACTATCAACAATAACAAGTGGGTACAATCTTCCCTAGACAAAGCTAGAGGCATACAACATCATCAAGCATCAACAAGCTTGGACAAATCTCCAATTTCATCACTCAATTGGTGGAAATCAACAACAACCCAAGAAAGAACACAAGCAAAGGGGATCTGAGATTGGAGGCTCAAAACGACGATCCAACCGTACAAAATGAAGCCTATGATGAGGTGAACAACATACCAGAAAATCGTCCCAATCGGAGGTCGTTTGGTCATCGATCGGGGCACTTCAAAATGGGCTGAACAAGGGCATACGGGATTTCTCCATGCTCTCTCTTTTTCTCCCTTTCTCACTCTTTGTTTTCTCTCTCTTACTTTCCCAAATGAAAAGGCATCCCCTTTTATAAAGGAGGTAGGGTAAAACTTCACATGGTAAAAACCATATGGTAAATAGTCCATTGGACTCTTCCCCATATAGGAGGGAAACCCAACACTTAATTCACATGTGCTGTGCAAATAGATTTTCTTGCAAATACGTCTGTCAATAGTGTTGAAGAAATTTGTGGGAAAACCATCAAGTTCGAGTGATTTACCATAGGCTTAGCTTTTTATCTTCTTTATTGAGTTACATTAATCCATCTTCCTCACTGGTTTCTTTTTCAATTGTATATCAAGATTTTTGTTTACACTTTACCCCCTGGATGGGCTGGCATATGGCGGACTCATAACTAATTAGATGTATTCTCCATGAATTTTTAAAAATTAAAGGCATATTAATCACTTCAATTTTATTTCAGTAGTGCTTTTATATTTTACTTAAATTAACATTCACACACTATAATTCATGTCGAGAGCTTTGAAATGAGAGGTTATACTAATCATTTTGACAAAGAAATAATAAGTTACACAAGTTTAAAATGTTCATGCTTGACTATATATTATTATATGTTAAGAGTGCAACAAGTTACATATTGACTAGGGTTGTTATTCAAGTTAAATAAGTCTAGTATTACTTGATTATATTTATCTCGTTTAGAAACGAGTCAAGGTTAAATTTGGACTTGAACTCGTACTGGGCTTGTTTAGTAAATGAATGAACTTGAGTTACGTTTTTTTTTTCAAGTATTATGCAATTTGCTTGCTCATGATATAGTAACTTAAATAATTTTTTTTAAATTTCATAAAATTCGAGCTTAACGTACTTTTGACTTGAGCCGATCTTTAATCAAGTTTGAAAATGTGATCATGCTTAACTCATTTAGTAAATGAATGCATAACACAAGTCAAAACTCGAGCTACTCGGCTCATATAACAATCTTAATATTGACTTAATATTTATATTATATTGTGTTTCCTATCCTTTTTTTTTCACGGATATATTTCATTTATTTTTTTAAAAAGAGAAAAAATGATAGCGTTTTATCATAAACCGATGACATTTAACATTTTATATAAAAATAACATCATCTATTGTCGCATTAGGTAGAATTCTCTTTATGTTGATTTAATCCAAAACGATGCTGTACATGTATAATTGTGCCCATGTTAAAATTTTTTGGTTCCGCCACCGCTGGCAACAGATCGATTGAAAGGGCAAAAAAATCGAGGAGTCGAACTTGCATCATGTATCTATCTAATGTCCAATCATACTAGGTGGCGGGTTCATTGTGCTTAATGCACTTTGCAAGGGCGCAAAGACGGCAAAGTTGCGCTTGAGGTGGCGACAAAATTACCAAAGCTGGTGTGTACGTGGTGGCGGTGGTGCCATCTGGTGGAGGTTAGATCGATATCGAGAAGTCGAATTGAAAAGACGAGGTGAATGAGAGTTGGTTGGTGAAGGCTGGGAGGTAGTTTAGGGTTTGGGGCTGGTTTGTGTTGCTTGGTGCCTTACCTAGTGGAGGTCAGATGGAGATGCCTTATCTGGTGGAGGTTAGAACGAGAAAGGAAAGAACTAGAAGAGTCAAGATGACAACACATTGTGACAGTCCCTTCAAAGACCATTTACTAATTACGATTAACTATTTTCAAAGAATGTAAGCAAAAGTCTTTATGGATATTCTTCGACATTCAAATTAAGCATGCGTATGTGAAAATCAAAGCAATCTATGTTGGAGAAATGTTCGAGTGGTTTTTTCCAAGTTGTTTTTTTGAAATTTTTTTGTTATGTTTTGTAATCCTTGTAATAAGTTGTAAAACAAGACAATGGTTTATTTGGTTTGTAAGATGCACTAGAAATCTAGGACAGGTTCTCTTAAGGCTCTACATGACTTAGCCATTGCCATGGTCAAAGAAAAGCTTATTGGACCCATGGTTGCACCATGATTAGGTCCAATGGCTAGCCTTGAGCCATTAGGTGAAGCTAAGTATGTTTGTTGCCTTATAAGAGTTGTTGGGTCCGGTTGTGGTTGATGCTTGCAGGCTTGTACTCACCTGGATTTGGGCCTATTCCATCTGGCCCAAATCTGGGCCCATTTCACTTGTCTCCCCTTTACAGCATTGTAACCCTAAGCCTATATATGCTCTCTTCCGGATGCCTTTGAGAACTGTAGCATCGTCTCACTCTCTCTGGTAAGCCAAGGGGCGACTAGGGTTAGGGTTTGGGAGAAATCACAGGGGTTTGGCTTTCTGGCCGCCTAACGTCGGCGATTCTCCTCAAGGGTGCTCTTCTAGGTTGATGCTACCAGAGTACCTTCTTGGTTGACGAAGAAGAAGAAGAATGGAGGGTTTTGCAAGGAGAAATCTCCCCTAAGATTTCTCGGTGTCCTTCACGGACTTTCTCTAACCCTATTCCTCGTTTATCTTCTTTGTCCTTGTTTGTTAGAATCGCGTCTTAGATCTAGTGCATCTAGAACCTCTGTAACCTGTCTTGAACCCTTGGTTGCTTAGTGAAATTGGGTAAACCTCCCCTCCTGAGGTTCCGCGGATGTAGGGAAACCGAACCGCGTAAACAAAGCTTTGTGTCTCTCGTTTATGCATGTTTATCGCTTTACTTGAGTTTGTCGAAAGCTATTCGAAGTAGAAACCCTAGATCAAACAAATTGGTATCAGAGCCTAGGCTTGACTCTCTTTTCGTTCACGAAAAGAAGTTAAACCGGCCTTGATCCTTTAAGCTTCCGCTGGATCTAGAGTTTACTGTCTTCGTTTAGTTTGTTTTTGTGTTTTCTGTTCTTCAGTAACAAGAAAAACCAAAAAATAGCTTTGTTTACTTTAGGTTTTCCTAGATCTAGCCTTCCTTGCGTTATATTCCTTATTTTTAAGTTATCTCTAACTTAGATCTGTGTTTTTCTATGGCAGAGAACACTGTGAGGATGAAGCCCTTCGATGGGTCCACTGACTTTGCCATGTGGCAAGTCAAAATGAAGGTTGTGTTGATAAAGGAGAAGTGCTGGAAGGCTGTGAAAGAAGCCTATCCTGTTGGCACAACAGATGCATCCAAGTTTGAAATGGATGAGCAAGCTCATTCAGAGATAATGATCAGGTTAGCTGACGACGTAGCTCGTCAGGTGGTGAGTAAAACTACTGCTAAAACTCTCTGGGAGGCACTTGAGTCTCTTTATTTGACTAAGTCTTTGCCTAGAAAGATATCTTTGATGTGTCGTTTGTTCACCTTTAAAATGGATGTTAACCTGTCATTAAATGAAAACTTGGATAAATTTCTTAGACTTACTTAAGAGCTTGAAAGATGTGATGACAAGGTTAAGGATACTCATCAAGCTGTTTTGTTATTAAACTCTCTGCCTTCACAATTTGACACTTTTAAGGATGTGATACAATTCAGTAATGAAGACTTAAGTAAAGAAAAAATCCTTGAGTCTATTATTGAGAAAAATGAGATTATGAAAGTGTTCAAAACCAAAAGTGAAAAGAAAGCTGAAAACAATGTCAAATCTGAGGCTCTCTTTACTAAGGCTAAGAGTAAAAACAATAACAAGAAGTCTAAGAAGAAAGAGAAGGAAAAAGATGAGTCTAGTTCTTCTAGGGAAGGTAACAGTAACAAAAATTGCCATTATTGTGACAAACCTGGGCATTTTATTAAAGACTGTTATAAAAAGAAAAAGGCTGATAAAAATAAGAAGAAAAAGGAAACTGCTGCTGTTCTTGAACAACAAACTGACTATTCCCATCAACTGCTTGTGTGCTCTTCTGAGGTGCCTGCTAATACTTGGATTTTAGACTCTGGCTGCACTATTCATGCTACTCTTGATAGATCTATGTTTAGCTCTTTTTCTGAGTATGATGGTGGTGATGTTTTGCTTGGTGATGACACTGCTTTGTCTATTAAGGGTATTGGAAATGTTCCTATTAGAATGTTTGATGGGAAAGTCAGGGTTCTCCAAAAGGTCAGGTGGGTGCCTGACCTTAAGAGAAATTTGATGTCTGAATCTATTTTGGATGATTCTAAGTATCACATTAACACTTACAGTGGAATTAAGGAAGTCTCTAAAAATGGGACTACACTTATACGCAGTATCAAGAAAAGAGGGCTATACTGTGTTATAGGCACTCCTGAATTGAACTGTACCACTGTTAAGGATGGTGTGGCACTTGATCATATAAAACTTTGGCACTCTAGACTTGGTCATATTGGCTTTAATGGTTTGAATCACCTGTTTAAATTTGGCATGATTAATTCTAAACCTGTTGATCTGAAACTTTGTGAGGCTTGCATCTATGGTAAGAAATCTAGACATGTTTTTCCTAAGTCTTCTTATGTTGCAACTAAACCTCTTGAGTATGTGCATTCTGATTTGTGGGGTCCTGCTCAGATTGATACTATAGGGGGTAGAAAATATTTCATATCTTTTATAGATCATTACTCAAGAAAGGTGTGGGTTTATTTGCTTAAATAAAAAACTGAAGCTTTTGATGTGTTTAAGACTTGGAAGTTGCATGTTGAAAATGAATCTGACCATAAATTGAAATGTTTAAGAACTGACAATGGCTTAGAATTTTGTAATCATGCATTTAGTGATTTCTGTAAGCATCATGGTATCAAGAGGCATTTCTCAGTCCCTGGCACACCTCAGCAAAATGGTGTGGCTGAGAGAATGAACAGGACCTTGCTTGAAAAAGCAAGGTGCATGTTATTCAGTGCTGGGATGAAACCTTATTTGTGGGGTGAGGCTGTCAACACAGCTGCATACCTCATAAATAGGTGCCCTTCTTCTGCTGTGGAGTTTAAGACTCCACAGGAGTTGTGGTCTGGGAAAAAGCCTGACTTGACACACCTTAGGCCCTTTGGATGCACTGCCTACACACATGTGTCTCAAGGCAAGCTGCAACCAAGGGCCCAAAAGGCAGTCATGTTAGGATATCCTGAGGGCACAAAGGGTTACAAGTTATTGCTCATACAGCCTCATGGTTTCAAAGTAATAACTTCAAGGAATGTGACTTTTGATGAGGATGCTTACCATTATAAAGCTGAACTGACAAGCTCTGTTGAGAATGCAGGTACCCCTAGAGCAGCCGAGGATCCTTCAACCTTCTTCTTACCTCATGAAGCTATCCAACCTCCAGATGATGAGGATGGTCCCTTCCCTGAAGACAGCTCCTCTCATGGTGGGGAGCATGACTCGGAGCTTCCTTCAAACCAAGAAAATGGTCATTCAAATGACCACAGTGAAAATGAAGTGCATTCACCCCACCAATCTGGTGGGAAAGTAAGTTCATCTTCCTCTCTCTCAAACTCTCAGTCTGGAGAGTCCTCTGTGAATGATACTTCTGTGCATCATATCCCTGATTACAGTGACTATCAACTCACTAGAGATAGAGAACCTAGGGCAATTAAACCTAATAGATGGTATATTAATTTTGCTGAACTGGAAGATGTTGATTTGGTGGAGTTTGCATTCATTTCTACTGAACTTGTTAGATCTTATACTCCTGAGTCTTTTGACCAAGCTATGAAAAATGCAAATTCTAAGTATTGGTTAAAAGCTATGCAAGATGAGTTACAATCTATGCTTGTGAACAAAACTTGGGTGTTAGTTCCTAAACCTAAAAATGCTAGGATCATAGATTGTAAATGGATCTACAAGTTAAAGGAAAGTGTAAAACCTCATGAACCACCTAGATACAAAGCTAGATTAGTGGCCAAGGGTTTTACTCAAAAAGAGGGAATTGATTACAATGACATCTTTGCACCTGTGGTTAAATATAAAACATTGAGGTTAATGCTTGCTGTTGCCACTGTTTATGACTGGGACGTGGAGCAAATGGATGTCAAAACTGCTTTTTTACATGGTGATTTGCATGAGATCATTTATATGAGTCAGCCAAAAGGATTTGTTGATGCTAATAAACCTGATCATGTTTGTCTTCTTAAGAAATCTATATATGGTTTAAAGCAGAGTCCTAGGCAATGGAACTTAAAATTTGATTCTTGCATGAAGAAACTTGGTTTCCAGAAAAGTAGTTATGACACTTGCTTGTATTTCAAAGGTGTTAAGTCTAAATCTTCTTTGTTTGTGCTCCTTTATGTTGATGACATCCTTATCTTGTGCAACTCTAAAGTTCTTATTGCTGGTGTAAAAAGGGACTTGAAACTACATTTTGATATGAAAGATTTAGGAGCTGCTAAAAGAATACTTGGCATTAACATCACTAGAGATAGAAAACAGAAACTGATGTGGCTTTCTCAAAGTGATTATGTGCAAAAGGTGCTTGATAAATTCAACATGAATTGTTCTAGACCCACAAGTATTCCCTTAGGAGGGCACTTAGACTTAACTAAGAAACATTGTCCCACTGAAGAAGCTGAAAAACAAAAGATGTCTAAAATTCCCTATGATGTTGCTGTTGGGTCTGTCATGTATGCACCAGACCTGACCTTGCCTTTGCTATAAGTGTTCTTAGCCGATTTATGTCTAACCCTGGCAATGTCATTGGGAAGGCATGAAGTATTTACTTAGATACCTCTGTGGCACCAAAAATTACTGCCTTGTGTTTGGTGAACATGCTTCAAAGCATGATTTGCATGGGTTTGTTGATTCTGATTATGCAGGAAATAAAGATGACAGAAAATCAACTTCATCCTATGTCTACACTTGGGCTGGTAATTGTATATCATGGAAGTCACAGCTACAATCAGTTGTAGCTCTGTCATCTACAGAGGCTGAGTATGTTGCTGCTACTGAGGCAGCTAAAGAAGCTTCCTGGCTGGCTGGAATACTTGGTGAAATCTTCCCTATTACTTTCTTACCTGTCTTACATATGGATAACCAAAGTGCCTTGTACTTGTGTAAGGATCCTGTATACCATGAAAGGACCAAACACATAGATGTGAGGCACCATTACATCCGTGTTCAGGTTGAAGAGAATCTAATAGATGTGAAGAAGATTAAGGGAGACCTTAATCCTGCTGACTTTGGTACTAAGATTGTCACAACTGATAAATTCTCCTTTTGCAGGAACTTCCTGCACATATGGGAGAATACCTAAGTGCCTTAGCTGTTCTTGAACCGACGACGGACTGGAGGGAATCTCAATTCACTACTGGTGACCAAAGAAGAACTGTATCACAAGGATTAGAAGGGCATTTGTTATGTTTTGTAATCCTTGTAATAAGTTGTAAAACAAGACAATGGTTTATTTGGTTTGTAAGATGCACTAGAAATCTAGGACAGGTTCTCTTAAGGCTCTACATGACTTAGTCATTGCCATGGTCAAGGAAAAGCTCATTGGACCCATGGTTACACCATGATTAGGTCCAATGGCTAGCCTTGAGCCATTAGGTGAAGCTAAGTATGTTTGTTGCCTTATAAGAGTTGTTGGGTCCGGTTGTGGTTGATGCTTGCAGGCTTGTGCTCACCTGGATTTGGGCCTGTTCCATCTGGCCCAAATCTGGGCCCATTTCACTTGTCTCCCCTTTATAGCATTGTAACCCTAAGCCTATATATGCTCTCTTCCGGATGCCTTTGAGAACTGTAGCATCGTCTCACTCTCTCTGGTAAGCCAAGGGGCGACTAGGGTTAGGGTTTGGGAGAAATCACAGGGGTTTGGCTTTCTGGCCGCCTAACGTCGGCGATTCTCCTCAAGGGTGCTCTTCTGGGTTGATGCTACCAGAGTACCTTCTTGGTTGACGAAGAAGAAGAAGAATGGAGGGTTCTGCAAGGAGAAATCTCCCCTGAGATTTCTCGGTGTCCTTCACGGACTTTCTCTAACCCTATTCCTCGTTTATCTTCTTTGTCCTTGTTTGTTAGAATCGCGTCTTAGATCTAGTGCATCTAGAACCTCTGTAACCTGTCTTGAACCTTTGGTTGCTTAGTGAAATTGGGTAAACCTCCCCTCCTGAGGTTCCGCGGATGTAGGGAAACCGAACCGCGTAAACAAAGCTTTGTGTCTCTCGTTTATGCATGTTTATCGCTTTACTTGAGTTTGTCGAAAGCTATTCGAAGTAGAAACCCTAGATCGAACATTTTTAGTTCCACGTTGATTGTAATTGGAGTTGAGGGGTTGTTTTTAAATGAGAGTTTTGAAATGGCTATCAAGAGTTGGGATAGGAATCCCACACGTGCGCACCACAATCACCACTGCCGGTCCATGACACGTGCACAGTGTGTTGCTGGTCACCTTTTACGTTTATTCGTCTTTTGAAAAACGGTTTCTGATTTCCTCCAAGATTTCAGCAAGTAGAGCGTCTTTCCTTTGTTTTAAAAACCGTCCAGCCCTTCTCTTTTCAAGAGACGTTCTTATCCGTCTTTTGAAAAACGGTTTCTTGTTTCCTCCGAGATTTCAGCAAGTGGAGTGTCTTTCCTTTGTTTTAAAAACCGTCCAGCCCTTCTCTTTTCAAGAGACGTTCTTATCCGTCTTTTGAAAAATGGTTTCTGATTTCCTCCGAGATTTAAGCAAGTGGAGCATCTTTCCTTTTTTGTTGGTCACCTTTTACGTTTATCCGTCTTTTGAAAAAACGGTTTCTGATTTCCTCCCAGATTTCAGCAAGTGGAGCGTCTTTCCTTTGTTTTAAAAACCGTCCAGCCCTTCTCTTTTCAAGAGACGTTCTTATCCGTCTTTTGAAAAATGTTTTCTGATTTCCTCCAAGATTTCAGCAAGTGGAGCGTCTTTCGTTTGTTTTAAAAACCGTTCAAACCTTCAGTTTTCAAGAGACGTTCTCTCCTCTCCTCTCCTCTCCTCTCTTCTTCTGTAAATCGGTAGCCGACCTGCACCACGGTGTCGGGACGTTTTTGCTTCTAAGGGCCGGCAGTGGCGGAAGGTCTTAGGGGCAGGTGGGGGCCATGGCCACCCCGAAATTTTTTAAAAAAAATAATATGTATATACTGTAGTACTCCTTGCATATTTACATTTACAGTAAATAGTTGGACCTGCTCAGACTAAACCAGAGCAAGAAAATAAGCAGGAAGAATGTTAGATGGCGCAAGCCAGATCCCGGGTTTCTAAAAATGAATTTCGATGGAGCCACTGATGGCTCGGGGCAATCCACAACAGGTTACATAATCAGAGACTGTGAAGGTAAAATGATATCAGTAGGTGCAAGGAAACTTGGAGGTTTATCCCCTCTATTGGCAGAAACTATGGCTTTACAGACAGGATTTAACGCAGTCAGGCAGATTCAGGGCACAAATATAATCATAGAAGGAGATTCTAAAACTGTTATTGATTGCCTGAAGTTCAATAAACCATGCCCCTAGGAAATTGAATTAATAATGGGAGATATTAATAGACAACTATTAGAAGTCGAACATGTATCTTTCTCGCATGTGCCCCAAGAGGGTAACAGGTCGGCCGACAAGGTTGCACACCTTGGCCGTCTTGTTAATGGGGCGGCCTTGTCATCACACACTGATCTTATTGATCTCATCCATCGGGATGCAATCGGTTAGGAGTTTCCAACTGAATTCTTACCTATTAAAAAAAAAATAGTTGGACCTGCTACTGCCTCATCATTGCATATTTACATTTAGATTTCCTAACGTTGGCTAATTTTTTTTTAAAGTTAGATTTCCTTTTTTTTTTATTTGTTTAGAACATTTAGATTTCCTAATGTTAAGATTTTATTTAGTTGACAAAAAAAAGATTTTTATTTAATTCAAATGGTGAAATCCTAGAATATCTAAAAAATCCTAATTCAGAAGGAAAAGGGTGAAAACAATTGATTCCTTCTTTCAAGAGAAAACAAGAACTTAAAGTACTATTTAGATAGAATTTGGGATGATTTGCACCAATATATCAATTCACACCCAACTTTGCAAAAATAACCATGGGGTGGATTATTTGCATGAGAATGACAAAATGTCATTTTTGTAAAAATTTTGGGCACCTTCCCAACAGGTTGAAGGTAACCAAGGGGGAGAGAGAGGAGGAGAAATGGAGACTCACTTTAATTGTTTTAAACTAATTTTTGACCATTTTTATTTGTTAAAATTAAAAAATAAATTTATTTTTGAACTTAATTTAATTTTATCTATCTATAGACACCCACTTTATACATGTTTATGGAAAAAAATATTTCGAAGTAAAGTTGGGTCTACATCGTATCTTGATCTCAATTTACGATTTACTCTTACTAGCCAGTAACTACTGTTGCCTAGCAAGTAACTACTCTTGTCTAGCCACTAACTACGATCTCTTAGCCAATATAAGACTAACCCCTATTCAACTATCCGCTTCACCTTGGTGTCCGACGAGGCAAAGAGCTGCATGTCGTGGTCGGAGGGAACCCCCTCCTCCATCCATCTCTACCACCCTTCCTCCACAAATCTCCCTCCATCTCCACAAATCCGACCGACCTCCACACATTTCCATTTTCCCTTTCACAAAATCCAAAAAAAAATGAAGAGGAAGAGCCACCACGACCGCCGCCCTCCACCCCGCCGTCGTCAACCTCAGGCCTCAACTTCCCCTTCTTCCTTCTCCTGTTCGGTTGTTGTGAACCCTCTCTCTCTCCCTCACTCTCCCTCATTTGCTTTGTCTTAAATCCCGCCCAAACACACCTTCAAAATTTCAAACTCCCGCCAAAAAAAAAAAGAAGAAAAAGTTACGATTTACGCTTACTAGTCAGTAACTACTTTTCCCTAGCCACTAACTACGATCTCTTAGCCAATATAAGACTAACCCCTGTTAAACCCTCCACTGTTCAACCATCCGCTTCACCTTGGTGTCCGGCGAGGCAAAGAGTCGTCGTGGCCGGAGTGAACCCCATCAATCTATCTTTACCACCATTCCTCTACAAATCTCCCTCCATCTCAACAAATCCGATCGACTTCCACGTATTTCCATTTCCCCTTTCACAAAATCCAAAAAAAAAAAGAGAAGAGGAAGAGCCACCACGACCGTCGCCCTCCACCCCGCCGCTGTCAGTCTCAGGCCTCCACTTCCCCTTCTTTCTTCTCCTGTTCAGTTATTGTGAACTCTCTCTCTCTCTCTCTCCCTCATTTGCTTTGTCATAAATCCCGTCCAAACCACCTCCAAAATTTCAAACTCCCTCCAAAAATTTTAACCCACTATAATGGGTAAGGGTGACTTGTTATTTTTGCAAATAAAAGTTACCTTTTGACATTTAACTAATTTTGTATGGGGGAGAGACATTTTTACAAAGGGGTGGATAAAGTGGTATATTGGGTACCATTTTCTCTAGAATTTGCTATAATTTAGTTTTTGTATGGAGTTTTGGCATCAAGTTCCCTCCTATATATGTACTTTGTTTTTTCGTATAAGTGAAAAAGGCGTAGGAAGAACCTCCTAAAAAAAATTTGGCCCCTGCAAAATTTCTGTCCAGGTTCCGCCACTGCCTAAGGCAGTGGTTCCCTTTATACCACACCACAACCTTCAAACACGGGTTTTTTTTACAGATCTCTTTCGGTCGATTTTCACGGAAATTGAGGCCTACATTTGGAATCGCACCAAAAAGCCTCGATCATGATCAGGTAAGCGTACGTTCTTGATTGGAGGGTAGCTGCTTGTTTGATCAGCCAAGTTATCCCTCTATCAGATTTACTTGACAAGTAGCAAATCACTACTGAATTTACTTATTCATATTTTTTCACTTGAATATCATATTGAGGCTTAAAAATATATCAAAGTGAAGTTATCGAGGAGTAGAACACATATAGATAACTCTTTGGATGAAAGGAGAGTCGATTACTCCCCTTGCCCCTTAGCTTTGCTCAGAGATGAAAATTAATCAGTGAATATCCAATTCATTCATTAATCCACCAGAAAATAAGGATGAAAACCCGAATAAATGGATAAATAAATGAGTGATAGATTAACGGATGATAGATTGGATCAGATACATATATGAATTCAAGGGATGTCCAATCCACTACCAGATTCGCCCACCTTATTTACTAAACTTGTTTTTTTATATGTAACTTGATTCCAACTGTTACATGCGTTGTTTATTGTATTTAGCTTGATTTGACATTTTGAGTTTCTTTCTTTTAAAATTATTTTGTGTACGTGGATGAGTATTTTAAATTGAAGATTATAAAATTTTATTTCTTTTTATGCCTATTTTTTTAATGTGAATTTCATATATATGAAATTGTAAACCTACATATTTTACCTGATCCACCCAATAATAATCCGTAAATGATTGGTGGATCAGTATGGATGAAAGATCGGGTAATGAAATAAATATATCCGAAATTTCTTTCAAAATGTTCAAGCTTTTTAAAATAATTATCACAATATTCTAGCTTTCAAACTATTTATCAAAATATTCAAATATTTACAAACTCCAACCCTCAAGCCGCCTCTTGTGTGCTAGCGATTCCGGTGGCCTGCCCCGATGGGCTGCTTGGCGGCTTCGACCTACACCCCCAACGGCAGGTCCTAGCCTAGCCACTCCCATCGGGTCTCAGTGGTGGTGGGTTCCAGTGGCGGCGACTATGTCGCCCTTCCTCGACCTCCTGGCCGCCGGTATCCTTCCGCCAGCATCCCTTTGATGGTCGTCTCTCGGCCTCGCGATCTCCTCCTCCACCGCTCAACAAACCTTCTGAAACCCTAGCCACCTCCCGCGGCCTTGGCGCTGACTCCTCCTCCGGCGTAGGCGCTGGCGCAAAACCCACATGAAAACCTTCGCCTCCTCCGGGCTATCTCACACTCTCTTCTCTCCAACCAATCCCTCCCTTACCCTCCGCGCCTGCTTCTCGCCAGCGCTGGCGGGCTTCCGACCTCGCTGGTTTCATTCCTTCCTCCTCGACTCCACAACAAACACGCCCAGCCTTCACCTCTCCCACCTAGAAACCCCAAATCACAAAATCAAACGCCCGATTCAACCATCAGTGTCAACATGCAAACCCAAATCTTCCTCAACAAATCTGATTTTATCTCCTTGATCCATAAAATCGAAAAACCCAAATCTGTTCTTCTCCCCTCCTCCCCTCTTCTTCCAAATTTTATAACCCCATTAAAAATCAAAACCCACAAAATTGAAATACCCAACATTGCCCATTGATGGGTGCTCTGATCTACGACCTTGGGTCTAGATCCGGCATCTCCACCACCTTTACACCATGACTTTGATTGTGTAACTTCATATCTCAAATTTTCGAGTACAAGCCATCACATGCAGCAATATTGATGAGCGAGTTTGCTCGCTCCCGTACGTGGATCCAGATCCGGAATCATCGCCTCAACCATTCCAAGCCAGGCTCAAAACACTGATCAGAAGAAATATGAATTTTAATTTTGTTGTCATTTTTAATTTTTATTTTAAAATTCTGTAGTTGTAATCTTAGATAATTTTTTTTTACTGTCCACCCTCTGCGTAGGGTTATTCAAGCCATTTGTTGATGGCTTCAAAGATCGCTTTGTCGATCTGCTTCTTGCCCAATGTCAAAAAAAAAATATTCAAAGATTTCAGCTTTTTGCTTTTCGATTTTCTAAAGGTACCCTTACTTTATACTAAATTACAAACTTGGTCTTAACTTTCTAATTTTCGACAATAATACTCAAGATGCAATATAGAATTCTTATAAATGACTTTTGGTGGTACTAACTACCATAATCTACTAACTATATTATGAATAATAAGCTTTCTATGGTTTTAAGCCCACCGCGCTCTGCAACTAAAACTTTAAGCTAAAGAGGTTTGACCCATACCTGAACGTAGTTACACTGGACCACCGACGTTCCTTAGCTTCCGGCTTTCTAGAGGTGGCTAACCTTCAACCAGGCCTCCCTTAGTCCAGATTGAGCACATATCTGTTTCGTTTCCTACCTCAGACCGTAGTCTCTAGCTTTTGGTTTTGATTTTGAGAGGGTTAAGGGATTTGAATCAAGAAGACAAAGTATTCAGAACATAGTGTTCAATTAAGTAGCTTTCCCTTTCTTAAAAACAAACTTTATTGAATTTGGGAAATATTACAACACACAAGCACTCTTAAATTAGAAATTAAACACACTTAACACTCATATAGTCATATCAGAAGATCCATTGAAAGGTTTTGAACTTTAGAGTGATGGAAACACCAATCTACTCAAATTCAAAACGTTTCTACTTCTCTTTCTGATTTACAAACTCTTATCTCTCTTCTCCTATGGTTTTTCTCTTTCTGGAATTCTGTGTTGAGAAGTCTGGGGAGAGCTCTTTATATAAAGCTACTTGAAGGGCATTGGATGCCTCTCCATCGACTAAATCAAATGGCCTACAGGCTGGCCTGATAAAGCAAAAGCACACAATACAATAATTTTACAGGTTCACGTGATAAAAGCAAAAACAGTAAAAGTAGAAAGTACAATAATTGTGCTTAGTGGATGATGATGGCTTTCAGTCGTCCAATTTTTGGACCCCTTCGTCTCCCATATTGGCTTCCAGGTCATCATCATTGTAATCTTGAACTAGATCTAGAGTATTATCAAACTCTAGATCTTGATCATTGTCTAGACCGAGATCAAGCATTAATCCTTCAGTGTATTCTCCATCCCATGTAATCAGTAAATCGATCATCCTCTCGTGTCCTCTTTATCTAAAAAGTGACCGGCCTCTATTTCTGCTAAGTAAAGATTGATAGATTCGGTCCTGTTTATGGCTTGCTGCATTAATGGATTGAGTTGTGGGGTTACGATGAAGGTTGTATTTCCAACTTTGAATATCCCACAATATGTCTGTCTGAACTTGGTGATGTAGTAGTAGATGTAAAAGAATCCTTTTGCTCTTGCCTCCCAATTATGTCTTACTACGTCGATTCTTCCTTCCACTACTGGATCTGTCATGTACCAATAGTCTTCCCTCATTAGTAGGAAGATTAGGTAATGTGGTAGTCGGGTTTTTCCCTGGCTAACATCTATACAGGCACTGATAACACGACAACAATCTATGTTTTCTATTTTTTCGAATTTTGTTGCTCTGAGGAAGACCTCCTTCTGGAACTTAGTGAAATACTTGCACAAAAAGCTCTCTTCTTCTTTCTTTGGCCATGGTCGTCTGTAATTGTTGATTTCGTTGCACATTCCATATTTTCACGATTTTAAGTAATCTGCATCTTCATTTGGCATGATGGGTAATGATAATCCTCCAAATCCGGCGCCAGTGGTTACAAAAGAATGGTTACACCATTCTCTTATCCTTGCTGGAGTATCGTGATCTCTCAAAGTTACCATCCCGTAGAAGTTGTCAAAATCTCTCATTCTCCATCTTCTACAGATGTCTTCCTGGAGTTCAGTAGGTAGCTGAAGAAATTTTATAATTATTTCTAGAGTTAACATTCATATAACCACTCCGTGTCTCGCTTGTAGGAGTCCACGACGGAATCTATTCTCAGTAAATCTTCCAAAATCAACATAAATATGAAAACTTGGAGGGGAAGCCCATCCTTGGTATCCTCGTATTTCTCCTAAGAGATTAATATCCCATGGGTGGAACACCCATTGCGGGTTTTCCCACCACGTTTGATTTCTCTGATCCATCAGCTAACTCTCTCGTTAAGCTGTCAGCTAGAGAATTTTTCAATACCTGCACATGTTCAATGGTAAAAGTGAATTGATTAAGGGCTAATTGCCAACACAGAAGTCTCCCATGCGCTTTCATATTATCAAGATTGTTATTTATGAAACCCAATATTCCTTTAAAATCTGTTCTGACTGTAAAAGGTTTAGGAGCTAAGAAGATTATAAACTTCTGGATTCCACGATAAATTGCAAGAATCTCCTTTTCCATGACAGTGTAATTATACTCAGATTTGTTGAAGCTGTCGCTGCTATACCTGCAAAGCTTGTTATCTTTCTTTATTTTTAAAACAGCTCCCCAATGATAATCACTAGCATCTGTTTCAAGAACTAACTCATCATCTTCATTAGGTCAAGTCAATATTGGAAGTTTTTCACATATTCTTTTAAGTTCTTTGACTATTTTAGTATCTAATTGAGTCCAACTCCAGACTTGATCTTTCTTTAATTTAACCTGTAGAGGTTTTCTCAACTTGGCTAGATCTTTAATAAAATCAGATACATAAGTAAGACAACCTAGAAATCTTTCTAGTTGTTTTCTATCTTTGATTTCATCAGGAAATTTTTCTACCTTTTCTATAATATGTTCTTGCAAAATAATTTGACCTGCTTTAATCTTTAATCCTAGGAACTCAATACATTTTTGAGTTATAGCTTTCAAGTCATGCTTATGTTGTTCTATAGTTTTAGAGAAGATTAAGATATCATCAATGTAAACAAGACAGCAATGTTTAAACTCTTTAAAGACATTGTCCATTCTTCTCCGAAATATTTGTGGTGCATTTTTCAAACCAAAGGGCATGACTACCCATTCATAGTGTCCTTGTGGAGCACTGAATGCAGTAAATGGAATACTTTTTTCATCCATTCTTACCTGCCAATAACCACTTTTACAATCCATTTTAGAGAACCAAGTGGCTCCCTGTATTCTATTAAATAAAACTGTCTTATTAGGGATATAATATCCATCAAAAACAGTATTATCATTAAGCTTTTTATAATTGATAACCATTCTAGTTTTTCCTCTTTTTTCTTCAGCATGATTCCTAACCATAAAGGCAGGACTAGAATGAGAACTTTTACTTTCTCGAATTAAACCTTTCTTTAAGAGCTCATCAATTTGTTCTTTAAATTCTAGTTTGTTGATCATTATAAGTGTAAACCATTTGTTTTACTCTAATAACAACTTTAGGATCTATTAGCTCTATGGTAGCAAATGATTTATCTTTTTTCCCAAAATTTTAAAGGATTTTCATAATATAACTCCTTACACATTTTTTCTTGTTGTTTAAGAATTTTATCTTTTAATGTTACTTCACATATAGATAGTGCAAATTCTCTTTGTGTAGGAAGAATATATTCCTTACCACGCTTAGTGCGCGTAAACTCTATTGCTTGGTGTGTATAGGCTTGTTTAATCTTTTTAACCCAAGCATCTTCTCCATTGATGTTGAAGACCATCATGTCTAGGTGCTGAGTTACTGGAACATGGAGTCTTTGGAAATTATTTCCAATTAACATATCATGTGAGGGCTGATTAGTAGCCCAGAGTGTAGGAATTACACATTGGACTCCTCCTATCATGATAGGTACATCAGAAGCTAATTCTGAATGAACCATGATACTATCATCAGCTATTCTAACTTGAATTGGTCTATGAGACTTTTGCCAAATAAACTCAGGAAATAATGCATTCCTTCCAAAGCATACTGAACATCCAGTGTCTACAAAGGCACATAACTCATATTTATTGAACCCTTCTAAGCAAATACTTATTGGGATATAAATGCTATTAGGGTTGGTAATCCTATAATTTTTCTTTAGTGATTCTCTACTGACATGTTCAAGACTTTCCTCTACCCTCATATTATTTCCATAAAGATGTCTAAGGTCTATTACTTCCATTCTCATACTCACTTCATCTTCAAATAAAGAATCTGTGAGAGATTCTTTTAAATCTTTAGCTCCTGGATCATTCCCATAGATAGGTTCACTAATGGTTTTAGTTTGATATCCTATTATCTTTCCTTTTTGTTCGGAACTAGATGATCCTTCTTGATTTTCTCGAACCTTGTGAACTATTGGAGGAATTGTTGTTATTGATTCCTTAAAAGGATAAGAACCTAGATCTACACTATGTCTGCCTGGTTCTCTTATAATTTTATTTTCTAATCTCTTGTTTAATGCTGCTATCATGCTCATTATGTCTTCATCTACCATAAACGATTTGTCTTTTCTACTAGTGGTAGCTCCCTGATTCCTTGGAGTAATACTAAGATTAGGATTGAACCTAAAACTAGTGTTCCTGGGTAAGCTTGGACATCTAGAGAGACTGGCTGGTGGCTTAGCATTCGTATGGATTCTACCTTCTTCATCTATGGTTAAAACTTTATTACTGCTAGTACCCGTAGAATTTTCAAATGCGTTTATCCAAATGGTCTTAAGTCTTATCTGATCAGGTCTTAACTTAACAGGTACAACTTCTTTGCTTGGACCTATCACCTCGTGTTTCTCAGCTTCTACTATATGGCACTTTTGTGGAGGATTTGTGGTATTCTCAAGTTTATAAACTACCTTCCATTTTAATCGTAAAGGACAAGTTCCTTTATGCATGCCAATACCTTCTGTTAATAATTTTATAGCTAAAAATTTAGATGCATAATGATCTTCTAGACTAACATAATAGTTAGGCCTAGAGATCCAAGAAACTGCTCCTTGACTCAAATTACAGACTATACCACTGATGCATTGATCACTAAACTTTTTATTCCTAATGTCACAAACAAAATTAATGCATTGCACATCTTTTCCATAGTCTTGTAATGGAGTTATAATTATTTGGATGCCACATATGAAAATATATTTAAATTTTTTATCTTTGTTGTGTTTCTGAATGTTTGCCCAATTGATTAAGTTTACTTCAGTTGCTTGATTTTCATTATTCTTGACAGTTACATCTCCAGACATTTCTTCGCAAACATATTTAGCATATTTAGAGAATAATGATTTTTTAACAAACTATTCTTTAGCGATGATCGGGAAATCAACCCCTGATCTCGTCATTTCTTCAACTTGTTCCTCATCAATAGAGGTTTCAGCTTGCTGAAGTTGGGCTAAAGTAGTCATTTCATATTCATCAGAGAACTCACTAGGAGCTTCTCCTTCCATCATCTCATTAATTTCTTCACCTTCTATTGACTCATTTTCAGATTCTATATCTTCTTCAAGCTTTTCTTCTATTATTTCTATTATCCCTTTGTTATTTCTTAGGGCTAGATCTATTGCTTCATCTTCAGATAACTCGATGTAATCCAAACTACCTAGGGCTTCTGCTAATTTGTTGTTCTTCTTGTTTTTGCATTCATTAGCATAATGACCGGATTCTCCGCATGCCCAACACTTGCAGTTTTTTTTTTTCAGGACAGAACGAGGCTTTCTGGAAAAACCTTCTGTTTTTAGAGAATGGTCTTTTATAATACTTTTTATAATATTTTTCACCTCTTTGTTTATTGAAACTTTTTCTCTTATAGTTTCTTTTTCCTTGGTAATCTCTATTGTTACATCCCCATTCTGTTGGCGTCTCCCAACAAGTTAAAAATTGTTTCTTCATTCTTTGGGTGCTTCTTATGTCTCGACATTTTCTCTCAACCCATTTCCTAACATAGGAAATTTTGTTATCAAGGGTATCTTTATCTCCAATTTTAATTAACTCTCGATACTCTTCACTTATTTGTTCATTAATTGGGGCAGGATGTTTATCAAAGAACATTTGTAGATTAGTGTTGTTTTCCCCTATCTTATAGTAATACTTCTTGAATTCTGTTATATAATTATCGACATATTTCATGTTACAGATTTCAAAATTGTTTAAGGTTCTTTGCCATTTTAAAGCTTCCTTATCTTCATATTCTTTTTATCCAATGAATTCGTCTTCTATTAATTCACATATTAATGTGAACATAGTCACTGGACTTGGCAAATTCCTAAGTTCTTGCTTTGGTTCATCTCCAATGGCTCCATACCAATCGGCAATACATCCATAGAAGCTATGTTCTATATAATTAAGGAATTGGGAAGAGTTCCATTCTACATTCATGTTTAATACACTCATCATACTTTTCTTCCAGAACTCTATAATTTCACGCCTATTCCTCACACCATCTAGGTTTAATTTATAACCTGTTTCACTTATGGGTTCTAGATTAATTTCTCTTTGATTTGGTCTATGGTTTGACATAATGCTTACTCCAAATCTTTCTTTCTTTTCCAGAAATTCTTTAGGCTTTAACCTAGGTCTATAATTACTGGTAGAACCATGTTCATATCGCCTGTAATATCTTCTAGCTTCATTTTGTTCTACAGGTTCATTCTCTCTCAGCCTTCTTTGTCTTAAAATTTCATTTAACCTTTTTTGGACTCTAGATATAGGAATGTTTTCCATATCTTTTAGGTTAATTAATCCCATTTGTTGATATACAGCTTCTTCATCAGAATTCTTTTCAGACTCGTCGTCGCTCATGACCTCTTGGTTCATAAAGTTGGTTTCAATGGCTTTTTGTTTTTGTAATTCCAACTTCCATTCTGGATCATCCAACTTAGTGCTGAATCTCCTTGTTTGTCGAAGTGGATGGTGATTTATTTTTAAGATTTTCGTCTTGGTCTTCTTCTTCTATAGTCGCTTTGTTCTTTATATTATCTAATTTAGTAGAAAACTTCTTTTGGATTTTTTAAATGGATAACTATATTTAAAAGGATCTCATTTTTTTATTTCACCACCTGATGTTAGGCTTATCTGATGGCTAATTTCGTTAATGGCTTTTAGATTTGTTGAGTGATGTACTTCGCCTGTTTCTTTTAAAGTCTTAAATATTTTACTGCTAATCTCAATATATAATTGTTCTAATTTTTTAACTTCGAGTTTTAGATCTATAAGTTGGTCTGAAATGGCATTTAAAATTGCTCTAAAATGCTTATCGTTTATATCTAAATGTAATGCATGAGGATAAGTCTTATGGGGGCAATTAGTAGACACCTCTAGATTGTCTTATAGATAAATACATATTATTTTTAATTAACTTGGCTCTGATACCAAATTGCAAGATCAAGGTTCTAATTATAAATTTTTAATGCGGGATATAAACTAAATACGTAACATACAAGGATATTAATGCAAATTATAAAAAGATATGGTGATTTTATATGATTTTTGCTTTTTATAGGAAATTATAAAAGACAAGTGGGACCTAGTGAATATTTTGACAAATATTTTCAAACTCTAAATTTTTTGGTAATTTTTTTTTTTTTTTGTGATTATTTTGGCATTAACCTCAATATATCCACCCTTCCATTATGTTTATTGATTTTTTCTAAGACAGTAATTTGTTGTCAACCATTACTCGAGTCACCCCTAACTAATCTAATCCAGTAATCCCTAATCCCAAGCACATGCAATTCCAAGATCTGGGAACTTCAAGCATTGAAGAGGCCCAATAATTGAGCCCAAAATTGAGCCCAATACCAATTCTAAGCCCAGTTACAGCCCACTATCATTTTCATTCCTACTGGTATCTATTTTGGTGTATTGGGCGGCTCAGACCACAACAGGGGAATTCAATAGAAATTGTCCCACAAGAAACGAACATGGACGACGAATCACCTCCGGCCGCCGACGAAACGGCGCCGAACCTCCCGCCGGCATCTCTGTTCCCCGTCGCCGGCTCCACCGCTGCAGGCGGAGCGTCCGACGGAAGTTCCCCGTGGCTTCGCAATTTCAGCTTCACCACCGACCTTTCCGTTGTAAAGGATGCCGTTTCGTCACACTATGGCAAAATCGCACCGGAGGAGGAGGAGGAAGAAGATAGCGACGGAGAATACGGGAAGAAGGAGGAGCCGGATACGGCTGCGAAGTCCTCCTACCAGCTTCTGGAATCTTCTGGGACGGATAGTGAAGAGAGAGAAACTAGGGAGAGGGATAAGAGGCCGAGGAGGAAGAAGAAGAGGAAGAAGAGATCCTCTGCTTCTGATGATGGTGGTGGTGGTATCGGGAAGTTGCCTTTTCATTCCAGGCACTCCAATGTTCGAGCTTGGGCTGGTTCTGAGACCAAAGCTTCATCTAAGGATTACTATGTGGATTCGCGAGGGGATCCCGATAATTTGGCATTTGGTTCCTTATACAGGTAACAGTGTTTTTTTACTGATTTCCCCTCTTTTGTTTATTAAGAGTTACAATTTCGAATTTCATGATTTCTTGAATTGCCTCTGTTAAGAATGGCAATTGTATCTGTTTATGAAACAGGAAGTTAAATGATTGAATCTCTGTAGGACAAATATAAATGCAGAATTTTCTTTAGTGCACAAGTATCCATTGAAATTTGAATTGTTATTCCTAGAGTAGCTTAATAATTTTCAAAGAATATGTATACTCATGTCCTTAGTTCTTTCTTGCTGAAATTGTTTCGTCAATGCTGCTGTACTTCTTCTTTAGCATCAATAGCCTAAATTTGAGATCCTAGAAATACATATGAAGCATTTTTTTTAATACTTGCTGCATCCTTCATGTAGTTTATATCCTGTCCGCTGCAGATAATCAGTGTGATATTCCATCGGGTGTAATAATACTCGGTAACATCATGTCTATGGAGTTGTAAGTTGCAAATTGGATAGCATCACTGGAATTTATTGCACTTAATTCTTCCCGTCTAGCATTTGTCTTTTTTTTTTGTTTTTTATCAACTAGCATGACCTTAACTATGGAGTTGTATGTTGCTAATTGGGAGTTGAAATGGCTAAATACCCTAATCACTACTGGAGAAACTAATGTGAATACGATTGTGTGTGGGAATTGAACATTTATTTGAGAGCAAAAGGTAAAATGGGAAGTATGTGGAACTGGAACTGGTGCCTTTATTGCTCTCATAAGTAGTGTAGGTGTTAGTTGGTGGCTTCAAGGAGTAATTCAAAAGACTTATTTCTGCGCAATTTCACCTTATATACTGTTTATATGACACAGGTTGGATGTTCCACGATACAAACTCTATAATTCCATGCGAAAGATGGGGGGTCATGTTGGAGCATATTCTCGATTCAATAACAAAGGCTTGCTTTTTGCGGAAGAGAATGATGTTGATGCTTTGGAGGGTCAGTTGAAGTCAAATGGGCGATATTGGTCAGCAAAGTATTCCGCTTTAGAACGACATAAAGACTTGAAGAAAGTGAAGATCTCTCCAATTGAAAAGTCTGATGATGTTTCGTCAGATTATTTTATTCCACTGTTGGAACGAGATGATGATAATGGTCCCTCGTCAGGACCTGCAGAGGTGGAGGAGTCATGGGAAGATGAGGTGTTGCGAAAGACGAGGGATTTTAATAAAATCACTAGAGAGAATCCAAATGATGTTAAGGCGTGGATGGAATTTGCTGATTTTCAAGACAAGCTTGCAAACTTGCAACCACAAAAGGGTGCTCGCTTGCAGATGCTTGAAAAGAAGATTAGTATATTGGAAAAAGCTACTGAACTGAATCCATATGATGAAGATTTGTTACTTTCTCTGTTAAAATCATATCAACGAAGAGACAATATTGACACCCTGATTTCGAGATGGGAGAAGATACTCATGCAGCATTCTGGAAGTATCAAGTTGTGGCGAGAGTTTTTGCATTTTGTTCAGGGGGAATTCTCCACATTTAAAGTTTCTGAGATGAGAAAATATTATGGGTTTGCAATCCAAGCTTTCTCAGCTGCATCTATCAAGAAGAATAGGCAGGTTCTGATTTCTTCAATAATTCTTTCCCAAAAGATTCCTATAATAATATTGGAGGCGTATTATGTGTATTTACCATCTTGGAAACTCGAATTCGCTTTCAATATCTTAAGCAGTGTGCATATGTTATTTTTTTAACCATCTTTTTTTTGCCTATGATATTTTGTTCATCAGTCTTTAGTGAAAGTTAAGAACCCATTGATAAAAGTGCAAAACTGCAAATAATGAGATGCATTTAAAAAAATTCTTGACTGAACTGGGTTTGTCTTTCATTTTTGTTCCTCTTTTTTGAAGAAGATACATTGCCCTCTTATGAAGATTATGCACTCTCGTATTCTCTTAGCTTATTGACAAACTTTTTCAGTTCCCAAGAAAAGGAAGAAGTGTTTAGACTGATGTCATTTTCTCTTTCATACACAGAACCGTTCAGGGGACCTGCATTCTCTGGATGCTTCACTCATCGAGCTTGAACTTGGCATGGTTGATATAGTCATCAGTCTTTGCATATTCGAGTGGCAAGCTGGATTCCAGGAGTTGGCAACTGCTGTGTTGCAAGCGGTAATGGAGTATAGTTTATTTGCTCCTTCTTTACAACTCAATGAGCAAAGTAAGAAAAGATTATTTGAGCATTTCTGGAATAGCTGTGGTGCTAGAGTAGGTGAAGACGGTGCACTCGGCTGGTCTACTTGGATGGAAAAAGAAGAGGAGCAGAGACATGAAGTTACGAGTGTATCACCAGATAAAGAAGAGGAACAAGGTGGATGGACAGGCTGGTTCGTTCCCTCACCTAAAACTGAGGAAAATGATCTGGACTGCAAAGCTACTGGGGATGATGATGTAGTTGGGGAGGGAACTGAAGAAAATGTAGAGAATTATGATGTTAACGAAGATGATATTGCTTTGCTGAAAATGCTAGGTATTAATGTTGGTGCTGAAGCTACCGATGAGGTACAAGATGCAGAAACCTGGACCAGATGGTCAAAGGAAGAGTTGTTAAGAGATCAGAATCAATGGATGCCTATTCATACCAGTTTAGGTGCCCATTCTTCCTTGAACCTGGTTTCTCTTCTACTCCATTTGTCTTACCAAAATGTTTTTAGGTATATGTTCTTGGAATGACTAGTTTTGTGGTAATGAGAATTTTCTTAAGAAAAATCTAGTTAATATTATACAGAGTATTTCACATTTCATAATTTTCCATTCTATAGATAAAATAAAATATTCAGATAATGTCCATTGTCATCCTGTTTAATGTCTACATTATTTGTTTTTGCTTCTTTTGTTTAGAATGGATATTTATCTTGGATCCTAGAATGAATTTGTCAGTCTGTAGAGTTTGAATGTTTGACCTGATATTTATAGCAGGTTTTCTGCTGTAAGCATTGTAAGCTAGATCAATAAGGTTTATAGAAACATATTGTGCTTTTGTCTTTTAATAATTGAAATAAGCTGAAGTTGTAGCTCATTTTTCTAAGCTGAAGTATTTAATGTACAGCAGTTGTGAAGTTAAATCTCCCAGCTATATTTGATGCAAGAATTTAATTCTGCTGAGAAACATTTGTGCAAAAGCTAGGCTCGTGTTTCTTCTTACTATGCTAATCCAAATAGGCTTCAAAATTGGCACTGTTACATGCTGCTGACATGTTCAATATTGTCTATGGTAATTCATCTTTGATGGGATATCTTTAGTTGAATTGATTTCTTTTCGGTTGTGGAAGTTCAGCATTGTTAACAATTATAGCCATTTCTAAGATTAGTTTTTTTTTCCCTTTCGGTGAACAACTTCTCTTGTTTTTATTGTAGATATTCAGCATTGACCAAAATTTACTTGAGGTGCAGGGGCTTCTACTAATGAAGAGGGGAAAGTTGAAGGAGAAGAACAACTTTCTAGAGTCATATTGTTCGAAGATGTCAGTGAATATCTTTTCTCATTAACCTCAGCTGAAGCCCGCCTTTCATTAGTATACCAATTCATTGACTTCTTTGGCGGGAATGTGTCCCAGAGGTTAGCATTTCTATTGCCACATATACCTGGACTGAATATGGCTATGTGAAACAAAAGATGCTAAAGGAGAAAATAAGCGGATAAGCTGAAGAAGAAAAAAGCCTTGTTTCGATAGGAACTGAGAAATGAGTTGGTTACCTCCTTATCTATATGTAAATTTTGTTTGTAATACACGGTTCCTGTTTGAGAGCTTTTGCCAATCAGAATGCTGCGTAAAATGGGATTGCTCTGAACATTGAAGAATTGCTGCTTAACACATGATTGTGGGCCTATGTGGAACACTCCAAAATGCCGAGGGTTGTTTTAGTAATAATATTGATATGATGTTTCTGCTGGATTGTGCCTCTGGCGTATTATACTGGTTAACAGATAGTTTACTTTTCTTTGATGTGGCTAAATAGAAGTACTGATCTACAAGAAAAAAGGATTTCCTCAGTGACATTGGGTTCTGTTGTCAATAAATGACCTGTTTGTGATTTCCGATGATTTGATAGCAAAGCACTTGGAAAAACTATTTCATGTCGTGTTTGTTATTTGGGAATTCCGGAATTTGTTTGCTTTCATCAGGGAATTTAACATGTATATATTCAATTTTTTATGGATTCTTTGAGCATGTTTTTTTAATATATTTTTTCTTAAAGTGCTGATATTACTTTTGTCCTTGTTTCTGCAGTATGTGCACTAACAGTTTAAGTTGGACTGAAAAGATACAAAGCTTAGAGATCTTGCCTGATTTCATTCTGGAAGAACTGAGAAAGGTTAATGATGCTTTAGCAAAGGTGGAAAGTGGTTTGGTTGGATTTAGTTTGGAATCCCTGTTGTGTCAGAATAATACCTCCAGTAAGATTGATATGATGAAGTTTCTTCGCAATACTATCCTGTTATGCTTAACTGTATTCCCTCGGAACTTCATTCTACAACAAGCACTGCTTATTGCTGAGGAGCAATTTATTGCGGGAGCTGATGCTCTGCACTCCACATCTACTCCATGCCAAGCACTAGCAAAGCGTCTT
The DNA here is from genome assembly GCA_037127255.1 of Persicaria tinctoria. Classification (NCBI taxonomy): domain Eukaryota; kingdom Viridiplantae; phylum Streptophyta; class Magnoliopsida; order Caryophyllales; family Polygonaceae; genus Persicaria; species Persicaria tinctoria. The sequence goes on from JBANSL010000012.1 coordinate 17,344,612, forward strand.
TTGAAGAGTGATAGGCAGGTATTCCCTGATGCACAGTTCTTTAACTATCTATCTTTTAAAAGGTTTGAGATTTTGGTTTGTCGAAAAATATTTTCTTAGCAATGAAATACTGCTATAGGCACTTGACAGTTTGCTTGCTCCGGCCGTGTACAATCACACTACATAGTATTTAACTATTCTGATATGATTAAAATTTTGTAGTTTAATATGTGAAATCTTCCGTTTAATTCAACATCTTCGTTAGTGGTTCAACGATTTTGGGAACAATTGTTTTATTTTGTTTTAGTCTTGTGATGTATGTACAAGTGGTCCATGGATTCATTTTCTGGTAAATGGAGCAAAGGTTTATATGCCATATTACTGTTTTTTATTCTCAAATTTTGCTGATAGTAGCTTATTTTAAAGAACAGTTCATCCTGGAATGAGATCTTTACAGAAGCCAAAATTTTATTTTTGCTTTGAGTTGATGTTTTTGCTTTTGTGCAAGTTGTTAGTGGCTTTTTGTTCGGTAAATGGAATTAGAATAAAAAATCAATATATCCTTGTTTCACTTTTTTGAGTTGCGTAATTATGAAAAAATGAACGCATTATAAATTATTGATTGGCCAAACATTCCTACATCCCAAAAATGAAAAGCATTATAAATTATGTTCATCTTTATTTTGTACAACCCTGCAGCTACCTGTGTCCCGTATGGTAAAGGCTGTGATATGATGTGCTGTTGTTTTAAAAAGCTGTGGTGGGGACCTAGATATGAATGTGAATGAGATGTTTGCGCTGTTGTGCAGATACAAGTAAAATAGTTATTGGCTGATATCAAAGGTCATTCTAGCTGAAAGTTGGCTGTATTTTCATATTACTGTGATCTGTCACGTAGACCTTTGATGTTTCAAGTTTTGCCAACTTACTAGCAACTTCATTCTGTTAGTCACTTTTGAGCAGAACTACCTGCTACTATTAGAAGCACCCTGTTGCATGTCTGTGTATATCAAGGAAAAAACATTTGCATTATGCTAAGAAAGAATCGATATTATATAAGGAAGCAGTATATGTATATATATATGTTGCAGCCTGCAGGGCAGACGCATCAATGTGTATTGCCACACACTACTTTTGTCATTAGCTATACTGAATTCTGTTTATCTGTGTCAATGCTTGATAGGATGTCCTACTATGTGGTGTTTATGCCCTAAGAGAAGGTTCTTTCCGGAATATTGGGCATGCCCGGAAGGTGTTTGACTTGGCACTCTCGTCCATAAATGGGCTTCAATCGGTATTTTACCCTCCTTTTTGCCTTTTAATTTCTTCATGTGATGATTTTTGTGTGTGTGTGTGTGTAGTTTAGCTGAAGTAACTCCCTATATATTCTGATCCAGGAGCTATTTTCTCAGTTGAAAACACTAAGTTAGGTCTGACAAATACCTTTAATTTTTTTCATTTATATAACAACCAGTTCTGAGAATGTTCCTTCTTTCCCCTATAGTATCTCTAGATTGCAGGGTGTATATGCTTTTTGCACTTCTTTGTTTATGCATTATCAATTGAACTTCTTCACACAAAAAATGATGTTTGTCCATTTTTGTTTTGGTTTGAAAGGTTTCCATCTCTGGGCGAGCTTTCATCTTGGTTTGGCTTCTTCAATTAGCATTCCTATTCCTTCATATTATAGGCTGTATAATTTGTTCTAGCTTCAGTATGGACTTATTATTAACTGTTCTTTACATATTTTTTTATGTATGAGGTCTCGTCTTCACCTGTACATTAAATGGATAGGATTGTTGAAGAATTATTACTATTAAGGTTCTGCTTGCAACAAGAGCAGCTCTTTTTTATTGTTTTGGCACCTGAAACTTTCATGCTCTTTTGTTTTGTTTGAACAGGAAATTCAATCACTTGCTCCCATATTATATATCTGGTATAGTGAGATGGAACTTTCAAATGATTCTGCCAGTATGACAGATTCCTCATCACGTGTGATACACATTTTATCTTGCTTAGGAAGTGGAGTCAATTATAGTCCATACAAATGTCAACCATCAAGTGTGCAGCTGCTTAGGGCACACCAAGGGTTCAAAGAACGCCTGAGAACAGTACAGTCATCATGGGCATGTGGTCATATAGATTATGGGTCAATTGCTCTTGTTTATTCCGCTGCTTTATTTGAAGAGTTGACCACTGGGTGGACAACAGGAGTTAAAGTGCTGTCAGATTCTCTGTCAATGGTGCTTAAAGGTGCATGTTGATATTGATATTTTATTCTCCTTTCATTAATTAATGATGCTGATGCGAAGTTTTTTTTATTTTTTGCATAAAAATAATGCTCAGATTTTGCCCTGTGATGTGGAATTTCTTGCTCTTGCTAGAACAATGGCTGGTTATTTTGGTTCATTTATTTGCATGATAGTTACAGTTTCACTGTTATTTTACTATAGAAGCTATTGAGTCACTATACATCGCAATATGCTATCATAAATCAATGTCGATCCTGTGGAATGTGATATTTATAATCGGACATTCTTTATAGCCGTGGCTATCTTGTTGTAATCTAGCTGGGGTTGTGTATAAGCTTGAGTTTTGTAACTGAAACTTATCCTTGTAACTCCCTGAGTTTGATAGTGAAAGAATATGATTTATTGTATATAGATTTATTCTCTTTTAAGCGTTTTATGTGCTATCTTGTTCAAATAGAAAAAAAGAGTTTTTATGATGAAAGGTATATATTACATGATATCCATGCTGCAATGAACTCGATTGTTTTTTTTATCTTCCTGTCTGCATCATACTACATATGTCAATGTATTGGTTGGAACTCTTTTTAGCTCCCAGTGTTATGGCTTATGGTATATGTAATCATTTTTTAATTTGCACAAACTTGCTATATTCCTATACTCCACTTTAACACATCTTTTACTTTAAATTCCAGAGAAAAGAAGTCAAAGTTCTCATCTTGAGTATCTGTTGAGTTGTTATTTGAGGATGCTAAAGAGGCATTGTCAGCAAGTTGGGCTGTCAAATGTACTAGAGACTGTTTTGCAGGGACTGCAGATGTATCCTTCCAGTCCCCAAATTTTGCAATCTTTAGTTGAGCTTTGCCATCTGTATAGTGTACCTAATAAGCTTCGACTGATCTTCGATGAGCACTGCCACAAGTAAGATTATACGGAGTATTTCTTTCACTGTGTTTATTTTTTATTTCTGACTGCGTAGATTAACCTGCAAAAATGGTGAAGCAATACTTTTGATTACCTGGTCAATTTTGAATGATCCCGTATTCCTTTGCTAAATGAAGTGGCGAACATATGCAATGTCTCATGGACATTTGGACTATTTATGAAACGTATTTGCTTCATGTACGTTTATCCAGTATTGAGCAACTAGCATCCCTTTCCTTTTTGAATAAAAAACTTTTGTACCTTCTGTTGCCTGTTGGAGATGGATTATGGGTGATAATTATGATTTAAATAGGAGAAAAAACTAGAATAAACAACTTAAATGGATGAGTTTAGCTCAATGTTGTTCTGCAACTGTGAAATACTGCCTTTTTCTCTTTCGATTTTGTTCCAAATAATTTGTATCAATTTGTTAAGTAACTTATATTGTTTTATGGGGATGCTTCAGGAAACCATCAGTTGTAGCTTGGCTTTTTGCCTTGTCGTTTGAGATGTCTAGATCTGAGTCCCGGCACAGAATTCATGCGCTTTTTGAGAGAGCACTGGCACACGACATTCTTCAATCTTCTGTTATACTTTGGCGTTGTTATATTGCGTATCAAATAGATGTAGTTGGCGACCTGGCTGCTGCGAAACGAATTTTCTTCCGTGCAATCCATTCATGCCCTTGGTAAGTTACTCCTGAAAATCTTCTCTCTTGAATTTCTGTTTCTCATTGTAATTTCACCCTATGAGAACAAGTTTAATGCCTCAAAATTTTGTTTTTCTTCACTACTAGCAGTGAGTTTGGACATATCCCAACTTCATGGCTGCAAGAATTACCGAAAGCTTGGTGTTTGCATTCATCTTTTCCTAACCTTATTGATCTGGGTGTGTATTTCCAGGTCGAAGAAGCTATGGCTTGATGGTTTCTTGAAATTAAACTCCGTTTTAAGTGCAAAAGAGTTGGCAGATCTTCAAGAGGTGATGCGGGATAAAGAGCTGAATTTGAGGACAGATATTTATGAAATCCTCCTACAAGATGAGTACATGGACAAAGTACAGATTTGATAAGCCTGGTGTAACAAATATCTGAAAAGTGTAACATTGACTGATGTATGTTGGATTTTTGTATTATCCAGTTATAAGGTGTTCATTAGCCAGTCGCAATCATATTTCATGCACTTGTTGCTTTAAAAAAATGGGTTTTTTCTTCACTTTTTTGGCTGCAAATGCTTAAATGTGATTCAAGATCTGGTTCACGCAAGCAAGATTTGCTACTTTGCTCTCCTGTGCATCTTTCTTGCCCATTTTGATTATGTTTTTCCTTGATTCATCCAGTTAAAACTTGATTGATTGCTTCAAAATTTTGACCGTTGGTAGCAATGTCATAAAAGCTGCATGGCGACTGGCGAGTACTTGACGAGTTGACGGTGGGGTGAGGTTAAGGGTTTAGGCGGGTTTCTTGGTAGGTCTTGGTCTTGGTGGGTGCTTGTGGTTGTGGACTTGACGGCATGGCCTTGGCCATTCACCTGAACGTTTTAACCTGTCGACATTTCCTTGGCCATTCAACAAGAAAATTGCTTAAAACTAAGCGGAAACGTTACTCTTTAGGAGTCCAAAATCAATCATTAACGTCGCTTTTGAAGAAACCAAACATATACGTTACGAGTTATGACTTTTAAAGGAGGACAAATATAGATTCAGCAGTTGGTGACGCTATGTTCATTACTTGACGTAATTCATTCCAAGACGTTTTCTTGAATCTTGATGTAACTCACTTTGAGGGGCTCTTTTCCAATTCAAGTTCATTTCAACTTCAAAATTCACCCATGAAAAAATTAAATTATTTTCTTCTCATTTTGATTCTCAAAATTTTGATTTTCAATTCTCATAGCCAAATCTAGGGCTCTCTTTTTGTAAAACTCAATTGCTGCCCAAACAATTTAAAGTTGTCTAGTTTAAATCCACATGAATCATGTTATATTATATCGGTCTTTCTATCCTATGCCTTGAAAATGTAAATATATAGATAAGGTGCTAACACCTGATCACAAAAAGTGAGACCAAACTAAGGGTCTCATGGAAAAGGGGGGAACGTATACCCAAAAGGCCCGTTGTACCCAAAAAACGATATACCCATGTCTAACCCCAAGCACTCAATGTACTCTAACACTAACTCCAAACCTACGCTCTTAGGGAATAAAACGGAAATCTTATCAGATGTCCAAGGGCATAGGATATTGTGGTCGGGTAACAAATATCATTTGCTTTCTCAAAAGTAATTAAAAAGTGAGGACCAAAAGACAAGTGATGCAGAAATACAACCCAAAGTAAGAAACAAATGCAATCCAAAATAAGAGCACAAATTAATTTAGGTAATGCAAGCTAAAATACGCCTATGTCAATTTTCATCAAATACCTAAGAGCTAAAAGATAAAATGGTCAGACTAACCTAAACATATTACTCTATAGATTTTCTTATAATAGTATGAGAGGAACATGGTACAAAATGTACTCGAGAGACTCCGCCATTATCCACCAGTATCAGTGAACTCACCCTCCCTCTACTGCATATATTACATAAGTTGGATGGTTCCAGCCGATTCTGAATGCAAACTAAAAGAAACCCTTCAAGAATGCCAAACTTTGTAAGCATTTAAGAAAAGCATGGGTACCTCATATCATAGTTCCCTGTGCATCAGAATGTCTCTAGCTACTTGTGAAGTAGAAAGTGGTTGCTCTCTTATCCGGGATAAGAGGACCGAGACTTGTTCGGTTGCCATATCAAGCCGCTCCTTCGACTTGGCTGATTCCATGACGAGTGTTGATATCATGCTCTGTAAAAGCTGGACCCTTTCTGCGGAAGGTTCGTTTGGTGCGCTCTGAAGGAGTTTTGTGCAAGTTGAGCTGATTTTTCGCCAGCGTAGGGGGAGATATCTTTCCGGGATCTGAAAGCAATTCACAGTAGAAAGGACTCGAAGAGCATGCCGGCATAAGATACCAGAGAACTCAAAGTAGTGGCAGCTACAACTAACAATGCCTTCTCTCGGAACCCAATACACTTTTCTACCTCCTTCAAGTTTGGTGTGATGTCTTACAAGAAAGGCATCCTCCATTTGAAACGAAGCATAATGTGCTGCAAGCACGAGCTGTTCCTGGAGCTTGGAGAATGCAAAGGGTGTGAGCACTGTGGCAGCATGTGATTCCATTGGTGCCCCTGTTTTGAGGCAAATGTTTTGAATATTCTGTTGCATCGTTTGTTGTTCTCCAGCTTGATCTTTGAAATCGACAGCTACAGCAACCTGTGCGAGAAACTGTTAATACTACCCATTTGCAAAAATCTAGTAGGTAGACAAGGCTTCATAACCACCTCAAGATAATAACAATCAGATCATATAACGAACCCCAATGACCCTACAGTAAGCTCAACTTTTTCCCCAGCTAAAGGCATCAGGAGAAAATGCACGTAGAATAAGGTATCCTCCAAAGCAGAAAGTTTTAAGCGGACTTTCAAGTAAACAATGCCAAATTATAAATCGATATCCCTCAAACTTTCAAGTAAAAATTGCTGTGTAACATAGAAAGCATAATACCGTGATATTTAACAATAACATATATAGAGTTGATCTTCATCACTTCCATTAAAGCCTTAAAGGTAATGATGAGTGAGACAACTGAATGCACGAACTATGTCCACGAATTGTCTTCAACATGCAATCAAGATCTCACTGTAATGAAAATAAAGCAACAAAAGCAAGCAGGAACTTACTTGTTCAACAAAATGCGCAAGCCGGGTTTGCGCACTTAAAAATCGCTGAATAAAAGCATTTATGGACTTTGATTGTCCAGCAATAGTTAACCCCGCAAAGAAATGGCTCCTCAGGTAAGGCAAGGACCATAACAACCGTAATGCATACAAATTGGCAATATGCCTATTTGTATGCAAGGCAAATGAGTTGACCATATCTCTCCACCCCATTTCAAATTCCTCAATGGACTCCAAATTGTAAAGTCTATAGAACTCAGCCTTCCATTCATTGTATCGTTCTCCAAGAACAGCATTAAACCAGGAAGGGAACTTTGCGACAATCAACCATATGCATAAAGCGTGTTTAGTGGTGGGCATTTCCATGGAAACCGCCTCTTTCAGGCACATATTCTGATCTGTTAATATTGTTTGTGGAGCTTTCCCGTTCATGAAACCTAAAAATGCCTTTCATATTGAAAAGAAATCAAAACACAAAATCAGTACAGAAACTTGAAGTTTTGGGTCAGGAAGCTAAACTGTGAGTCTATGCTGATCAACAGCGCTATCATGTGAAATCAAAAGCGTTAAACCTTAAGATTATGCATCACAAATCAGTATGCCATCTAATTTTATCAGGTCAGAGTCAAAGATACTCTGAATAGCAAAAGCTGCCCAACTTATTAAAAGGAAGTGCAGAATATAGGACATGCTGTAGCCTAAACTAACTTCATCGTCAAGGATTCCTGCCATCATTGAAAGCAGATGGTAACTATACAAACAGATGCAAATAGCAGGAGATATGCCACATGCTTGACGTTATCATTCAGTGTAGAAGTCTGAGAAAATTTAACATGATGAAATGTAAAAGAATCTATCAACCAGGCTGTGTATATCATAGTATCATACCTTTAAAGCCCAAGAAAAGGATCTAAGATTTTCCTCTCGGAGAAGAACACAGCCAAAGAAGCAAGGCATGCCATAGTTATTTATGCCAACCCAAATACCAAGGGGCATGTCAAAAGCAGTCAAGCGATGTGATGTGTCAAACACCACAGCATCACCAAATATCTCATATGCACGGACAGATGAGGCATATGACCATGCAATGTTCTCCAGCCGATTACTTGAATCCAATGTGTACTCATACCTGAAGTTTGCATCCTTTTCTTTAATATTTCTACACATCTTCAATAGGTCTATGCTCTCCTCATCTGTCTCCACTTTCTTAAAAGACTGAATCAAATTTCTCACATCCTTTTCCGTGAATGGCAGATATCCAGGTTCCACACATTTCTCTAACTCCAGTAATCTCATCATCTGCTGCACTGAGATACCCGTCTTGGCATACATGAAGATACGGCTCTTGTCAGTGTCACCTATGGTCCGGTAGGCAGGTAAAAAACGGACTTGGTTTGGTTCTAAAAGTTCATGATTATGATGGTTTACAAAACCTGTTACACGCCACTCTGACAGACCACATTCTGTAAGCTTAGTTATCCGCATGTATGCTTGACACCCACAACGTGACGATTTGCGGTTCCTCTGCTGCTTGGCATCGGTTGCCACCTTTATGGGAGTATTTCCAGCACGGTGGCAAACAAAGTATCGCCTCATAAGTCCCTTCCCTACCCCATCTTTTCCCTCTGTCCTGTGACGTCGGATTGAGAACCCACATCTCCTAGCAAACTCACTGTAAAACTCATATGCATCATCATGTGAGGCAAACCTCTGCCCAATATATGGGACAGCATCATTCGTAGATTCCAATGAAAGACGAGTGTCACTAGGTGAATCATCAACACTGGTAGCCTCATCAAGAGATAATGATCTTTGATCTGATGGATCATCATAAACCACCATCATATTGCAATCCTCTTCAGACATTATCATACGCTTTTTCAAAGCCAAATAAGTTGAATAACACTGCAGTTTTTACAGTAAGAACAACAAAGCATTAGAGGAGAAATGGAGATCAAGGTCCAATTTTTAACTTCTCAGTCCACCTCGATGCATTTTTGCCCTTCAATTCCATCAACCAAACACAATCAAGTCGAGATTTTGAAGATGCAGAAGCACAACCACTGAAGATAAATAAGCCACAACCGGAAACGCAAATCACAAAACCTGAAACCCTAAATCCAACCTAACCCGATTACAAACTCACGGAATAAATTCGGGCAATTGAAAGGAGAAAGTGAGACCTGGTACTGGTCTGGAGAACCGAGGACGAGGGAAAGAGACGGAGGGAATGGATTCGTATCAAGCGCCTGTATTCATCGTGTTCGCCATTGTAGTCGCTACCGTAAGCTGCTGTTGCCCTGCCCCTGTCCAACCTTCTCTTTGTTTCGTTTTCTCTTTTTTTCAGTCCAGTAATTTTTAATATTTTTTTTATTTATATATACATACTAGTGAGTTTTGTAACTTTTTTTTTTAATAAACCTGTTTTTTTTTTCTTTTGATTAAGTAAAGATTCGAGATGGGGCCGACCTGATTCTCGAGAACTCGACGAGTCGGCGGGTGAAAATCGCCTAAACCTACCATAAAAACATAAAAAGACGCATCGAATAAGTAGAATCAAACTCTACGCTAAGACGACCTAAGCAAATCTATTCCTAACAAGTTAAGGATGTCAGGGAAAAACGAAGTCTAGCACCACTGAAAAGTAGTATCGCGGGTGAGTGGTACAGTACAACAGGAATCTATTGGGTAGTGTAGAGGAAACTCCAAGGAAGTTTCTTTCCGAATACGGAGTCACCCTGAAAGCACCACCACGACCTTAGTCAGTTCCGACTCTATACTCCATGACTCCAATGAAGCAGAAGATCTCCTAGACACATCGGGAGCAGAGCCACACAACACTCGTGCAGAAACGTCAAAAGATTCGGCCAACCAGACATGGATTTTGAAACTCATAAAAAACGATTGGGTTCAATATCGTGAGGAATCGGGGCTAAAAATTGTACGCAAAATTTTATTGTTATTATGATACATACTTAAAGTTTTGGTAAGAGGATTTTATTATATAATCCAATAGCCAATAACCAAATGTTAGTTACTCTTTTCTTCTATTTAACAAACGTTTTTCCAGATAACCTCTTAGAATTTGTTGTAATAATTTGTGGAGCATTGTTATGGTTTTGCTTTTGGAGATTCGTAGATGGAACCGTGATGCGTATACAAATTTTCGTTAAGAAGAAACCTTGAGTCAAAGCAATTTTTAGTAATTATTACGTTCAGAGTTTGTGAACCCACCCAAAGGGGGTTGATCCAAATTGTTTGTGGCAAACCCTACGAAGGGGTGTGTACAACTCCAATTGCTTTGTCATTTTTATTTTTATTTTTATTTTTATTGGGAAAGAATCTAATGGACATTATTATACCCCAACTGCATTGGCGGGGTTTCGCACTATTATACTCCAATTACATTGGAGCAATAACACTTTAGTACATAGTATGCCCAGAGCTAAACGGAGTTTTCACCCCATCTATTGCATCATTGGGGGTTGTGTGAGGAATCCTCATGTTTCTTTCTTGTTTCGGATTTTGTATAGTTCGAGTGTGGATGCCCTTTCGGTGTTTGTTTGGTGATGGATTTGATTGTTCCACCATGGTAGTCTTGTCAGTGTTTAATAAACCTGTTAATTTTGGAGAATTTTTTGTCTTCCCGAAAAAAAAAATACAAACTTTTATAATTTAAAGGTAACTGCCTAAAGTACAAATAAACTAATACGACGAGTCTATGACAATACATAGAAGAGAGGGGAAGAAGTAGAGACAAACTCCGACCTCTCTCTAAAAAACTAGAAAGAGTTGTCGTAAAAAACACACCTAATCAATATCTACTAGGGAGGCTTACTCCTCCGTCCAAGATTGACAAGGGAGTGGGTTGAGCCCTCCTAACCCTCCTTCACCAGTCTCATCTCTATCTCGACTAAAGCCATTGTCCCTGATTTCTAATCTCCGTTGAGAACATACCCAATCGAAAATCTCCATAAGAGATGGCTAAACTCCGTCCATTCTCAAATGGGGTGTACTGGGTTGTGCTCCCGACCCTCCTTCATCTATGAAGCTCTAGTTGACCCTTCAATGATGTCGTCTTTCTAATCTCCCTCTTTCCTCGGTTGCAACACTATTTTACCGCAAGAAGAACAATCAGCCTTTCAAGTAGTGACCACGTCTCCCTCCCTTCCGACCACTTCCAGTCTTCTACGCCGCCCTCAACCTTACCAACGTCAACGATGTCTCCCAGGTCCTCCACCCCGATTGGCGCATGCCTCTCGAGGCCCCTTCCTATTCCTTTGCCACTCCCACCCAATAGATCTTCTCTAATCTCCTCCAATCTTTTTTTGAATCCGACCAAGACTACGATTCATCCTCCGAGAACTTGGATTCCAATCGCCGTGCCTAGAGGTTCCCTAGGAAATCCCTAATCGACCACCTACATCTTTGTTGTCGAGTTCTGTACCGGCGCTTCATCGTCCTTACCCCGACCACTGCCTCTCGGTCTCGGAGCTCCTCTTGTCATGCACAACTTTTTCTTCCCGTTGTTTGTCCTTGTCGTGCAAGGCATGGCCTTCGAGTCACTTCTCTTCTCCTTGCACGACAAGCGGGGTTGGTGACCTTTTTTTATATAATTGTTAAGTGTTATTTAATTATAAATAACAATTAACAAATATAAAAATAATAATAACAAGAATTTTATAAAGCATATTCTATGTACTTATATATTTATTGGACAAATCCCGAAAGGGCTTGTTCCAAATCCGTGTCCGTTTAGGCCAATTCTTTTTTGGTGCGTTTTGCTCATGCGGTGTGCGACTTTGCTTCTGATGTGTCTATGCGATCTTTTTCTTCGTTGGAGTTCTGGCATTCGGAGTCGGGATTGACTAGGGTGGAGGTGCTGTGTACGGGGCGACTCCGTGTTCGGGGAGGAGGTTCCTTGGAGTTTCTTCTTCACTGCCCACAAGAGATTCATAATGTATCGCTCGTCAGCGGTGCTACTTTATGGCAGAGCTTGGCTTCGTTCTTAGTCTACGTCCTCAACTTGATAGTTTTAGGTTTGTTTAATTAGATTCGTCCAATTGAAAAGTGTGTGTTACCTGTTTTATTGCACCCTTTTTCGGTTTTCAAATGTATGTTCAATGGTTTTCCATCTGCCGAGTTATTGAGAATCAGGTCTATCAAATTTCGAATTCTTACTTGATAGTATATCAGATCTCAAATGCGTGTTTTTTTTTTATATTTCAATAGTGCAACATATATATATTTGATTGAGTATTACATCGATATAATCAAAAGCATGAAATAATGTACAAATATTTTCAAAAGTAATGAAAAATAAAATAATTTTAACCTCTTCGTTTAATTTCTTAATAGAGCTATATTAAAAAAATGAAAAAAAAATAATTATGAGAAAATTAATAAATTATGTCACCTAACTAGCTTAAATACGAAAAAAAAAATGCACGTGTGATAAAAGTTTGATCACTTTCTAAATATAAAATTATTTGATTACTTTTAATATTAATTTAAAATAAATAACATGTGTAAATCAAATATTCTATATAAATTAGATTTAACGAATCAGAGACACTAAAATACATGTAATTTGCATCACATGGACATGCTCCATGCCACTAGGTTTCATAATTTTATCTTACAAATTTAAATAGGGTGTATACAACGCAAATCCTCGTGCAATTCAACGTGTAAGTCTTTTTAATTAATTAGCACTATTTTCTAATTAATTAACACACTTCAACCTTGTACGTCGTTTTAGTCTTTTCGACGTGCAAGATTTGTGATGTAGTTATCCGGACCGTTTAAATATTGCAAAAAAAAAAAAAATTAAAAATCAACAGTAAAATCATCTTTTTAAGCATCACATATTATGAAACCATCATTGTTTCAAACATTAACCGTACTCCTACCCCAAAACCCTTTATTCCCCAAACTACCTTTCATTCGAGCGCACGGCCAATTTCTCGCCAAATACACGGTGGTTGCCACAGTTTCGAAAACCGTGGGGAATAATATGGCGATTGTTCTGAAAACCGTAGCAATTTTTGATGCCACAGCTTCTCAAATTGTAAGAAAAATGTTACACCGCCAGAAAAGGGCAATGGGGTAGACACTTTTCATTCTAGGCAAACAAAGCGGCAATAGTGAGAAATTAGTGTGAAACACAAGGTGAAGGTCTCGATTAAACGCCGAGGCTATTGCTTATTTTTTTTATTTGATCATGTCCGATCCAGAAGTATTACAAGATGAGGTGCCATTCAACCCCCACTATTACAATGACCCCGAAGAACTTGTTCAGAACCTCCAGGTACGATATAATCAATATTGCATTTTAATTTATAGAATATTCGAAAAAAAATATGTTTTTGTATGAAATTGTGAAATGATATTTGATATAGTGTTATTCGAAAAATAGAGTTTATAATTGTGAAATGATATTTGATATATAATGTAATATAGAATAATCGAGAAGAATAGCATGAAACATAATTTATAGTTCTAAAATGAAAGCTCGATATACTTGTGAAATGAGTTTTGATATATCATTTGAGATAGTAGTGAAATTATGATTAATAAATAAGATAATGCACTTAAATGTAGAGTCAACACCAACCTATGGAAATGGGCACCGATTATTCGTCGATGTTTGAGCTTGCCGGAGTGTGGTATGACGAGAATAATATGAAGGGGTGGGCTCGTTTTGTGGGTCGTGCAAAAAACATGGTTCTCGTGATACACCGGTCATGGAAGAAAAAACGGACTGGATTTGCAACCTTCAGATTAGTGTGTGAGCTCTACGGTGAGCGCAGAAAAATAGCAGATACCGATATGGATTTCCCCCCGGCATCGACAAGGGCATTGACGTCGAGGAGATGCGGTTGTGAATTTGAGCTTGAGGGTCATCAACATGACGACGATAAGTGGACAATGCGTGTCATATGTGGCTCCCATAATCACGACCTCCCGGAAACCCTGCTTGGGCATGCCTATGTCGGTCGCATAACACCCACACAACAAAAGATGGTTTATCGTGATGCTACGATAGGGACAAGACCTCGCAATGTCTTGCGTGGTCTGAAGATTGACGACAATGAGTGTGTTACCGACATCCGATAAGTGTACAATGCCATGTTGAATATGAAGAGAGATGAGACGGAGGGAGGGAGTGATCTACCACAAGCATTACACTCGCTTGATAAAAAAGGATACTACGTTGTATCGAGAAAGTCCCCTCAACTGGAAGGTAACGAGGTTAGCGACATTATATTGGCACATCCAGACTCACGACATCTTTTGCGGTTGTTTCCTTATGTCATCGTCATGGACACAACATATAAAACGAACCAGTAAGAATGACCATATTCATCATACATAATTAGAACTAAATAATATGATGTGTTACCTGTACTTAATATTGTAATGCACTTGACAGGTACCAAATGCCGTTACTTGAGATCGTAGGGATAACAAGCACTTGACAGGTACCAAATACGGACCATTACATCTGGGCAATGAGAAGAGTAAAGCATTTGTGCAAACATAGGCTTCCAGATGTGATCGTTACAGATCGCGAGTTGGGTCTCATAAAGGCCCTCAATGAGGTGTTTCCCACAGCATATGTTATGCCGGTGGCATGTGATGTGCAACATCGAGTTGAAGGGGAGGAGTACAAACTCAGCTGCTCGACAACAGGAATTTTACAACGACTGTTTTGCCTTACTCGAGTCCAAGACAGAAGACAGTTACGAGGGTCGATTAGCTTCCATGCATGAAAAGTGGGAGGCCAAATGGGGACTTATGGCCTACTTAGAATCAACTTAGTTGACGGACCACAAAGAGGCTCTTGTTCGAGCATGGGTTGATTGCTACCCTCACTTCGGGACTCGGACAACGAACATGTAAGTGTTACATGTTTTTCATCATCGAGATGTATCTAACTATTTGTACAATATTAAGTATTACTAAAACTTATTATCTGCATATCATTTAGTTGCGAGTCTGCACATTCAAAGCTGAAGTCGATGTTAAATACATCCGTCGGTGGGTTTTTTGATGTCACCAACTGCATAGACGCCATGATCAGAGAGGAACAGATTGACCAGATAAAGGGATCTCTAGAAAAGTCAAGATTAAGGATCGAGGTCAATGTGCCCAACAACACAATATTTTCTCTGCTCCTGCAGAAGGTCACCCGAGAATGTTTTGACTTATTGTTAGTGAACTACAACAAGTCAATAAGTCTACCTTCCAACAATGACGGCGTTTGTCGCGATCGTTACTGGCGGGATGCGCATGGGGTCCCTTGTGTTCACGAATTCATTGAAATTGCATCCAGTAGGCAACCCTTACGTCCTAGGCAAATTCATGAATTTTGGAGGCAAGTCGTTTGGAGTACAATTATCACTGTTGAGGAGGACAACGATGACACTGAGTATATAAACCCAAATCGGGTTGAGCTGACAAATCTAAGGCGCGAGATGGATGCTGACCTACTCACTGAAGATGATGTTTCCAAAATTGGAAAATTCTACTATGACAGCGACACTTAGGAGATACTAACATGCGAGAGCCATCAAGTATCAACCCAAAAGGTCGTCCTAGCGGAAGGCGATCTATGCAACGCAATATGAGTGGATTCGAGCACGGGAGAAGTGAGGCTCCAACTCGGGGGCGTGGGAGTGGCAGAGGTCGCGACCGTGGCAGAGGATGCGATGGTGCCCCAGTTGGAGGGTTGGGCAACCTCAATCCTCAGGTAATTTTACAGGGCCAAGTAGACGAATTTATGTTACCGTTTGTAAGAAGCTTGACTAACGTACAAGGAGATGGTCATTGCGGATTTCGTGTACGTCATCTTCAGTATCCCGCCCAAGTTCTTTAGCTTGTTCTTGCTGAGTTGAAGATTGCCCGACTTGGAAATTTGAACCTGCCATGGGGGCAGTTAAGGGCATCTGGGGAGTTGAAGATTGCCCGACTTGGAAGTTAGGACCCACCACGGGTGCAGTATAAGGAACTCGGTCTTCTGGGGGTTGGTAGGCCGCTACTGGAGTCTGGAAAAAATCTGCAACCACTGATCTCGTCCAATCCGAATCCTTTGGTAATGCCCAACCCCATTTTTGAGGTTGTTCGACAAAAGGTTGTTGCGCAACCGGGGGATGTAATGACACACTGACGTCAACGTAATTGTCTTGTGCCGGCTGGAAACCAGCACCCCTCATGGATCCAACGTCAGCTTCCGCATCTGAGTCAGAAAGAGGCTGGACCCCAATAACCCCCCGTTCTGATATACTAACGCAAGTTGGGGCATCTGTGCTTTTCGCACCTCTTGGAGGCTGTAAAGATGAGGTACTGGCTCGAGCTGACTGAATATCGCCCTGTCTATCTCTATCGCCCCTTCGCACTGAAGCAGTTGGGCGAACCCTCTCTCTTTGCGAAACTGCCCGTTTCAGTGTATGTTTCAAATTTGCAAATTGATATAATGAATCATTTTATGTCCACCGCTATTAAAGACGATACTACTCCGTAGTATACTACAATGAATAAAAAAACTAAAGTTCAAACCCCAAATGTTCAATACGTAAATTAAGTAGGATTACGGGTGTGTTTGGCAAAAATAAGTAGCTTTTCAGAGCTTATGGTTTTGATATTTTATAGTTTTAAATGAAATAAATATAAGATTTTAGTTTAATTAACTTTTGAAATCTAAGCTTTTCAACAGCTATTCACCCAAGCTTTTCAAAGCTTTTGGTTTTTTATTCACAAGTTTTCAACAGTTATCCTAACAGTTAGGTTTAACAAACACTATACTACCTTATTAACATATATTTAACTCAAATAATCCAACAACTTCAGCAACCCAACAACTTTAGCTCCTTCAACAGCTACCATTTTGCCAAACACGCCCTACATATGGATTTTATCCTAATTAACACTCCAAAAGTAATGATTTTTAATCGTTTTTAACCAACCCCAAATGTAATGATTTTTAATCATTTTTTCCTAATTAACACTCCAATACGTAAATTAAGTTGGATTGATTTAGTAAGAAAATGCAAAACCAAAATAAATAAAACCCTATATTTTTTTTCCTTTTTGTTATTTGCACGGCAACTTCTCGCCAGACGCACGGTGCCGGTGCCGGCGTCTCAAACCGGCAGAAGTCGATGCCCTTGCCGGACTCCCAAACCGGCATATTACATGCCCTTGCCGGACTCCCAAACCGGCATACAATGCCCGAGGTAAGTTCGATAGCCTATATAAAAGAAGCGATGCCCTGGTTCAACTACAATTTGTTCGATTCGAAATCCATATTCTAACATCGGAGGAAATGTCGTTACCAGAAGAAGATGGCGGAGGCGGATTACCGTTCGACATTTTTGCCTATAGCGATCCGGAGGAGCTCGTGAAGAATCTCAGGGTAAGTTAATATTGTTACAGCGGATCGTTTATATATAGCGGAACCTTTATATATGTTTGAGTAGAATCATATTATAGCGGAATGTTTAAATAGAGGATATGTAGTTTGAATGGATATGTAGTTTGAATCGAAACATTATATAATTGAATGGATATGTAGTTTGAATCGAAACATTATAACTCATTTATATATAGCATTTTAGGTAATTTTTTGCGAAAAAGTTCTTAGTACAGAAGTGACATTATGCAGGAACAAAACCAACCTCTAAATGTGGGTACAGAATATAGCTCGATGTTTACAGTCGATGGTTATTGGGCTGATTAAATAAACATGAAGGCATGGGCTAGATACGTAGGGAAGATTAAGAACATGGTACTTGTGATCGCTCGATCATGGAAGAACCAAATGAGTGGTTTGGGTACCTTTCGTCTAGTGTGTGATAAGTATGGAGGGGGTAGAGATATTCCAGATGTCGACAAGGATTTTCCGCCTGGAGTGAGTAGGCGCGGGAAAACGACAAAGATCGGATGCATGTTTGAGCTGGAGGGTCGTCAAAATGATGCTGGCAATTGGACCATGAAGGTTATATGCGGTGTGCATAACCACAAGCTAAACGATGTGATGTTAGGACATCCCTATGCCGATAGATTAACTCCAGATCAACATCGGCAGGTTCGACGTGATACAGTGATTGGGATAAAACCGGGGGATATACTGCGCGGGATGAAGTATGATGATCATGACTGCGTGACTGACATTCGTCAAGTCTACAATGCACGAGCCCAGTTGCGGAGAACCGCTGCAGAAAGACGGAGGGACCTGCCTCAAGCGCTTCACAAACTCAAACAAAAGGGATACTTTATCGCCATAAGGAATTCCTCTAAAGCAGGAGTAGACGAGGTTACTGATGTGTTTTTGTCCCATCCGAACTCCCGACATCTTCTGATGTTGTTTCCGTATGTTATCGTGATGGACTCGACCTACAAGACAAACGAGTAAGAGGAATCATATTACTGTCGACTACTTTTATATATGTCATACGTTGTAGCAATTTGTTTGACTAATTCATTAAAATGTGATAGGTACGAAATGCCATTGCTGGAGATCGTTGGGATTACTAGCACGAAGAACACATTTGCGATTGCGTTCGTATTCATGGCAGGCGAGAGCGCAGAACACTATAGTTGGGCACTACGGCGACTACGCCATTTGTGCGGTCAACGACTCCCAGAAGTAATTTATACAGACAGAGAGTTGGGTCTTATCAAGGCTCTTCGGGAGGAGTTACCCACGGTAAAGCATATGTTGTGCACTTATCATATTATGTGCAACATTGAAATGAAGGGTAGGATCCGAAATCTACCGAGAAGCGAAACGCCTTCTACAATGAATGCAAGGCCTTATTTGAGTCAAAGACAGAAGAAAGTTATGAAGGTCGTCTACAAGTGATGAAGGCGAAATGGGAGGCACGATGGGGTCTTATGAAGTACCTTGAAGACACATGGCTCACAGAATTCAAGGAGGCGATAGTTCGTGCATGGGTTGATAAGTTCCTACATCTCGGGGTGCGAACTACGAATAAGTAAGTAACATTGAATCGTATAAATTCGTAATTATTATAATATTTAAGAATCCTACATAACCGAGGTAATATATTTTTTATGATACAGTGCCGAGTCAGCACATGCAAAATTAAAGTCCATGCTAGGGACGGCTGTTGGTGGGTTCGTTGACGTAACAGATTGCATTGACAACTTGGTCAACGAACAGGTAGACCAACTCAGAGGGTTCCTTGAGAAGTCACGACTGACAATCAAACGGTGTGTCATGAGTGAACCAATATTTGCCCCGCTATTGATGCTGGTGACTGATGAGTGCTTCGATCTTCTGCTGGCCAACTACAACATGACGAAGGAACTCCCAGGTAGTCATGACGGTGTCTGTAGGGATCGCTATTGGAGGGACGCTTACGGGGTACCATGTGTACATGAGTTCTTAGAAGCGATCGCAAACAGGCAACCTATTAGGCCCTCACAAATTCATCCCTTCTGGAAGCAAGTAATGTGGGATCCTATAATTCCTCCCAAAGAATCAAGTGGTGGCAACGATGGCGCAACTCCTAACAGTCAGGAATATGTCAGCCTTCGGAGGGATATTGATGGCAACAACCTCACGCCTGATCAGCAGGATTTGATGGGCGAGGCATACTTCAACATTAACAACCCTGGGTTGTCTACCATGAGGGAGCCAACGGGGATCCATCGAAAGGGTCGTCCCACGGGGAGACGATCATTGCAGCGTGACCCATCTGGTTTTGAACATGGGAGACGAGAGGCTGCCTCTCGGGTGCGTGGTAGAGGTCGATCAAGAGGTAGAGGTCGGCAGACAGATCGGGAGGTTGATCCTTTGGTATTGTTGACAACTCACATCCATAACTTCATGCTCACCTTTGTTGATAGAAGTAGCCAGGTTTCACCTGATGGTCATTGCGGTTATCGGGCCTTAGCGGCTGTACTGGGGTATGGAGAAGACCAGTACATGCGAGTCAGAAGAGAGGTCGCGCAAGAGCTTCGAGGGAATCGGTGGTTGTATCAACCAGCAAGCCTATTACACTCCATTGACGATCTCATCGAGAATGTTGATCTGCAAGACCCAGTTCCTTGTTTACATCGTCATCAAAACTGGATGGAGGCACCTATGGTCCCCCTTGTTGTAGCAACCTTGTACAACAAGGTCGTTGCTGTCCTAAGTGTCGACAATCCTCACACCTGCTTTCCTATTGTCGCGAATGGGTCGAACCAAACTCCACCAACTGAGGTGATTACAATTGCCTGACTAGCAAGAGTCCATTGGACCCCCGTGTGGCTGAAGCAAGGGTCACCACTTCCACCTACTGCACCTGAATGGTCTCACTTCCACCACCCAAGTGTGAATGGATGGGATACCCCATTCAACGACCGCATTCAACAATACTTGAACTACCGTCTAGTTGAAAGGGCAACTCAGTAGTTGTGATGCTATTATTTTCTGGGATCGCACTTATTGTATTTTAAATGATCCAGCTACGGATTTTGTAATCTCATTCAATATCATAGGTGTAGCAATGTTGAAGACCCACAATGTGTTTTCAAATTTCATCAATCAATACCAAAACACAGTACATGATTCGCAAATACAACTACCAACAAATTCAACACAGAGACAACAACTACGCTAAAACCAGCTAACAGTTCAATGCCATTCATCAGGCGTTTGGCATAAAATGGAAAAACTGTGATGCCCGACTCGCCCTCTCCGGCTCCACCTCGCATGCGTAATACTGCTTTCTTCCATCCTTAATTTGATTCCTTTCCACCCCATGGTTGGAGATGAAGAACCACTGGGGACGGAGGCTACGTTGGAGAGAAGAAAGGAAGGTATACTACAGTTTTGATTTTTGAAGTCGGAATGAAAATGAAAGGGTCGAGTTTTATAGAAGGTATGGTTACCCTCCCACAGAGTATAGAATTGTGGCCGCCGACCACTTGGAGGAATCTCGCAGGCCTACCCGGCACCGCTACACAGGGCTACACGACAGGGCTACATCATCGGGAAATTGCATCCGCGTACTACAGTCCTTCTACGGTTTGTGGAACTGTGGCCGGCTGGTGTACGTGATGGCCTGTGGCAGCCGGCTAGGTCATCGGGAATCCGCGTGCTACAGTTCTCACGGTTTGCATAACTGTGGCAGCCGGAAATTGGGCCCTTTTTTGGGCTTTTTTTTGTGTGCATGATTTGTCAAACCGTGACCGTAGCTAAGCCCACGATTTCCAACTCCGTGACCGTGAATATTTCTACAGTTTTCAAAACTAAAACCATAATATTTCCCTACGGTTTTCAATTTCGTAACCGCCACCCTGTACGTGATATTTTAGTCGTGCGGATTGTCACCCCCTTCTTTTGCTATATTCCGATTTCATAAAATGAAACAAAACAAAATATCTCACAAAAGCATATAGGTTTTCATTGACAAACTAATTAAGAAGTATATATAATTATATATACACATACAAATACATCACAATCCTTTGTTTTGTAAGTATGAATCTTTCCACATGCTTGTATAATTGTAACTTTGTGAGTGTGCATCATCTAGGCTTTCGAACCTGACCAGAACTAAAACAGGAAGAAGGAAGGGAAAAAAAGAAGAGGAAAAGACAAAACTACCCCTCCACATCGCCACCTTAGAAAGTAGAAACCGGACCAAACTACCTCAACGGCCCCCTATCCTACTGCTGTGGGCGGCCGTGGTTGAGGGTGAGGGGCATGATCTTGATGACCAGACCCGGGAAGACGTCATCCGGGTCATGGATATGCGGGTTGCGCTCCACTATGAACGGATCCCCGCACTTGTCGCTGATGCTGTGCAGCGTCTCCCCTTCCCCAACCACGTATATCTCCTCGCACGGCCTACCACTCGCCAGCGACGTCGCCGCCGCTCCCCCCGCCTCCTCGCCGCCGAAGCTGCTCAGGAGCACCAGCGCCACCACCACTGCCGCGCAGTACCACGTCGCCGCGTCCGCCCAACTACAATTGCTATTGCTATTGCTATTGCTTGCTCTCCCCATCGTCGACCTCTTCGTGGAATTTGAATTTGGAAGTGCGGAGAAAGTTGAATTTATCAACTTGAAGAATTGCTGATTGAATCCGTGATCAGACGTGTTGCTTTGGTCTCTTGGAGTGGCCGGTTAAGTGGGGTCCCACCATGATCTCCACCACCACTTCAAATCACGGAAATGGGCGTTTGATTGTTAATTTAATGTGTATTAATTTGTCGAAACTTGTGTATATGCTTTTGATTTGGGTTGTGTGTTTGGTGGGATGAAGTACACGTGTGTGTTCATTTCTAATCTTATCTTATTATATATCTCTTTTATTATATGCATAATGCATTATATCCATTTTGACGAAGATATATGGACTCATTTGATGGCTAGAGACTAAGATGTAATTGATGACTTCTTAATATTTGTAGGTTGATTTGACTTTGGCTTTTTCCTTGAAATTAATATTGATCATTACTCCTAAATTAGATTTGTCAAATCCATTTATATTGATGTACTGATTTATAAATTTTTATTGTGGAAAATGATATTTTTTTTAAAATAGATTATTATTTTCTAAAATGATCAATTTTTTAATTTTATCAATAAACTTTATAGCATACTTTTTTATAATAAAAAATTAAAAATATTTCAATATAGAGTAATATAATTTTTTATAATATAATTTTTAGAAATCTACACAATAAAAAGATTACCTTCGTAGTTATAAGTGGTTATCACTCTCCCTATTAATTAAAACTTGTCTTTTTAGAAATCTACACATTTATTAAAAAAACAAATAAAAATACAATTATACCCTAATGATTACTCTACTTTTTTACTTTCTCAAAAACTACAAATACTCCGTAACAATTATTTAATCGTTATAATTTACAAGGGTAATTTCGTGGATGACAAAATACCTAAGAATACAAAATTTTCTTAACAAAATTTTCTTCCTAAAGCAATAAATTTTAATTAACGAAGGACTATAATTTTGTAAATCGAGACAATTACATAAGCTCGAGTCCTTTAAGTAGTTTGGCTAACAACGACAAGGAGAAAATAGATCTGATAATCAGGTACCATCGTTCCCTTCCTCTTTCTTCCTTCATTTGGGTGTCGATGGGAATGAACCGAAACTGTTGGAACTTTTATGTTAACTGTTGAAACTTTTATGTGGGTTGTGAACCCTTTCACTACGACTATCGATCTGAGATGAAACTTGTGCCATCTTCGAGCAACGATCAGAAACCTACAGGGATGAAAAACAAAAAAGAACATGGGCTCACAGAACCCATGAAATCAGAAATTGATTCCCCAACCATTGGCGTCGAATCTATTTGTGAGCAAAACAAAAGAAAAATGGGAAAAAGAACGAAAGAAAACAGTAAGAATGCTAGAAAAAGAAATGAAAACTTTGGGCTTGTCTTCGAATCCGACTCTGGATCTGTAGGTACCAAACAATTTTGGTGCTCTACCGAAAAGCTAGAAATGAATCATGAAATTTATTACATTAGAATTGATAAGTTTATCTACTTGAACTGCTAGATTTTATGGAGATGTCACTACCCTCACAAATTGACTAAAGAATTTGAGCAGATTAACTCGTCTTTCATTCTTACTACAATATACCTGTTGTTTATTTGCAGAAAACAGGAATCGAATGACAAGAAGAGACCATGTAACCTGAAGCAACTTGAGCAAAAATCTAGACTTATGTATGAGCAACTGAAATGCTCGGAGTTGAGACGCCGTATCGAACCCACAAGAACATAAGTCGATCAGAGGGGCTGTTGTGAAGATCAAGTCAGGACATGGTCAACTAAAGACAAAATGAAGACGATACTAAGAATAAGAGACAACAGAACAAAAACCTTCTAGAGTTTGACGATTACACTACTGAAAGGGTACTTCATTTTCCTTACACTTTTCCCTTTTCCCTCTCCATTTCTATTTAGAGGTCTGCTGGATCGGAAAAGAAGAGAACATAAATTTAGTTGTTGTACGAATTGTGATCGGGTGAACTTTGGATGGATAAGCGAAACTTTTCCGGATAATAAATGTACGACCTCTGTATATGAACAAAATGAGCGAATCTATGCATGGAAACTAGCGATCAGGTGTAACCTTTCTTTCTCTCCTTCTCAGATTATTGATCCGAAAAGAGAAGAAATTAATCCTATTAGATTGAATGACCTAAAACTGAATTCTTCTTGTATGAAAAAACTCAAAATATGGATTGATGTGGCCATGAATCCTCTTATATTCAGCGGTCTGATATTTGTTACTTCCTTCTACTCTTGGGATGAATCGAAAACCCTTTGCATTGGATCGAAAATCAGGATTAACCATCCACTCCTTAACTTGGCCATCGATGGAAGAAAAAGAAATGAAATAAACCAAAAGAAGACAAACACCTCCCTCTGTGTGTTTTTTATAAGTAATGAAAGCAGAAACCTGGTGATTTTGGTAATGCTTCTAGCACATACTATTGAAGAACTTGGGAAACTTCACCCTGATAACGAAAAGATAATAGAATCGAAACCTCTAAATAAAAGAGTTTAAAATGAGATTATGCTCATGGAAGATATGTGGAATAAGTCGTAAAAACCTATGGATGGAAATAGACTCATTTTGTATAATAGAGAAAATTCAAGTAATTGCATTACTAGAAACACAAACACAAAGACAACCAGACGAGAAAATATGGAAAAATGCTAGATTTGATCATATGATTTGGGCCCCTACAACGGTCAGGGCCGGAGGTTTATGTGTCCTATGGAAAAGTCAAAATCTTCGGAATGAATCTCTTGAAAGGGTCCATACGGATCAAAGATTCATAGTGATTAGATATGAAAATAAACATAGAAACATCATCTTCAATATCATATTTGTATACGGACCACCTCATGAAAACGAAAAATCACACTTCTGGACTAGACTACAACGCTACGTCCAATCTTTGGACTGTTCAATCATGATCGTAGGAGATCTAAATGTAATCCAAAACAGCTCAGAAAAAGTAGGAGGGGTGGAGCCACATCCAAACAGATATATAATATTAACATAATTTAAGGATACATGTTTCCTACAAGAAGTGCCTACGATTGAAAACTCCTTTACATGGAGAAAAATAGAAGAAATGGCAATAACATCATGGAAAAACTTGATAGAACCTTAATCCAAGGCCAAATACTCACTTGGTTTCCGGATATTAGCACGAAAAATCATGCATTTACATCATCAGATCACTGCCCTATCGTAACAGAACTAAATAACCAAGAACAGTACAAGGCCCGACCTTTTAAATTCGAAAAAATGTGGACTACACGGAAAGACTACAAGCACGTGGTCCAACAGGCTTGGAGATAAAATATTGCAGGATCTCATATGTATAACCTCGTGAAAAAAACTCAAACACTTAAGCAATTGACTAAAGACTGGAATAAGAAAACATTTGGAAACATATTCCGTCAATTAAAAGATATCGACGAATCACTCATCGAAATACAAAATAGCAATGCAACCACCCAGAATGGAAATGATAGCCAAAAACAGAACAGACTAATAAATAAACGAGAAAAAATAATGTCTTACCATAAGATGTATTGGAGCCAACGAGCAAAAACGAAACACCTTAAACTGACTGACACAAATTCAGGGTATTTTCACCGAATGGCATCTGGAAGAAGAAATAGAAAATCAATAAAGGAAATTCAAACTACAGAAGGTACACTAATCACGGGAGAAGAAAATATTACAAGAGAAATAAAAAACAATTTCGAAAAAAAGTTCAGAAAGGAACCCATAAACCATAACCTCCTAAATGATTACCTCTCCCTCATCAACACTGAAATCACGGGAGACGACAACGCAAAGCTAACTAAAAAGATATCAAATCAGGAAATCAAAAATGCATTCTTCTCCATTGGAAAGGATAAATCCCCAGGACCGGATGGTATGACAACAGAATTTTACCAAAAATACTGGGATATTATAGGTCCATCAGTCATAAAGGCAATCAAAGGATTCTTCCACTCTGAACGAATTCTAAAACAAATTAATCACACCTTTATCACACTGATCCCAAAATGTGACAACCCGACAACTACAAACCACTTTAGACCAATAAGCCTATGCTCAACGATTTACAAAGCTATAGCCAAGATCATTGCCGAAAGGATGAAACCGATCCTAAAGAAAATTATTCATCCCCTACAAGGGGCCTTTGTATCTGAAAGAGCTATCCAAGACAATGTCTTAATAGCCCATGAAATCTTCCACTCATTTAAAAGTAGACGCGGAAAAGAAGGATGGATAGCCGTCAAATTAGATATGGAGAAGGCGTATGACAGAGTAGAATGGGATTTCCTCTTCAAAGTACTAGAAAATTTTGGCTTTTGCCAAAAATTTCGGACATGGATAGAGCAATGTGTGCAGATTGTTTTATTCTCAGTCTTGGTTAATGACAGTCCCACAGAACCCTTCATACCGGGGAGGGGGTCAGACAAGGAGACCCACTCTCACCCTATCTATTCATCATAGGAGCAGAAATCCTTGCAAGGAAACTTCAAGACGCTTCAAACCAGTCAAACAAATCCATCGGATTCAGAATATCTAGATCAGGAACGAAAATTCCGTTCCTATCCTTCGCAGACGATATGATGATCTTTGCCAAGGCAAACCAAGACTCATGTCGAGTTGTAAACAACATTATAGATGACTACAATGCCATATCGGGACAAAAGGTCAATTTTCATAAATCTGCCTTTCAAACCACTCCTAAAGTCCCAACTAGTACAAAACAACTGATCCAAAGTACGATCCATATAACAAAACAGATAGCACTTGATAAATACCTCGGCTGTCCGATCATCAATGGTCGTGTCAACCGCACCACATTTGAAGAAACAGTAACCAAAACCAGACAACAACTCGCAAAATGGAAAGCCAACTCCCTCTCGCAGGAAGGAAGGGTCACACTAATAAGATCAAACCTGGCAACTAAGCCAAATTATATTATGCAAAATTTTATGCTCCCCACAACAATTCACAAAGAACTCGATCAAATAAACAGGTGTTTCTTTTGGAACAAAGATCAATCATTCTCCCCCCCCCCCCTATTGGTTGGGATAAGGTTTGCAAGCAGAAACGATTGGGAGGCACCGGAATACATAGAACAAAAGATATGAACCAAGCACTCCAAATGAAATTGCTTTGGAAAATCCTCGCAGAGCCATGTAACCCGTGGGTCCAAGTGATCAGAGAAAAATATTTAAAAGGAACCCCCGTCCTTGAATACCAGCGAAAAGGAAGTTCATCTTGGCAATGGGCCAAGCTAATGGAACTAAAAGAAGAATTCTGCAAAGGACTAATATGACAAATAGGAAATGGAAAAACAATCAACTTTTGGAAGGACATCTGGCTAGACGAAAAACCATTACAAGATCGACAACATCCCAACATCACAATCAATGAAAATGATAAGGCGGAAAAATACATCAGCAGCAACAAGAAATGGAACATTGAGGAACTTGCCAACATACTCCCGATGGAGGTGGTCAACAAGATTGATAATATCTACATACCAGAGCACGAAATAGAATATAGGCTATACTGGAAACCAAGTAAAAATGGTTGGTTCAGCACGGCGAGTGCCCTAGCACATATCACAAGGCAAAGCCAAGAAGAAACTAGTGACACGTCATGGATATGGAGCCTAGACACATTTCCGAAAGTCAAGAACTTCATCCGGAAACTTGCACTAGATGGAATCCCGACAAAAACCAGACTAGCAAACAAAGGTATTCATGTCCCACTTAGCTGCGCTCTGTGCGATCGGACAGACGAAAGCCCAATCCATCTCTTTACTGGATGCCACCACACCCTACAACTGATCCAGAAAATTGAACCAAACATTGAAAAAGTGATTCGAGAATCGGACACGAGCAACAAATCGATCAAAAACATTATGTGTGAAATATTTGCGAAACTCAATCCCCAACAAAAAGGAAGGTTGGCGACGACATGGTGGTGCCTATGGACAAGTAGGAACCGAAAAATATTTGAAAACATTAATACAACAGCCATCCATGCCATGGAGAATTATACTAGACAACAAATACAGAACTGGGCTGCCTCAAAACTAACCTTTGACGAGGAACCCACACACCACAACCAAAAAACTCGAATAAGTCAACCAAGAAGAAGAAGAAATCTGAGATGGAGCAAACCAGACGAGGGATACGTCAAAATAAATTTTGACGGCTCCAAATTACCCTCGGGAGAAGCTTCTGCATGATTCATTATTAGGGACCACAACGGGGAGGTCATCGAGTGTGGCGGCCTCAAACGTGGACGCGTCTCAGCTCTAGTCGCGGAAACTATGGCAATCAAAGGGGGCATAACCAAGGCGAAGGAGCTTGGGATACCCAGCATCATGATTGAAGGTGACAACCTTACCGTCATCAAGAGTTTGCAAGGTCAGTGGTGCTGTCCGTGGGAGATCGAGATGCTGATGTCGGACATCCTACTCCAACTCCAACAATTTCAAAAGGTGCAATTCGGCCATGTTTTCCGGGAGGTCAACTCGATAGCCGATAGGATTGCGCGTCTCCTCCACACAATGGCCACACGGGACCTTCTCACTGACTCTTCTCTAAACGTTCCCATCCGCAAGGATGACTATCCAAATCTTTACCTTATATAAAAAAAAATGTAGTTTGGCTAACAGAGCCAAGCTAATCTAAAAAGTAAAAACCCATGTTTGAGCCATTCCACCACACACTTCATTCAATAAAATAAAATAAAATAAGAAAGCATTATTTCTATTCTAGGTTATATGATAAGATATTAATTGGTAAAAATATCAAAAAAATAAGCGATCCTAGAAATTTAATTTAAAATTTGGCAAATACATTCTAATTAAGAATTTAAAAAAAAACGGAAATCATATTCTATGCCTTGAAAAACCGTAAAAAAAAATACAACAAAATTTGTTAAAAACCACTTCAATAAAAAAGTTTGGCATTTCATCGAGTTTAGTATATTTTCAGGATTGTGATTTTAACAAAGGTTGGATGAATGAGTACTCAGATGAATTCGTTTAAAATTTTCCTTTTATTCTCAATCTGATTCCTAAATATTTTCTAATAAGTTGATAAAAGGGATTATGTATAATTTATCCAGAATTTATTTCACCTTGCATCGACCCTGTCCATCGCTTGTTCATATGATATTGAATATTCCAAGAACCATTTCAAAACAGTTATTCAAGTGATTTTAATAGATTTAACCATGTGGCTTTTAAACTAAATGGATTTTCTTTGATTATAAAAATATAAATCTAGTTATCGGGCATTGATTTGCATAATCACAGGTGGTTTCCGGAGGGCGGAGGTTATACGGCGATCTCTTCCCTGCGGAGGTAGAATTAGAAAGTCCTACCAACCGCAAACATGCCAAAGGCACCTGACAAAATGTAACAGAGAGAGCAAGTTTTCTGTACATTTCACTGAGTAAAACAAAGTTGAATTATAAGATCTTTCAAGTAAGAGATCACCTATAGATCCTCTACTAATGGTATAAATAACCATTGGCCGAAGATCCCGACAAGGAGACCGGTTTCATGGGCCAAAGAATGTTTCCTCAAAATTGCATTACCTTTGACGAAATGTTCAGCAAGGGCGCCAGGGCGCTCGGAGCAAATTTACGAGCAAAAAGGTAACAAATTCGACTTCTTCCAGAGTTATATGCACATTCTGTCCCATTGTTTCGGATATACTGTATGAAGCCCTCCGTGATGTTCTCCTTTCCGAATGCGGCTGGGTGAGGTCCACCCTGCGACCAATCAACCCAAGTCACTGTGCGATTCGAATTCTCCTGGCTGTGAAACATGTTCAGGTATGTAGCAAAGTAGTGCTCGTCTGGGTAACAAGACGGTTTGCAATACTTTCTGAACAAAGCGTAGTACTTGGAATCGGAAATCAGATTTATGGCCAAGGAACGCTTCAGCTCGAACCATTGTGAGCCTTTTCTCCAGTGGTGGAGCTTAAT
This sequence comes from Persicaria tinctoria, assembly GCA_037127255.1. Lineage (NCBI taxonomy): Eukaryota > Viridiplantae > Streptophyta > Magnoliopsida > Caryophyllales > Polygonaceae > Persicaria > Persicaria tinctoria. The sequence continues at coordinate 17,374,588 of JBANSL010000012.1, forward strand.
CACAGGCCACATGAGTCGGCTGTAGCGACCCCGGCCATAGCGTGATGGGTCATCGTATGCTTCAACGAAACTGTGAACTGATCCAATTAGATAATTGTAGACAGTTTCAAAATTGTAGACTGGGATGCAACTCTCTGACAGCAGAACAAAACGTTCATTTGAGTAGTCCAGCAAAGCGTTGGCTAAAAGGCGTTTTTCTGCATCAGCTAGAGATACAGACCCCCAAGAGACGTCCTGAGGATGAAACGGTTGTATTATTAGATTCAAGAGTTATGTCAAAGTCCATCTTTTGGGAAATTCAAAATTCAGGATATATAAAGCAAATAGACAACACATAGAAGCGAACTGCAAACTATGAAGCAAAACGAATATGCAATTAAGTAACAATAGCACCAATTCCCAAGTTGTTAAGTACAAATGCTTAAATTTCTTAAATTATCACTAGTTTCCTTCACATAGGCTAGCAAGCAGCAAAAGCAAACTTCATCAAGTATTACAGGAGAAGAAAAAAAATCTAGAGGCAACAAATTTCATGGAAGACTCCTACTCAAACTATTCAGTGCAACATGGATAACCCCCAAATCAACTGCTTATTGGGCCATCTGCCATGGAGCGTTTTTCGATTTTTCAAGGGGCAACAGTGTTTAACAACAAAGAGAAGGAATGATAGACATGGTCAAATGAGGTAGAAGATCAGTAAGCTGCCAATTTTATGGTAGATAAGTGAGCAACAATCCCAAAAAACGCACAAATAAACAAGTAGAAATAACAAAGGATGCCCAAGATCCATGAAAAGCCATGATTGATTTCCCATCAGCAGAATGCTGGATAACAAGGCTGAATGATTGATGATTCTATGTTTATCAACCTTTCATGGATTGGCGAGAAGTACAAGTATTCCTTTAAGCCAGTTCAACAAAAAAGTAGCTGCCAAACCCTTAATCGAGAAAAACATATCATATCTTAATGATAGAATGACTTGAAAGAAAATGCTGGCCTTTTGCTTCTTTCATGTTGAATGGAATGGAAACTAAGACAGAAATGTGACAAAATTTCTCCAAAAGGTAGAGAAGCTTCAATAAGTTGTAAAACATGGTAACCGTGTTTTTTTATAAATATGTGTGGAGGAAAACAAGTTCAAGCTTCACAACATGCCCCTCCAATTTGAAAAATTCTATATTAGCTCTTTTATTGTTTTTCCAGTAAACTAACTGCAAATCTGGTTGGCGGAGTTCGCTAATATTCATATAATTAATGCCTTAATATTTTCCTATGAAATATGCTCCTATAACATATTTCAATATAGGACAATTTCATTAGGAGAAAGAGGTTCAAGGGAAACTCAGAGGATGTGCTTCAGAGTTTGTAGCAAAGTTAATATTCATAGCAGCAGTTGCGAGTAAAAAAAAAGGGAAGAAGATTTCTGAGACCAAAGAACCATTTCTTGAATTTCAGCCGTTTATTACTTCCACATATAAATCAAATCAGATCTCACAAATTAACTATTACAAGTATTCCTAAGATTTGTGAGATTTGATAATCTTAGGAAGTATAAAACATATAAATGAAATATGCCTTTGGTCTCAATGTTTCTGAGAGTTTAATACTCATAGTGAGAAACCCGTCCTGGCATACTTGTAAGAGGATGAAGAAAAAGAGTGCCGCCAAGACTATCAAGTTTCATTTATTTTGCATTCCAGCTCTCAGACATAATAATTTTCCTTCCCTTGAATATTTGGAAGAGAGGAAGAAGGCAAGGAAGTTTTTAAATCAAATTGCAATGAACTTATTAATTTCCCATTCTATGCAGAAAAAGTTTGCCATCTTTTGCTTCAAACCTAAAAAAATTCCCTCTACACCTAAAATGGTCGTTATATTCAAAATATTCTACTTCTTCACTCATTCTTCCCCTCAGATAGCAAATTACAGATCCTAATAAATAATAACAATAATCCTAAGTGATTTTTTTTAATGGATGGAGCATAAATCAGTCCAAAAAGTGATAACTGATGTTGCTCAATCTTTATCATATTATCCAATCATCTCATACTTAAAGACAACTTTTGGCACGCTTTTAGTCATATACCTGCTAGGAACCAACATGATAACTGAGGGACAACAACTATGCTAATATGAATTCCTTAAGAAGAACCAAAAAATGGCCATCTGTCTACAGACACATAGCTCCACCACATTAGGAATATTTCTCAGTATTTGATTAACCGAATCTAAGCCTCCATAGAAGTACTGAATCATAAATGCAGAATGTACCTGACTGGGTATCTGGCGCCCAACGAAAACGGATTCACTAGAAACATTGAGATGATATCCAGGAAGTGAATGAATGTAGATTGAAAACTTGTCCTTATGGCCCCGGAAGAACCTCTCCCACAATGGAATGAAAGGCAATGGTCCCCTAGTGAGAAACATAAACGCCACTTTAGGCACCCTATGATATGGAAAATCCTCAATCTTCGGCACCAGAGAAGCCCTCCAAAGAAGCTCATTGTCGGCCAAACCGTGTGCCAATTGCCTCGGCCCCACAATGTTCTCCATGCTCAAGCAATTAACCTTCTCACAGGGCTTTTGTACAATGCTGCAATTGCTGTGCTGAAGATAGTTATGGCTGTCTATGCTAATCGGCCCAGCTGCTATAAAATTGTTCCTATAGGCGCCCATCCCAGCCCTGGCGGTGATGTAACGATCCACATGTGAACTCGATATCAAACCCACCACAACCCCCACCACGAAAATAAACAATCCGGCTATGAATCTCATAAGTCTACAAGACGAATCCCTAATGCCTGAACATGTGAGCTTTTCCAGCTCCTCTTTATCTTTAACTCTCCCCATAACCGTTCCTTACCTCAACTCCAACAACAACAACAACAGCAACCAAAATTCCCTTCACAGGTACACAAACAAGACACGCTCTACCTTCACAATACACAAAATCAATCCATCAACATCGCAATCCTCAACCTTTCCGCCACGAGCAGCAGCATAAACCCCAAAATTGCGAACTCAACTCACCTGATTCGAGCCGATCATCGTTCCGCTCCCGCGTCTGCTCTGCTTCAAACTCAGATGCAGATTCGAAACCAGGCTGATTCATCCACGGCGCTCCGTCCGCCGCCGTGACACGAAATCGCGAACCTGCAGCCAGATAAATCCAAAGCGGAGCGCTCAAACGACAGTCAGGCGCTGATGATGGCGATGGAGGCGGCGGGGCGGGCAGATCGAGCGAGGCGGGGCGGGACCGGATCGAAGAAGACGAAAGGCGGCGAGAGAGTGCCGGCGGGGATCGATGGCGGAGATTGGGAGGATTGAAAGGGCGGTTGGAGAAGTCAAGGGGAAGACGAAGACTTTGGAATTGGAGGAGTGGAATTTAGGTTTGAACGGCAGGAAGGAAGGAAGGGGATGAAGTGAATAAAACCCAATAAAAGGGACGGGTAGTGGAGAGGAAGAAGGTTACCCCATGTGACCAATTTAAGGATGAGGACCGCCCGCCCTATACACAGTACACTGATTGGGATTCATTCAATAGTTAGTTCTCCACATTTATTTGCCTCTGACACATACAAATATATTTTCAAAAACGTTTTTACTGTTTCCACTATCAAACTGAGTTAAAAAAAAGAGGGTATGTTACCTATGGGTACGATAGTTTTTTCGTCATTGGCACGGTGCCGATACCAACTCCCTGTGTCGGTATCTTGCGAGTTCTGCGTGTCCTGAGAGATTCTCAACACTGGTGCCAAACTCCTGTGTCAATAGGGTCCATCCATCCAAACACTATGGAATCTGTAGCTGCACCACTGCAAGATACTCGCCAGGGAATCGAACGTCGACTCAAGTCAGCCGAAACCGAAATACTATGTCGGCAAAGGGGGTGTGTTTGACTATAAAAAGCCACCGTGGACCGACCTCATGATCTGGCTCCGAGACCGTGCGGTTGGCGAGATTTTTCCGTGCCAATAGATCAATCTTATTTTTTTAGCATTTTTTTAATCGTAGACTTTATTTCTGAATTCGAGTATAATAACACTTTGATTTTTCTACTAAACATTTTTAGGTGGTTGGGTGTGCCGCAACTCGCAAGAGAACTACACTCACGGATATTGAAATGGATCTTCTGAAAATGTATTTATCTAATATGTTTAAAAAAAAAACTAATACTATTATAAATAGGGTTACACCTACACATGAATCCATTATTACCATTTGTAAATGCTAAGTATCTTTTACGATGGAACACTATTCAACTAATGGTTTGGATTCGAAGTGGATTCAGTCTAATTTATTTCTTGGTTTTCCGAAAAAATCTCACCTTGATTTTGTTGATAGGCTTTGTTATAATCAAAAGATTATGGATTGACTAGGGGTTGGTTTGGTTTACCATGGGAAGAATAATTCGTGGGCTCGGGAATTAATTTTCACTAGTGTTTTAAAAATCGCGTCTAGAAGGGGTGCACTTGGGACTTTTTAAGTCTAGGCGTGCCTCTAGATAGAGACGGACATGAGGGGAGGCGAAACAGGTCTCTGCCTCGGGCCCAAAATTTATAGGGGCCCAATTTTTTTTAGGTACATATTTTTTTTTATTAATAAGTTTAATTAAAGTCATTATAGTATATTTACTATATTAGTTTAAAACCTGCACTCTTTCTCATTAATTAGTCCAATGTTTAATTCTCTTTGTCACCTATGAATTTTGTTGCATTTTTTCCTCCAAAATTTCATGTAGTAATCACTAAAAACCACCAATAAAATAGAAATTATCCATTATATATGGTTATGAAAAATAAACAAAATTTTCTTAATATTTTATTTCCCTTTATCTTATGCAACTTCACATTTTAAACATAAAATTTAGACCCACAACCCCTTTCTAAAAGAATAATTAACCAAAATCACAAATAAAAAAATATTTAAAACCACCCATATTGAGCTTTTTTATATAAAAAATAGCTAATTAATTAAAATAAAGCGACGAAATGATAAAGAAAATTTTCCAAAAAAAAAATAGTAAAGGGCACCATTTTTATATCCCGCTTCGGGCATTTAAAATCCTAGGTCCGGCCCTGCCTCTATGCGGAAATCTACTTAGGCACCACCTAAACCCTGCCTAGGCACCGTCTAGCTCGACGATTATTCAGTTTTAACGTCTAGTTAGGTGATTAGTCGACTTATGTTTTTTTCATCCCTAAGTCGGGATGTATTTGCTTTTCAGTCGACCAATAGTTTTGGATTTTAGAAGGTTTAGATTCGCTACTCAGAAATGTATTTTTGCGTTTATTTACTTTATAAGCACAACACCTTTGGGTTTATGAGTGATGTTATAATTTATTATTACATTATATGAATTATTAACATGTGTTATGCATTAAATATAAGAAAATAATCCAGTTTGTTCTAACGTCTAACTTCTTTTAGAACATTGATTCCCACTAATTGCACTTCCCCGGAATTGAACAAATATGTTTGGTTGGATTTTAGATTGTAGGAATTAAAATAAGGAAATTAAAATTTTATATTTATAGAAGGTGGAATTGCAACTTAAGTAGGTAAGTTAAATTGATCCTTTAAAATGGAGGAATTTAAGTTCCTGGGTTTTCATGTGACAAAAACTTCAACCAAATACATATATTTTATCTACTTTTTGAGCTTTTCTACTTCCTGGATTTTTCAATTGTTAACCAAATAAGCCCTAGAAGATAATCTAGGGTGTTTAAAACAAGGGAATTGTTGTAAACAAAAATAATTGAACAATAATTAAGGAGATACTTTTCGTATTGGAACGAAATTTGATGAATTGACGTGCATATCAAACTTTTTACAATAAAAATCTGTAAAAAGATACTATCAAGTACTCCATCCGTTCGGCAAAACTTGTCGTTTACTATTCACGCACGCTTTTTTATAATGATAAAAACCACTGTATATAAAATATTCATTTTTTTAAAAAAAAATTTAACAAGTTTATACTTATTAATAATAACTACAAAATTGTTAAAAAAAATTATTTAAAAAACTAGATATTTTATATAGTTTTTAGCTCCTAAAAAAGCGTGTGTGAATAGTAAAACGTCTAGTTTTACCGAACGGAAGGAGTATACTTTATTCTTAATAGTGACCATAGATGAAAGTTACAATAACACATGTGTATAAGAAAACGATTCAATACGATGAACGTTGACTTATATCGAATTTTCTACTTATCTCTTAAAAAGATTAAATCCAAAATAGTTTTTTTTTTTTAACAAAAATGGTGAATGAAAGTTTTCAGTGTGAAAATAATGGAGAGAGAGAGATATGCGACCATGCGAGAAACTAGGTGGAACTTAGAACCAATTCAACTAGCAAGACTTTGTGTCCATTTTACATGAAATTAATAATGAAAACGTTTTATGTTTTTATATTTACAAATACAAACATTTTATATAGCCTACACATTTGACAATAAATATGTCTTTTCATTATAAAGGGGTCAAGCCCCAAGGCCAGGTCCTGATCAAATCGATTCATATCGAAATTTACAATTTAACAATTGTGGTAGAAGAAATTGAAAAAAAAGAAAAAACTACCTTACTTCTATTTCACTAAGAAATGAGCAATAAATGACCAAAGTATTAATATATAGTAAGATTTGATCCATCGGATAAAAAAAAAATCAGAAGTTTGAGCATCGATCGGACCAAATCGAATATTCAAAGTTAGTTAAAATTAAGCAAACTTGTTAATCTACATGTTAACGACACATACAGGAAGGAGACAGCTAGTGACAGTATAAAATCAATTTTGAATTGAGGAGGTACACAATTTAAAAACACAAAATGTCAAACTCATAGTATCAAGTTTAGCTACGTTGTACAAGTCAATGCCAATAAGATTCATTCAGGGAATATTAGGATATCCCATTGGAGTATATATATTTAATTAATTAATAGGATTATTTTGTAATGATTTCTTATGAAATACTCGGTACTATGTTTTACTGTAGTTACGAATTTGTCATATTGTTGTTTAACAGATTAAGTCAAACCATAGACTTACAAAGACGTTGATTTTGTATTCAAAAAATAAAAACTTTGATTTTTTCAAGGCTGCGGTTTCTATTCAAACTTCTCAACGCAGGAATATAAATAAGCCCACATGTACAGCGTCACCACGTCAACCCCCACAGGCCACACCCAAATTTTATAAATAACCCGGCCCATATAAATCTTTTGAATTTTTTCCCAAAGCCAAAAATGTTAAAATATTTGACATACTAGCAGTAGCGATGGATCAATCTTATTGGAGATTGTTAAATACATCGCTAATTTTTACTGAATACACCGCTAATCTCTGCAACTCCTTGCGGAGTTAAGTCCGCACTCTGTTGCAGAATACTTTTGGCGTTGTGCCAAACGGCCCAAACGCCCAAACAGCCTTTACTCCGCTAATCTCCGCAATTCCTTACGGAGTTAAGTCCGCATCTGGTTGCGGAATACTTTGGATATTTTTTTAAAAAAAATAAACAAAAAAAAAAAGAAAAAAAAAAGAAGAAGAAAAGGTACGCATCAAGATGCGGAACTCTTTCACTCCCCACGACCAAACTTTCGGTGAGTCGTTCTCCTTCGTTTTCGATCCAAACCACCCTCGGACTTCACCACCCTCCTCACCCATGTGCCACGTAGGTCCGACGAGCCATCGCGGGCCTCCGACGACGCCCAGACCTCCGATCAAAAGCTTCGAAGTCCCCTTGTTCAAAGTTGGAACCTTTGTGAAAGAGGGGTTTTCAAAAAAAATAAAAAAAAAAATTACGCACCTCACTGCGTAACTTTGTTGAGATTTTTTTTATTTTATTTAAACATATAGGTTTGGAAACTCCGCATCCTAATGCGGACCTCTCTCCGCAACGTCTTGCAGACCTTTTGTCAATGGACTTGTAGGGCGTGTTTGGCACGATGTCCGGGGAGATCCGCAAGGGGTTGCGGAGTTCGGTTCGCAGAGAGTTGCGAAGTTTAGCGGTGTATTTAGAAAACGCGATCTTATTTGGGACTTCGGAGAACAGTTTTTTTTATGTTAATAATAATAAAAAAAAACAAGAGAAAATCACATCCATGCATAAATGGATACGGTTGGCACCTTAGAGTATTAAAAGCATGCCCAACGACTTCTCTAAAAAATTATCCAAAATAGAGAATTATATAAATCACATATTCTAAATTTTTTTTGGGCTGAATTTCAACAAATTCTCTATTATAGAGTTTACCCCAAAATATATAAAGTTTTGTTCCCCATTTTACCAGGTAATTAAGTTTGTTCTTCTCTTCTACATAAGTTTGTAGCTAGAGTATTTAGTATATTCTATTAGAGGAACAATTAAACTAGCTATATTATGTAGTTATCTAAGTACAATTTGTTAAGATTTATCCTTGTAAAGTAGTTAGACTTTTGAAGTAAACTAGTACGATTTCTGCGTCATGATGCGTTTTTTTAAACTAAAATATTATATATATAAATATTATAAAATATTAATAAATGTTAAGATAAAAAAAAAACTTTACAATTAATGTATCTTATAATTATTTCAGAAAATTATTTTTATAAAAATCTTATGTAAATTATAATACATAAATATAGATATTTTAAATTACTCAATAATAATAATATCAATATCATTGTAACATTGTTTAAATGTGATGTGTCATAATCAATAGTTATATACTTATATTCAATGTTTTGAATTAAGTCCAAAAGTTAGTAAATAAATTTGATTAAGCCCAATAGTTATATTAGATTGAATTCAATGTTTTGAATTAAGCCCAATAGTTAGTAAAATTAAAGAAAAAAGAGAATTAAAGGAAAAAGAAAAAAAAAGGAGAAATAAAGAAAATCCAAGAAAAATGGGAAATTTTTTTTTTTTTGTTAAAACTCCTAAAATGCCTCTAATATTGACACATCATCCTAAACTCTTCTAAATTAAGAGTTTATATAGATATAGATAGTTAGTAAAATTAAAGAAAAAAGAGAATTAAAGGAAAAGAAGAAAAAAAGGAGAAATAAAGAAAATCCAAGAAAAATGGCAAAAAAAAAAAATGTAGTTAAAACTCCTAAAATGCCTCTAATATTGACAAATCATCATAAACTCTTCTAAATTAAGAGTATATATAGATGTAGATATAAATAGTTAGTAAAATTAAAGAAAAAAGAGAATTAAAGGGAAAAGAAGAAAAAGGGAGAATTAAAGAAAATCAAAGAAAAATGGCAAAAAAAAAAAAAGTTAAGACTCCTAACATGCCTCTAATATTGACAAATCATCCTAAACTCTTCTAAATTAAGAGTTTATATAGATGTAGATATAGATAGTTAGTAAAATTAAAGAAAAAAGAGAATTAAAGGGAAAAGAAGAAAAAAGGAGAATTAAAGAAAATCCAAGAAAAATGACAAAAAAAAAATTAGTTAAGACTCCTAAAATGCCTCTAAGATTGACACATCATCCTAAACTCTTCTAAATTAAGAGTTTATATAGAAGTATAATACATAATATATTTTAAATTACTCAATAATAATAATATCAATATCATTATAACATTGTTTAAATGTGATGTGTCATAATCAATAGTTATATTCAATGTTTTGAATTAAGCCCAAAAGTTAGTAAATAAATTTGATTAAGCCCAATAGTTATATTAGATTGAATTCAATGTTTTGAATTAAGCCCAATAGTTAGTAAAATTTAAAAAAAAAGAATTAAAGGAAAAAGAAGAAAAAAAAGGAGAAATAAAGAAAATCCAAGAAAAATGGAAAAAAAAATAGTTAAAACTCCTAAAATGCCTCTAATATTGACACATCATCCTAAACTCTTCTAAATTAAGAGTTTATATAGAAGCCCAAAAGTTAGTAAATAAATTTGATTAAGCCCAATAGTTATATTAGATTGAATTCAATGTTTTGAATTAAGCCCAATAGTTAGTAAAATTAAAAAAAAAAGAATTAAAGGAAAAAGAAGAAAAAAAGGAGAAATAAAGAAAATCCAAGAAAAATGGAAAAAAAAATAGTTAAAACTCCTAAAATGCCTCTAATATTGACACATCATCCTAAACTCTTCTAAATTAAGAGTTTATATAGATATAGATGTAGATATAGATAGTTAGTAACATTAAAGAAAAAAGAGAATTAAAGGGAAAAGAAGAAAAAGGGGGAATTAAAGAAAATCCAAGAAAAATGGCAAAAAAATAAATAGTTAAGACTCCTAAAATGCCTCTAAGATTGACACATCATCCTAAACTCTTCTAAATTAAGAGTTTATATAGAATATAGATAGTTAGTAAAATTAAAGAAAAAAAAAGAATTAAAGGAAAAAGAAGAAAAAAAGGAGAAATAAAGAAAATCCAAGAAAAATGACAAAAAAGAAGAAGTTAAAACTCCTAAAATGTCTCTAATATTGACACATCATCCTAAACTCTTCTAAATTAAGAGTTTATATAGATATAGATGTAGATATAGATAGTTAGTAAAATTAAAGAAAAAGGAGAATTAAAGGGAAAAGAAGAAAAATGGAGAATTAAAGAAAATCCAAGAAAAATGGCACAAAAATAAATAGTTAAAACTCCTAAAATGCCTCTAAGATTGACACATCATCCTAAACTCTTCTAAATTAAGAGTTTATATATATAGATAGCAAGGAGTTCAAATATTTATAATCCTTATTAATACTGGTTTAACCATAAGCAATAGACACAATGTAAAATTTTTGAAGTAATTATATAACTAGAGCACCCACATCGGGATGTTTAAAGGATAAAAATAAGGAACTTAACAATTAAATAATAGATTAATGATATGTTTAGTTAAGGAATGATGTGATAGGTTTATTAGTAAAGAACCCTTAAAAACTCAAGAAATGAAAGAGAAAGAGAGGGGTTTGGAGTAGATGGTGGGACTATTTTGAATTTTATATTATTTAGTTTATAATAAAATGGATTGTAGGGATGCGGATAAAAAATTTAGTTGAATTTCTTAAGGAGAGAGAAAAATAAAAATGAGAGTTAAGGAACCGAACTGGGTTCCATGGATGCGGATGCTCTAAGTAGGAATATTATACGGAGTATAACCAGAAGCAACAGACACAATGTAAAACTTTTAATATGTTATTTTATATAAATTATAAATATAATTTTAAAATAATGTGTTAATATATTCCCAAATGTAACACCCTAGTTATACTACACGGGTAGGAATAATTATATAATTAGTAGAATCAATCACACCATACTACGTAGAACGTTATGCAACAATTTTAGTATAGAGGAAATTGCACTAAATAGACCAAAAATTGGGCCTATTTACACAAATAGCCAAAATGGTGAAAAAATAAGCCAAAATGGCCGGGCTATTTCTTGCAAATAAAACTTCCGGTATCTGGGCACTGTTGATGACCTGTTGTAAACGGTTGCCTCTGCTCTTGCAAATCAAGGAAGAAAGTCGGTCACCCACCCATGGCGGAGCCGCCAGAAAGCTGCCAGAAACTGGCCTAAAACCACCGGTAGGATCCCAACCAGCCACGAAGAAGCAACCCAGAACAGCAGTGTTGGGTGGAAAGAAAGAACCCTAAACGCTACATCTCCAGATCCGCCGCCACCCCGAAACCAAGGTACTCAATCCCATCTACAATCGCAAATCGAGTATTAATCTAGTCAAATCTGTAGATCTACTCCTCAAAATCCTAAGATCCATGTCTCTGTTCAAGCCAAACCAAAATCAAAGGGCGAATCAAAGGTGGAAAGACGACGATTGGTTCGACTCGGGGTTTTGGCGACGGGGGTCTCGGGATTCAGCGGTCTGATGGGCCTTCTTTTCATGTCCGGCGCTGCTGTCCTTCTTCCTCGGGCTGCCGGTGGTGGAAGTCGTTGGCCTTATCGTTGGGTGCTGCTCGGGTTGCCGACCCTTTGGTTTGTCTCTTCAGTCCGAGGTGCCCTCTCTCTGTCCTCTCTTTGATTGTTTTTAATGCTGCTTTCATGATCACGATTGGTTATATCTTGAAATTTCTAAGTACAAAGACCTGCGCTTGTAACCTCACACTAGGTGAATACTGCTTGGACCATCTCTTTCCCCTATATGTGACCTCTATTACTCCAAAAAACTTCAACCCACTGATCTCACCCTCCAAATTGGCATTTGTGATCCTGTTAGTGTAAAACCTACCCTTGTACCTACTCAACCTGTGGCCTGTGGTGGATATAAATTTAAGATTGAAAGTTTATGCTCCTTGTATGACAGGGAGAACCCATGTGAAAGTACTAACTCAAAAATTGATAGCTTTATGCGTTGCTTGGATCATGGCCAAGTGTATCACTTACAACAAGGTAATTGTATCTTCTCACCCATTTTTTTAACAGTATACCAGAACAACAGAGAGAGAAGCAAGGCTAATACGTCCATTGCCTATCCTGCAAAAGACAATGGATTATCTTCTGAATTTGCTGGATCAGCCTTATAGCAACAGTTACCTTGCCTTGTATAATTTCATGTGGGATAGGATGAGGGCTATTCGGATGGATCTTAGGATGCAACACATATTTAACCTTGAAGCGATAACTATGCTGGAACAGATGGTTAGTTGAATTTCTCCTTGCATTTTTTGGACAATATTCTCCTTACGTTATTAATAACTAATATCCAAATAACTTCCCAATTACTACTTTACTAGTGAAGCTCGCTCATAAATTTTCGTTATCGTTGCTAAAAAAGTAGTTGAGTTTGCCACTTTTTCAAACCATGATTTTCTACAAGTCTAAAGGCAAAGCTGGGTTTATTAGCGTCATAGGCAAGCCCTCATTTAGTGGTTTGTTGATTGTTTTCATTTTCTTATTGAGATTCAGCATTGGTCAATTGTTTGTTGTATATTGATTCATAGGGGGGAAAAGATTTAATTGAGGAATCACTTTATATAGTCTTTCCTCAATTGGATTAAGTGCCAGCTTAACCCACTTCAAAGTGGAACATTATTAAGGAATGTTCAAGAACAATGTTCAAACAAACATCCCCTAGCGTTGTTGGAGAGTGATGGAAACAAAGTTATTTTGCATTACTATCATAAGAAATATGTTTAATATCAAATTCTTTGGTTAAGACTTTCTTTTGTACATTGAGATGATCCAACTGGAAACAATCAAATCTATTATGAGTTTGTTTGGCAAGATTTGCTGATTACTCTAAGGTACTTATTTGTGCCAAATAAGTACTTTATTGCGCTGATTATGGTCCTAATAATGAATAAATGACATGCAGTGAAACAAACTCTATGTCTTTTTGTTGTTAAATTGATGTCTGATTCAATAGATGACGGTGTTGGCCATTCGGGTGTTACTATTTCTCTCTCTCTTTTTTTCCCATTCACTATCCCTTGCTTTTGGTCTTGAATCATCGTATTATTTGCTTACCCTTTTTTCAGCACTTCTGTTGATGCCTCAGATTTCATTGATTCATGACTTAAACTACTATCTAGATATGGCTCCACATCATCTCTATGCATGAACTGTGTGAATACACAAAAGGAGAGGGTTTCTCAGAGGGGTTTGATGCTCATCTGAATATTGAACAAATGAACAAGACATCCGTAGAATTGTTCCAGATGTATGATGACTACAGGAAGAAAGGCGTCCATGTTCCAACTGAAAAAGAATTTCGTGGTTATTATGCACTCTTGAAATTGGACAAACATCCAGGGTATAACGTAAGTATTTGCTGATTTTTGCTTGGTGATGTTGGCATATTGCATTATAAATCTTTTTTCTAATAAGAATAAAAATATTTGGTAGGTTGAACCGGGAGAGCTTTCACTTGATCTCGCAAAAATGACACCTGAGATCCGACAAACTAAGGAAGTTCTACTAGCTCGCGATGTAGCAAGGTATTTATTCTCTCAAATCCTGATTGCAAACCTATTTTGGATATAAGCCTGATAGTTTGTTAATGTGAATCTGCCATCAACCTGATCGTAAATGTTCAGTTTTGCCTTGAAAGGATTAATTACTGTTGGCTTTTGGAATGCAGATAAACAAGTATGCATTCACTGGTGGACAAGATTCCATTGAGAAACATAGGAAATTTGGTGCAAATCTAGAGGTATTTTATGTTTTCCATTATCTGGCTTAAAGGCTTCTCTATTTACTAATATGTGTAATACTATGTTGAATAGAAAAGTATATCTGGTTTAGAAGTTCCGTTTCACCATTCTGAATTTTAGCTCAATAAATCCATTTAGAGTTTGTGTGCGATTAGAGCACTTAGACAGCTCAAATTGTCATCTATTAGAGCACTGAGACATTAAGATATCCTTTCTTTATTAATTGCATGAATGAACATTGTTTTGGATCGGTTACTACGTTCTCATTAGATTGAGATTTACTTGTTTCTTAATCTATACGATGATAAATAGCCTATTAGCTCAATTGGTAGAGCATTGTGTATGCACACAAAGATGTGAGTTCGACTCTCACATAGGCTAATGCGGAGAATGTGTTCATATCTCTCGGACTTATACGATTGAACATGGTAGGAAATATATACACTAATGGCAGGACAAATTTGTGAATCTAGTACGACAAATTTATGAATTATGAATATATCTCTGAACTTATAAAATTATGAATTTGGTAGGAAATATATAGACTAGTGGTAGGACAAATTTGTGAACCTGATAGGATAAATATACGATATTGGCATGATATAAATGTAATCACCGAAATTCCTAAGTGTATAACTTGACACTAATTGTAGGATAGATGTACACGAATTGTAAGATATATTTGTACTATTGGTAAAGAATTAGAATTAATATTGATCAATCCACAAATCCTATACTAGTAATCATTGAGGCGTGAATTGACCCTAATCTCAATTTCAATTACCAATCCATAAATCCTAATCTCAATCCAATTTCTATCAACTGAATTAGAGCCTCTACCTTTGGATATAATATTACTTAGGTTTCCTTCATCTTCTATTGTAGACTGGAAATCCTCTACCCTTGGTTGTTTTTCTGAAAAATGTGGAACAAAATTTACTACGGTTTCTAGCTTGATTTTCCTTGAAAGCTATTTAAATTGGTATGATAGATGCACAAAAATGGTAGGATAGATGAAAACCAATGGTAGGAGAAAACAACGATATCGGTAGGATCAGAATGGTAGGATTGATGGACACTAATGGTAGGAGAAAACAACGATATCGATAGGATTAGAATGGTAGGATTGATGGAAACTAATGGTAGGAGAAAACAACGATATCGGTAGGATCAGAATGGTAGGATTGATGGAAACTAATGGTAGGAGAAAACAACGATATTGGTAGAATCATAATTTTAGGAAGCAGAAAACAACGATATTGGGTCCTTGTGATCGTCTAGGCATCAAGAAGTGATAATCTCTCCTGCTATGCCTCAGTTTTTGCAAGCCATGTTGGGGTGTTTGAGATTCTCCTCTCAAGCTTATATATGTGCTTGGGGAACACCCATCAATGCAATGATTGCATTTTCCCCTCATAAATGCTCCCCCCTTCCCCCCAAAGAAGAACCCCGTTTTGGCGCCAAAATTACACTGACAACCCGCCAAATAAGCTACTGACAATCCACTCCAAATTTCTCGAAAATTTCAGGTATGGTATGACATAGTAAGCCTATTGGTAAGATAGATATATGATATTGGTAAGATAAATATACAATATTGGTCAGACAGATGCCATTCCGTCTTCCCCCAATGAAGAACCTTGTTTTTTGCGCCAAAATTACACGGACATCCCGCCCAAACCACTACGGACATTCCCCTCCATATTATCTCCAAAATTCCAACTATGGTAGGACATAGTTGGCCTATTGGTAAGACGAGTGTCTTCGTTTGGTAAGACTAATGTCTTCCTTTGGTAAGACATAGTTCCACGATATGAAGGTGATACTTTGCCCTCACCAT
Source organism: Persicaria tinctoria (assembly GCA_037127255.1). Classification (NCBI taxonomy): domain Eukaryota; kingdom Viridiplantae; phylum Streptophyta; class Magnoliopsida; order Caryophyllales; family Polygonaceae; genus Persicaria; species Persicaria tinctoria. The sequence continues at coordinate 17,390,544 of JBANSL010000012.1, forward strand.
GCCACTCGTTTCCTATGTTGGCTCTGTTTTTTCAGAGTATTTACTAAGGAATGACACCCATCAATCAAGATTTTATAAGGGTTGATTGACACCCTTAATTACAATCATTTACATTTCCCCTCATAAATGCTCCCCCCCTTTTTACCCTGACATGTGCAGCACCTCCCCTTCTCATTTCTCTCAGCAAAATGAAGGAGCTACAATGACCGGTCTCACCTTCACCTGCAACTTCCTCTCCCGGTTACCTTTTTTATTTGCACAAAATAGCCATTTTCTACCCCATGCAAATAATCAAGGCACATGGCTATTTGTGCAAAGTTTTTTTTTTATGGCTAGTTATGCAAAATGGCCTTTAGTATATGTATATAGAAGATTATATTTTGGATGTGATGGATTAAATATAAAAGGGGTATTTGCAAAACTAACCTAAAAAACCGGTTGTGTTACCCTCTCTATCCTTTCTCCATATTATTTGCAAAAGGGTAGCCCAAATTCTTTTAATTTTGCAGCCCAGCCGGTTACACAAAGGAGAGACACCGGTTGCATTGATGGAGGAGAGAGAGGGAGGCGTGTGGATGGGGAGAGAGTTGACAGTTTTTTTCAAAACGGTCACCTCAACTGCCTAGGATAGTGGTTTACTAAAGGGGTATTTGTTGAGCCCAACTGTTTCTCCATCTCTCTCTCATACATTTCAAACTTTCAAAACCGAAGGAAGAAGCGGAAGGGTTTCGAAGAAGAAGTAGAGCAAGGCGGTAGAGGAGACGACGAAGAAGCGGAAATTAAACCCTAACGCCCCTGCACACAACTGACGACAACAAGTAAGTAAAGCCTAAACCCTAAAGCCCCCGAATAATTACCGATTGAACAAAATATTAGGGCGAGAACTGTAGTTGCAGATCCAAATGTGTTTGCCATTGTTTGGAATGTAGAAATCAAGTAAGTTGCGGAAAGGGATTTGAGGTTCCCTCTGTCATGTAAGTTTCAACCATCGGCATGTAGACATCAAGGGCTGGAAAGTTTCCGAAAGGAAATTGACGAGGGGGATAGAAGGGAAATTGGGGGAAAATAACAATTGGTCTTCAACATTGGCTGGGGTTAAATGGATAAATTGGGGAAAAACAACAATTAGTTGGATGGAGAAATTGGGGGATTTGGGGGAATTGTCGACATTGGAAGATTTGGGGGTTTTGGGGGAATTGGGGAAAATGGGGAAAGGCGCTTGCGTATTATGAAAATAGCAGGAGTAGTGCGAGTTCGAAATGTTTACTTTTGAGATGCCTTCGAACATTGGACTGAGTTCAGGGGAGACTTGATTACATGTCATGTTTGATTTATGTCATGTTTTTACTAGTCAAATGTCATGTTTATAACATTTACTGTCATGTTGCTTGATAGTCCTAAGGTTTTGCTTCCCAATTTTGCAGGATATCAAGGACAGGCGAACATGTCGACTTCCCGCTCTGTAAAAAGAGTTCCCCTTTCACAGACAACAGGCGAGGTATGGTGTGCGTAGTCTTGATCAACGGAATACAGTAGTGTCGATGTGCGACTGACAGTTGTGCGTAATTTTGCAGGCCATCTATGCAGTCCCCGAGGACCAGCACTACAAGGGCCGTGTAAACCAGTACGGCCGGCCGGCAATACTTGCAAACCTGGACAACTACCTAAGCGATGGGGACTGGAACAAGTTGATGGCAAGCCCGTTGGCCGCCATTGCGAGGCTTGGTTCGCGTGTCCAGTTCTCAGCCCAACTGGTGCACTATGTCCTGCAACGCCAGCTGCGGACGAGAAAGGAGCATGAGAGCTGGTACATGATACACGACAAAATAGCTCGGTTCTCTATCCAAGAGTTCGCACTAGTGACCGGGCTTAAGTGCTCATTCATGTTTCTGCCCGAGGAGAATGATGGGCACAGGTCGGCCGTGAAGGACTTCTTTGGGGTGGAGAAGATGAGGATGGAAGAGTTCGAGGTTGAATTCCTAGTGGCGATGAAGGGCAGAGAGCATTCGCCCGCGATGAAGTTTAAGTATGCGTTGCTGATGCTGGTTGAGGGGGTGCTATTTGGTAAGGATCCCCGCAACTACATTCATGGATGGGTGGTGAATATGGTGGCCGACGTCGACGCATTCTTGTGATTCCCGTGGGGCAGGCACTGCTACGAGAGGACCCATGAGTTCCTCAAAAACGCTGTTGAGCGCAAGCTCCGGCATGGGGTGAAGGGCCCTCGGCCGTCATATTTTTTAGCTGGCTTCCCCCTCGCCTTTTAGGTATTGACTTATATTTCAACTGAACATGCTTATAATATAACTGGACACGCTTAGAATTTAATTGGACACCTTTATATTTAAACTGGACACGCTTATATTTAAACTGGACACGCTTATATTTACACTGGACATATATTGACATCCATGCCCTGTGGTTTATGTAGTTGTGGGCTTACAAAGCTTTCTATCCAATCCGATCCCAATTTGCTGCCGTCCTTGACGTGAATGTCCACCCTCGGTGCCTGCGGTACACGTCGAAAGAGCACAACATCAAGTACGAGTTAGTCGTCAACCTCATGGTGGAGGAGAAGGACGAGCTAAAAAGCTTTGACCTTGAAGACAATATGCAGACAGTGTTAATCCCCGATGACTTTCAGGCGAAAAAACGGGTGATGCACGATGCTGTCTACCCTAGAGAGAAGACCGACATGTTCTTCGACAACCTCCGCCGCGAGTACAAGAAGGGTGTGTACACGAGGGTGACAGCGGAGACCGCCACCCAGGAAACGACCCAGGCAGCCCCCACGCAGGAAAAGACACATGGGCCATCGGTGGGTGATTTCTCACAGATGTTGTCGAAGATGGATGACCTGACAAGGGAATTACGAGCTGACTTCGCTGCGAGGATCAAGCCCCTTGAGGATGCCATCCGCCAGCTGCAGAGGACGAGGAGGGAGGGACTGTACGAGTCCGACCACGCAGTCTCGCTGGGAAGGGCGGAATCATCGGCGTCGAAGGAGGTAAGAGTTTCCTCAGCCTTGGATAGCACATTTGGTCTAACAGTCATTTAGTTGGGTACCCAATAATGTACTTCGTACGATGTTCGCAGGTTGATGAAAAAGCACAGAGAAAGGAGAGTGAGCAGCAGGACCAAGTGGATGAAGAACCAAAGCCAAAGGATAGTGAGAAACATGGCTAAGGGGATGCGAGCAAGGACCAGGATATCACCAATGAGGTAGCTGAGGACAATGCGGAGAAAGACCAAGGGGATGAGAACAAGGAGCAGAAAAAAGGGGATGAGAACAAGGAGCAGGACAAAGGGGATGCCGACAGAGTTTCTGTGGACAAGAGGGGGGAGAAGGACGAGGAGGTGAAGAAGGGCAAGGTGGGGAAGAAGGGCAAGAAGTCCCCGAAGGGGAAGAAGGACGGCAAGGGGACAACCTACGTTGCCCACGTCCCCACCCAGACAAGCGCTGAGGCATGTCAATTCCCGTCAACTGTCATGTTATGGTTACTCAAATGTCATGTTAAAATTTTCCATTTGTCATGTCATTTACAACCGTGTGTGCAGGACGATGCTGACCGGGATGCCCAGGGTGTGATGAAGGCCAAAGGTGGCCGCATGGATAAGAAGGGGAAAGCGGTCCTCGACGATGCACCCAGCCAGAAAACAAGTGAGGTATGTCACCTCACTCTGACCGTTATTATTGCCATGTTGAAATTTTTCTGTTGTCATGTTGAAATTTTCCTGTTGTCATGTTGAAATATTCCCGTTGTCATGTGTGTGCAGGGTGACATGGACACGGAGGAAACCTCTCAGGTCGAGCCGCTAACGCGGAGGGGGACGAGAGCCCGTAAGGTTACTGCTGCATTTGCTGGGCACGAGGTCACTCAGCCTGTGAAGAAGCCACGGGTGAGCAAGTCCAAGACCAAAAAGGACGCCGTTGACCTGGACCTTCTGACTAGGGCAGAGATGGACGCCTACGAAGCTTGGATGAAAGAGGGAACAAGTCCTACACGGTCTATCGAGGGTACCCTCCTCGAGAAGAAGTTCTTCCTGGATCTAGAGGCGCCGACGAACTGGGTAACCTCTAAGGTAAAGCTCCTCCTCGCGCCAGCCTTTTTTGTTGCCTCACATATCGAGCACCTCCCCCTTGATGTACCTCTGACATGTGAGTTCTGTACCGCAGCACATCGAGCAGGCATGCGCAATCCTTCGCAGGGCCATACTCACCGACCCGATGTTCGCATCCGTGGCCGTGCTCCACAATTTCTTTCGGGTTTTGCTGAAGCGGCATACATGGTTGGTGGTCGAGGATGAGTTGAAGCTGTACATGGATGGTGTGCTGTCAGAGCGGTTTCCTAAGCCTTGGGCCTTCGTGGACCGCATTTTGCTCCCCTGGAATTTGAAGAACGAGCACTGGGTGGCTCTCGAGATCAACTTCGCCGAATGGACCGTGCTTGTGTTTGACCCCGATACGAACTTGATAAGAGAGCGCCAGCTGACCCAATTGCTAAAGCCCGTGACGCACGTCCTGCCCACCATGTTCGCCGTCCACCAGGAGATGCATGCCAAGCACAAAGCCAATGTTGCCCGCCCCCTCACCCTCACCCGCGTGAAGGGGATCCCGCAAAACAGACAATCGTAAGTACCTGTCCCGCTTCCCTCGTTTTTGTTAATGTTCCCGAATATCCCCGCATATATCCATTGACACAAATGATGACCGTGTTCAGGGGAGACTATGGCCCGTACACGATCCGGTACATGCAGCAGCTCGCTATGGGGGACCGCGTCTTCGATGGCTTGGACGACGACTGCATCGCTGCATACCGTCAGCTGCTATGCGTCTCTATCTTCCACCTTGGCTTCGGTGTCAGCAACGATCCTCAGTAGTCCCCTCATTCTTATGTGAAGGAGTGAACATTGTTGGTTTACATGGTTGTAGTTGCCGTTAACATCAATACTCTCTTTGGATTCCGATGTTTTGTTGACATTTCTACCTCCTTTTGCACTGTTTGGGATGGATGTTTTAGATTGTCGTTTTAGATGGATTATTGATATCGTTAATGTTGAACATCTTTCGTTACTTATGTCGTTTTATATGGATGATTTAGGTTTATTGATATTGTTAATCACAGACACTGAGGAAAAACTTATCAATAAATACGTAGACGTTGTCATGTCGACAACATTACCCGTCATGTCTTAAACATTACCCGTCCAGTTTGAAACAAGTGACATACCAGTTACTACCAAAAAGCTGCAACGACACACACATCAACACACTTACCTACGTAGACGCAGTAGTACCCCCAGATGCATTCATGTCCATCTGACTAAAACCCAAAACCCACAGACGCATTCTAGTCTAGCTGACTAAAATCCAAAACCCACAGATGCATTCACGTCATGTTAATCCTAGTTGATCGTCATGTTTTTCCTACTTGATCGTCATGTCTTGTCCCATATATCGTCTAGTTCGTCCGACGCTTGTATCTCCTTTCCCACTGCGAGGGGTAACGTCTAGTTTTGGGTCTACCCGAACGGGTCTTCACACTGGGCGGGAGGCATGTCTATTTGGCAATTTCCGGGGGCACCCTCCACGTGTCTCTAGACGGAATTGGGTACAAAACCTCCGCGTAGCAAGCACGTCACGCCTCTGTCTTGTAGAAGTCGTTGACCAGTGAGTGGACGTCCACCCCGCGCAATTGTGCAGCAGCAAGTGCGTGCGCACAAGGGTATTGGTCGACGTTGAAGCGTCTGCAGCTGCATAATGGTCCCGTGAGGTTGACAAGCCAAGTGGACTGACCATTGCGTACCTCGAACTCGTGGGGGCTGAGCGGCCTGGCCAACGTCGACAGAGACTCAGCGAAGTTTGCTTTAATGGCATTAGCGACCCAATCGCTGACAACTTTCTCAGGTTTTGAGTTGATCTCTCTCCGCTTCACGAACCACTCCCCGACGATCTCAAGAATGGCATCCATCAGCGCTGTGAGCGGCAAGTCCCGAGGATACTTGAAAACCGAGTTCAAGCACTCTGAGTTATTCGTGGTTGTTATGTTGTACCTGTTACCCGGGTAGCACGCCCTTGCCCACTTTTCGAATCCGACCTCCCTTAGGTATTGGCCCGCGTCGGGAGAAATCGCACAGAAGTCCTTGTACAACAACTGGAACTCGTCGTATGTGTATGCTTTGACCATGGAGAAGTATTGGTCCTTCATAGCGCTGATTTTGAACCGAAACCGGACGTTCTGCCATAAGTTCCATGTACATATGCCGTGCTTGGCGAAGACATAACTGTCCCGTATTCCCTTCTCGATGCTAATATGGCAGTCAGATACCCACATGAGATCAGTCGTGTCTTTAACAACATGCAACATCTGCCTGAAGAAGAACCCCCACGACCCATCATTCTCCCCGTCAACCATTGCGAATGCAATTGGGTAGACAGAGTGGTCGGCATCTTGTGCAGTCGCGAACAGAAGGCACCCTCGGAACTTCCCCTTCAGGAACCCCCCGTCCACTGACACCACCTGCACATTCAACAACCGCAATGGTTACCGTTGTCATGTCGTTATTAACTAATGTCATGTCATATGACCTATATGTCATGTTATTACTTGAGGCCGTCATGCAGAGTAGTTGGTCGCTGTAATGGTAGTAGTTGTATGGGTTTAACGGTTTTGCAGTAAAGGACACACAAGGTACGAAGAATGAGGGACTGACCTTTCTTAGATGGGGGACCGCCCTCCGCCACACTCCAAGGCTGACGAACGTATACTTGAATCGTCCATCTGTGTCACGTTCTATCCTGGTGTACGTGCCAGGGTTGGACTGCTCTAGCATGTGCATGTACGAGTAGATCCTCTTGCAGCTTTCCTCGTCCGTCCCGTAGGTGGTGTCCCTCGCCTTCATGGCGGCTCGCCGCGCCTTCCAGTAACTGGACGACACCCTCAGCTAGGACTTTGTCAGAGCCTGCACTTGCTCCGGCACAAGGGCCTTCTTTGAACCAAGGAAACTGCACATGGACAGGCGCATTGGGTTAGTGTTTATCGACGTATGTCCAGTTTTATAACATTGCTTGTCCAGTTATATTTAACCAGTGTCCAGTTATAAATAACATACTGTCCAGTTCCGTTGGTTAGAGCGAAGGACATATGATGTCACTAAAGTAGCCATGTCTTTATGCATATTTTAGTTCCATATTCTATACACTTTGCATATTTCGGATTGGGAATATGTCGAATTTATGTAGTATATGCTTATTTGTCAGAAATAGAGATCTACATAAGTTTCTGTTTAATATTGCAGAAAATGGAGTCATTTCGGGAGAAATCCAAGAAGCGAGGATGAAAGCTTAAGCCAACTCGATATCGACGAATATTACTCGATATCGACAACCATGTCTAGGCACTACACTAATCGAGGAGCACATGTCGAGGAGTTGAAGACGAGCCAACCCGACTCCAGAACCTTACTCGAGATCGAGTACTCAACTCGATGTTGACAAAGCACCAAGGACCATGCCCGGAGTCGAGGAGAGTTTACCCGAGCAGACCGAGGAGAAGTTACCCGACTAGGCACCCAGACACCACAACTCTAGATCGAGGACTTTCCTCGATGTCGAAAAAAAGCCGAGAGCACCCGCCCGAGCATGTCGAGAAGAGTTGCTCGACAACACCAGAAGGCCTAGTCGTTGAGCCACCCAACTCGAGATCGAGAAGAATTCCTCGAGATCAAGGACACCCTAGGAGCCATATCCGAGCCCTGTCGAGGACCAGCTACCCGAGACGCCGAGCCAAGCTGAAGTCGACGTCCGAGTTACTCGAGATCGAGTAAGTCTACTCGAGATCGAGGAAATCTTCCGGAGCCGCGTAACGCGTTGTGAGCTGTCCTACTTGGATTGGGATTACTTGGGGCCGAAGATTGCTGAGTTCTATCCGATCTATCAACATCTATCATGAAGAAGAGAGATTTATCCACTTGAAGACTTTTAGATATAATTCCCTTTATTAGATTTAATTATGTTGTTGCATTTATTTATCATTAAAGTTTTAGATATAGTTTTAGATATAGATATAGATATTCTATCCTTGAATAGCAAGGATTATAAGGCTATAAATAAAGCCCATGGGGCTGATTTTAGGATCCAATCCAATTCACAAGCTAGAGAAGTAGTTCACAGAGAAGGTTTAGGAGTTCGAAGGTTTTAGGGTTTTGGCATTCAACGAAAGTTGGATTGCCGGGATTGTAAAGGCTTTGAATTTAGTTTAATGCAAGTTGTTATTTCCTTTCAATCAATGTCTGAGGTTGCGATGAAGCGCGAGTAGTCCACCCACTTCTAGGGTTGGGGCGAGCCCGATGATAGCCCTGCGTGTTTGAGGTAAAGATCCAACTTTTATCATGTTTTAAGCATCTACTACTTGTTATGTGTTTATTACCCATCTAATGGAGGTCCATGCTAACAACTTGGATTGTAAACATAAAATCAGTAGATACAATTAGGGTTTCTTGAAAGAGTTGTCTAATTGTTGGAAAAGGCGAAAGCTTAGTCCTTTGATGCGAATTATATGATTATCTGTTTTATTCTTGCCTTATGCATGCTTGGTTATCGTTGTTGCAAACCCCAATCTTGGAAGTCTTTTACATACAGTTTAGTTCGAAATCCCAAAGCACTTGTCTTTATTTTCTTTCGTTTTAGTTTCTGCCCTTTACTCGATCTCGAATTGCACTACTCGACCTCGAGTTACTGATTCTCGATCTAGCATCGTCGTAGCTTCTGTGTGCAGGTGATCGACAAGCGCCAACCCGACGTTGACGACCCTACTCGATCTCGAGTAAGCCTTTGTCGAGATCGACCAAAACTGCCGAGTTGCTGCTGCGTTGTTCGACTGTCCGATCTTCTGTCGAGTAGCTGTACTCGAGATCTAGGACCCCTGTTGTCGACTTCTGTCTGTGAGATTTCTCCGCTGCCTAGGATCCGCTGACACGCTTCCTCGTGGATCGATCCTGACTTTCGCACTACTGCATCGGGAGGAAGTCTTGTAATTATTTACAAGGGACGGAATCTGGTTTGCTGTACTTACTTAATATTCAATTTGCATTCTCGATTTCCTCCTACAACAACATACCTGTCCACTATGTGTTGCCCCACCTAGGTGTATGTCGCACGACGCTTTTGTGTCATCATGTCGGTCAGGTCGCACGTGTGCTCGTCCACAAGCTTGGAGATAATCCAAATCCGCGTTTTCTTGTATGTGGAAACCCGACAAAGCCACTTGCAATTGGGACCACTGCAGCGCACAACATACAAGCCCTTCGTCGACTTGTTCACCTTGGTCGTGAAACACCTAGCTAGGGCCGCCCACTTGATTGTCTGTTGAACCTCCTCCTTCGACCGAAGCACTTTTCCCTCCCGGAGCTCAACCGTGTGCTGACGGGGACCCAATGGGTTCACCGCAACCATTGGTTCACTTTCCACACCCTCCGGATTCGGTCCCAACTTCTGTTTTCTGCATGCGCATGCTCCTCTATTTCCCTTACAGCTTGCTCGACCTCAATATCCCATGACCACGACTTTGTCGGAACTGCGCACCCGAGCTCCATCTTCACCGCATTTGGGAGTACCTCATCGTCGTCGGAGGAGCTGCCGATGTCAATGGGCACCCGTCTATCTCCACCCGGTGGAATAACTTCATCTTCCGGATCACTGCTGACAGAAATGACTTGCTTCCCACGTCTTATTTCCTCGGCTTTCCTTACCTTCTGCGCCAACTCGAACTCCAACTCCTCATGTCGCCCTAACTCGTCGGTACTATTATGTAACTGGACACATTCGTTTTCGAACTGGACGCATTGGGCATCTAATTGGACGCCAGTTTGTTTTGCCTGGACACCTCTGGCTACCAGGACTTCGTCTTCTTCACCACCAGCCAATTGGAGGCCCGTATGTGCGTGATCTTCTTGGATCACAGGCGGCCCAGTTAATGGCAGTATAAATTCCTCACATCCCGCCACTGAGATACCCACCCCGACGGAGCCACCCGTTGACGATCCTTGTGTAGGTGCCACAGTGCTACCACAAAGCTTGGTTCGCAGGGAGATATGGAGGTCGACAGGCCACGATCGTTCTCCAGTGAGTCCGTTTACAAACTTGAAGGCCTGCAGGTCTTCGTCATCTTCTATTGCATATGGCCTGCACCCGCCCTTCTTCAGCTTCCCATATGTGAGCTCCACCTCATGCCTTCTCCCATCGACGTTAAACTTTTCCATCACGAGTTTCTTTTGTGCAACGTAGTCGATACGTTCGTCCACCAGCAGAGCCTTCTGGCTCCGTGGCCCCTTGAAGACCCAACCGCCTTCTTCGCAAGCCCACCATCCTCCGAACACCACAGTCAGACATACAATTGTCTTCTCCCCTGTTCATTTACATAGCGAGGGGATATAGTAAGTTTACATTAAGCTGTAGCAAAGTTTTTTTTCTCGTCATCTTCATTGAGAGACTACTTACCCATTTTCTATCTGCAGACGGTCGCAACTCTGTCCAGTCTATTCCACCAGCTGTCACGTTGTTTGCTGTTGGTTGTCACGTTGTTCTCGCCCGGTTGTCCAGTTAATATTAACTCGTAACGCTTCAACTTTAAGATAAACCCCGGCCCACTTGCTTGTTCTACATTGGCTACTCTCTGAATCTTTAGATTTTTTTCCACCTGGTACCCATTAAATGTCACCCCCATCATTCCCTCCCATATCCTTATATAGATCCCCATATCATTGGCCACCAACCCTCCTCCTTCACTCTTTGTCGGCGCTTCTCCTTCCTCCTTTTAATTCTCCTACTGCAGTGCATTAATGTGGAATAATCATTGGACTGAGGTGGAGTTTCAATGCTTATATACTCTCCCCCTCTTCCCTCCTTTTCCTCTTCAGGATTTTTTGGCGCAAAGGTTTGGCGGGAATTTGCCTTCCCCGGACTATTCATAGAGTCCCTGTCAAACTCAATTAGCTTTCTCTCTCTCTGTCTAATCAAACTCAAAAGCTCCCTCTCTTGCCTCTCTCCTCTCAATGGACGTCTCTCTCTCTCTCTCTCTCTCGCCTTCCTTTTCTCTCCCTCGTTTAGGTGTCACAGTTGGCCCCCACTTTCCCTACATGTTACCTGCTGGCCAGGTTTGCCGGATAACCGGTTTCACCCAATTTTAATCCGGGTTGGGTTAACCTTGCAACACTTTTCGGTTTTTGGGTTAGTTTGTGCAATTCCCTCAATATAAAATTACTCCATCCGATCTAAAATCTAAAACTTCATACTATTGAGCACGTATTTTAAAGATCTAAAAACTATATAAAATATTATGTATTTTTTTTATTAATTTTCAAAAAAAAAAATTAATACTCCATATTTATTACTAATAAGTATTTTTTTTAAATAATTAAAAGATTCAATAAGTATAATATTATTGAAAAAAAATGAATTACAAATTAAATATTTTATACAGTTTTTAACTCGTTAAAAAACGCGCCAAAAAATTTAACGACCTATATTTTGAGAAGAATGTAGTAATATTTTATATAGTTTTTAGTTCTTTAAAATGCAGGCAAAAAATTCAAATATCTTATATTTGACTTTAAGAAAGTTTCCACCTTTTAATTTTTGCTACGAATGCAAAAACATGTGGTTTTTAAGTAACAAGTTACGCTACTTTAAGAAATTTATTGAAGTGATTAAAATATTTTAAGTAATAACTTATTGTTTTTATGTGATTAACCATACTATTTTACATTCGTGGAAAAAACAAAAAACTAAAAAAAATAAGCACTTTCATCTTTAGTTCGCACTAGAAAAATTACATTTTTTTAATAAGACTTGTAAGAAAATATAATAAAATTCAGTAAATAAGTATATTGGTAATCTAAAAGTCCGTATTTTTCACCTATAACACTAGGCACTAGACATTAGTCGTACTCATATATTGCTAAAAGCTCATAAATTTTATTTTTAGTAATAAAAATAAAACTCGAATTTAATAATAGTCAAATAAATTAAAATTTTGCATTGTTTGATAATTTTTTTAAAAAAAATTATGAATATCTTTATTAATCAAAAGACTCCTCGCATCCCTTGAATTATTACCTAATACTGTAAAAAAAGACTCATCGCATCGTGCCCTAAAAATCCCACCGCCAACCATGTGAATACGCAGGTCTACAAAAGAGTATGGAAGATCAAAACAACAAAGAGATTTCGAGTTTTTTCGTTTGATTTGTTGCAAAAGGAGTGAATCTTACCAACACTGAGAGGCATAGAAGACACCTTGCAATGAATGATGGATTGATGGGTGTTCGGTGTGTCGCGATCAACCGAAAACCCTCATACATCTCTGTCGAGACTGTCCTGTGATCAAAGGTATGTGAAAAGATATGAACATCTCTAGGGAGTTGACCTCTTTCTTTTAATGTGTCGTTTGCAGGATGGATACGCTCGAACTTAATGTCCAATTCCAAAGGTGCGAACAATAAGGAATGGGCTAGCACATTTGCTAACGGACTTTAGTGGGCTTGGAAGTGGAGGAATGAAAGGATATTCAATAGTGTGGACCGTGCAATCGAGAAAGCTAGATTTGTCCGTGAGCAAATTTTGGAGTATGGTAGACCCTACAAGAAGAGGGAGAGTAATTGATAGAATATTATAAATGTAGGGGCAAAAGGGTTAGTTGACATATGATCATCTTGTCCTATAAATACATTATGTAAATCAGTTTCTGAGCAACCAAGAAATGTAGTTGAGTTTGTTAGTAATTGTTACTCAATTTATTGTTCTCTTTCTTCTTTCTTGGTTCTTCATCCATTCAATCATGGTATCAAATTTATTTGATCCCTTTTCATTTCCACTTTGTTCCTCCGTTCTCTTTTGATCTTCCTTCGTACTAGTTTCTTCCTCCGTTCTTCTTAATTATGTTGAATCTATCTCCCAATCTTTGGTTCCCTGGTTCTTTTCCAGATCCATCTGATCCTTATTACATTCATCCATTCGATTCTCTGGGAATGGTGTTTGTTTATAAGGTTTTTGATATATCTGGATTCTATTCATGGAAGAGAGTTGTTTCAATTACTCTGTCAACAAAAAACAAAATAGGTTTTGTGGATGGTTCGATTCAGAGTCCAACTCTTGATTTTCTAGATCTCCGCAAATGGAAAGGTTGCAATGACATTGTGAAGACCGAAAATTTTAATTATTATTTAATTGCCGAATTTGAAAAGCTTTCAAAAATCCGTCCCCGAGCAACTTGCTATTTTCGTAAAGTCTTTGAAATGATTCCGGCATCCTTTGAATATGACAGGTCTTATTTCCGTTATCAAGTTTCGGATTTGAAAACTTAGAGCCTCGTGGGTCGTTTTGAAACGATTTAAAATTTTAAGCTGAGTTTTCCGAGAGTCGAGAATTTGGTTGAATTGTCGGAATTCGGAGTCGGACCTAGCAGGACCATCTCTCTCTATCTCTCTCGTGTCTCTCTCTATCTCTTCCTTCCCCCTTTGTCCTTTATTGTATTGTCTTTTTCCTCATCAACCCCTAGTGAGAGCCCTCCCCTCAACAAAAAATAGGATGCTCCAATCCCAAGAGAAACCCTAAAATCCTCTTAGGAATCTGAGCGTCCATCCCAAAACACTAATCCCCCCCCCCCCCCCCCCTCTCTCCCTCTCCCTCCATTTAAAGATCCAAGAAGGAAACCCCAAAACACCTCTTCCCTTCTCCTCTTTCAATCTTCAAAACTCACCTTCCAAACCCTTATTTTGTGTTTATTCCAACTCAATAGCCCTCAAACACACCTTCTCCCTTCCCCTTTCAAATATCTAGCCAAGAAAACGAAGGTCGGATGTCGTTTCAAGCAAAACAACAACTTCGGGGGGATTTCACCGCCGTGAGTTCTAACTCGCCCCCGTGAGTTTGAGCCAAAACCCTTTTATCTGCCGTGAAAACGAGCCCATCAACCCATGTTCGTCGGTTTCATGCGGTAATTCGATTCGTTCTCCCTCCTCTTGATTCCTTTTCTTTCAAAATCTTTTATAGATGTTTTTTTACTAAGTTTCCTACCTTCTAAGGTCGAATCAGAGCGGATCTAACCCCTGGAAAATGTGAAATTGAGCCCTTCTTTCTCATTTCCCCTGTTTTTCGAAGGTGCGCTAGATCTCTCTCGTTTTTGCTCGTTTTGGTCTCAAACTCTGTAAATATGTGTATAACTATAGGGGCAAAAGGTTCTATTTAGATATGATCATCTTGTTCTATAAATACATTGTCTAAATTAGTTTCTAAGCAATCAAGAAATACAATTGGGTTTGTTACTCAATTTATTGTTCATTGGAACAGATTGGTGTCGGGTTGGATTAAGGTCAACTTGAATGGGGTGGTGGATGGTTGGGGATACACCATGGCGGGCGAAGTTATGCTCAATGAGTATGAAGTCTAGATCATAGGGTTTACCCATAGGCTGTGGATATGTAATGTTTCTGTGACGGAGTTGTTGGATATCGTTGACAGACTTTAGATTGCGTGGGAGTTGGGTTATCGTAAGGTGATGATGGATACCGACTCGCTTCTTGTTGTCATGCTCGTTAGGAAGGAGTTTATTAGTGTCACCCTCTTTTCAGTGTGTTGTTGTCGAGGCTTACTATGAAGAGATTGAGATATCCAGTTTTGACATATCTTCACTGAAGTAAATTTTATCGTTGACACCCTTACCTCGTTTTTCTTTTCTGTTCCATTTATTTTCATAAACTTGCGGACCTACCTGTAATTATTAGTTCGCTATTAACAAATGACTCCAGGGAAGCACTGCTCCCCGTTTAGATCCATTAGCCCATTTTATTTGACAGTGATGTTTAGAGAACTTGTCATTGTACTTTCTTGCTTTTCCTTAATAAAAAGAGTTGAAATTAAATAATACTCCCACCATTTCAAAATATAGATCGTTTGACTTTTTGAAATGTTTTTTATGATTAAAAGCTATATAAAATACAATATTAAATTTAGGTAGGACTCCAATAGATTAAAAAAAAACGGGAGAAAGATTCACGTATAATACGCGAATTTCGTTCGGGAATCCGGTGGGCAGTTCAGACAAAGGTCCCAACTGAAAAATAAGGGTGTGGTTATATACACCACAAATCACAAGGTTAAAATTGCACGTCCTTAAGTACGTGCAAATCTTGTGTCTAATTAATACTTTAAAAAAAAATTAACCCCTTTTAATCATGATTTGGGGTGTATATAGCCGCACAGAATAAATTTCGCAAAGTTCTCAAGATTTTTTTTTTGAAAAAAAAAATCCCCCCTCCACCTGAGACTCCTCCATTTTCCTCCCTTACGCTTCAACCAGCGGGAGATTCTCTGTGTTTCTTGCTCTCCAATGGCGTCTCCCATGAGAGTCGTCTTCGCTCTTCTCGCATTCGTCACCGTCGGGATGATCATCGGTAAACTTCCTCCATCTAATAAGCGAACTCGATCTCTAGAAGTTGATCCTTTTGTTTTGCACTGAATCGGTGATTGTTTTGTTGGATTGAATAATCGCGCCTGCCTCGTTTGCAAATTTTGCGACGATCTTTGTTGTTTCGGTGTTCATGCTGGTGCGCTATTTGATCGATTGATTGATTGCGAGAATGGAGGTTCCGCATTTTCGGAATTTCTACTTGTGATCGTTCATTCACCTTTTAATTTTGGAATCGCCCTCTCTTATGTGTCGATTCTGATTTGGAAGTTTGAATTTTGACTCAAATATCACAATCTGTTATCGTTTTCAATAGCAGTATCTTAGTTGCTTGTGCAAATGCTTATTATTGAATGGCAACATTCCGGATTTCCGGCTCATCCATTTTCGCCTTCTTTATTGGTATCTTGCAGTTACTACAATAGTCCTCTTACTGATTAGTTATGAGATTTAAACCTTACGGACTTCATTGAAAGCAATTAAGATCAGCAGATTACTTTCCAACCACTTTGTCAATGATCACTGATGCGAACCTTCAGAAGCTCATCCAATCAGACGATGTTGTATAGAGATTTAAACCTTGATATGTCAATATAATTTGTAGTAAAAAGTGTAATTATTTTCTATGGAGACCATATCATGTCTAGGATTCAGTTAGCAACTCCCTGTTTGCTTCTGCTATTTATAAGAAGATATGATCATATACAATTACTCCGTTTAGATCATATACAAATTTTTGACACAATTTTTAAGTAAGGCATTAAATAACATAATTTTGTTTTTAAATCTTACCAAGTACTCCGTATTAAATGTTTTCCAACCTTGTAAACCAATGGGTGAAGAGTTTGAAAGAAAAGTAGTGACAAAAACAATTTTAAATAACAATGCTCACAAATCACTCTTATTTAATTGCCTAGAAAACTTAAAACAACACTTATTTTAGAACAAATTCCAAAACCTAAAATGACTCTTAATTTGGATCGGCGAGAATAGTAGTTTGTGTATTATTTAATATTTACAACTGACACTGCCTTATACTGATAATGTGGTCGCCATTTATCCTTGAATGTGTTGCATTCTAAGTTTCTTTTTATTGTTCCAGTGAACTGAATTTACGCCATGTACATTCTTGGTTCATTATTCTCTTTTGGGAGAGGTTGTGGGGGAGGGGGGGGGGGGGGGGGGGAGAATTTGTTGATGGAGGTCTTGTCAAAATTTCAATTTGCTGTGTTAATGTTCTGTTATTGCAAATTTGCAGGTGCCCTATTTCAGTTAGCATGCATAAATAGGCTTGAAGAGGACTCGTATGGTACACACTAGCATTTCTGTATCGCCGTCACCTTCCATTGTATATTTTGGTTTCTTGCAATGTTTCTTTATTCTTCATAGGGAAACATAATGGAATAGAATTTAAAAGTACTGGAAGATTGAATGCAAGCTCGTGTATTGCTCAAATGGAACGAATAGTCTACATTAGTGTCTATGCCATTTCATTATGATTTTTTTGTTTGGAAGGAATATAAATTGGATGAGTGAAGTAAATAATGTCATATCTAATTGAAAATTTTGTGATTATGGGATGATAGTCTTTTCCCCTTTTTTGTTTATTTATTTTTTCATTTTGAGATATTACTGAGCACTTATTCTGTTCTTCTTTTGAAATGATTTTACAGTGTCTTTTTTAGTGAGAAAATCTACTAAGTTGCATGTAATTGCACTATTTTACAGGATCATCATTCCGAACATTGCAGAATACTCAATATATGTCTGGGGGTCAGTATCTTGGAACAACTACAATATGAAGATCATCTTCTTATGTTATTTTTAACATCTTTTTATATTTTACTCAAGGAAAAGGGATCTTCTTTCCCTGTTTATATTTGCTGAATTTTCTTCTCTTGCAATAATTTTGAGTGCATTTTTCTGAACTTTCCTCTATAAAGAATATTCTCTTGAAATGTTTTTGCATCCAATTACATTCCCTTGTTTGGATTCCACCTAATTCAGGCATTCTCATTTGGTTTATTTGTAGGTATCCCTGGTTGGGCTAATGACCCAGAAGCAGCCATTCTGAGACTAGGATATGTAAGTTGTTACATGTTGATTGAATATGAATTGGTATGGTGTTTGGTTGAAATTCCTGTACGAGTTTGGAAACTTGAATCATGTTTGAATTTAATAGATGAGTGTGGATGTTTGGTTATGTTTAGGAATTATTAGATGATTCTTGGGTTGATGTCATAGTAAGACGGAAGAGAATGAGAATCAAATTAACTGCCAACTCTTACAAGGGATCCCTGGGAGCTGTTTGTTTTTCTCTCCTTTTGATCCAAACTCTCTTTGATTCAAATGGGTTTTTTGCTTGTCTAAGTGCATGCATTGTCTGTCAATGCCACAGCCTTCCTTTCCAGCGTCCTTCTCATTGCCGCCTAGCCATAGGAATGAGCCAAACTTGCCCCCAAGGTTGAGTATCTCAAACCCACTCTTGAGGGTGTTGGGAATGATTTGCATCCAAACTTTAGAAATCGGTTTCCCATTCCCCAAAGGGATGTCTCAAACCCATTAACTTAGTACCACCTACTTGCTAATTTACTGCAGAGTGCATATATTTTAGATGGCTTGATAGATCTTTGTTTCCTTATGATAGCTATTTGTTTCACTTTTTGCCCATTGGCAATGCAGGTTAAGCCGGAAATTGTTAGCTGGGAGCCTCGAATTATTGTCCTCCATAATTTTTTGAGCATGGAGGTGTATACTTTTGTCTCTTTTTCACCAACTTTTCTCATATTATAAAATTCAAAACACTTGAATCCAAGTTTTGTTGTAACTTCTGTTTACTTAATGCGGTTGTGGGGATGAGATTCTAAATTCAATCTTTCAATTTAGGTTGCTCAAAGTTTTTAAAAAAGTGAGTGTCGCAAAGGAATGCCTTGGCTTTTACTGTGGTTAGTGGTTATTTTTCTGAGTGGTGATCATAGGTGGAACTGATCCATCTTATGAACACAATAATTTACTCCTTTCTATGACATCTTGAACAAGTTCATGCTTGGAATGCGTATATGCTTGCATTCATGATTATTTCTACAACCTCTTAGTTGAGTAAGAACCTTAATACGATACTCAATTTTGCCTCTTGTTTGATAAAAGACACTTGATTTTGCAGGAATGTGATAATCTTCGTGCTCTTGCTCACCCTCGTCTTCGAATTTCTACTGTAGTTGATCTAAAGACTGGAAAGGTTTGCATATTTCTACTCTGTGATGCAGTCTTCATTACCATTTACCATCAAGTGCATGAATTGTCGCGAATTCACTAACCAATGATTTAGTTACAACTAAAAAAATGTCATCTTTCACAAGTTACAAATTTATTCTGCAAAGATTCAATCAAATTTCAAAAATACTAGCTTATTCATTGTGGATAAATGTTCAATTCAACAATGATCTTCTGGGCTTTAAAGTAGTCAGCAATGAGGAATTAATGAGTTTCAAAGTTGGTTTTATTCTCTTTTCCCGCCGGTTAAGGTTTTGGTAGTTTATGTAATTTGCTGAAAGTCTACGAAGCCGTCGAAGCATCATAAACCTAAACTTTTTCAAAGAAAAATATCATTCCTTTTTCTTTTTTCTTTAAATATATTTTTGGCTTGTGTGAAAGATAAACTTTTCGCAGATGTACTATAATATATCTGAACAATCTATATATCCTTTGTATAGTAGTTCCTTGTAGATATATTTTCTACTTATATAGTTACCATGTGGTTTAGGGAGTCCGAAGTAAGGTCAGGACAAGTTCAGGCATGTTTATAAATTCAGAAGAAAGGAAGTATCCAATGATACAGGTAATTTCTCTTTGTCATTGCTTATCTTATGTCGTGGTTCCCTAATATAAAAAGTTTATGTTTCACTTCAGTTTTTCATTAGCTCAAACATTTTCATTACCTTCTATCTGTCTGTATTTTTTCCTCCCTCTATTCCTGTAGTAGTCATGGTATTGTAGAGTTAAAAAATATATATTATTGGATAGAATTTACTGTGTTGATAGGGAATCAGCAACAAGCTATTGTTGGTATTTTATCTTTATGGAGGGAGTATGATCTCATGGAAAAGCAAGAAACAAAAAATAGTAGGCACACAACCTGTAAGATTTTGTCGGTAGAATAACTGCTGGATGAAAGTGACCCAAAGCATCTAGATCATGGAGGGACGGTACACATCAAAAGGCTGATTGTGATTTTACCAAGCTGAAAGTTTGGCAGAACTTGGACCCCTTGCATCAAGAATTCAGGACTCTACCTAACAGGAGCTAGTATATTTTTACAGGAAATATAATGAACTATCTGGAGTTTGGCTCATTCTTGTAGATGCCATTATCTTATTTTGGAATACTACATAACAGCTGGAAAGTGCACACAACTAGTGATCCGTTAAGAGAAATATTCTCTTGCTCCGTGAAGAGAAATGCTCTCTTTGTTCTTCTCCTCTCCACCTTCCTGCTACAGTATTGTTGTTTTGAGAGAAGCTATATTTCAATGGTTTTTCTTGTTCATATGAATGGTCTGCACTGATGCTATGTATATGCCTTCTTTCTATTGTTAACAGGCAATTGAAAAGAGAATTTCTGTCTATTCTCAAATACCACGTGAGAATGGTGAGCTTATTCAAGTTTTAAGGTAGGTTTATAAGATTTTTCACTGAGAAGATCTTGAGCTGGATTAAACTGACAAGCAACTGTTTCATAATGAAGGCTAACACCTGCAGATGCACAGGTATGAGAAAGATCAGTACTACCGTCCTCATCATGACTATTTCTCTGACGCTGTAAGTTTTCCGCGTTTGTGGACTCAGCAGACAACAGTCCTTGATATCAAATGGTATTGATCATCTATTCATTGTATAACTGAAGAAGGTTGATTTACCTATGCTACTTCAGTTCAATATCAAGCTTGGCCAAAGGATAGCAACGATGCTTATGTATTTAAGTGATAACGTCGTGGGTGGAGAGACCTATTTTCCCTTGGTAATTGTTCTGATAAACTTTTACACTTTTGTCAATCTATGCTGTGGCAATAATATCTTGACTCAATATACAAGCTCTGAAAGGATACTTCACTAAAAATAATTATAGGAAAGAGAAATTCTAGACAATAATATCTTGCCTCTAGTTCTGTTACTATTTGAACTAATTCTTGCCTTCTAGCCATCTTATTTAGGTTGTTAGTCTAACCCTGTTTTTATGATAGGCCCTTTATGAGAAATTTCCTTTCCAGGGTACTAAATGTGGCCAGTAAAAATAGCCTTTGTGCCTTGATTAGGAAGCCTTCTTGGGCCACTGACCGTATCCTTCCCGAGGAAAAAACGACTTTGATCAGGACACTTTTGGCAGAGTATGACATACCCATTTGACTTAGTAGTGTTAAAACTCGTTAGCAGAAACATTAGCTCAATTTTGGATCAAAGTGAGTTTGTCCACTCTCTGCATTCAACATAACATTCAGTATGTGATATTTTTGCTGTCAATTTTCTTTAGCGGAATTATAGATTTTGTCAATTCAGGCTGAATTATAGATTTTGGATCAAACTGAGTCATAGGAATTATTTTTTTTCTTTCCTTCCCCCACCCCTCACAACATTGGTACTGTTGTTGCTACTGCTGGACGCTCGTGTGGTTGTGGGATCGAGGGGCTATTGCTGTTCTAACATTGATTATATTACATGTGATTACTCTCATGGAACTTCAATGATTATCAAGTACATGAAGATGGCCTATGTGAGACACTGTAATGACTAATGAGCATAGTATAATATTTTTGGTTATTACAGTTGGACCCTCAACTGAATCGAGCCTTAGTTTGTGATCGTATTTACAAGTGAAAGTATTGATGGCCTGGACCTCATTTGCAAAAGACTTACATGAATGCCCTTGGGCATGAAGAAGTTTTCAAGGATATGGAAAAGCACAAGGCAGTAGATGATCTTGTTAAAATTTTCATGCATTTCATCTAGTTTTGAGCCTCTAATTACTGTTACTAGTTTAATTTCAATTCAGAAACATGATATAATCATTTTTATGATTTGAACAGATGAAATCGACTATATATAGATGATTAAGTATTGTATTACAGTGAGACAAAGAGGGCAAATGTGAATCAGTCAATGCAAAAACTCATCAAGCACTGATATAGAAACTTGAATTAGTTAGATCTCTCTTGACTTGGTTGAATGTTTTCTTTACTTGTTATAGTAACTAAATTATGAAGTTTTCTCAGGCAGGCTCAGGTAATTGTAGCTGCGGCGGGAAGCCTGTTACAGGAAAATGTATAAATCCTATTAAAGGAGATGCAGTGCTGTTTTGGAGCATGGTATGCATATGCATATATAGTCTGTCAATTGAACCACTGCAAAATAGTATGTAAATTAAGCTGCTCTAGGTAGTCATTACTATCATAATACTGTCTCAGTGTTTTACTGTTACACAAGAATAAAATGAGACAAAAATAAATACTGATTCCTACTTCCTCCTTGAACAACCTTTGTCTCATCATCTCAAACTAGTGACTGGGGAGTGGTTACTAGTTAGAGGTAGTTTGCTTAGTCCTAAATACACATGCATGATGCATCTCTACAGTGTGTCTCGTCATCACATTTTACTTTGGTCCATTCTACTGAGAAGCTGGGGAAAGCTTTGATCCTTTGTTTGAAGATGTTCATAGTCTGACTTTCAATACTAGATTAGAGCATAACTATGGAGTTTCTGGTATCATGGCATTTAGAAGTTTGTTGTGTTATTTAAGCAGAGTGACGTCATGTTAGCGAATTTACAAGGATTCTGATGGGAGTTGTTGGTAGATAATGAAGGGTATCATCAGGCTGTATTCTAGAACTTTTTTTTTCCATACAGAAAGAATCCAGGCTGGCCGTTAGGATTGCTTCCTCTGCCGATTCTAGGACTGTTCCAAAGGGAAATGATGCAATGATTTATCTCAGAAACATTGGATGCAGTTCTATTTACTTTCAGATCAGTAGTAGATTTAGATTTTTGTTTGCATTGCTAATGAAGTCACAACTTGTTGCAATGTTCCCAGGGGCTCGATGGGCAGTCAGATCGAAGGAGCGCTCATGGAGGATGTGAAGTGCTATCGGGAGAGAAATGGTCAGCTACGAAATGGATGAGGCAGAGAGCTTATCACTAGGAACATTGCAGAGATTAAGCCGATGAGTATAATGTTCTTAAGCAATTGATAATGTACTATATCTAGTTATCTACACTGGTAATGCAGTATGAAATCTTAATTTAATTAGTCTAGGAATGTGATTGAGTGACTGGTTCATAAAGGCTGTAGCAAAGGCATCCCAAATTTATGTAAGCCAAACATACTCTTTCATATACTTCACAATAGCTGCCAATTTTGCGATGTTCATTCGATTTTTTTTTAACAAGAAAGAATTTGGCGGATTGCTAAGGCAGACTAACTAAGAGCATCCTTATGGATGATACTATTAAGAACAACATCAAGAGGGGCGCAAGAGTAGGAAAATGGAATCCCAAGGTGAGATAGGCGGTCGACTGCCCGATTACCATCCTTGTAAGTGTGAGAGATCTCAAATTCAGAAAAAAGGCAGAGTGAAAAAAAGAGTCGGAGATGAGCATCTCAATCTCTCCCGAGCACGAAACTCCTGATTTAAGGCTTTTAATAATGCCTAAATTTTCACCTTCGATACATATTTTGTTTATTTGAAGATCAATACATATTTTGTTCATTCAGATTGTTTACCTACTGACTTTTGGACAGAAACAATAACGTGAGATAATTAATATTTTATTATGTTAACGCTTGATGAAATCTAGGAAATGGAACATCAAATAATACAGCCTGGGGACTATAACTGATTGGAATCTCTTTTTTCCCCTTAAAAAAAGGCTAATATATTAGAACAAAATATGGGTCTAAATAAATTTAAAAGAATAAAAAGCATGGTCACTCAAGCTTGGGCACCCTGAACACTCCGTTTGCTTGTCATTTGATCGCAACTCAATCAATGTCATTTATAAGACTAACTCTAATGGTATGGTACAAGTGTTTAAATATGCACATTTTGATACAAATTGTGTTTCAATAGTTACTTTTGAATTTCGAGTGTCGAAAATGTGCACATTTGTACATAAAGTGCTCAAATATAATCACAGTTTTCCCTCTTGCAAAAACTTTTATCACTTTTTAATAAAGTAGATGTGCTTTTTTAAACCCCTTGTGGCTATTTGCATACCTAATCATTTCTAACTAAATGACGGTTTAGAAAATCGGAGCCACAAAATCCAAGTTTAATGGCTGAATTTTTTTATTTAATCTTTTCTAGGCTGTGCTAACTTTTAGTAGGGTAATGGCTGAGGAATCCAAACCCCCCACTGGCTGGACAATTAAGACAAACCATATGGTTCGTTTACGAGTTTAGGTATGATAAGAACATGAGTTTGGTCACACTAGATCTTCTTTTGCCATTCACGCTCCCACCATAATACCGAATTTGTTCGAAATGGTAGCGCCATTGTAACACCAACTGACCAACACTTTATAACAGAAGCTCAAAACCGCAAGGCCCAAGTTACAGCAGACAACATGCTAAATGTAAATTCATAATATACAAATGAATCTCTAATCTTTTACAAAATGTAGCAAGCCTGAGATTCCACAGGCTACTTCAATCAAAACTGTCTTCCCCTCCCCAACAACAAGCAGCATGTAGAAAAGGCAAAGAATAGCTTAAATTCAATTTTGACCCGAGAAAGAAAAAAATTCAAAAATTCCAATGCAGCCATGCATGCAACCCCGTGCTAATAAAATGCATCGCAAACAACATACACTCTTGACAAAATTTTCTAATTCGAACTCATAAAGACCCTGTATGGGGGCAACTCGAAGCACCCCCGACGACTTATGACCATGACCACGTGCTCGCGGAAATAAGAGCAGGAACTAAAAACCCACAGCACCAGGAAGCAGTCGTTACTTCCCAATCTGGTAGAAAGAATGCAGCACCAAGTCGCAGGAACCGATGGTTGCCAAAGCTTTTCCCGGAGCACTACATAGTTCCAGACTTGTCAACAAAGAATGAGTGATGTGGAATCACGAGGTGTTGGTAGCAGCGGTGGATGCCTTTTCCAATTTCTCCTTCTCTATCTCTTGCCTTCTTTGCTCAGCATGCTGGGCAACACCGTTTGCAAGGGCTTGATATTGGAACTCGAGTGTTCGTGAGAGATTCTGGAACCTTGCGGGATCAGAAGCTTGCAAGCCTTGAAACAGGAAAGAAAATCAAGTAAGAAGTACAGACTTTAACAGAGCTGCAATAACAATGTGAAAAGAAAGCACTGCAAAAGCAAAAGATAAATTGCAATTTTACCTTTAATTGTATCAACAAAGAAAACAAAAGGGTCGACCTCATCAATGGGTGACTGCATCTCTTCGTCATCGCTATAATCGTCATCAGAATCATCATCATCCTCTTCATTTGGACGGAAGGACTTGGCCTATCAATTCATGAGTAAAGAAAGTAAGCCAAGCAACAGCAAGGAGATCAAATTTCAAATTTTTAGACAATATGGCAAACAAACAAGTATAATCCAGAAAGGAAGAAGTTACTCACAAACATATGTATAAAAGTTGACAAATAAAAGTTAAACCTCATGTTCGTAAACAATCCAGCTGAATCAAACTGGCACCTCAATATACATCTTCCAGACTTGGATTAGAAATGCATATCAAGTAAAACAATTTATCTACAGCAAAGAAGGATAAAGATTCGCTCCTAACGATAAAAATATTATACTCTGGATTTTGAGCCATCAAGTAACCCAAATGCGACGAGTAATTAGTCAGGGTTAAGCTCCTTTCAATGCACCACCCAAACTACGCAAAGCGTACATTATCCAAACGAACATTATCAAACCCAAACCTCAAGGATACCAAGTATGAGGAGGTCTACCTCTATAAAGCAGCAACAAGACAAACACGTGTCAGTCTCGACATCAGTGAAGGTTTTACATAATTCCTAAGTATTTGCCCAAGTCAATCTCTTAATTTGAAGATAATGCAACAACGGAAATTTGAAATTTTAAAAATAGAATTCTTCAATCGAAATTCCAGAACCAGATTACTTTTAATAAACAACGCCCCAAGTGATGAAGAACCTAGTAATTGATTGTGTACCTGTGCAGCCAATTTCTGAAGTTTAATATTATCAACTTCATCTCCATCCTCTACATCAATTCCCATTTCTCTGTCCTCAGGCCCATCATCATTATCATCATCATCAGTTGGAAAACCATCCATGTCATTATCATCTTCAGCCTCATCTTCCTTTGCAGCTTCTGCTAAACCAAAAAAAAGAATGGAAGAACTTGAAATATTCATCACTGTAACAAGAATGCCAAAAATGATAACCCTTTTGTCAATCTTTCTCTTCTGTGACCTTGCTAACATGGTATAGAATATTGTGTATGTCCTTGGAACAATCTAATTAGAGTTCCTCTTTTTCTATTATAACGCCATATTTACCTCGGAAGTCAATTGAGTTCTCAATGACATGAGTATAACTCGCTAATTAGAAGTCAATTGAGTTCTCAAGAGGCGCAAGGTACAAGTACATTTAACCCCCCCCCCCCCTTGTTTGTGTAAAGAAAGGTAATGATTATCTTTATGAATATAGTCCATATTTAAGTTAAGATTCATTGATCACTATCCTAATCATTCTGCTTCTTCTCCCATTTTTCATACAAAATTTGTTACCTTTCCCCACATTATATTCCCTAATTTTAAGGAGGGTAACTATTACCACTAGGATGGTCTAATCATTTCCCCCACCCTCTTCTTTAAGCTCACAAAAAACTATGATTATGTACATTTTATATGTAAAATTCAATACCTTTCCTTTCCATTCCCCTCGTATATAAACAAATGAACCCTTATATTGCTCTTGATACTGCTTAGTCTTAACAACAATCTATTTTGAGGGATAAAAAGATGCGAGAAAAAAGCAAACCTGCAACTTGGTCTTTGTATGCAATAAGAAGCTCTAGAGTAGCCCGGAAAACACGTCCAAGAGCATCCTCTGGGAGTTGGTCTGCAGGAAGAGCCAGCAGTGACGTCAATCCCAGGCAGCAAACTTTCTTATCATGCTCCCTGCAAGAAAAAACAAACAACAGCTATATTAGACAAACCCAAATGATTTCGGAAATCATTCATCTCATCCCCAAAACAGGCAAGTCATTCAAACTCGAGTATCTCAGATTTCTACCACTTTCCACCAAACACTGTTTAAAAAGAACATTCAGAAGCAATGTCCAAACGTGCAGACTCACCTCTTGAAATTAGCTCTCAGGCCACTCTTCTTCACTTGCATCAACATCTGGAACCAAAGATTAAAGATTTCTCCCGAAACACCTAGTTTGTGCAATATGTTCAGTGCCAGATTGGTATTGTAGTAGAGAGCGTTGGCAACCTGTTACATACAAAAACATGATCTTTGTTAAAATATAGCAAATACTTCTGGAAACTTTTCGACCACAATAAAAGGGAGAGTGCAACACTTTTATCAACTGCCCATTCTAAATCTATAGTATTACACCATTAATTTAAATACAAGTGTTAATTTATCATTATCATTATGAACTCCGATATGATGCTCATAAGGCATCCCATTAGGCATCCACATTACACCAAACTTGTCATAAAATATTAAGGTTCCAAGGGCAAACAAAAGATACTGAAGCTAATTATGTTGTCAAAACAGTTGTTATCAATGCCATGCACCACATGGAATCGTCACAGTTTATGCAACAGAATAGGAAATGACAAACGAGATGTGAATATATAACTATACCACTAGTATCAGAAGGCATTTAAGGTAAGCTTTCTCAGTTCTCCGTAATCTTTCAATCGTTATCCTTAAATAAGGTTCAACCCAGTGATCAACTTGCCCTCTACAGTTTTGAAATACCACTTCAATCAACTTTGGAGCAGCCTCGATATCACCGTCATCAAGATTCTTGTCTGCCATTATCTGCCAAGTCAAAAGGAACAGTAATTATTTACAATTGTCATGAGTAAACTCAAAGATGCATGCAAGAGTGCAATACAACTTCAAGCCAACAGAAAGGAAAGTTACAACATGCATAAAGGAAATATGGTTTATTATTCTTCATTACTTCCAGATAAAATTTAGGAGAAGACTTTCTATCAAGTATTCACAACCAACAGTTATATATGCACAGAAAGTAGATGTAAACATGAACAAATCTAGAACACGGATTAATAAAGAAACTTACAGAAGAAATCATAGTCCACAGACTTTGCTGGTAATCTGGATCCTTGCAAGCCAGGAAATTAGCAGTACCTCGTGATACATAATTGTCCAATGGTACAAGAATATCTAAATCCAAAAGTGCATTCGCAAGAAAGAAGTTAGTGTGAAAGATTAATTAACAGGATGAACAGTGAACCAAAAAAATGCAATCAAACAAGAGAATAACCAGTACACCAAAACAGAAATCAAACAATAAACACCAACACAATGACCACAACATTTTATGGGAAAATGTAATCAGTTCATCCAGACACGAAAAAAATAATGATCAAGAGCCTGGATACCTATATCATCAAATATACAGTCACAAAATACAGTCACAACAACGAACGTCGACCGAGGGAGATCACTTCAGGTACGATTTACATGGCTTGAAGAACAAGGCTTGTTTCTTAAAACAAGCATTATTAGTAGATGTATATGCAGGGGTAGATGGAGCGTGGGGTGGAGATTTATTAGCAGTTGTTTGAGTAGTTGATGAATTAGGGGAAAAAATACTATTATAAAACTTTTATGGGTGTTTAGTGGTTATGAGTTTTAAATAGGTAAAGAGGATATTCATGGTAAAAATTTGGAGGGGTAAGGTTCTAAAATTTAACATTTTCTAACCTTCAAAAATCTACTACAAAAGATACACCTTCCTTCAAACCTTAACACCCAGAAATTGTCATTTTGTAGGTTTCGAAAAGAAACAGGCCCTTGTGCATCTGAAAACCGAATGCACAATACAGCAGTTGTTTGGCAGTTGCATCCTTTTTGTTTTTCCATCCCCTCCAAAAATAATTAGAGGGATTGGAGAGATTGATTAAGAGAGAGATAAGAAACAGATGTACGGGTAGTGAATTTGATTGAGAATTCCAAACACTGGCAAAGGTTATTAAATCAAGTTTGAGCAAATAACACAATTGCCAAGATCAAACAAAAATGGAATGCTGAGGGGACTTTTTCAGTATGGGCAAAGCATCCAGCTGCAATAATTCCCTCCGAACAAATATGGCCAGTAGATTATCAATTTCTAATCAGGTAAATTTTCTACTTGTCTCTCGTTTTCATAATTCAGGAACTCAGAGCAGCTTATGGATAAATAGAACTTTGAATTGCAGATTGCTTCACTGCAGACCCACATCTAAATCAAGCTTTACTTCTATAAAACTAACTCAACCAGGGATCTTGTTGGGAAACAAAGAAGGGGAAAATGAAATAAACAATCATGAAAACGATACTGATGCACCAATCCAAGTAGACATTGGAACATATTGCACTGGACTTGGACATTCACATAAACACAACTCTGTTAAAGTCACCAATTTTTAGGTTAGCAATCTCGTGAGAGACAAAATAACAAATCTCTCCAACCAAGTCGAGAAATACTGCACCAGATACACGTTCGGACTAAGCACAGAAACTTACTTGGAAAAAAGTCAATGGCCCAATCTTTCAAAGCTTCCACCATCAACGGCCAGAGGCTCCACATATCCATGGATATTGTAGGAGAGAAGAATGTCATATATGATACAATTTCCAGAACCTCCTCGAAAACCTCTACGTAAATAGAAAAACATAAACATCAGAATCATTTCAAGGATGCTTAAGAGAAGCTCATATATAGCTTATAAGCAAAAGAACAGACACCCAAAGAAATAAGGTACCTTCATTCTAAAATAAAATAAAGCCTCGATAACCAACAACTTATGACACAACTAGTTTACAGAATACCCATAAGAAGACCAACTGTTGTGGTCGACATCAAATCCTTTTCTCCTAGGAAACAATAATTTCTTCATATACAAGAGTTTTATAAAAAGAAATATTATCCTAAGAGAACCATATGACCTGATGGAGCTGTCCAAGAAGTTTCCTATATTGGAATCCATAAGGGGGTTACAAACCATGTCCAAAGAACATGGGAGAATTATCAATTTTGCACATGCTCAGTTGAAAATAGAGTGCCTCTGCTCTGTTGAACTACCCAATACATGGGCCTATCTGGAAGCATTCTCTAAGGTTCAACAATTACTAGTTGCTACAAGGAATCAATAGGAACCACTGGAAGGTAAAGAGGAAAGCAAAAAGAATACCTTGACCATCTGTAGTTAGCATCCTGCGCATTATAGGAAGAAGGATTGGTTCAACGTGCACAAACAGATGTGGGAGCCTGCTAACTGATTCAAGAATTGTGCTTATAGCACGCAAACAACCAACAGCTGCCAATGCACCTCCTGGATCATCACCCTCCTCATCGGCTTCAGAATTGGACATACACTTCCAAAAAGCAGCCGCCTGATAAGAAAATAAAAGAAAAATATCAATGGTATCACAGCATGACCAGATGACTAGAATTAGATGAATATAAATAAGTTTTATTGTCTTACCAAATTCTGACACAGTCCGAGTGCATAAGGTGCCATTTCCTCCCCAAACTTGTCAACAATGGTCTCGAGTGTAAAGACAAGGTCTTCATTCTCAACCTCATTCATAAGTTTGAAAAATTCTAATGAAAAAAATAAAATAAAATAAAAAACAAAAAATGAGAAGATGAAGGAAAAGTTGCATTGCACAAGGCTAGAGTAGCTCAAGCAGTGTACCGTCAAGCAACTGTGGAAGTATTGGGCGGATCTCGTCCAGATCTGCACATGAAAGCATCCAATCTCATACTGTTGAGTGACACTACCAAGGAACAAACACTTTGTAAAAGAGACGAGATGATACAAGTTGTGTAAAAAAAACACCTTTGCAAGCTTCAACAAAAGACCGAAGTGCAAAAACTGAATCAACACGAACTGGAAGCTCAGGATCACGCATCCCTGCAACAACACTGTGTAGTGCTCGCCGAAAATTGTTCTGATCTGCTAAATTAATATGAGCATACTGTCCAGCAACCCATGCAGCCTGGCAATCAACAATATAAATGAGTGGAAATGCCAGGATTCCAGGAATTGCATGTTTGGAGGAGCATTACTGTGGATCCTAGCATCCAAAACTATAGCTTTCTCATATATTAGAAAGACAAATAATGTTGGACAATTAAACACCTCACTATTTTAGCATACCTATGAGGTTCAAAACTACATACTAATTCATGAGAATATCAGCTTTCACTTAATATAATTGTATTTACCCAGTGGACGGTTCACTTGAAAGGTACATGTGGCCACTAAAGACCATGAATGGAAAGTAAATCATAAGCGCAGCAAGCCTATAAGATGCAAAAACAAACAGCTAGTGACACCAGCTTCTTGTCAAACCAAGCAATTTTCAGTTTGGTTCATCTTTGGGTTCGAACTACAACATATAGTCACAAAACCCATTGATACAGCTTCATGGCAAGCCAGCTTGAACCAACTAAGACAAGTAAATGAAAAAGAAATCCTCGTTCTGGTTAGTTGTATTATCAATTATGCAGTTTTAACATTCTCTCTGACTAATCAAAGGGAAGGGTTTGTACAAAAAAAGTTATATCTCTGCTAAGTTGTATCCCCTTTTCTTTACCACAAAACTTAGGGATTCATAGATCTACCACTAATCATATTGGCTTTATAGTTCTACTACTACTACTCATAAGCTTGTTTGCTAACAGAATATTACAAGCAGCACTTGTAAACCTGAATCAGAGATCACTCTAAAATAAGAGACAACGAAGAATGTTTTTGAATTGGTAAATATTGCGAACCGAGCAAAAATAGTTACAAAAGATGTAGACCATACGAATTGTCTAGTGTAAAACCAAAAAGTGGCCAGCAGCCAACATTGTTAGTAGCACCTTCACTAGAAGTTTGGGTAGCATTGAATTAACAATACTACCAGAAAAAGTTATACAAATAGCACAAAGAGGTTACATCCTCTTCTTTCATCACACTTATGGATCCTCTTCTTTCTCAGGAGGCAAGGGGGCAGAAAGAGGTAGAATAGAGAGCATCAACTAACCTTTGCACGAAGATGGCCAGCAGGACTGCTGAACTCCGGGAAAACATGTTGCACTAACATGCTCTCCAGCTCAGACTTGTATGGAGCAGTCTGTTTTAGCTTATCACAAAGGGCTCCAACAGCAAGTAGGGCCCCATCTTTTTGCCGATAAGGTTTCTGTTCCGGAGGGGTTTCATCATACCTGAAACGAATGTTATAATCACAATTTCAACATTTACTGTCCCACAACCATTATTATTGCCATCTATCAATCGGATCCAATCATAAATTATGTAAGATCGTAAAAAAGTGGGTTTTTAAGCCACTCTAGAAATACCTTTTAAGAATCCCAACAATGAACTGGATAAACTTTTGAAGGTTTTCTTTCCCCCGTTTCCTGACCAACTCACTTACGAAATCCATTGCAGCTGTCCTTGGGCTGTATAAATCTTCAATAATATCTGCACGAAAGAAAAAGAATCACCATGAAAACTACAGATAGTTTTTCCAAATAACAAAAGAAATGACAGTGTCTTGAAAAAAACACAAGTAGAAAACACCAAATACAAGCAACAGCTTCCCTATTTCAAATGAAAAAAAAAAGAAAGAAAAAAAGATGTTTGTGGAAAAAGAAAGAATGCCATCCTTTTGAAGAAAAAAACTAAACCCCTCAACAAATTCAGAAAAGCATACATGGTATATGCCCACTTCATATACTTCATGATCCAACAATAGTAGGAAGCAAAGAAAACAAAACTGTGGATTCCATAGTTACAATTAGTATATAGTGAAAGGGTTAGAACCACGTTAGAAACAATTAAAAGAACTTTATCACTATCACAACACCACCACAGGTCCATAACCCAAAAGAATGTGATTTAAAGTTACTTTTGGTTCCTAAGAAACTACCGATTCCACCATACAAGAACGAAAACGATTACAATTAAGTTTCATGAAACCGAACAGGCCCTGAAACTCACCATAGCCCTTCCTCACATACTCATATGGGTCTTCGTCCCAAAGCTTCTGGTCATCGTCGTTAAAACACATAAGAGGAAAAATTATTTCAAACAGAAGAACATCGAGACGTTGTTGGAGCAACTGATACATGCTAGCTTTTGAAATGCTGCAAGATGAAAAACAAAGCATAGCTTAATCACGGGCTAAAAGAAAAAAATGAAAATTTAACAACCGTTGTTGGAGCAAGTGATGTCATCAGCGAGTATAAGAGAAATAAAATGATTTTATGAAGTTAAGGGAAACTAGTTATACGTCCATCATCATTCAAAACAATGTAGGAAACCACAGACAAACGCATCAAATGAACCAGTAATGATATAATGGGATTACATGGTGCAGACCTGTTGCTCAGATATTGAAGAATAAGGTTTATAACTCTGTCAGGCAGATATCCACCAACACGGATTACATTCAACAAATTCAAATGGCACTCCAAAATTTTCCCTGCATAATTCTTCTGGAACATTTGAGCAAACTGCTTGTTTTCTGGGTTTTGAAGTCTCAAGTCCCCAAACCTGTCAAAAACAAATAAAGAAGCTTGTCAAATTATAAAAATCTCAAACAGATAAAGAAGCTTATCAGTATGAACTAACCGTGTATAAAGCCTATTTAAGATATGAACAGTCCATTTCTTCACTTTCCACCATCCCCATGATTTTCTTTGTTCAGTGTCAGTAGGCTGGCCTTCTAACGGAACAGGCCTCTCCAATATACTTAAGAAGAGAACCATCCATGCATTGAACATATTTGGGTCATACAACTGCCGAGGGATCTCCAACTGAAACAGTAACAATATGAAATAAGAAGTGAGCCGGTTATCATATAGTTTGATCAAATCCACCAAGATAGCTTTCAGTAGAATAAGAAAAAAATTTAGAGTACTTACATAAATAGATGACCAGAATATTTTGCATATAAGCTTAATCAATTCTGCTACATCCAGTGGAGGGTTTACAATATGGACAAGTTTATTGAACAAATTGAGGAGATGGGGAAATGTTTCCTCGACAATCAGCTGAATAGGCGTCCTCTCGTCATCTGATTTGAACCTATAGCAAAGCAATAGCAGAATTTATCAGAGAATTGCTAATAATGATCAAAATAAGTTCATGAAACTATCCTTAGATTTTGAGAAGCCTAAAAGTAAAAAAAAACATGATCACATGCTTAGATTCAGTGAGAAGAGAGTTGAAGTAATGGCACGTACAGTACACTATTTCAACAACATTTTCAGAATTATGACAATTTCCTTACAAGGTCTTCTATTAAATACTACGTAGTATTATTTTGCAAGTGCTTCAGAGGCATTTAAATCTAACTTGCATGCCATTTCAAAATATGGGACCACACTGCAATAAATTTAGACTCGTCTTCATTTCATATTACCAACGATTCTCTCATCAAATCATGAACCAGAAAAGTGAACATTGTCAATCATAAATGCATATAAGAACTATACTGGTTCAAATCTAGACAAAAGGACTATCAATAATATAAGGACAGTTCGATTACCAAAAAAATAATATAAGGACAGTAGCACATCGCAGGTCATCAATTTTACAAGATATCAAAGATCAGAAATTTAATTATTACTCGTATTTTCTTGCAAGAATGCGCAGCACGAATAAAGCTCCATAAACTTGCTGATCTTGTAGATTATGCTTCACCCACGGAAGAAGACCCGGCCATTGCTCAGGATAATCAGAATTGATGATTGTTTTTAGACATTCACCAAGCTGTGCCCTGCATATTGGTTTAACAGGCAAAACTCAGCTGTCTCAACCAAAAACATAAGGTCACTTAATCCAATTTAAATGCCAAGAATGGACATCCCATATACTACATAAACTTTCACCAAACACTACTAGACGATTAGATAGAGAAATATATCCTACAGTACCTCAGTATTGGAGGAACCTGGGTCACAAAGACAAGTATATGATCCCTCACAATGGTTTTATCACTTTCCAAGATCTTAGACTGCTCCTCTGACATTCAACATAGACAAGAAAAATTCAATCAACTCTATAAGCAAGTCACAGAAGCTAACTGCTATGGCAGCAGCATAGGACTTGATTTTCGCTTATCCCTTATTATAATCTAACAAACAAGTATAGATTCTTGGATCAGTATGATTGGATACCAGGACAGTAACTCGATTCCAACTCATATCTATATATATATTATAAAAAATGACTAACCAGGATCATGAGGTGACCAATTTTTGCCAATGAAATTTTTGAAATGGATACTTGCAAACTGCCTAACTGCGATGTCACAGTTTCCATCAACTATAATCTGCAATAACCTGACAAGATGCTGCGGAGTGTACTGAAACTGCAATTAACGCATCAAACACAATTATTAGCAAAAGTACAAACTACTGTAGCAGCATAACTCAAATGTCTTTTTATAAACAGCTTCCCGTGATCCAGATTTCCAGAAGCATCATATCCATAAGATTATACAGTAATAGGACACAGATGAATAATACTCAATAATTAATCAGCGCTGACTATCAACATATGTTTAGAATAAGTCACACTTTTACATCACCAAGTTATATGCAGCTTCCTATCAAAATAAATTATTAAGTCTCGCAAATCAATTCGATTCAATCTTCCAAGCATAAAAAACGACTTCAGATAAAAAAGGCATCGCAATCTCAATCTCAAGCACAAAAAAAGAAAAAAAAAACAAAACAAATCTAAACAGCACAGAGGATTGAAACTCAAGATAATTGAACGGATTTAATAGGAAGGGACCGACCTGGTTGAGACTCTGCTCAGCAGCTTTGCGTTCATCAGGATTCGGACTAAGAGCAGCTCGAAGAATAACAGCGAGACTTGGAAGATCCATTTCCTAATTTTTATAATTTTTTTCCCTATCTCCCTCGACAATCCTAAATCCAGTCACGGATTATTGCAAAAAATCGATCGAAAAAATAGGACAATCCTGAAATTCGAGGCTTGCAGCAGCTAAAAAATCACCGAGATTTCCGGAAATCAAATAGCAGGTGTTTCTAATCCTTGAAATTGCAAGGCACCTGTACGAAATTCGGAAGAAGGAGCGAAGAACGATTCGGTGGCAATCCAAACCCTAGATCTCCTCCGCGCAGGAAGAAGATGAATTCCAGGGTTTGGAGCTTGGGAGAGAGACTGTGTGATCGGGAGAGCAACGAATGTTGCGTTGCGGGGCAGTGAAAAGAGGAGGAGGAGTTTAAATATGATTAGGGTTTGCACGGGGAAACGGTAGATTTTTTCACTTATCCTGAGAGTATACGTGCGCGAGTTTTGTGGTAGAAGCTGCCAGGAATGCCCCCATTTGGAAGACTGGTAGCCTGGTGGTACTTTGTAGCTAGTGCCCTATCCGTTTAAGTACACCGAATCATTTGGCCCGGAAAATAAATGGCATCGGTGAATGAAATCGGTTTTTAATCCAGTTTTTTTTAAATGACACTGTTTTTTTAAGTCAACTAGCTAAATTGATTTGCGCCGACAGATTCGACCCACTGTTAGAAAGTAAGGTAAACTTTTGATTTTTCATCGAAATGGGCAAATGCAAGGATCAAACTCGGGACCTCCTTGCCACTTCCCTTGCTCCACACCAGTAGGCCACCCAGAGTCGGAACACTAGCATGTAATTGTAAAGCATTTGAATGACAAATACATAGCTCGATACTTCTTTTCGACCAAATTTTCATCCGCCAATTTCGATCATATCCACATGAACAAGTTTGGTTCGGAAAATGCATTATAAAGAATAAGAAACATGCTCTTACCCACATGAATAACTTTTATCCACAATATAATTTCAATCGTTGAAGGGATTTTCGAAAACTTCGATCTTTGCGTGGGTTTGACACGAGGAGCACATAAGTCCAACAAGGATCAATATCAAGACCAAGCAATAAGAAAAGTAGTCCGTGGAATTTATATGTTGTTAAAGACATTTATAAATATTTTCAATATAGGAGAATCAGATAATCTGACCATAAAACCTCATAAGTTGATGAAATAACTTTAGGGTTTGCTGTGTGTGACCAATTTCATTGTCGCACATGACAACCAAGAACCTAAGATATAGAGGGAATCTCCTTTTTTTATATAAGGAAAGGAATTTGATTAACTAGAGAAGCCTTACAAATCGAGAGACCGGACAAGCCGTTAGATGGACAAACCATCATGTACAACCTGAATCAAATAATAGAATCAAATGGACAAAAGGAAATAACAAGAAGCAAATGACAAAAAGGAAAATGCAAAAATAAAGTGCATGTCATCCTACACTATAAGTAAACTATAAGCTAGCAGAACCAACGAACCAATCATCCAAAAGAAAGACGCTCACAGAGAACTCTGGGGATCACTTGTGGACACCTCAACTTGGACTCCAAACATAATCAACAAGCGTCGATCGCATTTCTATGACGTCTATTAGCTTGGCAAATCATCCACCATTCACATGAAACGTATACCACAACAAGAAAGGCAAAGAACATCAACTCGTAGACCAAAACTCTAGCAATACCATTGCTGAAACAAATCTCAAAACTCCTCTCACACCCTCAAGAACGATAACAACATCGTAAATAGGCTACCACAAGGGTAAGACAAAATAGAGTCATATAGGACGGAACAAGGAATAAATAAGCAACAACAATAAGCGAGCTTAGAGGCCGGAAAACAGTTAGCAAACAAACACATAAGGCTCATGGGCCTTTTTTTTGCGAAAAAACAAGAAGTGTTCTAACGTCGACCATGACAAGACAACCTCAAGCACAATGCCGAGGGTGTCCCCAAAGAGGGCGGGACCCGGAGAAGAGCGAAGGGCGAAGCCACGATTGTCATGTGATGGCCGGAGCTGATGGTGGTCGGAGAAGGAGCTGGAGGCAAGGCGATTGAATCTTGAGGAGGGCGAATCGATGGTGGTAAGGGAGATGACGAGAGCCAAGGGATGCTAACGGAGGTTGGACCTAGTCAAGGCGATGAAAGGCCGATGAGGGCAGCAGGATGACGGAGCCAAGGGAGCCACTACGGTGGCCGAAAACCAGGGTAGAGTCGAGGGAGGATGCGAATGCAGAGCAGCGGAAACCACATCGGTGGTCGGAACCATGGGAGACGGAGGCCGAGGGAGCTGAAGGCTGCTGGGTGAGGGCGAGAGTTGTCGGGGAAGCTGTTGGGCGAGGGCGAAGGCTGTCGGAGAAGATGTTGGGCAAGGGTTGGATGCAGACGACCATGGCAGACAGAGGCCTAAGGAATTTAGAGGCGGATGATGGCCCCGGTGGGAGGTGGACGAGGTGCTACTCGGCAAGAAGGAGGAGGAGCGTGGTGGCAGCAAAAAACGACTCTCCAATGAGAGCGTTTTAGGTTGTTGTTTTTTTTAATGTGGAGGGAGTCTCTTATTGCTATTTGGTGTCGGTGGTTGCATGGTGCTAATGTGTTCGACTTCTACATCGTGTCGCCCTCTCATCCCTTCCAATTTTATACCAAACCCCCTGAAAAAAAAGAAAGTAGAAAGAAAGTAGAAAACAATGAATCATGATCAAAGCTTAATGTATGTTTGTTTTGCTAGGTGTTTATTTTTCACCTCTGTGTTTGGTTTCCTTGTGCATTGAATGTTTAATTTTTATGATGGTGTTTCAGTCACCGATTGACGATCTTATCGACATCTCGACTCACCAGATATATCTAGTACGTCAAATTCCCTTCCGTTTTTTTTTAAAAAAGCTCAATGTATAACCTTAAAGAAGGGGGGGGGGGGATTATTGTGAACAAACTCGATTGGATCGAGAATCTTTAGTTAACCACCATGGAAGCTCGAAGGAAGGAGGTGAAGAAGAGGAAATCTGTTTTAACAGATTTCCAACTGATTTGCATTAGTTCCTTTCCGGGCTTACAGATTGGGCTTTATATAGCCCAATTTATAGTTCCAGTTTGATTACAAAACTACCCCTGAGTTTATAAGCCGAATTACAATTTTGCCCTTATCTTCTATATCCCCCTCTCAAGCTGGAGGCGTTGAAGAAATGAGACCAAGCTTGCAAACCAAAAATCGGTGCTGATCATGGCCTAGAGGTTTCGTGAAAACATCTGCTAGCTGAAATTGAGATCGAATGAAGGTCGGGAGTAGAAACCCTTCTTGAAATCTCTCACGAATATAGTGACAGTCGAGACGAATGTGCTTCGTCCGTTCATGGAGGACTGGGTTCTCCACAATGGTGATTGCGGATTTGCTGTCACAGAACAATGGAATCGGTTTGGGAATGGAGCAATTAAAGCCGGAAAGAAGGGAATCGAGCCAAACGAGCTCACTTGACGTTTTGGAAAGACTCCTGTACTCGGCTTCAGCTGACGATTTGGAGACGGTTGTCTGTTTCTTCGTTTTCCATGAGATTAAGGCTCTTCCCATGAATACATGGAATCCAGTCAACGATCTCCCACTAAACAAGCAGTTCCCCCAATCCGAGTCACAGTAAGTTGTAAGAGCCATGGTGTTTTGAACAGGATACATCAGTCCCAAATTCACAGTTCCTTTGAGGTAGCGCACCACTTGAAGAGTTGCCTGCCAATGAGGAAGACGAGGTGAATTCATGAACTGGCTTAAGTGCTGAACTGCATAGGAGATGTCTGGACGAGTCATGTTCAGATATAACAATTGCCCCACAAGACGCCTGTATGTCTCAGGATCTGTGAGCTCTTCACCAACATCAATGGTGAGTTTGAGGCCCCTAGACATGGGAAATGGAGAGACTTTACAATTCTCCATATGAGTGTCCTGTAATATGTCCAAGACATATTTTCTTTGGTTTAGAAGGATGCCCTGAGATGTCCTTGATATTTCCAATCCCAGGAAATATCTCATATCACCAAGGTCCTTAATTGTGAACATATGATGCAATGCCTGCTTAATATAAGCAAATCATCAACATACACGAGTATAGAAACTAGACCCTCTGGAACTGATTTAAGGAACAAGGAGTGATCAATTGGAGATCGACAGTAGCCTTTGCTGGTGAGAAACTTGGACAATTCGACATTCCATTGTCTTGAGGCCTGTTTGAGACCATAGAGTGATCTCTTAAGTTTGCAAAACTGAGAAGAATTCCCTTTGGAATACCCTTCAGGCAGTTTCATGTATACTTCCTCATCAATGAATCCATGGAGAAAAGCATTATTGATGTCCAATTGCTTGACAGGCCACTGCTTCTGAGTTGCAAGAGCAATCAATAGCCTGACAGTGGTGAATTTTGCAACTGGACTGAATGTTTGCTTGTAATATTTTCCTTTGATCTGATTATACCCCTTAGCAACTAATCTTGCTTTGTATCTCTCAACACTCCCATTAGGACGAAACTTGATCTTGAACACCCATTTACAACCAATTGCAGACTTGCCTGGAGGTAAGGAAGTGAGTGACCAAGTGTCATTGTCATCAAGAGCAGTGAGTTCTTTCTGCATTGCCTCAACCCACAAAGCATCACTCTTTGCCTGAGCATATGTAAGAGGTTCTTTGAGGGACAACACATTTGCAAGGGATGCTACATAGTCAGAGGGATAAAAGTCTGGATTATCAACAAATATGGCTAAAAAGGAAGTGGAAATTGAGTTTGAAGTGATGGTGGGACAAATAAAATCTTTGAGGTGAGCAGGAAGGTGGGATGGTCTAGTGGATCTCCTGAGAATGGGTTCAGGAGTTTGGTTGTGGATGGAGCAAGATGAGTCTGATGAAGTTGGAGATTCAAGGGAATCAGCAACATTGGGAAAATTGGTGTTTGAGATAGGTGAATGAGGGTCAGTGGGTAAAGGAGGGGAGGCTATGGATGTAGTTGGGTTAGAACTGTGAGTAGTGGGTGGGGTGGTATGATCAAGAGCAGGATTGACCAAGGGTAGAGTTTGTGTATGTGGTAAGGTGATGGGTTTGTCAGGTTTGTACGGAAAGACATGTTCAAAAAATAACACATCTCTGCTCACCAATGAGGTCTTAGAGTCCAGATCATATAGCCTGTAGGCTTTCTGATCGTTGGGATATCCCAAGAAGATGCACTTTCTGGCTTTGGATGCAAACTTATCCTTTGTAGCTCCTTTAACAAGAGCAAAAGCCAAGCATCCTATCACTCTCAGCCTGCTGTAGTCAGGAGCTCTACTCATCAGTCTTTCAAAAGAAGTTTGCCACTGAATAGTGGAAGAGGGCATGAGATTGATCAAGTGAGTGGCAGCCAAAATGCAATCCCCCCAAAACTGTAAAGGCAGGTTGGCAGCTAACCTGATGGCTCTAGCAGTTTCCACCAAGTGCCTATGTTTGCGCTCAACACGACCATTTTGTTGAGGCACATAGGGCACTGAGTGTTGATGAGCAATTCCTTTGCTCTCAAAAACTTCTGAACACTTGAAGAATTCCGATCCATGGTCTGTTCTAACTGCTTTAACCTTGGTCTCAAACTGTGTTTCCACCAAAGCAATGAATGAGCAAACAGTTTTGGCCACCTGCACCTTTTCAGTCACCAGATATGTCCAAACAACCCTGCTATAATCATCAAGAATGGTAACAAAATACTTGGCACCAGTCCTACTCTGAACTCTGTATGGACCCCACAAGTCAATGTGAATCAATTCAAATTTCTCATTAGCTATGGACTTGCTTACAGAAAAGGGAGTGGAATGGTGTTTAGCCATGATACAGGCTTCACAAAAGGTGTTGTCTGTACTGACAGATCCACACCCCTGCACATGCTTAAACTTGGAAAAGGAAATGTGACCTAATCTAGCATGCCAAACATGACTAGAGGTTCCTTTATTTGAATCAAGACAAACTTTATTTTTGCTATTTACAGAATGAGCAGCAAACAAGTTCTTGTCACCATCAATCTTCAAGGTAGCCTTGAACAGCCTTCCAGTTAATCTTGCAGCACTAAGGACTTCTTGACCACTCTTAGAGTCCTGAAAAACACACTTTGTCCTCTTAAAATTCACATCTATATCAGCACCATCAACAATTCTCCCTACTGATAGCAGATTTGTTTTAAAGTCAGGGATATGAAAAACATTCTTCAGCAAAATACCACATGACAAACTGATGTCCCCAATAACTTTGACTGTTCTAATGGTATCATCAGGCAGACATACTCTTATAGGTGCAGTTAATACTCGTTTCTTTCTTAGCAAATTAGCATCATACACCATATGATCAGTAGCACCTGAGTCAATGATCCAACTAATCTTGCTTAAGTCCTGATGACTAGATGAAAGAAGAGCAAAGGAAGTACCTGCACTGCTGGGATGAGCTACCACGGCCTTTCATGGCCTTAATGACCTCTTGGCAGACTGCATTAACCAAGGCCATGTCCATCCCAACACCTTCCTCTGTGAGCTCTTCATCCACACTGTCTAGAGGGGAGTTGAACACTCCTGCAACATTTGCTGAAGATTTTGCTGCTTTCTTTCCCTTAGGATCTTTGAACCAATCTGGATAGCCGATGATTTTGAAACAACCTTCCACTGTGTGTCCTTTCATTCCACAATGGCTGCACAATTTGTCTCCCTTGTCTTTCTTGAATGATTTCTTGTTGTCATTGCTTTTGCCTGCAGCAAAAGCGCTTCCATCTTGGACAGTATCATTGTTGTTGCTTCCTCCAGCAACTTCAACCTGCTTTACCAGGTAGTAGGCACGATTGACAGTTGGGAGAGGCTCAGTAGACAGGATATGGTTCCTCACGCTATCATACGTGTCATTTAACCCCATCAAGAACTGAAGCATCTTGTTCCTGTTGTCTGCCTCCTCAATTTTCCTAGTAACATCACAAGTACATAGCGCTCTCGCTGCACAAGAACATTTGAGAACTCCTTCAAGAGTTAGGATCTCGTCCCACAGCTTCTTCACTTTGTTGAAATACTCAGCAATACTTGAAGATCCTTGAGTCTGGTTGCACAAACTCTTCCTTAATTGATAAAGGAGAGGTCCATTTGTTTGTGCATACCTCTCAACAATCTCATTCCATAATCCCTTCGCCGAGTCAGAATACATGAATCCTTCATCAACACTGGCGCTCATCGAGTTCACGATCCAGCATCGCACCATATAGTCACAGCGCTTCCATCTCTGGACGTCTGCCGGCGACACTGAGTCCAGATCTGTGCTTCTGTCAATGAATCCGATTTTGTATTTTGCTCCGAGCGCCATTTTTATGCCGCGACTCCAACTCAAGAAATTGAGTCCAGTGAACGGAGTGGCCACCAGCTGCGCTCCAGGATGGTCGGAGTTGGAGAGGAAAAGCGGATCGTTCATGTTTCCATTTCCCGCTCCGACTTCG
This sequence comes from Persicaria tinctoria, assembly GCA_037127255.1. NCBI lineage: Eukaryota > Viridiplantae > Streptophyta > Magnoliopsida > Caryophyllales > Polygonaceae > Persicaria > Persicaria tinctoria. The sequence goes on from JBANSL010000012.1 coordinate 17,433,596, forward strand.
CCGATCACCTGGTTCTGCAACACTTGATCCTCCGCCATGGAATTCGTCACCTATATCCTTGTCGAATTGCTTCCAATCGTCGGATCTCGAACCGTGGGCTTTGATACCATGAGAAGAAACTCGATTGGATCGAGAATCTTTAGTTAACCACCATGGAAGCTCGAAGGAAGGAGGTGAAGAAGAGGAAATCTGTTTTAACAGATTTCCAACTGATTTGCATTAGTTCCTTTCCGGGCTTACAAATTGGGCTTTATATAGCCCAATTTACAGTTCCAGTTTGATTACAAAACTACCCCTGAGTTTATAAGCCGAATTACAATTTTGCCCTTATCTTCTATAATTATTCAAATCAAAATTACATCGAATGTTTTTATTGAAGGCCAAGTTCCACTTGATTCATAGTTTAAGGGTTGTTTTTCTTCATCTTGCTTTGATTGATTGGTTCATTCATAGATTGGGGGTTGGTTTGACTTTTTTCATTGTATCATGATGGTGAGTCTGTTTCACATTTCTTGCGTCCTCTTGATTTACCGGACTCTTTGTTTGGTATTTTGAATTATAAATTGTTAAAAAAAAGTAGGGGAAAAAAAGAAGGAATTGTGATTTTGCTCAAGGTAACAGAAGAGAAATTTAAACAAAAAAATCTAATTCCAATCTTATTGATCAAGTGTTTGGATTTGAAGGTCTCCTCTCCTTGCTTTAATTTAGGCAGGTAGTTTTATAGGGCCCGTTTGATATCTGATATTAAGATATCAGCCCCCGATATCAAATATCTAATGTTTGATATGACTAGATATCAATATCACTTAAAGTGATATTTGATATGTTTGCTATTGTTAGATATCGATATCGCTTGATATCTAGATATCAATTTTGAGCTTATTTGATGTACTGATATTGAGGGATGTATCAATTGATATCAAGATATCAACCGATGTCGATATTTTTATACTCATACTGATATCTTGATATCGATATCTATATACAAACAGATCCTTACTTTCCCCAACCTTTAACCTTTCAATTAAATTTCAAAGAAAATCTCATCCAAAGAAAAGAAGAACTAAAAATAGAAAACAACAGAAAGATTGTTTGAAAAAAAAAAAAAAGACAAGAAGAAATAAATTTATTTTTCCATTGTAATTCTTCTCCTATGGCATCCGTTGTGTTCCATCTTCAACTCAAAGCAATCTTCCTTTCCATACTTATAGGTTGCATCATTATATCCTTCTCCTCCATAGTTGAAGCCGCTACAAACAAATGCAACAATGCTAATGCTATGGTAATTTTCACGCAATTATACCTTTTAATAGGATATTTATTTCCATTTATCCTCTCAAATATTTTGTCATAAATAATGGATTGAATAGTAGTCATATGTTGAAAAGCATTTGATAAATTATTAATCAAATTGATTAAGTACATCTATCACATTTATACTTCTCATTTTGGAGTAATCAATCAAGGATATTTATTTCCATTTATCCTCTCAAATATTTTGTCACAAATAATGGATTGAATAGTAGTCATATGTTGAAAAGCATTTGATAAATTATTAATCAAATTGATTAAGCATTTTGGAGTATTTATTTATCAAGGAAGAGTTATTATCATTTGTACTTAATTAGAGTCCTGTATAAGGTAATTCTGAACCTTTAGTTTCTTGTAGTTTGAATCATCTAGCTATGTACAATTAATTTTTTAGCTATTTATTGCACATTCAATTAAAATCGAAGAAATTTTTAGCCTCTCTTTCCCCCCTGTTTCTATTTTTTTTTTATTGCTTAATCTTTTTTTTTTCTATTTACTTTTTTCCTAAAAATATATGTTTGTTGTTATAAACTAAACGTAATATTATTATCTTATAAGTTATATGGAGATATTATATTATTAATTATTAATCTTAAATTAAATTTGTATATGTTGAAAATGATTATTCCAATATTCTTACTTCATGAAAATCCATTTTAGTTTTTTTTTTTGTTAAAAATTCATATAAAAATTACAAATGTTGTTATAAACCAAATACTTATTACTCCGTAATATACAAATAAGTCCATCTTGACTCTCTTCAATTATCAAATATGATTACTCGTTATTATATATGCAATTAAAATATGCATATTAGATTTTATTATTATTATAATAATATAACATACTCAAAATAAAGTTGTAAGATAATGTAAACATTAATATTGTATGAAAACAAACGTGCAGGTTAAGGTGAAGTACTGGGAAGATGGTACAGAGATGGGAACTATGACTGGAATGACTGCCTTATTTGGTGTTAATCCACCTGAAGATGAACAAAAAGCTTCAAAGTCACCTGTAACTTTCACTAATCCAATAGATGCTTGTTCAAAGTCCACATCACAGGTGACTATAATATTTGTCAATTACAATTGTTTTTTTTTAATTATTTATTTTATTCATTTTTTTTAATGTTAAGTTAGTAAAGTTTGAAATATAAAGGATGTTTTGGACAATATATTTTCAAATTTTCACGGTCTCTTTTTTATTTTTCCCATCACATTTACCAAATTAAATATAACTAGTATAATCCCGGTGCCATGACGCGATTTTTTATAAATAAAATATTACTAATATATTAAATTAATATTATAACATAATTGTAAAAGTTCAGATAATTAAACATTTTAAATTAAACTCATGGGTTGAGAAAACGATTAAAGTAGTATATATATAGATGTAGATTACTAATATTAATTTTATATTTTCTTATTATTAATTTTATGTTTTGAATTAATCCCATTGTTTTTTAGAGAGAAAAAAACTACTAAAATTATAATTTAGGCTAAGATCAGTGTTTTGAATTAAGCCCAATAGTTAGTAAAATTAAAGAAAAAAGAGAATTAAAGGAAAAAGAAGAAAAACAAATTAGAATTAAAGAAAATCAAAGAAAAATGTCAAAAATAATGATTGGTCGAGACTCCTAAAATTCCTCTAAGCTTGACACATCATCCTAAACTCTTCTAAATTAAGAGTTTATATAGATAGTTAGTAAAATTAAAGAAAAAAGAGAATTAAAGGAAAAAGAAGAAAAACAAATTAGAATTAAAGAAAAATGTCAAAAATAATGATTGGTCGAGACTCCTAAAATTCCTCTAAGCTTGACACATCATCCTAAACTCTTCTAAATTAAGAGTTTATATAGATAGTTAGTAAAATTAAAGAAAAAAGAGAATTAAAGGAAAAAGAAGATAAACAAATTAGAATTAAAGAAAATCAAAGAAAAATGTCAAAAATAATGATTGGTCGAGACTCCTAAAATTCCTCTAAGCTTGACACATCATCCTAAACTCTTCTAAATTAAGAGTTTATATAGATTGTTTTTTAGAGAGAAAAAAACTACTAAAATTATAATTTAGGCTAAGATCAATGTTTTGAATTAAGCCCAATAGTTGGTAAAATTAAAGAAAAAAGAGAATTAAAGGAAAAAGAAAAGAAACAAATTAGAATTAAAGAAAGTCAAAGAAAAATGTCAAAAATAATGATTGGTCGAGACTCCTAAAATTCTTCTAAGCTTGACACATCATCCTAAATTCTTCTAAATTAAGAGTTTATTTATATAGATAATTAATAATTAAATTCCCTACCCAAAATAGCTGTTTCTCCAATTATCTTTCGTACTCACTATTTATTTTATTTTTATCATATTTGGCTACAAGCAACGCACCACTAAATATGTACCTAACATGGAAAAAGAACAAATAAAGACAATTAGAAGGGCAACATCGATTAAAGACAAAAAAAAAGAAAGAAATCCAATAGTTGGTTTAATAGAGATTTTATTATTATTTAAAGAAGTCAATATCATAAATTAGTTCTGAGTTATGAAATAGAATTTTAATTGAATTAATGTACAAAATAGTTAATTTAGATGATTATATAAATATTGTGTACAAACTTTTGTAGTTAAAGTTTCTAACTTTTTTTTTTTTTCCAGTTAAGTCAATTTCTAGCTCTATCTATAAGAGGTAATTGTACATACATAGAAAAGGCAGAAATTGTTCAATCCGGAGGTGCCACGGCTTTGATAATTATAAATACCGATGAAGGTTATAATTTATTGTGCGTATTCAATCATTTCAATTATTTTTTAAAATTTTATTTTCAATATTAATTATCATGTTTTGTAATATTTTTATTAGATATATTTTTCTATGACAAATAACTCATTATTTAACACTTTTGATTCTCCTTAATTTTCCTTTTTTTTAGATCTTCCGCAAATGACTTGTTCCACAACTGACACAAATGCTAACATTAATATTCCGATTCTTACTATCGCAAAGTCAGATGGAGACACTTTAAACAAAGTTGTTGCCAATAAGAAGAAAGGTAATCTACGTTTTTTTGTTATATAATTGTTAGTTTGTGAAATTTTGGAGGTCATATGATGTGGGGACAAACGTTCAAATATATAAAACTAGCTGGTTTTATTATAAAAATTGGATTTTTCATTGTGACAAGTGGAGTTCTATCTCAAAATCATTCAACAACTTATATAATACTGTTCTTATACAAAACTAAATTGCCTTATATCTTATTTATATTATCTCGTATAATTTATATTATTTATATATTTTTATGTAAATTTTTAATTTTTTATTGCTTTAATGTAGCGGAAATTTTGTTATATGCGCCCAAAAGTCCATATATTGATACCGGAGTTATCTTCTTATGGATGATGGCCGTGGGAACGGTTATAGTCGCATCACTTTGGCCGGATCTAGTAGGAACTCAAAATGATCAGCCATATAATGAATTGGATCCACAGGTTTTCTGTTTTCAATACATTAGTTGATTATATATTTATATTTTAAATATTTAATATTTTATTAGATATTATTGAATATTCTACCCGTCTCAAAATATAGGTCACTTGACTTTACAATTTTTAAAAAGTTAAAAACTCTATTAATTATCAACTTCTTAGTATTTTTGTAAAATAATATCATATTAATTGCTAGTGTAATAAGTGACAAAATACATAGAAGAACAAGATTACAAAGATAGAGAGATGAGAAAGAACCGATTTGTGTATTAAACAAGTTGCTGATCAACTGAATACAAAATTCGGTATTTATAATATGAAGGAAGACCCTACTTTCTTATATTTACAGAATGCGACCCTAACTTCATTTTCTTACATAATGCATGTAACCCTGGATACATATAGTATCCTAATACCGGTCCCCTCAAGTTGGATTGGGATTGGAAAATACCAAACCCAACTTGCAGGAAAGGAACTTATGTTGGTGTTCGCCCAATGACTTTGTAATAATGTTTGCGAGTTAGAGGGTAGTAGGGACATGATGTGTTTGTAGAAAACCTTCAAGTTGTTTTTCTCTTACAAAATGACAGTCGATCCTCAAGTGTTTTGTGCTTTTGTGAAACACGGATTAGCTGTAATATGTTGAGTTGCTTTGTTGTCGCAATCTATGTTACACGGAAACAGAAACGGGGAAACAACAATCCAAATTTTATAGGAAACGGAAACGCCGAGGAAACGACAATATGAATTATATGTTCATTTAAAGGTCTAAATAAGATCAATAAACATATCACCAAGTGATACACATTGAATGCATATTAAGACTACAAATTAAAATGTCCAATACCGTGATGAACAATGTCCGTACTCCTCAACAGAAATCAATACAGACATGTCAAATATATTAAATGTCTTGCAAACCAACAAAATAAAGTAACTTAGTTTTAAAATAACAACATAATCAAGAACAACAAAGTAATCAATCCAACATCAATCTTCTACTTAGCTAACTCTTCCTTAAGTTATAGCTTATCAAGATAAAGTTCTACAAGTGAGGGCTTATCGAAGAGAGTTTAGAGGGAGAGAGCACTGAGCAAGTGAGAGGAGGGAGAACCGAAAATAGAGGAGAAGTAGGTGGCATGGATAGAAAGAAACGAGAGTCTCATACGAGAGGAAGGGGGAGTATGATTTAGGGTTTGATTTTTTTTAAAAAAAATTTAACTATAAAATTAGTGAAAACGCCATCTTGCAAGTCAAAAACGTTTCTGACTAAACGGAAACGGTCAAAATTTCTGACTTTTTTGGTCAACGAAACGGTCAAAGCTTCTGACCTCTCAGAAACGTTTATGAGGTGCTTACCCGGAGTTTCGGAGTTCCTTCATATGCAGAAACGCAAAACCGGTATTAAATGGAGTTTCAGGGTATCATAGGTCGCAATGAAGTGGTATAGGCAAAGGAATTGTGACTTTCAGATATACAAATAAGCCTTGAAGCCAAACAATCTCATTGGATGTGTAGGACATGGATCTGTACGTACTCATACTACACTAGATTTTGACATTGTAACTTGCTTCTTTGTCTTCCAAGAGATTAGTAAATCCCCTAAAAAAACGCAATATCTAGATAAAGATCAAGCAGAGAATAGGCAAGATGCCTAATTAGCATAAGAGATAGCAAAGAGATGCAAGGATGAAGTTGCAGAGTAAAACAAATAAGCTCCAATGGTGCCTTTCAAATATCTTAGCACACGAGTAACAACCATGGAGAGGTGGAAACTTCCCACCAAATGTCTATAATTCACATGATCATGGTATGATTCTCCATCATCAATAGATAACTTTAGCACTCTTAGTAAAGGACATATTGCAGGCTTGCAATCAAGGCAATTAGTATCTCGTAAAAGATCTAAGATATATTTTCTTTGATGGGCCAGCATGCCTGCATTGGATCTGACAATTTCCAAAGCAAGAAATTATCTCATGAGTCCCAAATCTTTGATAGTAAACCTTCTGTGCAAGCATTTCTTGACCTCTATAACTGCTTCTTCGTCATCCCCGGTTATAAGTAAATCATCAACATAAACCATATCAATGATGATACCTTTAGAACCTCCTCGATGAATAGAGAATGGTTCTGTTTTGATTTTGAAAAACCAAGTGAAAATAGGAACTTAGTGAGCTCGAAGTTCCACTATCTACTAGACTGTTTCAGACCATATAGAGATCTTTTAAGGAGAGAAACTTGACCAGGAAGTGCCTTGTGATACCTTTCAGGGGTAGCATATAAATCTCTTCATCCAAATAACCATGAATGAATGCATTGTTAATGTGAAACCGATGGATTGGCCATTTTTCACTATGTTGCAAGAGCTAACAAACTTCTCACAGTGGTGAAATTGGCTACAAGTGAGAAAGTATGCTTCCGGTCCTTTTCTTTGACTTGATTATACCCCTTTGCAACCAATCTTGCCTTGTACTTTTCTATGGAACCATCTAGTTTGTGCTTGAGTTTGAAAACCCATTTAGATCCAATGGCAACCTTGTCTTTAGATAACTATGTGATGACCCAAGTCTGATTTTTCTCCAATGCAGTCAACTCATTTTGCATAACATCTACCCAATTAGGATTATCTTTAGCTTTCTTGTAAGTATGGGGCTCGGGCGCTTGAACCAAGTTAGCAAAAGAAGTCACAAAATCACGAGAAAGCATAATACTTCTGAAGATTGAGACATCGAATTCTTCTAATTCTTCTAATTCAAGGAAGGACAAATAAAATCCTTCAAATTAGGAGGAGGAGCATGACCCCTAGTATACCTTCTTGTAGGAACTTAAAATGAACCATGCCTAGTTGATTCAACATCAGAGTTGATAATACTTTGCTGAAAAGACTCAGTAACACTTTGCTGAGTATGATCATTTGAAGGAGAATCGTTCAATTGTTTTGCAGGGATACTATGATCATCTTGAATTGAAGATCTAGCAACACTATTACTTGGTGGAGCACCCGTTGTAGGAGCAATGAATTGATCATGATCCACATCATTTGTAGGATTGACAAGGGAAAGCTTAACAACAAGAGGTTGAATATCATGATACATGTGATTTTTATCTTTGAAAGGGAATTTGTCTTCCGGAAATAAAACATCTCTAATAATAACATATTGTCTTGAATCCAGATCATATAATTTGTACAGGTTTTAACCAAAATGATATCTAATCATAATTCATTTCATAGCCTTAGGACCAAACTTGTCCTTACTGTTATGAGGTAATAATGCATAACAAAGACATCTTATTATTATAAGATCATCATAAGTATGCACAATACCAAATAACACTTCATGTGGGGTCTTCCATGACAAAATAGAAGATGGCAATATATTGATAATATGAGTGGCAACAAGGACACAGTCAGCCTAAAAAATGCTAGGCAAACCAACATGTAATTTGAGTGCCCTTGATGTTTCAATTAAATGCATGTGTTTCCTCTATACTCTCCGATTCTTTTGAGGATGTATGGACCACTCTTTTAGTGAAAATTCCCTTTAGAAGTGAACAGGGTCGACCAATGGATTTCGGAGGCCCTGTACAAAATTCTTGAACAAGATGCTATTGGTCGAAAATTTTAGATGAAATTTAAATGTAAGAAAATATTTTTTATTCAAAATAACAACAAAATACTTAATTTATTAAATAGTTTTTAATTAAAATAAAAACAAATCACTTTGACTTATCAAACAATTCTTAATCAAAATAACTCCAACCGCTTTATACTGTCGTTCACTTGAAAAGTATCATCATCCGAACATTGTTTGTAACAAGCTTTCAATAGCGGATGAGCACAATCCTAAAGGCGAGGCATCGTGCACTAACATACTCCTTAATATCTCTCCATTCTTCACTATTTCCCAACATCACACCTGCATTTTTTCGACAAATGGTTAGTGGAAGATGCCTCATCATACATAAATTAATACTAAACAAATATACCTGGTTATCCCACGATGTAGCAATGGGCAAATTGGACTTGCTATTAAAACTAAGACTTGAAATTGAAACTGATGGAGGCTCAATCGGAAACCGAAAAAAAAGAGTGAAGCAATAGCAACAGCAGAGCACACATACATATAGTTCACCTGATAGTTTTGAATTTTATGGAAAAAAATTATGTTTCAAAGAAAACCCCTTTCTGCAAGCCGCACCATGACTTGATTAGATTTGATTTATATTTAAGCAAGCACTGAATCAAATCCATTAAGCGGTAGAAACACAATTCCAATCCTAATCCCACCACCTAACTAGGTATTTAAGAGCAATCCCAACAATTTTTGTAAAAATTCTCTAAAATAGTCATCAAAATATTAAAATCTCTAAAAAAATTACCCTCACACGGTCACACTCTAACAACTTCTCTATTATACAGATTCTACATTAATTCTATAATATACTAATAAATACAAAAAATTTCCCTCTCTCCCAAATCAATTAATGTTTCCCCTTCTCTCTCCCAAAACCATTAATGTTTTTCCCTCTCTCCCAAAAAAGGTGAATCCTACCAAAAAAAAGAGATGGTGGAGCATTAAAATTTTCCCTTTCTCTCCCAAAGCCATTAGTGTTTAAAGTGAGTTTGTTTTGCTGCCAATATAGAGAAAAATATAGTCTCTCTCCAAACTTCTCTATTTTGCAGATGGATATACAAAAGCTGTTGAAGCAAAAAACACCAATTTTTCTTCAAATTATCCATTTTTCTCTATTTAGAGATGCTGCTGAGGTTGCTTTAGGTACTTGAAAAAATTGATGGACACAAACCCAATTCAGCTTATCCCATTTAGATCAACCCATAAATTTGCAATTTGGCACATAAGGTGACGAGAGAGAGAGAGAGAGAGAGAGAGAGAGAGAGAGAGAGAGAGAGAGAGAGAGAGAGAGAGAGAGAGAGAGAGAGAGAGATTACCCTGCTTGAGCAATAGCGGATTACGGGATTAGCACAAAGTTGCACATGTACAGTGCAATACCTGCAGGGACACTGTAACAACTTGGAAGGAGAAAAACGAAGATCTGATTTTCTGTTTGATTGAATTGCTGTGTTTACAATGTAGCTGCTATTTATACATCTTGGAAAGCAAGGTTCTTAACTAACACACCCTTACTTTACTAACCACAACATGACCCATCTAACACTTGACCTATGGTCAATACGCCCCCTTAAGATGGAGGGTGGTACAACCCCAGCTTGGAGAGAATGAAATTCTGTTGATGTGAAGGCAAAATTTTGGTGAGAACGTCCGCTAGCTGGTCAGAGGAAGTGACAAAAGAGAGCTGTAGGAGGCCATCAAGAACCTTGTCACGAGTGAAGTGGCAATCCACTTCTATGTGTTTGGTGCGCTCGTGGAAGACAGGGTTGGATGCAATCTGGATTGCTGATCGATTACCACAAAATAATTGGACTGGCTTGAGCGGATTAATCGAGAAATCTTAAAGCAAACGCACAAGCCATGTGATCTCAGTAGCAGCATTGGCCATAGCCCTGTACTCGGATTCAGAAGAGATGCGGGATACCACCGATTGCTTCTTGGATTTCCAACTGATTGGAGATGATCCAAGGAAAACTATGTAACCAGTGACAGAGCGACGGGTCATAGGACAAGAAGCCCAGTCAGAATCGGAGAATGCCTTAAGCACTGGAGAAGCGCAACCATTGAGTAAAATTCCTTGGCCTGCAGTGCCTTTGACATAACGAAGGGTGTGCATCAGGGCATCAAAGTGAAGGGAATGAGGATTTTGCATAAACTGGCTCAAAGTTTGCACTGAATAGCACAGATCAGGTCGAGTGTTTGTTAAGAAATTTAGTTTCCCAGCCAAGGCTCGATAAACAGAAGAAATTTAGTTTCCCATCCAAGGCTCCATCAGTAACAGTAAGCTTAAGATGAAGAGGTAAGGGGGTCACGGCTGGTTTACTGGAGTCCAAGATGCCAGCATCTAGAAGAAGTTCCTTTGTAAACTTTGATTGAGTAACAGCAAAGCCAGCAGGAAGAGAAGTGATCTCCATTCCTAAGAAGTAATGAAGCTCCCCAAGGTCCTTAATACTGAAGGCAGAACGTAGAAAAGACTTGAGAGCCCGAATTGCATCCAAATCATTACCAGTTATAAGGACGTCATCAACATACACAGCTAGAATGGTGATGTGGTGAGACTGATGTTTGATGAAGACAGAATAGTCATTCTTCGATTGAACAAAGTTCAAGCCCTGCAGAGTAGTTGTCAACATACACAACCGACGACCTGCTGCAATCGACGCCTCCAACAGCCGGCATCGACGCCGCTAGTGACCGTGAACGAACTGAACTTCCAAGCCAGAACAAGCCAACGCCGGCAGTGACCGTGAAGTCGTTTAGGGACTGAACCTCTACGAATAAAACATCCGGACTCAACCTCCCAACAACCGGAACATCAATTTGTAGAGCTCATCCGTTGAACCACCATTATATTGGCTTAGATTTCGAGAAATCTTGAAGAAAAGAAGAAGATTGAAGGCAGTATGACAAATTAATTGGAGAAGAGTAAGAGGTGAGGAGGCGTGCTCTTTATTTCTCTTCCCCACTGTCCGCTTTCATTCATCGGGCCTCGGGCGTGCCACAATTATTATTTTTTTAATAAAAGTATACCTTGGGCAATGTTCTAAAAAAAGGCCTGGGCCTGGGCCTAGACCCCGCCTAGACCCTCGAAGGTCCCCCACCTTTGAGTTTAGCCGCTTAGGCCCTTGAAGGTCACCCGCAAGGTCTTGACAACCTTGCGGGTTTGACGAGTTAGTGAAAAAAACCATTTTGAGGTTTTAACTCTTAAAAACCCCCCACATGTCGATCTCTCTATTAGTTCTCAACCTCTATACTTTCTTTTACTCTTGACCCCTCGCTCATATAGTCATCTAACTCACGGCCTAACTCCCGTTGTTAACGCCTATACTATTAATTAAAGCTTATTTGTTTATATATGTTATGAATTAAACTTTATTATTTTATATACGTATTGAATATGGCCTAGGATTAAAAATACATCTTAAAATAGTAAATCCGCCTAGACCCCGCCCAATCCGCCTAGACCCTTGACCTTATCTAGCCGCCGAGCATCCGCCAAGCGTTTTTTGGAACATTGACTTTGGGCCTGAAAAACTTGAGACCCAATGGAATTTGAGGCCCTCGTCAAGTGCACACTTTGCACTTGCTTAGGGTCGGCCCTGGAAGTGAACAAATATGTGCATGCTTTAGACACAAATCCAGCATCATTATCACTTCTAAAGGTAGACACAAATCCAGCATCATTATCACTTCTAAAGGTTTTGATGTTAGCCTCAAACTGTGTTATCACATAAGAAATAAATGAAGATAATATGGAGAAAACTTGGGAGTTATTGTGCATCAAATATGTCCAGGTGGTCCTACTAGTATCATCAACCATCAACCAAAGTGAAAAAACAATTAACATCACTCACACTTATTACTCTATATAGACCCCATATATCAAAATGAACCAAATCAAAGCATTTATTAGCAATAAAAGTGCTTAGGGAAAAGAAACTTTGTGCATCTTAGCCAGAATACAAGTCTCACAACTAGGTAAAAGATTTTGGGCTCGTTTGTTTAGATACCTAGGGAAAGGAAAGGTAAGGTATTAAATTTTACACATAAAATGTATATGATCACCAATTTTTGTGAGCTTGGAGGAGAGGATGGAGGGGAATATTAGCTCATCCTAGAGGTATTAGTTATCCCCCTCAAAATTAGGGAATAGAAGGGTAACACATTTGTATGAAAAATGGGAGAAGGAGGGAAATGATTAGAATAGAGATCAATGAATCTTAACTTAAATATGGACTATATTCATGAGGGTAATCATTACTTTTCCCTACCAAAAAACAAACGGGGGCTTAGAGTGTACAAAACCCAAGTGAGACATTTTACTCATTGAAGAGTGTCCTAGTCGAGCATGTAATTGCAAATTTGTCTGAGCTCTTCTAGAGTTTAAACCAATCACATCAGAGTGCACATGATTGTGAGGAACAACATTTGGATCGAACTGGAACTAGATTAGTAAGAGAAGAAGTATCTTGCACAAGAGAGTTCAATATGTAGTACGTAGTGCTGGGAAAAATTTGGATCGAACTGGAATTTACGGTCCTGGATCGGACCAGAAATATAACGGTCAGGTTCAGGGTCCATGCAAATTGAAATTCCGGTTTCCAGTCCAAGACCGTTGGACCGAAATGTGTATGTATATATGTATTTTTTTAAAATAAAATTAAAGTGATCAAATAAAAACATATTATAACTTTTTTTTTATTAATGTATTAGTAAGAATAATTAATTAATTAATTTTCACATTTAGTAAATAACTTTAAAATATCTTATAAATTATTTTTTAATCCATTTAATTTTCGAACCGGTCATGGAAAACCCAGGACCGTATATTGCGGTCCCAATCCGATCCACGGTTCAAGGTTTCCAAATTTCTAATCCACCCGTCTGGTCCAGACCGGTTGCCCACCCCTAATTTGTAGAGACATGCAGTCCTTATTCCTAAGCCAATTATGTGCTTAACTCCAAGGTCCTGTAGGTACGTACCAACACTTAACAGTAAATATAGCCGCTAAGTTGGAATCTTCAACTAACTTACCAACAAAGGTTATGCTTGAAGACAAGTAGAAGCAATACATTATACAAGATTATTTTAAAAGTAAAATGCAAATTACGAATGATATATATATGCATTACTGAGGTACTTCCATTAGGAAGTCCTATATGAATGAATAGGTTTAGATAAAGGTTTCTTATCTACCAACAAGTGCTTATAAGCTGTCATGTATGATCCAATTCTTGTCATTTTGTAAGTGAGCATTTAATGAAAAAGCAATACCATAGTACCTCCTATTCCTATAGGAGCAACAACTGAACATCTGACCTGAGATTGTCCTTGCATAACCTCTTGAAAATAGCACTCACAAGTCACAAATGAGGGATCCGCTGCATTAGGAATATCTTTGGATGCAAGTTGCAAAGGATGATCAGAAACCGGGCTATCTCTAGCTACGTTGTAACCTTTGCTTGGCCTTTTTCTATCATTAGGCTAGCTTTATACCAATAAGGGAATCCATGGAGCTTGAAACAACTATCCACTGTATGCCCTTTCATTCTACAATGCGAACAATAACGATCCTTCTTTTAATGGTGATTAGTTATTACCACCTCTGTTAGCAGCTAAAGCAGGAGATTCTGATGGCGATTGTTCCTTAGATCCTTCAACCTGTTGAACCAGATAATAGACCTTATTGATCGACGGGAGAGGATTCGTAGCCAAGATACAATTCTTTAATCCATCAAACCCGTCACCAAGACTCATCATAAACTGCATTCTTCACAAGATCACAGGAACAAGCTAGACTCCATTGCTCCCACATTTACACTCCATGAACCCTTGGACACATTGCAGTTTATCCCAAATCTTTTTGAGTCAATTAAAGTACTCAATAATCGATTCTCCACCATGAACTATAGACACCAATTCTTTCTTGAAACGAAACGAAAGATCAAGTCGCATTGGTTTGCTCGTATATATCTTTCAGTCAATTCATCCTACAAATGCTTCATGGAATCAACATACAAGAAACTTTATGAGATCGAGCTCGATCATGACCATATATTTTAACAACCAACAACGTATCATATAATCCGCCCTCGTCCATTGTTGAATCTTAGCAGCTTCAACCGACGATTTTAAGCAAGAACCATCAATGAAACCAAAGCTTATTCTTGGCTTCCAAAGCTACACAAAATTCATGACTCCAACCCAAGAAATTGAGCCGTGAACTGAAATGTCACCAAATGAGCCCCTAGATTGTCAGAATTCGACAATTTAAGAGGAACACCCAAATTCCCTTGGGCTTCCGAGCAAGAAAGATTGTCCAAACCAGTTGGATCCGCCATGAATTCACAACAACAACTTCACGGTACAACATATCCTTAATTAGAAAATACGACACAGTGTAATGTGAAAACGAAAAAATGACCTCTAAACATATCGATTCAACCTTATGACTCTCATACCATGACAAAATACATTGAAGAACAAGATTACAAAGAGAGATGAGAAAGAACTGATTTGTATATTACACAAGTTGTTGAACTGAATACGAGATGAGAAAGAACTAATTTGTATATTACACAAGTTGCTGACCTGAATACAAGGTTCAATATTTATAATATGAAGGAAGACCCTACTTTCTTATATTCACATATATAATGTGACACTTTTTTTTCTTACATAATGTAACCATACATACATATAGTATCCTAATAATAAGTATGAATGAATTAAAAAAATACACTCCCTACGTTAATTAAAACTTGGCATTTTACTATTCACACACGTTTTTTTAGGTGTTAAAAACTATATAAAATATTAACTTTTTAAATATTTTTTTAATGATTTCATAGTTATTACAATTAAGTAAGAATTCATAAAACAAATGTAAAAAAATGTTAATATTTTATATAGTTTTTTTATCATTATAAAAAAGCGCACATGAATAGTATACGACACGTTTTAATAAAAGATGGAGTATTTTATAAAAACTTTAGTTTATTAAAAAAAGTGTTAAAAAAATGAAATGATATATATTTTGAGACTGATGGAATAATAATTATTAATGAATCAAAACAAACAACTTGAAAAACATACCATCATTTGCTTAATTACTTGATCTATATTAGCCTTAAGTTTTACTAAAAAACAATATAAATGAAAATTAAATATTTTGAATACATTTTACCACCGAAAGTTTGGTGGCATGTATATTCATTGTATTTCTTATGTATGTTTGTAAACCATGTTTGTGATTATTGAAATTGCTAGGGGTCGAGTCATGCAGCATCAAATAATAAAACAAACGACGAGGAAGATACTCTTTACATTAACGTCTTTGGGGCTTTTTTCTTCGTGTTGTTGGCATCAACGATGCTCGTTCTCATGTATTTCTTCATGTCATCATGGTTTGCAAAGGTGTTGATTGTGATGTTTTGCATTGGTGGAATACAGGTGAGTTATTTTATTTATTTATTCACTTAGGGTAAATTGCACAAAACCACATGTAAAATGGAAAAGTAAAAAAGCATCCGTATTTTTTTCTTTTAAATAATAACCATAATTTTTAATTGTTAAAAACTATTATAAAATGCCAATTTTCACTTTATTGATCAATTTTATTGTGTGACACCATTTCCTAAAATCCCATGGCACCACGAGACATAGAAGAGCTTACTTGGAACGGCTATAATAGTTGGTGATATTTATTCGAAAAAGTATTAGTTGATAATTTTTTTGTATAAATTCTCTCTAGACAATCTTAGGTACAACTAACCTTATTATAAAATAAATGATATCAACCAAAATATGTGATAAGAAAATAAGACGAGTTAATATTTTTACACATAAAAGACTAGTTGATTGTTCTTTACTTGTTTATAGGGGGGAAGAGCATGACAGTTTTTTTTTAAAAATATCCTATCACACATGTCACTTATTTTAATTCCGGTTTTGTGTAATTTGCCCTTTTTATAATCTCTTTAGTTTGATCAAATTACTTTCCTTTTAAATTTAAATTTCATGTTTTAACAGGGTACACACAATTGCATAACAGGCATACTATTCAGGTACGAGTTACATTGATATAAGTGAATATAAGAGACATTTAGCATAAACTTAGAGAAAAGACAAATAAATCAATGTAATTTACTTGCTAGTGATATTAAATGTTATATTTTACCCCAATCTAATACTACGTATTGTTTATTTAAAAGGGTTACCTCATTTTGACGTCAGGTTTTCATTAGGATTCATCCGTCATAATTTTAACCAAAATCCTTTATTTTTTTTAGAGTTTGTTCATTGACATGATAGAATATATCTAGCTATTAATAAGATGAATATTACTAAATTACATGTCATTATTTTGTACTTTAAAAAATATTAACAAATTGGATCGAGAGTTTAAAAAAAAACAAATAACTTTTTTTTTAATCAAAATTCTTAAATATCAAAACCACCGACTTCACTTATCTTATGCAATGATATCCAACACCAAGAATTCCATCATCAACCCATTACAATCCAGAAAAATCAAGCAAATCATTTATATAAATTACTGGCCATGGCCATTCTCAAGCCATCGAGGATTGTTCGCGGGTACTGGTGGTGGTAAACAATAGTTGAGGTGTGGATCAGAGTGGTGAAGAATGAAGATCCCATGTGCCCTCCCTCTCCTTGTCTCCATGTCCTTCTCACATAAACTACCCCTTACTATATTTTTTTTAAATTTTCGAGGCATGGGAGACCACAACACTGGGCATGTCCCTTTGGGACAGGTGATCCCGGCTGGGATTAGAGGGGCAGCGTCAACAATGTTCCATCACCTAGATGTCGTTTAATGTCAACTCCTATTGTGTTTGTTGGGAGAAAGGTTATCGACGGGGGAAATTTCAACCTCCATGATGCCACCTTCTCCAGTGATTTCTCCTTCGTAGGCATCAACCTCTCTCGCGGAATGCCCATTTTCTTAGATTTCAATTCCTGATCATATCCAACAAATTGATCAATCACTAGTTTTAATTATTATAAATTTATAACCAAATAATAGAATAGAAATGATTGGAATCAAAATCTAATAAATGGGTTGTAAATAAATCAATGCAAATTTAACGAGTGTTCTTGTTCTTACTTCTTATTCGAGGAGGGTGAGTGTTCGGCTGAGTTTTGGTTAAATTTGCAAATATTTTATAAAATAAATAAATAAATTGCTTGCAATCTATGTAAAATCATCTTGCCAATAGACGTTTCTATATTTTGCTAATAGACTTTATGATCGTCTTATTTTTCAACACGAAATTTAATTTGTTACATTTTAATATCCAATTTAAAGATGGTAACAAAATCCCTCCCTTTCTTTGATAAACTATCAAAATAAGAAAAACATTATATACAAATAGTCTTTCTAGTATATGCCAAAAGATATAAGATAAGAAGCTTTATTGAAAGAGATTCCTTTCTAATCATAGCAACGACAGTAGTAAAACAATTAAAAAAAGTAAAATAATATAATTTCAAAAAATGTTTTTCAATAAAACTTCTAATTATACACGGAGTACCACTTAATTTGCACATAAGATTAAAAAAAATGTTCATATGTACTGTATTATGTTTATCTTTCTTTTCCGTCATCTTATACCAAACGTGTCTTAAACTGGTTAGTGTGTTAAATGGCAATTGTAGCCTTTATAGTGCATTCCACATTGTTGTGCAGAATATTTGGAAGTTTGGGTGCAAAAAACATGAAATTGCCCCTACAAGGAGAGATTGCTATCACCTCCTTCATAGTCTTCCTCTTTTGTGCGGCATTTGCGATCTTTTGGGCCATAAAACGACGTGAATCCTATTCATGGATTGGACAGGATATTCTTGTGAGATCTTATCTACTTTTGATAAGTATAATTATAAAAAAAAACTAGCTATGTATGATAAGTTAACACAAGTACCCTTGAAACAACCATTTGTAATTTTATTAAAATTGTGTAACATTTTTTGAGTTGCATGTTTAAAACTTGTAATACTTATTTTTATCAAACAAGAGAAGTACTTTTGAATTCAATTTTAATTATAGTTTCATTTATTAATTACTATTTCATTGTTAATTTGACATATAACTAATTGCAATAATATATCGTTAATTTATTAATTATATACTATTCTGTTCTTATTTGCAGGGAATATGTTTCATGATTACTGTCTTGCAAACTGTTCGATTATCCAATATAAAGGTGCATATGAAGTATTTTATTTTAACTTAAAAAGGTGATAATATATTGTATAACTATGGCTTGAAAAGAAAAACATAAGCGATGTGAAATGTTATATTGTTTTTATTTATTTATTTATGCAGGTTGCGTCAGCTCTCTTATGTTCTGCATTTTTCTATGATATATTTTGGACATTCATATCGCCCTTATTTTTTCAATCAAGTGTGATGATCACGGTATGCTTTTTATTTATTTTTAAATTTTTTATGATATTCTTTTATTCATTTTACATTTAGAATAATGCAAGTTTATATAATGTTATGTTATGATTATTATACATATAAGATTATGTACAAAAATTTATTCAAAATTTACTTGACACTAATAAATTTAACTTATATACCCATACAAGATATTCTAAGTAGATCACCAACTAATTTATGAACAGGGTGTTACAGATCTGAGTAATTTCTTGGAGAGAGAGAGAGAGAGAGAGAGGTAGTTAGAAAGTAAAGGGTAAGTGAAAGGAGAAAGGAAGTTTGTCTGTATTTTCATTCATGCCCGAACTCGAGTATAGATGTCGTATTTATACTGCTTAGAATTGCCTTTTAATGGGCCTTTTTACCACGGGCTTCTAATTTCCTCAATTTATCATCTTTATATCGGGCATTTGGCCCACCTATATTCCCATAGCATTGCCTCCCTCCCCAAGAAGGCTTGTCCTCAAGCCCGAGAGAAGTCGAAAAATTGATGCAGAATATACCCCGTCGTTCCCATGTCGCCTCCTCGACTGGCAGGTTCTTCCACTTCACCAACTATTCCGTCACTGGTTCCCCGTTAGCCAAATGCAAAAAAACGAGTATCAAGTATAGACTCAGGCGATACCTTGATCTTCCCCTCCATCGTAGTCGTCGGTAAACTCGACGATGTTCTACACAAAGGGCCCAACTTCTTCTATGGTTGTGAGACATAGAACACCGAGTGTATCTTGGACGAATTTGGCAATGCTAATTTGTAAGCTACCGAGCCATTTCACTGTAGGATTTGAAATGGACCATAAAATCTCGAGCTCAATTTAAGGTTCCTCCGTATGGTCACCGATGACTGTTTATATGGTTGAAGCTTAAATAAAACCCAGTCCCCCACATCTAGTTCTCGCTTTGTTCTGCCTCTATCTGCAATTTGCTTCATCGTAGCCCGAGCTTGCAAAAGGTGATGACGGAGGTTTTGAGTCATTCGTTGGCATTCCCACAGCAAATCCTCCACCGTGGCAGTGCTAACTTGTTAAATTTCCAAGCCTGATTGAGGAGAATCATACCCGTACAAAGCTTTAAACGGAGACGTTCCTATGGAAGTGTGCAGATTGGTATTGTACCACCACTCTGCCAAATGCAGCCAAGATACCCACTTTGTAGGTTTATTAGATGCCATACACCTGAAATAAAGCTCAACACATTGGTTCACACGTTCTGTTGGACCATCCGATTATGGGTGGTATGCCGTCGACATACTCAGTGACGTCCATAGGGCCCGGAACAACTCACCCCAAAAGTGACTGGCAAAGATCTTCTCCCTGTCCGACACAATATCGTGTGGCAACCCATGTAACTTATATACATTCTCCATGAACGCTTGAGCTACTTTGGATGCCGTAAACGGGTGTGCTAAAGGAACAAAGTGTGTATTTAGTGAACCTATCCACGATCACCATAATCGTATCCTTTTCTTGAGATTTGGGAAGACCCTCAACGAAATCCATCTAAATAATTGACCAAGCTTGCGAAGGAATTTCCAATGGCGGGAGGAGTCCTGGGCTTGCAACTCGCTCTGTCTTGCTACGTTGACATACATCGCATTCCTTTACCCATCTCTCCACCTACTGCTTCATTGAAGGCCAATAAAAGAGATATTTAATTCGTGAGTAAGAAGCATGAATGCCCGAGTGTCCCCCTGACTTCGTGAGCAAGGCAGTAAACAATTTAAATCGAAGGGACTGATCATCCCCAATGTCCAACCTATTCTTATATCTTAAAATTCCTTGTTGTGCTGTATACTCAGAATTATGCCCCAACAAGGCTTTGGCTAGTAAATCTTTAGCATGTTGATCGTTCTCATAGCTCTGCATTACCTCCATCATCCAAATCGGTTTGATTGAGCACACCATAGCACACTGGGCACCCTCTTTTTCAAACTTACGAGACAAAGCATCAGCCGCCTTGTTGGTACGCCCTTGCTTGTAAGCAATGGAGTATGTAAGACCGAGCAACTATCTTACTGATTTTCTTTGCAAATGCGTCGTCAACCGTTGTTATGAGAGATGCATCAGAGCTTGATGGTCTGTTCTGATGCAAAACGGTGCCATCTCCAAGTAGTGGCGCCATTTATCGACTCCCAAGAGAATTGCTAAAAGCTCTTTTTCATATGTTGACATCAACAAATGATCCCCATGGAGAACCTTGCTTATGTAAGCCAGTGGTCTTCCTTTCTGCATCAAAATCTCACCTATTCCTGAATTACACGCATATGATTCCAGCTCAAAAGGCTCTGTAAAATCCGGAAGACCCAGGACCGGAGGATTTGCCAATGTCTTCTTCAGTGTATGAAAGGCTAAATCGACCTGTTTATCCCACTTGAATGTATTCCCTCGTAGCAATTCAGTGAGAGGTTTGCAAATGGCTCCATAGTTCTTTATGAATTGCCTATAGTACCCCGTCAAGCCTAGGAATCCTCGTAATCCCTTGACCGATCTCGGTGTAGGCCAATCTACCATATCTTTGACCTTACCCGGATCTGTAACAACCCCCCCTGTGCTGAAATAATATGACCCAAGTAATCGACCCGGGGTTGAGCAAAAGCGCACTTGGATCTCTTTGCGAATAATTTGTGTTGCCTCAAGACACCCAACACTGACCTTAAGTGTTGCAAGTGTTGTTCCAACGAGCTGTTGTATACCATAATATCATAAAAAAAAATCAAAACGTATTTCCTCAAGAATGCACTAAAAACATCATCCATCAACGTTGGGAATATTGTCGGCGCATTCGTAAGGCTGAATGGCATAACTCTGAATTTGTAATGCCCGTGATGGGTCCAGAACGTTGTCTTGGCTACATCCCCTTCAGCCATACGCACTTGGTGGTACCCCGCCCGTAGGTCCAGTTTCGAGAAGACCACAACCCTCCCTAATTCATCGAGCAAATCCTCGATGTTTGGAATGTGAAACTTATCTTTGATGGTGATGTCATTCAGCTGCCTATAGTGACACAAAATGTCCATGAGCCATCCTTCATCTTTACTAGCAAAGTCGGAGACGCGAACAGCTCTGGCTTGGTCGAATGGTACCCTGACTTTTGTAAATAGGGTTAACGGTAAGGTCGAGTACACACGAGGTTGGTCTCCTTCTTCAGTGGGATGGTGTGGTCATGACCCCTTTCGGTGGTAGCCCCTTTGGTTCCTCGAACACATCTGAAAACTCTTCCAAAAGCTCAATCACCTCTGTCAGTACGGGTGGACTATCAACCTCTACTAGTGCCACCTTAGTGAACCGTGAAATGAAATAGGGAGCACCTTTCCTCAACCATTTTTGCACCTTATGAGCTGACATCATTTTCAGTGAAGCTTCTTCCCGAATTCCCTTCAATACTATTTTCTTTCCATTAATGACAGATAAAATCAAGCATTTCTTGAAATCAAATGTGACAGGGATCAAATCTATCATGAAGCTGACGCCTAGGATCATGTCACACCCTCCTAATTTGAGGGTCCTAATATCGAATGCATATCAATGACCCTGCAACTCCCACTTGAACTTTTTGCATTTTCACTAGCTAAAGGTCTGATTATTGTTGGCCACATGAACCTCCATCAAAGCAGCCGATGACATTTCACAATTCAGTTCATTTGCCTTCCTGATGTCTAAGAAGTTATGCGTACTTACGTTGTCGAGCAACACTGTAAATGATTGCTCCTTATTGACGTCCCACATCTTAATGGTGGTCTTTGGATTACTGCCCTCCAGCGTAGACATGGCCACGGGTCACGGGTCGGGCGGGTCGACCCGTGACCCGCCGGGTTAGGATCCAAGGGTGCAAGGGTCGGCTCGGGTTGATGGTCAGGGTTCGGGTTAGGGAAAAGATAACCTGTGACCCGCCGGGTCGACCCAGTGGGTCAACCCACCATTTCAAAATATATTGTTTTTGAAAAATTTATTTTTAATAAAATGAATTTATAATGATTATGTAATTATATAAATTATTCTTAGAATAATTCATATAATTATATAAACTAACATGCAATGGCAATGTGGGACAAATGAATCCCATTCTTCTCCTTTTATAGACTTGAAAGTCTTCCTTCCATCCCCTCATTTCCAATGTGGAACAAAGTCTACATCCCACATCGAAAATATGGAGTTAGAATGAGAAATCACGAGGATATATATATATATATATATATATATATATATATATATATATATATATATATATATAGGGTAGGGTTCAAGTGAGAATAGTATATACAGGTGAGAAGGAAAGAAGGGTTTTTATTGGTAGAAACGGATCTGAATTTTAAAGTAAAAAAAAACACCCCACGCGCTTTCTCCCTCCTCAAATCCCTCCTCTCCCACTTCTGGCTCCGTCCTCTCGCACTTCTCGCTCCGAGCCCGCCAGCGCCGCACCTCCAATCGAGAACGCCGCCGCCGTGCTCCCACAATCGGATCTCGTCCTCTCGCCCTCCTCGCTCCCTTCTCGGATCTCGTACCCCTGCTGCCACAATCGTCGTCGATTTCATCCCGATGATAGGCCAATTCCATCGAGTTGCCTATAAAGCTCATCGCCGGATCCGTTCATCGATTCGAGGCTTCAAGGGCTTCGATTGAGGATTCGGCGGATGCCGGAGCGTGATGGGTAAGCATGCGAAGGAGATGAACTCGGGGAGGGAGAGGGAGGGGAGGGACGAGAGAGGGTCCAGACCGAGGGAGAAGAGGAGGAGCTTGAAGGTGGCGAGCCAGGCGGCAAAGAAGGCGGTGGTGCCGGTGAGGTGGACGGAGGTAAGGTTCAGAGGAAGAATAAAGACGAGGATCACTACTGGGAGATGAGGGTGAACTTGAGGTGGCCCTTTTCAGTGATCTTGGAGAGGGCATAGCAGTAGCAGATTGAGTTCATCCTTTGCTAATTCCATATCTCTCTCTGCTTGATCTCTTGGGGATTTTGATTTGGGGGTTATTAGTGTGTTGAAGACTTGAATTAACTTACACTAGAACAATTCCAAAAGTTTTCCAATTCAAGGGATTGGTTTGAGCAATTTTCCCCATTTAAAGGGTACTTTCCGGCATTTTAAACCTTGATTTATACATCAGCTAATCAAACACTTCCTAGTGTTATATATGTTTATGTTTACATAACTTGTAAATGTTATTTTCAAGCATTAGAAGCACAACATTAAACCATTTCAGACAACACAGAAAATACAAAGTTGTTCAGGAATTTTATACCAAATGATTCAGGGATTTATACCAAGTGGTTCATTAAATAAATAGTACTGGTTCATTAACGGTTTTATTTTAAAAACAAATAAATAATTAAATAATTAAAAATAAACATTGCAAAAAAATAAAAGAAGAGTGAAAATGGAGATTGGTTCAGTACAAGCAAATAGAGGTTGATTCAGTGACTAAATAGGTTGGTTCAGTGATTAAATAGAGGTTGGTTCAGTGTGTAAATAGAGGTTGGTTCAGTGAATAAAGAGAGGTTGGTTCAGTGAATAAAGAGAGGTTGGTTCAGTGACTAAATAGAGGTTGGTTCAGTGAATGTATGTATGTATCACATTATCTAATTTCTCTCATTTAACTTGTATTCTACATTTCTTATATTGGAAATGAAGTTTGAGAAAAAAATATATCCTTATATTTTTTCCTCTTAAATTGGTATGAAGATATAAAATATTCCCACATTTTTAACACTTTATATCAAAGTGATAAAATGTGTTGTGAAGATTTTATCTTCACACACCATTTATTTATTTATTTTTAATAGTTAATTTTATTTTTTTTTTAAAATAATGTAATCTGTCGGGTAACTGGGTCGGACCCGTGGCCATGTTTACTCCAGCGCATGTACATATATCTCAGGCTCCTCGTCCACCTTCTTCTGCAAGTCCTTGCCCACTTCATCATCATCCACATCAGCTGCTACAAGGCTATGCAACGTCTGTTGCTTGCATTTGTGAGCCACGAAATAGCGTTCATCACACTTGTAACACAGGCTCAAGCTCTTCCGCTGGGCAATACTCGTTGCAGGCAACTTAGGGTCGGTTTCTTGAACGAGACTCCTATTTTTGCTCTTGGAAGGCCCTTTTGGAATCTTGGCGACACTCGGCGAGGCACTTTTTGCAGCTCCTGTACTAAAATTGCCACACCATGGAGGCTTACTCAACTTGACAATGGCTTCAACAACCCCCTAGTGGAGCCTGGCCTGTTCGTAGACTGCAATCAACGATTCTGGCTTGCTAAGTTTTACGAGCGACTTGATCTTTGGCCTAAGCCTGCTTATGTAACTGGAGATGAAGTAGGACTCTGGCAGATGCGGATTATAGACTAGCATACATGCTCAAAGTTCTTCAAACTTCTTGATGTACTCCTCAAGATCCTCACCTTGCTCCAATTTGTTGAAATCTTCCACCACCTCGGATCCTTGCTTCTCGCCAAACCTTGCACAGATGGCCTTGGTCAAGTCTGACCAACTGACCGGGGATTCTTGCATCATGAACCCCTGCATCCACACATAAGCTCGATCGTTCATGTACATCGATGCGATTTCAACTTTCTGTGCTTCCGCTATATTGAAAACCCCTAAGAATTTCTCATATTTTCGGATCCAGCTCCTCGGTTTCTTCCCGTCGGACACAGGGAAATCAATCTTGGGCGTTCTGTTGAAACCATTTTGCCCTTCCCAACCTCCTACAAATCCTGATCCGATGCTCCGAGATCCATTGCTTTCTGTTGACGTCGACGGTGGTCGTGATGCCTCTACTGGAGTTTTCTTCGATCTTGCACCTTCTTCGCTAGATCTTGAGGCATGCAAATTCCCATCCCTACTCCGCATATACTCCATGAAAGCCTTGAATTTGCTATCGAACGTCTTTGTAAATTCCGTCGTGGTTGTTTCTTGTTGAATCGCCATATCCGTTCTCAGGTTATCAATCCTCTGATCAGTTAGATACCTTTTCTCATTGATTTTCCATCGTGTATCAAGGATGAATTGCTGGTGCTTGTTACATAACTGCTGGAACTGTGTTTGGAGTGCCTTCTATTGAGTTACGTCGACCATGTCTAATCAATCGTGCTCGCTCTAATACCAATTGTTACAGATCTAAGTAATTTCTTGGAGAGAGAGAGAGTTAGAGTTAGAAAGTAAAAGGTAAGAGAAAGGAGAAAGGAAGTTTGTCTGTATTTTCATTCATGTTCGAGCTCGAGTACAGACATCGTATTTATACTGCTTACAATTGCCTTTTAATGGGCCTTTTTACCATGGGCTTCTAATTTCCTCAATATATCATCTTTACATCGGGACTTTGGCCCACCTATATTCCCATAACATTGTGACAAATATTATATTAATTAGTTATGTTTTGAATAGTAATCCTTATCTATGGAACTACACCGGATATTTGATAATAGGTTGCAAAGGGTAAAAATAGTGGTGGAGAATCAATACCTATGTTATTAGACCATCTCCAACAGCTTCTCTAAAAATTTCTTCAAAATAGAGAATTGAAAGGCATATTCTCTAAATTATTTTTGCTCCATCTCCAACAGCTTCTCCATTTCAACCATTTGGGGAATCATTTAGTTTTAGAGAATGCTGCAGATTTGGGGAAGCTCCCCCATTTATACTGCTACTTCCCCATTTTGGAGAATGAAATGGAGAATCTATTGGATTTAAAAAACACCTAAAATTCCCCAAAAATCACCAAAATTCCTATTTTGAAGAAGCTGTTGGAGATGCTCTTACGGGTTCCCCGAATTTCTGATCCATGGGGCGGTTACAATATGTTGGGATTTGGTGACATCATTTTTCCTGGTTTACTGGTTTCATTTTCTCACAGGTATTTTTATTTTTTATATTTTTATATTCCCCTTATCCTTTCTTTTTAATTAAGCTGCATAAAATCATTTGATAAATCAAGATAAATACTAGTATTTCTGTCGTGATAATCGATCTCTAGTTTATTCATTAATTGTTAATTATTTTCTATTTTATTAAATATCATACTGACTAGTTGCACTTTTTTTACAACTATATAGATTTGATAATGCTAGCAAGAAGCGTTTAGCAAACGGATACTTTTTGTATTTGAGTATTGGCTATGCCACAGGTAAGTATTTAAATTTCATACCTTTCTTCTATTTAGCAACTACTCCTTTAATCGGTGAACAATATGGTTAATTCAAAATCAATTTGTCTTTAGACAAGAGAAGCTTCCATCGTTAGAAAAATACAGATATATCACCGAGTACCATATGAATAATTGGTTCAAAGCAACTAAGTTGTTTGATCAGGAAAAAAATAAAAAAACAAATGCACAACCAAGGAAAAACAGGAAAAATTACAAGGCAAAAAATAAGCACTGGCGAAAACCTCCCCGAGACTTCTCCAAATTGAATTTTGATGGCTCTTCACTGCCCAACAACGATAGTAGCGTGGGTTTTATCATTCGGGACTGTGACGGGACCCCACTGAAGCATGGTTATGCTTATGTCGGGTCTCAAACTCCTCTGGTTGCGGAAGCTTTAGCGCTTCGCATGGGTATCCTCACTGCTAAGGCATTAGGCATTGATAAGCTTATTATCGAAGGAGACTCACTAATTGTCATAAATTATCTAAAGGCGGGAATTCATTGCCCATGGGAAATCGAGATGATTATGTCAGAAATTAGTATAATTACTCAAGGGTTTACTGAAGTTGTTTTCTCCCATATACTTCGTGCTGGTAGCCAAGTGACTGACAAAGTTGCACACCTTAGCCGTTGTACTAGTAACCCTAATTTGTTAAGTGATCAAGGTCCGATCGACCTCATCCGAAAGGATATGCAATCGGCTAGGGTCTTCCGGGACATCCGAATTCTTACCTAATAAAAAAAATACTCCTTAAACTACTAAAAAGAAGGTGTACGTTAGTAAAAGAATTTGACATGTCTTATTTATTTCATATAATGTACAAAGAGTGTTGTCATTCATGTACATAACATCAATTTTTGATGAAAGTACAAAACATCAATTTGGTTTCAAACATATATACAAATGCACCTTTTTGGGGGTTGATCTGTGATGAAAGAATAGACATTTAAACAAACAGGATCGACACACATAATTTATCGTGATTCATTAAATTGGTTGCATCCACACTAAGAGATTTCATTGAGGAGTTTCTTAAAACCATACGAGAATTACAAAATGTGTCACCTACACTAACTGATAAACGATAAACCTATGAAACAAGAAACATTGAATACCGTACGTTAATGTGAAACCACTGCTAGCCCTTGGACCCTGGCTCTACTGGTTGGGGCTTCACTCCCGAACCCTTGGACCTCTTTTGGTTAGGGGGCCCACCCCCGAACCCCTGGTGGTTACAATCACTCAGCCGCAATTCAACTGAATTGTATTGAATCGAGTTGGATATTTCTAGGGTATGTGTATAGGAGATTAGTCTTATATTATTCTAATCCTGGCTAAATCTATCAATAAGCTAGACTCATATAGATAACTTTAAATCTAAATAAAATATATTTTATCTAGATCATATTATAGATAAATCTATCTATAATTAATAAATTCCTTAAGTTAAACCCTATTAGATTCAAATCATCCCAACACTAGATATTTTTCTGCGACAATTTGTGTGAAATAGTACGTATTCGTTTATGCAAATAATATCTTTCTATATACAAAATGTTGTGGCACATAACCTTATTGCATGCTAGAAAAAATAAGCTTCTTTATATTTATCTACACACATTTTTATCGGTTTCTTAAACATAAGAAAGTTTTTTAACTAACCATTAGCATGTTCTAAAAAGCAAACTCAAAGTGTGAAACATGATTATTGTTTATTTATTAAATGATTAATATTTTTATGTTTTAGAAACAACACTTGTAAATTCATACTAATTACTCTCATACACATTTTGTTAGGCATTGGTCTTACTTATTTGTCATTGTACGTAATGAATGGGCACGGTCAACCGGCATTGTTGTACCTCGTTCCTTGTACTTTAGGTAACTTCATAATTTCAAAGAGCAAATATCTCCATTACAAAGACCTAATATCTCCTTATAAACAAATATAAAGAAGAAACATGCATAATCAAAGTTTTAATTTCTTTTTCATGTCTATCTTTTAAGTTTTTATGTACAATATTTTTTTTATTTCAGGATTAATAGTAATTTTAGGTTATAGAAGAAGTGAGCTCAGACAACTCTGGACTGGAAAAGATCAAGATTCTAATGCGTCATCAACTAGGACTTAATATAAAAGATTAGGTTATGTGTAATATTAGGAAGGAACCATAGGAATGTAATGATCGGATGTATTTGATAGCTTAGTAGGTTTTCTTATGCTAAAATTTCATGTAGTTAGGATTAAACAAGGATTGTGATAAATACTTTTTTT
The DNA here is from genome assembly GCA_037127255.1 of Persicaria tinctoria. Taxonomy (NCBI): domain Eukaryota; kingdom Viridiplantae; phylum Streptophyta; class Magnoliopsida; order Caryophyllales; family Polygonaceae; genus Persicaria; species Persicaria tinctoria. The sequence goes on from JBANSL010000012.1 coordinate 17,462,908, forward strand.
GGAGATGTATAATTGTACCAAAATTTCACTATTTTCCCCTTAGTTCAGTTACTATACTACAGATATGACAAAATTTCCCCATGTGGCATTTTGAAGTACGGTGTAACATTTGCACCGTTAATCTTCTTTTCCTTATGAATAAACCCGTGGCTTTATATGAGGAATACCCGAATAGATTCAAACACATTTTAGCATTTTACATCTCTAAGGCCATTATAGCCAGGGACAGAACTAGGGGTGGGCTGGTGTATGCTATAGCTCACCCATTTTACAATTAATATAGATATAATATGGGTGCATAAATGGACAAGATGCTTGATTAGCGCAGTTGGTTGAGAGTGGTGAGGGGAGGAGTAATGGCGGGGTTTCGATTCCTGCCTAGTAGCTCCTTTCTCCCCCTTTTTTTTGTCTTTTTTTTTATTAGGTAATAATTCGATGGCAAGACAGACATGACTCATTGAGAGGTCGATAGAGTCGGCAGACGGCGAACCGTAGAGCATACAATCTAAAATAAACGGTGCAATACAAAAGCGACAAACAAACAACACCAGACGAACCGACGGACCTAACCCAAAAAAGCTGAGAACAACAACGACAAACCCCGAAGCCAAGCGCCACCAAGCGATGACACCGCTGGCCAGCGGTACATCAGGAGTCCCTCCTGTGGGCGATGAAGACGAGCCTCTAAGGAAATCTTTTTTTTTTTTGTCTTTTTTTTATTAGGTAATAATTCGATGGCCAAACAGACCTGGTTCATCGAGAGGCCGACAAAGTCGGTAGACGGCGAACCATCGAGCATACAATCTAAAATAAACGGTGCAATACAAAAGCGGCAAACAAACAACACCAGACGAACCGACGAACCTAACCCAAAAAAGTTGAGAACAACAAGGACAAACCCCGGAGCCAAGCGCTATCAAGCGATGACACCGCTGGCCAGCGGTACATCAAGATTCCCTCCTGTGGGCGATGAAGACGAACCTCCAAAGAAATCTTTTTTTTTTTATTAGGTAATAATTCGATGGCCAGACAGACCTGGCTCATCGAGAGGCCGACAGAGTCGGCAGACGGCGAACTGTCGAGCATACAATCTAAAATAAACGGTGCAATACAAAAGCGGCAAACAAACAACACCAGATGAACCGACAAACCTAACCCAAAAAAGCTGAGAACAACAAGGACAAACCCCGGAGCCAAGCGCCACCAAGCAATGACACCGCTGGCCAGCGGTACATCGGGAGTCCCTCCTGTGGGCGATGAAGATGAACCTTCAAGGAAATTTCCGGAATACGGAGTTTCCTCGATGCACACCGCCACGACCCCAGCCAGACCCGACACCGGATACCAGAGTCCCAACTCAGACTAGGACCGCCAAGAACAGCCGGAAACGTTGCCAAGAGCCACCCTGTAAAGAATGCACCAGAGAACCCTTTTGGGATATTGTCAAGCCCTATACGGGTGAGTTTACTCGGACCTTAACGGGTTTATTCCCTCTTTTCCTTTTTATTTTTTCTTTAAATCGGGAAGCTTTGGGCCCTAGTCATTAGGCTTGGGCCCGAAGCACCAACTTTGGCCCATATCTCACAAGAGCGGGCCACCTTCGGGCCCAAGGAGACCTAAAGAGGTCCGATAGATGGAGATGTTTCACAAGCAACACACGATACGGAGAGCGGGGCTGGAGACGGTGAAAACCCCGAACAAGGAGTTGCCAGCCAGCCCAGCACCACCGGGATTCGATAGAGGAGGGAAGCAGAAGCGTCGCCCACAGAAGGAGCAGAGCATGTAGACAGCCTTCACGCACGCCAAGGCCAAAACCAACCAGAATGATGGACAACCACAACCGAACGACGTGAAAGGCAGGAGGAAGGCATCGACGACACGAGAAGCACAGGTTGGACGCCGACCTTGGAGACGCTGGAGAAGCCCCAATCGAGCTGAGACTGGACAAACATGAACCCAAACCGGCCAAATCCAAGCCGATTCGAATACGTCAATGACGATTTGTAGGAGATAGAATCGAATTGGGGAAAACTCAAAAAGCCCCAAATCGATTGAATGAATCGGGGGATTCGAATCGCCAAAATAAAAAAGCCACAATGCTGGGTACGAGAGGAGGATGACAACAAATGGTGATTTGGGATGGGGGATTGTGGAATAATAGTCTAGGATTGAATTTCACGGATCCGAATTAGATGAAACGTTAGGCTACTTTCTAGAGAGATGGGCTCTGCCCATCTCTCTAGAAAGGGTTTTTTTTGTAATTGTTACAAAGATTTTTTGTCTTACTTTATACTCCTTGTAGTTTTCTTTTCTTTCTTTTTAGTTTTTTTTCTTTCTTTTAAATGACCAAAATGTTTTCACCCCCTTTATTCATTTAACTCTATTATTTCAAAATTAAATATAAATAAATTTTTTATTTTTACTCAATAAATATAATGATAAATGGGGAGAAAAAATAAAATAAAATTATACGCAAATCTAGCCTACCCAAGATTGTAATCCTGGTTCCGTGCTTGATTATAACGGGCCGAGTTTGGACCAAGTTCGGTTTTTGGGCCAGTTGTCTTGTCCAGCCCTGCCCACATGGCGGACCGGGTAGCCCAACGGACCACCCATTAAAAGTTGGTGAAATATATTTTTTAATTTTTAATTTTTGCGTCTTATCCCAGACTTTACAATGTGTGCTAAATATCCCAAAAGTTTGAAATTTCATACAAATAAAAGGTACACAAGTTACACAACTTTGAAATCATACCCTATAATATTTGGTGTAAGTTCGTTTCAATGAAAAAAATATTAAAAATAATTTATTTAACAATATTGTATTCCTTAATTTATATGTAATTTGAATACTATTAGTCATTTAGTATTAACTAGTGTAATACTCGTGCCTTGAAGGCACGGGAATTTGATCCATTTTAATTTGAACATCATTTTATATATCTGTATAATACTATATTAATATATACTTGTTTACAATAATTAAAAATATGTATAAAGTATTTTTTATAATTTATAAATTAGTTGAAAAGAGATACAATAGAAATTTTAAAAATGATTTAATAAGGTAAAGTAGTAATAATATTCAAACACACCACCTAATATAATTTGAAATAAATATATAACTATTATCATTAGGATAAATCAAAAAGGAAAATATAAACTCCCATAGAAAGATTAAAAAAATCATAAGCACACGATTGTGCGAATACTTTTGAAGTTATGTAGATATACATAAATTATTTATTATTTTCATGAGAAAGATGGATAGAAAGAGAGGGAAATAAACAGTGAAAATAAAGGTAAGATGATAAAAAAAAAAAACTAAGATCCTAAAAGGTAGAAAAGTGATATAAGAAGTCATGTAAAATAAGAATTAGTCATGCTTATAAGTCTTAAAATATTATTTATTTTTCGATAGTCATAAATGCCTAAAATAATTAAATTGTAAAAAACAACTTTTTTGGCTCTAATTGATTTTTATAATTAATTTTTGAAATCGAATATTCACAAATTGATTATTTTTCCTAACTTCATAAAAAAAACTTTTGCAAGCCTTAAGATATTAAAATTATAATAAGGCCGGCTTGCTAGGTACGTTGTATATAATAAGGGCCTTCTAGGTTATTGAAAAAAAAATCGATCTTCCTTATTACATGCTTGTTGTATGTAGACATTATGGAAAATAAATGATTTCAACATCCAAGAATAAAATCAACTAAGATTTGAGGAAGGTTGAATGTATGTAGACGATTAAAATAGATCACTAATTGACACACAACATATCAATTTAAATAATATATTAGTATGAAAAATAGTAAACAAATATGTTTAAAATAGGAAACATATATTTTAAAATTTCAGCAATAATATTGACCAATAAGAAAATACCATTTGAATAAAAAATTCAAGTTTAATTGTGGGCACGACAAGTCAGTGAAATGCTAGCAGAATTAGTATTATTAATAAGTACCAATAGATGTAGAAGTATAAATTATAAAATCAATATATCTAGTATTTTAATAAAAATTTATATAATTAATATATACAGGCGGGTCAGGCCACCCTTAGCCCAAGTCCGGGCTAGGCGTGGCCACGGGTCAGACCCGGCGGATCGACGGTGACAAAACCTGTTCTGTAGAATCCCGTGTTGGCGGGTTCCGAGATCAAGTGAGACGCGAGCGAGCTCAGACGATCGGGCTTACTTGAGACGCGCGGCGAGATTACCGTCGGCGTACCCAAACCTGTGCCGATCCGAGCTCAAGCCCTACGCGGACCACCATCCTCCCAAGGTTCCATCAATGTCGGTTTTTTACCAGCCGAGAGTAATCCCGCTTGAAAGGGGGCTCAAGGCTAGGGAATCCGGCCTAAGCCGTTGAAGATCCCCTCTTTCTGACCCCTTGAAATGGCCCATTATTTCGATATATAGACCAAGATGAGCCCCTTTTGCATGAATCTTTGGACAAGTGGCTTGGTTTTTAGGACAAGTGTCGGATTTTAGGACAAGTGTCGGATGGGTGATGCCACGTGTCAGTAGGGGTTTTTGGTGGGTTTTTCCACATGTTGGCCGGGTTTATAGTTCGCGGACGTCTTAGGTCCGTATCTTTTATCATCCGCGGACATCTCAAGTCTGTATCTCGATTTGTATTCGCCCATTCTTCATACTTATAAGGTTCTATTTGTATAGCGGGGAACCTTTTATAATTATATATTCTTATTTACTCGTGATAGTGCAAATATTATTACTTATTCTTTGGTGTTTCGTCACAGCTCCTCGAACCTTAGTTAAGATGAGACTTAGCTAGGGTTCGACTCAAACGAGACAACATATGCATTTCTCCTTCGTCTTCTTTGGGAAGAGTACTCAATATATCAGACATTTGGTGTAAAATTTTTTTTTAAGTTTGTTTGGTCTGGGTTGTACCCAACACATTAGTGGGTTGCCTACGTATCTCTTGGGAAGAGAATCAAGCATTTCGTAGTTCAATCAGGAAGCCCTCCGCGGATGAGAGCTCTAGCGTTGAGGGGCCTTAATTTTATACTCATTAAGAGTTTATCTCCGCGAGCATACCAGCTACGATCGGAGGCCCTCTGTGAGCATAGCTCCAGCATTGAGGGACTTAGTTTATACTCGTTAAGAGTTTATCTCCGCGAGCATACCAGCTACGATCGGAGGCCCTCTCTGAGCATAGCTCCAGCATTGAGGGACTTTATTAAGTGTGCTCCGAGAGGCTCAAGCTACGATCGGAGGCCCTCCGCGAGTGATAGTTCCAGCGTTGAGGGACTTAGTTAAGTGTGCTCCGAGAGGCTCAAGCTACGATCGGAGGCCCTCCGCGAGTGACAGCTCCAGCATTGAGGGACTTAATTAAATCTTCGATCCGGGAGGCGAGTTCTACCGGATGCCCGATGCGGAGCAAGATCACGCGTAATGGGATTCAATAAAATATCCGATCTGGGAGGCAAGTTCAACGACCGGAGGCCCGACGCGGAGCCAAGCTCCAGCGTCCTAGGACTTAAAATATCATCTCCGAGAATGCAGATTCGATTGGAGGCCCGAGGCGGAGCTAAGCTCCAGCGTCCTAGGACGTAATATAAAATATCATCTCCGAGAATGCAGATTCGATCAGAGGCCCGACGCGGAGCCAAGGTCCAGCGTCCTAGGACTTAATATAAAATATCATCTCCGAGAATGCAGATTCGATCGGAGGCCCGACGCGGAGCCAAGCTCCAGCGTCCTAGGACTTAATATAAAATATCATCTCCGAGAATGCAGATTCGATCGGAGGCCCGACGCAGAGCCAAGCTCCAGCGTCCTAGGACTTAATATAAAATATCATCTCCGAGAATGCAGATTCGATCAGGGGCCCGACGCGGAGCCAAGCTCCAGCGTCCTAGGACTTAATATAAAATATCATCTTCGAGAATGCAGATTCGATCGGAGGCCCGACGCGGAGCCAAGCTCCAGCGTCCTAGGACTTAATATAAAATATCATCTCCGAGAATGCAGATTCGATCGGAGGCCCGACGCGGAGCCAAGCTCCAGCGTCCTAGGACTTAATATAAAATATCATCTCCGAGAATGCAGATTCGATCGGAGGCCCGACGCGGAGCCAAGCTCCAGCGTAAGGGGACTAAATAAAATCTACGACCCGGGAGGCCAGCTCTACGACCGAATGCCCGACGCGGAGCAAGATCACGCGTAAGGAGACTAAATAAAATCTACGATCCGGGAGGCCAGCTCTACGACCGGATGCCCGATGCGGAACAAGATCACGCGTAAGGAGACTAAATAAAATCTACGATCCGGGAGGCCAGCTCTACGACCGGATGCCCGACGCGGAGCAAGCTCCTGCGTCATGGGTCTTAATAACTCACGTTCTACATTAGTTAAATAGGTTACAAAAACACTTTCCACACTTTAGATATATACGTATATACATTCATCATGGCCCATCAAGAGGCTCCCGCGGCGGTGGATATCTTTGCAAGGACGAGGTTGCACACGCGGACTCGGGGTGAGCGATGATTGTATGCGAACGGATCTCTTGAATGGTGACCAATTTGTCTTCCTCGTGTCTTCTGCGGCTGCACATGCCTTCCGTGTTTGCTTTCTTCTGCCCACGACTGTTGATCTGGGCATCTCATGACAAACATACAAATGTATATGTATATGTATATATGCTATTTGTCTACTTCCAGCCGCGGACCATTATCATGGTTGAGACATTTTCATTTCACGTCTAATATAGCGTATTACTTTTATGCCTTAATGGGATTAACCTTGATGACCCCCCTCACTTTCTGTCGATAACTTAGATGAAAAGGGGTCAAAGAGATGCTTCCTTCGATTTTGTTTATGCAAATCATAACCACACCTACTATATATATATGAACTTCCATTAAGTGCATCCGCTAACTAGTTAATTCCGTTACTCATCTGAAATAATTTCAGAAAGATGAATCCACTCAAATCTAAATAAGCATATACTCCGGCCGTATCGTTCTTGAATTAGTGGTCTCGCTACGAGTGGTGTATTTCAAAGAACCACCAGAGGAACGTACCTCCCTAGCCTCTTTGCCTACTAAATCTCCGCTTGCTCGAAAATTATATGTATCTTGAGTCCAATCTAAGTCTTACAATATTAATCAGTGGTAGATGAATAGGAAAGCCAGCTATTAATTTTTTTATAAGGGAGATAACTGCGGCTCACCAAAATTTCCACATAAAAATGAAAGATGAAGACGCGACGTAATTCTACCAACCCTTATAGTATCAAAATTTGGAAAGAAGCCTCCCTAGCACATAAAGATCAAAGATGGAAAAGATCACACCCTATATTTTAAGCTTTGGGGATCAATTACCGCAGTGAGACTTGACCTTTATATTTTCTGATTTTAATTCAATGTCACAAACTGGCCCTTTCAAACATTGAATCACATATATATATTTGGACTGAATTTTCACAGGTATATATTTGATTCATGATCGGACAAAAACAAAAAGAATTCAACCCGATCGTGACAAAAATACGCAAATATTTTGTTTTACTCATAGATTACCTCTTAGCGTGAGGAATTCCCACAGACGGCGCCAGTGACAAAACCAGTTCTGTAGAATCCCGTGTTGGCGGGTTCCGAGATCAAGTGAGACGTGAGCGAGCTCAGACGATCGGGCTTACCTGAGACGCGCGACGAGATTACCGTCGGCGTACGCAAACCTGTGCCGATCCGAGCTCAAGCCCTACGCGGACCACCATCCTCCCAAGGTTCCATCAATGTCGGTTTTTTTACCAGCCGAGAGTAATCCCGCTTGAAAGGGGGCTCAAGGCTAGGGAATCCGGCCTAAGCCGTTGAAGATCCCCTCTTTCCGACCCCTTGAAATGGCCCATTATTTCGATATATATAGACCAAGATGAGCCCCTTTTGCATGAATCTTTGGACAAGTGGCTTGGTTTTTAGGACAAGTGTCGGGTTTTAGGACAAGTGTCGGATGGGTGATGCCACGTGTCAGTAGGGGTTTTTGGTGGGTTTTTCCACATGTTGGCCGGGTTTATAGTCCGCGGACGTCTTAGGTCCGTATCTTTTATCATCCGCGGACATCTCAAGTCTGTATCTCGATTTGTATTCGCCCATTCTTCATACTTATAAGGTTCTATTTGTATAGCGGGAAACCTTTTATAATTATATATTCTTATTTACTCGTGATAGTGCAAATATTATTACTTATTCTTTGGTGTTTTGTCATACGGGTTCGACCCGCCGGGTCAAGGGTCGGGGAAGGGCGACCCGAACCCTAACCCGGGATTTCCACGGGTTGGCGGGTTCGTGTCACTCGGCGGGGCAAAGGGTTGACGGGTTGACCCGGCGGGTCGGACCCGCCGAGTTGGAACCCGGGTTGGACGGGTTTGCACTAGTTCGGACATCGGAATCTGAATTGTCGGATCGGATTTGTCGAGAAAGGGAACGGGAATTGAACGCCTATGTGTTTGACAAATATCCTTTCGTGTTCACAAATCATAACTTGACTCTTTAGTATTTACGTACAAAATACAATATGTAATATTACATCTTATAATTTTCAAAACTAAAAAGTCTACAACTTATAACTCTATAAGTTTTACAAATTACAAAAAAGTTGTACAATTTTTGTATTAGGGAGTGTTGGGGGGGGGGGGGAGGAAGAAGGGCTTGAATCGGTTTCCCGACTGCCTACGTATCCTCCCGGGGGTGAGGAATCAAAGCCCACGTAGTTCTTTTACCTGTATGTCTGAACCCCGGCCCGGTTACCTCCTCTTATAGTCTTCTTGATCGTCGGATCCTCCACCTCCTGAGCCATCTGTGCCCGCGCCATCAATGGAGCTCCCAACGGACTCTGTCTCTCTTCCAATCTGCAAGGGAAACTTGGGCTTCGAGGTTCTCGGGAAGCAACCTTGATCTCTTCTTCGAAAGAATCTGACCTCCGCGACTGAAAAGCTGCTCGACGGCTACGGTGGAGCAAGGTGCCCCAAGTATTTGTCGGGCGATTACCTGCAACGTCGGGAATCTTTGTCTTTCGGGACGGCTCCACCACTCAAGGACATCGAAATCTTCCTCTTCATCGCTGAGAAAATCAAAGTTAGTGGACAAATATTCGTCGAGCTCTGAGTGGGGGCTCGACGAAGATCTTGACCTCTTTGACCCAAATATATCTCGGGCAAGTGCCTTAGTTCTAGCGGTGATGCTGGTTCGTGACCCGCTTGAACTGGAAGGCACGGGAGGACGACCGGAGGGCGCTCTATCGCCCGTCGAATATTCAGTATATAATTGTTCTAACAATCCTCTAACTCTAGCAATAATAATTGTAACATTGCAATCAGGATCATCCACAATTCCTAAAGTCGGATAATAGTTTTCTAAAAACAATTCAACTCCGTGTAATTTATATCTAGGGTCGAAACAACACGCTACGAGGAAAATGTCGGGTATAAATTTGTAATATGCGATCCATTTTTGCCGCATCTCCATAGTTGCTTGGGAAATGGAAGGCGTGTTAATCCCGTCTTGAAGGGCTATTGCTACGTTCATTGCAATAAAACAAAAAATGTTTGATGTAGGCATGTAAACGTGGGAAAACGTCCGAGTTGCGTCGTAAAAAACTGTGAAAACCTCCACAACGTCCCGGGCCTGAGTCCACACATCGGCAAATATGTGTGAGTCCGGGATGTTTTGTGTTGCGAAACCGGAAAGAAGTTCCTTGTAAGCGATTGAATCATAAATCATTGTGTAAGTGGAGTTCCACCGAGTGCAAACGTCCTTGGGGAACGTTTTTGGGTGGGTTTGGTGAGCACGACAATAAGCGCTCCATTGCTAACAGCTTCGCCAAAGTGCCCGCAAAACAAATCGAATTGGTTCAACAACACCTTGTAAATATGTTAAACCATCTTGAACACATAAGTTTAAAATATGAGGGGCGCAACGGATGTGGAAAAACTTGCCGCCTATCGCAGGCTGACAGTTTTGGATTAAATCTGGGATATATGCGGTGTTGGCAGAAGCGTTGTCAAAACCGATACTAAAAACTCTTTTAGTTAATCTATATTCTTGTAAAACCTTTAAAAGGACACCTGCTATGTTTCGTGCCGTGTGTGCTTCGTCGAAAACTCGAAAAGCTAAAACACGTTTGTGCAATTGAAAACGTTGATCAACCCAATGGCAAGTAACACCCATGTATGAGTGATGTTGCCAATGGTCGGTCCAAATGTCACTACAAATCGAAACGTGTAAATCATGGTTTTTTTGAAAATATTCGATTAATTCATTTTTACGGGTGTTATACCATCTAATTGGTTTGTCTTGTGGGTTGTAAGCTTTCTTTATTTAATTCAATGCAAGTTAGTTTCTTTTGTTATTTGATGTCTTTCTTGATGATGAAGAGCGAGTAGTCCACCCACTTCTGGGGCTAGGGTGAGCCCGATGGTGGCCATATGAGATGATGCAGTAAAGGTCAGATCTTTTTATGCAATTCGTCTTCTATCCCTATGAGCATGATTCTTTTGCGAGAGTTGAAGGTGATCCTTGTTTGTATTATTGAAGCGAAAGTGATCTTAATACAACTGGGGTTAATTATGTGAAAAGGGTTAGTAACAATTAGGGTTTATGCGAAAGCCTCTATATGCCTATTTGTTAGTAACGAAAGTTACTTTGATGGAAAGCATGATCTTTTATGCCTTTATGTGTTACTTTGCATGGTTATCGTTGTGGTGTTGATACCCTGGTCTTGGAAGTCGTTTATTATATTGATTTATTTCGTCAAAAATCTGAGTTTTGGGTTCGAAATTTGCAATTTACACTTTCTGTCTTTCCAGTCGATACAGAGGAGGAGCTCGTCGAGATCAAGTAGGCCTTAGTCGATCTCGAGTACGGTCTTGTCTAGGTCGAGTAGAGTTTCTGCTTTTGTTGTCGATTTTGCAGTTTCTGTTTTCACTGTTTGTTGTCGATCTCGAGTAGGTAGTTGTCGAGATCGAGTACGTCTGTTGTCTTGCTTTGTTCTTTACTTTCTTTCGCTATTTTCTGTCTTTGCTTTTGTTTCTGTTTTGCTTTGTCTTTTCTGCTTTTATTTCTGTCTTTATGCTGCTTGTCTGTGAGATTCGTTGCTACCTAAGAACTGCTGACGTGCTTCCTCGTGGATTCGATCCTGACAACCTTCTACTACAACGGGAGGAAGTCTTGTATTTATTTGCTGAGACAGGGAATTCAGTCTGATCTTTATTCTATATTTATTTCATACTTGACCATCCTCCTGCAACAACATGAGCTACCTGTGTATGAATCAACTATGATCATTTCCATCTGTGGATAAAAGGGTTGGAAAGGAGACGCTCTATTTCCTCGATTAGGTCTGTGGAATCATGGATGGATCTTTATTTATAAGTATAATGTAAATGGTTTTGCCATAGCTCATTGGGTCGCGCTGCATATTGAGACGACTGCATGATCTGATTATTTTTAAATTAGCGGGAAGCATTACGTTATACTTTGACAATCTTGGGCCTTCTTCTCTAAATGGGTCGTTCTTCTACTTTCGGCCCTCTAAGAAGTGATTGATGTCCTACAACGTTTCAACACGTGGCGATATATGTGGGGGAGTCAAACAGACTCGGAGACCCCCTATAAAAAGGGGTTCACTGTTTTTCATTTTTCATGTTCTAGGGTTTTTACTCTTTACTGCTATCTCTGTTCTTGTCAATCTTCGGATCTACTTCAGGTAATGTTCTTCTCCTTCCTATTTGATTCCTTGTTTTAGTATGTAGCACATTGTTTTAAGGCCATTTCTTATGTGACTTAGTTAGTTATAAGTCCGTCCTTCAAACTTCCTTACTAGGTTTTTAGTGAAAGAATTGCTCTGAATCTTAAACCCTCCGCGAATGGCAAGCTCTCAAGAGAGTACTGAAAGCGTCTAGGTCGTGGATGTTGAAGAGATGAGATCGCACTACTAGAATCATTGTAAATACCCACGGTAATGCGCCAACGGGGGAAGAAGTGGAATAGGTTTAGCAACGAATAGTGCTGTTGCAGACAGCTCAGGGCATTAGTGATGGCAATTGGCGTTGGTATTTAGTTGGGACCCACCACTGAGCAAGCTGCCAACCTACCTACAAATATTAAACAAGTAAAAAGCAAACAACTCATGGTGTTTTTAATTTATTATGTATATTGAAAGAATTATAATACTGTAAAAAATTGTATGCGTGTACCAGTAGTTTACCCAACTCTACTTTTTAATAAATGCATGTATGGTTCTTCAACAATTTTTGAAAATATTTACACAACAAATATTTTAAAATGTGTAATTATAATTTAGCAGTATATTGTACCGTTGAGCATTTAGTTCTATTAACCTTCAACCTTCTGTATATAAAGAGAAAATGACTTGGGATTAAACCACAAGCCATATTTTCCTTCCGCCATTTCAACCTTCTATAGATCGACTTTGGATCGAGGCAATTGGGGGTGAGTACAAAGGAAGAATTTAGAGCCAGGGATCGCTATACCGTTCTCGTCCGGATATGCATAATCTGGTTGTTCGTCAAAGGTCTTTACCATTGCAAGGTGACATTGAGAAGGTAAATCAATTAGAGGAGCGGCTTAAATCAATGGAGGATAAACAACAACAACAACAACAACAACAACAACAACAACAACAACAGCAACAACAACAAGATATGCAACATCGAGAGAATGTTATTATCCAACGGGAAGTTGTGATTCAAGAGCAAGTGAAGGTTGCACTTGTGGTACAACAAAAAGCACACACCGAACAAATTCAAAGGCTCCTGGGGATGACAAGGCCTCAGTTTGCAGCCCCTCCAACTGACTCATCATTTGTGTCTTTACTGAATTCTAATATCCTTGCATCTCCAAATCCAATTGCTGCTCCATGTGGGATAAATGATACATTCCTCCAACAAATTTTAAATGTTTCTCCTATCCCCTTTTCAAACCCCTCAAGGTTCACTTCTAGCATTGGTGGTGTTGGTCATGGTGGTGGTAGTTTTATTGAAGGCAGCCCTGGGAGTGGTGGTTCTATTGGTGGTGGTGATTCTGCAAATAGAGATTGAGGTGAAAGTTATGGTTCTGCTAGTAGGAGTGGTGGTTCTTGATAAATTGGAATTCTATCTCTCTTTTGCCTACTGTTGGAAGATAGAATATCAGGTTATTAAACACTTAGAATGGATCTTTTTTTGCTGTTGGAAGACAAGATCACTTTTGTAAAGTGGAAAAGATTGGATGTGGTTTACGGTTTATGGGTATTGTCGGTATAATACAAATATTTTGGTTATTAATGTTATTTATAAAATGTTTCTTTTTATGATTTTTTTTTAATATAGTATATTTGTGTTTAATATAGGTGTTAAATAATCAAAAAAAAATATCAAATAATAATATTTTATTACTTTTGTATTAAAGATTAAAAAAATGTGAATATAAAAATAAGACAATAAACATTTAATGACCCAACAAGAGCAGTCGTTGGAATATGTATTTTGTCCTGACATATATAGGGCAAAGTGCCCAGTTGATTTGGGTTGTATAGAGTCATGTGCCTATCAGCCCCATCTGTTGGAAATACCAACGGTTTACAATGTAGGCATTTAATACGGTTCATTCCATTGGTATATTACCAACGCTCCAAATCTCAACGGATGACTCATCGTTGACAATTCTAAATCCGTTGGTAATACCAACAGGCATATTAGTTGGCAAAACCTCCTATTCCAGTAGTGTCGACTACCATTCACGCGAATCAATTTGCAACGTTTAGTAAAATGGATGAGGGTGAATTATCGATTCGTTATCCTAAAGACCCTTATGACCCAACTTATTACTCTTCTCCTCAACCACAATCGAGATCCTTGTCTTTTGAGGAAACTGCATCTTCTACTTCGTCTGATCGATCACAATCCTTGAGTTTGGATTCTATCCTCCGATCGTCGGATTCATGTCACTCGTACAAGGAATGGGATCAGCATACGAATCTTTCTTCGGGAAAAGTAATTGAGCCATCAAAGCGTCATTCACAGACTGTGTTGGGCGACTTCCAGCCGATCCTTTATAATTTGGCTCATCTTTAGTCCTGCTCCTTTTGAGGGAACTACATTCCTCAGCATGTGGTTTCAATTTCGGTGGTATCTCAGATTCTCAGGCCCACGTGATTCCAATTGCATCACTGAATAGCCAGTGTAAGAGGGATCACATATATGGGATTGGAGGAAGTACAAGTGATGGATCGAGATTTTCCATGGCCCGCGGGCGTGGAATTGTGTTTACCTACAGATGGTGGTGGCAGCCCGGACTCTTACCCTGGGTGCCTAGTTGTGTACGTGGAGAGTTTGGTCCAGGGCTTCCGTCTTCCGCTTCATTCTCTATATAAACGATTTTTGAAAGAGTGCGGATTGAGCCCCGCCCAGCTCGCCCCGAATAGTTGGTTGTTCTTGTCAAGCTTTATTATGCGATGTCTAGAGATGGGGGTGAAGCCGACATTCGACCTTCTTACCAAGTTGTTCGCGGTAAGCCACGGAACCAAACTCAACGACTTTTTTCAAGGTCGTTTAATCGCGTATGTGGTGGATCGTCACTCCAGAATATAAATGGTTTTTGGTTCGAGATCCTTCCCACAAAATATTAGATTATCATACGGAGCCGCGATTCTATCGTCGGGTAAAAAAGTGTGGCGTGGATGGGCTTGCTGAAATCGATAAGGCTTTTCCTTATACTAATCGAATTTCCTGGCGGGACATGGTGACCCCCATTTTCTTGGGAATGGCCGAATTGAGCCTTTCCCATCCGCGCATAGGTTGTTACTTTATAATGTACTATCATAAGTTCTTCCTCACTGTGCTTACCTGAAATTCATTTCATTTATGTAGGAGATATGGAGATGAAGGACATGCTGAAAGAGGCGAAGGCTTCAGCCAAAGAGGCGAAAGAAGCAGCTTTGGGACCATCTTTGCGCAAGAGGAGGTTGCCCTTTGACGTTGGCAAAGCTCTGAAGAGGGTGTGGACGTCTGGATCGGCTGCAAAGGTGCATAAAACGCTTTCTGGAGAGAAGAGCCCTCCAGTAGTTTTACCCCAAAATTTTCCTCTCCCGGTAACTCCCGTCCCCATGGCCGTAACTCCAGTTGCTCAACCCCAGGAGGAAACTCCCCGAGCCGCCCAAGAAGGGACTCAACCTAATAAAGAGCTACCTTTGATGACACTCGAAGTTACCTCCCAAGCTGATCCTGGATCTTCCAAACCCCCTGCAAAAAAACTGAAGTCAAAGAACCTGCCCCGTCCCCCTAGGCCAATGCGGACTGGGATCCCGCCTTCGTGCTAGTTACAAGGAAGGGCACGAAGTTCTTCGTATGCCAGGTTTTGATAGGGAAGAACTAGACAAGTTGGCTTTCCCTCCGGGCTTGGGAGTTTGCGAACAAGGGTTCCTCAACCAAATGTAGGATGATCAGTTTGCTTTAGAGCAGGATCGATGGAGCCAATGGGTAAGAGACGTTTATTTTTAATTTGCTTTTGTCCAAAAAACTTTCCCTTAATAGTTGTTTTTATCATGGTCGTGCAATACAATAAAATGTGTGAGGTAGGCACCTGCAGCTATGGGACGTGGTTCTAAAACAAAAAGAGGAGGTCAAACACTTAAAGAAGAAATTGGAAGAAACGGAGACCGAGTCGGTTAGCCTGCCCGCGCATAGTGGCAGGCCCAAAATTTTTGCCAGGGAGGGGCTGGAAACTATAAAGAACGATAATAAAATTCATCTTGCGAATTCATTACCATAAACAAGTTCAATACTAGTATAAATTGGTGTTCAATATTACAAATAAGTTCATTTACTAAATATGTTTTCGTAGTTCCAAATCACTAATAATTACTCATTGTTTCTTCAATCGAGCTTTTTTTTCACTACTTACATCATCTCTACGTATGTTAGTAAAATCATCTCCACTTCCAACCGCTTTCAACATACCGAAATGGATTAGGAATATGATTGATTGAAGAAATTGAAGATCTAACGGTAAGAAAACAAATCCCCAAATTCAATTAATAAGTTCACAAAATTGATTCTCAAACTCACAAATCTGGACAGTTAAGGTTAAATGATTGTTAACTATTAAAATAATTTTTTGGGCATAAGGACAAATGACTGTATTAGAAATTGAACCCTCAAAATGGTCTGGAGTATAAATATTCGGGAAAAAAAAACCGCTGCTACTTGTTTGAAAAGGAAAAAAAATCACAAACAAAGTAAAAAAAAAACGGGGGCCTAGTAAGGCTCGAACCCCCAACTAACCTCTTCAATATCTCCTTTCCCTCACATATCCATTTACTAGCTAAACTAGAGGGATTTAGTGATACAGAGTTCCTTCTTGTTTTATTTATTATGAAAATACCACATATTTTTTAGGGCAGTACCGTTTGCAAGCCCCTTCCCCCCTCCAATTAATGTACAAACAAAAAATTCTGAAACAAAAGGCAAAAATTTGGAACAAGTCCACATTTGGAAACATTTTTTGGCAACTTAAGGAGGTTGAATCCGAACTGCTCAACATTCAATCTTCTACCTCTTTGGGGGATCCAGAAAGATTTAAAAGCAAAGAATAATGCCTAATAAGAAAGAAGGATAACCTCCTTCTTTTCCAAAAGACTTTCTGGAATCAAAGGGCTAAAACGAAACACTTTAAATTGTCAGACTCGAATACTTCCTATTTCCATCGTCTGGCCTCAGGCTGAAGACACCGAAAAGAAGTCTGAAACATTATCTCAGGAAGTGGCACACTAATCAGTAATCATCGGTGAAGAGAACATCAAAAATGAAATTAAGAACGATTTTGAGAAGCGCTTAAAAAAGGTATCAACAAATCAGAGGCTTCTAGATGAATTGCTTGACCTTATACAATCGTCTATTACAAAGGATGAAAATGATGTTCTCATCCGGCACCCATCCAATAATGAAATAAAAGCTGGAGTGTTTAACCTTGGAAAGAATAAATTCCCAGGTCCGGATGGGTTTACCGCTCAATTTTACAAAAAATATTGGGATATCGTTGGTGATTCCATCGTTAGAGTTGTTAAGGGTTTTGTCCTCTATGGGAAAATTCTTAGGCAAATCAACCATACATTCATCTCTCTTCTACCAAAAACTGATAACCCGACGGCTACAAACCATTATCGTCCAATTAGCTTATGTCCCACAATCTATAAAATCATTTCTAAAATTCTTACTGATAGGATTAAAGTGATCATTGGGAAACTAATCCACCTGCTCCAAGGTGCCTTCGTTTCTGATAGGGCCATACAAGATAACGTGTTTATCGCTCATGAAATCTTCCATTCCTTTAGATCTCGCAAGAGTCGTGCGGGTTGGCTTGCGATTAAACTTGACATGAAAAAAGCATATGATAGAGTCGACTGGAATTCCCCAAATAAAATCCTACAAAAAATTGGTTTCCACCCAATCTTTATTTCCTGGATCATGGAATGCGTTTCGAGTGTGTCCTTCTCGATACTTGATAACAACGGTCCAACGGAAATGTTCTACCCATTCGGGGTATTCGTTAGGGTGACCCCCTCTCTCCCTTTCTGTTCATCCTTGGTGCTGAGATCCTAGCACGAAGCCTCACTACGGAATCTGATTCCGAGTGAAGTGAAATTGGTTTCTCCTTTGGTCGGGGTGGCTCGCGAATCCATTTTCTCTCATTCACGAACGATATCATTATCTTCACCAAGGGCAACATTGAGGCTGGACTCAAAGTTAGGAAAATAATTGACACATATTGCAAAGTCTTAGGGCAAAAAGTTAACTACCAGAAATCTAGCTTCCAAGCTACCAAGGAAATTTCAAGCACTCGGTTAGCCGAGAATAACACCTGTCTAAATATTTCAAATGTCTCCTCCTTGGAAAAATACCTTGGCTGCCCTATTACCAATGGTAGAGTAATCAAGGCCACTTTTGAACACATTGTCTGTCGATCTAAGGATCAACTAAGTAAATGGCGTGCAAATGCGTTATCACAACAAGGTCGTGCCACACTCATCAACACAAATTTAGCGGCTAAACCACTCTACGCTATGCAAAATTTTCTATTACCAGATTCAATACATAAAGAGCTGGATTAAATCAATAGAACGTTCTTCTGGAACAAAGATCTCCAACACCGCCCACTTATTAGCTAGGATAGGATCTGTAGAAAATACTAGCTGAACCAAATAACGTATGGGTATCCATTATCAGACACAAGTATCTCCACACTTCACAACTTCTGGATTATAAGAAAAAAGGGTGATTTATCCTGGCAATGGGTCAAATTAACAACTCTCATTGACACCTTTAAGACGGGTCTGATTTGGTCGGTGGAAAATGGAAAAACAATTAAATTCTGGACGGACAACTGGGTCTCCTCCCTCTCGTTGCAAGCTAGGGGTGACTCCCCTTCAATAGTTAACATAGAAGATACAGTTAGTGACTATATCATGGCAGGTAGATTGTGGACGGAGAAGCTCAGTCAACTATTACCAAGCAATATTGTCAAGGAAATCTCGGATATTCCTCTGCATGTTGCTCCGTTTGAAGACCGCCTATACTGGTGGCCTGATAGGAAGGGTTGGTTCACCACCTCAAGTGCAGACAAACTGATCTCAGGACAGTCCGCGCGGTGTCCTGATCAAAATAGTTGGTTCTGGAACCTGGACATCCCACCTAAGGTTAAAAACTTTCTATGGAAAATATGCCAGAATGGCCTTCCCACGACCTCCAGACTTGCACAACGATGTATTTTTGTGCCTTCCACTTGTTGCCTATGCAACTGCGCGGTGGAGGTTGACGCCCACCTTTTCCTTGAATGCTAGTACATGACTTCTCTTCTCCAGTTCCCAAACCATGTCAGCTCCAATATATCATCCATGCTTCATCATTCGAGAGATATTAAACCGATTATGTCCTACAATATTGGAAACAACATTAACAAAAAATCCAAAGTAAGGATTGCCTTCTGTTGGTGGACAGTGTGGTACATTCGAAATAATTACATCTTTAGAGGCTCTCCAATCCCTTGTAAAGGTACTACACTACACATCGTTAAAACACATGAGGTAAACTGGAGCAGGACAGCTTCTATTGAGAAGAGGGTTGACGAGGACCCATACATTCTGACACAAACAAACACTCACAAGCGACCAACGAGGAAGCAATCAATCATCAGATGGCGTAAACCACCAAGTGGGACGTTCAAATTAAAGTGGAAGCTCTTGCCTTAAAACTTGGTGTACAACATGCCTTAGAGTTAGGATTTAGTAAGCTTCACATTAAAGATGATTCTAGTATAATTATTGATCACCTAAACAAGAAGACAAAATGTCCCTGGGAAATTGAACTTATTATGTCGGATATTACACTAATGTTGACAAACTTGGAAAGTGTAACTTTCCTTCATGTGCCCCGGATTAGCAATCGAGTGGCTGACAAGGTTGCACACCTTTGCCACTCAGCCGGGGGTACTGATTTTTAAAATAATCCTGGTTTTTTTGACCTCATCTGAAAGGATGCTCTCGGGTAGAGTGCACTCACCCGAATTTTTTCCTAATAAAAAATGAAAATACCACATATATACTCTCTTTTTTCTCGGGTAGAGTGCGCTCACCCCCTCTGGGTCCGCCACTGTCCGCGCACGTGAAGACCCAGGAGGAAGAGTTGAAAACTCGTAGCGATGAAATAGTCGGGTTAAAAACGAGAATAACAGAACTCAAGTCTTATGTGGTTCTGAAAGATCAAAAAATCCTTGAGCTAGAATCTTCGTTGTCAACTATCCAAGAACAGAAGGATTTGGCCGATAAAGGGTTAACGCACCGCCAGATCGAGCTGGACTGATATCTGTTGTGGACGGATACTGACGTTGCGCTTGCTTGGTTGCCATCTCCTGCCCATTAAACAAAGTTGGTGGATCAGTGGGTGACAACTCCTGATGGTTTACAGTTCATGGCCCTCGCTATTCCGAAGTGGCTAAATGAAGACCCGGGCCAAGACTTCATCCATGACAGATACTTCAAATGTTTTATAGAAGGGATGAAGGCCGGTATTTTCCAAAGCGTCAAGAAGTCCGTGGAGAATCCTGGCCCCCCTAGAGATTTTCCCTCATAGTGAAGACCGGACAGATTGGGGTCCCTTGGGTGATGACTCGGTCGAAATCAGCGAAGGCACCTCCTGAAAGTTTCTTCTTCTCTTGTAAACATTTCGATATTTCAAATTGCTCATTTTTCCCCACTTTTGATGAATTTGTTGGTGTGACAACAATACTTTTGAATACTGGCTTGTAGCGCCCGCGGTGCTTGTAAAATTTTAACTTTGGTTCTTTAGGGGATCTGTTGCCCTTAATTATTTTGATGCTTTAAAGATGATTATCTTTTCTAATTTTCCTCCCACTAGTGAGATTCGTCCTCCTAGTCACCGAGACTTAAAAAATTTTGCATTCATAATGAAGAAAGGAGAACCTTGGATAAACCATCCATTATATTTCTAAATCCACCATCGTCTTGCTTCATGGTTGGATTTACTTTTAGACGTGAATTATGATAGAGACATTTAAGCTAAAAAGATTTGATTTATAAATAAATATCTTCATACCTTTAGGCTTAGAGCTTCAAGATAAATTCATCAACCCACACATTTTGTTCTTGTAATCTATTTCTCTCGAATGGGAGGGACATGTGCCTCATTACTTCAGAAGTTGTCGTCTTCTTCGCTATCTTGCTCAACGATGGTCACATGGAACTGAGAGGCCCCTCGGTATATGAACATCAGGGTTTTCCCAAGTCGAATGCCATTAGACACAATGAAATCATTCCATCCTTGATCAAACAAATATATATCATCTTCGTCGCGGGTTACTTTGACGTCAAACTCATGCCTAAACTCAGTCATTAGGATAACTTGATCTAGAGTTGACGCTCCATATTCGGTCCCATCCATCAAGGGGAGTTGCTGCTCAGACAAAACAAAGGAGGGGTTAAGTGCTGGTATAGTTTTTGTTGATATGAACATTATCTTGAAAAGAAGAATCATACGAATTTGCGCATTTTTTGTTCCGTTTCCATGATCTTGAAGAAAGCTCTTGGATTGGACCCGAACGCCATTTTTGCTTTCTGTTTGTATTTGGGTAATGGCCTAGGCGATTCATATGTATGCTAGTAAAGTTGGTCCTTTCCAATGACTTTCTTAAACGAGCCTGTGACTTTTTGGGGTTGTCTTTTTTTCAAAACATGGGTTTCTCCGCCCTTTGTTTCTTTTCAAGATGCAGACCTAGGAGTTTGAAATGAGTGGTGCATGAATGCCATGTGGAAGAATTTTTCACATAAATAGTCAATCACTAATGCATGTTCGTCACTTTTGGGATCGTGGCAGTTTAGATTCTTATTCTTACATGTCTGTTCTTAACTTGAAATTCATTGAAAGGGAGCGATTATAAGAGGGTCGGGCATACTAATTATTTAAGATGAAACATTTGGAGCAAAAAGTCTTCCACGACCCAAAACCTCATAACTGAATTTAACGAGGACCTCTGGTATCTCCATTGCAATCGCTGTCCGGTTCCAATACGTAAACCTCAAAATGAGAGTCTCTTTGGTATGAGTGCCACGCCGATGTTAAGTTCGTTGACAGTTGCGAGCTCATGCCATCTCTCTGTCAGCCAGTAGAGCCCGTCATCTTCCTTTGTCACCTTGGCTTCAATCTCTTGTTCCAAGGCAAAAGTTGACCTGATCGAAGTTTAGTTTTGAATTTCGAGAGTACGTATAAACATCAACTGGTTAGTTTTGTCATTTTTTTTACTACGAATAATGCATGTATTCCACCTGTTTCTATGTAGTTACCTCAATCGAAGTTCTTTTAGTAATAGATTTTGAGGGAATGCATAGACGCCACCTGGTTAGCTTTATCATTTTTTACTTTGACTAATGCATGTATTCCACCTGTTTCTACGTAGTTGCCTTAATTCAATCATATTTTCGCGGATATCTTACCGGGCTTGTTTTTTTCTCAAATCGTTTTCAAACCATTCTCCCAATGAAGTTAGCACTTTTATTTTTTAGAAGAAAACGATCATACAAGCTTAAGGTGGTTTATTTAAGAGGATTCATACAACACATATAATGCTTTCGATGGCTTCAAGGTACTCCAGAGTGTTCTTTCTACTGGGTAGCTCCAGTGTTGCCGTTGCAATCACAGTGAGACTCCACCACATACACTTCGAAATGAGAATCCCCTTCGTGCACGGACATCATTGCCACACTAGTATGGCACTATGAAGCCTTTGGATGTTGAGAACTCGGGCCAGCCTTCATTCACACAGTACAGGCCATCCGGACCTCTCGAGACTTTGACTTCGAGCTCTTAGTAGGATTGGGACCATAGGTAAACGGAGTCTAAGACTTCTTCGCCGAACTGTTCATATGCGTAGGGAAGTCGGAGCCTTTGAAGCCGATCCTCACTAAGAATGACCCTATAGAATGCCCTTGGAGGGGCGTTTGGATCCATTGAGGATTATGTGGGAGTTGCTCGTCTTATGGGTTATATTTATATTGGTCATTGAACATGCATAATATTAGTTTTGGGTTTCCTAATTACAAGTCACAAATATTAATATCCTTTGTTTACCAAAATATTTTTCAACTACAAATTCAACATTTAATATCCTATTAGCAAAAAATGCGGACTTACAACGGCTCCTGCTTGACTACGAGCGTTGCCGCTACCCCACCCGTCGCCGTCCTTCGATCCACCACAGAGCTGGAGAACACGCGGTAATTTAGGCCAATGCATCCTTCGTACTTCTCGCCCGCCGACTATGCCGGTTGGAGTTGATATATTGAGAGGGGGGTTAAATAAGTGTGAAATGAAGTAGCCCTCCCGCTGGGTATATATAGAGAGACTTTAACTAGTTTGAATTAAGAATCCTTCAAATTAATTTCACTTTTGTATTAGTTTCACTTTTGTAATCTAAGAGTTCGTCATTTAATTTTGCAGAGATTCCTGCATACACTATTCCTGCAACACTAGTTCATCATTTCAAAGGTTTCAAATTATATATTCCCCAATTTCAGTTGATTTGACTCGAATATTGCAAACACTATTCCGCAAGCGGATTTGACTGGGTTGTGCATACGCAACTCGTGACTTCAATTCGGAGGGCAAGATTTGCCGACTCCAGAGTCCGGTGGCAGTGATGAAATGGATGCCGATACAAGAGATCGGGTTCAACACTTTTGTTGCCGACTTCGGAGAGAGGGTCCGACACTATGCGAAAGGCGAGATTTTGGTTGGCCGAATAATGACCGGCGATAAAATAAACCCCTTCTATATATAGAGAGGAGAGGGCTCATCTCTCCTCTCTCTTTGGAAAGTCATCACCACCTTCTCCGACCCTAATTAAGAAACCAACTCATTCACATCCCGACTGTCAGTGGTTGTCGCTACCACCTCTTAACAACCAAACCACCACGAGCCATGCTCGACATACGCCGTTCCCTTCCTTTGGTACGTAGGGGTGTGTCATCTGTCATCCTCCAATACGACAGCTTCGCCGCTTGCTCCTCGATCCCTTGGGCTTGTCCCTTTTTAGCTCGGTCATCCTTCTTCCAACTCCTCTACTGCAACCTCCTCCTTTCCGGCTCATTCCTTTGGTCGGGAAGTATTCTTGGGGTTGCTCCTTGAATTGGTAAATAAAGAGCGCCCATTTCGAAGTTCGAACTGGGGACCTATGAGTACTACCCACAAGTCCTTTCCGGTGAGCCATTCCGGAATGGTTTTACTCTTGGGATTGCTCCTCTTCCGCATAGATGACATGCTCGTGAAGGCGGAAGGATGCACTTTGTAGTCATCCTTGCCTTGCCAGGATCGATAAGCTTAATAATAATAATAATAATAATAATATTATTATTATTATTATTATTACTACTATTAATGTTATTAGTATTGTTGTCATTGTTATTTAAAATAAAAAACAAACAAAACTCCATCTCCTTCATTGCAAGGCAAAGTTTAAACACTTTCTTTTGCAAAATTCATTTTCTTGACGTACAAGGAGATGAAATTGTCAAATCAACTTTTCATCTCCTTGCAAGGCAAGGTGATGCAATTGTTATATGAAATTGAAAAAATTATTGTTGTAATCGAACTTATTTTTTATTTTATTGGGATATAAAAGTTAATTTAAACATTAATTGGGCTAAACCACTAAAGTTTTTTCACATGGTGTAGACCATTATCTAGTTCAGTTTGCTTGATTGTTCGTGGGTTGGGGTGAGTTTATGTTTTTTTTTTCCTGGTGGGTCTTTGGTGTCTGATATTTCGTTTATTGTTGGTATGTTGTGAGGGTCTCAGCTCGTCGGGATCATGGTTGTGTCTTCACGACAACTCCCTAGAGTTTCGTCTTCAGTCTTCACACCACCGGGGGATCATGTCCTGTTATACCTGCTCTCTAGCGGTGCTACTCTGGTAGTGCTCGACTCGCTTCCACTAGCATATTCGGCTGAAGACTGAAGTGCTCTCATCTGGCTCCCCATGCTTGCATTCAAGACTTTTTCTTCACCCCTGCTTTATTCAACTATGAATCGTCGTTTTTTTTAGGTTGTCTGTGATGATGTTTACGTATGCAATTTTACTTTATAAAATGAAAATAAAAAAGGCCATCCTAAAAGACATTTAAAAAGAAATAAAGGGGTATTTATTTTGAAAAATATACCGTAACACTTTTGATTGTAACGCCCCAAAATCGAAAAAGTGCTGGAAAAAAAAGTCGACAAATTTAGATGAATTTTAAGTTTTTAACTGCAAATCTCTCTCTCCCCTGTCACGTTCTCAGTTCTTTGTTCCTCAGGCCAACACATTTCCCGGTTTCCCTCTCTCTCCCTCTCCTTGAAACCCTAGACCAGCCTCCGAACACTCGTCTCCGTCGAGCCACGCAACGGCATCACCCAAGCGAGTCGGTGTAATGGTTCACGAATCGGAAGGTATTTCCGTTATTGCCGTAGCAGCTCCGTTTGTGTAGGTACGTAGTCCATCGTGACTCTGAAATCGAGATTTGCAACATGCTTGTTGATTTATGGTATTTCCCCCTCATTCGGCGTTGTGTGTTGGTCACTGGTTATTCCGACTGTTGATTCTAGGTTTCTAGGTCGCAGGCTTTGGAACTTTTTCTGGATTTTCGATTTAAATGGTTAATTGTTGGAAATGTGGGGCGAGCAAATTTCTGTTTGATGGATAGATGGATATATAATGCTACTGCATAATTGATAGCTGAAGACTTGGAAGTGATGTTTGTTTTTTCCTTTCCAGGTTTCACATTTAAGCATTGAATCCAGATCTGGCACTTGCTTTTGTTGGTGTTGGAGATGGAGGAGGATTCAGGCTCACTTGATGTAATCTTAGATTTTTTGCGGAAAAAGGGATTTTCAAGGGCAGAGGCCGCCTTGCGTACTGAATTGGGTTCCCGCCTGGATATTAATGGCCTTTTGAAGCTCCCTCTCAGTGATAAAGGTGATGCTGTTGGCGTCAAGGAGGTGGTGCAAGAAGAATCAAATGTTGAAAAGCCAGTAGTGACGAGAAATAAAGATTCCACTTCTAGCTCAAAGCGTGCTGGTGAGACTTCTCAAGAGCTCATTGTCAAAGAGATAGAGTGTAGGACCAACAACGGAAATGAATTTGACAGTAAATGGCCGATTGCAGCTGTTAATACTGAACTGAGCATGCCTAGTGAGGTAATCAGGAATGATAAGAACAACATTACTTTTTCTCGAGGTTCAGGAGATACGATGTTGCTTGATCTGTATTCTTGCAAGTTTGATCAAATTAATGGTGCTGTTGATCACAGTCCTTGCAACAGTAAATATGTGAAGTCAGACATTGCAAGAGTGCAGAAACCAGAAAAATCATTGTTTCATATCGCTGAGGTAGCTGACAAGAGCATTGATGCAAAAACCAGTCAAGAGGTAACAGAAAATCAGAAAAAATCCTGGGTTGGGAGTGCTAGTAAAGTTAACCTAATTCCAAACTCTGAGAAAAAAGATGTAGTTGAGGTTAAAGACGTCAGTCAGCAAAGAAAGGCTTCTTCTACTTCATGCTCTGAAGAAGACATAGATGATCTTCGGCTGAGGAATGCTGCTGAATCTAGTTCATTGCCAGACCAGATGAACGAATGTTCCATCAAGACCGTCTTCCAGTTTTCTAGTAAGGATGATCGAGCTTATGGTAGCTCTATTAGTTCTGGTGGCAAAATGGATGGGAAGAGGAAATTAGAAGCGGTTGATGTCAGAGCTGCAATCAAGGAGCAGGTAGATGAGGTTGGAAAATCTCTTTATCTTGCAAAGCTTCAAGGGATGTGTGATCAAAACAATCTTAGTAATCTGGGCTTAACAATCGGTTTTGGGAATCACAAGGAAGAATTGCCTAGATTGCCTCCTGTGAGGCTTAAGTCGGAGGATAAAGAAGTTAGTGATAACTGGGAGGAGAGGTTTGATAGGGATGGGCAGAATTTAAAGCTGGACACTGCTGATAATGACTACCTTATAGGGTCTTTCTTGGACATTCCTGTTGGACAGGATATCAACACTTCAGGTTAGTGTTGGATTAGCCATGTTCAATGCAACCAAACATGCACAATGATTGATTTTTATTTTCTAAAGCATGTCTAGGTTAGCACAGTAACTGATTTGCCTTAAATGCCATTTTTTTAAAGTAAAAAATGTTTAAATGCTCTTTATGCATTATTTTCAGTGTTTAACTGCACATCTCTACGTTAAGATAACCAGTCACGGTCTCTTTGACAGTCTAAAAATAAGGTGACAGCCAATGTTTAAGGAAATATTTGCCCTCTGAAGCTTCCTACTTTTTAGAACATATCCTGGACTTTACTGTTGTGCTCTGAGTGGATTTATATGCCCGGAATTTTTCAAAGAATTGTTCCTGATATATGTTGTTGCTACTTGCTATTTTGTTTTTAAATTTTTGAAAAAAAATTGAGTTATTTGGAGTGATATGTGCATAGATAAGAATTTATGGCATAAGAATCAATTTGATGAGAATTTTTTTCTTCGAAAAAAAAATCTCATATTTTGACCGTGCAACATGCCTTTTATCCTTCATGATATATTAGACTGGTTTTCTTTGTACGAGAAAGTCCCACAAGAATCCAGGTAATTAATATTTGAATCATAATACAGGAGGGAAAAGGATTCCAGGAGGCAACTGGTTATCTGTCAGTCAAGGCATTGCAGAAGATGCATCTGATCTGGTTTCTGGTTTTGCTACAATTGGTGATGGATTAAGTGAATCCATTGACTACCAACATGACTACTGGGATTCTGACGAGTATGATGATGATGATGATGTTGGGTATATGAGACAGCCTATTGAGGATGAAGCCTGGTTTCTGGCACATGAAATTGATTATCCTAGTGACAATGAAAAGGGAAATGGAAACAGAAGCGTCCCTGACCTCCAGGAAAAGGCCCCAACTAAAGCTGATGATGATAATCAATCTTTTCCTGAAGAAGATCCTTATTTTCTCAGCGAGCAATACTTGCAGTCAAAAAATATGGAAACAGTTTTAGCCTCAGATGATCCTATCGGGATGTCAATTACTGAAGTTCATGGGACAACTGATGACAATAATCTCATAAATCAGTATGATGGCCGACTTATGGATGAGGAGGAATTGAATTTGATGTGTTCTGAACCTGTATGGAAAGGATTTGTCACTCGATCAAACAATCTCATCACGGTGGGAGATGGAAAAGATGCAAACGAATGTGTTAGGCCAAGGTTTGGTGATATCCATGTGGATGATAATCATCATGGATCTGTCAGGTCAATTGGTGTGGGAATTAACAGTGATGCGGCAGATATGGGTAGTGAAGTACGGGAAAGTTTGATTGGGGGGAGTAGTGAAGACTTGGATTACTTTCATGATCACGAGGCTGTATCTCACCAGTCAGGGAATCCTCAAAGTGATCTTAACCAAAAACATCTTGATGAATCAGAAAATGGTAAGCAAAAAATAAATAAGCATGGGTCTGACAATGTTAAGCGTGCTTACTTGCATGTAAAAAATAATAATGAAGGAGGCTTCTCATTTTCCCATCCTGTGAGAAGCATACAGCTGGTGCAAGTAGGTTCGAGTAATTCTTTGTGGTCAACAAATAACAATCATGATGTTGGAGAGGAAACTAACATTGGTAACAATGCTATGTTAGAAAACGATGAGATGGTTTCTTCTTGGATGCATAAAAGAATTAATTCTTCACCTGGTAAGAGTTCTAGAGATGAAAATGACGCAGCTATTGTTCGATCAGCAGATTCCACTTCTTCATCTCTATCAGATTATGGTTATGAGGAAAGGAAGCATGCAAAGGAGGAGGATGGAGGTATTGCAAATGCGAGAGAAGAAGACCCTGGGGCATCATTGGATGATGAAGAGGCAGCTGCTGTGCAAGATCAAGTAAGACAAATAAAGGCCCAGGAAGAGGAATTTGAGACTTTCAATTTGAAAATAGTTCACAGGAAAAACAGGTAACTTTTTGCCTTATCACCAAACTCGGTGTGGGTCATTCTGATTTAAAATAAATGTGGAAGGCCT
Organism: Persicaria tinctoria; assembly: GCA_037127255.1. Lineage (NCBI taxonomy): Eukaryota > Viridiplantae > Streptophyta > Magnoliopsida > Caryophyllales > Polygonaceae > Persicaria > Persicaria tinctoria. Next base: position 17,491,558 of record JBANSL010000012.1, read on the forward strand.
CTTATATTTTTTAAAGAAAATCCCCTTGGCTTGTCAGCTTGTGATATTGAAATGAATTGTACATTCAAAACTCTAATGTTGGAGATAAAGTGGTGGCGTTTGTTCATTAGCTGGATTCCTGGTTCCACTGTGTAGGAATTATAGCTTTTGAGGAAGAACATTGAGAGTTAGTTTAAAGAACTTCATAAGTTGTATACATGCAAGTGATGCAACTACTTCTAACTTGTAAGGAAGATTAATACTGTGCCTTATTAAAGGGAGGCAGATCAGCAGTCTCCTTTCTCTGATCCGATTTTTACTGAATGAAAAATTGTTAATAAGAGCAAGCGCCTGACTGCTGTTTGCCTGTATCCTGGTTGGGATTTGTATGTTTATTTGCTCATGTTTGTAACATCTATTTTATTATTTTTTGAATCTCTTTCGGTCCTGCTAAGTTCAAATGAAAAAAACATTTTTGAGGCCTCATAAAACCAAAAATATGAATGTTTTTATTTAGAGATAGATGGGCCTGCTGTTTGTAATTTCCTCTCATTTATTGGATTTTTATACATGTGTACCCAAATAGAATGGAAAAGAACTTGTACGTTTCAGTTACTAAACACAGACACTGAAGATATGAGCATACAGGAATATATAGATGTGTAGGTCTTTATTTAAAGAAAATTCCACTCTGGTACCTCAGATTTAAAATTTTCATTCCATCTTTGAGTATTAAAAGATTAAATTCTCTCTGTTTAGAAAAAAAGATGATCAGTAAAAATATTTTTTACAATTAAAATACTTTAAAAATATTTCTGCATTAAGTTTTGTTTATAGTCTATGTTGGTATATTTTAGTTTTTATTGAATTTCCATGGTGTTACTAAAATAGTAAGTGTTTTCTCATTTGCAATCTGGCTTCTTTAATGTATTTTCCCTGATCTGACATTTCCCTCCTTTTTCCTTTGAAGAACTGGCTTCGAGGAGGACAAGAACTTTCATGTTGTATTGAACTCAGTCATAGCTGGACGCTATCATGTTACTGAGTATCTCGGCTCTGCTGCATTCAGTAAAGCTATTCAAGCACATGATCTGCATACAGGAATGGATGTCTGTATCAAAATTATAAAAAATAACAAGGATTTTTTTGATCAGAGCCTTGATGAGATAAAACTTCTCAAGTTTGTCAACACATATGATCCTGGTGACAGACATCACATTCTGAGATTGTATGACTACTTCTATTATCGTGTAAGCTGCCAAGTTCTTCCTTTCTAATTGCCTTTTTATGTCCTTTTAAAGTTGTGGTTGAGCTGACATGAAAACATATTGTTTTTTTTTTCTGTTCTATTTTTTCTTTTGGTTATTCTTTGGTGTAGGGGAATCTTCACATTTTCACTGCTGTAGTTATCCTAAAGATGACTCTTTCTCCACTTTTATGATAATTCTCTTTTCTGCTGTGTCTGGGATTGACTATCTTCCAAATTCCGCTATAGGCTAAAGTATGTCAGCGGTGTAATTAATTGCATTCTGATCAGTTTGATGGGAAATGATACTTTATTGCAGGAGCATCTTCTAATAGTCTGTGAACTTCTCAAGGCAAATCTGTATGAGTTCCATAAATTTAATAGGGAGTCTGGTGGGGAGGTTTACTTCACAATGCCAAGATTGCAGGTTTGGAAATTGTTTTTATTATTGATATTGTGACACCTTTGTGATTTACAGTACTAATTGCCTTAGTTTGGTCTGTGCAGTCCATCACTACACAGGTTCTGGAGGCACTGGAATACCTACATGGCCTTGGACTGATACATTGTGATTTGAAGCCGGAGAATATTTTAGTCAAAAGCTATAGCAGATGTGAGGTGAAGGTGATTGATCTTGGGAGCAGTTGTTTCGAAACAGATCATCTTTGCTCATATGTCCAATCTAGGTCCTATCGGGCCCCAGAGGTTATACTGGGGCTTCCATATGACAAGAAAATTGATATCTGGTCACTTGGATGCATCTTGGCAGAACTTTGTACGGGCAATGTGAGTTTCCTCATCCATCTATTACTCATTTTGTTTTATTCTCTGGAATGCTATATTCGAAGGTATACTCATAGCTATATATTATATTTCTGTGCAAACATCAAGAAACTTGGATTGTCCGCAGATTTGTCGTGCAGTTAAGCAACTATGGCTTATTTTACGGATATGTGAAAAAAATCGAAGCCTTAGTAGTGGCAGTGCTACGATGTCACCCAAGTTTTGCTCAAAATCAATGCCCTAGGAGCTCAAATCTGTCCAAACCAGCTTCAGAGGCATGGAGTTTAAGTCTTACGGGCTTTTGGTTTTGCCAATCTTTGGCTCTTGGGCTTTGTTCAAACAAAAGTTTCTGGTTAGTGATTACTAGGGCAAAATAGTGATCAGAGAAGATGCACAGTGGTGATGGGTGGGCCAGAGGGGCAGTTGGGGATGGATATGGTGGTGGTAGTGTGGCTGATATATTGGTTTGGAAAACCATATTGGAAACCCTAGTCTCGAACACATCTTCGACACAATAGTTGAAAACATGATCTGATTGTTTTTAATGTCCCAGTGTGAAAGTTGGAAACATGTAATTTTTTTTTTTTGTCTCTAAATTTAGTAAACAAGATAACATGATCTGTGGTGATGGAAGGGGTAGTGGCGGGATGGCTAAGGCGGTGGTTGCATTGCTGAGAGCCTGAGACCCTCTTCAACCATGGGAAAACCTCTTCCCCTTTTTTATTCCCCTCTCCTAATAATAATTTGACACCTCATTTATTTTTTTCCTTTAAATTAAATTTAACTATCTACCTCTTCTCTTAAGGTTACCCCCCCCCCCCCCCCCTTTTTTTTTTTTTCCTACAACCCTTATTTTACTTTGTTTCATTTATTATATATGTACCATCATATATTATTTCCTTTATTTTTATTTATATTTAACAAGTACTTGATATTAATATATTTATTACATCTAGATGAAAATTAACAAAATTAGTCAATTAGAAACATCATAACATGGGTAAATAGGTCAAGATGATTGTTAGGCATTTGTAACATCACGTGAAATTGCGGATTTTTTAAAAGATTTGGATCAAAAAAGATATTTTGGGGTGTATTTGGATTATTGTGATCCATAGTTAAGAAAATGATATGTTAGAAAATAAGTGCAAAGTACAATAGGTCAAGATTTGGGTATATATAGATTAAAATTGGGCTCAAATTATAGAGTAAAATAAAATTAAACTAATGGTATAATTTATTTGGGAAAATAACGAAATATATATATACATGTTTTAATTCATTTTAATCATCATTACATTGAATAAATATGGATGCAAAGGGCATAATTACTTTTTTCCTTTAAAAAAAAAATTAAATAAGGGAAGAGGTTACCTCTCTCTACCAAGGTAACCTCTTCCATTTCATTACCTTAAGGTTTAGGCTACAACCGAGGGTTTACCTTTTAGTTACCTTAAGGTAATGAAAACCGTTGTTTGTAGATGCCCTGATATATTGGTGGTTTGGAAAATCATTGAAACCCTAAGCTCAACTTAAACACAATGGTTGAAAACATGATTGACTTGTTTTAATGTCCTAGTGTGAAAATTGAAAACATGTATCAATTGTTTTATCTCTAAATGTCAAGACCAAGATAACATGATTTATCTTCTGTATCCTCATTTTCTTCTCTTTTGAGTTGGTTTCTGGACTAATGTCTTCAATCAAATTTGTCCTGAGCAATCTAATCATATCAATCCTTGCTTTCCAGCTCCTAATTAGTTGTCTAACTATCCACTGGCTCCTCCTTTCTGGGTTTATATCACTTACCATCAATTTGATTAACTCTTATTTAATTCAGTCATTAGTATGGATCTTATCACTTTTGAGATTCTTTACATAGTGTGGAGTCATAATCTTGGGGTAGCTAATAGCTATTGTCTTTTATCTTGCTCCTGCAGGAACATCCTTAGATCTATCACCTCCTTGTACTGAGAATGTCATTATCCTCGCTTGTAATTGCTAATTTAATACTCAAGTTATCGGATTACTGATTGGATCTAAATTTGTGTTTTTTCTTGCCTCTCATTTCTCTACAATTTGATAATCCCTTTGTTAAAGCAATATGAAGTTAACTGGCAAATGAGAAAACAAGTACTTATCTATAGTTTGAGTAGCCCCCCCCCCCCCCCCCCCCCCCCCCCCCCCCGCGCATTGTTGTCTGACAATGCTTTCAAAACTTTGTAGGTCCTCTTCCAAAATGATTCACCTGCTACATTACTCACAAGAGTGATTGGAATTATTGGACCCATTGAACAACAAATGCTTGCCAAAGGACGAGATACTTACAAGTATTTTACCAAGAACCATATGCTATATGAAAGAAACCAGGTAACTATTGTGTTTTCTTCAGAATTGTTGTAGGCTAGCCTTTTTTGATTGATTTGATTTGTTATTATCTTGTATAGAAAGGGGTTGGATTACCTTGTATCGCATCAGGTTTCCTCTTATGTTTGGTGGTATGGTTATACTACTACTACTAGAGTACTAGTACTGTCATATCGCGACTTGGATTAAAATTACAAAGTTTTCCTAGTAAACTACGATTAGCCAGATTAGGTATGTACTTTTATTGGGAATTTTACCATTTGAGACATAAAATTGACCAAACTTTCCAGTTAGAATATCTATTTAGTCTTCCAATAAGCAAAGGATAATTTTGGATGAATCACTGTCATACCAATGTTTTAGGAAATGATTTTTTTTAACCCATCCTAAATGAAAAACGGGAGAATGATTTTGGCAAAGAACGCATAACTCAGAGCTGTGATTGACAACTCAATTTTTCCCATGACCTTCTTTCATACTGTGGGCATTACTGGTTATGCCATCAACTGAAGGATGTGTTGGAGCATGATGGAATTGATAGAAGTGCAAAAGCAGCTTTGTGTTGGACCAGATAAATATGTTAGTCAGGGAGCAATATGGTGCCAAATATGTTGCATTTTTTTAAAAATAAACCTAAAAAATGATAAAGTTCTGCTACCTTTTGTCTGGAAGAGGTTGATGTCATGGTTTTATTTAATTACTGATGTAGTGCTAAGATTTGATTTAGAAGAGGAGGAATTACACATTTCTGTTATCTTTTTCATCAGCTTTACTTCTTTCTTGATTAATAAGCCAATAGTTGTTTACTTGTTCTGGTCCTCCTTCGTGACTACTTTCTATTCACAAGGGCAGGATTTTGGGGGATGGAAATCTCCCAGTCTAACGATTCAATGTTTTTCTGCCTGCATTCCCTTCTGCAGATATTTTTCATCAGTTTTGTTTGTTATGAGGATAATATGTTTTTTTTTTCACCCCGTTTATCATTCTGGCACATGAATGAAATTTTGTGATTTCCTTTTTTGTTGATGATAATTGTGATTACCTTTTTGTGTCCTGTTCAGGAAAGCAACAGACTGGAATACTTGATCCCGAAAAAGACATCTTTGAGACACCGTCTGCCAATGGGAGACCAAGGATTTATCGATTTTATATCCTGTTTACTTGAAATCAATCCAAGGAAGCGCCCTTCTGCATCCGAGGCCTTGAAGCATCCTTGGCTTTCATATCCTTACGAGCCCATATCATCTTAAAACGGACTGGAGGTAAGCTTCCTGGAACGAAGTTTCAGTTTAAAAAATATTGATCATCCCAGTGGTGATCATCCTTGAAGTTGCCACCCGTCTAAAAATTAAATCACGGGTCTCTCCACATCCCTTACCTTGGTTGATGTTGTTGAAGGACATACCCTTTCACATCACCGAGTTGTATTGTATTATACTCTTCCACCGTCTACGTTGTTATTACACTAAAGGGTCAGGTGGGTATTACGTGAAGATTTTTTGTTGTACATGACCGTCCTGTTATTCTTGTAGGCATTAGCCATCTCTTTTCTTGGCTACTTGGCCATGTAGGTCACCTTTGTCTTTAAATCTCTTTTTGGGTTAGGTTTGGGGTGGAGGCGCGTATTTGAAGGTTAGCGATTCAATGTAACTGGGGACATCCGTTGTGCTAATTTAAAGTGGTTTGTCTCTGAATTACGTTTCATACAGTATAGTGGTTTAACCAAGTTCATGCATATCGGTAATCATGTATATACTAGTCGATCTGGACACTGTATTGCCAATGGAACACAGTTTGCGCATGTCGAATCTAGTTTCTGCTGAGGCGTCAAAAGGTTGAGACGTTGAGCTTATGAACTCTAATCTATGAAAATGTTGTTTGATGGTCTCTTCTCTTGGGTTCGATAAGCTTTTCGGTTCCTCCGTATCCAACCGGTTTTAGTAGGAGCCATCAAGCTAAACTCTATTCATAGAGTTCCCAAAAATTAGCAATGGAAAATGGAAATTGAGGGCAAACTAATGCCCCGTAATCCGTATTAATGGTAATTGGGGACAAATGGGTTGGAGTTATAAAAATAGTAAAGGAAAGAGTATATTTTGTACATTCAAATTGTAATAGACTTGCCCCGGGAAATGAATCAAATTTTATGTGTGGAATTTGTATGATTATCATTCAAATTGTAATATACCTTATACTCAAATTAGTTAATCAAATTAGTGTAATATCCACGCCTTAAAGGCACAAAATTTCTTAAAAGCATTGTTTGAATATATTCTAAAATTTCTCGCCATTATAAATATCTATATATCACCAAGAGTATTGATTTTGGAATCTGCATATTTTTGCGGTAATTGCGTTAAGTATTGCCCAACAAATTATTTATCAATACTGAAGAAAATGAGCTTAGCAACAAGAGAAAGATAACAGTAGCAAATAACACACTGCATTCTACCATATCCCACCAGGGATGAAGAATGCCAACAAAAATATAACAAAACAGCATCCGAGCAACAAAACTCAAAACACGTCCAATACGGAAACACAGCATTCCGCATGCTTAGTAGTCCATTAATTGAAAGACAACACAGCAAGAGAACACAAGGGTTTTTCGGAAACAAGTAAAATGGATGAACTCACATGGCTTACTCTTCTTCAGATTCGGACTCTGCACTCTGAAGCCACTCCACAAAAGGCTTGACATTCTTCCAGATTGGAGAGCTCTTGTGTTCGCCAGCACACCCGTCCTTGTACCACTTCACGATGTACTCTTCCTCCAAAAGATCAGCATCGTAGAGCTCCTTGATGCCCAAGGCCACTTCCTTGACAACATCAGGGCTGGCTTTTCCACAGCAGAACGCCTCAATAGCATGGAGCAGAATGGGCTGGGATTCCTCATCCTGTACGACACAAGCCAGGTAGTTCATCTTGCTAGCCACCTCTTTGCGGAAACTCTCCTCCACACCGTCAAAAAGAGCCTCAAACAAAGCATCTGCAATCTGATTCTCGGTTCCTGAGAGGGACTCCAAGTGGGTCTTCAATTGTTTTGGAGATGAACCACTGTCTAGCAGGGACTTGATTTCAGAAACAAGTTTTTCATGAGGTGTCATGGTGTGGCTTCCACCATTAGACTGCTTCTGCTGTTTGCCCTTCCCTGATGAGGACTTCTCCTCCTCTGTTGTAAGCATGACCATCTCAGAAGTGGCAGCACTTAGCTGCTCCTGTATCCTTTGCCGGGCAGCCTCCAGAGACGTATCAGTCTGCCACTGGACATCATCGCCGTCATCATCGTCAACCACTGTTGGCTCAATCTCATCTGCCTGACTTCCATTAGGAGAGTGCTCCTCATCAGAGACATTGGCTTTCTTCTTAGAAGGGGCCTTAGATGCACCGTCCCTGGATATCTTCTTCTTTGTTGCGTCTTTCCTTATCTTCTTCAGCTCTTCATCAGCGGCTTCTCCTTCTTTCAGCCTCTCCTTCTCAGCCCTCCTCATTGCCTTCTTGTCCTTTGATCCCTTTTTAGGTTCTGGAGGGTTCTTGAGGATGAAAGTTGTGAGCTTGTCCCTCATGTCAACGTCTGAGAGAAATCCACATGCAGCACATTTCATAGTTATCATCTGGCTCTTGGTTATTATAATCTCTGTCTCAGGATTACCACACCCATAACATTGAACATATTTTTTGATAAAGTTTTCAAGAAGACCAGCAAGTTTTGCAGTGTCATGGGATCCATTGACATGAGAAGTCCCAGTTTTTTCATCAAACTTGGACTGGGCTCCAAGATCACAGCCAAAGTATTTCGTAATGTAAGAGGGAGGTCTTGCCAAGGCTTTTGCAATATCAACCATGTTGACAATGTTAGTCTTGATGCCATTTCCCCTGCCTTCAATTTTGGTAATCATCCTTGGCATCTTATACCGGTAGAAGGCATCATCCCGGTTTCCAGCACCAATGTTCTGCAAAGCCATCTTGTTAAACAAGAGAACGAACTTAGATGGTTAGGAGGCAGCAACTGCAAAAGCTTCGTGTGTGATAAAGGGGAACAGTTGCAAATAATGGCAACCCTGCCTATGACTAATATATCCTTCGTATGGCCCTATATGCATACAACCAACTTCTTGGAATGTACGACTGTCCTTTTTTCTGGATGTAGGACTGTATTCTCCAAGCAACCCAATCAATGACAAAAAGAAAGATGATCGTTCAAACATAAAAGAAGCTTGGTACTCCACTGTGATGAACTGCAACTGTAGTAGGCTTATGTGCCAATTCCCTGGATCAGACACAATAGTGAGTCTGCAAATTTAAACAAAAACCAAATCAACCATAGTATGTTATCAACATAACTGCTAGTAATCTAGTATACAAACTACAAACATAAGTAAACAAGCATTCCATAAACTAACTAATTCCTTGTAAAAAGTAGACAAAATATACAAGACTGCAGAAATTTAGAACATAATATGTACACAACTTGACATAAACAATGATACAGCATCAAATAACAGTTCACATATCATAACTAAATTTCGAACATAATATATACAAGACTGTGCATCAAATAACAGTTCACATATCAATATATCATACCCAGATTTCAAACATAATATATACAAGACTGTGCATCAAATAAAAATTTACATATCAATATATCATACCTAAATTTCAAACATAATATATAAAAGACTGCATCAAATAACAATTCCCTGTCTTTGCTGAGTATTTTCAATTGCTACACTGAATGAACGTACTACAGATAATTTAGGTGTGATATGTGAACTGTTATTTTTACATTAATTTAGCAACTTGAATTTCAAATTTAAGTTGACAGATTTCATCACAAACCAACATCAACATTGAAACTAAAAGAGATGGGAATCCTAAAAAAAATAGAAGAGAAAGTTAACATATTTAAGTTAATACCTGAACTGATTTCAGTTTAGGTTAACATATTCCAGTAAATAGATTTCAATTTTAAGTCCTGGACGGATGATAATGTAAGCATCGAACCCATTAAACTTTAACTTTGACAAAGGAAGATCTACATTGTCATTCACAACCCCTTGGAAAGGAGAAAAAATCTACATTATTACTGTATTAGTTTATGAAATTTGATTCAGATCGACTCAATAGTTTCAATCAATTCAATTTCAAACAAAACAACCTCGTCAATAACAGTCTATTCACAAAAATAGAAAAATCAATTCGGAAAAGAAAGAATGAAAAAGCTGAAGTTATCTCAATTCAGGAATTAGGGGATTCAGGTCAGGGCACATGAAATTCATAAAGAGGGAAGGAAGATATCTCGATTCCAAAAATTGAGGGATTGAGAGCACATCAATTTAGAAGTTAGGGTATTCAGAAAAGCATGATGACAATTACCTAAGCTTGAAAGCGGCGAGGCTAGAGGCTAGAGGCTAGAGGCGGCGTGACGGCCAACCGGAAGTCGGGATCTGTAGACTGCGGGAGATTTAAATGAAGAACGGTGTGAGAAGGGGATGATAGAACAGGGTGAGATTCCGCCTCAAGACTCAGGAGGTGAGGAAGAGCGCGCGAGCGTTCAACTTATAAAGGGTTAAAAAAAAACCCTAAGGGCAAAAGCGTGATTATCATTCCTTAAAACGAGCTGTACGAGTAGGATTCTATCTATCTATAAAAGAGTAACATTTTTTTAAAATTTAATTAATTATATCTCTATATACTACTTTAATTGTTTTTTCAACTAATGGGTTGAATTCAAAATATTTAATTATATGAACTTTTACTATTATTTTATAATATTAACTAGTTCAATACCCGCATCATGTGCGATTTTTTTACAATTTAAATAAATTTAATATAAATACACGTTTAGAGAGCTAATTAATTTATTTCAATACTTTTGAATTGTTACATAATTTAAATAAAATTACTATTGATTCTCATTAATATATTGAAAGTATTATCAAACTTTTATATAATTATGATCAAAATCTTACAAAATTGGGTAAAATCTTTCCAAAATATATCTATGTCTAAAAACTTATGACAACTATTATCTTAAAATTGATTAATGTGGAGATAAAAAAAAATTGATCGGTTATTACTATTAAGATAAGGAGAAGATGTCATATGTTATCTTCTAAAATTGGTTACATATGTTACATAGGTAAAATCTTATCTTATATAGTATTTAAAATTCGTTAATATCTTCTAAACATACATCCATATCTAATCAAATTGGGTCAAATTTTATCTTATGAATATATAGATATATTGATTAAATAGATTTAGAATAAAAATTTATCTTATGCATATATTAATTATTAAATCTTATCTTAAATAATAGTATTTAAATTTGGTTAATATCTTCTAAAAATATATCTATATCTAATCAAATTGGGTCAAAATTTGTCTTATGCATATATAGATATATTGATTAAACAGAGTTAGAATAAAAGTTTATCTTATGCATATATAGCTATATTGATTGATTGAATAGATATATCTAATTTTATCTTGTACATATATTAATTATTTCTTTCAAAAAATGTGATTGGTTCATACGACTACGATTAAGGAGAAGCCACCATGTCTCTCATGTGACTTCTCCTTTTATATATATATATATATATATATATATATATATATATATATATATATATTATTTATAAAAAATCGGACCATAGCGCGGGAATCATACTAGTATAGTTCGAGCTCGGCTCGAGCTTGTGGCGAGCTCGAAAATCTGCTCGCATTCGGCTCGTTTTTAAATGTGAACGAGTTCGAACTGAGTTTTTTTGAGCCAAACTCGAACTACTCAGGTTCACATAACACCCTAAGCAAAATTACATCCCATCTCGTATTATCTCGACATTGCTGCAACTGCAATAGGAAGAAGGGTTACCGGTGACATCAGTTTGATTTTGTTTTTCTTAGTTATTAATTTGATCCTCTATAGGTGGAATTTTAATAAATTGTAAGAATTAACCGAAATTTGTAAAAATATAGGGAGTACCTTTTTTTTTTATTATTATTATTAGGAAAGAATCCAGGTAAGCAAGCTCTACCCGAAGTCATTCTGACGGATGAGGTCTAAAAGACCAGAATTGTTATAAATATCGTATAGGGAGTACCATTTGTTTACTAAAACATGTCATTTTAAAATGATATATATTTTTGTTAGGAATAAAATGATATCGAGAAATTTGACTAAATCCGAAAAAAATATTTCCTAGAAGTTCAATTCTTAATAATTATAGTTTTAGAGAATGTGAAAAAAAATAGTGTAATAAATAAGAGTATAACAGTATAATTACCAGTCTTTTAAAATTGAGTGCGAGAATCTTAAATGACACATTTCGATAATTAAACTAAGTGAGTACTATATTAACATTTAAGTTAATGGGAAAAAATCGTATAACATGATTTTTTTGTGAATGTATAAGTTAGTTGAAAAAGATACATTACAATAAAAAATGATAAAAAATGATTTTGTAAGGGGAAGTAGCAATAAGACATAGGAATGTGTACCGCTTAACATATCTACTTAACATAATTCAAAATATTTGTATAACTATTGTCATTAGAATAAAAATATAAATGGAAAAAATGATGAAAATGAATTAATAAGGGGAAGTAGCGATGCAAATTCCGAATATTAAAAATCCATTGGTATTTATGGAGGGGATGCTATAATAAAAAAATCTTTTTAATTTGGATAGGATATCACATCTATCTTTCTATATACTAAAACAGAGGCATGAAACAACTTCTAGTGCGATTTGTATACGTGTCATATTTTGGATTTAATTCTGGTGCAATTCGTATACGTGTCATAATAGCCTTGGAAATACAGTAATGTGTTGTACAACGGGAGTTACGGACACGTGCTCGATATTTTTGGCAAAACAAGAGCAACGTTGGTCTGATCGGAGCATTTTAGCCCTCTTTGGAAAGATAAATTCAAGAGCCATGACTTTACTAGGGGTGTTTCTTGATAAATCCTCCACTAAAATGGCCCAAAAAAATCACTTTTTCTAGGTTTGAAATCTGGACAAATTTCATACTTTTTCCAAAGAAGTAGTCCACGAAAAAAATCTAAAAATCTAAAAAATTCAAAATCAAAATCAAAATCTTTTGCAATGGGAAAGATGTGATGCTATTCAGGTCATACGTCCATAGAACGCCCACCCGGGATGTCCAAAAGACCCCGGAATTACAGTAATGTGCCCTACAACAGGACTTATGGACATGTGCTCGGTATTTTTGGCAAAATGAGAGTCACGTTTGTCCGATCGGGGCATTTGAGCACTCGTTAAAAAGCTAACTTCAAGAGATACGACTTTCAATTGATGTTTTCTGAGAAATTCTCCTCAAAAATGGCCAAATAAGTCATTTTTCCTACGTTTGAAATCTGAACAAAATTTAGACTTTTTTCCAAAGCGGTTAGTCCGTAAAAAAATCTCAAAAAATGAAATTCCAAATTCTTTGCATTAGCCAAGATGTGATGCTATTCAGGCCATAAGTCTACAAAACGCCCACCCGGGATGCCCAAATAGCCCCGAAATTGGAGTAATGTGCCTTGCAAAATAAGTTACGGACACATGCTTTGTATTTTTGGCAAAACAAAAGATGCGTTGGTCCGATCGGAGAATTTGAGCACTTGTTGGCAAGCTAACGTCAAGAGCTACGACTTTATCGTGGATGTTTATTGAGAAATCCTCCTCTAAAATGGCCAAAAAATCATTTTTCCTATGTTTGAAACCAGGATAAATTTTAGACTTTTTCCAAATGGGGTAGTCCACGAAAAAATCTAAAAAAATAAAAATCTAAAATCCTTTGCACTAGGCAAGATGTGATGCTATTAAGGCCATACGTCCACAAAACGCACACCCGAGATGTCCAAATAACCCCGGAATTACAGTAATGTGCCTTACAATAGAAGTTACGGACACGTGCTTGGTATTTTTGGCAAAACGAGAGTTGTGTTTGTCCAATCATGGCATTTGAGCACTCTTGGAAAGCTAACTTCAAGAGCTACGACATTACAAAGGATGTTTCCTTATAAATTGTCCTCTAGAATGTCCAAATAAGTCATTTTTCATACGTTTGAAATATGAACAAATTTTAGACTTTTTCCAAAGGGGGTTAGTCCACGAAAAAACTCAAAATCTCAAAAAATGAAAATCCAAAATTCTTTGATCTAGGCAAGATGTGATGCTATTCAGGACATATGTCTACAAAACGACCGCTCGATATGTCCAAATAACCCCGGAATTACAAAAAAGGTGCCTTACAACAGGAGTTGCGGACACATGCTCGATATTTTTTGGCAAAACAAGAACTATGTTAGTTCGATCGGGGCATTTGAGCACTTGTTGAAAAGCATTGGCACGCCATTTACTTAGTTGTTATTTAGATTTACATATGATGTCTTCAAAAGTGTGTTTATTTACTCTACCATTAATAATCGGACATCCGAGGTATTTTTCCAACGAGCTTTCCTTGGTAATATCTAAGCAACTGCTAAGTTCTGAGATCATAGAGTTCGAAATGCCTTTTATAGCTTGGAAGCTAGATTTATGATAATTAACTTTTTGTCTATAAACTTTAGTGTACGTATCAATTATTCCTCAAGCTTTCTATCCCACAGCAACATTGCCTCTTGTGAAAATAATAACGTCGTCGGCAAATGATAGAAAAGGAACCCGAGGGCCGTTCCTACCGAGGGTAAATCCAATTGGACTATTATCCACATTTGTTTCTGCTGAGAGTTTCCGAGCTAGAATTTTTGCTCATAAGATAAGGGATAGAGGATCCCCCCGGTGAAGACCTAGAGAATCTGTAGGACCGTTGTTAACTAGCAATGAAAAGGAAACAATCGTTACGCATTCCATAACCCAAGTAATGAAAGTAAGGTGAAACCCGAATTTATCAAAAATCTTTTTGTGAAATTCCAATCTACTCTATCGTACGCTTTCTCCATGTCTAGTTTTATTGCCAACCATCCCTCACTATACCCTTACGCGATCTGAAGGAGTGAAAAATTTCGTGAGCTATTAGAACATTATCTTGAATGTCCCTGTCTGACACAAAAGCACCCTGTAGTAGGAGAATTAGTTTACCGATAATTGTTTTGATTCTGTTTGTCAAATTTTTTGAAATGATTTTATATAGTGTAGAACATAAACTAATTGGGCGGTAGTGACCGATAGTAGAACTCGGCTGTAATTCCATCCAGACATGGGGATTTGTTACTCCCCAAACTAAACACTGTAGATCTTATTTCACTATTGGAAGGATGTTGAATGAGAGATTCATTTTCAGCTGTAGTAATAGAGGGTTGGATTAGGTTAAGCATTTCATTAAGAAGGTTATCATCAATAGACTCTTTTTTGAATCATTTTTTGAAATCATTTTTAATTTCGTTCCTAACATTTTCCTCTCCTGTAAAGACTGGAAACCTTTAAAATATTATTTTAATTAAAATATGTAATTATAATTGAATTGATTTTGAGAATTCGGTAAATTTTTGAAATTTCCGTCCTCGAGCAATTTATTTTAACTCTTTTGAAGCGAGTTTGCTGAGGCGAGTAGCAGGAAAATACTTTTGAAGGAAAGCTTTCTTCAATTCTACACTAGTAGTAATGCTTTCAGGGGGAAGATAATATAACCAATCACTAGCTGAATCTTATAGGGTAAAGGGAAACACTCTAAGCATCAATTGGTCATCATTTAGACCTTGAGATCTAAGTCTATCGCAGACACTAGCAAACTCTGTTAGGTGTTTATTTGGTTCTTCCCCAGACCGTCCATGAAAATTAGGTAAAATATTAGATCAATTGGATTTATATTCAAACCTGGAACCCTCAGGTCGAGAGAGCAAGAAGTCTAATTGCAAGCAGTTGTGCAGTCAGGTCAGGCTTCTTTAAGCTTCTCAGGGTCCTTTTTGGCGGATTAATGATGTTGCCATTATTATTGTTGTTGTATTCCATCTCCCTTTCTTGATTAAAATCAAATCTCATTTTCAACCTAGATAGAGATCTCTCAATCGCAGGATCAAAAGACAAAGGCGATGAATTAGTAGAACGGGTCTGAACCATACAGAGTAGGTCAGACCTAAAGAAAAATTAAAATTAAAATAAAGAGAAAGAGAAATCAACAAAAGAAACTAATACGAATAAAGACTTCCCCGACAACGGTGCCAAGATTTGGTGGCGTCCGAACTGATGATGTTATAATTGTCGTTGACGCTCAGTTCCACCAAAAGTAAATATCCTAACTCAATGCTTAACCAAAAGATTAGTATATGTTGTATAGTAGACAAGTAAGGAGTCGATCCCACATAGAAGACTATTCGTGTATATTTCTATGATGATTTCTTAAGATAATAGCAAATAGGTTGTAGCAAATAATGAAATAGCAAGATAAACTAAATAGGATAATGGTTGCAAAGCAATGATAATATGATAGAAAAGCGCTTCACATGTAATTCTTGACAATGGTTGGGATCCATGATCCTTTGGTTGATTTCAACATTAATTACTGTATAAGATTATGCCGACTTACATAAAGTAGATTGTTCTGCAAAGATACAATCACTTATTCAACGTGACATCACTAAAAAATAGCATTAACGAATCGAGTACTTAAAGACCAATTAACACATCAATTCAATGCAATTAGGAATTTAAAGGAACAACTCAATTAACCTAATTTCACGCGGTTAGGGGTTTCAGGTTTGGGTGGAATTTTGGGTTTTCCAAAAGGGAGCTGAAAATACACTCAAAAATAGAAAAGGATTTTGCAGACCAAAATTAAAAAATATAGAAAAGGATTTGTCATGCAGGTTAATGGCATTGCCTATAGCCATTTTGAATGTATTAATTTATTGTCAAATTGCTCGAGTCGATCAAAAGTTAATTGCTTATTGCAATTCCCATCTTCATCCTATCGCCCATATTTTCATACGAGTCAAGTTTAAAAGGTTGTTTGAGGTTTATTCCACATTAAAGAAAAAATATCATTACAAAAAAACCAACACCACAAGTTTCTGCCAAAACAACCTTAGAAACTGTTTCTTCACTCACTTTGGCAAGAAAAGAACACTTATATCCAGGAAAACCACCATATACAAAATACAGGGCATTTTCACCATCTGTATATCAGTTAGTACACATTACTGAAAGGGCAAAAGACCTCGCAACGGATCCAAACCTCATCACACTTCAATACGAGGTGGCGAGGCAAGCGTAGAAACCTCTGCAAAATTCGCCAAGCCCCCTGGTATGATATCTAACCGCATCTGTTACTTTTCTTCATAATCTATGTCATCTTCGGTCCTAGATTTTTCAACCTAAATTTCCATATATGTGTACACAGCATCTCCCGTTTCATCAAAAGGTTATCCGGGATCTCCTATAATCTACTCTTGCGTTTGCGAGTCTTCATGCGCTTACTTCTTGTTCCACTGAGGTTACCATTCTCGCCCTTTACCTTTAGGTCGCCATTGCAGGATATGCCTTTGCACAGTTTTTGTGATTTCTTGTTGTGGTATGTAATGATGCTTGTGACAATCGCATAGGTGGTTGCATCGAATTTTGGTGACAAGCTGGCTCGTCGATCAACGACCTCATATTGCCCAGAACTGGACTCTTGCTGAGCTCTCTCTCTTAGCCTTTGGAAAATGGCTTCCTTGTCGTACTTGGGACACTTTCTTGCTATCTGCACATATACAATTCCACATATAATCAAATAAAGTCCGTCAAGGGAGTAGCCAAATCAAATGTCCACAGGATTATTGCCAGGAAACTAAGGTTTCGTCATAAAAGAGAAGCACAAAAAGCCGGTTCAATCAAGCATTTTGATTGCTTTGTCTATCAATTTTGGATGTAAAACCAGATATTTAGAAACACATTTTTCCTAGGGTGAAAATGCATAAAACCACCAATTATTCACTCTATATGGGACACTTAACCTCTAACTCTCTATAACCTTGCAACGGACACAGAATTCCAAGTTTTCATCCGCAACGATGTTCTAGGCTGAACTACAAATAGATTGTAGCTAAACCTAATTTTGCTCCTTTATCCCAAAAAAAAAGCCTTAATAAAAAAATTCACTTAAGCACCCCTTGTAGCAAATCATTGGCAACTAACCA
This sequence comes from Persicaria tinctoria, assembly GCA_037127255.1. NCBI lineage: Eukaryota > Viridiplantae > Streptophyta > Magnoliopsida > Caryophyllales > Polygonaceae > Persicaria > Persicaria tinctoria. Next base: position 17,509,071 of record JBANSL010000012.1, read on the forward strand.
CTTATTCAATCTTTTCTCTTTTTAAAAGACTAAAATACCCCCAAAATTTATTATTAATATTTTCTTTAAAAATGAAGTCTCAAGTTAATAAAATCAATGGGGGAATGGAGCTCACCGCCTCACCCCAGAATCTCACCGCCAAGGCTTAGGTCACCTCCTCTGCTGACCACAATACTAATAGCGAAGAACAAGAGGGCATTCTAGCACAAGGATTGACATAGAGACCTTGAGCTGGGCTTTTAAGAACCTCACGCGGATGTGTTTAATTTTCACTAACGCATTTTTATAGATTGTGCATTCAATTACTCCAAAAAAACAAAAGATTGTGCATCCAAACTTTGCTCATATAGTGTGTTATAACACACAATTAATGTTTCATAATACAATTCATGGTAGTCCAAATGCCCCTGAATCTTTCCTTACATTCAAACACACACTTTGTTAACTTGAGACTTACAAAAAGAATTTGAGGGTATTTTATTCTTTAAAATAGAGAAAATAGGGCACGATTAGTTGCAAATACTTTGCTATAAAGGGTGGTTAAGTGAGAATTTTTTAATATGGGGTTGGTTAGTGGAAATGAAGAGTGAATAGTGGGAGGTTTTATGCATTTTATGTTTTGAGTTGGAATTTTCAAAATTAAGCTGCTTACTAGATACTAGAGATATGACAGAACAGATTTGGAAACAATTGTTTTTAATGATTATAGAGAAATAAAACTACTTTAAAACTGAAAATTTACAATGACCAAAACAAGCCCAATGCTGTTTCATACTTACTTTAAAATTAACTGGGACACGGATTTGGGTGGAAGGACATCCAGAGCCCTCGACAAAGATGATTTTTAAGATCACTTCAAATGGCTCTGTAGTCCTCACTGATCTCCTGGTACACACATATCAATTAAATTGCAAACATCAGAAGCGGATTGTTTTTCAGGAGTACACAAATATAACTTTATTTATGTATGATAGTGTCTTTAAGATCTAAAACAGTGACGAAGAAGAAGAAGAAGAATTCACTCAGAGCAAGGAAAACATAGTAGTATAGGCAACATCAGATCAATGCATCACTCAACAATCACTCATCAATCATTAATTATATCATCATGAAATCGTTCCAAGATAATATTTTTGAAAGAAAATAAAAGAATATGGACGGTATTTGAAGATGAAAAGACACAAAACTAAACCTTTTCAGAACATATGGCTGCTTCACCAAAGTGGCTGCTTTGAGATCTGACCTGTTTTTAAATGAAACCTACAAAGCAGATGCAAAGGAATCAAGAATTCTTCAATTTGTTGCTTAGCCCAAAAACACATCCAGTCTCCAGATCCAAGAGGCATGAGTTTCGGTGAAAATGGTAGAGCACGTGTTATCCCCAGTGCCTGCTTTATTTTCAAATTTGGGCTACCAGACTGCATGTCAAAACTTGGATTATTGACTGAAAATGTGATTTACACTGTCATTCCATTTTCAGGAGCAAATGGCGGGATATATAAACTCAAGTACTTGACTTTGGAGGAACTTTAGTGAAAACTGTGGACAACACACCTATATAAATATTATTATTGCCCAGAGGAATGTGCTTGATTTTCATTTTCCAGCTCTAAATGATTAAACCCCAAGTTTAAGATTTCAGGCTAAGGAAAGCATTCAGCATTGTGGGCCAAGCCCGTGAATTTCTCTCATCTCCTAATGAAAGTACAAAAAGCATGCCCTAAGCACTCATTTTGTGGCTGTTTTTAGAAATTTTATACCTAAGTACTCAAACATGGATTTCTGGAACAAGCTTGGACTCTTTGTGCTCCTGTAGTCTCAAATAAGATTTGAGCAAGACTACCTCTACTTTCCATTCTCCACTTCATCTACCATGAAGCTAGCTCAAATAAACATTTGGGGATGAAGTCTACAGAGAGAAGTTCACCTCAACAGACTTAATAAACGGAAGTGGATATCTCAGACCATAAGCACTTGACACTCTAAGATTCCAGTTTATGTGTCTTTTATCTGCAATTCAAATGAATAAACGTTAGAAACAGTCTCTATTTCGGATGTGAGAGAGTTACAGATATAGGCTAGTCCAACTAGAAGTCTCTAAAATCAAAGCTGAGATAAAAAGTCTAGAACAATTTTGTTAGGGCTAAGAGATTAGTTCTACTATATAAGAGGAAAAATCTCTCAACTGGGCATGCTGGATATTGCTTTGTAAAAGGTTTAATAGCCTTAATTTATCCAGAGACATTATTGTTCATTTGGTACATTAGAGGAACATTTGGCCTTGGGTCCCTTCATTTCTGTAGGTTGGGATTTGTTTCCATTGTGTGTGATTGCTATGGAATCATTCTAATTCTATCAGAGAGAGAGAGAGAGAGAGAGAGAGAGGGAGAGAGAAGATTAAAATATAAACAAATTACAAATTCACAGAAACTGTAATCAACCATTGGTCCCACCCACATTAGCGCATGCACTACATTAGACAAAAATAAAGCCAAGAAGACATTACCTGAACTCAAAGCTTGAGATAGAAAGGTCTGAAAAAGGTCTATTCTAACATATGGAGGGATCTGTAAATTGAGACGGTCCATAACACCTGCAATTACCTGTTCCCTTCTTGAGTTAGTTATTCTCCATTTCTCCTTGATATAAGTAGCTAACTTAGCTTTTCATGTAATTAAGTCAGGCATCCAAAAATGCTAGAGAAGAAAGTATACTACCTCATCTACAAGACTATGAATAACCAAACTTGCTTTCTTGTCCTTTGGAGTTCTCTGCAAGTAAACCAAACGTAATAGGGATACATGTTACACAAACTGCACAAGAGCGACCCAACGTTATTGGTAACAGTATGAACAAGACCCACAAATCAAAGCCTGAGCTCAATTCTGCCCACCTTCTTGCATTGTTCATTAAAGCATTGTGCTTCAATTTGGATAGATTTGGAACTTGGAAGTGATGAATAGAGAAGGAGAGTTAGAAAAGGCAACACGGTAATATGGCAAAGTTGGTGGTTGAAGGTGTCAAGAAACCACTAGTAGTTCTGAGAGAGGAATTAGTAGGGTCAAGGGAAGAGGAGACCTCGCCTAGCAAAGATGTGCAGTTGTATTTTTAAATTTATCTTTTTAATAAATGGTTGTCATTGGGTGTGCAACGGTTTAAACCGGGCCTAAACCGGATAAAACCAGAACTGCAATATTAAATAATGAAAACCGATAACCGGCCTGGAATTGTTCCGGTTTTAAACCGAACCGGACCAGAAAAACTCAAGCCAAACTGCAACCGAACCGGGTTATTCGGTATTCTTTTTTTTTTCCTTTCCAGTTTTCATTAAATATGTTGTAGTAAGTGATTTACAACTTCTTTTTTCCTTAGATCAAAATTATAAAAGTGAACTTGACTCTTAACTTACAATATGATGTAAACTTGATTAATAACCTTTAATGGAGAGTGGTAAGTGCACTGGTGCTTCACACTTTGTTGGGTAACAAAGAGAATGGAATCTATCTATATCTATATCTAACTATTAAAAGATTAAAAGAGAAGCTTTTTTTGACGAGGTGTCACTCTCTCCTTAAAATTAGGTTATTTAATCAATTTTTTTAAAAAATCAATTAATCCATTATCTTAGCCTAAATTATAATTTTAGTAGTTTTTTTTTACAAACACTGAGATTAATTCAAAACATAAATTTAATAATAAGGAAACATAAAATTAATACTCCATCCGTCTCAAAATACATATCTTTTTAGCCCATAAAATTGTCAAAAATACATGTCTTTTTAGATTTAATCATTACACTTAACCTACTTTTACACCTAATCATTACTCTAATTTTACATCACTCCTACTCTCCTCCTCACAAATTAAAAAAAAAAAAAAATACAAGTCTAATCATTCCACTTAACCTACTTTTTACATCTAATAATTACACTAAACATAATTCTTAATTCCCGTGCTCCATCCTAAAAAGACATGTATTTTGAGACGGAGGGAGTATTAGTAATGTGTATCTATATATATCTATATATAATAATTTAATTGCTTTTTCAACCAATGTATTCAATTCAAAACATTTAATTATCTAAACTTTTACTATTATTTTATAATATTAATTTAATATATTATTAAGATTTTATTTATAAAAAATCGCGCCATGGCGCGGGGATCATACTAGTTAATAGTAATTGAAAACTTAAAATAAATTTAAACTTTTCCGTTTATTGGAAATACAACCTAGCTTATCAAGAGTAAATAAATACAATATGTACTTATACTTATTTACTATTATATTTTTGTGATGCTACTGAGTATAGATTTTTAGGAAAATGATAAGTTTCGGTTGATTCCGGCTTTAGCCGATAAACCGCCGGTTTTGACCGGATCCGGAACTCTTTGAAAATGTGAACCAAAAACCCGGCTGGAAACATTGATTTAGTTCCGGATCAAATTTTACCGGTTCAGTTCCGGTCGGTTTTCCGGTTAAACCGAAATATGCACAGCCACTGTCAAAATGCACGAGGAACTGAGAATCACGCTTAAATAGGACTTTAAATAGCATCTACAATTTTTGGGTTTAACCAAAAACCATTTACATGTAAAACTTAGAGAAAACTGAGTTGCTTTATTCATCTTCTTAACAAGTCAGAGACTCATAAGCCCAAAACTGTCATTGGGATTTAGAGATTCAGATATGTGAAATTATTCTCTCTTCAACAAGCCATAAGCAATTTCTCTATATTATTTTACTCGAGGTCTGTTAAAGCATCAGGTTATACTACCAAATTTCACTATTTTGCCTTTTGAGCTCTCTGTAAGAAGGAACCCAAGCAAGCAAACAGAGGGTTTGTTGCATGTTCATACCGATGGTGATATGGCATAAGAACAAGATGTAGTCCATAAGAAAGAAAATGCAAGGAGATGCTAGAAATGATTTTAGACGAGATCTTTAAGTCAAGAGAGTGAGTGTACCTGAAGATTTACAATTACAATTTTTCCTCCTCCATTAAGACATTTTAAAGGCAAGTTACAAGCTGGAGTAATCTGCAAGCTGTACAAAAAGACATTGTTCTGAATTCTGATAAATGAAATACGCAACGAATGGAAGAAATCTGACAAGCTAACCATAAGGACAAGCTTCACGGAAAACATATCCAGCAAGAATTAAGAGGATTCTAGCAATACGAAATTTGGTAAAGTCAGCCATATGGCAAAAATGCAAGACCTCGAGAATATATGAATCCAAAGTCCAAACCGCATGAAAAATGGGACAGGAGAAAGCAATTTTTCTTTTACTAATTGCATCTAGCCATTATTCTTGATGCAGCATTTTGCAAAACCAGTAAAGCTATTCTAAAACTTGAAAATTAATTCAACAACTCCCCTTTCGAACTAACCAGTTCAAATGACTTTTAATGACGAAAAAACTCAATTATGAATGGCAGCTACTTTAAAATGAATATCAGACGAGGAGACAATTATCAGAGAGGTCCTGCACTTACCTAGTTCCTAGACATAAAATGAGATCAGCCATTTTGCAATGCTTGTCAGCAGGATTCATCTCCTTTGGTGGCAATGCATCCTGGGAGTAAAAGCATCATAAATTACTTCCCACTTCATTAAGCTTTGAATGCTAAAAGGACAAGCAAACATATCTGATATGTGTCCAGCCTTAATCATCACGATTCACGATCATTCATCAATGACAGCAACTGCTTACAAGTTCATCAATATACTCTTGGAACAACATGATATTATTCCTATAGGAGTTTACTCACAATGAATATTATGGGAAACAGTAACCATATTGTACAACTGTTCCATGCATTACTAGTTTCCCCTCAAACCTATGAATCACACACGTGGAAAAACAGGAAGAAGCGAATACCTCCCAATCAAGAACTGTGTCTCTTAGTTTTGCATTACAAGCTGAATCTGAACATCTCCGGGATGTTTCCTTCAATCCAATAGTTTCCACTTCAAAGTCACGTACATACCTTCATAATTTGCAATTGATAAAATGCAATTGGAAAGAAAAAGATTTGTCAATCGGAAGAAAAAATATGCAAATAAAGCACAGCATTCGTTCTAGATTATTAGTGAGTCAAAATTCATATGAACGATCAATTAAGGATGCTTCTGTTTGAATTTGCGGACAGATTTGCACACAAGGACGCAATCTTACTCAACTCCACACGAAGGGCACACTTCCATGAAAGAGTCTCCATGCAACTCCGACAGTTTGTCCCGTGATAGTCCAGATCGAAGATGAAGCCCATCAATATTCTTCATTTAAACAAATGAAATTCAGTACCTCAACAAGATAGTACACAATTCACTGGAATTGAAATAAAAGTGGCATGCTGTCCAAATTGCACTCCTCTGCATCTTCCAGAAGATCATCATACATCACACAGATAAATGAGGATGAATTGTTGAAAAATGACTGACAGATTTCGCAAGATTTTCCAGATAACAGGCTGTCAGCCACATGATATGCTAGAAGATAATAAACGTTACAAGAATAAGCAAGAATAGATGAACGGAATACGAAAAACACGCGATTAATGTCTTAGGACAAGAACATCAGAATTGACACCTGGGAACTGTTTCTTTTTCCTTTTTTCTAGAGATTGAACAAGTTTCAAAGTTGCATACCTGACTAATAACAAACTTGAGAAAACCAGCTTTCTCTAGCTCGACCAAGGCCATATGAGTTATACCAGGCCTTGCCAAGTGAAATGGCAATGATGCTTCAGGAAGAGCCTTACCTTCACGCTGTAATCAAATAGAGCAATCATCAAAAGTAGTCCAAAAAAAGCATTAAATATGCCACAAACCAATTGTATTTGCTTGTGCTTTTTATGCCAAAATCAGATTGTGCACGACAATTTTTTCACATTAAAACCAACTAAGACCTACTGTCACCAATAATTTTGGTAAGTAGAATTAACACATTGCTCTTGCACCATGATAATCGAAAGTAAACCTGCCCCAAGGGTCAAGACTCAGGGTTGACCTAGCGGGTCGTATAGGTCATGGACTCGGTAAGTCCGGATTAGACGGGTGAATGGGTAGGTGGTTTGGGTTAGGGGCATCCTATCTTGAACCCGCCGACTCGTCCACTCGAACATTTATCAAAATAATAATAATAATAATAAAAAGTCGTTTGTGGTCCTTGCGGATTGTAAAATGTATCCGTTGTGGATTTGAGCCGTTGTAAACACAATTCATCTAAACAGCCCACCAAAAAAAAATACATCTAAACATTCACATTTTTATAGGGGTGCATAAATCCCGCAAATCCCGGGCCCGTCCCGATCTCGATGGGATTTGAACAAAAAATAGTAAATCCCGTCCCGTCCCACATATATACTATATATTTTTTATATTAATATATAATACAATATATACATAAATACAATATACGTATTACGTAAGTATATAACATATATGCAGTGTATATAGATGCACAGTGTTAATATATATACAGTGTCAATGTATATGCAATGTCAATGCATGTCAATATGTGTGTTTATATATACGCAGTGTATACAGTGTCTTTGTATAATATTGTGGGTATACACAATGTATAGCGTGGGTATATATATGAGAAACTATAAAATATAAAAATATTATAAATTTATAGGTGTTATATCTTTTAGAAATCGGAAAATGTTAGAGAATTTAAAATATTTTTTATTTGAGGGACAAGGTCCCATCCCGTGAGGAATAGGGCCCGCGCAGGATTGAAAAAAAAAATAGAGAATCCCGTCCCAGTCCTGTCCCGCGTCCACCCCTACATTTTTACACACATCTCCATTTATCCATTAAGTTTCAACATTCTTCAAATTTTACAACTCTTTCAACGTACAAATGGTTGTTTGTCAACATTGTTCTAAGGGTTATAAAATGAGGAACAATTAGGGATACGGCAATCCGAGGAGGCGCGTTCACAGGGTAGCAACAAATGAAAAAGGTAAATCAATTCAAGCCCCCCCCCCCCTTCAAACGACAAATAAAATCTATGTAACACATTATACTGTGTTATGTACAAAAACAGAAAAAAAAATTAGGTTGAACAAGGCGGGTCGGCAGGTCACTTTGACCCGTCAACCCGCCTTGTCCACATGTTAGGATTCGGGTCGAGAAGTCCTGAGCTGGAAAGTAGGAAAGTGAGTTTTCAAGAATTTGCAATGTCCGAAAAATGGAAAGTAGGAAGGTATGTTGCTTTTCTATTTTAACCATAAGTTCTGCATTACATGAGTAATTCTAAACATATTGAATAAATTTTCTTGATTCTCAATAACATAACTAAGTCTACATAATCCCGACTTCTTTTTTATGAATGCTTAGACACAAAATGATAATTTCAAACACTTGTCTGTTTAATCATGTCAACTATATGGAACAGGGATCACCAACTAGTTCTGCATACTGAAATTTCTAAAATGTGTAGAAGCCTAAGAACAAAATTCACACTGTAAAGTAAACAATAATGATGATAGGCAATTAATGGGCAACATGTGTCCCAATAATAGCTTATTTGTTGATAACTTTCTCCCTAAATCCTCTGTTGCCACATCGACATATAAAGAACCCTTCTGAAAGGCACATACCTGAAGAGTCCAAATGCCCTTGGGACCTCGAAAATCAGGTATACCACAAGATGTAGATATTCCAGCACCAGTAAACACCACAAGGTGCTTACTCTACAAGAACAAATAATATGATATAGACAAATGAGAGCTAAAACAAATGTTATGAATGAAATGTCCAATTTTAAAATTCAAAAGACAAACCTTTTTAATCATCATTGCAAGTTGCTCAATCTGACATTAACAGGATGAGATCTCGATGTTAGCACCAGAAAGTAGACAACATAATCATAATGATCATACAAAGAACATATGAAAGGAAGACCAGAAATTTTGTGAAATTCATTGATATTCCAACTAACTCAAAATAGTATCCTACTACCTATGGCTTTCATTGTCAGCAAGAAATTTAGGAAGCTAGACATTTAGTTTAGTTAAAGGTTATGTGAGGAAGGAATCCTCAAAAGAAACAACAATTATCCACAAAATCAAACATTAAAAATTCTTTGGTTTATGAATATAATATGAAGGTAAACATAAACAAATACAAGGATGGAATGGGCTAAATATCCAACAGATTATCAACCTTGGTTGTTTACATCTTACAAACTCTGCGAGGCTAGGTTAGCAAGTGGTTCAGGGAATTCTTTACAATTCATACTTTTCATTTGCTTCAGAAATTTGGAACACAGATATGGCTGGCATTCATTCTAGATATCTTTTGAATCGAAACTGGAGACGCCTAATCTACCAGGAGGAGCTCAAGCATTCTAGAGCTAAGGCTCACAATAAAGAATGCCAATACTTGAGATTTCCAGAGCAACGGTGCCAATCGAAAACAATTTCCAGCCATCAGTGATCTGTTCCAAAGCTCCTTATTTCAATCAGCCACTGAAATCTGACAAAGTTTTCATCTTTAACAACCAACATGATCAAATACTCCATTTCAAACAAATCAAAGGGCGGGCCCAAAAATATTAGTTGCAGTCAATCCATAGGGTTCCCAAATATCATACTTCACCATTAATCCTACCGACAAACTCAAGCACTGCGCAACAAATCCATCTCTTCGCCAAACAAATCCAGGTGCTTTAAAACAACAAAGTGGGCAATTAACCTAATTACACCATGATTCCACCATGGTAAACAAAAAGCACAAGACCTAATCTGAAACACGAGCATTGCATATTACAGATCACAATAACTGCGGCGTTAAAAATAACAACAACTAAGGAATGCAACGCGACCACCAAATGAAGGGCATGAGATAGGAAATCAAAACAGTTGAGATCCTCACTTTATCCTTCAGAAGATGACATGGGTCGAAAATTTCGGCCATTCCAACGTTGCCCACATCTTCTATGAAGGAAAGCTTCTCCGCATAGCCCAGAGACATGGCGATTTTACTTCTTTTACAAACCCCCCAAAACCCTTATTTTTCTCTCCTTAGCTATGCCCCCTTTATTTTTGGTTTCTCTTCTTGTGTATATGAGGTGGTTGATCGAGAATACGAGAGATGGAAGCTTATTCTTCGTTTCAAGTTCATTTCCTACACGGCCCCTACTGCCAAAACAAGCAAAAGAATTTTCGTCTCGGAGTCGGACGGTCGGGGGGAGAGTTTTCTTTTTCTTTTTGATAGATGGTTTTTTTTAAGGAAATACTAACCGGAAACGATATCTACCCCGCTAATTTTTACTATTTCCATCGCTAAACACCGCATATCTATGCGGTAAGTTAATGACGGTCAAATCACCCACCGCATATATATGCGGTAAGTCACCGCATGTATATGCGGTACTACCCACTGTATGGATACTCACTGCATGAAGATGCGGTGAGTATCACCGTTCCGTTTCAACCCCACCGCAAACCCATGCGGTGGGTATCGGATAACCGGATTTGCGCGTAGCTATTTGGAGGAGCTGAACGGACCGATAGGAACCGATACACACTGCTTGGGTATGCGGTATACGCCGACACTACGAATTGATCGTATAATACAGGGACATCTGCAATGGTATATCCTACTACAGTGGAATTAACTTTAATAAAAGCCGTGATCCGAAATAACTCATATGTTGAATTGAAAAGAAAGATGATTAAAACAAAAGTGCGATAAATATAATCAATGACGAACATATGGAGTTCGGTTGTGAAATGGAATAAACAAAGATACAACCCAATTGAACATATGAAGTTCGAAAAATGACACCAGAAAGTGGAAAGTGCTAATACGGTAGGGGACGGCCACCATCACGACGGTGGTAAGCTCTATATCGTGCAATCCTCGCTGCAAACTGCTCTTCCCAACCGTCGACAGTGCGATCGTGATGCCGTGTCCATGTGACGTAGACCGGAGGAAGAGGTGAACCAGGCAACAACCAAATCTGTGAATACAAGGTTAATATTAATATCAGAAAAGAGAAACAAAACAGTAACAAATTAATGAATATGAAATACGAAACGTACCGGAACGAAATGGTTGTTGTTGCCGACTAAAGCTATTCCATCTAGCTCCTCATAGGCCGGTATTGACGGGCCACCGGTGGCGTACAGAGGTAGGTACAACATAGGCATCATCTGTGACAAAATCACCAAAGGACGCTGGTGAAGCGTGGCAAACACCTCGCCCATGATCGGAATCTCCATCCAATACGTAGCATCATGACACGTGCCGAAATAGTTGACCCTCATGATGAGCTCATCTAAGTCCGGATAGTAATGGTACCGATCTGAATGCACCTGCAACTCAACGGCCAGCTCTCGTCGAACTCGAGGCCATGCGTCTTGTCCCAAGTTCAGAAGACAGGCAAAAGACCTATACCCATAGTGACCATCACCTGCAACATTTGTGACGGCTCGTATGAAAGTAATCATGAATTCGTCGATGTTGCCAGTGCCCCAATTGAATTCTACTCGAGGTAGATTCTGTGGTGGAAGCGTCGTAGGTGCTGGTGTTGGAATGTCACCTACAATCTCCGGAGCTGGCTCCGACGCTGATCGACCTCGTCCACGTCCCCTTCCACGACCCCGTCCTCGTCCTCTGCCTACTCCTCGGCCCCTAGGAGGGTCGTCGATGGCAATGTCGTTGGACCCAGTGGCCTCCTTAGTACCTTCCACGTCATCTGTTTCGTTTGATGCCGGTTGACCCCGATCTCGGCCTCGCCCTCGTGCGGATCCAGTGGTCGCCTGTCTATCTGCCCGACGTTGAGCCCGAGCACGCTCACGTTCCCAGGGTAGAGGGTTCGTCTGACAGGGGTGGCGAGTCCTCGATCTCCCGGGCGGTCTACGGTCCTCCGGGTCAGGGGTGGTCAACGGTGTATGGGAGGGACGATCCCCGTCGTTGAATGCCGACGCGATTCTCCAACGAGTATCCTCGTCCATAGCTCCGCTCTGGAACAAACTGATCATGCGCGACATGTCCACATCAGCTCTGCTGAGGGGAGTGTTATCTTGGACGTTGTTAACATGAGGCCTCTTGAAATCCAATTGCTTCAAAAAAATGTGTATCTGGGATGGTCTGATGGGTATCTGCGTGTCTCGACAAGCTTGCCTGTCATGTGTGCATGGAAGACCGTAGACGTCCCTCCAGTATGCATCTCTGCATGGTTGCGACGATGGCTCGGCTTCCATCTTTGTGTAGATTTCGAACAACAGGTTGAAACATTCATTCGACACAATATTCCGAATTCGATCGAAAATCCATAGGTCGTGGGAGTCTGTAGGCCTGGTGTTGTTCGCTCTCCCCAATGTATTCTTCACCTCCCATATTTGATCCGCCATCATCAGATCGATTGTGTTTATCACGTGAGTGAAATCACCGACTGCAGAGTTTAAGGTCTTTTTCAACACAGAATGAGCAGCCTCAACCCTAAAAGATAAGTGAGATTCGCAGGTGAAGATCGTTATATGTAAACAAATAACGTGTATAATGAATTTTATAATGAAAACATAGGCGCACCTGTTCGTCGTGGTCGTACCAAAATGCTGGATTGCGTCTGTCCATGCACGAACTATCCGCTCTGAGTAATCTCGTAACCACGTCGCCTCCAAATATGGCATAAGCCCTTCGATATGCCCCCACTCTGCATGCATACCCCTCCTTCTAGCGGCGAAAGTTTCAACCGATCTGAATTGGAACAGGCCAACACATGCGTTCTTGAAACGCCTAGCAACATCAAGATTCTTTGACTTCTAGAAAGCAGCTTCTTCGCATCGTCGGAGGACGTGCACTGTGCACAACATATGCCTGACATTGGGAAGAACTTCTCGTAGCGCCGCAATCAACCCCAACTCTCGATCAGTGACAACAACGTTAGAAAGATTACCTCGCATGAGGTAAACGAGCTGCCCCAACGCCCAAATGTACGTATCTGTGTTCTCGTGCGACATGAAGCAGAACCCGATGACGAAGTTCTTCTTTGTGCAAGTAAATCCAATAAACTCACACAAAGGGATCCCGTACCTGCACAATGAAATATTTGAGTTCGCAGACCCTGTTGGGAAGGGGTAAAAGAATAAGTGTATAGAGAAACTTACGCATTCGTCTGGTATGTACTATCGACGAGGAAGACATATGGAAACATGGCTAGAAGATGGCGAGCGTCTGTATGGGCGATGAATAGATCTTGAAGCCTGTTGGGATCGTTAGGGGATCTCCTCGTACAGTAGTAGTAACCCTTATCCCGCAAAATGCGGAGTGCTTCCTGGGAGACTGTTCGATCTCCTCTCGCTTCAGCTTTAAACTTTGCTCTCGCATTGTACACTTGGCGCCGCGATATGAAGTTCAACTTCTGTCGCGCGTCAGCTGTCATCTTCAATGTAGCTAAAATCGGTTTTGGTGGGGTACCAGCGACGGTAAGGGCCAACGTAGTGTCTCTTTCATCTGTATCCATTCGTCCGACGTACGGGTGATCGTCCAATGCACCGGGGAGTAGATGGTTGTGCTTGCCATGAATAACGTCCAGGCCCCATTCGTCCCGTTTGAACTCCACGCCAGACAATGCAAACGGACACCCCTCTATCTTCGAAACAGCTCTGCGCGTGTTCCCGCTTGCATCATCTCCGGCTACTCGCGGTCTCTTACGGGGAGTGTACTGGCCGTACTTCTCACATGCGAGCAATAGACTCCCACGCCTTGTAGGAGTGCTCCCCCAAGAACGCTTGATTGTCAAAACCATATTAAGCTTTAATGCTGTGCCACGACAGTGTTGTAGGAGATCGTCGCGATTGGTCCACGTCTGGGATGTAGCAAATTTGGGAGTGTAATCGCGGTACTCCTGGTTACGGGCCTGATCGTCCTGACCGTCTTCCGGCATCGGATCATCCTGCTCCTCCAGTGGTAGCTGTCAGCATGCAAACAGTACATATATATTACGTGACCCATTCATGGTTTCCGTCTGCTCTATTTCAGAACCTAATTTATTCCCCTACATTTAAAAACCTGTACCTATATCTTGGTTTCCATTCCATATGATTCCACTACCTATATTCTGGTTATTCCACTACCTATATTCTACCTACAACGACATTCCAAATGATAAACATTAATCACATACCGGAAGACGAGGGGGTGGTGAGTTATCGGCCATTGGCGTAGTTGTAGGTGCTTCCTCCCCTTGACTTGAAGGCCGTCGATTGGTGTCGTCGTTAACCATTTTAGAAAATGACCGTAGATGAGGTGTGCGGGGATTGGATGCATTCCTACGGAGAGCGGAAGACTTCTTATACATTAACACCGCATAGGTATGCGGTGGTTCCAGATGACCGTTGGTTCCAGATGCGGTGGTAGGCCTATAAATCATGGCGTCCACCCAGGTGCGACAGGAACCACCACGGCTGTCCAGCTAATCACAAAATGGTAAACACTTAAGACACATACCGGCGAACGGCAGGTTATCTTGAGTACAATGTTACATTAATTCGTTGCACGGAGCCACGGTGGCCGGAGGAATGCAACTGCAGGCATCCAGCATACATTCCGGGAAATTCGTGCGTAATCCTATAGTGTCAATTCGAGACAGACACTGACATAACATATCCGATCGAGTTTTCTTGTGCGCATTGTTATGACAACAGAGGATTTCCCGAATCGTATTACTTAGATGCAGAGGCGCGTATTGCGAATCACATTAGGAGATATTGTCATTACGATGTTTACATGTTCGGGGCTGATGGCCTATGTGATCATATTATCCGAAAGCTGCGATCATTCAACGCAGGTGAAAGGCATTACGCGCTCAACCAAATGAATATTGTGATTTCCATTAATGAGAGGTCATCGGACGAAGGTAGTGATTAGACATGCATTACCAAGTATGTAGTGTGATGTGCATCTGTTGTATTTTCATTCCTAAGCAGTTCAACCGTTTAATGAAATTCTGTATCGAATCCCGATCGGTGATTTCTATGACATATTATTTCAAATGTTGCAAGGAAAATAGAAAATATGTTGAAATAGGAAACACATGACACAAATAGCGTACGAACCGACTTATTATTCAAACAACATTGTTACAACTAGACGACAAATAAACTACTACACAACCAACAATAACAACAACTTCATCACACTGCCACAAACGAATGAATACACAACCAACAATAAGAACAACTTCATCACACCGACACATACGAACGACTACACATAAGTCGGATAAACACATAAATCCTAGATCTCGTCGGCATGCTTGTTGTTGATGTGCCTCTTAAGATGACCGTGCTGCAGGTTGTTGGTCACTGTGTAGCGATGGCCGCAGTGACGGCACGTTGCAGTAAAAGCGATGCCTCCAAGCGCCTCTCTTTTGTAGTGTTTGGTGAACATGTCTTCACGTGGAATTGGTCTTGGTTCGGACGACATTGTCAGCGGTGAAGTGTGTTTCCGGCGGTGGTGTGTTTCCGGCGGCGGTTTAGGTCCACTTATATAGACTAGTAACCCCCGCATGGACATGCGGTGTCTAAAACCTATATATGGCCCGGAGTCTCTGACCAAGGTACCACACATCAACATGTCGAACACCAGCAGGGGAAGCTCAAACAACGACATAATACGTCAAGGCACGATGGAAGAGTTTGAGGCGGTTCTCTACACTGGTAGTCCACGGTCAAAGATGGTGGAGGCGATGATAAAGAGACTACGTAATGAAAATCGGTCGCTGCTGGTCGAAAACCAACAAGCCCGTTGGCGGATTGATATCCTGGAAAGTCAAGTTGCAGTTCTGGAAGAGGAAAAAAAGGCTCTTGTAATGAAGCTAGGTGAAGCTATTGTGCGTAACACTTGACTATATTAGGGCCGTTTGTATTTGCTTGCTTTTAATTTATAAAGTTCGTTTCGAATCATGATATTGAAAGTTGTGTACGGACATACTATTCAAATTTGAAAACGATCTGTGATATGCGATATATTCTATAGCGCATTTAGTAGTTTTTGTCATCATTTACATGTCATTGTGAGGGATATTTGTATGAACTTGGTGATTCGGAACTTGTTGAAGAAGTTGAAGAAATCATAGGATCATGCAAGTTATAGAAGAGTTGAACTGAAGAAATTCGGAAACAGCTGGAATCAGGTGAGCTTGGTGCGGCCGCGCTGCTACTGACGCGCCCGCGCTGCTAGGAGGGAGTACCTGCGTCGTTGCCCCAGAGAGAAGAAGTAGCAAACATTCACTGACGCGCCCGCGCTGCTACATGGTGCGCCCGCGTCAGTCCCTGGAGACGGATTCTTATCCGATTTTCCCCTATTATATTAGTTGTTAATTTATATTTTTACGGGATTTTAAAAACCCTTTAATTAGGATATATTATTTCCGAAGGGGGGCAGTTTTAGTTGGATTTAGGTTATTTTCCAGAGACGTTTTTTTCCCTTCTTCATCTCACAAACCCTATGGAGAACTAACTCTCCTTTGTTACACTTGGTTCTTTGAAGCCCTCGATTGAATTGGTTGTGAGTATTCTACTTTAGTTCGTCCTTTGTTAATTGTTTCGATCTCTTGAGCTTATTGCTTGATTGCTTATTATTGGTTAATCTGGATTGATCACTTAGGTTTATCGATACTAGTCATATTGCTAGGGTTTCCAATTCCAGGTTTGGGGTTGTAGATCCATTGTAGCAAACACAATCGTCATAAGTAGGTTGCTTGTGTTAGATTGTGAAGGAGATTCGATTACAGGCTATTTTAACGGGTTGTTATAATCGCCTGTATCTCATTATAATTCATGTTTGAATGCTATTGCTTTATTATTCGGTGAAGGTTTCCCCTTGTAATTTGGTGATAAGCGCTTTTAGGACTGGTAGGACTAAAAGCTATTACACGATCTGAATTGAGAACAATTACTGGACATTAGAACTTGAGATTTATAGAATTCGATGATAAACCATCTCAATTGTTGTGCGGATAATTACCTGGTGTAATACTTTTCCATCATATATTCGCAACCTCTATTTGCAACTTGTTTTGTCACTATTGCTTACACACAAAACTCCCCCTTGAATTGGTTACTTTTGGGTAATAATACTTGCTTTTACAATTGATTCTGTTTCCCTGTGGGTTCGACCCTAACTTACCTACTATACTTGTTGTAGTTTGCACCTTAGGAATTTACTTTGATTTGGCATAACGACATTAGGCCTGTCAAATTTGGCGTCGTTGCCGGGGAAACGGATTATCTTTGTTCTTGTTTGTCTTATTACCTGTTTGGGTGCGAACCTCTTGCATGGTTCGCACTCGTGCTACTGATCCCCATCTTGTTGATTTTGATTGGGAAATTGACAGGATATACCACCGCCGCCTTAGAGAACAACACCAACATTCCCAACAACCTGATCCAATGGCTGGAAATGTAAATCAGACGCTGCGACAGCTGACAACATCAAACATCACACAGCAGGCACCTGCTGTGACAATCCCTGCTCTGGGGGATGATAACCATTTTGAGCTAAAGTCTGGGCTGATTCATCAACTGCCCAAATGCCATGGATTGGCCGGAGAAGACCCCATCAAGCACATGGGGAAGTTTCATAATGTGTGCATGAGCATGAAACCGGCCAATATAGATGAAGCATAGATAAAGATGAGAGCCTTTGGGTTCACGCTGGTCGATGCTGCGGATGACTGGTACTACAGTCTTCCTACAGGGAGCATCGACACTTGGCCTAAGCTCCACAAGGCCTTCCTGGAGAAATTCTTTCCTGCTAAGAAGGAGAACACCTTGAAGAAGGCGATCAGCAATATAGAGCAGGAAGATGATGAAACCCTCTACGATTACAATGAAAGGTTCAAGAAGCTTTGCGCTAATTGCCCCTTCCATGGCTACAGCACTAAGGACCTAGTCCTATACATCTATGGGGGGTTGCTGGAATCTGATAGAAGAATGATTGATGCCGCCTGCGGAGGAAACATTCTGAATGCCACGCCAGAGGGAGCCATGGAGAAGATTCAGGAAATGGCTGAGGGGACTAGAAATTTTGGGAAGTCCACCAGAAAGAAAGGAGTCAATTCGGTAGACTCTAACAAATCCAAAGATATTGCTGAATTGAAGGAAATGGTTAAGAGGCTCACTCTGCAAGGGACTCCTCAACAACTCAAGGCTTGTGGAATCTGCAATGATAACTTCCACCCAACTGATTCCTGTCCTACACTCCAGGAAGACACCGCTGAAGTAAGTGCTATAGGTGGAAATGAACCTCAGAGACCCAGACATGACCCCTACTCAAACTCCTACAACCCAGGGTGGCGGGATCACCCAAATTTCAGATGGAGGGATCCACCAAACCAACCACAACAGCAACAGCCACCTCCCTACAATCAGAGGCAGCAGGGTAACGCTCCCTCTACTGACTCCATGCTCAACACCCTGACACAGCACTTTACTGCGCATGTTCAGACAACTGAATCGAGCATAAAAGATATACAGAAACAAATGGGGCAAATGGCTGAAGCAATCACGAGGATAGAGGCAAAGACGTCAGGGGGTCTACCATCTCAAACGGTGGTCAATCCAAAGGAAAACGTCAATGCTATAACTCTTCGAAACGGAAAAGAGCTGAAAAGTCAGGAAGAAGAGGAGGAAAGCACGCAGGTCTCCGACGTGGCAACGCCTAACACTGGCACGCCCGCGCTGGGTACTGGCGCGCCCACGTCGAGTCCTGAACCTGAGAACAAGATCTCGCCTGAATCCGAGCCCTATGTCGATACATATGTACGATCGGATTTTCCCCCTCTCGGGTCGGAGAAACCAAAACCTCCGTTCCCTGAGGCACTCAAAGAGAGGAGGATAATCGATGATTCAGAGCTTTTCGAGACATTTAGCAAGTGCCAGGTGAACATTCCTCTGCTGAAAATGATAAAAACTGTGCCCAAGTACGCCAAGTTCTTGAAGGAGCTTTGCACGGTAAAGAGAAATCAGAAGCTGAAAGGTAAAAAGAAAGTGAAAGTAAGTGAGCAGGTCTCCGCTATGTTTCAGAGGAGAATGCCGAAAAAGTGCACTGATCCAGGTATGGTTACTATCCCCTGTGTCATTGGAGATGTAAAATTTGATAGAGCTATGCTTGATTTGGGCGCTTCCATAAATATGCTTCCTTACTCACTTTACAAATCGCTAGATTTAGGACCTTTGCATGAAACTGGAGTAATTGTGCAACTAGCTGACATGTCTAATAAGTACCCTAAAGGAGTAGTAGAAGACGTTTTGGTCATGGTCGATAAACTGATTTTTCCTGCAGATTTCTTTGTCCTGGATATGGAACATGATAAGCATGATGCGCCTATTTTATTAGGTAATTGATTGTGTCTCTGAGACACTAACAATGGAATTTGATGGAGAAAAGGTTAAATTCGATTTATACAAGGCTATGAAACATCCTGTTGATGACCATTCTCTGTGCTCTATTGATGTAATTGAACCATTAGCTCAAGATCTATTTGATATTTCTAGGGAAGATGAGTTGCAGTCAATTATTGAGAATGCGATTGACAAGTCCTATACAGATTTTTCAATTACATCTAACATGCAGGAATTAGTAGCCCAGATGGATGTAAAAGGTAAGTTCTCTACACATCTTTTGGGCATTGGCCCCAATCTACTGACTCCCAGCGAAGTGCTTGTTCCATCTATTGTGCAGGCACCTGAAATTGAACTCAAACAACTCCCTAGTCATCTCAAGTATGCTTTCCTAGGAGTTGATGACACTTTACCAGTTATTGTGTCAAGTAAGCTTTCAGCAGAGCAGGAAGAAAAGTTAGTGGAGGTTCCGAAGAAGTACAAAACTGCGCTGGGGTGGACCATCGCTGACATCAAGGGAATTAGCCCATCTACATGCATGCACAGGATTCTACTGGAGGATGGAGCTAAGCCATCACGTCAGCCATAGAGAAGGCTCAATCCTCCCATGATGGATGTGGTGAAGAAGTAAGTGCTGAAATTGCTATCCGCAGACATGATTTTCCCAATTTCTGACAGTCAATGGGTAAGTCCTACACAGGTTGTCCCTAAGAAAGGAGGTATTACAGTCGTGGAGAATCAACAAGGTGAGTTGGTCCCTACCAGAACACAAACAGGTTGGAGGGTATGCATAGACTATCGCAAGCTGAATACAGTAACCAGGAAGGATCACTTCCCCCTCCCCTTTATTGATCAGATGCTAGAACGCCTTGCTGGGCGCCCCTATTATTGCTTTTTGGATGGATATTCTGGATATTTTCAGGTGGCCATAGCGCCGGAAGACCAGGAGAAGACTACATTTACATGTCCTTTCGATACTTTTGCAAATCGCAGAATGCCATTTGGACTATGTAACGCACCCGGGACATTTCAACGATGTATGGTTAGTATCTTCTCTGAATACATTGAAAATTTCATTGAAGTATTCATGGATGATTTCACAGTACATGGGGATAGCTTTGATACTTGTTTGAGCCATTTGACACTAGTGTTAAAAAGATGTGTTGAAACTAATCTGGTTTTGAACTCTAAAAAGTGTCATTTTATGGTAGAACAGGGAATTGTTTTAGGCCACATAGTCTCTGCAAAGGGTATTGAGGTCGATAAGGCGAAGATTGATGTAATTTAGTCTTTGCCTTATCCTACTAATGTGCGCGAAGTTCGTTCTTTCCTAGGCCATGCAGGTTTTTATCGCAGGTTTATCAAGGATTTTTCGAAGGTATCCTCACCCTTATGCGAGCTTCTGAAGAAAGATGTGACCTTTGTACTCACACAAGAGTGCAAAGAGGCGTTCGACTCGCTGAAAGGACGCCTCACTACTGCACCAATCATTCAGGCACTAGATTGGTCTCGCCCATTTGAGATCATGTGTGATGCGAGCGACTATGCAGTGGGAGCAGTGCTAGGCCAAAAAGAGGGAAGAGTCTCTCATGTGATCCATTATGCTTCCATGACTCTGAATGGAGCGCAACGCAACTACTCCACCACTGAGAAAGAAATGCTAGCCGTGGTGTTTGCACTAGAGAAGTTTCGACAGTATCTGCTTGGAGTCAAAGTGATTATCTACACAGACCACGCAGCCCTCCGCTACTTGATGACAAAGAAGGAGACAAAGCCAAGATTAATTCGATGGGTCCTGTTGCTCAGCGAATTTGATGTGGAGATTAAAGACAAGAAAGGAGCGGAGAATTTGGTGGCTGACCACTTAAGCAGATTGGTGAATGAGGAGGACAAGCCGGAGTCACAGAAACCCATCTTAGGCACGTTTCCGGATGACACATTGTGCAAAATCGAGCACAAAAGCACGCCGGAGTCTGGCGCACCCGCGTCGATCCCTGATGTGCCCGCGCTGAGTACTGGCGCGCCCGCGTCGATCCCTGACGTGCCCACGCTATTAATGACTCCTGACTCCGATTTTTGCAAAGTAAATTCTTCCGAGCATATTCTCTCCCCATCTCAGTCCGTTCTAGGACTTCATTCTGTGAAACCTTGGTACCGGGACATTGTGAACTACTTAGTTTGTGGGGAATTTCCCCCGGATCACACCAAGGCTCAAACGGAGAAGATTCGAAGAGAAGCAAACCACTATGTTTGGGATGACCCATACCTTTGGAAACATTGTGCTGATCAGGTAATTCGTCGTTGTCTTCCAGATAATGAGGTACGATCTGTTCTTGAATTCTGTCATTCTCAAGCATGTGGGGGACATTTTGGTGCCAATAAAACTACTAGAAAAGTGCTTGAATCTGGATTTTATTGGCCACATATTTTTAAGGATGCTTATTCCTTCTGCAAGGCATGTGATAGGTGTCAAAGAATGGGGAATATCTCTCAAAGGAATGAAATGCAACAATCATCGATGATTTTTTGCGAAATCTTTGATGTTTGGGGCATTGACTTTATGGGACCTTTTCCTAGTTCTTGTGGGAACTTGTATATTTTGCTTGCGGTGGACTACGTTTCCAAGTGGGTGGAAGCGAAGGCCACCAGAACTGATGACTCTAAAGTTGTGGCAGGGTTCTTGAAAAGCAATATTTTTGCCAGACATGGAATTCCTAGAGCGCTGATTAGTGACAGGGGTACCCATTTCTGCAACAAAACTGTGACTGCTGACAAGAGGAAAACCTGTCGTTGTTCTTGCCAAAGAATACTCAAACTCACTAACTAGTATAGTGTGTAAGCAAGAGGTCGATCCACAGGGAAATCTATCAATTCAAGTGCAAGTCTAATTGCTAATAGAGAATATGGGGGTTTTTTGGTGTGAAAAAGGTCCGCCTTTTATCAAAGTGGAAGCAAACAAATAAAGGAAATTAGTTTTAGAATGCAGTGGAGAGAAATAGGTTCACCTACAATTTATCACTTTGATTGATGAATTCGATCCTTGTTTCAGCCTCTAGTTCTTGTCTTTTCCTATCAATGTCCTTGTCCAAATCTTAGGTAAATTACTAGTCCTACGAGTCCTAGCAACCCTTATCTCTAAATAACCCTAACACGGTTAAGATTCAACCTAGAGATAGCATTAAGATTATAAATTAACCAAGGTACACATAACATCAAGCTACGAGTCGATATTCAACATGTATTCAACTTCCTACACATCCAATTAGTCCTACGAGTCCTAAAGGGATATGATTGCCACTTGGGTTAAGGTTCGCTACGAGGAATCTACAAAACCCTAGCAATTGAATGAATCTTCTCTAACTAGTTGATTAGGCCAGAGAGAATAAAACACATTCAAGCAATTAAGCACAAGGAAGTCAAAACATTGCAATAGGAATAAGAACTAGATTAAGAAACTCACAATTCAACAATCAACGATCCAAACTGTAGGCGAAACCTCGAGAGTTTAGTTGCTCATGCTCAACGACGCTCTCAACAATGGTGTAAAGTGCATAAGGTTTATGAAAATAATAACTAGAAAAGCCTTAAATAGTCTAGAGAAAGTCGGCCCAAAATAGCTTAATGAAAACCCTAAGTAAAATCCGGACTAAATGTTCAGCTACTGTACGGGCCGCGGGGCGGCCAGGCCAAGCCGCGGGGCGGCCGGCGATCAGCGAAGTTCCTCGTTTCTTCCTTCGAGCCGCGGGGCGGCCAGCAATGTAGCGGGGCGGCCTGCGATTCGTCCGATGCAACCATTTAAATCTCGAATAATTAAACCAATAATAGACCAACCATTAAATTTAGCAAAGAAATGACATTAATGTAACAATTCGGCTTAACAAGCAAGACATTTCATCAAAAATCAGATTTTGACTTTTCTGAAGTTAAATTAAGCCCAAAATCAAGTTCAGAAGCAAAGAAGGGCCAAAGTACAACCTGGCCCAAAGAAAAGAAGAAACCCAGCCCCAAACCCGGATAGAAGGACCCGCCCAACACACAAATAAAAGGGAAAGGGGATCCGGATGAGGTATTTGGATCCGGACACAATTAGGCCCAAGCCCAGAGCTGAAGCTCATCTCCCTCTTCCAACAGGGCAACAGATCTGACAGAGAAAGACAGAAGGGAACCGGAAGAAGGAAGAAGGAGATTTCGGCCTGGGGTGGTCCGTTCGGCCTCAATCCTTTGCCCAGAGATTCGCAATAGAATTCCGACCACACCCGAAACAAGGAGAACAAAGCGCGAGTGAGAAGGAGGGAGAAGGAGAGGGAGTACCGTTGCGCGATTCTCCGACGTCGGGATGCTCCGTGGGCAGATCCGGCTGCAAGAACTCGAGGAGGAGCGGTTCGAGGGCCTAGGAAGGAATAGAAGATAAGTGAGGAGTAGTTTGGAGAGAGATTCAAGTCGGAATCGAGCTTAAACCATGAACGAACCTCGATCGGAAACAGAACAAGCGGGTAAGGGTGCTCGTCGTCGGCAGCTGAGCTCAGATCTTCGGGGACCTCCGGGCTGCTGTTTCTGGCTCAGATGGTGGTGGTCCTGGCAGCCTGTCTTCGTCGTCCTTGGCCATCGGAAAGAAGAGGAGTGGCTTCCGGGCTTGGTTGCTTAGGGAAGAAGGTTCTTTGGGGCTTGGCTGCTGCTTGGAACCGGAGGAAGAGGAGGTAGTGGCCTCTGCTGCAGCAGCTGCTCTCGTCTTCACTCAGAGAAGAAAGGAGGGAGATGGAAGGGATGTTACAGTGGTGATGGCGGCCGGTCCAGCCGAGCAAGGAGGCGGCTTGGTTGGTGGCGGCAATGGGAAGAGGAGAAATGGGTTCCTCTTGCCCTCGGCAACCCACAAGGAACAAGGGGATGGTGTTTGGGGTTTCCTTGAAAATGAAATGTAAAGGGGGGTTTGGATATGATTTTTGTTAGGCTAGCAGTAACCTTCGGTCAAACTGTAGGTTGTTTGTTTGTCAAAATAAGTAAAATTAAGTGTAGAGAGTGAGGGAAGGTGAGGATAGAATTTGCCTAAAGGGGTGAAGATGAGTTGGAGAGGGAGATTGACTCAAATCAGATCAAATTGAGGCTTGACAATTGATGGACACGCCGAATCAAAAGGAGGAGGAAACAAAAGTGTGTTTCCAAAATACCCAAAGTAATTAACCTTGAAACCCGCTCTCTCGATCTTATCCCGACTCGATCAATTAATGTTTCAATAAAAAGGATATCGGCATCCGGAATTAATTTCGAATCCCGAGGCGGAAAGACAAAATTGTTTGCCAAAAGATCAAATTTAGGTCGGAAATCCGTTCCATGAGTTTTTAAATCTTAATTAACGAGTTTTCCTTAAAATATCCGATTTTTTTTTCTGACTTATATCCATTTATATTATTCATTGAAATTTATTATTTAAAAATCCGAGCCTTTACATCATCCACCTCTAAAAACAAGTCTCGTCCCCGAGACTAAAACCAAAATAAAGTAGGGGATGAAGTTTGAATTTGATGAGTCTAAGGACCATGTTCAAGAATCTTGTAATCATCTTGGTTGCGTCTTCCGAGATTCTCACAACATCCTAGTCACGGTCGTGACATCTCCAATTGGCCTTGACAAGTATGCAATAAGCGCCCCTATCACATCCCCGCTTCGACTTTTCGGAAGTACCACAACTCGATCTTTACAATATCATTACTAGGTCTTAGCAAGCACCTTACAAGCGCCCTCATAAAATGCTTGTATCCACTTCGTGATGTATCATAGAGTTGCCCGGGTTTGAAAAGTTTCAAATGGAATTCCGCAGTTGAAAAAGATTGGCCTCAATATCGTGAAAATTATCGGTAACGTTTATTCTTTAAAATTTCAAGTAATTTCTTTTCAAACCGCGCAAAATCTTCAAACAAGACGTTTAACCATGCAACCTTACACCAAACCAAGTAAAATAGTTTCGATCAAAATTTCGTCAAATCCTCCAAAACCAATTCAGTTTCCCGCATAACAATCAATCAAATTCAGAAGCTCGGAGGTGGAATCATCCACTTCTAAGGGCTAATCCCATATTCTCTTCCTAGGTTCCAAAATCATTTTCTCATCATTCTCAACTCAATATGCACATAAATAAATCAACTCATCAGCTCATAACATCATCAGCCAAAAGCATGTTTTCCCATAACATAAATCATACTATCACGTCAAAAACAATAATAAAATCTCAACATCATATCACGAGTCATAGGGTATATCTATCTCATACAGAAGGCATCACAAGTGCATCATCGAATTCTCATAACTTATCACGCAAGCACGCATGTCAAGAGATCAAAGAGGTTAGGTGACATGGAGTCAGTATGCCACTACAAGTCAAATCTCACGATCGCATCTCTCATCGCAACACCAGTAGAACCAGTCATAACATGGGTTTTTCTCTTAATGAACACATGACTCACCTAAACATCTTATCAACCTATCCGAATTCTATTCCGCGTAAAGGGAAGTCAAACAGTATATCAGTCATCGAATGTCAGCATATTCACGAAACATCATCTTGACTCATCACAATGCCAAATGGCAATCATTTAGAAATCACGCATCATTACCTCATATATCCAAGTCATGTTCATCCTCAAAGTCGTATTCATCATATAACATACCCACAATCATGCTTAACGATCATATAACATAACATCATGTTTTATCACCCCATAATATATCATGTTTTCACATAGCAACATGTCATTATCTCATGATTCATATAACACATCGTAACATGCTTCTAAAACGCATAACATGGTAGTAATGCTTCAATATATCATGATAACACTAGTCACTACCAATTAGATTTCAGTATTTGCATAAAAACATGTAATATCAGTCTATATCGGGTTCATCATGGTTGCTATCTAACATCGTGTCAGTACATTTTAATAATCACATAGTCAAGAAGATATGCACATCATACTAGTCAAAATAAAAACACAATCCCCACTCGCCCATCTCCACTCTCAAGCCAAGACCAATCCTCTTCTAGACTTGCCAACGTCAACCCAGACAAAAATTCTCCAACCAATCCCAATTCACTTCGATACTCAAATCTCGCCCCTCCTTCCGCCATGCACTACCACACCATCCACCTCTAAGAATCCAACTCCTATCTCTAACTTCATACCCAAGTACCCTTTAATACCAGGTCCTCAATATTCACGAGCCCTTCCTTACACTCCTCGCACTACCCGAAGTATTACCAGCATCACCTAGAAGCTCATCAGAACCACCAACATTGCCTCCCATAAATCTCAAAGCTCACTCAGTCTTACCTAAGCCAACATCCCTCTCTCGCGACTCTCCTTCTAATACCATCGATCATCCTAACCGCCTACAAGTCCTTTACCACTCATCAACCACCCCACAAGATAACCCTCACCCACAAGTTCAAAGAAGAAGCAATCATGGACATTATCAAACATAAGGTCTACATCATATCAACTAGCATTCATAAACATAATATCATGGGTTCAACAAGTCTCAGTTTATCATCATGCTCAATAATCATTGCAAACATCATATATGAACATATTGAAGTCAAGCTAACATGTTGCACTATAAACCTATCAGATGCAATTCAGGTCTCTTAGCATATGTAGTTCACATTTTACAGGCAAAGTAATTCAAATCATGCTTAGCAACTTAGAGTAGCAACACGTCAAGACATCATGGTACATTAGATCCATAAGGCATCACATCATATCATCATAGACGACAGGCAATCAGGCAATAGTCATCATCAAGTCAGCACATCAACACGTAAATCTCATCGCCAAGTTAGTGCAATATCATTGTCAACAAGTTCAAAAGGGTTAGTAATTCGAACAGAGAACACTCTCGCTTGCAAGTCATATCTTACTCAGTAACCGTAATTCTTAATGCGTGCCCGTTCCGTCGACATCATTGATCCTGAGGCCCGTGGGTTATGGGCCCACACTTCTGTTGCACTGTTCTATCGCTATCCAACTCCTCATTCTCTTTTCCCATGTGGTCGCTCGTCTAATGTATCACGCAAGAGTCCAAGTTAGTGAAGATAGGGGAGTGACAAGAGCGGACGACCCAAATTCCTTTTGGGGACAAAAACGGACCACAACCAAAGACGACAACTAGAGACGAAATTCCAACCCGAGAATAGCAACGATGCCCTTATGGAAGTCTATTTAGGTGATAATTATGACAAGTAGACACAAATTCATCATGGGGCACATCAGTCACATTAATCCACACTAACATGTACCTATCTCAAAGAGAACGACATGCATATTCATTCCAAAAGACACAATCAAGTTCTACATTAATGCATGTGAGACGAGCTAACAGTTCATTATTCCATGAAAGCAAAGATGCCTACTAATTTCAAGCAAATTATGCGAAGCCAGTAATGGTCATGCGGGGTTTAACGAGGATGGCAAGTATCATGTATATGAAAAATGAATGAGCATGGTATACACGTCAACAAATGAGGTCAAACATAGCATGGTGAGGTACATCAAAAAATCAAACTAAACGTTATTCGAGGATGCATAAGAGCGGAATGATAATTATCACATCTAATAATAAGGATCATATAATAGGTTGAGAATGACGTGTAATCATATGACGAGATACATTTAAAAGCGTAAGTAATACATGATACTAGCGATACATGATAAGGCATGATCATAGTCAAGAATCATTTAAAGGAGTTCATCATAAGGTCCATGAGAACAAGAGGGATCACCACAGAGTAATTAATAGAACATCACAGCGGTATAGATCATAATCATGCTAGGAATGAACCGTCGTAGGGAACATGAAACGGTACAATAACTATCACATTATAGAACAAGTACGACATGTAATCATTTAGCGAGTTACATTGGAAATCATAAGTCCTACAAGACACTACTAGCACATATCGAACATGAACACAATCAAGGTAACTCGACTAAATTCATTCTAGCATTCATACATCATGCGTATGCGAAATCATGATATAGTGTGGTGTGTGATCATGTGAGGTGCCAAGTCATACATCTATGCAAGTACAAGAGGATATCATAGAGTAATTGAGAAACACTGCTGAGCGATAACATATAAGCATGCTAGGATAAACCATCACAGGAAGCAAATTGATCATCGAATTCAACATCAATCTAATTTGCATGAGTGAGACATGTTAAGGTGATAGAAAAGGGGAGGGACCACACTATCAAGACCCTAGCTCAAGAGAGGTTCAACAATAATGTAGGCAAGGTATAACACGCACTAGTTACAATCAAGGGTCCTATATGACACTAATGGCTCAACACGACATGCGATGCATGCATTTAATCATAACGATATGTAAGAAATCAATTACATTACATTACAATGATATAGAAGCGTGAGGAAGGTTTAACGATGTATAATACGACTCCAAGTATTGGGCAATATGGCTAGAATACGGGGACATGAGCCCAAATCAACACATACTAGGCTAAAACATGCATTTCTCAATACTCAATTATACCACATATTCTCCGTCCAACGCAAGTGATCACACAACAATACAAATTGCAAAACAACCAACGTTAATTAATCTGACGAATACAAAACGGGTGGGCATACTATAGATTCTTGTCACAAAAGGATAATAAGCAATGACACGTCAGCACCTAGCATGCTAAGGCAATCATCTACAAGCATTCGTACAAATGTGAGTTGATCACACTATCATGAACCTAATCAAAGAGGAAATAACTATCATGTAGGTTCTCATCATAAGGTTCATGCTTCCAATCAATCATACGATCAATAGGTCAAGTAACCATGCTATATCAACATACAGTCATGATATAAGGCAAGACACAACACGAGACTTGAGCAATGTAACTAACCACAACATGAGCTTAAACAATAAAATCAGGACAGAAAGCAAGGCATAACATGAACAACTTCTTACTAACGATCATTTGCAAGGTACATGCATGAGATTACAAAATCATATCGTACAATTCAAAGAGAGTCACCATTACAATCGGACAGAGATCCCTAAGGGCAATCATTGACTTTTCCCAACCGACTCATCACCCCTCTTTCCCGTGGGACTCCAGTACGACTCTTCATGGCAAGAAGACACTGGTTGATCATCATAAGAATAAGGAAAGACAGCCCCAGAAACACTTTACTTCTGACTCAAAGTGACATCAAGAACTTTCAACACTCACTAAGACAAACTTAATATCCAACCATAATTTCTGACACAATGTGTTTACCAACCCAATTCCCCGTATAAGACACTGACATCCATGAAAAGACTAGATAGAACCGTCAAGGGGTTAACATAGTGGAAGGGGCCGTTCCACACAAGCTGGGTTTGACCAAACAGAAACAAGGGTACTACCACTATCCCGTTTGCACAGATCAGTCAATACACATTTCATAGTTAATGCATCCAAATCAGATCTCTAGCACAGCAAGCATTCAACACAGAATCAGTTAATAACACTCATAATGATCTCCTTGAAGTCTCCCAACCCATCTGTAAGTAACAAGCTGATATTTTGTCTACCGTTCCCAACTACACCCAATAGGGGTGGTCTAGTGCCTTTACTACCCACTCGCGTCCCCGTTTGGTCGATTTTCCTCTTTTATTGCAAGTCAAGTTCATTACTTAGTCCAATTTCGGTTAGACATCTTAAGTTCATTTTGCCCTTCTTAAAATCCTTTCAAATCCTTTGAAATTAATGGGCAGTTTTCCAAAACATACACTCGACCCTTGCGTACCCGAATTGCACAACCTGGCTCTGATACCATCTTTGTAACGGCCCAGAGTTATGATTTCCGGGTTACGTTTCAAGGGATGAAAACCCTTGTTCGGATCTTGCAATCCAGGTACGGGTCGAGGTTTCAAACTCATTTAGGATTAGTAGAAAGAGGGATTTCAAACCCTAAAAACCTCAAAGGGCCATTGGGTACCCTTAACCTGTCCTAAGACTATGTCGCGAAATTCAGTTTAAATGAAAGTAAAGCGGAAACAAAGTTCAGATACAAAGTGTCACGGCAGAGCCGGGTCAAAACCAAAACGTAAGCGAATGATTACCATTTATACCAAGTTAGAATATTAGCTAGGTTCTTTGGTTCGCCAAAGGGTTTCCCGTCACAGAAGCAAGGAGCAAACAAGATCTGCAGAAAATACCTTAAAAAAAAAGAACGGGGAAAGGAGTCAGATCGAGCCACTCATGCGGGACCGGCAGTCCTCGCTGAGGCCACATAGTATGTGCTATACCTAATAAAGATGCTCTAATGCAGTACGAAAGTCAAACACACTAGCATGCTCCTGGTTATAATAATGTGTAAAAATACTGTAAAGGGCCCAAGACAATGCCAAGTGGCATATCCCTCTCATACCTCCACCCCCTTCCGATAGGGCGGAGACTGACCAGCTTGTGAATGCATTCCATCATAATCGGGCGGCACGCATGCCTAACCCGCTCCACAATAAAGCCCGCAGGCATAATATAAGGAAGTTAATGACTCGATTGACTCAGGGTACCCGATGAGGCTGGGCTACCCTATGACCCTAGCAAAGACTCTAGGACTATCACAGATAACGGCCGTTCTGTTTCAAACGCATAAAGTAAGCAGATGCTCATTCAATTAGTGCAACCTAACAGGATACTACATGGCATGCTTTTATGCATATGCAACACCTAACATAAAATGCAACAACATGCATGAATGTCCAACCTGAGTAAGCCCCCTAGGGAACTTACCTGAAGATGCAGAACATCAGGATAACGCAAGCGGAGTCCAACAAGCAACAATCACCTAACAAATATACAAATATACATAAGTCTATCTAAATCACACAAGGCGTCCCTAACTATCACACATAACTTCACATATCTCATTTTTCCTCATCATACCCAAAACCAACCGATAGTGAATCCGTTTTCCAAAACCTTTCCGATATGATCAACATCAACCAAAATCGTTTCATTTCAAATCAAACCCATCGATAATCTTACCAACAATTTTTTCAAACTCTTAAATCCCAATTTAAGTCAATTCATATTCAAAATAATTTCTCAAATCATGCTTGACCAAATTCCAACATTTATCATTTAAATCCTTAACAAATTCCAAAAATCATGTTATTAACACAATCTCGGCATGTTTATTTTCAAAATCATTATATAAATAATTTCCGACATTTAATATATTTCAAAATAATACCTCTCAGATGCAACCATTTAAATCTCGAATAATTAAACCAATAATAGACCAACCATTAAATTTAGCAAAGAAATGACATTAACGTAACAATTCGGCTTAACAAGCAAGACATTTCATCAAAAATCAGATTTTGACTTTACTGAAGTTAAATTAAGCCCAAAATCAAGTTCAGAAGCAAAGAAGGGCCAAAGTACAACCTGGCCCAAAGAAAAGAAGAAACCCAGCCCCAAACCCAGATAGAAGGACCCGCCCAACACACAAATAAAAGGGAAAGGGGATCCGGGTGAGGTATTTGGATCCGGACACAATTAGGCCCAAGCCCAGAGCTGAAGCTCATCTCCCTCTTCCAACAGGGAAACAGATCTGACAGAGAAAGACGGAAGGGAATCGGAAGAAGGAAGAAGGAGATTTCGGCCAAGGGTGGTCCGTCCGGCCTCAATCCTTTGCCCAGAGATTCGCAATAGAATTCCGACCACACCCGAAACAAGGAGAACAAAGCGCGAGTGAGAAGGAGGGAGAAGGAGAGGGAGTACCGTTGCGCGATTCTCCGACGTCGGGATGCTCCGCGGGCAGATCCGGCTGCAAGAACTCGAGGAGGAGCGGTTCGAGGGCCTAGGAAGGAATAGAAGATAAGTGAGGAGTAGTTTGGAGAGAGATTCAAGTCGAAATCGAGCTTAAACCATGAACGAACCTCGATCGGAAACAGAACAAGCGGGTAAGGGTGCTCGTCGTCGGCAGCTGAGCTCGGATCTCCGGGGACCTCCGGGCTGCTGTTTCTGGCTCAGATGGTGGTGGTCCTGGTAGCCTGTCTCCGTCGTCCTTGGCCATCGGAAAGAAGAGGAGTGGCTGCTGGGCTTGGTTGCTCGGGGAAGAAGGTTCCTTGGGGCTTGGCTGCTGCTTGGAACCAGAGGAAGAGAATGTAGTGGCCTCTGCTGCAGCAGCTGCTCTCGTCTTCACTCAGAGAAGAAAGGAGGGAGATGGCGGGGATGTTGCAGTGGTGATGGCGGCCGGTCCAGCCGAGCAAGGAGGGGGCTTGTTCGGTGGCGACAATGGGAAGAGGAGAAATGGGTTCCTCTTGCCCTCGGCAACCCACAAGGAACAGGGGGATGGTGTTTGGGGTTTCCTTGAAAATGAAATGTAAAGGGGGGTTTGGATATGATTTTTGTTAGGCTAGCAGTAACCTTCGGTCAAACTGTAGGTTGTTTGTTTGTCAAAATAAGTGAAATTAAGTGTAGAGAGTGAGGGAAGGTGAGGATAGAATTTGCCTAAAGGGGTGAAGATGAGTTGGAGAGGGAGATTGACTCAAATCAGATCAAATTGAGGCCTGACAATTGATGGACACGCCGAATCAAAAGGAGGAGGAAACAAAAGTGTGTTTCCAAAATACCCAAAGTAATTAACCTTGAAACCCGCTCTCTCGATCTTATCCCGACTCGATCAATTAATGTTTCAATAAAAAGTATATCGGCATCCGGAATTAATTTCGAATCCCGAGGCGGAAAGACAAAATCGTTTGCCAAAAGATCAAATTTAGGTCGGAAATCCGTTCCATGAGTTTTTAAATCTTAATTAACGAGTTTTCCTTAAAATATCCAATTTTTTTTTCCGACTTATATCCATTTATATTATTCATTGAAATTTATTATTTAAAAATACGAGCCTTTACACCAATCATACCCGAGCTTGTTTTGCGGAACGCGCTTGTCGCGGATTATGCGAAACGGGTCTGGCAGCTTCGATGCATACTTCATCTTCAACTCAGCGTGTGCATCCATGATGATGGGGAGGAGGTGGGTAACGTGCATCAGCAGGGGTGGGAGTTGGGCGTCTATCACGCAGTGTACATCGCAGTCATACAGCTTCAACTGCCACTCATTCAAATCAAGAGCAACGGCAACTCATTGTCTTCCCCTCAGGTTGAGGGGTAGGAGGACGAGGTCCACGCCTTCCCACGGACGGGCCATGGGCGCCGGGGCCCGCCCGTCAAAGTATGAGAGGAGTATGCCACTCGCCTCATACCCCCCGACGTCTGAGTTGTACTCCTTCCACTCCCTCTCCAGATAGCTAGAGAAGTAGGAGTCCAACGCAATGACTCGACGCCCAATGTCGTAACCCCTCTCCACGCTTTGTTTCCGTATCAGGAAGCATGACTGCTCGAAGTGCTGCGTCAAGTTAACCCCCATTACAACCCACAACATAGTCCAACAGCAACCCAAATGCATATGTAAGGCCAATCATAATAAAATGTGAGAAATACAATATACCAGCTTCGTACCTCTGAATGGATCCAATAGCGGGGCGTCTGGAGGGTGGTAAAAAACTCATTCGACAAGTCCTTGCCACAAGCCGTTGACCGGTTCTCACCGTCGGGACTGGACCGTACAATGGAGTGGAATCAATGAAAGGGTAACTGTGCCGTATAATGAAGACTGAAATGAGACGATGGGTTACCTTGCGAGCCACCCCTGTAGGGCCTCATAGTCGGCTGCAGAAACTGGTCCCATGGCAACGGCTTCACCGGAAACGATGACGTTCTTCCCTTTAGAGGCTCGCGGTTTTGTATTCTTCCACGCCTTGCTCTCACATTCCTGGTCGACGAACAACGGTTGATAGGAGGAAATCGAGAATGCAAATATAAAATATAAATAAATCACAGCAAACCAGATTCCGTCCCTTGCAAATAATTACAAGACCTCCTCCTGATGCAGCAGTGGGAAGTCAGGATCGATCCACGAGGAAGCGTGTCAGCGGATCCTAGGCAGCGAAGTAATCTCACGAACGTCGACAACAGTGGTACTCAACCTCGACTAAGGGTTAGTCGACAGGGGTCAGGCACAGTCGAACACAGCGCAACAGCAGTCACAGGGGCTCGTCGATATCGACAAGGCCTACTCGATGTAGAGTAGAGGTCTTAGTCGACTTCGCTTCGTCTCGTCGAGTACCTGCACACAGAAGCTACAGCGACTTTGGTTCGAAGATCAGTAATCGAGATCGACGAGTGCTATTCGATCTCGAGTAGGGCAGGGACTAAAACGAAATAAAATAAATGCAAAAGCTTTAGGATTTCGAATAAACTTAATGTAAAAGGCTTCCAGGATTGGGGTTTGCAACAACGATAACCAAGCATGCATAAGGCAGAACCAAACAAATTATCATGTAAATCGCATCAAAGGACTAAGCTTTCGCCTTTTCCAACAATTAGACAACTCTTTCAAGAAACTCTAATTGTCTCTACTAATTTTATGTTTATAATCCAAGTTGTTAACATGGATCTCCATTAGACGGGTAATAAACACATAAACAAGTAGGAAAATGCTCAAAACATGATAAAGGTCGGATCTTTACCTCAATTATGCATGGCCATCGTCGGGCTCGCCCCAACCCTAGAAGTGGGTGGACTACTCACGCCTCATCGCGAACTCAGACATTGATTGGAAAGAAATAACAACTTGCATTAACTAAATTCAAAGCATTTACAATCCTGGCAATCCAACTCTCGTTGAATGCCAAAACCCTAAAACCTCTGAACTCCCTAAACCGTCTCTGTGGAACTACCTCTCTAACTGAAATTTAATTCCTAAAACTGAGCCCCATGGGCTTTATTTATAGACTTCTATTCCTCGCTACTCAAGGATAGAATATCTATATCTATATCTAAAACTATATCTAAAATGCTTAAGGATAAATAAAAGCGATAAGGAAATTAAATCTAAATGGGGAATTATATCTAAATTGTCTCAAGTGGATAAAACTCTCTTCCATGATGTGTCTTGATAGATTGGATAGACTTTCGGCCTTCTCGACTTCCTTTGTGCCCAAGGAATCCCAACTCTACTCGGACTGCTCACGTCGACGCGATTCCAGAAGCTGGTTTACTCGATTTCGACAAGGGCTCGTCGATGTCGACTAGGATTCGTCGTCGACTGGACCCCTCGGGTGACTCTGCTCGACAAGGCTCGGACATGGCTCCTAGACGTCGTCGACCTCGACAAGGACTTGTCGACATCGACTAGGTCTTCCCTTCCGCTGGAGCGAGTTGCTTCTTCCGCTGCAGCGAGTTCGTCGATCCGCAGGTGCGAGAGCCCCCTTCCGCTGGAGCGAGTTGGCGAGCTTCGTCGTCTTGGTGCATCCCGCTGGCAGCGAGGATTTCCGCGGCAGCGAGAGGCTCGCTGCAGCGAGTCTAGTCGCTGGTAGCGAGTGCTGCCTGGTCGTCTTCGTCCTCGGCTTGCCTCCTCTTCTCGTCGACTCCGGGTGTGGCGCTGAGGCGTCGTCGATCTCGACTAGAGCTTGTCGAGATCGAGTTGCGTTCCGGGTTGGTCTGGCTCAGCTTTATCGACCAGGCTTTGTCGATTAAGTCCGCCTGGGCTCTCTACTCGACATCGAGTAAGATGTACTCGACATAGAGTAGCTCTGGCTTTAGCTCGGTTTGTCCTGGTTCTGTACTCTCGGATTCTAGACTTCTGTAGTTGTTTTCCGAGCTTTTCTGACCTTCCTTAGAATTGCTGTAAAACGTCTCGAATTCTGCGAATTTAAACAGAAACTGGTGTAGATTCCATAATTTGGCAAATAAACATAAACTACATAGATTCTGTACTATCTAACCCAAATGTATGCAAAGTATGCAAAAAACGATATTAAAGTTACTGTAAAATATGGAAAATTCAGCTCACAACAACAACCTCTGAGTTCAAAAAAACATTTCCCATGTCACATAACAAAACGACCCCTTTCGCCTTGCTAACATCCCCATGCCACTATTGAAAACATAAAGGATGAATGGCACGGGCCACAAGGAGCGTACCTTAGCAACTTGTCGGGGCTTCTCCACAGCTTCAGTACGAGTCCCCTTTGGTACATCAACATCCGGGACGCGTGTCAATTCACCCGAAAATATTCTTTTTTTTTTATCTTTTGAGTTACGGGCAATTTTTTCCAAATAAATGGGAAAGGGTCAATTTTTCCAAATTATCTCCCATTGTGCTATTTTTGCAAGTTTGGCCAAAATTTGGTCTATCTTTGACCACTGGTTGACTAAGTTCTTATTGTCGAAACTTTGATTATAAGTTGTCAGGAAATCACCCGTGTCACCAAACTTAGAATCCCGTGTCAACTTACATAATAACCCCTTCAACATTCTCATAATGGTGATTTCAATATGTTCACAAGGGTGATTTCCTAACACCACTACCACAAACACACAGGAATGTAAACATGCTGTCAAATAAGTGCCAATGCATTGGTGAATTCATTATCATAGCTTCAACCACCGAAATGTCTACCATCAAATTGAAAGATGTGACATGATAACCCCTTCTACATGACACGGGAATACAAATAGGGTGACATGGGTTTTTTCTGAATCTATCCCCAAAAGTACTACGAAGTTCTTCACCACTTAACTGTAGTATGTAACCCGTTCCCAAAAGTACAGCAACCTACTTATAGTTTGTCATATGTACAAACAGCCTAATTACACTACCAAATACATTGCCCGTTCACAAAATAACATAGACGGAGAATGGTCCAACCACTGACCCGAACCAGCAAATGCAAAAGAATACCTAGGTGTTGAGGTCAGGCGTTGGACCGCCAATGGAGGAACACATCTAAGAACGACGGCGCTTGAAATGGGTAAATTCTCCCCGAGATGGGTATCGACAAGTCTTAGGGCGATCAGGGCGCCGCTTCACGTCCGGGGGGAGACACACCGCGCTGGACATGGCTAGGGGGATTCGCCAATCTGCTATTGGAGGAACCGGATATAGCACATTCTCGTAACACGCCTTCTATGCTGCGACTTTGTAGAAGTCATTCACGAGAGAGAAGAAATTGCTACCTCGAAACCTTGCAGCCGCTATGGCGTGCTGGCACGGAAACTGGTCAATGTCGAACCGCTTGCATGTGCAGGTCCGGGCACACAGGTTCACAACCCAAGTGGAGGACCCTCTGCGGACAGTGTACTCGTGTGTGCTGAGGGCTCTGACATCCATGAATGTTGCCAACGCATAGCTCGTTTGCAGCTCACCTTGAACGTAATCACTGACCGTCGACGCCGATTTTGTGCTTTTTTCCCGTCGCTCGTAAAACCACTTGGATACTGTTGCGTCCAATCATGTTCGACGTAGCATGTCGGCTATGGTTGTGCATCATGCTCAGGTCACATGTATGCTCCTGGACATACTGTCAGATGAACCACATAGTCGTGCGCCGGTAAGTCGACGCCCTTAACATCCACGTGCACTTGTTGTCCAAACAACCACTTCAGGCAAGTCTGCAATTCTACCTTCGAGGAGAACATTTGTCCCTCCGTAATTTCTATCAGGTTCTGTCGTGGATCCTGGGTCCGAGGCGTTGCTTTGTCCACCATAGCTTCTACCTTCTCCATCGAAGGTGGAGATGTGCTGGACCTAGGAACCCGATCTTCAAGTTCCCTCATCACGTCATCCTCAACTTCGTCCCCCTCCATCGACACCCTCATACCCGGGTCTTTCTCATAATCCTCTCAGTCATAATATTCCCAATCTTCTTCCCTCTTCACTCCGGAATCGAAGTCCTCCTCCTCCTCACTGCTAATGGCTATGACATCCACCCCCTTATACCTGTCACCTTCACATTTTACCGTATCATCTGGGGAGGAGTCCGTGTCACCTAAGTGGATAACATCTAGACCATCACACCTGTCACCCTCAAGAATATCCATGTCATTAGTTCCAAACCCTTTGTCAGCTGCGTGCTCTTGACTCTTCCCTATCACCCCACCCAACTGGATCAATTCCGGACCTTTACCCTTGTCACCTACACTCTTAAGTTTTTCACCAGTTCCAAACCCGATGTCAGTAGCGTCCTCCTGTCTCTTCCCTATCACCTCACCCATGTAGTTCGACTCTGGACATTTACCCTTGTCACCTTCAAAAATACGTCTGTCACCAGTTCCAAAACCCATTTCAGTAACGTGATCCTGCCTCTTCCCTATGACCTCAGCCAAGAGGATCACCTCCGGACCCTTACCTTTGTCACCTTCACATATATCTTTGTCACCCCTTCCAAACCCCGTGTCAACATTGTTTTTCACCCTTATATCGTTGCTCATCCCTATTGACTCGCTAACCCCTCCTCCACCATATAACCCCACATCTACAACCATAGGGTTTGGTTGTGGCTTACCTTCTGCCTCCAGCTCGTCCACCTTTTGAGAGTTACGAGGCCCACTCAAGCATTCTTCCCCGACGTCGGGTTGTGGTACTTGAAGGCTCTCTTTCAGCACTGGACCAACATATATCGCCATGGGCCATGGATGTTCCCCAGACTTCGAGTTCAGAAACTTAAAAGCCTCAAGGTCGTCATCATCACCTATCGTTATCGGATGACCCGCTTCTTCCCCCTTTGGCATGTAAGACAACCGCCAATCTTCATATGAACAATCATGGCCGACCTTGAGCCTCAACAGTTGAGTCAGAGAGGCGAAGTCGATGCCCTCTTCAATTATCACATTCTTCCGCTCTGTTTCACCAGAATACACCCACCCGACACCATCGAACAACCAACGGTCGTTGAAGATGAGAGTGACACAGACTTTGGCGTTTTGCCCTGCAATTGAAAACTCGGATCAGCACTGTTGTTAATGGGTATCTACTCTTCACGAAACATGACGAGAAATAGGAGAGAAGCCTACCCATTGCAACTGAGAATTAGGGTTTCTCAGATACCTCAGTGACACGGAAGTTTACAAACACTTACACGAACAAATAAAGAGCCCGACACGTGCTCAGCAACTGGACCTTAATGCGGATGAGTTATTCTCCAATGATGGCCTTCTTCTCCGGCTCTCTTGTCCATGGGAAGACCGAAACTGATGGCCTCTCTCCTCCTCTCCTATTAGACTTTAAAAATAGAGGGAAAACCTTTTCCATCACCTTTACAAATATGTCAATGATGACCTCCTCTCTCTCCAATTTTGGCGCCAAAATCCCCCACCAAAACCGATGTCCTATCTCTCTCTCTCTCTCTCTCTCTCTCCCCCTCCTTGGGACAACCTGCAACCGGCTTAGCACTTTGCTCATCCTATTTGCACTAATACCACATATGGTAGTTTTGCAAATTTTTTAAAAATGTGGTATTTTTGCAAACCCACAAAAAAAGATGTATATTTGTGTAAATTGCCCAAAAAAATTTCCCTAACCAGGCCCACCTTGCAAAAGAGCTTTACACGTTTTTTTTATTGTTTACTTAACCTTTTAATCGAAGTTTAATGCTGGCGAATCTGCCCCGTTTCCTCTACAAACCAAAGCGACGAAGCAAACTACCAGCGAAGCAACCGAGAGGTCCGAGACACACAGATGGCGCTGCAATGGATGATCCTGACGTACGTCGTCGCCGCCGAGGCCGCTCTGGCTCTTCTCCTCACGATCCCGACGCCGAAGCTCGTCAGATCTCGCATCGTTTCCCTCGTCTCTCTCATCCTTCAACCTTGCATGTTCATCCTCCCTTTTGCCGGTTTCCAGCTCCTCGGTATTCCACAACTTCAGATTTCCGAATCTGCTGCTGCTGCTTTTCCTTCCGTCTTTGATTATTTCATGTATATCGGTCTTGATTGTGTCGTTTTCTCTGCTGATTCAGATATTTACTGGAAGAATGAGCATCGATTGGTCTGCACATCTGACATATGCACTGCCACGGAGCGAGATCGTTTCGAGAAATCGGTGAGCGGTTTCATTTTGCCTTTTTTTTTATATTTATTTTCCTGGTTTCGGATTTCGGTATTGATTGCTATTCTTCCTGTGTGGTCTGATTTCGCCTGTTGATGCTAGGGTTTTGACTTTGATTTTTTTTTTTTTTTTTTTTTTTGTCAAATTTTGCGTCTAATCTGAGTTTGGGAAAGCTCTATCCGACTTGATACTGTTCAACATTTGTTTTTGACTGTGTTGCTTTCTGGTTTGCACAAGGAAAATATGATTGATTGAGGAAGGAAGAGAGCAAATCATAGAACTGTATTGTAGGATACGTAGAGAGGTTACAGCCACACTACGAAAATAATAATGATTTGACCACTGTATCCAAGAAACAATTGACTATAACCACTTAGAGATCCTCCCAAATTCCCGCAGATCAACCTCTTCCTCATTGTACCAGGTTTTTGAAGATAACCAGTTAACCACTGGTTGTTAACTCTACACTCCTAGTTCTAGTCTCTAGTTTTGAAGTATTAACCAGTTAACACCCTAGTTTTGAAGATAACCAGTTAACCACAAGAACTTGTTTCGGTTTTTAAACTTTTGTGAAAAAACTGAAGATTGAAACCATTCCAAACAAGTCCGAGTTGTTGAGATGATATTCTAGATAAGTTTAAGGTACCGCCATTACAGCATCACTTGTATTGAACTCGTACAAATTCAGAGAGGATTAGGTGCTGTCTAAAATGCAAAAGAGGAGATTATTGGGATGAAGAACCAAAAGATGACCCTTTAAAATTACACTGCTAGCTAGAGAGATCATTGGTTGAAGTTATCGGCATCCACATCATTTACAAGTTAGTTAAGTAGTCTGTTGGCCCTGACACTACCACAAGTTTATATCTTTAAAAATAGATCTTGCCATTCCCAGTTGCATGAACCAAAATGGTAATAACCGGGTCTTCCATGAGTGATGGCATCCTTATTTGCGTTATACCTCCCAATGACACATAATTTTATTTACCCACAGTTCTGGAAGACCCAGGACTAGGAGATACGGTTCAACGGAAGTGCTACTACCACTAGACCTCTTAATACATACCTCCATTTTGAAAATGCTAACTGCTATTCTCCTTGCTTATAGAAGCAAAGAGCTCAAACAATGAAATTAAAACTGCTTCCTGGGGTCACCTAGTGTCTGTTCTTGTAGAAGCAATTTACTCCTCATTTGGCGAACAACATTGCTGGGGGAACTAATATCCATAGATATATAGGAAGCTGTCTCCAAATCCGTTCCAAAACTCCCAAGTGTTACTACATTGAACCGCCTAAAAAGTTGTGGGTGAATTTACTTTAGCATACAGTTATTTGAAATATTCATAAATCACGTCGACTTGATGATGAAACTC
Source organism: Persicaria tinctoria (assembly GCA_037127255.1). NCBI lineage: Eukaryota > Viridiplantae > Streptophyta > Magnoliopsida > Caryophyllales > Polygonaceae > Persicaria > Persicaria tinctoria. Next base: position 17,550,774 of record JBANSL010000012.1, read on the forward strand.
CTGTTTGTTTGTCTAGGATGATAACTTTTATATTAAGCTTCAATCTAGGCATTTTAACATGTCTAGCTGTTTAGTATTCATAGCTTACCAGTATAATGATACGTTTCTTAGGATTTCACCTGTATCAGTCTGGCATGTAATAATAGTAAGATAGTTTTACATGTCGTGTTATCTATTCACACGATACCAAGTGAGAAATCCACACATCATTTAACCAAAGCATTATTAGCAATCAAACGAACATTGCAAAAACAAGCAAAAACATGTTATTTTTCAAAACTCAAGTGCTACTCTGTGTGGAAGGTAAAATCATCTCCACGTGAACCTAGTTTTGAAACCAATAAGCCTAAAATCCTGGAACTGAGATTGGTAATTTATAAACTGAATCCAATACGTTAAAACTAGAAAGACTTTACCTTGTTCAAGAGGCAGGGAGCTAGTGTGAAAGATGCAGGGAAAGACGTTAAGTGTAAAAGGAAGCGCTTAGAAGGGTAAGGGGTAAGCCTGTAAGAGTGCAGAAGAAGCAAGGGGAGAGAGATGCCATTCTGGAGAGAGGCTAAGAGGTTCTGATGGTGAAGGTTGGGTAACAAGGGGGGAATGTACCTTTTGAAGCCACCTTCGAAATGGGTTATTGCTTCGTATTCAGCAACTTAGGATTCAAAAAAATATTTGAAAATTTCAATTTTAAAGTAAAAATACATTGTGTTATTCAAATCGAAACTTTAATATTTATGTTAAACTCGCCAAGCAATCAAGGAGATGCATTGCATAGTCTGGTCTATACTCTATATGTGCTGATTTATTACTGAGTAACATGTATATGGTACATGCATTTTATGAGCAGTCATTTACGATGAAGGAAAGTGGCTTACCACCCCTGTAACCATTCCGGAATGGCTCATTGGAAAGGACTTGTGGGTAGTACCCATAGGTCCCCGGTTCGAACCCCGGAATGGCCGCTCTTTATTTGCTAATTCAAGGGTTACCACCCCTGCACCCTTGCCCTTTTTATTTGGATTAAATCTTGGATTCATATGCCACCGAATTTTTTTTGTGGTTCTTTAACTATGTTAGTGCTCGCTCAATTATTGACATGTTGCTCCTTGCAGTTTTACAAAGCTCAGAGGAATGTAGTTCTGTGTGTTTCAGCCTGCCTTCTATATTGGTATATCTCCATCAGACTATATAAACCTCTGTCCATTGCATGAAGTTTTTATTCTTTGTATTTATGTTGTATGATGCCCAAAATTTGTAGGTGTGTATATCGCATTTGCAAATTTAACAAGGAAATTGAGAGGTTGGAGGCGGTTGAAAAGAGGTACAAGAAGCTGTAACTTACTCGCTCTAGGGGCCTGAGTTGTTGTATGTCACATGAATCACAAATGAACTTCTGTTGTTGTAAAGAAGTTAAACTTGTACTTGACAGTTTGAGATTTGAGATGCTATTTATGTTGAAATGTAGACTATGAATGTTACTACATACTGTTTACCTACCCGGGACTCAGAGACAAAAGGATTAGTATCATGTTGTTGATGAGATAGTGTGATAATGCCATGACTGTCAAATGAGATAGTGTGATAATGCCATGACTGCAACTGACTTAATTTCTTAGTTGCATTCGCCTCTTGTATTTTTATTTCCAAATGGATTTGATATCGGCTTTGATTTGATTGGATTGATTCTGTCTAGAACAATGCTTTTAACGCTATTCTGTATTGTAAAGTTGGAAAATCGAACATGTAACCCGAAGAGTTGCATGATACAAGCAATCCATCACACAACTAGCTACAATTCTGTTCTGATGGTCCGGAAAGGACATCTGCCTGGCTGTGCAAATAGAGGAAGACCTTGATCGGAAGAAAGTGCGGTATCGGCAGAAGTGATTTCGAGCGTCCGGTGTCGGATTCCTTATTATGATACCTTTCCGGATAGAGAATCGCGCCACGAGTCAAACTCACAGCCTAGCAACTAGGGTCGGGACTCAAAACGAGATCGTTTCAGGGCTCAAAATCAGACTTTTATGTTTTCCGTCCATTTCAGCAATTTCCGTTATTTTATTTTAACGGAAATTTCGCGAGGTACCCCTGAGGTATTGCAATTTTCGCGAGGTATACAACTCTTTTACATATTTCGCGTGGTACCCCTGAGTTTTTGAAATATTTCGCGTCGTGCCCTTCCCAGTTAAATTTGACAGATTTAGAGGATCCTCCGTTTGTTTTCAATTAAAAAAAAGGAATGTAAAAGAATCGAAGAGAGAACGGACGAAGGTTGAAGATATGGACCGTCGCCGCCCTTCTCACCGTTCAGCAACCTTATCTGAGCCTCCAATTTTGCCTCCTCCTCCGCCTCCGCGTATGCCTTCTACGTCGCCACAGTTGAGAGGATGGGGATAGTGGACGAGAACGGGACCATTTTGGTGGACTTCAAATCGGCGATTTCGACCTAAATTAGGGCAATGATGCGGGCAATTTCACTCATGAGGTGGAGAATTCGATTCCTGGCAGTGGTGATGGTAATAGCCAGTAGGTTAGCGAGGAGAAGAAGGTGTCGCTGCTGGTGGCCGACGTCAGTGTTGGTGGGGGCAGCTACTCGGGCACCTATTCCGATTTCAATCCAATCTCACCCCTTTCTCCCATCAATCACCAGCATCTCAATCTCCCCTTTCACTCCCAGCCTAACCCTAGAAACAATTCCAATTCCAATCCAGTTTCAGTTTCAATTTCAAATTCCGATCTAAATTCATCCCCAAATTACCTCAATTTAGGATCTAAACTCATTCCCCAAATTACCTAAATCCAGAACAAGTAGCTCTTAGATTGTTCGGAATGAGTGGAAAGGGGAAGATTAGATTGATCGAGGGAAAGGGGATGTTTGCTGCTTCACAATATAGAAAGGGGTTGTTTTCTCGGATCAAAAAAAAAGAGAAAGGGGTTGTTTGCTGCTTCACAATATAGAAAGGGGTAGTCTTCTTGCTCTCTCTCTCTTCGATCAATCTAATCAAAAAACAAAAAGAGAAAGTGTTTTGTCCTTTCTTTTTCTTTTACTGTATTTACCTTTTCATTTATTTAACGGAAGGTTAACGTTTTTCTTTAATATTTAACAGGAGGGGCACAACGCGAAATATTTCAAAAACTCAGGGGTACCACGCGAAATATGTAAAAGAGTTGTATACCTCGCGAAAATTGCAATACCTCAGGGGTACCTCGCGAAATTTCCGTTATTTTAATTAATTCGCAACTAGGGTTTATTTCCGTCTTTCATATTTAATATGTTGTAGCCCTGGAAAGGACACTATTCAATTATCTATTTTCCAATTACTCAGAGAAATCCTTTCTCTTCCCGGTGGATTCCAGTTTATCAGTTCTAGGGTTTCGTCGCTTGCGAAACCTCCATTACAAATCTCGTGCTTGCGAGGTTTAGGCTTCCGTTCTGCGTCAGAAGAAAGGATAAAAGAACCCACGAGCCGGGTAAAGCTCTAATTCGTATCATCAGGGCTCGGGTGTTCAAGAGATCGAAGCATTGTTGTCGAGCTCAACGACCTTCTCGGTGGTGTCTAGCCCGTCACCACTCACAGAAAAATAGCCTAGTTGATGGAAGAGGACCACTGTTGTTAATAAATGATAGAGTTGGGACTCAAAACGATTAAAATGGACAATTATACTTAGGGCCTGTTTGTTTGGAGGAAGGGAAAGGAAAGTAAAGGAAACATTTCAAGAGAAGGGAAAGGAAAGGAAAAGGGTTAAACTCCAATTTTGTTTGGTTAATTTAAGAAGGAAATCATTGCTTTCTTCGTTACCTTTTTATGTGTTTGGTTGATTTAAGGAAAGGAATGAAAACAAACAATAAGACTTTTGCATTTTTTTTTATTGTTTCCTAATATTATTGCAAAATCATATAACAAGGATGAACAAATATAATAAACTCATATAAAATCACTTGAAATCCAAATAGTCATAATTCCACACAGTCAGAAATCCATATAGCCAGAAACACCACTTTGCACTAAAAAAAGAAGAAGTTATAACCACGTTCAAAAAGACATAAAGAAGGTAGACTACGTGAAGTCATAAACACCACTTTGCAATAAAACAAAAGTTACAACCACATATATAAAATCCACACGATCGGCTCCTCTTCTTGAGCAAGTCGATCACATATTGCCTCCTTAAACCGTTGTTAGCCTCAAAAGAATATATGAAGTTTATGTTCCTCTCCCGTCAATATCGTTGCTACCTACATATTTCAAAGGTATATTGGTTATGGACGATAAATAAATTATTTAAATGAAATTTTGTTCAATTTCAAGTATATACGCCATATATATATAAACTACACAACCATTCATGTAGAATAAATGAAACAAACAGGATAGCTAATGCAGGAGAGTACAAGTAAGAACAATAAATTAATCCAAATATTAGTTGCAATAAATAAATAAAAATTGAAAGATGATCATGCAGATTCATACATACATGTATAAATCTAGAAGCACATCAGAAAAGTGGAAAGTGGCAAATCAGAAAAGCCAAAGTCTGATATTGACAGCTTTAAAAACATCACCCAATGTCAAGCCTTCAAAACTACAACTTGGTGAGAGATACTTTTGGGACTATAACCTAGAGCTATTCCCTTGCCTTGCAACGCGATCTGTGGGTGGTGAATGCAGAGCTGGGATAGATCTGAAAACACCACAACCCCATACCTAGTTAACTACTTAACTACTCTCTTCTTTGAGATTCAATAGATATTGGGAGACCTACCAAAATTCCCAAGTTGATTATCAGTTCATAAGAATGGCCAGAAAGCGTGCATTGCTTCTCTACATTATAATCCTAGGAGTCATCGGCCTGCAACAGTACCGGGCTTCAATCTTTACCTTCATCTAACAATACCCATTTTAATATTATACATGTATAAGCAGAACTCATTTCTCGATATCAAGCTGATCGAAGATTGTTGCAAGCAACTACTAGAAGTATAATCAAGCTGGTGTACATCAGAAAGCAAGAGCAAATGGATACTTGACGATTTTAACTTGTACAAATTCAGTTTTCATTAGCACTAGATTCATACATACATGTATAAATCTAGAAGCACATAGAAAAGTGGGAAGCACATTCACCTAAAATTGATGAGTGAGAAGCAGAACCACTCTTACCTAACCTTGACTACACAACCATTCATGTATAATAAATTAAAAAAATATTAAACAAACAGGATACATAGCTGCTATCTTTCCAAATCAAGAGACAACATCAAGGCATTCACAAATCACCCAATTTTCATTTCAATCAGTTTGTAATTCATGTAAATTTCCAAAATAGTGCTTGTCACTCATCTACTGTCATTAAAAATAAGAATGATGTTAAACAAATAGTAAAAATACCAGGAAGCTGAAATGAAATAATATTTAAAGATGATTTGTGCATTCAAAATATGATTTATGCACATAATATTTAAAGATGTATCAGGTCTTATGTGTATCTAAGGAACTTTTTTACTTCGAAATAGAAGCACTATTGAATTACACAGGTTGACTAGAAGCACATTTTTCACTTCAAAATGACAAAATAATAGAAATAACAAGTTGACATTGCAACATAGGCATACTAAAGAGTCATACATCAATAAATTCCAATTCATTACTTGAAAAAAAAATAATCCAGTTCACATAGCATAGAGATGACATCTACCTGAAATCAAATCTCAAATGGAGGAGAAGCAACAAAATAGAAGAAACACCGAATGTGTGAAGCAATCAGACCCTAATTCCTCCCTGTATAAAGTAGAAATTTTAGGGTTTTAGGAAAGGGGAAGCTATCTGTACAATTGAATAACAATAATCAAAGATAAGCATAATCACAATGTGAAAGATATTACCAGTTGTGATTTAACCAAGAGCAACAAATGAGAGAAGGGAGAGATCGAAGATGGAGAGAGCCGATAAGCCAACGAGGGGATGAACCGAGAGCATCTGAGAGATACAGAAGCCACGACCAACTGCGAGAGATCGAAACCAAGAGCAATTGAGAGAGATCGAAACCAAGAGCAACCGAGAGAGATTGAAACCAAGAGCAACTGGGAGACGATATTACCTGTGATTTAACAAAGAGCAACGGAGAGAGATCGAAGCCAACAATTGAGACAGCGATAAGCCTAGTGAGACAGAGAGGGGATGAACGATTAGGAAAATCGTGGGAGCAACGGCATTGGAGAGAGGATTGCGAGGTCGAAGGCGCCTAGCGACCTTGAGGAAGAACGTCGCCTGACTCGCCCATCGGGGGATCTCGAGATAGAGAGACGAGAGATTGGGACGAGAATCCCTGATTTTTTTAGGGGTAACAGGTTGGGTGAACCGAATAACCTTCAGAAAGAAATCAAACCTTTGAAGATAACAAACAAACAAGTCCAAAGGTAAAGGCGCTTTATCATTCCTTTGTTGGGCTAAAAATTGAGAAAATAATTTGTTGGGAGAACCAAAATTAACTTAATTCCAAACCAAGATCATAATAGGTGTTGCAATTGAAATAGAAGACAAATGTACTTGTTATGTCTTGTTGAATCAGATCCATAAAAAAAAAAAAAAGAGGTTATCTCATAAGCACCAAAGTACGGAAACCCAATAGGGATGGTTGTCTTGTTCAAGACAAAACGCAGATTGGATTCAGCAACACTAATTCCAAATTCAATACAGTAAGAACTTAAGTAAATCAAAATCTCTAATCGAATCCAACTCGTGAACAAAACAAAGCCATCAATTCTAAAAATCACGAATATTCTCTCCAGTCGAACTCCTCACATAAAAAATTGAAAAGCGTCGGCGATGTTCATCATAAGCTTGGACCACGCACTCCATAGTTCCAATGGTAGCTAAAACAACCAAGTTGTTGTAAGTTGGATAGGGTGGCAGGGTCATTCCATTGGAGCGATTCCCACCACCCTCTAGGGATATTACGAGCTGACAATTTGGGAAAAGGACCAATTGCTGACAGACTTGGGACTAAAATTGGACAGTTCTCCAACTCTGGCTGGATTTTGTGCATTCTCGCTCTAATTGATACTTGTTGTAGGGAGTTGCAGACAATGGTCTTCCTACTGATGCTCCTCAGTTTTGGTAAATCATACAAGTTCAGTTCCTCCAACTTTGGCAAATGGATTTGGTCGTCTCCTGCTTCATCCTCCGCTCCAAATATTTCTTCCATTTCTTTGCAACTATAAATATAAATTGTTTCCAAAGAGGACAGGTTGCGACTTAGTATCCCTATCTTCTTCATCTTTTCGAAATCAAACAAGTGCAAAGATTCAAGATGAGGAAAGAATACTTCACAATTGCCCCATATGCTCCTCAGTTCTGGCATATCCTTCAACTTCAAAGAACGCAACCTCGGCAGTTTAACTGTTCCCCCCCTTTCCGTTGCAAATATTTCTTCCATTTGTTCACAATATGCTATTCTAATCTCCTCCAAATTGGGTAGGTCAAGGTTCAACATCCACAACTTCTTCAACTTTCGGCATCTGTGAATTTTCAACACTCTGAGACCCGAAAAGGAGATGTATGGATACACCACATCCTCTCTAATTAGGCCACTAAACTCATCTAGATTTTTAAGCACTAAAGTCCGTATGCATTGAAGGGGTTTTGTCCACCACTCTGGAATTATGCACTCACAATCATGGGCGGTGCACCAAATATCTAAATCAGTAGTTACATCACCCAGCGAAGGCAAATCACCAAGCAAGCTCCCGCCACCAAAGCTGCACTCCCTGAACTCAAGTCTACTCACATTCTGTGGAAGCAATAAACACTCTTCTCCTCTTGACACACCATTCCAGCATATGGCCTTAATTAATTCTGGACCATCTTCCTCATAAAGTTCATGACAATTGGTCCCAAAATGTGAATGCCCAACAGAAACATGATAAGTTTCTAATTGATTAAACCAACCGAAACCAACACATCGACTGAACTCACTAACATCTTTAAAATGAACCCCACTTAGATTCTTCATATGCTTCAACCCTGTCAATTCCTCTACTGGAACAATAAAATCGTAATTGCCCAAAAATGTCTCAAGGTTCAGGAGTTTTATAATTACCCCTCTGTGTAGGCTTTTTATTTTAGTCCCTTGAAGATCTAGCTGCTCTAGGCTTGCTAGTTCTTCCATCCCCTCTGGCAATGTCTCCACATTCTGACAGCCACTTAGATTCAAATTTCTCAGTTTTGTAACTTTTGCCAATGAAGGAATAAAGCGCAAACAGTAGCAGCCATCAAGATTCAAACTAGTGAGATTGCACAGGTCAGAACCAAAAGCAGGCAATACCTCCACATTTGTATGTGACAAATCAAGGTACTCTAGGCTTGCTAGTTCTTCCATACCCTCTGGCAATTCCCTCATGGATTCGCACCAACCTAAGTTCAACTCTCTTAACTTTGTAAGTTTTTCCAATGAAGGAATGAAGCGCAACTGTCTGCAAGCACAAAGTATCAAACTGGTAAGATTGCACAGGTCAGAAACAGAAGTAGGCAATACCTCCACTCCAATACCTGACAAATCAACAACTTTGAGGCTGATCATTTTCACAAAGAAAGAATCCGATATAGTCTTCACGCAATCATCTCGAATGAACAACACTGAAATATTTGGAAAATCAGGCATCATATCTTTAATATGATCCATCCTATTGTGCAATAAAGACACCCACTTCAAATCCTTTTTAATCCATTCTTCCTTTCCAAGTATCTCCTTCAAACTTTTATTCTCTATTACCATGGCAGTGGATGTGGAGCCCATTATTCTAATTGCCATGTCTCTCACTAAATCATGCATCTTTACACATCTCTCACCCCATGCGCCTTCTGCACATTCCAACATTGATGCATTCTCCAGAACATTCAATACAGCATGTCCCTCATCTATGCTTTCCTTTCTATTGGTTCCATCTAACAACCCCAATGCAATGAACTTCCTGATCAATTCCTCCCTCTCTATCTCGTCATCTTCAGGATATAAAGCACAGTACAAGAAACACTTCCGATACTTTTCCTTTTTTAAGTGATCGTAGCTATACTTCAATATTCTGAATACCTTGTTTTCCATATCATGTGAACTGCTACAAGGATTTTGTAGTTCTCTCAGTGCATCCCTCCACACATGTACATCAATTTCTCCCCTCATGGATCGAGCCATCGTGACAATTCCGAGTGGTAACCCAGCACATTCTTCAGCTATTGAAGCGGCGGTGACCTTCACTTCATCAGGAAGTGTTTCAAAATTACCAAGTTGCTTCTTGAACAAATCCCAAGATTCGTCAGTTGAAAGAGGTTTCATTTGAACTAGGCAACACTTCATTTTGAGACATACACGTTTGTCCCGAGTAGTGATGAGCAACTTGCATCCATCGCCACCTTCCACCGACACTCCAACCTCTTCCATTGCGATATCCTCCCATACATCATCAAGGATTAGTAGAGAATTCTCTCTCTTTGCTAGAGCCTCCTTCAACTCGGCTGCTCTCTTCATCTCATCTTTATATTTCAGAGAATGTCCAAATGCTTCAGCAATGTCACTCTGCAACTTAAGGACACTGGTCTCTCGAGATACAGTGACATAATAAACATGTTTGAAAACACGTTTCTTATCCTTAATCTCATTGTTGATGTGCGCTGCCAAGGTCGTTTTGCCCACTCCACCGATACCAACGATAGCAACCCTCATTTCACCTCTTTCAAAACAACTCCAAACTTCATCCCGAACCCTTGAGGGAGTGGAACCTTCCATTTTCCATGTCACTAATTCAAGGCCTTCGGGTTTGACATCAAGCAAAATTCCTCTGGGAAACTCACTCTGTTTTAACAATTGTTCAACGCTTTCCACCATCTCTTGAAGCTTCTTCGACAATCGATCGCGATCATAGAAGCTGACTTGTTCAACTTCTGTTTCAATACTCTGAACTTGTTGTTTAATATTGCTCACTTTTTGGAGCCATAAATTGACTTCATCCTTTCTTTTCTTTCCGCCTTGAAGCTCTTCATTTTGTACTTCACTCTGAATGTCATCTGCCTTAGTGTTTAGTTGTTGCATCATATCTTTGAGGCATTCTAGCTCCTCGCGTAAGCGGGAGTTGTTAGTTGAAGAGAAAAGTACCATAGACATCTAACAAAAATAGTGTGTGTTAATATATATACTGCAGGATATAGATATATAATAGCAACACTTTTGTCCCAAATATACAATTCAAGTAAGAAACAGTCTGTCGTCAGAAATATACATTCAGAAATATGATGGTAGCTAGCTACTTGTTGACAAAAATGCAGCCTCTTTTATATGCAGTTTATGCTTTTATATATAGTCTGTCGTCAGAAATATGATGGTATCTGCAGATCTAATCACAGAGAACATTTACCTTATACCTCTGTTTCCCTAATGTTGTGATAAAAATGCAGCCTCTTTTATAATCCATATATATTTTATGCCTTTTGCAATTAAGTCATGTTTTGATAAGACAAGATCAGGAAACTTGTAGATCTGCAGATAGCATGTGAGACCGATCCTAATTAAAACTGAATGTTGGTGAATGGATTAACTCTAGATATATTCATTTTTATACACACGATTTACTGGATATAGGTTGAATTGGAGAAGTGAGTAATGAAAGACGAATTGAACAAACCATGGATGTTAAGATGTAGCTTAAAGAAGCATACATAGTATACGTACCTTGAGCTTGTGTAGTCGTCGGGAGGTTGGATCTGAGAGTATGTGGGATGGATTAATTGAAGGAGCAACACAAGGCAGCAAAGCAATGACAGACAGCCCGAGCGAGCGAGGAAGCTAGAGAGCTGAATTAGGTCAATCAGAAACCTTGAGATGGTATCTAGCTTCTTCAAGGAAAGAAGTCAGGCCATGGAAAGCTACCAGTCAAATACTCGATCGGATAAACCACACAGTCAACCCAGTCAACCCTACCTAATATATTTGTCCATCAGTCATTATAAAACATTGACCAAATTGCATAAAATCACTCTTTAAATACATTCATTTGCTAAAAACCACCTCTTAATTGATATTTTCAGAAAACCACCCTGTAAATGACTTTTTTCATCAATCATCACAATCATTGTGATTTCTAGGAAATTATTGACATTATTTTCTCTTTTTAAATGAATGATAAAATGGTGTCAACTTCTACAAAATTGTTTTTAATTCTCCATTAGATTATAAAACTCTCCTAGTCATGCCTACCTAGCTACTATGTTTTGAAGTATTAATAAGCTTTTTTTTTTTTCTTTCTTTAAAAATTGTCAGTTAAAACCACAAAAACTTGTTTCGGTTTTTAAACTTTTGTAAAAAAATTGAAGATTGAAACCATTCCAAACAAGTCCAAGTTGTTTAGATGATATTCTAGATAAGTTTAAGGTACCGCCATTACAGCATCACATGTATTGAACTCGTACAAATTCAGAGAGGATTAGGTGCTGTCTAAAATGCAAAAGAGGAGATTATTGTGATGAAGAACCAAAAGATGACCCTTTAAAATTACACTGCATGCTAGAGAGATCATTGGTTGAAGTTATAGGCATCCACATCATTTACAAGTTAGTTAAGTAGTCTGTTGGCCCTGACACTACCACAAGTTTATGTCTTTAAAAATAGATCTTGCCATTCCCAGTTGCATCCAGCAAAATGGTAATAACCGGGTCTTCCATGAGTGATGGCATCCTTATTTGCGTTATACCTCCCAATGACACATAATTTTATTTACCCACAGTCCTGGAAGGCCAAGGACTAGGAGACACTAGACCTCTTAATACTGGAATACCTCCATTTTGAAAATGATGACTGCTATATTCTCCTTGCTTATAGAAGCAAAGAGGTCAAACAATGAAATTAAAACTGCTTCCTGGGGTCACCTATTGTCTGTTCTTGTAGAACCAATTTACTCCTCATTTGGCGAACAACATTGCTGGGGGAACTAATATCCATAGATAGGAAGCTGTCTCCAAATCCGTTCCAAGTGTTACTACATTGAACCACCTAAAAACTTGTGGGCGAATTTACTTTAGCATACATTTATTTGAAATATTCATAAATCATGTTGACTTGATGATGAAACTCCTGTTTGTTTGTCTAGGATGACAACTTTTATAATTAAGCTTCAATCTAGGCAGTTTAACATGTCTAGCTGTTTAGTATTCATAGCTTATCAGTCTGGCATGTAATAAGAGTAATATAGTTTTACATGTCGTGTTATCTATTCACATGATACTAAGTGAGAAACCCACACATCATTTAACCAAAGCATTATTAGTGTTAGGCTCGTCCCACTTTAAGCCTCTTATGTAATTCTTATATATGTTTTTGGTACTTAGGGAGAAATGTGTATGTATGTCAAATATGTACACGGATCTGATGGAATTGGATTGGGCTTGAGCCCAATCTGATCTCAGTCCGGCCCAAGCAGCTCTCTCAGTCCATGAACTCGGACTTCTGACCGTTGGAGGTTAAGCTACGTCGTTTCATGTAGTGCTCGACTTTATGAGGGTTCCAGAACCCTAATTGTTGGGTAAGAGAGAGAGAAAGCTGAGAGCAGCTACTGGTTTCCTCCCTTGTCTCCTGAGCTCTGTTAGGGTTTCCTTCCCTTGTGCTCTTGAGCGTAGGTAGAGCTCCCTTCACATCCAAAAACTGAGATCCTGAGAGCTTGTGAGACTTGAAGCTTCGATTGCCCTTCGGTTCTGTCCTTGGTGACTGGTTCCTAGTTGAGGCTATCGTTTTCTTCACTTCTTACTAATCTGATTGTAAACTTCGTTTGATCGATTAAAACAAGCTCTGTCTCTATGTTTTGTGTTTGAATCTCTCTCTACTTCATTCCGTTATTTCAATTTGGTATCAGAGCTAGGGTTAGGGTTTGCGAGTTTTTCGGATTCGTTGAAGCTTCTGGAGTTTCCCATCTCCTTAGGCTCCGATTCAGAAAACACTTTGCGTCTGTTGAAGTTTTCGAGGATCTTCATCCTCGGCGACTCCAGATCTGCAAAGTCCTTAGAGTTTTCTTCGAAAATTACTCGATTCCATTGAAGTCTTTTGGAGCTTTGCTCTCCTCTTGCTCAAATCTGTAGATCTTGAGGCTGTGTGAGGACTCTGGATCTAGGGTTTCAAGAAACTCAAAAGTCTCGAGTTTGTTTGCTTGGATTTAAGCTTTTGTGGCCTAGATCTAAACAAATCAGAGGCATAGCAAGAAGTTGTCAGAGAATCTCCTCTTCTGACAACTCCCCTTTCAGTTCCCGCTGGCTCCCTATTGTGACGTTTGATAAATCTAAACTAGCAGCTCAATTTTCTGCTTGGTTGAGATTTTCAGGGGCACAGTTGAGATTCAAATCCTTAGCTAAAGAGCTGTAGGATTTGAGTTCTCACCCTTGTTAAGATATCTGTTTAAGAGATTCAAACCCTTAGCCAAAGAGCTGTAGGGTTTGAGTGCTCACATTACTTAGATATCTACTGATTTGTTCACTTGTTTTCTTAGGTACTTGATTTAATCTCATGGGTGATAACTCTTATCGTATCAAACCCTTTGATGGCACAACTGACTTTGCCATGTGGCAAGTTAAGATGAAAGCTATCCTGATAAAGGAGAAGTGCTGGAAAGCAGTTGCTGATGAGCTTCCTGCTGAAATGTCCGAAGAGGCTAAGAAAGAACTTGACCTCATTGCACACAGTGAGATCATGATTCGTATATCAGATGAGGTAGCCAGACAGGTAGTAACTTGTGAGACTTCTGTGTCTTTATGGAAAGCTTTGAAAGATCTTTATCAGGTTAAAACTCTGTCTAGTAGAATATCTTTGCTGTGTCGTATTTTCAATTTTAAAATGGATGCTTCTGTGTCTTTGGATGATAATCTGGATAGATTTCTTAGGATGACACAAGAGCTTGAACGTTATGATGATAAAATTGATGATACTCACCAAGCTGTTATTCTGCTTAATGCTTTGCCATCTCAGTTTGATACTTTTAAGGATGTTATACAGTTTAGTAATGAGTCCTTGACTAAGAAAAGAATTGTTGAGGCTATTGCTCAAAAAAATGAGGTTATCAAAGTGTTCAAAGTGAAAGGTGAAAAATCTGAAAAACCGAACTCAAAACCTGATGTGCTTTTTACTAAGGGTGGCAACAAAAACAGAAAAAGAAACAAGAAAAAGGATAAAGAAAAAACTCCTGAACCTGGAAAGAAGCATTGTACCTATTGCAAGAAAAATAACCATGTTATTTCTGATTGTTATAAGAAAAGAGATGATGATCAAAAGAAATTGCAAACTGGTACTTCTGCAGTGCTTGATTCTGGCTTGTTATATTCTGATGAGTTGCTTATGGTTGCCTATGATGATTCATCTGATGCTTGGTTGCTTGATTCTGGATGTACTATGCATGTCACTCCTCATAAGCATTACTTTGATTATCTTGATGAATCTGTTAGTGGCATGGTTAGACTTGGTGATCATTCTGAACTTGCTATTAGAGGTATATGCAACATTCCTTTTAAAATGCATGATGGGGTTGTTAGGGTCCTTCAACAGGTAAGGTGGGTACCTGATATGAAGAGAAACTTGCTGTCTGAATCTATGTTTGATGACCTTGACTATGATATTAACATTAAAAGAGGAATTAGAACTGTTTCTAGGAATGGTTAAATTCTCATCAAAAGTGTTAAGAAGCATGGTCTTTATCATATCATTGGAAATCCTGTACTACATGGTATGTCTTTATCTGTTGAGTCTTCTTTTGCATCCATGAACATGAATGATACTCTGATTTGGCATGCTAGACTTGGTCATATAGGGAACAAAGGTTTACATTATCTGTTCAAACAAGGACTCTTTGAAGGCAAACCCTCTGATTTGAAAAACTGTGAAAGCTGTATTTTTGGTAAGCATGCAAAAGAATGTTTTAAAAAATCAGACTTTGTTGGTAAAAGACCTTTAGATTATGTGCATGCAGACCTATGGGGACCTGCCCAGGTTGATACTGTTGGTGGGAGGAAGTACTTCCTCTCACTAATAGATCACCACTCCAGGAAGGTTTGGGTGCACTTACTAAAGGCCAAAAGTGACACTTTTGAGGTTTTCAAAGTTTGGAAAAACAAAACAGAGGGTCAAACTGCTTTCAAATTGAGATGCCTTAGAACAGATAATGGACTTGAGTTCTGTAACAAGTTATTTGATGATTTCTGCAATGATCATGGTATTATAAGGCATCTTACTGTTCCAGGCACCCCCCAACAGAATGGAACTGCAGAGAGAATGAACAGGACACTGCTTGAAAAAGCCAGGTGTATGCTCATTAGCTCTGGCATGAAGCCATCTCTGTGGGGGGAAGTTGTAACGACTGCTGCTTATTTGATCAACAGATCACCCTCAACTGCCATTGGTTTCAAGACTCCATATGAGATGTGGTCTGGAATCAAGCCAAATATTTCACACTTAAGGCCTTTTGGATGCACTGCCTATGCTCATCAGAGCATAGGGAAGTTGCAACCAAGGTCTCTAAAGTGTGTTATGTTAGGGTATCCTGAGGGTGTGAAGGGTTATAAATTACTTGTGATCCAACCTGGAGGTTACAAGGTAATTGTCAGCAGAGATGTCAAATTTATTGAAACTGAGTTCCATTTTAAGACTGTGCATTCTTCTGTTGCTCATGAACTAACCCCTGCAGCTCAGTTTTATGTCCCCACCTCACAAGGTGGGGCTCCTGACAATGAGTTTGACACTGGTATCCCACATGAGTCATCTGACTCTACATCTAGTAGCAGCAATAATCAGATTCCAGAGCCTCATGGCTCAAACTCAAGTACTGAAGATCATTTGCCTCACCAATCAGGTGGGGGGGGGGGGGGGGGGGGGGGTAAGCTCATCTACCTCTATCTCCTCAAATCAAAGCTCCTCTTCTTCTTCTACCCATTCTTCTTCTGATGATGATGAATTTGTTGATCCTCTTGCTGATATTGATGATGCTTTGTCTGAGGCTTCTATTGAAACCGATCATGAGCATGAAAATTTTGATGAAGTGCCTGACTTGACCAATTATCAGTTAACAAGAGATAGATCACCTAGGGTTAGAATACCAAACAGAAAGTATTTTGATAATGAGGTTGATTTAGCTTTTGTTGTTGCTGAGGCTGTTGATTCTTACACTCCTGATTTGTTTGAGCATGATATGAAATGTGTGAATTCTGATAAATGGTTGCTTGCTATGAAAGAGGAAATAAACTCCATGATAGCCAACAAAACCTGGATCCTTGTTCCTAAACCAAACAAGGCCAGATTGATTGGCTGTAAATGGGTTTATAAGCTCAAAAATAGTGTGAATCCGGGTGGCCAACCTAGCTATAAGGCAAGGTTGGTAGCCAAGGGGTTCACACAGAAACCTGGGATTGTCTAAAATGATATTTTTGCTCCTGTTGTTAAGTATAAAACTCTGAGATTATTGCTTGCTGTTGCTGCTGTTTATGATTATGAGATTGAACAAATGGATGTTAGAACTGCCTTCCTTCATGGTGATTTAGATGAACAAATCTATATGAGACAACCTAAAGGATTTGAGGACAAATCTAAACCTGATCATGTTTGCTTGCTTAAGAAATCATTGTATGGTTTAAAACAGTCTCCTAGGCAGTGGAACAAGAAATTTGATAATTGCATGATCAAACTTGGCTTTAAAATCAACAGCTATGATCCATGTTTATACTTGCTTGGTGCTAAATCTGTGTCTCTCTTGTATGTCTTGCTTTATGTTGATGACATCCTCATTATATGCAAGTCTAAGGCAAAAATATCTGATGTTAAGGCTTCACTTAGGAAATCTTTTGACATGAAGGATCTGGGCCCTGCCCAGAAAATTCTTGGAGTAAAGATTTCCAGAGATAGAGCAAAACATCAGATTTTTCTGTCACAAAAGGACTATTTGATGAAAGTCCTTGAAAGGTTCAATTTCTCAAAAGTCAAGCCTGCTCCTATACCCTTAGGAGGGCACCTTGATCTCACAAGATCTGAGGTGCCACTAAGGAAGGAGGAGGAAGACTATATGAGGAATGTACCTTATGATGCTGCAGTGGGATCTGTGATGTATGCAATGATTTGTACTAGACCTGACCTTGCCTTTGCAGTGAGTGTACTCAGCAGGTATATGTCCAATCCTTCGGAGAAACACTGGACAACCATGAAGTTTCTCTTGAGATATATTGCAGGAACTCTGGACATCTGTCTGGTCTATGGTTTGCACACTTCTCCCTCTGAGCTATTTGGTTTTGTGGACTCTGATTATGCAGGTAACAAAGACAACAGGAAATCCACCACCTCCTTTATGTATACTTGGTGTGGCAATTGCATATCTTGGAAGGCACAATTGCAGCCAATTGCTGCTCTTTCCTCAATAGAGGCAGAGTACATTGCTGCAACTGAAGCTTCCAAGGAAGCAATTTGGCTGCAAAATATACTTAAGAAGGTGGAAAGGAAACCTTGTAAGGCTGTGTTGCACATGGACAGTCAGAGTGCACTTTACCTGTGCAAGGATCCTGTCTATCATGAGAGGACCAAGCACATTGACGTTAGATACCATTTCATTCGTGTTTTGGTAGCTAAAAACCTTCTTCTTGTCAAAAAGATTGATGGAAAGATCAACCCTGCTGATTTTGGTACTAAGATTGTAACCACTGATAAGTTCATCTTTTGTAGGGAGTTTCTGCACTTGATCAATGTCAACTGATGCTGAGAAGGAGTATGTCTAGCCGATGATGGAAAAGGAATAAATCCAGTTCACACTACAACAAGGCAGTTTTACGATATGTGTAAACATAGAATTAGGAGGGCAATTGTTAGGCTCGTCCCACTTTAAGCCTCTTATGTAATTCTTATGTTTTTGGTACTTAGGGAGAAATGTGTATGTATGTAAAATATGTACACAGGATCTGATGGAATTGGATTGGGCTTGAGCCCAATCTGATCTCAGTCCGGCCCAAGCAGCTCTCTCAGTCCATGAACTCGGACTTCTGACCGTTGGAGGTTAAGCTACGTCGTTTCATGTAGTGCTCAACTTTATGAGGGTTCCAGAACCCTAATTGTCGGGTAAGAGAGAGAGAAAGCTGAGAGCAGCTACTGGTTTCCTCCCTTGTCTCCTGAGCTCTGTTAGGGTTTCCTTCCCTTGTGCTCTTGAGCGTAGGTAGAGCTCCCTTCACATCCAAAAACTGAGATCCTGAGAGCTTGTGAGACTTGAAGCTTTGATTGCCCTTCGGTTCTGTCCTTGGTGACTGGTTCCTAGTTGAGGCTATCATTTTCTTCACTTCTTACTAATCTGATTGTAGACTTCGTTTGATCGATTAATACAAGCTCTGTCTCTATGTTTTGTGTTTGAATCTCTCTCTACTTCATTCCGTTATTTCAATTAGCTAGCAATCAAACTAAGTCTAGTCAAACATTAAAAAAACAAGCAAAAACATGTTATTTCTCAAAACTCAAGTGGTACTCCGTGTGGAAGGTAAAAGCATCTCCACGTGAACCTAGTTTTGAAACCAATAAGCCTAAAATCCTGTAACTGAGATTGGTAATTTATAAACTGAATCCAATACCTTTTGAAGTCACCTTCGAAGTGGGTTATTGCTTCATATTCAGCAACTTAAGATTCAAAAAAATATTTGAGAATTTCAATTTTAAAGTAAAAATACATTGTGTTATTCAAATCGAAACTTTAATAGTTATGTTAAACTCGCCAAGCAATCAAGGAGATGCATTGCATATATAGTCTGGTCTATATGTGCTGATTTATTACTGAGTAACATGTAAATGGTAGTAATTATTCATGCATTTTATGAGCAGTCATGTACGATGAAGGAAAGTGGGTTACCACCCCTGCACCCTTTCCCTTTTTATTTGGATTAAATCTTGGATTGATATGCCACCAAATTTTTGTGTGGTTCTTTAACTATGTTAGTGCTCGCTCAAATATTGATATGTTGCTCCTTGCAGTTTTACAAAGCTCAGAGGAATGTAGTTCTGTGTGTTTCAGCCTGCCTTCTATATTGGTATATCTCCATCTAACAATATATAAACTCTTTGTCCACTGCATGAAGTTTTCATTCTTTGTATTTATGTTGTATGATGCCGAAAATTTGTAGGTGTGTATATCGCATTTGCAAATTTAACAAGGAAATTGAGAGGTTGGAGGCGGTTGAAAAGAGGTACAAGAAGCTGTAATGTACTCGCTCTAGGGGCCTGAGTTTGTTGTATGTGACAGGAATCACAAATGAACTTCTGTTGTTGTAAAGAAGTTAAACTTCCTTGTACTTGACAGTTTGAGGTTTGAGATGCTATTTATGTTGAAATATAGACTATGAATGTTACTACATACGATGTTTACCTCTACCCGGAACTATGAATGTTACTAGATACGGTGTTTACCTATACCTGGGACTCAGAGACAAGGATCAGTATCATGTTGTTGATGAGATAGTGTGATGAATTTTTTTTGATTGAATCTGTGCGGAACAGTGCTTTTAACGCTATTCTGTATGGTAAAGTTGGAAAATCAAACATGTAAGTTGTAACCCCAAGTGTTGCATGATACAAGCATCCATCAATCCTTGGGTGTGAACTGCATGTTTGATTATAACCCAAAAATGATCTATTCTCGTCCACGTTTGACAATTCCTGTTAAATTGCGGTGGGTAATATCCAACGTGGGGGGCCACGCACGCCCAAGCGCATCACGCGCACCAACCAAGCCGAGCACACAAGCCGAGTGGGGTTCCATCCTAAAACCAATTAGTGTTAGGTGGGGTAGCCCACCGGCTTATATGCAAGGCTTGGATCCAATTTTTAATCAATGTGGGACATTCCCACAACTCATATTCTTCACACACCCCCCTCAAGCGCAACTGCCTAGCCACGCAATATTGCCAGTTGCGATTGACGACATAACGCCTTAAGGCCGGCTAGCCAATTAGACCAGGAACCCAAACCACACCGCATCCAGTCGAACCTCGGCTCTGATACCATGTGAAAATATGCTATGAAAATGTAATCAATCAAGCAAAATGAGCTAGAAAACATGAAAAACAGGCCATCACAAGGCACTGTTTCATTAGCTAAGAAAGGAATGTAATATGGTTTGTCATAGCCTTCATGAATACGGCTACAATCCCCAAAACCCTACTAAATGGGGAGGAAAGAAAGCAACCTTATATAGTAGGTTTCTACACTAACATGTGCACAGCACATGAGGCCACAGAATTGGACAAGAGCCCTTATTACATAAGACGACAAGAGTTCTGTAAATGTAGAGAAAATGCAGCTGAAATGAAGCTCAAATTAAGCTAAGGAAGGAAGAGAAATGTGGTCCAATGTGAGGACCACAAGGACCACATGTGCAGCTGTATGTGAATGCATCATATGCTGTATTGCATTTTCTGCATTCATATATGCATATAATCTTCATAACTGCATAACTTTGTTCCTAGAGTCAATCTCATTGATCTTTCTCTTTAGATTACAAGTGCATGTAGCAGCAGCAACACATGTACACTCAGGCATACACTCTATAACTTACAGTTCATCCCAATGGCGCTTAAAGAGATTATACAGATCTGCTAAATTCATGTTGCCTTGGACTATATTCCCAAGTTTCTTTCTGATTTGGAAAATGAGTGGAGCATTGGTCTGACCAAACCTTTCCAGAATTTCATCCCAAATAGCCTTAAAAGAATCCATAAACACAAATCCTTCTGCAATACTTTTAGTCATAGAATTAACAAGCCAACATCTCACCATGTAGTCAGCCCTTACCCACCTTTCCAGATCTGCAGATCCAGCAGCAGGTCTTGCACAAGACCCATTAATAAATCCAAGCTTGCACTTGGCTCCCAAAGCCATCATCACTCCACGGCTCCATGTCATATAATTCCCTCCATCAAAAGGAATTGCAACCAGCTGTGCACCTGGATGATCAGAGTTAGAAAGGGACAAAGGATCCGCCAGATTAACCTGAGTGCTCATATCTTCAGATGATCTTTCACCAGAGTTTAAATCACTGCTTACAGTGAACATAAACACACAAATATACTTAAGAAAAAGCAAATATCAGATAGAAGAAGCGACTGCAGCTTTGATACCATGTTAAATTACGGTGGGTAATATCCGACGTGGGGGGTCATGCACGCCCAAGCGCATCACGAGCACCAACCAAGCCGAGCACACAAGCCGAGTGGGGTTCTATTCTAAAACCAATTGGTGTTAGGTAGGGTAGCCCACCGGCTTATATGTAAGACTTGGATCCAATTTTTAATCAATGTGGAACACTCCCACAACTCATATTCTTCACAATTTCCAAATACGTTGGAGGTGGAGTTAGGTATAGTCAACAATGATACCATTAGGGTCCGTTTGGTATGCATTATCGGGAATGAAAAATAAGAATTGAAACTGATGATTTTTTCTCAGAAATCATCCATCCCTTATTTTTGGGCTAATTTAATTTCCTGATATCAAGATACGAGCTAGGGATCTTCCATTCCAACTCATAAACCCATTCATTATTACTATTTTGTTATATAATGTATATTTTATTTTATTGTTAATAATAATATTAATGTTTATTATTAATAATTATTATATTATATTTCTATTCACTATTTTATTATTTAATGCATATTTTCTTCTTCTTCTTGTTTTTTTTTTTTTTGATATTGCCTTCTTGTTATTATTATTATTTAAAGAATTGTTCATTAAGACAACATACCAAACAACTAACTATAATTCCATTCTGATTGTCCTAGGAAGAAAGAAAGGATAAAAGAACCCACGAACCAGGGTTAAGCTCTAATTTGTATCATCAGGGCTCCGGCTCAGGTGTTCTGGAGATCGAACCATTGTTGTCGAGCTCATCGACCTCCTCGGTGTTGTGTTGTCTAGCCCGTCACTACTCAGAAAAATAGTCCAGTTGATGGAAGAGGACCACTGTTAATAAATGATAGAGTTGGGACTCAAAACGATTAAAATGGACAATTATAATTAACTAGTTTGATTGTCAGCGATCTTCGCGGTTTTTTTATATGACTTTTATTATTTATGCATTATGTATGATCATAAAAATTATATAAAAATTATTTTTGACTTTTTAATTTATATATATATATAATTATATATGAATACTAAATGGGAATATATAATCAAATTATGAATGATCGCATATTGATAATTACAACATGGTACTGATTTAATATTGGTAATACCGTGAGATTCTGTTTATGTTGGAGCATAAACAAAAGATTATAAATAGACTGTTTATCTTTTTGAGCCACGTCATTAATAAGCCAATATAATTTTATCATCTCAATTAATTATCCCACTTAGTGTATTTTTTTTATAATCAAATTATGAATGATGGCATATTGATAATTAATACATGGTACCGATTTAATATTGGTAATACCGTGAGATTCTGTTTATATTGGAAGATAAACAGAAAATTATAAATAGATTGTCTGTTTATCTTTTTGAGCTACGTCATTAATAACCTTTTAAAAATGATAAAATTTTAGAAAAGAAATATAGTATAATCCTATATGTATAAAATATATATGTTTCATACGATGCCGTTAATTGTTATTTTACATATATAAAATATAATCATATATAATATATTTATATTAAATATATAAAATTAGGGTTCATGATGAATTTTTTTTAAAGCACACGTAAGTTTTGGTAATAAGTATATATAAATATTATAGATGGTTTTATACGGAGTAGAAATTTTATCAATTAATGATATTAGTACATAGCTACGTACCTAGCTACAATGTATATAGATCTTGAGGTTATTTCAATAGTCATAGGAATAATGGGAATACACAAAACATTAAATTAATTTGTGTAATAGAATAGTATTTATCTTTTCGCTAGTGATAAAATAAATCTAACATTTTTTCATATAAATTAATCTAATTTAGATTTTTTTCTAGATAAAATATTTATAAAATAACTTAAAGTAAAATGATAAGATTTGCAAGATATAATGTTGAATATTTATAATAAAAATTAAATTAATTAGGATGACACATGTATAAATAGATGGGATTATCGTCTAATGTGTCTTAAATTGATTGGATACTTATTAATTGACGTGACAACAAACTCGGGCTAGATTTCACCAGAGAACGACACATACGTAAACGAATCGCACTAGAGCCCGCCACATAGGATGCTTAAAATAAAATATTGATATTATATAAATATAATCTAACCTTTTTATATAAATAAACTAACCTTTTAAGATTAAGTTGATTGATTACCAATCTATAATCGATATATATTGTTACCATTAATTTAACTAAAGATGGAGAGGTAAGAGGGGTGAATTATGCTTTTGAATTAAATAACCATGAGCAAGAATCAACATCATTTTAGATATATGAAAATATATTCACGTTTGATTTTGAAGATAAAAAAAATAAAATCCTTTTCCATCATTTTATTATTGTGAAATCTAATCTTTTTTAGGTAAAATATTTATAAAATAACTTGAGGTAAAATGATAGGTTTTGTAAATACTTAATATATAAAAATTAATTGTAACAACTCATATTGATAAGTTTAATAATTTAAATGATAGAATTTATAACCACTTAAAATATAAACATTAATTATAATAATCAGTTAAGGTAGACACATAGGATGACACGTGGATATATATATAAAGTTATTGTTCAACGTGGCTTAAATATATTGGATCATTATTAATTGACGTGTCAAAAAACCGGGTCAGATTGCACCAGACAACGACACGTAAGCGAATCCCACCAGAGCCCGCCACATAGGATTTCCACGCCTCTGTTTTATTATTATACTAGTATTCGAGGCCCGCCCATTGTGCGGTTTCTTAATAAACAAAATAATGTTTAATTTTTTTTTATAAATTTAAAGGTTATAATAATTTGGTTGATATCTTTGGATATTTTAATAACAATAAACTAAATTAAGAGTATGTTTAGTTCAAATCAATACGCCTTATTTTAATTTAAGGTAATTGATGCAATTTTGATTAAAGTATTAATTTTTCCTTATTTGAATTTTACATGCAGGATTCCATAATATAAGTTATGGTTCCATTTTTTTTTATCTCAAATAAGTTTTCTCCGATTTTGAAGGAATATTCAATTTATAAATTTCAAATTTCACTATACCGAAGAAAACGATGATGATTTTGAATTAATTGATATTATATTTTTGGGTCACATCAATTAATAAGTCAATATAATTACGTAAAAAACTTATCTTTTTAGATCAAATAATAAAAAATCGTGGGGCCTTCTTTTCTTTTTAATTTTATTTATTTATTTGCCATACAACATAAAATAGAGTTTAACCGGTAGGATTTTATCAAATCATATCAATTCGATTATATGTTGATTTTCAATTTCAGGCGCGTTTAGTCATTTTTGTTTTAAAAAATCTATATATATTAGTCACACAAAACGCACCATACAATTAAAATAAAATAGAATTAGTTAGTTGCATTGAAAATATTTTATTAATTACATTGAAAATCATTAAAATAATATAATAATTTTTAGTTTATTTTTTCAAAAGTAGATATAATATTAAAGACAAATAAAAATATATAATAATCAAATAAATTAATAAAAACGTGCTTAATTTAATACTCCGTATATCGCCATTGCAACAACTGAAAAAAAAACGATAAATATATGAATATAAAGCTATTTTAGGTATAAATATACACGTAATAATTGAACAAATATTGTATAAATTATTTGATCTAAAAAGATAAGTTTTCTAACCCATTAATTGAGATGGCATATATTGATATTTGATATTACATGTGCAAAATGTTCACCGATACTTTGTAGATTGTATAAAAATATTATTTTCAACCCAATTTAAAAAAAAACATTGTTACGAAGTTTCAACTTTTGAATAAAAATTCAAAAGCAATAATTAGAAAAAAAAATCATATAAAATAGTATACCAATGATGTATCCAAGATTGATTACGGTATTTCATATAAAATTCAGAAGATATATTGCAAAGTGCAGATTACTGTATATAAAAAGAAATTAACATCATCGTGTGCCCATATGGACCATAATCCAAGATTTATCTATCCCAAAATTCCCAACCAATTTTTTTATTGAAAACTTATAAATTCAATTTGATTATTATTTATTGAAAACAAATAAAATGGATAGATTATTTGATCTAAAAAGATAAGTTTTCTAATTAATTAAGATATTAGGTTGAATATTTATAAAAATAAGTGTGACCATTAATTGAGATGGCAAAATTATACTATTGACTTGTTAATTGACGTGACTAAAAAAGATAGCATCATATTAACCCAAAATATGTCCCGTTTCAAGCCTTTGTTTTTCTTATTTTAACTAAACAACTATTTAATCAATTATATTTAATAAATTATATTTATTAAATAGAAAATAAAAAAAGGTGGATTGTTGCTATTCCAATTTTTGCTATATAATATACGTACTACAAAATAACATAAGGTGGATATATTGTTGCTACTTGCTACATACATCTATATATACGTATTCCACCATTGCTTTACCTGTAAATGTGGTGATCATGTAAAAACTTATTACTATTGCTTTACCGTATATATTTGCTAGGTACGTAGAGGTTACAAACTTACAATTGAATTAGTTAGATTTATTCATAATACATAATCCAGAATTTACCGTATATATTTGCTAGGTAGAGATGTGTGATTTTTTAAATATCAATTCTATCCCCGTATCCATATGGTTTATTTAACTAATCAAATTTTTTTAGTCAAGTTTTGCCGTGGATAAAATATTTTCAAAATAAACCATTTTAAGGTAATTTCAAATTATAATAAATTAAAATATAAGCTATAAGGTTATATTAAATAGATTATGTAAAAAGATAAATTTTTAGCTAAATATATTCGTTTATTAATTGGTGTGTGCCAAAATTTAATACCACTTTAATCCAGAAAATGCCACGTAAGCGAAAATAATCTCGGTTTAATCCAGAAAGTTCCGTGGCAGCGAGGTCGCTTCAGCGGTCTCTGTTTTAGTATTTTATATATATAGATATATAGATATTTATTGATATTGATTTGTTGGCAGAACCAAAATTAACTTCATTCCAAACCAAGATCATAATAAAATTCAACACGTACATATAAAAATAGGTGTTTCAATTGAAATAGAAGACAAATGTACTTGTTATGTCTCATTGAATCAGATCCATAAAAATGAAAAAAAGAGGTTATCTCATAAGCACCAAAGTACGGAAACCCAACAATAGGGATGGTTGTCTTGCTCAAAGACAAAACGCAGATTGGATTCATGCATGTCATCAACACCAATTCCAAATTCAATACAGTAAGAACTTAATTAAGTAAATCAAAATCTCTAATCGAATCTAACTCGTCACAAAACAAAGCCATCAATTCTAAAAACCATGAATATTCTCTCCAGTCGAACTCTGAAAATCATGTTTCACATAAAAAATTGAAAAGCGCCGGCGATGTTCATCATAAGCTCGGACCACCCACTCAATAGTTCCTATAGGTCAAACAACCAAGTTGGTGGAAGTTGGATAGGGTGACAGGGTCATTCCAATGGAGCGTTTCCCACCATCCTGTAGGCATACCATAAGCTATCAATATGGGAAGAGGACCAATGGCTGATAGACTTGGGACTGAAAGTGGACAGTTATCCAACTTTGGCAATGTCGCTCCAATTGAAACTTGTTGTAGGGAGTTGCAGACAATGGTCTTCCTACTGATGCTCCTCAGTTGTGGTAAATCAGACAAGCGCAGTTTCTCCAACTTTGGCAAATGGATTTGGTCGTCTCCTGCTTCATCCTCTGTTGCAAATATTTCTTCCATTTCTTCGCAACTCCAAACACAAATTGTTTTCACAGACAACAGGCTGTGACTTACCAGCCCTGTCGTCTTCATCTTTTCGCAACCAATTAACTTCAAAGTTTCAAGATGAGGAAACAAGACCTCGCAATTGCCCCGTATGCTCCTAAGTTCTGGCATACTCTCCAACTCCAAAGAACGCAACCTCGGCAATTTAATTGTCCTCCCCATTTCCGTTGCAAATATTTCTTCCATTTGTTCACAATCATCTATGCTAATCTCCTCCAAATTGGGCAGGTCAAGGTTCAACATCCACAACTTCTTCAACTTTGGGCAACTCTCTATTGTCAACACTCTGAGACCCGAAAAGGAGATGTATGGATACACCACATCCTCTCTAATTAGGCCACTAAACTCATCTAGCATGTCAAGCACTAGATTCCGTATGAATTGAAGGGGTTTTGTCCACCACTCTGGAATTATGCACTCACAATCATGGGTAAAGCACCAGATCTTTAAATCAGAAGTTACATCACCCAGCGAAGGCAAATGACCAAGCAAGCTCCCGCCACCAAAGCTGCACTTCCTGAACTCAAGTCTATTCACATTATGTGGAAGCAAAAAACACTCTTCTCCTCTTGACACACCATTCCAGAATATCGCCTTAATTAATTCTGTATCTCCTATCTCGTAAAGTTCCTCAGAATTGATAAGAAAATGTGAATGCCCAACAGAAATATTGTAAGTTTCTAATTGATTAAACCAACCGAAACCAACACATCGACTGAACTCACTAACATCTTTAAAATGAACCCTACTTAGATTCTTCATATGCTTCAACCCCATCAATTCCTCTGGTGGAACAATTATGTAATCATTGCCCAAAAATGTCTCAAGGTTCAGGAGTTTTCTAACTACCCCTCTGTGTAGGCTTTTTATTTCAGCCCATTGAATATCTAGGTGCTCTAGGCTTGCTAGTTTTTCCATCCCCTCTGGCAGTGTCTCCACATTCAAACATCGATGTAGATTCAAATTTCTCAGTTTTGTAAGTTTTGCCAATGAAGGAATGAAGCACAAGCTGCGGCAATAACTAAGCAATAGACTGTTGAGATTGCACAGGTCAGAAACAAAAGCAGGCAATACATCAACTCTAGTAGATGACAAATCAAGGTACTCAAGGCTTGCTAGTTCTTCCATACCCTCTGGCAATTCCCTCATGTAATGACACCCATTTAAGTCCAACTCTCTTAACTTTGTAAGTTTTTCCAACGAAGGAATGAAGCGCAAAATGTAGCAGGAACGAAGCCTCAAACTGGTGAGATTGCACAGATCAGAAACAGAAGCAGGCAATACCTCCACCTGTTCATATGACAAATCAAGAACTTTGAGGCTGATCATTTTCACAAAGAAAGAATCCGATATAGTCTTCACGCAATCATCTCGAAGGAACAACACTGAAATATTTGGAAAATCAGGCATCATATCTTCAATATGATCCATCCTATTATGCAATAAAGACACCCACTTCAAATCCTTTTTAATCCATTCTTCCTTTCCAAGTATCTCCTTCAAACTTTTATTCTCTATTACCATGGCAGTGGAGCCCATTATTCTAATTGCCATGTCTCTCACTAAATCATGCATCTTTACACATCTCTCATCCCATATGTCTACTGCACATTCCAACATTGATGCATTCTCCAGAACATTCAATAAAGCGTGTCCTTCATCTATGCTTTCCTTTCTATTGGTTCCATCTAACAACCCCATTGCAATGAACTTCCTGATCAATCCCTCCCTCTCTATCTCGTCATCTTCAGGATATAAAGCACAGTACAAGAAACACTTCCGATGCTTTTCCTTTTTTAAGCGATCGTAGCTATACTTCAATATTCCGAATACCTTGTTTTCCATATCATGTGAACTGCTACAAGGATTTTGCAGTTCTCTCAGTGCATCCCTCCACACAGCTACATCAGTTTCTCCCCTCATGGATCGAGCCATCGTGACAATTCCGAGTGGTAACCCATCACATTCTTCAGCTACTGAAGCGGCGGTGACCTTCACTTCATCAGGAAGTGTTTCAAAATTCCCAAGTTGCTTCTTGAACAAATCCCAGGATTCCTCAGTTGAAAGAGGTTTCATGTGAACTGGACAACACTTCATTTTAAGACATAGACCTCTGTTCCGAGTGGTTATGAGCAACTTGCATCCATCACCTTCCACTGAAACTCCAACCTCCTCCATTGTGATATACTCCCATACATCATCAAGGATCAGTAAAGATTTCTCTCTCTTTGCTAGTGCCATCCTCAACTCGGCTGCTCTCTTCGGCTCATCTTCATATTCCAGAGAATGTCCAACTGCTTTAGCAACGTCACTCTGCAACTTAAGGACAGTGGTCTCTCGAGATACAGTGACATGATAAACATGTACAAAAAGACGTTTCTGTTTCAAAATCTCATTGTTGATGTGCATTGCCAAGGTTGTTTTGCCCACTCCACCAATACCAAAGATAGCAACTCTCCTTTCACCTCTTTCAAAACAACTCCAAACTTGATCTTGAACCCTTGAGGGAGTGGAACCTTCCATTTTCTGTGTCACTAATTCAAGGCCTTCAGGTTTGAAATCATCAAGCAACATTCCTCTGGGAAACTCACTCTGCTTTAACAATTGTTCAACACATTCCACCATCTCTTGAAGCTTCTTCGACACCTGCCCACGATGAAGGAAGCTGACTTGTGTAACTTCTGTGCCAATACTCTGAACTTGTTCTTCAATATCACTCACGTCTTTGAGCCATAAAGCAACTTCACTCTTTCTTTTCTTTCTGGCTTGAAGCTCTTCATTTTGTACTTCATTCTGAATGTCACTTGCCTTACTGTTTAGTAGTTGCATCATCTCTCTGAGGCTTCCTAGCTCCTCATGTAAGCAGGAGTTGTTAGTTGAGGAGGAAGGTATCATAGCCATCTACGAAAAGAAATTAATTAAGGGTGCGTGTGAGATATCATGTAAAGTTAAATTCTACTCCCTTCTTTTCCTTTTAAATAACTTTTTCAAATCAAGTACGTAGTTTTAAAACGGTAAAAACTATATTAAATATTAATATTTTTATAATTTTTTTAAATAATTAATATTATGATAAGTACGAGGTTATTGAAAAAATTATTATTTTATGTAATTTTTCACACCTTAAAAAACGTATATAAATAGTAAAAAGTCAATTAAAAGAAAACGGAGAGAGAGAGTAGTTATTAATTACTTAAATAAATACACACTTATAATAAAAATATTAATTCATTAGCAATGAACTTACATTTAGAAGGTAATCATTTAACTTTGTATAAAAGAGGAATGAATATAAGTAATCATTTAACAATTAGTACATACATAGATAATATACATACCTCCAATTAACTTCTGTATGAACCACACACTATATATATATCTTGATGCAGTGTTCACAATCAGAAGAGATGTACCAAATTTAAATGGTTTCAACAGATATATTGAAAACTTGAACAGACGAGTATCAAGTTGTAATATGATGCAGATATCCAAACTGTGAAGTTCCTGAAGGATAAAGTAACAATCAGAAATTGGCATACAATTAACTTTTACACCGCACCTTTCAAAGCTTTTGATATAGAATCGAATCAACTTCTATTGAGATATCTTCTATGTCTATATATATAGATATTAGTTGATTATATATTATCCTAAGTCTATCTTTATCCTATCTTGTAAAGTGTACTATATATACACCTTGTGAATGAGAAGAAAGATCAAGCCTTTTTCCATAATTCAATATTTCTCATGGTATCGGAGTAAGTTTAACCCTAAATCAATTTTTTTTTCCTCTCGCGCCGCCCTAGCCGCACCGCTGCCCTAATCCGTCCTTGCTGCCACCATGTCTGGCAACGACTCCGACACCGCCCAGGCCGCCGCCATCTCCGCCGCCGTTGAGGCTGCGAAGAAGGCCTTGGTCGATACCACTTCCCCATACTACCTGCATCCTTTCGATCATCCTGGTCTGAACGTCTGTGCAGTCACATTCAAAGGTGACAACTACCTTGAATGGGCAATTTGTTTTCACAATGCTCTCTATGCGAAAAACAAGTCCGAATTCATTGATGGCTCTTTGCAGAAACCGACCGACGCCAATGAGGTTTGAAGATGGCGTGCTGTGAACTCCATGATCATTGGGTGGATTTTACAGTCCGTCGATGCTTCACTTCGTCCCTCTCTTACCTACTCCGAGACCGCCAAAGAGTTGTGGGATGACATTACCCAACGTTTGGTGGGCAATGGTTCGCGTATTCATCAACTCAAGGCGCACTTGTCTCGAGCCACTCAATCCGGTCGATCTATTGTCGTGTACTTTGGTGTTCTTAAACACAGTTGGGATGAACTTGCCAGTTTTTCTTCCGTTCGTGGTTGTGCTACCTGCGACACATGTACCTGCAATTGGCGCACCAATTTGTTCAGAGAGCACGAGGAGGAGAAGATCCATCAGTTTCTAATGGGTCTCGATGAGGAATTTGCTACCGTTCGTTCGTCGCTTCTCGCCAACAACACACTTCCCTCTCTCAACGTTGTCTATCAGACCTTGACCCGTGAGGAGGCTCAGTTGGCCGTCTCCAAGAATCGGGACGCTCACTCCGAAGGTGCTGCCTTTACTGCTCAAGGACAGCATCAGGGATCTCGCCCTCGCGACCAGTCTCGTCGTGATCCGGACCCGCCTGCTCGTGATCGGTCTACAGGGAACCGTGATCCGTCCTTTCGCGAACAACGATCTGGAGGGCGTGGTACCGATCGCCCTACGTGTACTCACTGTGGCTAGCTCGGTCATGCTGTGAGTTCCTGCTTCAAGCTCATCGGCTACCCTGATTGGTGGCCCACTGGATCTCGCGATCGCACCCCATCCGATGCTCCTGCCGACCGTGCTCCTGACGACGCTGGTCGTGGTCGTGGCCATCCTTAGACCGGCCTCGCCAACGCCGCTCACGCTCATCAGGACCGTGGTGGTCAGTCATCAGCCTCCTTAGCCGGCGCCGATCGCTCTGCCTTTCCCGGCCTATCAGACTCCCAATGGTCCACCCTCGTGTCTCTCTTTCAGTCTCCCGCCTCTGGCTCGACTGATCACTTGAATGGTAAAATTTGTTCCCCCTGGATACTTGAGTCGGGCGCCTCGTTTCATATGACGGGTGATCGCTCTCTGCTTACTGATCTTGTGGATGTTACTCCATCCTCTATTGTTCTTCCAGATGGTCTGGTTGATACAACTACACAGGCAGGGACCCTGGTTTTGGGTGCCCACTTACGGTTAACTGATGTGCTTTTTGTTCCTCGTCTCAAATGCAATCTTATATCTCTTCTGACTTTGCTCCGTCAGCACAACTGTTGCATCAGCGGCACTGACAAAGTATGTGTTTTGCAGGACCGTACTACGATGACATTGATTGGCGTGGGTGAGGGGCACAATGGACTATACTGGCTTCGTTCTGCACCACCGACTGCATTTTCTTCTCATGTCGAAGCTGATTCACTTTCCCTTTGGCATAACCGTTTGGGTCATCCTGCACCTATTATTTTGTCGCATTTACCTCATATTCAAGTCAACAAACACAGGTCCTTGAGTCCTTGTGATGTCTGTCATCGGGCAAAGAAAACTCGCTCCCCATTTCCTTTAAGTACTTCTCATGTTTCTAGTCCTTTTGAATTAGTCCACGGAGATCTCTGGGGCCCTTATCGCTCTAAGTCTCTTACGAGTGCTTCTTATTTCCTTACTTTAGTTGATGATTGGTCTAGACATGTCTGGCTTTATTTGTTGCGTAATAAAAATGAAGTCTCTACAATTTTCCCCCAATTTTGTGCAATGGCTAAATGTCAGTTTAATGTCTCTTTCAAACGATTTCGAACTGACAATGGAACGGAATTCAAATCCTTACGTTCTTACTTTGATCATAATGGCATTCTGTTTGATCATAAAATAAAATTCTGAAAGAAAGAGGGAGAGAGAATGAGAAAGCCCTAACCAGGATCGCACTGCTTGAAGAACTCGTTAAAATCTGCGATAGGAAGATCAACAATCACTATTCAAAACAACAATTGCAATAGCAGAAATGCTGTAAAAAAGAGAGATGGAAAACCTGTAGTGAGAGCCTTAATCAAGGAATCTCTTCGACCACTGAAATCGGTAAACATCCCTTCATCTGCTTACATTGTGTTCCGCCTTCTATCGCTCTAAAATCCACAATTCAGAAAACGCACACAAGTGCTTTGCCCTAGAGGAGGCAGGCGCTTTGCGCCGGGAACCATTCGGCTGTTCGAGAGGAAATTGGGGGAACCATTAGGGCATGGTTAAAGGCGTTGGAGGCAGGTATTGTGTCTCAAGCCAGAACGGAGAGGGCGAGGGCGAGCAAACGCCATGGAACGGTCCGAATGGAGGCCATCGGAGGTTGAGAGAGAAGGGGATCGAGAATCGCCATGTGAGGCTCGGGATCTGACGGAGGGCTGGAGAGAATGAAAGGGAAAGTGGAATGGGGGACAGAGGACGTAATTAACTTTCAAAAGTGTCTAACACGCC
The DNA here is from genome assembly GCA_037127255.1 of Persicaria tinctoria. Lineage (NCBI taxonomy): Eukaryota > Viridiplantae > Streptophyta > Magnoliopsida > Caryophyllales > Polygonaceae > Persicaria > Persicaria tinctoria. Next base: position 17,584,274 of record JBANSL010000012.1, read on the forward strand.
CAATAAAACATCGAAATTAGTTAATTACCTAGTTAAATGTGTAAAAGGGTATATATAAAAAACCAAATTTTCTCTTCTTTTTTTTACCTTTTTATTTTCATTTTTTCCACTATAGTTGAACTCTATAAATCTATTTCGTCAATCACCTACCTTTCAGTATTTCAATAGATTTTCGTCCCTAGAAGAAGATGTAATGCACCCTTACATTCTGCTAGTTCTATTACTTAGTCATCTTGTATGCCTCCTCTTCTAAACTTGTACTTTGAACATTTGCTTTTACCCGGGCCTATGAGATCCTGCAGAATGTAGAATCTTACCAGAAAGAACACAAACTAGATCGATCCGATGTTGTACTCGAACATTTACTTAAAAATCTTCTTTCAACAACGTACTAAATGTGGCAGGCCATATATGGTCTTGGACATTTCGAAGGAGAGATCCTGGAGTTAACGGGAAAGGAGCTCTCAATTTGGCGTGCAAGACACAATCCAATCCATTGGGTTTGGCGTGAAGAACACAGTTCTTTTTCCCGCTGATCGAAGTACAGAAAGGAATGTAGCCTGCAGAGCACTACTCCCTCTTGGACCATGCCTGGCTAACAGTCATCTTTTCAGCAGTAAGGATGCCTTGCTCGCAGCTCACATTCTGACCCTACAAGACTTGGTGTATAGATGATTGCCACTAGAACCTCATTCCAATGTCTAACACATAACACAAACAATAGAACAATCTATAGCAGATTGAAACCTTTTTACCAAGGGGTTTGGCCCACCTTATCTAGTATTTGTGGAGTAACATAGCAACAAAGACGTGCAAGCCATCCATGAACAGCAGCATCAGTGACCTGCTTGCAAGTCATATCTAGTAACATTTGTTTTGACTGTGTTGCTTTCTGGTTTGCCAAAGGAAAATCTGATTGATTGAGGAAGGAACAGAGCAAATCATAGAACTGTGTTGTAGGATACGTAGAGAGGTTAAAGCCACACTACCAAAATAATACTTGATTTGACCACTGTATCCAAGAAACAATTGAGTATAACCACTTAGAGATCCTCCCAAATTCCCGCAGATCAACCTAGTTTTGAAGATAACCAGTTAACCACAAGAACTTGTTTCGATTTTTAAATTTTTATAAAAAAAACTGAAGATTGAAACCATTCCAAACAAGTCCAAGTTGTTTAGATGATATTCTAGATAAGTTTAAGGTACCGCCATTACAGCATCACATGTATTGAACTCGTACAAATTCAGAGAGGATTAGGTGCTGTCTAAAATGCAAAAGAGGAGATTATTGTGATGAAGAACCAAAAGATGACCCTTTAAAATTACACTGCATGCTAGAGAGATCATTGGTTGAAGTTATAGGCATCCACATCATTTACAAGTTAGTTAAGTAGTCTGTTGGCCCTGACACTACCACAAGTTTATGTCTTTAAAAATAGATCTTGCCATTCCCAGTTGCATCCAGCAAAATGGTAATAACCGGGTCTTCCATGAGTGATGGCATCCTTATTTGCGTTATACCTCCCAATGACACATAATTTTATTTACCCACAGTCCTGGAAGGCCAAGGACTAGGAGACACTAGACCTCTTAATACTGGAATACCTCCATTTTGAAAATGATGACTGCTATATTCTCCTTGCTTATAGAAGCAAAGAGGTCAAACAATGAAATTAAAACTGCTTCCTGGGGTCACCTATTGTCTGTTCTTGTAGAACCAATTTACTCCTCATTTGGCGAACAACATTGCTGGGGGGAACTAATATCCATAGATAGGAAGCTGTACGTCTCCAAATTCGTTCCAAAACTCCCAAGTGTTACTACATTGAACCGCCTAAAAAGTTGTGGGTGAATTTACTTTAGCATACATTTATTTGAAATATTCATAAATCATGTCGACTTGATGTTGAAACTCCTGTTTGTTTGTTTAGGATGATAACTTTTGTAATTAAGCTTCAGTCTAGGCAGTTTAACATGTCTAGCTGTTTAGTATTCATAGCTTACATGTATCAGTCTGGCATGTAATAAGAGTAATATAGTTTTACATGCCGTGTTATCTATTCACATGATACCAAGTGAGAAACCCACACATCATTTAACCAAAGCATTATTAGCAATCAAACTAAGTCTAGTCGAACATTACAAAAACAAGGAAAAACATGTTATTTTTCAAAACTCAAGTGGTACTCTGTGTGGAAGGTAAAAGCATCTCCAAGTGAACCTAGTTTTGAAACCAATAAGCCTAAAATCCTGGAACTGAGATTGGTAATTTATAAACTGAATCCAATACGTTAAAACTAGAAAGACTTTACCTTGTTCAATAGGCAGGGAGGCTAAGAGGTTCTAATTAAAGTTGAAGGTTGAGTAACAAGGGGGGAATGTACCTTTTGTGTTATTCAAATCGAAACTTTAATAGTTATGTTAAACTCGCCAAGCAATCAAGGAGATGCATTGCATAGTCTGGTCTAAATGTGCTGATTTATTACTGAGTAACATGTAAATGGTAGTAATTATTCATGCATCTTATGAGCAGTCATGTACGATGAAGGAAAGTGGGTTACCATTGACCACCCCTGCACCCTTTCCCTTTTTATTTGGATTAAATCTTGGATTGATATGCCACCGATTTATGTTAGTGCTCGCTCAATTATTGATCGATATGTTGCTCCTTGCAGTTTTACAAAGCTCAGAGGAATGTAGTTCTGTGTGTTTCAGCCTGCCTTCTATATTGGTATATCTCCATCTGACAATATATACCCTTTGTCTACTGCATACGTTTTCATTCTTTGTATTTATGTTGTATGATGCCGAAATTTGTAGGTGTGTATATCGCATTTGCAAATTTAACAAGGAAATTGAGAGGTTGGAGGCGGTTGAAAAGAGGTACAAGAAGCTGTAACGTACTCGCTCTAGGGCCTGAGTTGTTGTATGTGACAGGAATCACAAATGAACTTCTGTTGTTGTAAAGAAGTTAAACTTCCTTATACTTGACAGTTTGAGATTTGAGATGCTATTTATGTTGAAATGTAGACTATGAATGTCACTACATACGGTGTTTACCTCTACCCGGGACTCAGAGACAAGGATGAGTATCATGTTGTTGATGAGATAGTGTGATAATGCCATGACTGCAACTGACATAATTTCTTAGTTGCATTCGCCTCTTGTATTTTTATTTCCAAATGGATTTGATTTCGGCTTTGGTTGGATTGATTCTGTCTAGAACAGCGCTTTTAACGCTATTCTGTATGGTAAAGTTGGAAAATGGAACATGTAACCCCAAGTGTTAACGTTGCATGATACAAGCATCCATCAATCCTTGGGTTTGTGAACTGCATGTTTGAATATAACCCCATAATTATCTATTCTCGTCCACGTTTGGCAATTTCCAAATACGCTGGAGGTGGAGTTGGGTATATATTCAACAATATGATAGAGTTGGGACTCAAAACGATTAAAATGGACAATTATAATTAATTTGTTGGCAGAACGAAAATTAACTTAATTCCAAACCAAGATCATAATAAAGTTCAAAACACATAGAAATAGGTGTTGCAATTGAAATAGAAGACAAATGCACTTGTTATGTCTCATTGAATCAAATCCATAAAAATGAAAAAAAGAGGTTATCTCATAAGCACCAAAGTACGGAAACCCAACAATAGGGATGGTTGTCTTGCTCAAAGACAAAACGCAGGTTGGATTCATCAACACCAATTCCAAATTCAATACAGTAAGAACTTAAGTAAATCAAAATCTGTAATCGAATCTAACTCGTTAACAAAACAAAGCCATCAATTCTAAAAACCACGAATATTCTCTCCAGTCGAACTCCTCATATAAAAAATTGAAAAGAGTTGGCGATGTTCATCATAAGCTCGGACCACCCACTGAAAAGTTCCAACAATAGCTAAAACAACCAAGGTGGTGGAAGTTGGATAGGGTGGCAGGGTCATTCCAGTGGAGCGATTCCCACCACCCTCTAGGCATATCATAAGCTGACAATTTGGGAAGAAGACCACTGGCTGACAGACTTGGGACTGAAATTGGACAGTTCTCCAACTTTTTCGCTGTAATTGATACTTGTTGGAGGGAGTTGCAGACAATGGTCTTCCTACTGATGCTCCTCAGTTCTGGTAAATCAGACAAGCGCAGTATCTCCAACTTTGGCAAATGGATTTGGTCGTCTCCTGCTTCATCCTCTGCTGCAAATATTTCTTCCATTTCTTTGCAACCACAAACCCAAATTTGTTCCAAAGACAACAGGTTGTGACTTACCAGCCCTATCTTCTTCATCTTTTCGAAATAATACAAGCCCAAAGATTCAAGATGAGGAAAGAAGACCTCGCAATTGCCCCATATGCTCCTCAGTTCTGGCATTTCCTCCAACTCCAAAGAACACAACCTCGGCAGTTTAACTGTTCCCCCCCTTTCCGTTGCAAATATTTCTTCCATTTGTGTACAATAATTTATGCTAATCTCCTCCAAATTGGGTAGGTCAAGGTTCAACATCCACAACTTCTTCAACTTTCGGCATCTGTGAATTTTCAACACTCTGAGACCCGAAAAGGAGATGTATGGATACACCACCTCCTCTCTAATTAGGCCACAAAACTCAGCTAGCTGTGCAAGCTCTAAATTCCGTATGCATTGAAGGGGTTTTGTCCACCACTCTGGAATTAAGCACTCGCAATCATGGGCGGTGCACCAAAGATCTAAATCAGTAGTTACATCACCCAGCGAAGGCAAATGACCAAGCAAGCTCCCGCCACCAAAGCTGCACTCACTGAACTCAAGTCTACTCACATTTTGTGGAAGCAATAAACACTCTTCTCCTCTTGACACACCATTCCAGCATATGGCCTTAATTAATTCTGTATCATCTTCCTCGTCAAGTTCTTCATAATTTGCCCTAAAATGTGAATCCCCAACAGAAACATGATAAGTTTCTAATTGATTAAACCAACCGAAACCAACACATCGGCTGAACTCACTAACATCTTTAAAATGAACCATACTTAGATTCTTCAAATGCTTCAACCCCATCAATTCCTCTGGTGGAACAGTTATGTAGTCATTGCCCAAAAATGTCTCAAGGTTCAGGAGTTTTATAATTACCCCTCTGTGTAGGCTTTTTATTTTAGTCCATTGAAGATCTAGGTGCTGTAGGCTTGCTAGTTCTTCCATCCCCTCTGGCAATGTCTCCACATTCTTACAGCCATGTAGATTCAAATTTCTCAGTTTTGTAACTTTTGCCAATGAAGGAATAAAGTGCAAACAGTTGCAGCCATCAAGCTTCAAACTAGTGAGATTGCACAAGTCAGAAACAAAAGCAGGCAATACCTCCACATTTGTATGTGACAAATCAAGGTACTCTAGGCTTGCTAGTTCTTCCATACCCTCTGGCAATTCCCTCATGGATTCGCACCAACCTAAGTTCAACTCTCTTAACTTTGTAAGTTTTTCCAATGAAGGAATGAAGCGCAACTGTCTGCAAGCACAAAGTATCAAACTGGTAAGATTGCACAGGTCAGAAACAGAAGTAGGCAATACCTCCACTCCAATACCTGACAAATCAACAACTTTGAGGCTGATCATTTTCACAAAGAAAGAATCCGATATAGTCTTCACGCAATCATCTCGAATGAACAACACTGAAATATTTGGAAAATCAGGCATCATATCTTTAATATGATCCATCCTATTGTGCAATAAAGACACCCACTTCAAATCCTTTTTAATCCATTCTTCCTTTCCAAGTATCTCCTTCAAACTTTTATTCTCTATTACCATGGCAGTGGATGTGGAGCCCATTATTCTAATTGCCATGTCTCTCACTAAATCATGCATCTTTACACATCTCTCACCCCATGCGCCTTCTGCACATTCCAACATTGATGCATTCTCCAGAACATTCAATACAGCATGTCCCTCATCTATGCTTTCCTTTCTATTGGTTCCATCTAACAACCCCACTGCAATGAACTGCCTAATCAATCCCCTCCTCCCTATCCTGCGATCTTCGGGATATAAAGCACAGTACAAGAAACACTTCCGATGCTTTTCCTTTTTTAAGCGATCGTAGCTATGCTTCAATATTCCGAATACCTTGTTTTCCATGTCATGTGAACTACTACAAGGATTTTGCAGTTCTCTCAGTGCATCCCTCCACACACGTGCATCAGTTTCTCCCCTCATGGATCGAGCCATCGTGACAATTCCGAGGGGTAACCCATCACATTCTTTAGCTACTAAAGAGGCGGTGGCCTTCACTTCATCATGAAGTGTTTCAAAATTGCCAAGTTGCTTCTTGAACAAATCCCAAGATTCGTCAGTTGAAAGAGGTTTCATGTGAACTGGACAACACTTCATTTTGCGACATACACCTCTGTCTCGAGTGGTGATGAGCAACTTGCATCCATCACCTTCCACCGAAACTCCAACCTCCTCCATTGTGATATCCTCCCATACATCATCAAGGATTAGTAGAGATTTCTCTCTCTTTGCTAGTGCACTCCTCAAATCGGCCGCTCTCTTCGCCTCATCGTCATATTCCAGAGAATGCTCAAATGCTTTAGCAATGTCACTCTGCAACTTAAGAACACTGGTCTCTCGAGATACAGTGACATAATAAACACGTTTGAACAGACGTTTATGATCCCGAATCTCATTGTTGATGTGCATAGCCAAGGTCGTTTTGCCCACTCCACCGATACCAAAGATAGCGACCCTCGACTCACCTCTTTCAAAACAACTCCAAACTGCATCCTGAACCCTCGAGGAAGCGGAACCTTCCATTTTCCGTGTCACTAATTCAAGGCCTTCAAATTTGAAATCATCAAGAAAAATTCCTCTGGGAAACTCACACTTTAACAACTTTTCAATGCAGTTCACCTTCTCTTGAAGCTTATTCGACAACTGCCAACGCTCAAGGAAGTTGCCGACTTGTGCAACTTCTGTTCCAATACTCTGAACTTGTTCTTCAATATCGCTCACATTTTTGAGCCATAAAGCAACTTCACTCTTTATTTTCTTTCTGGCTTGAAGCTCTTCATTCCGTAATTCATTGCGAATATCATTTGCCTTAGCCTTTAGTTGTTTCATCAGGCCTTGTAGCTTCTCATGTAAGCGGGTGGTTATAGTTGAAGAGAAAGGTATCATAGCCATCTACCAAAAGAAATGAATTAAGGGTGTGAGATATCCTGTAGGAACTTGCACAAATTAAACTGTAGTTATTAATTACTTAAATAAATACGCACTTATAATATAAAGATTAATTCATTACCAATGAACTTACATTTAGAAGGTAATCATTTAACTTGTAAAAGAGGAATGAATATATGTAATCATTTAACGTACAAGTACATATATAGATAATATACATACCTTCAATTAACTTCTGTATGAACCACACACTATCTTGATGCAATGTTTACAATCAGAAGAGATGTACCAAATTTAAATGGTTTCAACAGATAGATTGAAAACTTGAACAGACGAGTATCAAGTTGTAACGATGCAGATATTCAAACTGTGAAGTTCCTGAAGGATAACAAGTAACAATCAGAATGACATACAACTTTTACACTGCACCTTTCAAAGCTTTTGATATAGAATCGAATCAACTTCATATCACTACAATGTACAGTTTTACACATTTTAAATTACAAAACAAAGAATAACCATTTTTTTCTATTACATGCATAAAACACACATAATCTGAACTACTCAGAATTTGGGATGTTTAGTACTGATCCATTCATTATCAATTAGCTTACATCAGCCGGTTGGTATTTCAAATATCTTATAATAAAAAATTTAGAAGGTCGCTAAATATATATAGATAATTAATCTGTAACCCGCTAATTAACAAAGTACGTACATATAGATAATATACATATCTTCAACTTCTGTATGAACCACGCACAATCTTTTTTTTTTTGTGTGTGTGTTGGGAGGGGGGGGGGGGGGGGGGGTGGGTTTATAGGGGAGATAAGGATGACCTAGAAATGCAGTTGGAGCAGCTAGCCCTTGACTATGAGATATTGAAGCAAGAAAATCACGAAATGTCATATAAACTAGATCAAAGCCATAACCAAGAACAGCTGAAATCGCAGTATGAGTGATCCAGTTCTTACACTATCATCAATGGACTTGAAAACCGGACACAAAAGCTAGAAAGGGAGCTGAAGGAGCAGTCAAATGAGTTCGCTGGCTCCTTGGCAGCAGCAAAGGAGATGGAACATCATATCCGCAACTTTGAGGATGACCGGGGAAAACAGGCTCAGAGATTCAAGGTTGAACTGGAAGCTGTTACTCGTGCCAAAGTGGAACAGGAGAAGCACGCTATCCGAGCAGAGGAAGCTCTTGGATTGGCTAAAATTGAGCTCAAGAACCGGACTGAGAAGCTGGAAGACATGCATAAGTGTTAGTGTAAAGAATTTTCTGATGCCTTGGCCACCATAAGAGAGCTAGAAGATGATATCCGTATCCTGGAGGAAGAACTAGATAAACAGGCTCACGGATTTGAGTCTGATATGGAAGTTGTTATGCACGCCAAAGTGGAGCAAGAGCAGCGAGCAATCCGAGCGGAGGAAGCCCTGAGACTGACCAAATGAATAAATTCCAACACTGCTGGGAGGCTTCAAGACGAATTCAAAAGGCTTTCTATGCAAATGCAGTCAACATTTGGGGCAAACGAGAGGTTGGCTGCCAAGGCAAAGACAGAAGCCAGTGAGCTTCAACTAATTAATAAACACCTTGAAGGTTTGCTGCAGCAGGCTAAGGAAGAGCTTGAGTCAATCAAATATGATTATGAAGCACAAGTGATTGATCTTCACGATCAACTAAGATTGAAGCCAGAGCAAATAGATCAGTTGTTGCTGGACATTGAAGAGAAATCCAACCTACTCAATCACGAGGATGAAGTTTGCCAGAGTTTCTCAGTGGAGCTGTTAACACTTAGAGCTGAGGTAGATAGGCTTACGTCAGATATTGCTTCATTCGTTGAACAAATGGAACAAGGGACCGATTTGAAAGCCGAGCTTGAGCAACTGAAGATGTTGGTGAAGGAGCGAGAGTTTCTTGCCCAGAGAGAGAAAAGTCAAAGAGAGAATCTAGAAAATGCACTTGATTCAGCAAAGAGAGATGCACAGAAGTTATTGAAGTAGCTAAGCCGTGCATCGCACGTCATTCTACCTAGTATATCTATCTATCTTAAAAGCATGAGTTTGGAAAATGAACAGCGTCCGGTCCATTTTACCCCCATTATTTTTATGCAATAACGCGATTACCATTTCTTTATATATATATATATATATATATATATATATATATATATATATATATATATATATATATATATATATATATATATATATATATACCCACTTACGGCTTGCCGCTTTATTTGACTGAATTCATTCAGGTGCGGAGCACTAAATATTTTTTTTTTTTTGGTGAACAAACTTGGAGACGAAAAGCTCCAAGGGAAGTAAATGGACTACACAACAAGAGAACGGGGAGTAGTCCTTCTCCTACAATCGTCCTCCATCAGGCTCGAAATACCATCTGGTGGCTCATCTCGGCAATGGAATCCTATCGGAAAATCATGGGCGATCCCTGCAAGGGTGTCGACAATAAAGTTCGCATCCCTAAAGACATGTTTGAACTGGATAGTCCAATTCAATCTACGAAAGCCTTGGCAGCGAGCGACCAGGCTAGACATCGAGTGATACTCCCTCACCCCATTCTCGATCAAATGCAGCGCAGTCAGCGAGTCTGATTCGACGACAACCTTGCGCCGGCCCAGCTCCCACGCCAAGTAACTAGATATATGATACGGAGTACATGCAAACATGTATCTGCCCTTACCAAATAACTGATTGGGCCGATCAAAATGAGCTTAACACACTACTTATGGCCCATTTTGAAGTTTGTTTATCCCATATTTTTTTTATTTGCAATATGTTTTTTTAATGAAATATTTGCAATATGTTATTCTTATACATATAACCAGTGAGGCTATAAAAATACCTTTGCACAATTTTTTTTATATATATTTGCAGTATGTTATTTTTCCATCCTTATTATTCCTATAAAGGCAAAATTGTATAAAATCATCCTTTAAATATGGTGTTTTGCGAAAAACCACCCCTTAAATCTAAAATTGCAGAAAACCACGTATTACAATTTATATTATTCTAAAAATAGTAAACCTATTTTTAGAATCATCAAAACTATATGAAATATCATTTCCCAAATTTAGTTTTTCCAAGTAACCCTTCAGTAGTATACAATTTTTAAAATATACTACGTATAAAACATCAATTACATCTACTTTTTACAAAGTGTTTTTACTAATAAGTATGAAATTATATTTAAAAATGACATTTTATAGAGAATTTTTCTTTTAAAAAATATGTTAAAAAGGTAGTAATTAATACCGATTAAATGAAGTAAAATAAAAATAAAAACACGGGATACAATTTACATTTAGCGCACTTTAAAATTCAATTAACGAAAATTTGGTGATGTTTGTGACTTTGCAATAACAATGGTTTTAACGGGTAGGTTTCTACAATTCAGTTTTATGGGGTGGTTTTTCGCAACGCCCTTTTTTTCCTTCTTCAAAAATTGCACAACCTTATTGGAAAATTATATTATTTAGCATTCTTCCTAATTTCCAAACTAATGTACCCATAAAGTTTGAGTGAATTGCACAAAGTGCCCTTCCTCACCTATTTCAACATTTATTTTACCATCAACCTAAAAATCAAGTTCAATCTCCTTTTTTTGTCAAGCTAATGTACATCCAACTTGCATGAGCTTATCATTTTTTACATAATAATTGGTCCAATTAATGTATAATTTGTTTGAATAAAGTCTTCAAATAAATTTGCTAGATTAATCCCCAAGTCGAATAACTTATATGAACAACATAATTTTCCAAGAAAAAAATATTAGCAATGATTAATAAATAATTAAAAATAATCAATACCTTCATTTATAGGTATAAAAAAATAATAAAAACAATATGCATTAGAGAGAAAATAATGTGAGCTTATTATGTTGCTGCATTTTGGTATGTCGATCAACTCATGTATTACTATAAAACCCCATAATCTACAGAAGTTATAAAATGACCTCAAGCTTAGAAACTACCCCTACATTTCATATAAACGCAACAAAAAAATCAGTCTAAGGAAATTATAAAATGACCTCAAGCTTAGAAAATTTGCAAAAAATGTTATTCCTAACCAGTACTTCGCTATACCTCTTCTAAATAATGTAAAAATGTTCCCTTTTTTTTTTTTTTATCAACCATTAGTTCATAAGAATTACAGTACTTCCTTAATTCGATGCAAGTGATGGCTATATTTTTTTAACTAATTAAACAATTATAACCTTATATTTGATTAAACTACAGAAATTTGTTCAAGATCTTTTAAATCTACAATGTCTTCTTAGAGTGAATCTTAAAGTAAAACCTTATGTTTTAAAAGAGCTACAAAATAAGTAGTGACAATAAAATAACATATTGACGGTTAAATTTAGCCCTATATACTTGGATATAGCTATCAAATATAATTTTCCGATCATACACAACCTTTGTATGTATTAACGGTAACAAGACTTCATGTTGCTATATTGATATGCGACAACACGCGTGATAAACGAGAAGAAACATTTGCTTTCAAAAATACAAATTGATTGAAAATATAGTATTGAAAAAATGATAAATAAACAAAGAAAGTACTTGGATATTAAAATATTAAATTTATGTAAAATATAAATATTTTGAATAAAAGGTATATATACTTATATGTATGTTTACATATTGAATTTATGTATGCTAAGAAAGGTTTAGAAGAATTATGAAAAAAAAACTGAAATTTATTTCGTAAATGATGCATTCATTAGGTGAAATTTTCCAAATTGTTTCAATTAAAATAATTTAAGGCTACATACGAAATTATGTGACAAAATTAATTACGCTTTAATATGCAATATTGATTCAAACAATTATAACCTTATATTTTGATTATGCTGTAGAAACTTGATCGGGTTCTTTGAGTCTATAATACCTACCTAGTTTATCGATCTTAAAACAAGGCCATATAGTTTAAAAGAGTTACAAAATAAGCAATGACAATAACATAGCATGATGTTATTTTAGTGATGGTTAAATTGTAATTCTATACTTGGGCATAATTAAAAAAATATCATTTTCTAATCATATAAAATCTATGTTATATGTATTGACGATAACAATGCCTCATGTTGATATAATAAAGAAACATATGCTTTAAAAAATATACGCAAATTGTAAAAAGTATTTAAGAAATGAAAAATGAACAAAGAATATATATACTTGTTGGATATTAAAATATTAAATTTATATAAAATAATAAAGATTTTAAATAAGAGCTTTACTCGAAGATTAAATTTATACCTAATATGAAAGCTCCACAAAGGAATCTATATGGGAGCTACGACCTATTATATAGTAGTAGTAGTAGTAGTAGTAAAAGTAAAGAATAGCAAAACTTCTATCTTTACCAAATTTGTGTCCTGTTTTTCTTTTTAGTTTGATATACTTGGGTAACTTGATTGATTCACCTGGTTTATTGAAATCATGTTATTCTTCTGTGTGGTATTTTTTTTCCATGTGTTAATTAGATGGCACACTATATATACTTAATTATTAACAACTTCTTTAGATTTTAACGTCATTATGATTTTTGCTTTCAAAGTAGTAGCTATGTCCGAAACATATTTTACACATCCTCAAATCTAGGATGGGGATGAAGGGGCAATGTGTCGATGCAAATTAATCAAGCGAAAAAAATAATTGGAGGGGAGGGAAGGGGGGCATAATGGATAAAAGTTGAAATTTCTTGAAGGAGTGAAGGACTACATGCTAGGTCCTATATATATTCTCATATCTTATCTATTAAATCTAAACCATTTGGTCCATTTAGAGCATATATGCTTGGTGATACCGTTGGCTATAATTTAATTTTTTTTATTTCCTCTCTCAATCTCCACATTCCACTTCCTCTACAGATTCATCTTCGGATTTAGACACTGAGGTGAGTCAATTGGGGGTTCTTATTTTGACTTGAACTTTGTTGTTGGATGCTCTTGTTTTTTATCATGTTAATTATGAATTTTGACTCTACCAAATATATATATTTATCTTGTTTATATGTGATCTTGCCCTTTTTCTTGAATGTATACTGCCCTTGGTCTTAACTGCTTGTATTCGCCCTGTTCTTGCCTGATTGTTTTGGATTTACTGGGTTGTTCCCTTGATTTTGGCTGCACATAATGCTCTTTGATACTCTTTCTAAAAAGTGACAAATAGTACATTGTATGACTGATCAAAAAGAAGAAGTTATCATTTCTATGCTCCAATCTCCATTTCATTGAAGATGTAATTTTAGTCTTTCCCTCTTAATATTTGTTGTATATATTCTCATATTAAGAAGATGTTGCAAATGTAGTGGATTGCTTAATTTGTTTTCGCCTACTTTTGACCTTTTTTTACGTAGATATAAAAAATAACGTTCACATTAGGGTATTCTACATCCTTGAAGAGGCAAAACAAACTCTAAAAGGAAGACAAGGCTCGTAGAGTGCAACTCCACAAAAGAGCTACGTTCAAGGAGTTTCACTAATGATACTATATATACTGTATTCTAATTTTCACCAATGCTTATAATTTTATGTGCCTTTCCTAAATTTTTAATGTTCTACAGCATTCCTCCACGTTACTTAGTTGTGTTTAAATTTCTTAAGAAATGCCTTCCAAATCGTCTTGTTTGTCTATATACTTCTCACCATTGGGCAATTGTTTTCCTTATTTAATTTGTATTCATCTAGAGTCTGAATTAGAAGGATTCTCACCGTCTGGAATGTGTCTATAACTAACTGCCTAGAGTTTCTTTATTGTCCTTTTTTTTTTTTCTATGGGAAGTAATTGCTAGAAAGGGATCATTGTTTTACCCTTTGGGATACATGGTAGGCACGTGAGCATATGCTCAATTGCCAATCACAGTACTTGCTGTAAAGTTGGGATTTGAAAGACTTCAAAAATATATGGGCTAAACACTTCTTAGAGTATGCATCGATTAGTGATTAGTATTAAACTGTGATGAAAAGTATGGAATTATGGACAAATATGGACTAACCTAGCTAATATCTTAGTTCTGTTATTTTAGAAAATATGTTTGACTTAAAAAGAACTCTCATCGGTTGGATTGCAAGGAAAGCCGTCGATTGAAGCTGGAGACGAGTCCACCTCGCCGCCGCGGTGATCGCATAGACGAGTCGGTTAGGTTTCCATGGAGCAGTATGAGGTCAATTGCCTTAGATCCTGATTTTGATTGTGTTGCTTTCAGATTTCGGTTTATATTGTTAGTTGCATAGTCTTTCGATTTGAACTAAATTAGGTTCAAATGCATAACTCTTTGATGTGAACTGAATTAGGGATAGATGATTTTGAATGTGAATTGCGAGTCAAAGTTGTTTGCATACATTGCACTCTTACTGGGAATAGTTGAAGTTCTAAAATTTGTTATCATATAGTTTGTTGTTTCTTTGAATGCAATGCAATATCTTAGCAAGAATGCCACTTGTGCGTCCGCCTTAATTTTGAGTAGTCGAGTAAGTGTTAGGTGTATAATGTGCTCGCACGATTTGTAGATAAGTGCTCGACAACTTGGAGATTCATTTTAGGTTATGTTGCTAGCCTAGGTGTTGTCCAAAAGGATTTCTTTAGAAGCTATTATGAGACGGATAACCTACTTCTGATGCTTATTTTGATGCCATCTTGGTTTGAAGTGTGCTACTTTCCTACCGAGTGATTGGAGCTTGTTCTCATTTTTCCTTTACATTCTAACCTTCAGCATTAGGTCGGGGCAAACCTGGAAGTTTCTACGAGACTGTTGAATGAGCTGCCCATTGTCTCAAACGCACTGAACTGTGTTTCCAAGAAACCATTGGTCTGGTTTTATTCAAAACAGGGCCATTGATCTGGATCAATGGATCAGTGGATCTGATATCGGATATTCATGTTCTTGGAAGTCCTTAGGGAAGATCCATGGAGGATGGGGGTAATATATGAAATGTGAATTTAATGTTGAGAGATTTGAGTTTATGGCTGAAAACTGAATATTAATTGGCTAGATGTTATGTTGCTGTTATTAGTTTAATGAATATGCACATCAGATGGATGCCTTTGAATTTAAGATGAATGCGACAGATCGGTTACTTACGAGCTTGAATATAGAGTGCATGGCTAGCCCTAAATCTAGATCAGTCAATCGACCAAAACAAGGGTCTATTGTTAGAACACCAAGATGTCAACAAAATAGCCCTAAAACATTACTAAACACATACCAAAACAAGGGTCTATGGTTAGAAGTTAGAACACCAAGATGTTGACAAAATAGCCCACGCGAGGCCTACATACTAAGCCTTCTTTGCCATTTCTTCTCATCAAGAGACTTGAAATTACAAAAGATGGTTTGTTTAAAATATGTTTTGTAAATCCATATAAAGCAAACAAATAATACAATTTTACTGGATTAAACTTACGTTCTGAAAATGCAAGTAAACGTAATGATATTATATATAGAATGAAAATACGATAAAACCGCGTGCGAATGCGCACAGTTATTACCTAGTACATTAAAAAATATGATGGTAGCTACTTGTTGACAAAAAAGCAGCCTCTTTTATTTATAGTTTATGCTTTTATATATAGTCTGTCGTCAGAAATATGATGGTATCTGCAGATCTAATCACAGAGAACATCTACTTTATACATCTGTTTCGAGTTAATGTTGTGATAAAAATACAGCCTCTTTTTATACTCCGTATATAGTTTATGCCTTTTTGCAATTAAGTCATGTTTGGATAAGACAAGATCAGGAAACTTGTAGATCTGCAGATAGCATGTGAGACCCTAATTAAACCTGAATGTTGGAGAATGGATTAATATATTCCACATATATTCATTTTTATACAAGAACAGGATTTAGGTTGAATTCGAGAAGTGACTAATGAAAGACGAATTGAACAAACCATGGATGTTACGATATAGCTTAAAGAAGAATACATAGTATACGTACCTTGAGCTTGTGTAGTCGTCGGGAGGTTGGATCTGATAGTACGTGGGATGAATTGATTGAAGGAACAACACAAGGCAGCAAAGCGATGACAGATAGCCCGAGCGAGCAAGCTAGAGAGCTGAATTTAGGTAATCAGAAATCTTGAGATGGTATCTTCTTCCAGGAAAGAGTCAGACCATGGAAGCTAGCTACCACTCAAATACTCGATCGGATAAGCAACAGTCAACCCGAGTCAACCCTACATAATGAGATAAGATCTCCCCACTGATATAAATAACCAATTAAGGTAAATATTTATTATAAAAAAAATTTAAATTTTTTTTAGGTTATAAATAACCAATTATATATATTTATTTAATTTTCTCATGAAAAAATGTGTTTTAAAAAATATTGAAATTATTATCACCAAATAATTTTCTTTTCAAATTTAATATTTTTCAAAATATGTTTTTTCATGAGAAAACTATACAAATATATATGTATGATTGGTTATTTATAACATTAAAATAATTTTTAGAAATTTTCTTATCATAAATATTTAACTAAATTAATTTTTATTGAACCGAAGAACACACAAAAGATTTTAGGAGATCTTATCCCCTACGGCCCTACCTAATATATTTGTCCAGAGAGTCCTTATAAAACATTGCCCAAATTGCAGAAAATCACCCTCGCTCGTCTTTAATTAACGGATTGAGTTCTAATATGTTAACTCCATCTTGTTGATGGTCTCAAATATAATCTTAGTTCTAGCCTTTATTGAGCCTAATATTATCTATTGGGCTTATAAGTGGCTGTTAGACTTGTTCGCTTAAATCAGAATTGTTTGAACAATTCTTTGTTATTTTCGAACAACTTGTTGGTTGAGATATTACAGGATTTGCTCAGACGCATATCCATTAAGTTTTCGAGATTTCTACATATCTACCAAGAAGGTTCTGGACTCTCATTCAAACGGCTAGAAGATCTCTCAAAGAGGATTTGACGCAACGGCTCTCAACAGCCTTGATGATTTGCTTCTGGCGTTCTATTTTCAAAGGTCCAGCCTATATAAAGAGATGAAGACAGTATGCTGATTACACAACTCCTACGGCGCTCAATTGTTCACAGCTTTGTGATAAAGGCAATCGCGTTTGCTTTAACAAGGAAACGTGCATCGTTCAAGACGAGAAGACAGGAGATGTGGTACTTACGGCCAAAAGAGATTCTAACATTTATGCTCTTAATACAGATCGCATTCCAGCCTCAAATCTAAAGTGCCTCAAGGCCTTATCAGAAGATCCAAGAGTGTGGCACAGACGTCTTGGGCATATCAGCATGCATTCCCTCGGAAAGCTACTGTCTAAGGATCTGGTTCGAGGTCTTCCGAATCTAAATTTTAAGGTTGACGATCTATGCAATGCTTGCTCAAGGGGAAAACACACTCGTAGCTCTTTCAAGAAAAAGAAGGTCATTAGTACTACTAGACCTTTAGAATTGTTACACATGGATTTATGCGGACCTATGCGTGTCAAATCTCCCAAAGGTAAACAATACATTCTAGTAATTGTTGACGATTATTCACGATTCACTTGGGTCTTCTTTCTCAAAGATAAATCAGAAACTCTGTTTTATTTTACAAAACTTTGTAAGGAGTTACAAACATTAAAAAACCTACCTATCGTTTCTATTAGAAGTGATCACGGTAGAGAATTTGATCAATTAAACTTCGACATATTTTGTGCGAAATATGGGATTTCTCACAATTTTTCTGCTCCAAGGACACCTCAACAAAACGGGGTGGTGGAACGAAAAAACCGCACCCTGGAGGAGATGTCAAGGACTATGCTATTAGAGAATAACTTGCCCAAGTCATACTGGGCAGAGGCTGTGAATACAACAAACTATATTCTCAATAGATGTTTGATTCGATCAATTTTAAAGAAAACTCCTTATGAGCTTTTTAAAGGAAGAAAACCAAGTATATCTTATTTCAAACCATTCGGATGTACATGCTGTGTACATAACAGTGGGAAGGATAATCTTGGGAAATTTGATGCACGAAGCGACGAAGGTATATTTCTTGGATATTCGAATCAAAGCAAGGCTTATCGAATATTCAACAAACGTACCAAACTCGTTGAGGAAAGCATACATGTGTTATTTGATGAAAGTGATAATGGTACCTTGAGTGAAGACTTTGTAGATCTCAAGTTAAACACTTATGAGGACTATGAGTCGGATGGAGGAAACAATGGTCAAGAAAAAAGCAAATCAAGAAACATGCAGGAGCCATTTCAAGATCTTACTGAGCTATCGCAAGGCCCTGGAACTCAGTCTCAAGGCCTTACCGATGAAGCCAGTCTAGAAAACGAAATCCCTCCAGAGCCTCTTGAACCTTATCCCACAAGTCCTCCTGAACCTCAAGAGCCTGAACCATCTTCTCATGGTGCTTCAACGTCTAATCAAGGATCAGCTCGAAGGAAATTCAAACACGCCTCTTCACACTCCTTGGCTGACATCATCTCAGATCCTTCGTCGGGTATTCAAACTCGTTCCAATCTTAGAAACTTGTGTGCATTTCATGCTTTTGTCTCTCTTACAGAACCAAAGAAATACACCGAGGCTCTCAAGGAACCAGATTGGATCATAGCCATGCAGAATGAACTCAACGAGTTTGAACGTAATAAGGTATGGACTCTTACGGCTAAGCCGAAGGGGAAATCAATTATTGGAACTCGTTGGGTATTTCGGAACAAGCTTGACGAAGGAGGCAATGTTATAAGGAACAAAGCTCGACTAGTTGCACAAGGATATAATCAAGAAGAAGGAATTGACTACGAGGAGACTTTTGCTCCTGTAGCCCGACTCGAAGCCATTCGTATGCTTCTTGCCTTTGCATCTTTTATGAATATCAAGCTTTATCAAATGGACGTAAAGTGTGCCTTTCTAAATGGGTTTTTGGATGAAGAAGTTTTTGTTGCTCAACCTCTTGGTTTCGAAAACGATGAATTTCCAGAGCATGTTTTCAAGCTTGATAAAGCTCCGTACGGTTTGAAACAAGCTCCTAGGGCTTGGTACGAGCGGCTTTCAAAATATCTCCTGGAAAATAATTTTAAAAGAGGTTTGATCGACAAAACTCTCTTCATCAAAACTCATGGAAAGGATATACTAGTCGTCCAAATTTATGTTGATGATATTCTTTTCGGTGCTACTAATGATTTGTTGTGCAAGGAATTTTCTAACATTATGTGCAAGGAGTTTGAGATGAGCATGATGGGAGAATTGAATTTCTTTCTCGGACTTCACGTACATCAAAGCTCTAAAGGCATATTCCTTAATCAAGGAAAATATACACGAGAGCTACTCAAGAAATACAAGTTGATCGATTCCAAGGTTGCCAAAACACCTATGAGCTCCACACTTTCTCTAGATCAAGATCTTACCGGCAAAGAGGTAAATCAGAAAGAATATAGAGGTATGATTGGTTCTCTTCTTTATCTTACTGCCAGCAGACCTGACATTATGTTTAGTGTCTGTATGTGTGCAAGATTTCAAGCTAATCCAAAGGAATCACATCTGATCGCGGTAAAGAGAATTTTAAGATATCTTAATGGAACGAAAGATCTCGGATTATGGTACCCACATCAAACAAGCTTTGATCTTATCGGATTTTCCGATGCTGATTTTGCAGGGTATAAAGTAGATAGAAAAAGCACCTCAAGGTGTTGTCAATTTCTTGGGGCATCCCTTATAAGTTGGCATTCCAAGAAGCAAAATTCAATAGCGCTTTCAACAGCCGAAGCTGAATATATTGCTGCTGGAGCTTGTTGTTCACAAATCTTATGGATTGCACAACAACTTCAAGACCTTGGAATCAACTATAAGGGTATTTGTATCAAATGTGATAACACTAGTGCTATCTCCATCTCCAAAAATCCTGTACAACACTCGAGAACAAAGCATATTGATGTGAGACATCATTTCATCCGAGATCATGTTGAGAAAGGAGACGTGTCTTTGACATTTATCTCTACCGAGCTTCAACTTGCAGATATCTTTACAAAACCTCTTCCCGAAGACAGATTTAATTTCATCCGATTAGAACTTGGAATGCTTAATAAGGAAGCATCGATGTAGGGGGAGCAATCGTATCTTATGATATTTGTATTATCTCCTACATCAAGATCTTGAATTAAAACTTAACATCTTACTATGAAATAGTTTGATGTTAAATTTAAATTTCAAACAAAAATATTGGATCAAATCTTTTAAGTAATATCTCTTTAGATATTTTTCTTAAAAGATCTTTTACTCTTATCTTCTCCGAATTTATTTTTTTCGGTTTTACTTTGTATTTATCTTGGAAATTGGTTAAGATTTTGGATAAAGATTTGGCCGGATTCATAGCACGGATCTTTTGAAGTTCAAAAGGTTTTATCTTCCCTATTTATATCCCCTCTCACACCGGTCATTTCACTACTCCACTCTCTCTCTCTCTCCTTTTTTTCTCTGTTCTTTCTTCCCTTCCCAAGAACGCTCGAGTACTTCCCCCCTCTCTCTCCATGGCTCCAAAGAAACCCTCTTCACCTCCCACTACCAGATCTGGAGCGAAGCGCAACTGTCCCTCCGACTACAAGGGCAAAGGGGTGGCGATCGACGATGACTTCAAAGGCAAAGCTATTGTCCGGCAACTAGAGACCTCTTCCGAGAGTGAAGAAGAAGGGGCTCGTCACTATCGGAAGATCATCAAGAGGGAGCCCAGATATCCTTCCAATCACCCTCCCCAAGTCAACCCCGTGCTCCAAAGAAGGCGCCTCGACAACATCATCTCCAGATTCCTGTTCCTCATGAGGTATTTTTCAATGTCCCTCACGCCTGGTTCATTAATCATACGACTTCTGGAATGTGGAAGGACGGGTTCGCTCATCGACCCATAAACTTCTGTGAGCATGTGGATCTAGAATTTCTAGAATCCACAAAACTCTCCTGTGTCAATCTTCTGAAGAACTCTCACATTTGGTCTTTTCTGAACCCCAGAACCCTGGCTTACCCTCGCCTAACAAGACTCTTCTTTGTCAACCTCACTGCTGTCCGAGAACAGGGAGACCTTACTCTCTACTCTCAAGTAAAGCAGCGCCAGATTGTCCTCACCCGGTCTTCCCTCGCCCTTATTCTTGGCATCCCTGAGAATGTCAACATTAGCTCTCACCCTACCAAAGCTTACTGTATCTCCAAAGGCCAAAAAGAACTTTTTATCCGACGCTCCTCTTCTGCTGAATCTTCCAAACCCAAGCCTAAACACACCCATAACGTCCTATCCCTTGAGGCTAAAATGGTTTTTACCATTCTTTCTCGGTGTGTCCTGCCAAGAAAGAACTCCCGCGAGCTTGTCACCGACAACTTGCTCCACTATCTCTAACTGGTTATGGCAGGGCATGAATTGGATATCCCCGATCTCCTCCTCACCTACATGCTCCATACCATCAACACTCCCCTGACTGCACCCCTACCCTACGCCAATTTTTTGCCTAAGGTGTTTGAGTTCTTCAATGTTGACACCCAAGGAGAGGAATTTGTCTCTCACACCAGCCGTATCGATGAGGACTGCTGGAAGCGCCTTGGGGTTGAACAAACCCTAGCTGGAGGCTGGGTTTTGAAACCACCCTCTCAAGGTCAAGGGGACACAGTGAAGGTGGTGGAACGGATCGAGGTTCTGGAGGCTGAGGTTGATTTGCTATGGAGGGATGTCAACGCTGCCAGGACAGATATTGTGGATCGTCAGGACAACAGTCACCAACAGATATTGATTCTAAATGAAAAGCTGAATCATCTCTTCATGTTATGTGGCCTGAATCACCGAGCTACTACATCAATCCTGCCAATGGATGCGGACTCAGTCAAGCACGTGGAGGAAACAGCTAAGAACATTCTCCTCAACTGCGAGTGCAAGGTGCTTAAGTATCCCATCCTCCGCCCTCTTTATCCCGAGCCAAACATCCTCACTGTTGAGGAGTACGGCATTGTTAAGAAATGGCGAGATGAGGAGGCTAGGACTCAAGCAAAGATGTGGGGTGCTCATCATGTCAAGAACGCAAAGGCTCGCTGGCGTGAGAAGATCTACATCAACCGCCATGATGAAGGTGGAGTCCCTCCGAGGTATGGCCAGTGGTATGATGAGGACGTGGTGGTGGTTTCTGACGACGAGTGAAGATGATGGTGGTTCCTGAGCTCTTTTGGTTTTCTGTGCTCTAAACTTCTGGTTTTTTAAACATTTTCTCTTCCCTTCTTGTTGAAAGACAAAAAGGGGGAGATATCTCTAGTTTGTTTTTTATGGTTGAAAACTGGAGTAAGGCCTTACTTTTGGTTTGCAAGGTCTTACTGTTTTGGTTATGTGAAAACTATGATCCAACATGCTTTAATATTACTGCACTGTTATATATGGATTGTTGTGATTTGTTTTACAGGTAAAAAGGTGCATAAGTTTTGTCTTTCATCAAGGGGGAGATTGTTAACTCCACCTTGATGATAAGATCAAACTATAGGGTGTAAGGCCTTGGTTGATGAAAGCCAAAACTCGGGTTTCTTGAGTTTGGTAAGGTCTTACCAAAAAGGGCTCAAAACATTATTGGTTTTACTGGACTCGGAAATGGTTTAGGGTAAATGGGCATATTTATTAAATGGGCCTAATTTACTCTAACCCAAACCGAGATCCATTCCCTATAGAGCCTTTCTGGTTGGGTCTGAGTTCTAGCCTTTATTGGGCCTAATATTATCTATTGGGCTTATAAGTGGCCGTTAGACTTGTTCGCTTAAATCAAAATTGTTTGAACAATTCTTTGTTATTTTCGAATAGCTTGTTGGTTGAGATATTACAGGATTTGCTCAGACGCATATCCATTAAGTTTTCGAGATTTCTACATATCTACCAAGAAGGTTCTGGACTCTCATTCAAACGGCTAGAAGATCTCTCAAAGAGGATTTGACGCAACGGCTCTCAACAGGCTTGATGATTTGCTTCTGGCGTTCTATTTTCAAAGGTCCAGCCTATATAAAGAGATGAAGACAGTATGCTGATTACACAACTCCTACGGCGCTCAATTGTTCATAGCTTTCAAGTCTTCTTCAATCGATCGATCTCACGCAGCTCGTCACGCAAAGAGTTTGTATTTCCTTTGAGTGTGTGTGAGGTTTCATTACGCTTTATAATACAATTCATCTAGGTTATACTAAGGGTTTCTTTACCCAAAAGTATAGGGTACTTCGGTATCCTTAGTTGCTTTGTTTCACTAGAGAGTTTGGGTTGCTAGATAGTAAGGTAGTCTAGAAGTGTGTAAGTCTCTAGAGGTTGTATCTAGGACTCATAAGGCAAAGTGAAATAAAGTGTGTTGAATCCTACGGGTTGGATAACCCTAGGCGGGGACGTAGGCGGTTGGGCCGAACCTCGTTAACAAGTATCGTGTGCTTTTACTTATTACTTGCTTTTATTATTCACTGTTTCGTTTTTGTTTTCGCTACTAATCTCTCTTCTCATCTCAGATAAGATCTTACAGCTTGCGGTAAGGTCTTACCTCTCTGGATTGCGAGAAGTTTCCATACTCTATCCGACCCCCCCCCCTTATAGAGTATTTGCGTGCTCCTATTCTGCCTATTCCGCACTTCATAATAGATTAATCTTCTTTGACGATCCAGTCCTCAATCTCACTCACATCTTCAGTGAAATATTAAACAATAATGAAAAACTGAGTTCATAAGTAGCTTATATATTATTTCAAATAAAGTTAGATTGAAGAACCAACTCATACCAAATTGATTACCAAACTTGATGGCTCTAATAGCTGACAAAAATGACAGTAGAAAGTAAAACAGAACCTGCATATTTGCAGGTTGTTTTCGTACTAGTAGCTCATGGATCAATAACTATAGTTTGTGCACAAGCGGCGCACATACACAACATATATGCTAAATGAAATTAAAAGAGTAGCAGATCATTTTCTTTAATCATCTTGACCAGTTGAAGGCCAGTAAGATATTTGCTTCTGATATAGCTTGCAGGTTGCGTCTATGCAACAGATGCAGGTACTGCAGAGACGCCAACGACTTCCATGGCATCGTGTAATGTTTGCCTCGAGCATATGGTTACAGAATCTTACATAGATGATATTCATTGGAACTCATCCTTCTCAGAGTAAGTTGGTAGTGTTGAGCTAGCTTCCTGTTACTTCCGGACCCAAAAGATCACCATGACAATGTTGCTGCTACTGATATTTCCAGTAAGGAATGTAAGTGGAACTGGTGTTGAAGGTTACGGGGATGGATAACCATACATGTTCTTGAAGTTCTTGAGCAAATTGTTCACCTGAAATTAATATTTTATTATACAGAAAAATTACTGTAAATTTGGTATAGACTTAAGCATATAAGGTGAACATTTTCTTAGATCACATACACATGTAGTAACATTTGTTTTTAACTAGGAATGGTAATATTTCCATGAAATCAGCCTGGTAATATTTCCTGAGCACCTGAAAATTTTGAATCTCAAAAAAGCTAGCAAAGCTATGGAAACATGGGGTTTGTGACAAGTGAGCCCACACGCATTATATCCCGAGAAACATACTACCTAATCAAAGATTCTATGCTAAGAGAAGTGATAGGCGATATATTCTATAGCGCATTTAGTAGTTTTTGTCATCATTTACATGTCATTGTGAGAGGTATTTGTGTGAACTTGGTGATTCGGAACCTGTTGAAGAAGTTGAAGAAATCAGGCAAGTTACAGAAGAGCTGAAGTGAAGAAGTTCGGAAGCAGCTGGAAGGCTGGTGAGTCTGGCGCGCCCGCGCGGCACTCGACGCGCCCGCGCTGCTACCCGGCGCACCCACGCTGCTAGGAGGAAGTGGCCGCGTCGATTCACCATACAGAAGAAGCAAGTCAAAGGCTGGCGCGCCCGCGCTGCTACATGGCGCGCCCGCGTCGGTCCCTGAAGACGGATTCTTATCCGATTTTCCCTATCTTATTAGTTTTAATATTATATTTTATATTTTTACGGGATGTTAAACCCGATTTTATTAGGTTATATATTATGGCCGAGAAGGCAGGAGAGGGGAGGAGGTTATTTTCGAGAGACGTAGTTTCCTTTTTCTTCATCTCACAAACCCTATGGAGAACTAACTCTCCGTTGTTACACTTGGTTCTTTGAAGCCTTCAATTGATTTGGTTGTGAGTATTCTACTCTTGTTTGTCCTTTGTTAATTGTTTCGATCTCCTGAGTTTATTGCTTGATTGCTTATTATTGGTTAATCTGGATTGATCACCTAGGTTTATTGATACTAGTCATATTGCTAGGGTTTCCAATTCCAGGTTTGGGGTTGTAGATTCACTGTAGCAAACGCAATCACCATACGCGGGTTGCTTGTGGTAGATTGTGAAGGAGATTCGATTACAGGCTATTTTAACGGGTTGTTAGAATCGCTTGTATCTCATTATAATTCATGTTTGAATGCTATCGCTTTATTATTCGGTGAAGGTTTTCCCTTGTAATTTGGTGATAAGTGCTTTTAGGACTGGTAGGACTAAAAGCTATTACACGATCTGAATTGAGAACAATTACTGGACATTAGAACTTGAGATTCATAGAATGCGATGATGAACCATCTCAATTGTTGTGCGGATAATTACCTGGTGTGATACTTTTCCATCATATATTCGCAACCTCTTATTGCAACTTGTTCTGTCACCATTTGCTTACACACAAAACTCCCGTTGAATCGGTTACTTTTGGGTAATAATACTTGCTCTTACAATTGATTCTGTTTCCCTGTGGGTTCGACCCTAACTTACCTACTATACTTGTTATAGTTTGCATATTAGGAATTTACTTTGATTTGGCATAACGACCTTAGGCCTGTCAAGAAGCGAGGAACGAGTGCCTGCTATAACAATTGGGGCTACAGTATTACTTTTATTATTTGCAATGAGAGATAAACAAGGGAGTTGACAGGAGCCTACCAGGCAGAACCAGTAGGACTCTTCTGCATCGCTTGTTTTGTTCTTCAGAGATCTCGGAAATTTCAAGCCAACCAAGAGATGAGAGGGAGGAGATCCAATATGCTGACAACAGGACACCACACCCTCAATATCATTAGTAGTGAGGCTTTTTGAGGGAGTCAATTCTTTATAGTAAGCTCCACAAGGCTCTTGAAATCGCCCTCGTTTCTTTTTACCCAGCTTCATCTATACAAGTGATGTTATAAAGTATTAAACATAACATTTTTATAATTAGAAACGATGTTATAAAAAATATAGACATCGGGTTCTGGCCGATGTGAAAAACTGTTGACTTTTTACATCACCCACATAGACATCGATTTTTTTTTGAAAGACATCGGTTATTAACTGATGTTAAATAGCAAATTTCTAGTAGTGAATGGCTATGGCTTGCACTGAAGTTGGGTGGTTGGGTTTTTTGCTTTGTGATCTTTAACAATTGTTCAACGCATTCCACCATCTCTTGTTCAACTTCTGTTTCAATACTCTGAACTTGTTGTTTAATGCTGCTCACTTGTTGGAGCCACAAAGTGCATTCGCTCTTTCTTTTCTTTCTGGCTTGAAGCTCTTTTCATTCTGAATGTCACTTGCCTTAGTGTTTAGTTGTTGCATCATCTCTTTGAGACATTCTCACTAGGCCAGATTGACGTTCTAGACACAAACGGCTTTTTTGTCATCTCCTGAATGCACTTCAAGGGACGAACAAAGCCTGGGTCGTCACTTACAATAGGACCGGATGTACACCCATCCAAGGGAGCCTTTCAGGAGACGAACAATTACTAAGTTCGTCTCCTGAATACTGAGTGGAGGTTGACCAAGCCGTTGACCATCGATAAACATGGTGAATGATCGAGGATTGTCAGGTGCAGTCGTACCATCATCATTCAAGGGACGAACATATATATGTTCGTCCCTTGATTCAACTGTACTTTAAAAAAAACATGTGACTCCGTACGTGTTTGACATATATCGTCTTCTCCGGACAGTGAGGTTATTTTGCATCCTCTCTTCCAGACAGTGAGGGTCGGGGTATTTGGCATCTCTTCCTCGACTTCCTTGCATTGTTCTGCACTTGCCGTCGCGCTCGACCAGGTGAGTCTTCTCCTTCCTTTCGATTGATCTGTTTGATTAATTGGTTTTTGTTTTGGTTCGACTAGAATTCCAGATCTGTGATTCCAGATCCGAAACCCAAATCGCCCTAGCCTCCATTGGTTTCATCCAGATCTGTTTCCTTTGAGCTAGCTGCTACTTCTCCTTGGCTTTGGGTGTCTTCCATTGCTCAATTCGAAGGATTAGAACCTGTAGTGGTAGGAGAACGAGAAAAACCCCAATTTCATCCCCAATTTCATCATTGCTCAATTCGACCTCATCTCTTTCCTTGCACTGAGGATTCTCCTTGGCTTGGGTGGCTTCCATTGAGGATTTTGTTTATAATCAATCTGCTAAAACAATGACAAAGTGACAATCTATTCATTTGGCCTCTTCTGCGTGACATCCATTTTATTCTTTTAGCATTTCGGCGCAGTGATTTCTGAAATTGAGCTTTCTTGTTTATGTTGGAACCGGACTCATGGATCACACACACTCAAACCCACACAGATTCGAGGACTTGACTCTAGAAGAACACAAACAGCACACACTTACCAGTTTTTGATAAAAGCCTCTAACTGTCATACTAACATTTAGTGTCAAGTCATCACATTTTCAGACTATATTGTTGTAACAAACTATCAGTTGAACAAGTTAACAGATTTAGTGTCAAGTCATCACATTTTCACACACTTACCGGATTTCTGAAATTGAGCTTTCTTGCTGTAACAAACTATCAGTTGAACAAGTTAACAGATTCTACATAATTCAGTTCATTGATTCCCTCTTTCTCTGTTGCTTATACTCCATGTTGTTCCGTCCATAGGCATGTCAGACACTTCCGGTAGTTGGCCGAGCGGTTGTCCAGAAAAGTACCCATGGATTGGAGGGGATGAGCCATACGAACGTCAGGTAACAAACTGCTTTTAATTTACTTTGTAATGAAGGCAAGAACTGATTTTGGTGGAGATGAATGTAATTCATTCATGATTGATGTTGTTGGAGAAGAATTTTTTGGCCTTAGCTTCTTTGTTCCCTCATGACTGATTTTGGTGCATTGTATTTCTAGATCGAATGTTGTTTTGGTGCATTGTATTTCTAGATCGAATGTTGTTTTGGTGCATTGGTGGAGACGGATGTAATTCATTCATAACTGAATTTGGTGCATTGTATTTCTAGATCGAATGTTTTTTTGCTCATAGGAATATTCATTTTCTAAAACATGGATGTTGATTTGTTCCTTTGGTGCATATGAATCTTAATATGAACTTATTTGCCTTTAAATCATCATGATACATTGTGATACGTTTGGAATCCCCGATCCTTCGCATGTGGGCTCAAGATCAAGAACCCTAAACTGTTGATGGCCCGATCTTGCAATATTCTTGATATCCTTGATGTTACAAGTAGTTACAATAAAAGGGTTCGAACTATTGCAAAAGAAACGAAAACAAACACACAAAAACTAAGTAAAAGACAACAACAAAAGAAGCAGCGACAGAACTAGTGCAGCAGCGACGGATGCCGCGGGCGCAGCAAGCCTGCAGCGGCCGCTGCCAGCGACGGTTCCTGGGTTCTGCAGCGACGGATTCTGGGTTCCAGCGACAGTTTTTTTCAGCTTTTCTCTTCTTTCTTGTGTTTGGTTTTGTGTTTGGGATTAGAGTTTGGTATCGGATGATTGATGAATGAACAAGAACATAAACTGATTGCGAAGGCTTTTGGATTGGGAATCGAGGGAACCTTTTAATCCTTAAAAGGTTCCTCAATTATAATTCCAATCTGAATAATTCAAAGCTTACAATGTTGTTTAAATAGAAAAACATACCAATTCTATCTTTGCAAAAGATAGAGCTTTGGTTAGATAAAGATAAATAAAATATCTAAAGATAGCTAATTCTTTCCTAAGATAAATCAAACCTAATAAAGATAGATAAATAACAACTTGGTGGAAAAGGAATTACCTAGATGAGATATTTTCCTTCCACCTTATTATTTCCTAATTGCATAAAATAAATATATCTAATTAATTAAATTTGAAATTAACTAAATAAATATGTGGAAATTCGTCCAAACAGTGACAGCTGCAAAGATGATGAATTTCGGCCATTCTCGACGTCGATTTTGGAGAAACCTTCAACAGAAAAGTTGTAGATCTTTTCGTCCTCGTTCTAACAAGGTATGGCACGACCTCATCCGATAAATATGGACTCCGAACGACCCGTTTTACTGAGACGTCGAAATGCTGTCAACCCATTAAGAACGAACCCAAATTTGAACATTAGCTCACCTTGCTCCTTTGGACCTTGTTCCATGGTGGAGCCTTCTTCCTCCTTTTGAGGATGACACTCTTCGCCATCACACTACTAAATTAAGAGGCTATAGTGGCGCCAATAAACCGCCATATAAAGGGCTAAATCCGCCTCTTAAAGTCTAAGGTGGCAGTTTTTTTTATCGCTCAAGTGTGGCGGTTTTTTTAAGCAAATGTAGCGGATGCTAGAGCATATGAAAAACCGCTACATTAGAGTTAAAAAACCGCTAGCTTATGATGTAATGTAGCGGTTTTTATCCAAGTTGTTTAATTGTTTTAGGCGGCGGTTTTTGATGCCTTTGGTGGCGGTTTTGAGAAATGGTTGTGGCCTTTGGTGGCGGTTTTAAGGGAAAAGGTGGCGGTTTTGAGAATCATGAATGTGGTTATTGTCGCAGTTTTCAAAGGCATAGGTGGCGGTTTTAAGCATATCAAGTGAACTAATTGTGGCATTTTTTTTTTTGCTTTAGCCGGCGGTTTATCTGTTCGTTTTGTCCTGTCAATATGAATAATAAATATTATATATATTATAATTGACATTACATACACATTCATACATACAGTTGCACATAAACTGGTATTTTATCATTCATGGTTAATTATATCCAAAATAGCATTCATCCTTACAAACTTTACCATTAATCTTGGATATTTCATACAAAAATTATAGTGGACTAGCAATTGCTGCAAGTACATGAAGCTAGGAGAAATTGTCCTAATTCCACCTAAAGCACAAACCAACCATTTGGCTAGCTGCACGTACTTGAAGCTAGGAGAAGCTATGTCAATTTCATCTAAAGCACAAAACCGACCACCAAGCGTTTAATCTATGAAAATTTACCTTAACAAAATGAAGCCAAGTGCTTATAGCACGAACTTGCTATCTAGCTAACTACCCATGCCATATATGTGCAGCCATCGTCTAACAAAAAAGGTCATAATCTTCAAAAGGGATCAAATGCACACTTGTCCTTGATTAGTCGATCAAAATGCATTGTCGATCTTGATTCCTGCTAAGGAAAATAAAAGGATATATATATTATTGAAACAAACTTTACCAAAGAGGAGATTACTTACTAATGCACATACGTACTTATCATTTTGGATAAAAACAGCCACTTATATGGATTATGTCATATATGTTATATATATAATTCCTCATTTGTTAGCCACTCTAGCATAGGACAAGTCAACCGACATGTTGCTGCTACTAAGACCTTAATCTAGACGAATAAAGATGTATATTTTACTAGAAACAGATTTCACAACAAGGATCACCACCAACAACATCAACTACGATAACAATGCAAAAACAACATGAAATTGATCAGACCACCTGGACTCTTTCCAAATCTAGGGAGGGTGAGAACAAATTTAACAAAATGACCAATTTTAGCAACCTAAAAACCAACATGAAATTGATCAGACACTACAAATTGGCCAATCCATAATTCATAATCCAGCTGTTCTGTGATGCCTTCACTTATAAGATTTCATGACTTTCTTTGCCATTAGATTCTCCCTTTACTTTAAGTAATATAGAGAAGTTAAAAACGCATTAACCTGACTCTTTCAAGAGTACATACCTTAGGGCAAACTAGAATGACCAGATGAGTCATCATCGACTGAATTGCCATGGGAGATAGATCCATTTACTTCCTTTTCTTGAAAATTTGGAAGAACAAGATTCATTCCGGGGTTGGCCTCCTTTACCATTGATAATATTTGAGCTAACTTTTCTTCCAAACGTGCTTCTATTGTTTCTTCAAAGTGTGCTGCAACTTCTTCTCGTACTTTCCCCTCCAGCTGTTCTGTGATGCTCTCTAAGAAAACCGAGGGGACTATAAACGGCGTCTTTCCATCCTTAGTCTTCACCTTTGACTCTGTGGCACCTCTCCCATACAAACGCACGCGACCACTGTGCTCCTTCTTAGTGATAACATCAAAATAGGGATCACCTTTGTCACTTCCATCCTCTGATGTTTTTAACGAGTTCATTTTCTCCTATGTAAGCCAAAAAAGGAATATAAAATAGGCTAAATACAGAAGGGCCTGTTATAAAAGAAAAGAATGATAATCCACGAGTCTCTCCTTATGTAGTGATGAGAAACATGACATATTCAACATATGCAACTGCTTTTTTTTTCCAGAATTGAAACTCAAATTTCCATTTCTGGAAATGGTAGATTACATAAAAAAAAGGTCAAAGATTATGCTCACAATGTTTTCCAGCGTCTCTCCCTTTTCTGTAAGGTAGGTACGTCCAGCGGTCCGCTTTCTCGATTCCATGTACACATCGGCTTGTGATGGCAACTTCTTGTTTGGTTCTTCTTGTTGCTTTTGAAATATGTACAATAGAATAAGATAAATCGTAAATAGAAATCTATAGCCTAAAGAACTTGACTTTTCCAAAAAAAAAAAGTATAGTTAATCGAGGAAAACCAACATTACCAACTTATGACGTAACATAGCTAGCGATTTTGGACCCATGGTATGCATGTCACTTTGCATTTCTCTATTCCTTTTTTTAGTTGCACTTACTTCCTACGTATTACCATTTAAAACACGAGGTAACATTTACTGGAAAAGAATGAGTCATGCTATAATAACTTAACACATGTTAGTTGTTGAAATTATATAAAAGATACATACCTTAGCTGCACTTGTTTCCCAATATTCTACAAGGTCCGTCCACTGATCTATCGGAACAGGATCAGGGCGATCAGCCAACCTTTCCTCTAAGGTTTTATGTGGATAGTAATGTTTATCCTTCAACCTTGCTTTGTAAGACCGCCATAAAGCATTACCAGTCTGTAAAACATACTTCTTACCTTCATTTGGGACAATGTATCTCTTCTAACAAATGATAAATTGTAAGATTAATTAATAAACGTCTATATATGTAAGGATATTGAATTCGTATGAGGAAAAAAGCATTCACAAGTACATTACCGTGATATAATCCCAAATTTTCTCCTTTGTCGGCACATAAATCCAGCTTATGAAATTCAAAGGACTGAGGATGGGATCTTTAGCCACGGTTCCTAAAAATCAACTGAACTTCTCAACAATTTCTTTGGTTGGCCCGACTGGTTAATGCATGCTATTTAAAATTATAGCATCACGCTTGTCCATAGTGCGAGCATGCACCTCTAGTAAAGTAGTTCTCCCTCGACGCTTCTTCTCTTTAGGCTCTACTTATAATTACATGTAAAATGTGAACAAAATCATGTATCAATCGACAATCATAAGTATAAAAAGAAAATGTTTCAATTGCCTCATGACATTAACGAAGGAATCAAAAGACTTATAAACATGAAAGAAACTACATGTATTCTCGTTTTCAACATTATTATTTCCTGCATTTTCATTTTCAGCAGTAATATCGTTTCCAGCAGCAGCTACTGTATTATGATCTTCCACTTCATTTCTGTTATTTTCAATACCTTCTTGACACGCAATCTGATGAAGGGTTTTATTTCAAACAAATAAATTTATAAGATCGAAACCCCGCTATAGTATGGTAGGGTCAAGTTCGTCCACAGGGAGAAAGTCAGTGACTCAATTCTAGTTACCAAAGAGCAAGAAATAGCAAGAAGAGATGGAAAATTATAGAATTTTGGGGGTTTTAGGGCTGCTGGAATTTTTAGGAAAAATCAATAATAATAAAAGTCTAGGGCATAGGGATCACCACAACGATAATCACACAAGCATTGCAATGAATCAAGTAAAAATCAGGTTTTTATCTATTAAATAGGTCAACTTGCATCAACCCTAGCAAAGCAATCAATTTATTTTCACAAATTAATTAACTTTACTAACAATCTTAATTAGGTTATCAAACTTTCGTTTCAAAATCCTAATTACTATCCAATTCACAATTCAATCTTTCAATTCAATTGCAAAAGGGAATTTCCCCAATTTTCATTGAGAACTTAAGCACATAAGATAGATAAAACCAATCAATTCATCAATTCATAGCAAAATTGCAAGCACAACTATCGTTGGGATCACCCCAACCCTAGAAAAGGCGACTACTCACGCATAAACATGGTAGACATTGCAAAATTCATGAAATAAATAAAAATCAGAAAATTAAATTGCATAAAAACCTGAGAATAATGTCAACAAAGCGTTACAAAAGCCTCACAAAACGTTCTCCAACTTTCACCGAAGAAATCGCTTCAAAAAGCTCTCAAATCCGCTCACAAACGCTCTCTAAACGTGTGTTCCAATTCCTAAAAGTGCTGAAAAAGTGGTGGAAGGAAGAAAAAGATCCTCCAAACCCTAAAAATCCTATTTATACTTAATATCCCATAAACTAAATTAGGAAATAACAAATATATGAATTTTATCTAAAGTCTATCTAAGGAAAAGGGGTAAAAATAATTAAATCCGGGTAAATTAGGTCCGCTGGGACTCATACCGAGGCGGGTGACCTCGGTACCGACCCCCCTTAGGGCCGGTATGAACACTGTTGCCTTTTTCTTGCTTCGCACTTCCAGATCAAGCCTCGGTACCGATCCCCCTGAGGGTCGTTATGGGGTCGGTATGACGGTAGTCCATCTCGGACTTAGAGAAACGTCTGTATCTCCTTCGTTATAACTCCGATTGCTTCCGTTCTTTTTCCTATGCGCTCTAAATTCCCTTCCGCATCTTTTCTCTCTTGAAAATTTCTTCAAAAACAGCTTCCAAAAATCTGTAAAACACACAAAAGATAGTGAAGACATCGATTTCTCATGAAATATGAAAACTTATACAAAAGACACTAAACCCAATGCAAAACCTATGAAAATGACTCAAATGAATGACAAAACACATGAAAAAATATGACTAAAAACATGCACATCAAAATACCCCATACTTAGACTTGCTTGTCCTCAAGCAATATCCAAGCAAGAATCAATACCTACAACACATCCTTCAAGTCTTCCCCCTTGTCAAAAGCAACATCATAAAGTTGTAGCAAAGCAAAGCAAGTGAATTTAACGTCATCACACATATATGAGCGATCCATAGGCATATGCAAATATAAATCCAACCTCACAAGGATAATATGTTTACACTCAACTCTCAATGTGTTTAGGCTATGAAGATCAACTCTCAACTCGATTCCATATACAATCTCATAAACATTGCAATTTAAATGTAAATCCACTTCGCAACCAATTATGTAAATGCAAACAAGAACCATCAGAGGAGGACTTCGCTCAATGGAAGACTTCAAAGAAGACTCCATTCGACGGGGTTGTAATGTGGCTTGGTAAGAAATAAAGGGCATGAAATTATTTGGCTATGTGGTGCATAATAAAATTCGGGAATCAAGACTCCTAAATTTCCAACACAACTCAACCAAACCATAACTCTCAACCATATGAATCAACCAAACTCTTCAACTCATCTCAATGAAGAACACAACCTCTCAAACTCAATAAACCTCTCAAAAGTATGAATCTTACAAAAGTAAAGGAAATAAGGTAAATTTGGCTCATGCACTTTATTCATAACATATAAACACAGACTAGACTTCTTCTCTGTTTTTTTTTTTTTGCTTTTTTTTTCTTTTTTTTTTCTTAATTTCATTTTTTTTTTAAATTTCGAAATAAAATATCATAAATAAATAAAAAAAAGTAGTGCATTTATAGGGTGAGCCAAAAATCCTTTTACAAAATATGCATAGCAAGATAAAAATATCAAACCAACCCATAACTCAATAAATTCAAGAAACCTTCTCACTTGAAATCAAACACAAGCTCATTCCTCCCACAAACAATCATTCCAACCAACTCTAAGTCTTAATTCCCAAATGGGGGTCAGGCTCAATTTGGCTAAGGAAAATTTTGTGGAGCTTATAAATAAAGGTCAGGCTAATGTTCTGGCTTCAAGCAGGGATAATGCAGGGTAGGTAAAGAGAGGATAAAATTGGCTTAAAAAGTGCCTCCATCATTTAATTCTTATTCACATAAACATATAAATACATTGACTATGAATAACTATTACAACATTTAGAGATGCATAAGAAGAGTAACTACACTCAAGAAAGCAGAGGGATTTTTTATGTTCTCCCTATAAGGCCAAAATTCTCACTAGGACAAATTTTGTTGGATTTAAACCTTTAGCCTAGGATCATATGTGCTCAATTTCATCACAAGTTCACAATCCACATAAAAACATTTTCAAGGACTTAGGCTAAACCTTCCAAACATGTCATAGGATTTACATGATCAAGTCAGTCATTATTTATCATCATAGGACATCTAAGTTAGGGTATAAACTCAATAAAATAGAAGACAAAACAAAAGTAAACATGCATTTTTTTTTTGACTTTTTTTTCTTTTCATTTTTTTTTATGAAACTAAAAGCAAGACTAAAGTGACTAAAACATTAAATTCATAAAGCTTAAACATGAATGCAAAACATAATCCAACTAAAATAAAATGCAACACATAAACATAATCCAAAACACATAAAAAGGACACAAATAAGTTTTCTGAATCCCCCCACCCCATACTTAAAATTAGACAGTGTCCCCACTGTCAAAAGAAAAATCAAAGTAAAAGGGAAAAGACTCAAAAACTCACAAAAGAAATTCAGAAGCTGATGAAGACATCCATAAGCTCTACTCTACGGAGAAGGTGGTGGTGGTAATCGATGACGTGGAAAGAAAGAAGATGCCCATGCCTTGAAGGAATACTGGTGCGTTTCATGCTTGTCCATCCTCTTATTCAAGCGTGTAAACTCCTCCATAAGAGCACCCTGCCCATTCTGTAGGGCCTCCTGGCCCAGTCGCAGAGATCTAAGCTCATCCATGACGTTAGTAAGGCTAGGAGGATGTTGGGGCGCAGATCTGCTCGAGCCAGCCCCAGCAGACAAGGGGCGGCTACCAGGCCTAGCGTCATGATCCATATAGTCGTGCTCCTGTTGCGTGTGCTCATGGTGAAATCCTTGCCCAAATGATCCAAAACCATCAAATATATTAGGTGGAGGCACGACCAAGTCAAAAGTGCTCTCAGGGCGGGGGTATCTAGATGGTCTCTGTCGTCTCAGAGGATCATTCAGAATATCCTCTAGAGTCGGTGAAGGTGTAGACGACCAAGTGACAAACCAATTGGGGACATAAAGCAAGTCCATAGTCGGCCTGGTAATCTCCACCTCGTGATCATGAAAAACTGAAAGAAGCTTGTCTCTGTCGCGCTTGATCACACTAGCACTAATCAGATATGCAGTATCAATCATCAGAGTGGGTACAACCTTGTATCTGGTGAAGTCAACCTCAAGGCACCTGGCCAACAGCGCCACCAGGCTTCCATACCAGATTTCTTCTGTTCGTGCTCGATAGGCCAAGACATGCATAATGAACTCAAACCCCAAGTTTAGGGGTGTCTGCATCTCGAATAGTACCCCTCTCAAACAAGCCACTTCAGTTCTAGTGGGTCTTGATAATTCCTTCTTGGCCCAGATGGTGCACCCAAAAAGTCGCAGAATAATACGGAAGAGTGGGTTTGCAATATCCTTACCCTGGAGTGCTCCGGAAGGCCAATAGAACTTGCCTGTAATCAATGTCCAAGTATCAAGGGCCTTGCAGCTGGAATGACTATATGGCCCTACTGGGTTGGGAAATCCCAGCAATGCGTTGAATTGCTGCAAAGTGAAGGTGTGCTGAACATTCCCCAGCTGGAACGTAATAGGACCCACAAAATCTGGGCTAGTCATATCGCTTGCCAACGTAGCCGTGAACTCTGCAGTAAGAGCGGGGTAGTGGTGGGGGACATGATCCAGAAGACTAGTGGCGCCTAAGTAAGAGAAGGCCTCCAATAAGTCATCATGTACCCCAAGGCGCTCTCCATCATCAGGGCTATACCATCGGGCCTTCAGATTGCCCTTCTTGTGGAACTCCTTGTAGTCCTTCTTCATACGGGAGTCGGAGATGATGACGTTATCCAACGGGACTGTAGCGGATGACTCCCTAACCCTCTTGCTACGCTGACGACCAAACATTTTCCTGGACAAGACAAACCAAGTGAAAACTTAAAATCTTTTCTAAAACAGTGAAACCAAACTAAATCAGATAAACTCAAAAGAAGCTAACATCTAACCATGCAAATTAAGAATGATAATATGCACTAGAAAAACATATAAACACATAAAGACCGAGTGCATATCAATAGCCAAGTGCAAGAGATACCACCTAAAGAAATATCGCATATAAACAATATAAAATAAGCTCCAATGTATATAAACTCACCATCATGGCAAATAGAATGCATTACCCATTTATATAACCATATGCTCCACATAAACTATATGAATAGGAAAAACAATATAGACAATATAATCATCATGTAAGATCATTATAATGCAGTCCCTAATCATAATATCATATACTCAAGAAAGGTAAAATAAGTAATGCAAAACTCAATATACACAAACCGACCATGACAACCCCATACTTAAGTTCAAAACAAGTCAAATAAATATGCAATGGGCATATAACTTGTTTGCAATGTCAAATCATGCAAGGGAATAGATTTTATGCTATAATGAAGAAGATAATCAACCAGAAGCATAAAAATCAATTCCAAAATCAAAGCCTCAAACGGATCGCAATGAAATCTTAAAATCTAATTAGCTCACAATCCATAACCAATTTGACAATGCCAAGAACATGAAAGTAGCTCTAAATCAACCCAACAACACAACTATAACATCAATTTCGACCAATTTGACTTTCGGCAAAAAGCCCCAAATTCCGCTCCTAAATCAAACCCTAGGTTTTCAATCTCAACCTAAATCATCAAATCAATCAAAATAATTGAAATAGACAAGTTTAGGATAAGAAATCATACCAAAATTGAGTAGAAAGTGGAAGAAAATTCGGTATTTCGAAGGTGTAACGAACCAAACTAACCAAACAGCGACTTGGGCGAAAGTG
Organism: Persicaria tinctoria; assembly: GCA_037127255.1. NCBI lineage: Eukaryota > Viridiplantae > Streptophyta > Magnoliopsida > Caryophyllales > Polygonaceae > Persicaria > Persicaria tinctoria. The sequence continues at coordinate 17,622,769 of JBANSL010000012.1, forward strand.
GTTCGGTGGGGCTGTGGCTGGGCACGAACCGGGTCAGGGCTGGGCTCAGGGGGTGCGGATCGGGGTGCTGGTTCGATTGTGGGGTCGGCACTGGGTCAAGGTGGCTCGGTGGTGCTGTGGGAGCGAAGGGAACGAACAGCGAGGGAGAGAGAGAGTGGGCTCGGCGGGGGGTGGTTCTGGGCTCGAGCCGGGGTGAGGCTGGGCTCAGTGGGTGCGGCTTGGCCTGGTGCTCCGACCGACGGTGATGGGTGGCTCAGGCGCGACTCGGTGGAGGCGTGGGCGGCCAAGAGAGAAGAACAAGATGGGGTCGGTGTTGGTTCGGTTCAGGCGAGAGAGGGAAGAGAGAAAGAAAGGAAGGCGGTGTTTTAATTTTAATAATTTTTTTTTTTTTTTAAATTTCAAAAATTCCGTAGGGGGTCGGTACCGAGGCTGTCGAGGTCGGTACGGCTTCGGTATACCTACTGGAATTTGAGATTTTTCGAGCAAACTTACCTGATCCGCCAGGGGGTCGGTACCGAACCCACAGGGGTCGGTACATCCTCGGTACAGTCCTATTTCTTGCTCCGATCTCTGTTTTTCACCCGTTTTCACCATGGTCACCTCTCAAGACATGCATGGTTAGTACAATATGTTCTATCCCAGCTAACTTACCTATCCTAAAATTTAAAAATAAAACTAAAATTTAAAAAGGAAAGGAAAATAAAGCGGGTTGCCTCCCGTAAGCGCTACCTTTAACGTCGTTAGCTTGACGTGGTTACCTCAACTTCATTCTAATGATGTAAGAGCCCAAGTGACTCTTATTTCTTCCTCCGGATCCATCCTATCATAGTATTTCTTGAGTCGGTGGCCATTGACCTTGAATATGGCCACTCCTTCATCAACTAGATCCACCGCTCCATGGGGATAGATATGATGAACCACAAATGGTCCACTCCATCGTGATCTAAGCTTCCCTGGGAACAAACGCAATCTAGAATTGAAAAGAAGAACCTTATCACCTACCTCATATGTCTTTGGCACCAGCTTCTTGTCATGCCACTTCTTAGTGCGCTCCTTGTAGATTTCGGCGTTTTGATAAGCTTTGAGCCTCAACTCCTCCAACTCTTGCAAGTCCATGAATCTCTTTGCTCCGGCCGCGTCAAGGTCCATGTTGAGCTCCTTAAGAGCCCATAATGCTCTATGCTCAAGCTCGACGGGCAAATGACAAGACTTACCAAAAACCAAGTTGTAAGGAGTTGTGCGCAATGGTGTCTTGTACGCCGTCCTATAAGACCATAATGCATCATCTAGCTTAGATGCCCAATCCTTCCTCGAGCGTGACACCGTCTTCTCTAAGATGCTCTTGATTTGTCGATTTGAAACCTCCACTTGGCCACTAGTTTGGGGGTGGTAAGGTGTTGCCACCCTATGAGACACCCCATACTTAGTCAAAAGAGCTTCAAAGCCCCTCTCCATGAAGTGAGATCCTCCATCGCTAATGAGAACTCGTGGGACACCAAAACGGGGAAAAATGTTAGTCTTCATAAATTTAGCTACAACTTTAGAATCATTAGTACGAGTAGCTATAGCTTCAACCCATTTAGAAACATAATCAACCACTACCAAAATATATTTATAGGGCCCAGATGAAGGGAAGGGTCCCATAAAGTCAATACCCCAAACGTCAAAAAGTTCAACCTCTAGGATACCGGTAAGAGGGTTCTCATGCCTCCACGTGATGTTCCCCGCTCTTTGGCACTCATCGCAGCTTTCAATGTAAGCATGTACATCTTTGAACAAAGTAGGCCAATAGAAGCCACTTTGAAGAATCTTCGCCGTGGTCTTAAAACTCTTTGCATGGCCGCCTGTTGGAAGGGTGTGACAATGCTTGATTATGCTCTCAATCTCCTCATCCGGTACACAACGTCTAAAAATGTGGTCGCTCCCCTGCTTGAATAAGTAGGGATCATCCCAATAATATTGCTTGACGTCGTGGAGAAACTTCTTCTTGGCTTGCGAAGTCAAATCCTTAGGGATTTCTCCCCCTACAATATAATTAGCAAAATCCGCAAACCAAGGGGTCCTTGACCCTCCAATAGCATAAATATGATGAGATATAGGAGAAGAAGGAGGGGTATAAAAGGAATCCTCACCAGAACTTACCAAATCGTTTTGCATGAGGCTTTCATCCGGCCTGGAGTCATTGATTGTTACTTGATTTCCGGACTCCATGAGGTGGTCCAAGGGCAACCTAGATAGATGTTCAGCCACCAAATTCTCCGCTCCCTTCTTGTCCCTAATTTCACAATCAAATTCTTGCAACAAAAGCATCCAACGAAGAAGCCGAGGCTTGGCATCTTTCTTAGTCATCAAATATCTTACCGCGGCATGATCCGTATAGACAATGACCTTAGAACCTACTAAATAAGTACAAAACTTTTCAAAGGCAAATACCACGGCGAGGAATTCCTTCTCCGTCGTGGTGTACTTACCTTGTGCTTCGTTAAGTGTCTTACTTGCATAGTAGATGGCATGAAGCTTCTTGTCCTTCCTTTGCCCAAGCACGGCACCTACGGCATAGTCGCTAGCATCACACATGATCTCAAAGGGTAGGTTCCAATCGGGCGATTGCATAATAGGAGCGGAGACAAGGGCTTCCCTCAATTTGTTGAGCGCTTCAAGACACTCTGCAGAAAACTCAAAAGCTACATCCTTCATAAGCAAGTTAGTTAAAGGTTTAGCAATTTTTGAGAAGTCTTGAATGAATCTCCTATAAAAGCCTGCATGTCCTAGAAAGCTCCTAATATCCTTAACATTAGTGGGAGGAGGTAATTTTTCAATCAATTCAATTTTAGCACGATCTACCTCAATTCCCCTTTTTGAAACCAAATGTCCAAGAACAATTCCCTCTTGAACCATGAAGTGACATTTTTCCCAATTAAGCACTAAATTAGTTTCTTCACATCTTTCTAGCACCCTACTCAAGTTGGCAAGACATGAATCAAAAGAAGAACCATAAACAGAAAAATCATCCATAAACACTTCTACTATATCCTCAATCATATCAGAAAAAATAGCCATCATACACCTTTGAAAAGTTGCAGGGGCATTGCAGAGCCCAAATGGCATCCTCCTATAAGCAAAAGTTCCATAAGGACAAGTAAAAGTGGTCTTCTCCTGATCATCTGGATGAATAGGAATCTGCCAAAAACCACTATAGCCATCCAAATAGCAAAAATAATCATGCTGGGCTAAACGCTCAAGAACTTGATCAATAAAAGGAAGAGGGAAATGATCCTTCCTAGTAGCACTATTCAACTTCCTATAATCAATGCACATGCGCCATTTAGTAGTGGTTCTAGTAGGTACTAATTCACCTTTTTCATTCTCAATCACAGTCATTCCACCTTTCTTAGGGACAACATGGACAGGACTCACCCATTTACTGTCACAAATAGCATATATGATTCCAGCATCCAACATTTTCAAAATTTCAGATTTTACTACTTCTTTCATATTTGGGTTAAGCCTACGCTGATGCTCAATGGTTGGCTTATGATCATCTTCCATATATATACGATGCATGCATAAAGAAGGTGAAATTCCAGTGATATCATCCAAAGAGTAACCAATAGCCTTTCTATGGGTCCTAAGAACATCAAGTAATTTACCAACTTCTTCCTCATTCAATTTCGCATTAATGATCACAGGAAGAGTGGAATTGGGACCCAAGAAAACATACCTCAAACCTTCTGGAAGCGGCTTAAGCTCTGGAGAAGACTCAATTGGAATCAGATTGGGCTCTTCCTCCTCCGTCTTCAATATCACTTCCAGGACCTCAAAAGAATACACTTCCTCCTGACCTGCCAGAAGACCTGGGACTGGGCCTGCAGACTGAAGACAATCAAAATAGCTTACCTCTACCATGTCCGTGGTTTCCTTCATTGTTAGATTGAAGCGAAATTCAACGATGTCCTCCCCAATCTCAAATGTTAGGAGTCCCTTCCTAACATCGATTATTGCTCCAGCGGTGGCTAAGAAGGGCCTTCCAAGGATGATAGGCACCACTGGATCCTCTGGCATATCCATAACAATGAAATCAGTGGGGACGAAAAACTTACCTACACGGACGGGCACATCATCAATCACCCCAGTTGGTGATACAACCGCTCCATTAGCCATGGATACTCTCATGTTGACTGGCTCTAGGGCTCCCAAGCTTGTCTTAGACCATATCGAAAGGGGGAGAAGGCTCACACTAGCACCTAAATCACACAAAGCCTTGAAACGGTAAGATCCTAAACCAATAGTAATAGCGAACTTACCTGGATCTCCAAGTTTCTCAGGGAACTTCACTGAACGAACCTCGTCAGCAAGCTCAGACATGGATCTCTTCTTAGCTAAGATGTCTTTCAAAAACTTAGTGTAAGCTGGCATCTCACTCAAAGCATCAGTGAATGGAATAGATATATTCAAACTTTGAAGCATCTTCACAAACTTTTGAAACTTACCTTCCGCTGTGTCCTTTACCTTTTTCGGAGGGTATGGAAGCACTTTCTTCGGATTCGGGGCTGAAACAGGCCCTCTAGAAGAGTCCGTCGCTGCTAGAGGGGTCGGTACCGAGGCTGAGGGGGTCGGTACGGCCTCGGTATGGTTGCTGGGAGTAACGGGAGAAGAGATCATACCTGCTGGGGGGGTCGGTATCGAGGCTGAGGGGCTCGGTACGGCCTCGGTATGAACACTTTTGTCCCCGTTTTCTTTCTCGTTTGGCGTGCTTTCGCGATCAGGCACCTCCTTTCCATTTCTCAGGTGTATTGCAGCTATTTGCCCCCTAGGGTTCTCGTCGGTGTGGCCTGGGAGCTTCCCTTGAGGCCGTGGGATTTGTGCCGCGAGATTACCTAGTTGGGAATCCACTCCCTTCCTCCAGGTTTCCAACTCTCCTAGTTGTGCATGAACACCCTTAAATTGAGAATTCACATCGGCGCGAAGCCCATTGAATCCTTCCTTAAGCTCTTGTACCCATGATGGTGGTTCTTGATAGCCAGGGGGCCTATATGGGGGAACCCGTTGATCTTGTTGCAGAGGAGGTTGACTCCCTTGTCCTTGTCCATAGTTACCCCAATTAGGGTAATTGTTGTTCCTCCCTGCATAATTGTTATTTTGATTCCCCACATAATTATTATTATTATTTTTGGGGTTCCTATAAGGAGCCCTCATATAACTTACCTCTTCGTAGTGTTCTACCCTTTGTACCTGGCTAATATTATTGCAATCTATAGTATTATGAGCCAGAGAACCACATTCTAAACAAGGTTGATTTCGAGATAGAAAACTTACTTGTTTCTTGAGGCGTCGGGTCTCATCCTCATGGAATTGCTGACGCACACCTGGGTCAATTTCATTAGAAGGCTCGTAAAGTTTCTTACCTGACGGTCTAGCCACTGGGGTGCCATACATAGCGTCGTACTCCGTAAGCTTGTCCAATAGAGCCCATGCATCAGTTGGATTCATCTCGAGGAACCCACAATCGGTGTGTAGGTTCAATCGAGTCTTGGTCTCCGCATTGATGCCCTGGAAGAAGATTTCTTGGAGGACATACTCAGGTTGCCCGTGGGTAGGGCATTGTCGTTGCAACTCCTTAAATCTCTCCCAAGTCTCCAAAAATGTCTCTCCTGGCAATTGGTGAAAGGAGGTGATTTTCTTCCTAAGCTCCGTTGTCTTTGCCGGAGGAAAGAACTTTGTCATGAACAAGTCATACAAAGTCTTCCATGTAGTGATGGACCTAGGTGCCAAACTCTCCAACCAATTCAGAGCCTTTCCTGAAAGAGACCATTTAAATGCCTTTAGTTGCACATATTCCAACGATACATCATCAGCAGCAATTGTATCGCATAAATCAATAAAGTTCTTAATATGAAGCATAGGGCATTCATGAGCTTTGCCCTCAAATTGAGATCTTTTAATTAAAGAAATAAAGTGGGATTTAATCTCAAAATTGCGCTCTATCTCAGGGAGGACGATTGCAGACTCAGGCACCCTCAGTTCTGGGTGCATGTATTGCTTTGCATTTCTTGGGATAGCATCCAACTGCTGTTGTAGGCGAGCAGTCGCCTCCCTTTCTCTCGCTGCAGCCTCCCTTTCTCTCGCTGCAGCCTCCCTTTCTCTTTCTGCAGTGAGCCGAAATTGCTCCATCTGACGACGGAGGTCAGCCATCTGCGCAGCAACATCAACATTGTTGCCGTTGTTGCCACTGTTACCTAAGTTGTCGTTGTTGTTGCTCATTGTCCTAGCTTCTCGTAGTCTGCGATGAAAAGAGCGTTCCGGTTCGGGATCGATAACAAAATCGAAATCAAGCCTGCGTCGCCCTGATCGCATAAACTGAAAACAAAGACAAAACCAAAGACACCACAATCAAAAGCAAAGGGGGATGAGCTATTCCCAAACCCTAACAATAACTAAAACTTTGGCACAATTGAAATCTCCCCGGCAACGGCGCCAATTTGATGAAGGGTTTTATTTCAAACAAATAAATTTATAAGATCGAAACCCCGCTATAGTATAGTAGGGTCAAGTTCGTCCGCAGGGAGAAAGTCAGTGACTCAATTCTAGTTACCAAAGAGCAAGAAATAGCAAGAAGAGATGGAAAATTATAGAATTTTGGGGGTTTTAGGGCTGCTGGAATTTTTAGGAAAAATCAATAATAATAAAAGTCTAGGGCATAGGGATCACCACAACGATAATCACACAAGCATTGCAATGAATTAAGTAAAAATCAGGTTTTTATCTATTAAATAGGTCAACTTGCATCAACCCTAGCAAAGCAATCAATTTATTTTCACAAATTAATTAACTTTACTAACAATCTTAATTAGGTTATCAAACTTTCGTTTTAAAATCCTAATTACTATCCAATTCACAATTCAATCTTTCAATTCAATTGCAAAAGGGAATTTCCCCAATTTTCATTGAGTACTTAAGCACATAAGATAGATAAAACCAATCAATTCATCAATTCATAGCAAAATTGCAAGCACAACTATCGTTGGGATCACCCCAACCCTAGAAAAGGCGACTACTCACGCATAAACATGGTAGACATTGCAAAATTCATGAAATAAATAAAAATCAGAAAATTAAATTGCATAAAAACCTGAGAATAATTTCAACAAAGCGTTACAAAAGCCTCACAAAACGTTCTCCAACTTTCACCGAAGAAATCGCTTCAAAAAGCTCTCAAATCCGCTCACAAACGCTCTCTAAACGTGTGTTCCAATTCCTAAAAGTGCTGAAAAAGTGGTGGAAGGAAGAAAAAGATCCTCCAAACCCTAAAAATCCTATTTATACTTAATATCCCATAAACTAAATTAGGAAATAACAAATATATGAATTTTATCTAAAGTCTATCTAAGGAAAAGGGGTAAAAATAATTAAATCCGGGTAAATTAGGTCCGCTGGGACTCATACCGAGGCGGGTGACCTCGGTACCGACCCCCCTTAGGGTCGGTATGAACACTGTTGCCCTTTTCTTGCTTCGCACTTCCAGATCAAGCCTCGGTACCGACCCCCCTGAGGGTCGTTATGGGGTCGGTATGACGGTAGTCCATCCCGGACTTAGAGAAACGTCTGTATCTGCTTCGTTATAACTCCGATTGCTTCCGTTCTTTTTCCTATGCGCTCTAAATTTCCTTCCGCATCTTTTCTCTCTTGAAAATTTCTTCAAAAACAGCTTCCAAAAATCTGTAAAACACATAAAAGCTAGTGAAGACATCTATTTCTCATGAAATATGAAAACTTATACAAAAGACACTAAACCCAATGCAAAACCTATGAAAATGACTCAAATGAATGACAAAACACATGAAAACATATGACTAAAAACATGCACATCACAATCTCATCTGTATCTTTAGAAGCTAGGGGTGAAATGTGCTCATGATTGTGAAGATGCCCATGATTATTTTGCACACTTGAATCTATATGCTGATAGAGATCCAGGGGCACAGTAAGATTTCTGATGTTGTGGCTTAATTACCCTTTTAGAAGATTGTGCATCATCTCCTCCCAAATTCTTTAGTTGTTGTGGTTGACTTGTTACAAGAGTTGAATCTTGGAGTTGACGATGGTTTTGTTGGTCTTTAGACTTCTGCTGATCTTTGGCCTTTTGTTGCTTGCTCTCTTGAGATTTAAACTTCACAAATTCAGCCATTGGCAAAGTTTGGGTAAGTATTTTCTTTTCTTTCTTACCCCTTACACATTTCATGTTCATTGGCACCTACAAAATATGTCATTATAGTCATAAAATGAAAAGTGAAACTATATAATTAAATAAAAGAGAAAATACATACTCGAGATTCACTCAAGGGCTGCGGCTGAGGATCATGCACTTGGTTATCAACCTTTTGATAGTTTAAGAAAATACCATCAGGATTAAATGTATCCACACACTTAAAATTGAAATAGCTATTTAATCTTAACATGTAAAGTCTATCATATATAGGATAATTATACCTCCAATTGTTGATCCATATCTGATCCTTCTGTTGACAAGCAGCCTATACTCTGCAGATTTTGTGAGACTTGTTCCACCTTTTTTCACAGTGCTTCGTTCACTATTAACATCTTAGCATCACAACCAGTAGCTTTCATTTTTTCAGCATTAGCTAATACTCGTTTCAACCTTTGTTTATCATATTCAGCCATACTTTCGTTTTGTTGCGAAGGCTTGTCCCTTTTTCCCATCTATTCCAAACAATATAATAGTGCAAATTTCAGAATTCTCTTACTTATAAATTCAAATGTGAAAAAGACATGTAATTCATAAGGAAAATAACATATTATATAAGAGAATGTTATAATACATACATAAACAAAACACTTCCTTTTAGTGATCCTCTTCACCAACTTCTTAGTTCACCTTATCAATTACCATTGCTGCTACATCTAATCTTACACACGATACTTCAGTGTCACCATCAGCACAATCAAAGCTATTTGGACTAGGAAAAACCGGTTCTTTCCAGTACATGTCGGCGAATGCATCATTTGCTTCTTCCATAGAATCAAAGTGCTCTCTAGGAAGCCCTTGAACAACAAAATACCAATCGCTTGAGGATGGATCTTCCACATAAAACGTTTGATGTGCTTGAGATGCTAGAAGGAATGGTTCATTTTGACAAATAGGTTTATTGCGATTAATCCGAACTAGTCCAAAACTATCTTTCTCAGAATGAAACCATACACAGTCAAACAATATCAAACTGAAATGGTCTTCATAAAATATCTCAATAATGTCTTGGATGGAACCATAGTAAGTGACATCTCCAATTACAGGATGTTGATCCTTAGGACTCGCAAAGCTTGGGGTTAATGCCGTTAGAGTCACTCCACTGTTTTCGGTCACACAATTTGCATCCCGCTTCATAGTATGAAACTTATAACCATTGACAAAATAACCACTATATCTTCTCACAAAGAAAGAAGGTCCAACAGATAACCATCTAACACAATCAGAGACATGAATCCCTTGACAAATCTCATAATCAACTCTCTCTTTAAACCAATCAATGAAATCCTTACTATGGCTTTGGGTAGCATCCCACTTCCTTTTCTTTTTGTTGCTAACAAGTGACTCATGCTCACTATATTCACAAAAATAAAAAAAATCTAAGTAACAACACGAAAGTTATTAAATGCAAAACCAATGGGAATAAAAGAATAAGATTTGCGCACCATATGTATCTTTCAACATCCTCCTTATTACAATTGAAGAGAACATATTGATGTGCTTGCCCCCACTTTATAAGATCAATCTTATAAAGTTTCCTCTTCTTCTTTCCTTGCCCCATTAGCGGATGGCCTATCTTTGGAAAAATAGGAGACGATACTTCATTGTTAATATGCTCAGCCCCTATGGTGGAAGTGCGACGCAAATATCTAGCACAAAAGGTGACACACTCATCAGCTAAATACGCCTCTGCTATTGAGCCTTCCGGACGATTTTTATTCCGTACGAAAGCCTTCAATTTTCTAAGATATCTTTCAATCGGATACATCCATCGTGTGCAAACTGGTCCCCCAAACCTTATCTCTTCAACTAAGTGAATAGGCAAATGAACCATTACATCAAAGAAGGCGGAAGGAAAGATCCTTTCAAATTGACAAAGAATTTCAGAAATCTCGGACTGTAGAAAATCAAGATCTGTAGGGTCAATAACTTTTCCACAAATAGCCTTGAAAAAAGCACTCAATCTCATCAGAGGACCCGCAACATCCTTATGAAGATTTAACTTCACGGCAATTGGAAGTAAATAATGCATCAAGAAGTGCGCATCATGACTCTTGTAGCCTGTAATTTTCCTATAATGAAATCAAATATTGTGAAAGAAAAGTGAGTTTTCCAGAAAACTAACCTTTGTAATCAGGGGAAATTTAGTTGTGGGTCCTAGAGAGTTGAATTGTCCATGGTATATTCACTCCTCACAACCAACCTACAATGAAAATCATACATCATGTAAAGGAAAGAATTATTATAATAACTAAGTACATTATCAACACAAGAAATCCTCATGTAATTATCAAAAGAAAAGGAGGTATGCTTCTTAATCCTTAGTCCTTATAGGAATTTTTATCAAAATGGACTTTTTAAACAAAAAGGGAGGTATGAGCGGTGTGTTTTTAAATAGGAGGAGGAGGAGGAATAACAACCGGAGTCAACTTTGTTCTTTTTCTTTTTACACCCAGCTACATCCATAAGAAAGTCACTAAAGCACATAGCACTAGAAATTTCTCAACTTTCAAGTTCTCTATTATACTTGCTACCAATCTACTCCACGTGAGTAATTGGGAAGCTAATTCCAGCAATGAAGGGAAGATAATCTGGTAATATATGAACTAAAAAAAAAGACTAGAATCAAGCATACATGCAAATACTTTATGCAAATACTAACTAGTTTAATCACTTATCTAAAGGAAGCTAGTCATTTCTACTCTCAGAAGTAAAACAACAATTTGGTTCTGTAATATGTAATCAGAGAAATAAAAACTGTAATCTGAAAAAAAAAATTATGTAATCTGTTATCAGAGAAATAATAGCTGTAAATCTGTAATTTCTATAATGTTAAAAAAAATCAGCATCATTTACAAGCTGTAATCTGTAATCAGAAAATAAAAACTGTAATCGGAAAAAAAATATTCTGTAATCTGTAATCAGATAAGTAAGAGCTGTAAATCTGTAATTTCTATAATGTTAAAAAAATCAGCATCATTTACAAGTTGTAATATGTAATCAGAAAAATAAAAACTGTAATTAGAAGAAAAATTCGGTAAATTCTGTAATCTTAATAAAAATCTGTATCACTACAAGTTACAAGTTGTAATTTTGTAATCAAAAATAAAATTCTGTATCATTTACAATCTGCAAATGTGTAAGTAGGGGGTTTAACTCTCAGAATTTATTAGGGAAGCCTAACCTTCACTCCTTGTGGAGAGACTCAAGTTGATAAAGGGAATGATGACTCCAAATATGCTCTCTCTTCATATTATGCTCAAAGTTGATCAATGCAGATGGGCAAAATGCAGATGCTCAAAGTGGAGAGACTCAAGTTGATAAATGCAGATGGACAAAATTTCATAGACGGTACTCCAATTTAAAAATTTAGCTATAAGACATCTATATTTCAATCCGTCTTGTTGCACAGATCATTAAACACAAGACTAGTATAAGTCAACGAATAGAACAGAGCATTTTATGATACACTTGATTTGGTTATGGATGGAGATCAAGAACGTTCTGTTTGGATTTTTTATATAGAATAATGTTAAAAGCTTTAAGTCTTATCCAAATCAGCTTATTTGTGGTACATAATTAAGTGATTTTCTTTGTACACTTGAAGATTGGGGCCATGCACTCATGCATAGGGACTAAAGCCTTTTTTTATATGGATTTTTTTATAGAATTGTGGTGCAGCTCTCAAGGATGACTAAAGGTGTATTATAGAGTTTAGGGGCATAGTCTTTTTGGTAACTAAGTAATGGACACAATTGCAACAGGACAAAACTTGAAGAATATGATAAACAAAAAAGTGTGAATTCCAAAACTGATGGCAAGAAAAAATTTGTACTAGGAGATTGATTGTTCACAAAATGGGAAATTGAATGACCCTACTGATTTGGGAACCAAAGCGAAATGAAGGTCGAATTGATCGAGGGAAATAGAAATTGGAGGTCCTTAGCTTGTTGCAATCAAAGACCGAATCGCAATGGAAGCCTAGATAAAGGGGAGTAGGGGACTGACTTTTGTTATTAGCACCCAGAAATGACCACTGTCTTCAAGTTTAAAACTAAAACTACTCATTTTATACCCAAAATTAAAATGCAAACAAGCCTAAACATATCATCCTTCATCTATCAGTGTAATGGTGATCTCATGATTTGGGCTCTTAAGCCATTGAATGCATTAAAAATGGAAATACATGCAGGAACCTTTCCGTCTTTAATCTTCCTCTTCTCTCCTATTCCCCAATTCTAAGCTCCATAGCCCGATTTTGTGCTCCATAAAAACCCTAACCCCTCGCTCAGCAACTTGGAAGCAGACAATATATAATACATCATTTTTAAAAAAAAAGAGCAGAATATAGAGAGAAAGAAACGAACCAGAACTATCTCCAAGCACTAGAAGAAATTGCTCGCACCGAAGGACAACATCAATTGAAGCTCGAGGACTGATTTTTGCACCAAAGACATACACCGGAAGGGAATCAGACAGGCCCCATGAGTGATTTAGGCACCGATTAAGTGAATTTGAAGGTCGATTAGAGAGGGACGAAACTGAAATCGGGGCTCACTGGGTGAAATCAAAGGTTGAATCGAAAAAGGGCAAACCTAATCGTTCGGGGTGGGGGGGATGATTTTGGTGAAGCCAAACTGATAGCCTCGATGAAGCGGTGGAGTACTAGAGTGGAGAAAGTACTTTTTGATAATATTAAAATATAATTAAAAATTTCCCAAAAATTCAGGGAGCGCGGAAATCTCCCGCGCGGATAACCGCTACCTATTCTATATTAATGCCGCCACATTTTTTTATTTTTCAGATTTTATAAAACCGCTACATTAGACTCAATAAACCGCCACCTTAGCTTTCAAAACGGAAAATGGATTTACAAGTGAATATGCATCATGAAAACCGCTGCATAAACCGCCACCTAAACCTAACCGCCACATTCACCCGCTACATTAGTTCGTTAATGTAGTAGTGTCAATAGCTCTCGAATCGGTCTTGAGAGCTCGCCTGGATCATGATCATTGTTGGACCCACAAAAGGCCATCTTGATATGCATCATTCTCCCCTTCTTAGCTTCGATTCGTCCTCGAATCGAGTCATTGAAGAGTAGAGGGGAAGGATCAACAATCAAAAAGTAACTTCCTTGACAATCAACTTGAGATGGCGCCAGCAGAATTTGAGGCAAAGGAACCTCAAAAACAACACCTGTCATAGGGAACATTGAGCAATCAAGAGGAACAATATCAATAGGCTCAATAACCCTATGAACTTCAGAATTATCAACATTAGGAACATTCTCAAGAGGTACAATAGCTAACTCCAGATAAGTGTCCCCAACGTCCTCATCGTTGTCGTCAGAAGCAACCACGTCATCTTGCAGAAAACTACAGCCAGCTTGCAGATCATATTCGGGTGTCTTCTCGGAGGAATCTTGCAGCGTGTGACCCACCGTTGGAAAGCTCGTCGAGTCAGCTTCGCAACAAGACTGAGTTGACTCAATTCCGAGGTCGGAGTCAACGGGAATCTGCGAAACAGGTTCAGCGCGCTGTGCTGAATCCGTGGCAACGATTTCAACAGAAAGCTCCTTCACGTCCTTCTTGAACTTGGCCATCACTTCCTCCACGGCCTCTTTGCATATAGCCATTAATCTGGCATCTTGGTTGGCTCTACGTTGCGCCTCTTCCTCTTCGAACTTCGCCTGTGATCTGGCATAATAGACATCTAGTTCGGATTGAATTTCGGTTGTATGTTTGGCTTGAAGTTGTTGTTGACGCCTCTCCTTTTCGATTTCTGCTTGCCGTTGAAGTGCCTCCTCAGCCTCTTTTTTTTGGAGAAGCCGAATCTGATAGCGTTGTCGACACCTCTTATCTTCGATCTCCAATTGACGTTGTTCTTCCTCTTGACGTTGAAGCCAAAGTTGACGTCTTTTGGCTTCGCGTTGACGCTCTAGGGTTTGTTGTTGTAGCCAAGCTCTCCGACGTAACTCTTGTTGGCGTCGTTGTTGTTTAGCATGTTCCAAAGCAAAAAATCCATCTAATGGATCGGGATCATCATCCAAATCTCCCCAAATTTCCCAAGCCATCAAATCAAATTGTGAATAACATCAAGAAAAGACAAGAACTTGCGAAACCTACGGCTGTGATGCCACTTGATACGTTTGGGATACCCGATCCTTCACTTGTGGGTTAAGATCAAGAACCCCAAACTGTTGATGGCCCGATCTTGCAATATTCTTGATATCTTTGATGTTACAAGTAGTTACAATAAAAGGGTTCGAACTATTGCGAAAGAAACGAAAACAAACAAACAAAAACTAAGTAAAAGACAACAACAAAAGAAGCAGCGACAGAACTGGTGCAGCAGCGACGGATGTTGCGGGCGCAGCAAGCCTGCGACGGCCGCTGCCAGCGACGGTTCCTGGGTTCTGCAGCGACGGATTCTGGGTTCCAGCGACAGTTTTTTTCCAGCTTTTCTCTTCTTTCTTGTGTTTGGTTTTGTGTTTGGGATTAGGGTTTGGTATCGGATGATTGATGAATGAACAAGAACATAAATTGATTGCGAAGGCTTTTGGATTGGGAATCGAGGGAACCTTTTAATCCTTAAAAGGTTCCTCAATTATAATTCCAATCTGAATAATTCAAAGCTTACAATGTTGTTTAAATAGAAAAACATACCAATTCTATTTTTGCAAAAGATAGAGCTTTGGTTAGATAAAGATAAATAAAATATCTAAAGATAGCTAATTCTTTCCTAAGATAAATCAAACCTAATAAAGATAGATAAATAACAACTTGGTGGAAAAGGAATTACCTAGATGAGATATTTTCCTTCCACCTTATTATTTCCTAATTGCATAAAATAAATATATCTAATTAATTAAATTTGAAATTAACTAAATAAATATGTGGAAATTCTTCCAAACAGTGACAACTGCAAAGATGATGAATTTCGGCCATTGTCGACGTCGATTTTGGAGAAACCTTCAACAGCAAAGTTGTAGATCTTTTCGTCCTCGTTCTAACAAGGTATGGCACGACCTCATCCGATAAATATGGACTCCGAACGACCCGTTTTACTGAGACGTCGAAATGCTGTCAACCCATTAAGAACGAACCCAAATTTGAACATTAGCTCACCTTGCTCCTTTGGACCTTGTTCCATGGTGGAGCCTTCTTCCTCCTTTTGAGGATGACACTCTTCGCCATCAATAGCCCTCGAATCGGTCTTGAGAGCTCGCCTGGATCAAGATCATTGTTAGACCCACAAAAGGCCATCTTGATATGCATCACATTGTATGAATAATGCCATGCTTATGAATATAATGTCATGATTCGTAGTGGACTCCTTATAGTGAAGAGATGGAGGAAGTGTCGAGGGGCAAAGAGGAGAAGATTAATGTCACGGCTGCTGAGGAGGATGATGCAACCAGTAGCGAGAACCCATTGCTCCGTCAAATGGTAGAAATCAACCAGGATCTAACCAAGCGCAACCAGAATCTAATTGAACGGCTCCATGAAGTGGAAGAACGCAACCGGTGTCTAATGGAGAGCAACCGGGAGCTAACTGAGCGCAACCGGGCTCTAATCGAACGCAACTGTCAGCTGGGAGAACTCGTCGTTTCATTTGCGAAGAAGTAGGCATGGCCTCCACCTTATGTAATCGTGTCTGAATTCATGTAATGTTTTCGTTCTCGTAGTCGGATTTGGTAAGAAGGCAAGTAGATTGTTCAGACTTAAGGCTTTTGTATGGTATTGTAGCTACTATGTCGGTTTCTTGAACTTAGCATCAAGTAAAGTAGGTTTTGTATGATATGATTTGTATGTATTAATTTGTTGCTTCAAGTGTGTTTTGTTTGACCTTACAAATACAATGGGCCGTTACCTGGGAAGTGAATATGAATCACATAGATCCAGCCCAATTCAACAAGCCCATGTGTCATGCAGTTGACCAGACGTTGACCTCATTCAAGGGACAAACAAATATTTGTTCGTCCCTTGAATTCAACTTTTCCAACCACCGCATTAATGAATGTGTACTTGTAACCTTAAATGTTTAAGGTTGAATTGTTGTGTTGGGTATACGGGAGCAGCCGAGAGCTTTGTCTTCCTCTTCATCCTCTTTCATGGTGGATCTTTAAAAAAAAATCACAAATTCTCAACAAATTTGTTACATTTGAAGAAGGATTGGTGACATTTGAGGTTAGTGTTGCGATATATTTTTAAATCATTTGTGTATTGTGATTATATATATAATATATAGAAAATATGTGTCTATGTTGAGCTAGGGTTAAAATTGTGGAATTTTTTGTTCTTTTGAAAAAGAATGAAAATTTGAGCAAGGGATTGACATAGGTGTGTTTGTGTTGATTCACATATGTAATATATAGTATATATGTGTGCTTGTGCTCATAGAAACTTTAATTTGTGAAATTGGAGCATATATAGCAAATATGTGTGTTTGTGTTGAATTTATGGTGGATATATTTCTTAATAGGGAGTGGATTGTGCAAAGATGATGGATAAGAGTTGGATGCAACTTCCATTTCTGTCTAAAGAATATGTTGATGGGATAATCGAATTTGTGCGAATCGTCCATGAGATCGAGAAAGCAACAGGGAGGACCCATTTTCATTGTCCGTGCAACCATTGTCGTAATGGTCGAGACCCAGTGACACTTGGACAAATGTTCTCACACTTGTACAGTAGAGGTATGGATCCATGTTATACAGTTTGGGACAAACATGGCGAAGCCCCGGTAGAGCCGACTTTCTCCCTTGTCAGAACGCGATATTTGGAGCAAGGGGCTTCAAGTTCTTCTAGCGTTGATCCGGTGATGAACATTCTTCGTGACAACTTCCCGTATCATGCCGGATACGGGGCAGGTGATGGTTCAGTTCATTTTGAGGACGTGGTGGACGACGATTATGAAAAATATGAGAGGCAGTTAGTGGAAGCTCGAACTCCGTTGTTTGAAGGATGTAAGGAAACTATTTTGAGTGCTGTTTTGAGGGCAATGAAGCTAAAGGCAAAACATGGGATGTCTGATAAGTGTGTGGATGACAATTGTGCGTGGATCAATGACATGCTTCCGCAAGGTCACAGCTTCCCTCCGGATTGGAAAAGGGTTCGCAAGGTGTGCAAGGATATCGGATTGAGTTATGTGGATATTCATGCTTGTCAGTACAATTGTGTGTTGTTTTATAAGAGGTATTCGAATCTGGAAGTGTGTCCCATATGCCATACTTCAAGATGGAAGACACATGTAGGTGATGCTTCAACGTCTTCTTCCAATCGTTATTCGGTCGTACTTACCAGTTTCCGTTGTCACGACTTTAGTGGCCCTATGCAAATGGTTTCAGAAATTAAGTTCTAGGGAATTAAGGAAAGAGGAAGTTCGACTAATGGAAGATGAGATAGTACAGATTCTATGCAGCTTTGAGATGATTTTTCCTCCTCACTTCTTCACCATTATGGTCCATCTCCTAGTTCATCTTCCTCGCCAAGTGTTGCTCACTGGCCCTGTGCATTACACCTGGATGTATCCAATAGAACGGTACATTTCTTACTCTCATCTTAAATTTCGTTTAATTTATATCTTCTGTTCATTTCGTCGCATTGAAATTACACCCATCCTATTTCAGACAACTTGGCGCATACAAGAAATATGCCGTCAACCCTCGTTACCCAGAAGGGACCATTACCACACGTTACATCGCAGAAGAGGCAGTGACCTATTGTAATTTGTACTTGGAGGTTGGAGAAGGTCAAGAAGGGACATCAACCACTACTCCTTCTGTGTTCGATATATCTGTTGTTTCCGAGCTTGTGCGCCCACAAGGATATAATTCACGTGCACGACTAAGTGGAGAGGATATTTTGGAGGCTCATTGGCAAGTCTTACTTAATTGTGATGAAGTGTCATCCTACTTAGACGCACACGAGCAGCTCTACACACAACATTATCCAGATCACAATGACAAGGATCGCAGGTTGCATTTCCATCGCTATTTCATCGGATGGGTAAGCATTCTTCGTAGTTATGTTATTCATGGGTTTGAATGGTTTGTTGTCATCGTGGCACTAAGTAATGGACACTTATTTATAGATCTATGAAGCTATATCTGTTCAACCAGAGATTCTTAATTTGGCGAGAAAACCCAAACTCCATAGGATTTACTCATCTTGTGTTGTGAATGGGGTGAAGTTCGTGTCGTGGAACAGAGATAGAAAATTGCTTACCCAAAATTGTGGAGTGAAGGTAAGTATAGAGGACAACGACTATTATGGGATCCTTGAAGCCGTGGTTGAACTATTGTACGCCAACGACATGCCAATGGTGCTATTCAAGTGCAGATGGTATGACATTGATCCCAACAATCTCGGTATCACGCATATGATTGATCATGGGTTGTTATCTATTGACACGAAAATTAGTTGGTATGATGATTCTCCATTCTGTTTGGCAACCACGACAAAGCAAGTGTTCTATGTTGATGACCCAAAGGTGGGGGATGGATGGAAGGTGGTGAATGTAATGTCACATAGGAACATATATGAAGCTAGAACCTTGGCGACAATCGAAGGTGATATCATTCCAGGCGGAGATGAAGCCTATCAAGAGGACGCCCCAGCCGTTACTGGGCATTTTAACCTTGTCGTTGATCTCCATCTATTCAGCCATGTAGAAGAGAGCGACGGTGAAGAAGAGAGCGAAGAAACCGAAGCTGAGGAAGACCAAGAGGTCGAGACTGAAGAAGAAGCCTCCGAAGAGTATGGGATTCAAACAGAAGGCGAGGAAGGTGAAGGCGTCGAGGACGGGGAAGACGTCGAGGACGAAGAATGAAGCAAAACATATGATCAAGGCCGAGATTTCTAAATTTCGTTTTAGATGAAGATGTCAGAATTTTCTAATTTTTGTTTAAGATCGAGATATGAGAGGCCGTTTCTTACCAAAATACATTGGTTTTAGTTTTATATCGTATATTCGTTCTAATTTTATAGATGATCGGTTAAACCAAATACTAGAATTTCATTTTTAATTATATAAGTGGTATAAAAACTAGAACAAATGTTACAAATATGGAAGATATGAATTTATATTTATACGAGTTCATATTTTTTTATACCTAATGTTATACTCCCTCCGTTTAAAAATATAGGTCTTTTTAGGCTTAAAATTTTGTTTAGAAATATAAGTCCTTTTAGGTTTTCGAGACATTGGGATAAGAGAAAAGTAACTTTTTGATTTGTTTTGTGAAATGTTATTGGTTGATAATGGTAGTGGATAATTAATGATGGGTATAAAAGTAATATTTTTAGACTTTTCTTAATATGTGTGGAAAAGTCTAAAAGGACTTATAATTTTGAATGGAGGGAGTATGTAATTATAAAAGTTATAATCTTTTATATTATCAACACCAACACATATAAATAACATAGACGGGATAATATTCGGCCCAAAGTTAGTATTTGGCGGGATAATATTCGGTCCAAATTAAATTTCAATGAAATTTTTTTACTCTACATTATTCAAGGGACAAACATAACCACCGTTCGTCTCTTGAATGAAATTCAATTAGGCGGGATTTTTCCCCCCACTCTTTCAATGGGTTGACGTGTCGTTTGGTTGTCCACACACCTCCGAGGCCAAAACCCTCTCACTTCTCAAGAACCCCCCAAACCCTCCCCCCTCTCTCTCTCTCTCACTCATTCTGAAACCAAAACCCTCATCTCTCTCTCTCTCCGCCGATTCCTCCACTCTCACCAAACCCCAACCATCACCACCGATTCCTCTTCACTCTCACCATCACCACCTTCGATTCCGCCCTTTTCACACTCACCACCGTCGAGCCCGACCTCCAACATGCCACCAAAAAAGTCCAAGAAAATCCAGGTTCGCCCAAGGGTTACTCCACCACCGCCGAGCCCGGCCACCACTCCACAACCAGCCCCCACTCCACAACCGGCCACCGCTCCACAACCGGCCACCACTCCTCGGAGGTCAACTCGAGCTCAGGTGCCAAATCAGCCCGCGTCACCACCACATCCCAACCCAACTCAACCCGCGTCACCACCTTCTCCGAGGCCAACTCAGCCCGCGTCACCACCTTCTCCGAGGCCAACTCAGCCCGCGCCACCACCACCTCCGAGGCCAACTTAGCCCGCGCCACCACCACCTCCGAGGCCAACTCAGCCCGCACCACCACCACCTCCGAGGCCAACTCAGCCCGCGCCACCACCACTTCGGAGGAGCCCTCGGAAGCCACAAGCTCCTCGGAAGCCACCACCCCGAAGAGACGACTGGTACGGGGCGGCTCTTCCTCGACTGGTACCACCCAACAGACGCCTCCCCCTCTTTCAGTGGCTGTAGCGGAAGATGAGACCATCCCCCCTCTGGACTCTTCTCCGTCTGTGGGTGGCGCACGGGCTGGGTCAACCACCCCTCCGGCATCCTCTCACTCAGTCAGTTCCTCACGAGTAACGTCGACCACCCCTCCACCCCCTCCTCTGTCCGTCGGTGGAGAAGAGGCTGAAGCTGAAGAAGAACCCCTGCAGGAAGTCTATATACCAATCAGACGTTGGTTTTTTTTTTATAATTTTAGAGGGTTTAGGGTTATTTGATTCTCCAATTTTTA
Source organism: Persicaria tinctoria (assembly GCA_037127255.1). Classification (NCBI taxonomy): domain Eukaryota; kingdom Viridiplantae; phylum Streptophyta; class Magnoliopsida; order Caryophyllales; family Polygonaceae; genus Persicaria; species Persicaria tinctoria. The sequence continues at coordinate 17,643,660 of JBANSL010000012.1, forward strand.
TAGGGTTTATCGTTGTTTGATGATTTCAGAGAGATTTTGTGATTTAGGGTTTATCTTTGTTTTAGTGTTTTCTGATTCCCCAAATTTTAGGTTTTGTATGAGTCTTTGCTTATCTAATCGTTGTCTTCATCATTTGTAGGGAAAGGAAGAACTGTGGTGAGTAGCAAGACTATGCAGATAGTGAGGGTCACTGGAAAGATAAAAATTTCGTGGTCGGAGTTCCATGGAAACCCCGAGCTCAACCAATACAGTTTGCTGATAAGGGATATAGGGACTGCTGTGAAGACACATGTGCCAATGCTGGCCTCCTCCTTCGAGCAGCTTGAGAAGAAGCACAAGGATACACTTGCCGCTTACCTGGATGTAAGCAAGTGTTCTCTTCCTATGTACTGGATTGTATAATGTGTCTAATTTGCAAGTTGTTGTCAATAAATTGTATAATGTGCCTATTTTGTCTGTTGGTTTACAAGTTGTTCTTAGTTTTAAGAGATTCATAGTAGCTTTTAGTTTTGTATAATGTGTATTGTATTTGCTGGATTGTATAATGTGTTATATATTTGCTCTATAATTTTCTTAAATTTCTGTTCTTCATTGTGAGATTGATCTTGAATGTTTCTCTCCAGTGTCAATTCATTCAGTTCACTTGCATTCTCATACTTAGTTGTTCTGTGTTCATATTAGCTTTTAGTTTCGTATTTGTTGTTAGTTAGTTGTCAATTTCTTAGGAGTTAAATACCCTTTGCTTTCTTCATTTGCATTCTCACATAATGGTAGTTAGTTGTTCACATGCATTCTCATACTTAGTTATTATGTGTTCACTTTGCTGATAATGAATGATAGTTGTTCATTCAATGATAGTTAGCTGTGTATAATGTGTTATGTATAATGTGTTATGAGATTGGTATTTGGTGAATTTTGTTGGATTGTATAATGTGTTATGGATTGTATAATGTTGTTAGTTTTAGGAGATTCATAGCAGCTTTTAGTTTTGTATTTGCTTTTAGGAGTTTCATAGTAGCTTTTAGTTTTGTATAATGTGTTTTGTATTTGCTGGATTGTATAATGTGTTATATATTTGCTCTTTAATTTTCTTAATTTTCTGTTCTTCATTGTGAGATTGATCTTAGTTTTAGGAGATTCATAGTAGCTTTTAGTTTTGTATTTGCTTTTAGGAGTTTAACTTGCATTCTCATGGTCTGATAATGATATGATAATTTCATTTTCACTGAATGCAATAACCTGTTATGTGTTCTGAATGCAACAAATTGTTTTCTTCACTTGCATCTGTTCATTTTCACTTTGCTTTGCCCATCTCTCCTGTTCTGTGTTTTTCACTGGTCATTGATATATATAATTGCATTCTTATTTATGTAGACTATGTACGTTGTATCTCTTGATGATGAAAAATTGAAGACGTATATTAAGACTCGGGCAGCATCAAGATACCGCAGTTGGAAGTACAAGTGTCATTGCCACTTCTTGAAGCATGGTCCACCTATACCTCTTGAGTTCAAACTCCGTCCTGAGCAATGGCGCTACCTTGTGCAGAAGGAGTTCACCGCCCCCGACAAACTGGTTAGCTTTTTTGTGTATTTTTCATTCAACTGTTTCCATTGCTTTACTGTTGTTCTCTGATATCATGTTTATATGTTCTTGTGTCTTTGGAGGAAATAAGCAACCGCAACAAGCTCAACAGAACTAAGAATCCCAAATACATCAAGCACCACTCAGGGCCTAGACCTGTGTGCTACCGGGCAGAGCAGCTGTACAAGGACGGACACTTGGCTCCTTATGTGCAAGCTTCGATAGACGAATACCTCCAGGACGATGAAGACGAATCCACTGTGGTGAGTGTGTACTAACAGTTTAGCTATCTTTGACTTGTAGGATGTCATTGCTGAGTTCCTTGGATGATTTTATTGTGTAGGATTCTAATGTTTTCTTTGTGTTCCCAGGAAATCATGCAGCAGGCGATTGACGACTATGTGAGTTCGCGACCAGAGGAAGAAGACAATGATGTCCTACCAGTAGCTACTCAGTGTGAGATAATCGTCAAGGCCTTTGGAGAGAGGAGGGGCACTTCTGTACGAGGTAAACAAAGTTAGGATAAGGCTTTAAAATGAGTTTAATAATTGATCAGTTATATATATAACTTGATGATTATATATATTATCATTACTATCAGTTATATATAAAACTATATAAGGCTTCAAAATGAGTTCAATTATATAAGAGCATGAAATCCATTTGATTTTAGGAACTTTACTATCATCTTTTAGGAACAAATGTCATACTGTCATTTTCATGTTATCAATCTTATTTTTTTACCTTTTATATCTTTGTAATTTTCACTTTCTTTGCCTTCATTTAGGGATGGGCGCGGCTGTCAAGAAGCCTCCAAGGAAGCGAGGGGCTGATTGGTCCACTCTAGGCCCGGCAAAAAGGCGTGAGCTGGAAGACCAAGCCAGGGAGGCTAATGAGCGAGCAAGGAAGGCTGAGGACTCCGCCAAGCTAGCCAATGAAAAATATGATAAGATGAAGGGCAAAATGGAGCACTTTGAGAGGCTGATGGATGTGCACTTCCCTACCGAAGTGCAGGTTTGAGCACTTGGTGGTCTAGGTAGGTGACAATTAACAAGAACTTGGTTGCAACTTTTGGGTTAGTTTGTGCAACTTTTGGGTCACAATTCTAGACTTCTAAGCGCAGTATGTGTTTGAACATGGTGTTTCTAAACTTTATGTCCGTTTGTGTTTCAACTCTAGTACATTTGTAGGTTATTTTGCTGACATGGGTGTTTGTATGGGTTGGTTGATGAGCAAGCATGGTATTGCAGGTTTAATGTATGAACAATGTTGTTTTTATGTATGAAATGGGTGCTGGTGCACTCTAATGTTGAATGCATTGTTGTTTCTTTTGGGTTATACATTTGGTTTTGGACATGGAGCATCACAAAATGCAGCATATATGCTGTTAATTTTTATTAAAATCAAGCCACAAACCTAAAACAACTAGGTTCTATTAACTGAAGCCACAAACATTTTGTACCAAAAGTTGATCTCCAAAACTCTCAGGGCACCACAAACGATATCCATCAAGACAACATGACTAACCAAATGTTCATCAAGACACAACATTAGTTCACCTTATGTACGTCCCCTCCGTTATCAAGACACAAACTTTAGTGGTCGCCTGAACCATAAAATCTCTGACAATGTCCTCTTGGGCTGGTGAATTGGATGTCAATCAAGGGACGGAGGTGCAATTGGTCCGTGTTTTAAGTGCTCTAGGTGCACTGCACAAGGGACAAACCTCAGGGGACGGATGTTCATGCCTAGAGTTATGAGGCGTCCAAAACCCTCTTCAGGAGACGAAATTTTCCCGTGTCTAGAACGTCAAACTGGCCTAGTGTCTAATTCCTCGTGTAAGCGGGAGCTGTTAGTTGAGGAGGAAGGTACCATAGCCATCTAACAAAAATAGTGTGTGTTATACCTCTGTTTCGAGTTAATGTTTTCATATGCAGCCTCTATTATATACCTATAGTTTATGGTTTTTGCAATTAAGTGATGTTTGGGTAATTAGACAAGAGGAAAGTTGTAGATCTGATAGCATGTGAGATCGATCCTAATTAATTAAAACTGAATGTTGGAGAATGGATTAATTCCACATATATTCATTTTTTATACACAAACACGATTTAGGTTGGATTCGAGAAGTCACTGATGAAAGACGAACCATGGAAGTTATGTGCTAGCTAGGCCCATGTGCTAACGGGCCTAACACATAAGTCGAGTGAGGTTCCATCGTAAAATTAATTGACAATATAAGAAGTAACTAACTAGCTTATATACTAAGACTTTTTTATTCATATTATCAATATGGTACTCTTTTGGTCTCTCTTCACATCTTTCATTCTCTCAACATGCCCCGCAAGTGCAACATTTGGGTATTACCCGCATGTCCTTTCCAGTTGAACTATTCCAGAATGGTTACCCCATCAGTTCCTCTGGTGGAAAAATTATGTCGTCTTTGCCCAAAAATCTCTCAAGGTTCAGGAGTTTTATAATTACCCGTCTGTGTAGGCTTTTTTTATTTTAGTCCCTTGAAGATTTAGGTGCTCAAGACTTGCTAGTTTTTCCATACCCTCTGGCAATTCTCTTATTTACTCACACCCAATTAAGTTCAACTCTCTTAACTTTGTAAGTTTTGCCAATGAAGAAATGAAGTGCAATAGCACGCAGCCAGAAAGAATCAAATTGGTGAGATTGCACAGGTCAGAAACAGACGTAGGCAATACCTCCACTCTAGTATTTGACAAATCAAGGCGCTCAAGGCTTGCTAGTTCTTCCATACCCTCTGGCAATTCCCTCATGAAGGGACACCCTTTTAAGTCCAACTTTCTTAACTTTTTAAGTTTTGCCAATGAAGGAATGAAGTGCAACCGTAGGCAGCTAGAAAGCATCAAACTGGTAAGATTGCATAGGTCAGAAACAAAAGCAGGCAATACCTCCACTCTAGTATTTGACAAATCAAGGCGCTCAAGGCTTGCTAGTTCTTCCATACCCTTCGGCAATTTCCTCATGCAAACTGTTGTGAGCTGAATTTGCCATATTTTACAGTAACTTTAATATCGTTTTCTGCATACTTTGCATACATTTGGGTTAGCTAGTACAGAATCTATGTAGTTTATGTTTATTTGCCAAATTATGGAATCTACACCAGTTTCTGTTTAAATTCGCTGAATTCGAGATGTTTTACAACAACTCTAAGGAAGGTCAGAAAAGCTCGGAAAACCACTACAGAAGTCCAAGGTCAAAGTAGCAGCAGAACCAGTCGAATCAAGCTGAGAGCCCGGGCTACTCGATCTCGAGTAGGCCTTACTCGATCTAGACGAGCATGTCCGAGCACAGGCCTTGTCGACTAGGAGCCAGACCAACCCAGCTCCGGAGCCCTACTCGATCTCGACAAGCTCTAGTCGAGATCGACGACGCCTCAGCGCCACACCCGGAGTCGACGAGGAGAGGAGGCAAGCCGAGGACGAGGACGACCAGGCAGCACTCGCTGCCAGCGACTCGACTCGCTGCAGCGGACCTCTCGCTGCCGCGGAAATCTTCGCTGCCAATGGGACGCACCAAGACGAGGGAGCTCGCCAACTCGCTCCAGCAGAAGGGGGTTCTCACACCTGCGGACGAACGGACTCGCTGCAGCGGAAGAAGCGGCTCGCTGCAGCGGAAGAAGCCACGTCGAGGACCTGCTAGCCGAGACGACAAGCCAGCCCAGTCGACGACTTTCCTAGTCGACATCGACGAGCCCTAGTCGACATCGACGACGAATCCAGAAGCTGTTGACGTGGCTTGACGAATCCTACTCGGAGTTGGAGTCCTTGGAGCCGAGGATAGCCTAGTCTATCCGAATTATCTACGTCTATCATGAAGAAGAGAGTTTTATCCAGTTGAAACAATTTAGATATATTTAGATTTAATTTCTTTATCGCTTTTATTTATTCTTAAGCATTTTAGATATAATTTTAGATATAGATAGAAGATTCTATCCTTGATTAGCAAGGAATAGAAGGCTATAAATAAAGCCCTAGGGGCTAGTTTTTCATTCATTCCAATTCAGAGATTCAATTTCAGAGGTAGAGAAGTAGTTCCACAGAGACAGTTTAGGGGTTCTAAGGTTTTTAGGGTTTTGGCTTTCTGCGAAAGTTGATTGCCGGGATTGTAAAGGCTTTTGAATATAGTTTAATGCAAGTTTCTTTTCATCAATCAATGTCTGCGATTGCAATGAGGCATGAGTAGTCCACCCACTTCTGGAGCTGGGGTGAGCCCGACGGTGGCCATGTGAGATGACGCAGTAAAGGTCAGATCTTTTTATGCAATTCGTCTTCTATCCCTATGAGCATGATTCTTTTGCGAGAGTTGAAGGTGATCCTTGTTTGTATTATTGAAGCGAAAGTGATCTTAATGCAACTTGGATTAATTATGTGAAAAGGGTTAGTAACAATTAGGGTTTATGCAAAAGCCTCTATATGCCTATTTGTTAGTAACGAAAGTTATTATGATGGAAAGCATGATCTTTTATGCCTTTATGTGTTACTTTGCTTGGTTATCGTTGTGGTGTTGATACCCTGGCCTTGGAGGTTTTTTATTATATCGAATTTATTTCTGTCAAACATCTGAGTTCTGTGTTCGAATTTGCAATTTAAATTTTCTGTCTTTCTTATCGATATAGAGTAGAATCTTGTCGATATCGAGTAGGACCTTAGTCGATATCGAGTACGGTTTTGGTCTATGTCGAGTTGATTTTTTGCTTCTGTCGTCAATTTGCAGTTTCTGTCTTTTATTGTTCCTTGTCGATCTCGAGTACCAGCTTGTCGAAATCGAGTTAGTTGCTGTCTTTGCTTTTATTTCTGCTTTCATTTGCCTTTTCTGTTATTTCTTTCTTTGTTTCTTTTATTTCTGTCTTTTCTGCTGCTTGTCTGTGAGAATCTGTTGCTACCTAAGAACTGCTGACGTGCTTCCTCGTGGATTCGATCCTGACAACCTTCTACTACAACAAGAGGAAGTCTTGTATTCATTTGCTGAGACAGGGAAGTCAGTCTGATCTTTATTTTGTATTTATTTCATACTTGACCATCCTCCTGCAACAACACAAACACACCAGTTTAAGTCCAACTCTCTTAACTTTGCTAGTTTCGCCAATGAAGGAATGAAGCACAAAATGTGGCAGGAACGAAGCATCAAACTTGTGAGATTGCACATGTCAGAAACGGCAGCAGGCAAAACCCCCACTCTAGTATTTGACAAATCAAGGTGCTCAAGGCTTGCTAATTCTTCCATAACCTCTGGCAATTCCCTCATAGTGTGACAACCTTTTAAGTCCAACTCTCTTAACTTTGTAAGTTTTGCCAATGACGGAATGAAGCTCAACCGTAGGCAGCCAGAAAGCATCAAAGTGGTGAGATTGCACAGGTTAGAAACAGCAGCATGCATTACCTCCACTCTAGTATTTGACAAATCAAGGTGCTCAAGGCTTGCTAGTTCTTCCATACCGTCTGGCAATTCCCTCATGGAGTGACACTCTTTTAAGTCCAACTCTATTAACTTTTTAAGTTTCGCCAATGAAGGAATGAAGCACAAAATGTGGCCAGAACGAAGGCAATTCCATACCTTCACTTTTGTAAATGACAAATCAAGGTGCTCAAGGCTTGCTAGTTCTTCCATACCTTCTGGCAATTCCCTCATGGATTCGCACCAATTTAAGTTCAACCCTCTTAACTTTGTAACTTTTGCCAATGAAGGAATGAAGCGCAACTGTGTGCACCCACAAAGCATTAAACTGGTGAGATTGTACAGGTCAGAAACAGAAACAAGCAATACCTCCACTCAATTGTATGACAAATCAACAACTTTGAGGTTGATCATTTTCACAAAGAAAGAATCCGATATAGTCTTCACGCAATAATCTCGAAGGAACAACACTGAAATATTTGGAAAATCAGGCATCATATCTTTAATATGATCCATCCTATTGTGCAATAAAGTCACCCACTTCAAATCCTTTTTAATCCATTCTTCCTTTCCAAGTATCTCCTTCAAACTTTTATTCTCTATTACCATGGTAGTGAAGCCCATTATTCTAATTGCCATGTCTCTCACTAAATCATGCATCTTTACACATCTCTTATTGATATTCCACTTGTCTGTTGCACATTATAACAATGATGCATTCTCCAGAACATTCAATACAACGTGTCCCTCATCTATGCTTTCCTTTCTATCGGTTCCATCTAACAACCCCACTGCAATGAACTTCCTGATCAATTCCTCCCTCTCTATTATGCAATCTTCAGGATATAAAGCACAGTACAAGAAACATTTCCGATGTTTTTTCTTTTTTAAGCGATCGTAGCTATACTTCAATATGATGAATACCTTGTTTTCCATATCATCTGAAATGGTACAAGGATCTCGCAATTCTCTCAGTGCATCCATCCACACAGGTACATCAGTTTCTCCCTTCATGGATCGAGCCATCGTGACAATTCCGAGTGGCAACCCATCACATTCTTCAGCTACTAAAGAGGCGGTGGCCTTCACTTCATCAGGAAGTGTTTCAAAATTGCCAAGTTGCTTCTTGAACAAATCCCAAGATTCATCAGTTGAAAGAGGTTTCATGTGAACTGGCCAACACTTCATTTTGAGACATACATCTCTCTTCCGAGTAGTGATGAGCAACTTGCATCCATCACCTTCCACCGAAATTCCAACTTCCTCCATTGTTATATCCTCCCATACATCATCAAGGATCAGTAGAGATTTCTCTCTCTTTGCTAGTGTCATCCTCAACTCGGCTGCTCTCTTCGGCTCATCTTCATATTCTAGACAATGTCCAACTGCTTTAGCAATGTCACTCTGCAACTTAAGGACACTGGTCTGTCGCGATACATTGACATAATAAACATGTTCAAAAAGACATTTCAGCATGCATGTATGAAATTTAATATTCCATTGCCTAGGAGATTGTTTCAGGCCATATATAGACTTTCTAAGTAAACACACATAATCAGGATTCCTTTCATCCACAAATCCCTTCGGTTGTTTCATATAAATTGTTTCATACAGATCACCATGCAAGAAAGCTGTCTTAACATCCATTTGTTCAATATGAAAGTCATAAACAGCAGCAATGGCAAGTAAGAAACGAAGAGTTTTATACTTAACAACAGGGGCAAATATCTCATTATAATCTTCACCCTTCTTTTGGGTAAAGCCTTTGGCCACAAGCCTGGCCTTATACCTAAGATGATCATCAGAAGTAGAACCAGATTTGATCCTGTAAACCCATCTACAATCAATAATCCTTTTATCTTTAGGTTTCTTAACTAAAGTCCAGGTTTTATTAGCATGCATAGATTCAATTTCATCTTTCATAGCAGCAAGCCAAAGATTAGAATGAGAACACTTAACAGCTTGTTCATAAAGATCAAGGGTGTAAGAATTTATAACTTCAGAAACCATAAGAGCAAATCCAACCACATTAGACTCAGTATACTTAGGATTTGGCTTCTTAGTTCTGGGTTCCCTATCTCTAGTCAACTGGTAATCAGCCAAGGGCTGACCATCCAAGTTGACTGAGATGGCATCCTCAGCATCATCAGGAGCCAAATCCCCAGCATTAGAATCAGAGTCAGAAGAGCTAGAAGAAGAGGAGGTGGAAGAAGAAGATGAAGCTTCAGTGTCACCACCATCATTAGCTCCTACATTTACCTGACCCCCTTGGGGTTGAACTTGATCATTGTCAGAACCATCCTCCAAGGGGGGAGTCTGAGCTTGAGGCACATAGAAGGAGGTGCCAGGAGCAGCTCCAGTAGCCTCCACAGAGTTGTCAGGCTGAGCTGCAGGGGTAAGCTTAGACTTGAAGTAGTATTCAGTCTCTTTAAACACAACATTCCTGCTCACAATCACTTTATAAGCACCAGGTTGAATCAATAAGATTTTATACCCTTTAACTCCCTCAGGATACCCCAAGAAAACACCCTTTTCAGATCTAGCATTTAGTTTTCCATCAGACTTATGAGAAAACACAGTGCACCCAAAAGGTCTCAAGTAACTCAAGTTAGGTTTTCTTTTATGCAACAGTTCATAAGGGGTTTTAAAGCCAACAGCAGAAGAGGGAGATCTATTAATTAAGTGAGCAGCAGTCATGATAGCATCACCCCAGACAGAATGTTTAATGCCAGAAGAAATAAGCATGCATCTAGTTTTTTCAAGCAGAGTTCTATTCATCCTCTCAGCAATGCCATTTTGCTGGGGAGTTCCAGGAACAGTCAAGTGTCTCTTAATACCATGCTCTTTACAATATGCATCAAAGTCAGAGTTGCAAAATTCAAGTCCATTATCAGTTCTTAAACACTTAACCACATAGCCAAATTCTTTTTCAACACTGGTTTTCCAGTTCTTAAAGGTAATGAAAGCATCACTTTTAACCTTCAACAAATAAATCCACACATATCTACTGTGGTGATCAATGAGAGACATAAAATACTTCATGCCAGAAAAAGAATCAACCTGGGCAGGGCCCCAAAGATCAGAGTGAATATATTGTAAAGGATGCTCAGCAATGAAACTAGATTTATCAAACTTAGATCTAGTATGCTTACCAAGCAGGCAATCATCACACATATCCAATTCAGCAGGTTTAAGCTTAAGAATATCAGTTTTATAAAGCTGTAACAGACCAATGTTTCCAATATGTCCTAATCTTTTATGCCACAAAGCAGTTTCAGCATTAGACATAGAAACAGAAGCAACATAAGCATGATGTTTCAATGCAGACTTAGCAATAACATGGTAAAGACCCTTCTTTTTCACAGTTTGAAGCAAAACTTTTCCATTTTTAGAAACTCTCTTATTTCCTAGATAGGTGTTAATGTGACACCTCATATCATCAAACACACTTTTAGACAACAAATTTCTTCTCAAATCAGGCACATATCTAACATTCTGAATAATCCTAATCTGGTTATCAAACATGAGCAAAGGCACAGAACCCACCCCTTTAATAGAAACAACATGATGATCACCCAACAAAACATCCCCTTCATCAATGAAAGTAAGATGATCAAACCATTTCTTATCAGGTGTAGCATGCATAGTGCAACCAGAATCAAGGATCCAGACATCATCACATGCAGAATCATTACAAATAGGCAACAATTCATGCTTAGAACAAGAACCAGCTTCAAATAATGCAGAAACACCAGACTTTTCTTTCTTAGCCTCATCCTTCTTTTTCTTATAACAATCTTTTTCATAATGTCCAGTTTTGTCACAGTAATAACATTTCACATTTTTCTTAGGATTGTTATCCTGCACATTTTAAGACACCTTTTCTTTACCTTTATTGTTATTATTAGAAGGAGGCTTGTCAGTTTTAGCATTATCATCCTTTTTCTTAAAATTCTTGTTTCTTTCCTTTCTAAAATTAGCTCTAGCCATTAAAGCCTCAGACTTAGCTTCCTGTTTAGACTTAAAAACCTTCATGACATCATTTTTCTGAGTAATAGACTCTATAATTTCCTTCTTATTCAAGTCCTTACGACTGAATTGAATGACATCTTTAAAAGTATCAAACTGAGAAGGTAAAGAATTTAACAACAACACAGATTGATGCAGATCAGAAATATCATCACCACATCTAGTTAAATCCTGAGTCATGCCCAAGAACTTATCAAGGTTATCATTCAGAGAAGCATGCATATCCATTTTGAAATTGAACAACTTACACAGCAGATTAATTCGACTAGGGAGAGATTTTACCAGATACAGCCCCTCAAGAGCTTCCCACAGCTCTTTGGCTGTTTTCTTACTCATTACCTGTCGAGCTACCTCATCAGAAAGACGTATCATAATCTCACTATGTGCTATAAGGTCCAACTCCTTCTTTTTCTCATCATCAACAGTAGCAGGGTATACTGCATTGATAGGTAACCAGCATTTCTCCTTAATGAGAACTGCTTTCATCTTTAACTGCCACATTGCAAAGTCAGAGATCCCATCATAGGGCTTAATCCTAACAGAGGACTCAGCCATGGTTTATCCTGACAACAAAAGGCAAGAAAAACAACTTAGCTTTAAGGATAACTAAGAAGACCTTAGCTAAAGCAAGCCAAACAACTGCAGAGAATATCTCAGCACACAAGAGATCTCAGAAGATTACTCAAGAGCTTACAGATCTTCAAGAAACCCTAGATCCAAACAGTTAAGTCCAGATCTGAAAGTTTCGAGACCAAAAAACTCAAGAATAATCAAGATCTGAAGATTCCAAACACAGAATAACAAACAGCAAAGCTACAAGTGCAGAAACCCTAGAGCATGCAAAAAAACACACAAGATTTCACACAACAAGAACAGGATCTGATGCGTCGTACATGGGGGAATGGCACCAGGCGATACACCCTATCTAGGCCCACCCGCTTCCTGCACCAATTTCCGTTCCCTGAGATCTATAAAGATTCAGAGAGTTTGGAAAGCGGACACTCAAGCTCTAGCATCAAAACACATGCTCTGATACCAATTTGATATAGCAGATAGTTCGATAATCGTAGATTGGAGAAACAGACAAGCGGAAGCGAAGAAACTCAAAGCAAGAACACAACGAGTTTTACGAGGTTCGGTCAAAATGACCTACGTCCTCGGGGCCTCCAGATCAGGCCTAAATCCACTAACTCAAGATGTTCACAGGCTTACAGAGAAACAACAAACAAAAGATAAACACGAAGAACATGCAAACACAAGAAACCACAAAAGACTGAAGAAGAAACGAGAGCGAGACGAAGAAGATCTTCGTCGAAGGTAGATCTGTAGAGGAGCAACAGATCGTCCACCAGAGAACAACATCGGAGAAGACCACCGGAACCAGGAAGAAGCGACGCTCCCGGAGAGGGATGCGGCGACGCTAGGAATCCCTGGATCTCTCTCTTTCTCTCTTTCTTTGGAGCTTACGAAACGGCGGAGCAGCTTCAACAGTGACAAGCAAGTAGGAGGTAAGGCGCTTATATAGGCGAGCTTGCGAGAACCCTAATGACCCGAGCTCAGCTTCCACAAGGAGAGATTGGGCTGGGTTGGGCTCAACGGGTTTGGGCGGCCCAGCTATGGATGGCAGCCCAAGGGCTAACTCCCAATCCATGCTTCAGCCAAAGCCCAATTCCACCCTTCAATCATAGCCCATATAATATACACACATTACACATATTACATGTACATAATAACATACAAAACCTAAGAGCTTAAATGAAATATCTCTACACTAATTAAAACTCAATGTTGGAGAATGGATTAATATATTCATTTTTATACACACGATTTACTGGATTTAGGTTGAATTATTGGAGAAGTGAATAATGAAAGACGAATTGAACAAACCATGGATGTTAAGATGTAGCTTAAAGAAGCATACATAGTATACGTACCTTGAGCTTGTGTAGTCGTCGGGAGGTTGGATGTAGTGGCCGGGATGAATTAATTGAAGGAACAACACAAGGCTGCAAAATAGCGATGACAGACAGCCCGAGCGAGCAAGCCATTGAAGCTACCACTCAAATACTCGATCGGATAAACAACAGTCAACCGACCGAGTCAACCCTAATGAGATGAGATCTCTTACAAGTTACAACCTTTTGTATGCGCGTCACAAAATTAATTAAGATAAATTTTTATGATAAAAAAAAATTTAAAATTATTTTTAGGTTATAAATTACCAATTATATATATACTTATTTAATTTTTTTATGAAAAAAATATGTTTTAAAAAATATTGAAACTGAAATTATTATTATCAAATAATCCTTTTTTCAATTTTAATATTTTTCAAAATATGTTTTTTCATGAGAAAATTATACAAATATGTATGATTGGTTGTTTATAATATAAAAATAATTTTTTCAATTTTTCTTATTATAAATATTTAACTTAATTAATTTTGTGTTGGATCTTATTTGTTATCATATGCAATATATTTGGGCCTTAAGCCTTATCTTTGATTTGGGCCCTACGACCCTACCTAATATATTTGTCCAGAGAGTCATTATAAAACGGCAAATTTGCTAAAATAACCCATTTGGGTGAAACCCTTGCACACATAACCCCATCCGGAAAAAATTTGCTAAAATCCGGATATTCGGATTTTTGGCTCAACCGGTAGCAGGTAAGTGGGGGGGGACTGGACAGTGTGAGTATGACAGCTGGACAATTGAGAGAGGGAGAGAGAGAGAGAGCGAGAGAGAGACGGAAAAGCGAGGAAAAGACAGAGAGAGAGAGAGAGAGTCTGTGTGTGAGAGAGAGAGGGTGAAAATCCTGATCAATATTGAAAAGACAGGTAGAGAGAGGGAGAGAGAAGGAGCAGCTGGGTACAGTAAAAAGGAGGGAGCCAATTGTTCCCGCCCAGGGATGGCGCCAAAAAAAAAAAGGGAAAAGGGAGGGAGGAGGGGGAGGGTATATAAGCTTTGAAGAATGTTTGAGGGAAATCATTAGTTCACATTAATGAATTGCAGGGGAAATGGAACTTGAAGAAGGGGAATGGCCTGCGTTGGATGTGAAGAAAGAGGGTAGGTGTCAAATGATGTGTGGTCTATATAAAGAGATCAGAGAAATTCTGGGCGTCACTTTTATTCACAAAATCTGAAGAAAGAGAGAGAATCCATTGAAGAAGAAGCAAGTGGGCATGGGTTCAGTAAACGGTTTACTTGTACGAAGCCACTTTTCGCTGGACGGTTAAATCGTACCCACTGGACAGGTGTTGGAATTTACTGGACAGTCCTCTGGTCGGACATAAAATGGGTAGTGTTCTCTCTATGTTTGGTAAGTGTTGTTCATATGTAAATATCGTCGATACAAATTAATTTCTGTCTCCCTATGAAATGCAGCAAGGGAAAAATCATCAGTTTGTATCACGGTATTGTTTGGAGGATGGCGGGCGTGTGAAGGCGACACTTGGGTCTTCACAGGAACAAAGACCCAGAAAGCCATGGTGGTGGACGAAAGGATTGACTATGTAACGCTGAAGAAACAGGTGATGGATAAGTTTAATGTCGATGGGAGGAGGAATGATGTGGAGCTCACATATGTAAAGCCAAAGAAGGAAGGGTCCAGACCGTTTGCTATCGGGGATGACGAAGACTTGGAGGCCTACAAGTTTGTAAACGGGCTGTCTGGAGAACGAAATTGGCCTATCGACCTCAATGTCTCCCTGCGACGCAAGGTTGGTGGAGACGTGCCCGAAGCACAAGGATCGACAACGGATGACTCAGACGGTGGTGGTTTGTCTCTTGCAGGCTTGGAGGATGTTGTAGTGCCGTTAACTGGTCCGCCCGTGACCCAAGAAGATCACCCAAATACAGATCTCCCCGTGGGGCTTGATGGAGAAGACGAAGATTTGAGAGAGAAAATTGTCGAGGTAAACCAAAAGGATGTCCAGTTGGAATCATCGGATGTCCAGTTAACACAAACATCCGTCCAGTTAAAAGAGACTTCTTACCAGTTAGGGATAAATGAGGAGTTGGAGTTGGAGTTTGCGAAGAGGGAAAAGAATGCCGACGCAGTGAATAAAGGGAAGCAGGTCATATATGTCAGCAGTGACATGGAAGATGCAGCCATTGACCTTGGTAGCTCCTTCGACGAGGATGATGCAATCCCTAAAGTGGTTAAAGCTGAACACGGTAGTTCTGGTCCGACGAAGTTTTGGTCATGGGATTATGAGGCGGAGCGAGCGGTGAGGGAAGTCGAGGAAGCATACGAAAGACGAAAATGGAAGCGGACCACTTCTCCGAAGCCTGCTGAAAGTGAAACAATGGTGGCGGGGAACCCATTGGATACCAGCCAGTGTGGTATTAAGCTCCGGGAGGGACAAACGTTTCGAAGGAAGGAGGATGTGCAGGAACTCGTAGCGTGGGCGGGTCTGACTCGCTGCTTCACGACGAAGGTGAAGAAGTCAACGAAGACCTTGTATGTTGTAGGGTGCGCTACTCCCAAGTGAAGGTGGTCATGTCGGGCTTCGACTTACAAGAGAACGGGGTTATGGAAGATCCGAAAGCTTGTGGACGAGCACATGTGCTCGCTGAACGAGGCGGTCAGCCAAAAACGCAGTACGTCATACACGCAGCTTGGGCGGCGCATTGTCGAAAGGTATGTGACCCAATACGTAAAACTTAACTGGACTCTTGCCTAAATTCCACTGGACATTTAGATATATACACTGGACACACAACACTAGTAACTGGACACACAACTATATTAACTGGACACACAACTACATTCACTGGACACACAACTACATTCATTGGACACACAACTATCTTCACTGGACACACAACTACCTAAACTGGACACAACTATCTGAACTGGACACACAACTATTTTCACTGGACACACAACTATCTTCACTAGACACACAACTATCTTAACTGGACACATGTGTGTGTGAATGGGCATGTTCAGTTTCGGACGGTCGAAGAAGCCCCTCGATTCGGATCAAGTGCAGAGGATGATGAAGTCGCAGCTGGGGGTCACATGCAGCTGCTGGAAGGCGCGCCGAGCCCGGTTGAGTGCGAGGGACAACGTGTACGGAACGGACGAGGAAAGCTATCGGACCATGTACTCGTACATGTACATGCTGGAGCAGGCCAACCCTGGGACGTACACGAGGATAGAACGCGACACGGAGGGGCGATTCAAGTATGAGTTTGTGAGTCTTGGAGCGTGGCAGAGGGCTATCCCCCACCTACGGAAAGTCAGTCCTTCCTTAAATAGAACATGACGCTCAATTACTATAAACATGACGCCCATACGAATAACACATGACGTATGTTTGACTATACATGACACCTCTAAGTCCTCAAGATGTTTATTCTCCAGGTTATATTGGTGGACAGGAGCTTCTTGAAGGGGAAATTTCGAGGGTGCTTGCTATTTGCTACTGCACAAGACGCTGACCACCACATTTACCCCGTAGGCTTCGCCATGGTTGACGGCGAGAATGATGGGTCTTGGGGGTTCTTCTTCAGGCAGATGTTGTGTGTCGTTGAAGACACGAATGATCTGGTGTGGGTATCTGACCGCCACATGAGCATCCTGAAGGGCATACGGGATAGCTACATATTCGCAAAGCATGGCATATGCACATATCACTTATTTCAAAACGTCCGTTTCCGGTTCAAGTGCGGGGGCTTGCAAGAAGAGTTCATGACAATGTGTAAAGCCTACACGTACGATGAGTTCCAGGTGTTGTACGCGGAGTTCTGTGCACGGGTTCCCGGAGCGGGCCAATATCTGAAGGAGGCCGGGTTCAGCAACTGGGCAAGGGCTTTCTACACTGGGAATAGGTACAACATCACAACCACTAATAACTCCGAGTGCTTGAACTCGATGTTCAAATATCCTAGAGATTTGCCGGTAACAGCCCTTGTAGATGCCATCCTTGAGACCGTCGGCACGTGGTTCGTCAAACATAGGAAGACAAGCGGCGAGCAAGGGAAAGTCGTAAGCGACTGGGTTGGTAACGCCATCAGAGAAAACTTCGTGCAGTCCCTTTCCATGGTCGTCAGACAGTTGAGTGCACATGAGTTCGAGGTACGCAAGGGAAACTCCACCTGGCTTGTAAACCTTACAGGACGTTTCACTACTAGAAAACTTCAATTATACATCTGTTGTCAACAGATGTCTTTCAAAAAAATTTCCGATCTCTTTGTGGGTGTAGTAAAAGATCAAAACTTTCCACATTGGTTTTAAACAGATGTCTTTTAGTAATTAGAACCCCTCAATTTTGGTTATGACATGTTCACTTATTGATGAATATCCATAATTTGTCATTCGAAATCATTTGAAGATGTCTCCCTCAAGCAAAAAAGTGACATTTACATCTTTATTTATTGAAATAGTTGATGTCTTAATACAATATAGACAACAATTTTTGTTGTAGTGATCACGTTTATAATCAAATTCTATATATAATTTATGATTTTATATTGTTTTAATTTAACCGACCACATGAAATATAGTCATAACTGATGTGTTTCCATGTTATCGACATCCCATCGAGAGTATTCATTCTCTGTGTGTTGATTTCATGTCCATTACATGTGATATTATATTGTTCTAAAATAACGCACTATTGTGGTTGTATACATAGAAGATGTCGTTTCATACAGTTGTAATATGTTTTTTCAAAATAAAATGACGTTGTTGCTCAATTGATACATCGGTTTATTTTGTAGATAACGATGTTACTTTGACTAATATACATCAGTTCATATATCATTTTTAATGTTCAAACTTATTTTGCACATTGATTTAAAGGTAAAATGACGTTGTTTCTCTATTGACACACGATTTATTAAATAGAGAACGATGTGTATAAGTTACACTGGAATCTGTTTTAATAGATGTATCTGATGTTAAATGTATGAATGCACTACTATTTTCAATATTGAATCTGATGTGTTTGTTTGGATATGCACCCCGCTTTTGTCGATAGAACATATATTGCATTCATGTACATATATACTAGCTTCGTAATGTAACATTCACAAAAAATACCCTGCCGCTATTCATAGCCAAAAAATTGGCTAGCCACAATATCACAAAAAAAGGTAAATGGCTAGCCCACATATCTGCGGCCTACATTACCTAGCTAGCTAGCGAACATCTCAAAAACAGGTCAGGCTAGCCAAACCACCTAAATAGATCAGTGTATATGATGCCCCAACATTCATACCCTAAATGTTTTAAAGCTTAAGACATTAGACCCAAAAAATGGTTGATCGATCACCTGCATTTTCAATCAACAAGAAGTACTAAATAAGTGGCACATTTACTGAGCAGCCCTAGACGTACGCTTCATTAACCTATAGCAAAGACTGGATATACTGAGCAGCTTCAACTCGAACTTCATCGATTTGTTCTTGAGTGTACGATGGACGGTTCCTTGATCCAGCCCACTAAAGAGATGGAAAGAACAATCCATTGACCAAAATATAAAACTGCACACTAAAGAGATGGAAAGAACAAGCCATGTTATTTATACCTTTGTCGTAAAAGACATCTCATCATCATTTATAATGTCTCTCATGTATCTCATCACATAGTACCCACACTCGTACCCACCCGGCTGCACTGGTGCACCCTATAATAGTTAATGTGATTAATGAGTTTCATCTTTTATCACCATATATATCATAATTAGCTATCTCGATCTAAACTAAGATATCATGATCACATGTCAAGTTGACTTACATTAAGGTGTGTGACCTTCAGTTTGGTGTTACTGTTGCCTGCAGTTTCATCTTGATATTGTTTAACAGCACTGCGTATTAATCATCAAAGAAATTTGCATTGTTTACATTCAAATTGACATGACCAGAATAGAGTTGGAAGGAATAATTCATAACACCTAAAGGAGAGGGAAAGGATTGAAAAAATCGATCTAAACAATAACATATACCTCTTCACAGCCTTTTCCCAATCTTTGTAAGGAGATGGTCTCGGCATGGAATCTATGATAAATATTTCACTCCCCCAAACAACAGTTAGAAGCCAATGTTTCCTGCAACAGTAACAATATATTTCAGAAATTAATGCATATCAAATGCATATCAAATGTCATGAGATTTTAGAAATGCATGGACTATATATTCTCAAATGCAAATTTCAGAAATGCATATACACTTACAGATCTTTTTTCAAGGACCACCAAAACAGAAACTTACAAATTTCATTCAGAGTGCATGGGCTATATATTCTCAACAGCAGATTTCAGAAATGCATAGCAAATGTCTTGAGATTTCAGCAATGCATGGGCTATATATTCTTAACAGCATATTTGAGAAATGCATATAAACTTACAGATTTCATTTAGAGTACACTGCAACATTTATCAAATGCACATATCAAATGTCATGAGATTTACTAATTACCCTGGGTTGTATGGTATCATGAAAACGTGGTCCGGCGTCCCTTCTTTTAACCTCTTTACTAAATAAGGAATGAAACTCGGTCTTGTGCACGTAGCTGTTGCTCCAGAATCAAGAAATGAAAACAAGGAGGTATCTTCATGTGCACAAACAATAGTATATAGGTACCTACAAGTTAGTTGCATGAAAAATGATTAATCAAGTTGAAACATGACAATTTCATATAAAATATTAAGAGATGGGAAAAAAGTAAAAGAGTTCATACTCCATATATGCCTCTAACACTCCACTTCCAAGCCAGTTCAGCTCCAAGAGATCAATCGCATTCTCTCTCAACACAATGAGCTCCTTCTTAACACCAAAACAGTTGCGATCTGCCACTGCAGTTATAGACATGCCAGTTTCTTTCATTGTAAACTTGGCGTGTTTATATAAGAGTTGGCAACACCTTGGCACCTGGGATGGTAACTCATCAGGCATAAACAACTTCTTCCCTTTGTTCGACTTTTTCCGTGGTTCAAATATAAGTTTCGCAAGGACCGATTTTTTAGGCCACTTTACATGCCTACCTATAGCGTCTCTGACCAACAACATCTTTGCATTCTCATCAGGGAAAGGAAGAGGCTCATCACCTTTCATATCACCAACAATTGTGACTCTGACCCAACCTTCTCCAGATGCATTCTCTTTAACTGTACTATCAGTGTCGAGTAGAAGACCAAAAGCCACAATGTTGGTGATGTTGTTCAGAGCAAAGTCATACATCTCATAACTCTTCAAATAAAGGGATTTTAAGTTGCAACAGTGTAGCTTTTCATCCTTTAGATGGTTACGTATGCACATGACAGGAAGCAAAACTCCATACATACCTTATCTGGCGGATCCATGGAGATGGGCATATCTCCCTCGACATCGAGAAAGTCGAGACTATCAAAATGGCTACCTCTATCAGAGCAAGGGGTCAACCCTTCTTGTGGATTGATGGTCAAATCTCTCCTACAAGTACCTCTTTCAGAGAACATCCGACATTCAAAATCCTTCAGTGCTTGCTCAATTAGCTGTTCTGTTCTCTTGTCTGCTTCAGCTAGCAATTTTTTTCTCTCTTGCAACTCCCTCTCACGTTCTTTCTCACGTGCCAACAATTCAGCTTTTGAGATTGTGATTCTTCACTTCCTTGGTATCCCAAAGTATTGGGCTTGACTTACAAATCCTCCAACACCCCTGACCCTACCCGAGTGCTCGGGATTTCCTAAAGCTTGGGTCAGTATGTCATTACACCCTTCCTCAACAAGCTCTCCATTCCTTTTCTTCTCTAGCAAGTCATCCTAGAAACCATTACATTACATTTCTACATTCAACCCTTGATTATTCAAAGATCACGCATAAAATGGAAAACCAAAATATGCATATATGCTTACAATTTTCTCCAGAACTGGTTGCAAGCTCTCATTCACAGACCCGTCTTTCGGTATATGGGCCTTCCTCCACATTATGACACGGTCAATATCATCATCACTACCCATCTCCTGATCCTCTTTCTGCCACAGAGAACGATGGCGAACAAGACATGTGAATGGGCATCTCCTAATACACAAATTGACATATTAAGCAACGTAGTCATTACCATATGCTCCTCCAAACCAATGTACCCTGACCTAGATGTTCTGTGATGTTATCTTCTCAAGCGCACACGCTCAGTATGCACTTTATGTTTTTCCTGCAGAGACTGATAGGTAAGACTTGGTTATCCATATGTGACACGACTCAAACTATTACAAATGGGAAATTTGATTTTTTTAATCCACAAGATCATATCATATCAACTTCAAGGACATACCATCCACTCTTCTGTACACCTGGATTTCACAAACTCCCTCCAATTCTGTTTTCCAACAAATGCATACTTCTTTGGCGGATTTCTTAGTTTCTTCTTCTGGTCATAGTGTGGAAGCACCTCAGTTGTCGTCAGATGTGTCTTGAATTGTCTCCATTTAACACCAGCAGAAGAAAGGATCATTGAACGACTTTCAGGCACAACCTTGAATGTATCCTAGACAATTAATATCAAAAAATTATCTCAGGAGACATGTTCAATATAATTGGGGTCAGTTATTGTGAAAATATGAATAAAATCAGCATATACACAATAGCCAAATACCTGAATGTCTTTCCACAATTTCTCTTTGAGCTCCTTACTAACTTTTGGCCAACTCTCAATGCTGATTGGCACCATTCTACGGGCAAGCATTCCAATGTAAAATTGTAGAGTAGCGCGAGTTTTCCCACATGGATTGCCTCGACGATTGTACTTCACACTGATTTTTTTATTGACCGCCTTCTTAATCAGGACCTTGTACATTTGGGCAACACCTCGCTTCCCCCGTATCTTACCCGAGTCATTCATTTTCTGGACACCTTTGACAGATTTCTCCCCAGCATCAGGATCGTCCTCAAGATGTTTCTTTGAAGATGTCTTCTTGCTACTCTTTTCGGTCAGCTCACTTGTGGCCTTCCTCTTCTTCACATGCCCTTCCTGAGATTCCCGGGCAGAATAAGATTTCTCCCCAACTTCAGCAGCATCTTCCCTAGCCTCATTGACAGATCTGTTGTTGCTAGGCAGTTCCTGTTGCTCAATTCCATCCTTGATGTTGGTCGGCTTCGCAGGACCTTGTGAGTCCTCATCCGATCCATTTGATTGCTCCTTTTTGGTCTTCCTTTTTCCAGTAGGAGAGCTTACCCCCTTTCTCTTCTTTTTAGATCCCATTGTCTAAAAAATAACCTGCAATGGGAACAAGGAATAAATATAAACAGAGTTTCTTAACATAGCAGAACATAAAGATAAATTTTTTAAAATGAAGACAGTATTAACTATAGACAGGAATAGGACTACAATTTAAATATAAAATCAGTTATAAACATTATAATTTCACACGTATTTGCTCATTTAAACATTACAATATAAAGAAAGTATTAACTATTGACATGACACCATATTTGATTTTTATACAACACCATATTTGATTTTCAAGGCCCATATATTAAATGAAAGGAAATTATTTACACACATGCTTCTAAGCACGTAAGAGAACTCATAGGCATCACTTTAGGTGACCAAAAGATTATCAAGTGTGGTATACTATATCTCCCCCTTCGGCTCGGCCATCAATGAGGATATAGCACCCAACACTTATCACCCTTGCACATTTGAAGTCACTGCCTTATACATACCAAAATATTTTGAATCCAAACATTCCAATACCATTTAAGCCTATACATTTTCCTAGCAACAAGATCAAAAGGTTGCTGGACAGTTTAGTCTTCAAGGCTTCCCTTACTCTGCTACTCTGACCGTAATCTTCATTACTCAGCATACACAACATCAAGACAAAAGGGGGTTGCTGTGCTGACATTCAGCCTCTTGGTTAGGCACCATAAGGAGTGTGTTCAGAAGTTGCTAGTCATCAAATGGATCACCAGTTTCGTCATTCCAAAAACCCTTAACATTTTCTCGTAGATAGGTCATATCCCCCTCATTCTCAATGTCATCATAAGAAAGTGGTATTTCCTTACAAAATGGTTGTTGTTCAACACTGCTCTCTGATGTCTCCAAAGTAGCCATGTTTTTATGCATATTTTAGTTCCATATTCTTTACATTTTACATATTTCTGGTTGGGAATATGTCGAATTTATGTAGTATATGCTTATTTGTTAGAAATGGAGATCTACATAAGTTTATGTTTAATATTGCAGAATATGGAAACATTTCGGGAGAAAACCAAGAAGCAAAGACGGAAGCAGCAAGTCTACTCGATCTCGACTAAGTTCTCATCGATGTCGACAAGAGCCAGACCACATTCCCCGAGCCATGTCGAAGAGATGCTGCTCGACAACACCAGGCCAAGCCATGATCTACTCGAGATCGACAAGACCCTTGTCGAGATCGAGGAAGACCAGAAGCCTATGTCCGAGCATGTCGACAAGAGGCCACTCGACAACACCAAGCTGGCCAAGTCGATGATCCGTTGTCGTCGAGATCGAGGAGCATCATCGATGTCGACAAGCCCACATCCGAGCATGTCGAGAAGGGTTGCTCGACAACCTCGGAAGACCAAGTCGATAACACAACACTCGTCGAGATCGAGGAGCTCTCCTCGAGATCGACTAAGGCCAGGAGTCATGACCGAGCCACGTCGAGGACCTGCTAGCCGAGACGACAAGCCAGGCCCAGTCAACAACTTTCCTACTCGAGATCGAGTACGCCGTACTCGAGATCGACGAAGATTCCCGAAGCCGCGAGACGCGTTAATGCAGTCCTACTCAGAGTTGGAGTCCTTGGAGCCAAGGATAAGCCTAGTCTATCCGAATTATCAACATCTATCATGAAGAAGAGAGTTCTATCCACTTAAGACACTTTAGATATTATTTCCCTATTTTAGATTTAATTTCTTTATTGCTTTTATTTATCTTTAAAGTCTTAGATATAGTTTTAGATATAGATATATATATTCTATCCTTGAGTAGCAAGGAATAGAAGGCTATAAATAAAGCCCATGGTGCTGATTTTAGATGCATTCAATTTCAGAGATACAGTTATACATAGAGATTTAGGAGTTCGAAGGTTTTATGGTTTTGGCAGTTTACGAAAGTTGATTGCCGGGATTGTAAAGGCTTTGAATTTAGTTAATGCAAGTTATTTTTTTTAATTCAATGTCTGCGATTGCGATGAGGCGCGAGTAGTCCACCTACTTCTGGGGTTGGGGTGAGCCCAACAAGAGCCATGTCGGTGGATTAGCGATTACGAAAGGAGGTATTTTGTCGTTATCTTAGTCTATTCCCTATATGCTTCATATTTGATTGAGAAATTAAAGAACTCATGTTGTGAAACTTGGGTAGTAATTAGGATTTTTATTCGAAAGATTATAAATGCTAATTATGAAAAGGAATAGATGCAATTAGGATTATTTGTCGTGAGGTTTATATTCCTACTTGACGGATTAGGTGAAAGTCTTTTCCTTTATCGATGAAGTTACCGCCTTTTGTGATTTATCTTCCGCTTGCATGGTGATCGTTGTCGCAAACCCAAATCTTGGAAGTTCTTTTAATTCATAAAGTTACAAAACCGAATTTGCATTTTTTACTTTCTGCCCTCGTCGATCTCGACTACTGATTCTCGATCCCAGATCGTCGTAGCTTAATTGTGCAGGAACTCGACGAGCCCAACCCGAAGTCGACGAGGACTGTACTCGATCTCGAGTAGCCCCTTGTCGAGATCGAGTAGCCTTTGCCGAGAGCTTCTGCCCTGTTCGACTAGCCTGATCTCCTGTCGACTAACCCTAGTCGAGATCTAGCACCTGTTGTCGACTTCTGTCCGTGAGATTTCACCGTTGCCTAGGATCCGCTGACCAGCTTCCTCGAGGATTCGAACCTGACTTTCTCTTACTACATTGGAGGGAGTCTTGAACATTATTTGCTAGGATTTGATCGATTTGCTTTACTTTATCTGCTTAATGTTTTGCATTCTCGATTTCCTCTTACAATAAATTGGCGCCGTTGCCGGGGAAGCTATCATTCGCGCCTTAGGTAGTTAAATCTCACATCTGCTTTGAGTTATTATACAGGTGTATGCGCCGTTCTGGTCTACCACCTGAGTTTGACAGCTTAGACGAACCAGAGCATTACCTACACATCCACTCTAAACTCAAAAGGATCATGGCGGCCGCTAAAACACAGGAACAGCTGATTGCAAGGCTTACAAGGGAATTGACCGCTAAAGATGCTGCTATCGCCACTGAGAAAGCAGCAAGGGAGGAAGCAGAGGCTGAGCTTGCCCAATATCCAACCACTGCTGAGGATTATATGCATCCAACTCTCGCCGTGCCTGAATCGGCGATTCTAATCCCTGAAAACTCTTTTGAAATTCGCACTCAGTTTCTTATAGAACTTAAAAACAATGCTTTTCATGGAAGATTTAATGAGTGTCCTCTTGAACATATTACCAATTTTCATGACATGTGCCGTACTCTTGCTGAAGGTACAACTCTGGAATATGTCAAGATGAAAGCTTTCCGCTAGTCTCTCGCTGGACTCGCACTGAAGTGGCTTGAGGGGCTGAAACCAAGATCACTCACAACATGGGCCCAAGTAGAGCAAGAGTTTCTGAACAAATACTTCCCACCCGCCAAAACAGCACTTCTCCGCCAGAAAATCACCGCCTTTAAACAGAAGCAAGGGGAAACGCCGGCAAAGGCATGGGAACGCTACAAAGAACTGCTGCGATCTTGCCCCACTCATGGTCAGCCACCCTACGTCATTCAGGAGATCTTCTTCAACTCTCTTGATCAAGTCACTAAGGACAGGATCAACCATTATACTCGCTATGAGTATCTAACGATGCCACCAAACGACGCATGGGGTGTGCTAGACAAGCTCACTAACTACGACAACAAATATGGGGCTCCTACAAACTATGATGAGAACGCCTATGCCAGACCAGCCCCATCCATGCCTCTCTATGAGCCATCTAAGGAGATAGACCCTGATGTCAAGGAGCAGTACTACAGAGATCAGAATCGCAAGCTCCTCAAACAAGTCAAGTATCTCTCTGTCAACCAACCCTGCATCGAATGTGGTTCACAACAGCACACCACTACTGAGTGCCCGCATACAGAGCTAGTCAGGATGGCAGAAATTCATGAAGAGGCAGCTTACGCAGGGGGTCCCAATCGCTATATGGGGGACCAAAGGTTCTATCAACCTCAACGGAACCAAGGTCCTCCTAGGAACCCCCAGCCTTACAGAACTCCGGGACATCCAGAAAGGGATCAGAAGAAGGATGATTTACAACTCATCCTTGAGGAGATGCGCCGGAATCAAGGCACCATCAACAATCAGTTCCAGAATATCAGTGAAAAATTTGGAGAGCTAGACATCTGGAAGAGGAACATCGAGACTCAAATGGGTCAATTCACGGCGCAGATTCCACAACCATCCGGGCAGCTCCCAGGACATACAGAACCAAATCCCAAGGGGCAGCACGGACATGTAGCTGCTGTAAAGTTGCGGAGCGGTCACAAACTACACGAGCCAGAAAACGGAGAAAGGAAGGACAAAATTGTCGTCGACATCGACAAGAGCCTAGTCGACATCGACAAAGCTCTTCTCGACACAGAGGAGAAAAGGAGCTCGGACGCAGCTGCACAGCCAGGCGAGCCGAAGTCGACTACCCAACTCGAGATCGACGAGACCTACGTCAAGATCGACGAGACCGTTGTCGAGATCGAGAAGGAGCAGGCCAACGTCGATGAGTCCTCACCACCTCCGGAAGCTGTTCTGACTCAGAAAACTAAAAAGACGCTCCCATTCCCTTCCAAAAACCAAAGAGATCCAACAGACGGTAAGTTCCAGCGTTTTGTGAAATTGCTTCAGAGTCTGAACGTTACTATTCCTTTTACAGAAGCATTACATGAGATGCCTGCCTATGTCAAGTTCCTCAAGGAGATTCTCAGCAACAAGCGATCGATGACTGAGATTGCTAAGGAGTGCAAAAAGCTGGATTTCCCTGAGAAACGACCTGATCCAGGTAAGTTTGCTATCACTGTTGGACTTGGTCGTCATAGATTTAAAGCATTGTGTGACCTAGGAGCAAGTGTCAGCATCATGCCCCTATCCATCTGGTCGAAGGTGAAGATAGGTGCCCTGGAACCAATTGATGCCAAACTCTACATGGCCAACAACACCGTGGCAATCCCTACATGTATTGTTGATAATGTTCCTGTTAAAGTTGGTAGATTCTTTGTCCCTACAGATTTTCTTGTAGTAGAAATGGCAGAGGATCCAGCTTGCCCAATCATCCTAGGGCGGCCTTTCCTGGCAACTGCTGATGCTAACATTAGAGTGAAAAGAGGAATCCTTACATTCACCATCGGAGATGAGATTATTGAATACTTCTTCAACCCAGACACAGAAGAGGTAATGGAAATTAAAGCTATATATTCAAAATTTAATTTTATCTCCTGTGATGAGCCTGTACTAGCAGAATCTGTACTAGCAGAGGAGAAGATGGCTGCAGCAAAATTAAGCGAGGAGGAAATCTTCGGCGACGCATTATCGGCGGAGCTGAACGACTCACCCGACGCCGAACAAATCAAGTCGACCTCCACTGAGCTCCTCGATCTCGACGAACCCTCCTCGAGATCGACAAACACCAGCCATCCAAAAATTGTAAGTCTTCTAAACCTACTCGATATCGACCAGTCACCATCGATATCGACTACCTTGTCCCCTGCAGACACACCAGAAGCCGACGAAGCTAACTCGACGATCCTCCTCGAGATCGAGGAGCCCAAGTCGAGATCGACCAGCCCTGTATTCAAGGTAAGTTCTGATTTTTTGGTCGATTTTGATCTTTCTAACCCATTGTCGAGTAGCTTCTTGCAGCAGTACAGTCCTATGTCCAATTCAGCATTGTCATCGATGTATGTCTGGTCGACGCCAACTCCTGTAGCTGATTTGGATGCTTCTTCTATGAGGATTGAGACGGATTACTTAGGGGAGATCATGAGGACGGAGGAAGTTGAGCCTATCTTGATTCCACAGGGTCCTTCTCCAGTGCTGAAACCCTTACCTGACACCCTTAGGTATGAATTCCTTGGTCCTAACTCTACTTTTCCTGTAATTATAAATGCTTCATTAAACCCACAGGAAGTAGACAGGTTAGTAGATGTCCTCCGCACTCATAGGAAGGCCATTGGCTATTCCCTAGAGGACATAAAAGGTATTTCACCCATTACATGTATGCATAGAATTCTGTTGGAAGATGATCACAGGGCAACAATTGAGCATCAAAGGAAGCTTAACCCCAACATGAAGGAGCTTGTCAAGAAGGAGATCCATCGCATGCTGGATGCAGGAATCATTTATCCAATCTCCGACAGCAAGTGGGTTAGCCCTTTTCATGTTGTTCCTAAGAAGGGTGGAATGACCGTCGAGGAGAATGAGAAGGGAGAGCTTGTTCCTAAAAGGATCACTACCAGCTGGCGGATGTGCATAGATTACAGAAAGCTCAACACCGCCACCAGGAAGGATCATTTTCCACTCCCCTTCATTGACCAGGTACTCGAAAGGTTAGCTGAACATGATTACTTTTATTACCTGGATGGATATTCTGGCTTTTGGCAGGTTCCCATCCATCCTGATGATCAAGAAAAGACCACCTTCACTTGCCCCTATGGAACTTTCGCATATAGGAGGATGCCCTTTGGCCTTTGCAATGCCCCTGCTACTTTTCAGAGGTGCATGATGGCCATCTTCTCCGACATGATTGAGGACATAGTGGAGGTATTCATGGATGATTTCTCAGTTTATGGCACTACTTTCGATATTTGTCTCTCTAACCTACGCAGGGTACTCAAGCGCTGTGAAGAGACAAATTTGGTTCTTAACTGGGAAAAATGCCACTTTATGGTAAAGGAAGGGATCGTGCTAGGCCACAAGGTGTCCAACAAAGGAATTGAGTTGGACAGAGCGAAAATAGAGCTAGTGGAGAAATTGCCCCCACCCTCTTCCATTAAAGAGATAAGGAGTTTTCTTGGTCATGCTGGTTTTTATAGAAGGTTCATTCAAGATTTTTCTAAAATTGCCAAACCACTAACTAACCTGCTTATGAAGGATGTTAAGTTTGTATTTTCTAGCGAATGTCTTGAAGCTTTGAACAGGTTAAAGGAAGCTCTTATCTCGGCTCCAATCATTCAATCGCCGGATTGGTCACTACCATTTGAGATCATGTGTGATGCCATCGATTATGCTGTGGGAGCAGTTCTAGGACAACGGAAGGACAAGAAACTGCATGCCATCTACTATGCAAGCAAGACTCTGGATGTGGTTCAGGCTAAGTACACCACAACAGAGAAGGAATTTTTTGCTGTGGTTTTTGCTTTTGAAAAATTTCGTTCCTATCTTGTTGGTTCTAAAGTTATTGTCCATACTGACCATGCTGCTCTTCGATATTTAATGACAAAGAAGGATGCAAAACCAAGGTTGCTACGATGGGTGCTCTTACTTCAAGAATTTGATGTGGAGCTAAGGGACAAGAAGGGCATAGAGAATTCAGTCGCCGATTACCTATCCAGGCTCCCCAAAGACATGCTAGAGGAAGCCCAGGACGCCATACCAATTGACGACTCTCGCCCAGACGAGCACCTAATGCAGACTGACACTGTCTTCCTCGACATCGACGAAACCTCCTCGATCTCGACCAAAACAGGTGAGTTATCCGTTGATCATTCTTCTTTGCATGGTTTGGAACTGCAGGGCTACTCGATCTCGAGTACACCTTCATCGAGATCGACAAGGGCCAAAGTTGAGGAGCACCAGGAACCGAGCATAGCACAGGCAGACACCACAGCTGTACTCGAGATCGACGAACCCTCGTCGAGATCGAGTACGGTCGACCACCAAAAGCCTTGCCCATCACCAGGTGACACTGCAACCTCCTCTATATCGAGTAGCTCTTCTCGATATCGACTAGCTCCAGGTGAGATTTCCGGTGAGGTTCTTCAATTAGATTCCGGTAACGATTTCTTCTTTACACCTCCTACTAGCCCTATTCATGATATATATGCTATAAAAGGACCAAAGGTACCCTGGTATGCAGATTTTGCTAACTACCTTGTAGGAAATGAGATTCTGTTAGGACTATCCTCACAGGGAAAGAAGAAATTCCTCCACGACGTCAAACAATACTATTGGGATCATCCTTACCTATTCAAACAAGGGAAGGACCATATTTTCAGACGTTGTATTCCGGAGGAGGAGGTGGAAAGTGTCATTCGCCATTGCCATACTCTCCCTACGGGCGGACATGCCAAAGGCTTCAAAACTGCATCTAAGGTACTTCAATGTGGTTTTTACTGGCCTAATCTTTTCAGGGATGTGCAGGCTTATGTCACTTCATGCGAGGAGTGCCAAAGATCAGGCAACATTACTTGGAGGAATGAGACACCACTCACAGGAATTTTGGAGGTCGAGCTATTTGATGTAGGGGGAATTGACTTCATTGGACCATTCCCTTCTTCAGGACCTTACAAATACATCCTTGTGGCGGTTGACTATGTCTCTAAATGGGTTGAGGCTATTGCAACTAGGACCAACGACGCCAAGGTAGTTTCAAAGTTTGTTAAAACTAACATATTTCCTCGCTTTGGTGTTCCTAGAGTTCTTATTTCAGATGGTGGCTCACATTTCATCGAAAGAGGATTTGAGGCTCTTTTGGCTAAGTATGGGGTGACACACAGGGTAGCAACACCTTATCATCCCCAAACCAGTGGTCAAGTGGAAGTCTCTAATCTTCAAATCAAGGCCATCTTGGAGAAAACAGTCTCACGCTCTAGGAAGGATTGGTCATCTAAGCTTAATGATGCGTTATGGGCTTATAGGACAGCTTACAAAATACCGCTGAGAACAACTCCTTACAACTTAGTTTATGGCAAGTCTTGCCATTTACCTGTCGAACTGGAGCATAAGGCAATGTGGGCTCTCAAGGAGCTCAACATGGATCTCGATGAGGCAGGTAAGAAACGCTTTATTGATTTACAAGAGTTGGAGGAGTTGCGCTTAAAAGCCTATGAGAATGCTGAGATCTACAAGGAGCGCACCAAGAGATGGCACGATAAGAAACTGGTGCCAAAAACATATGAGGTAGGTGACAAAGTGCTTTTATATAATTCTAGACTGCGTCTATTTTCAGGAAAGCTAAGGACAAGATGGAGTGGACCTTTCTTGGTTCACCGCATATACCCTCATGGAGCAGTAGAGTTAATTGGCACTGACGGCACCACATTTAAAGTAAATGGGCACATGGTCAAGAAATACTATGACAAAGAAGACCCGGAAGAGGAGATTCGCGCCACCTTGGCATTAGTCAAAGCCTAAAACAGGGAAGTAGGTCGAGCTAACGACTTAAACCTTAGCGCTTACGGGAGGCAACCCGCTTTTCTTACTCTTTCCTATTTTTCTTATTTTTCTTCTCTATTTTCATTTTCTTAAAACTCGTGCATAATCTCTTCGCATGATTACATTCAGGCATTCAAGAGGAATCTATATCAGTTAGGTTCGTCTAAATCGAGTAAGCTACACAAGTAAGTGGGAGGTTTCAGGTAAGTTTTCTTTCTTTCGAAAAATAAAAATAATAAAAATAATAAAAAATAAAATAAAATAAATAGATAATTTTTTTCAGATTTTTCTAGATTTTTATTCTATTTAATTCTCACTTTATTTTTTTCAGAATATTTTTATATATATAAACCCCTTACCTTGTTGGAAGCCTTCCCCTTCCTTCCGCTTACTCGACCTCGACAAAAAGACCTAGCCGACACAGCGTCCATCTTCACCTTCCTCCTCTCGCTCCCCTCCTCCTCGAGCTCTCGCTGTCCCCAAGCCGGCTTTCCTCGAGTCCAGATCCGAGTCCACCAAGCCGACACCGGGCGCCCATCAGCGCCGCCAACTCCTGTCTCCTCCTTTGCCAAGGTTCCCTCCATTGTTCCCGGTCCAAGCCGAATCCAAACCTTCGGCTTCCCGGATCTCCCTCGCCGAGCCGGATCTCGCCCCTCCGACCACCCACCAGCACTGTCGACAGCCTCGCCTCCTTCCCTTTCTTGCTGCTGCCCAGATCCACTTCGCCGATCACCTCCACACCTCCGTTCCGGCCTCCACCTCCCTGATTCCGGCCACCTTGCTGGATTCCCGGCCTCCTAAGCCCAGATCCGCCTCGCTACCGCCACATCCGGCCTCCACCTCCCTGATTCCGGCCACCTTGCTGGATTCCCGGCCTCCTAAGCCCAGATCTGCCTCGCTACCGCCACATCCGACCTCCACCTCCCTGATTCCGGCCACCTTGCTGGATTTCCGGCCACCATCGCGCCCAGATCTGAAACCCAGCGCCACCACCGAGCTCTCTTTGCGAAATTCCGAAAACAGCCCCCTAATTTTACTCTAATTACAGTTTCTACACTCATTTTAATTCAAGGTATGATTTCTCCCTCTTTTCTCTCTAAATTTCATATCTATATATTTTTCAGAACCTAGGTAGAGATTGGATCTTGAGTTATGTGTTGAATATTTAGGGTTGGAAAATTTGTGTGGAAATTGGTATTTATGATTAGGGTTGCTATTTTTGGTAATATTTATTTTTGGTGGGCTGATTCTATATATGATTCCATATTCTCCATACTTAGTTCATTTATATTATCAAAAGGGATTCATGAAATTCATAGACCAATAACATGCTATATATGGAAATTTCATGAATTTTGTGGTTTTTAATTAACATTCATATATATGTCACTTTATTGTTTCTTTATATGAATAATTTAATTATTTGATAATATAAGCTTCCATATACTTATTTGGTACATCATTAGGATAGTTCATGAACTAAGTATGAGGTTATTTTATTTGAAGTGGTTATCTTATACGGGGTATTTATATACGGCAGGAATGGACCCCTTACATATTCCGGATGCGGACAAGTTAGCTTTCGCCTGGGATATTGCAGGACGGGCTGAAAACGCCCGTTGGTATGACCAACCTTCCATGGAACAGCTGGGTATGCATTACTGGCTGGAGCAGGCATTTGGGTGGCTCGATGCAGAACGCTTATTACAGCCACTGGATGTTCATTACCCGGTCCTGACTGGGGAATTCTTGGCTACTCTCCGTCGGGTACCTAACTCGCAGGCCTCAGAACAGCGAGTCCATTTCCAGCTAGGCAACGTTCCCTACACCAGAACTTTACAAGAGATCGGCGAGGCATTCAACTTTCCCCACAACACCGAGCCATTCAACATCCACGACATAGCAGAGATGTGGCGATATTTGACTGGGGTTCTACATCCGTCTAAGGAGACCACCCGCACCTCCTGCATCGCCAATCCTCTATTTGCTACCATCCTTAGGATTCTGGGTAGCACTATATGGGCCCGGCCAAAGCTAAGCCAACCTGTCCAGCCGGAGCTCGAGTGCCTCAGACGGATGCTATTCCTGTCTGACCCATTACCGCTCACCCACGCTTGGCTCCGGCACTGCATTTCCCGCCAGAGAGACCTCACAGGAGCAATATATGATGGGTGTATGGTGGCTATTCTGGCTCGCCACCTGGGTGTCCCAGTCGCGGCATGCTCTTCATGGCCAGTAATGAGGATCGACATCGGGTCCCTACAGAGGGGACGTATCATAGCTCGCCGCAACAACACTTGGGTCCACTACACCCACAACACAGCTATTCGGCAAGAGCTGATGAACCCTTACAGATTCCGCAACTGGTACACCACCTGGACAGGGGTGGAGTATCACCCCACCATTGACCCGACTGCCGACCCGACACTGAGGGATGAGCCTATTCACACAGCAGATATGGACGAGGATGATGACGACGACGAGGCAGACAGTGTCCATGCCTCCCACCACTCTCATCACTCCCATCATCCTTCCCAGTCCCCACAGCATCTCCATTCCCAGCACTCCTATCACTCCCAGCGGCAGCATCATTCTGGCCGACCATCCGATACAGTGTTCGCAGAGTTGGCATTCCTCCGGGAACAGATGACCAACCTAGCACTAAGCCATGACGCGATGAGGACAGAAATGAGAGAGAGTCATGACGCAACGAGGACAGAAATGAGGGAGCACTTTAACAGACTGGAACAACGGGCCTGGCCACACCCACATCAGTATTTCCAGCAAGGGCCCAACTATCAGCATGGCGGTCCTTCACAGTAGCAACCTGGTAGCTCTTCCCACGGAGGAGCTTCTGACTATCTGGCTGGCCCTCAGTTTCCACACTATGGTCCACCACCAGATCCCCACCAGTGACACCTTTGTGAGTCTCTTTTTCCCTCGCTTTGATTTTCTTTATTTAACAGTGAGGACACTGTATATTTTAAGTATGGGGTGGGAGAAAAGGACTGTACAGGGGACTTTTATGTGATTATATGCTGCTAGTACTTTATGTGTATCTTTTAAAAGTCTTGTTTCATGGGTTGTAATAAATTTCTAGGACATGGCACAACTTTGGTATTAAAGTTATTAGTTGCATTTTATTTGTTGGTTTTTGCATGTTTAAAGTTTTATACATACTTTAGTCTTTTCTTTTGAAAAAATAAATAAAATATATATATAGAAAATATCGAAAAATGAAAAAAAAAATGCATGTTTAAATTTTTGCATTATTTTAGTTTTATACCCTAGCTTAGATGTCCTATGATGATAAATAATGATTGACTTGATCGTGTAAATCCTATGGCATGTTTGGAAGGTTTAGCCTAAGTCCTCAAAATGGATTTTATGTGGATTGTGAACATGTGATGAAATTGAGCACATATGATCCTAAGCTAAAGGTTAAAATCCAACAAAAATTGTCCCAGTGAGAATTTTGGCCTTATAGGGAGAACATTAAAAATCCCTCTGCTTTCTTGAGTGCATTTACTCTTCTTATGCATCTCTAAATGTTGTGATAGTTATTCAAAGCCAATGCATTTATATGTTTATGTTGACGAGAATTAAATGATGGAGGCACCTTTTAAGCCAATTTTATCCTCTCTTTACCTACCCTTCATTATCCCTACTTGAAGCCAGAACATTAGCCTGAGACTTTTATTGTAAACTCCACAAAATTATCCTTAGCCAAATTGAGCCTGACCCCCATTTGGGAATTAAGACTTAGAGTTGGTTGGAACGATGATTTGTGGAGAGAATGAGCTTATGTTGCATTTCAAGTAGGAAAGATTGTTGAAATTATTGAGATATGGGATGGTTTTAAATTTTTATCTTGCTATGCATATTATGTAAAAGGATTTTTGGCTCACATTATAAATGCACTAGTATTCTTTTATTTATTTTCGTTTCAAAAAAAAAAAAAAAAGAAGAAAAAGTATATATGTTTGTGAATAAAGTGCATGAGCCAAATTTACCTTATTTCTTTCATTATTTTGCGAGATACATATTTTGGAGAGATTTAGATAGTTTGAAAGGTTATATACTTTATTGAGAAAAATTGGAGAGTTTGGCGGATGCATATGACTGAGAAGTTATGATTTGGTTGTGTTGGAAGATTTAAGAGTCTTGATTCCCGAATTTTATTTAGCACCACATGGCCAAATAATTCCATTCCTTATTATTTCTTACCAAGCCTCATTGCAACCCCGCCGAATGGAATCTTCTTTGAAGACTTCTATTGAGCGAAGTCCTCCTGATAATGCTTGTTGCATTTTCATAATTGGTTACGAAGTGGAATTATATTTAAATTGCAATGTTTATGAGATTGTATATGGAATTAAGTTGAGAGTCGATATACATAGCCTAAACACATTGAGAGTTGAGTTTAAACACATTATCCCTGTGAGGTTGGATTTATATTGCCTATGCCTATGGATCGCTCATATATGTGTGATGACGTTAAATTCACTTGTCTTACATTGCTACTACTTGAGATGTTGCTTTTGACAAAAGGCGAAGACTTGAAGGATGTGTTGTAGGTCTTGGTTATTGTTTGGTTATTGCTTGAGGACAAGCAAGTCTAAGTATGGGGTGATTTGATGTCTCCAAAGTAGCCATGTTTTTATGCATATTTTAGTTCCATATTCTTTATATTTTACATATTTCGGGTTGGGAATATGTCGAATTTATGTAGTATATACTTATTTATTAGAAATGGAGATCTACATAAGTTTATGTTTAATATTGCAGAATATGGAAACATTTCGGGAGAAAACCAAGAAGCAAAGACGGAAGCAGCAAGTCTACTCGATCTCGACTAAGTTCTCATCGATGTCGACAAGTGCCAGACCACATTCCCCGAGCCATGTCGAAGAGATGCTGCTCGACAACACCAGGCCAAGCCATGATCTACTCGAGATCGACAAGACCCTTGTCGAGATCGAGGAAGCCCAGAAGCCTGTGTCCGAGCATGTCGACAAGAGGCCACTCGACAACACCAAGCTGGCCAAGTCGATGATCCGTTGTCGTCGAGATCGAGGAGCATCATCGATGTCGACAAGCCCACATCCGAGCATGTCGAGAAGGGTTGCTCGATAACCTCGGAAGACCAAGTCGATAACACAACACTCGTCGAGATCGAGGAGCTCTCCTCGAGATCGACTAAGGCCAGGAGTCATGACCGAGCCACGTCAAGGACCTGCTAGCCGAGACGACAAGCCAGGCCCAGTCGACAACTTTCCTACTCGAGATCGAGTACGCTGTACTCAAGATCGACGAAGATTCCCGAAGCCGCGAGACGCGTTAATGCAGTCCTACTCAGAGTTGGAGTCCTTGGAGCCGAGGATAAGCCTAGTCTATCCAAATTATCAACATCTATCATGAAGAAGAGAGTTCTATCCACTTTAGATATTATTTCCCTATTTTAGATTTAATTTCTTTATTGCTTTTATTTATCTTTAAAGTCTTAGATATAGTTTTAGATATAGATATAGATATTCTATCCTTGAGTAGCAAGGAATAGAAGGCTATAAATAAAGCCCATGGGGCTGATTTTAGATGCATTCAATTTCAAAGATACAGTTATACATAGAGTTTAGGAGTTCGAAGGTTTTAAGGTTTTGGCAGTTTACGAAAGTTGATTGCCGGGATTGTAAAGGCTTTGAATTTAGTTAATGCAAGTTATTTCTTTTAATTCAATGTCTGCGATTGCGATGAGGCGCAAGTAGTCCACCTACTTCTGGGGTTGGGGTGAGCCCAACGAGAGCCATGTCGGTGGATTAGCGATTACGAAAGGAGGTATTTTGTCATTATCTTAGTCTATTCCCTATATGCTTCATCTTTGATTGAGAAATTAAAGAGCTCATGTTGTGAAACTTGGGTAGTAATTAGGATTTTTATTCGAAAGATTATAAATGCTAACTATGAAAAGGAATAGATGCAATTAGGATTATTTGTCGCGAGGTTTATATTCCTACTTGACGGATTAGGTGAAAGTCTTTTCCTTTATCGATGAAGTTACCGCCTTTTGTGATTTATCTTCCGCTTGCATGGTGATCGTTGTCGCAAACCCTAATCTTGGAAGTTCTTTTAATTCATAAAGTTACAAAACTGAATTTGCATTTTTTACTTTCTGCCCTCGTCGATCTCGACCAAGCCTGGTCGATCTAGACTACTGATTCCCGATCCCAGATCGTCGTAGCTTAATTGTGCAGGAACTCGACGAGCCCAACCCGAAGTCGACGAGGACTGTACTCGATCTCGAGTAGCCCCTTGTCGAGATCGAGTAGCCTTTGCCGAGAGCTTCTGCCCTGTTCGACTAGCCTGATCTCCTGTCGACTAACCCTAGTCGAGATCTAGCACCTGTTGTCGACTTCTGTCGGTGAGATTTCACCGTTGCCTAGGATCCGCTGACTAGCTTCCTCGAGGATTCGAACCTGACTTTCTCTTACTACATTGGAGGGAGTCTTGAACATTATTTGTTGGGATTTGATCGGTTTGCTTTACTTTATCTGCTTACTGTTTTGCATTCTCGATTTCCTCGTACAACACTCTCCCCTTCATCTCCTTCATATATGGAATCACGGTAGTCTTTGTTTGGGGTTCGAAGGACAACTGGCCACTCAGGATCGAGGGGATGTTCCACATAGAAGACTTGTTTCACTTGCGCAGCAGATACGAATTGGTCGTTTCGATGACCCCGTCTGTTGAGGTTGACCAGCGTAAAACCATACTCATCTTGCTTAATTCCTCGCTCGTTCTCTACCCATTGACACAAAAATAAAGGAGCTTTAAAGTCACAATAATCCAGCTCCCAAATCTGATGAATAACCCCATAGAATGTCATCTCACTATTGATCGGATTTTTATCCTTAGCACTAGCAACTTGCATTGTTTCAGCAACTAAGCAAACTCCACTGTTTTGGACTGCTCTGCAATTGTCTCGCTATTTTGTGAAGTATTTGACACCATTGTATTGGTACCCTTGATAGGTGAAGACAGTGTAGCTCGGTTTTGAAGCCAACCATCTCAAAGTTTCTGAAACATGTCCAGGCTTTTCCTCCATTTCAGCTTCGACCTACGGAGTCACCGTTGAATAACTCAGGAGTTTGTTTACTAAACTATTTTATTCAGTATATAGTTAGAACTATGTCTAAGCCATAACAATACCTTTGCCTTGAACCAATCAGCAAAGGTACGATTATGTTCATCATGCAGCCACTTTTTACTCATCTTCCTTCCACCGTGTAATTCCTCCACGATCTTCTTATGCATCCTTTAGTTAAGGTACATCTGTTAATGTATTTTAAGCACAAGTAACAGAAATACTTAATGAATGAAATCATGCATACTTACATTTTGTATGGATCCACCTCATCATTATTGGATAATACATGAAGGTGGGCCTCATCTCGTTCATCCTCAGCCAACTCCTTCAGAGTCGGTGATGAAAGTGGACCTTCGGCACGTATGTCCTTAGGCAGTCCAATTGGTCCACAATCTTGCCTAAACTCACCCTAAAACTCGACTGATTCTTCAGCAATGTAGCTCTCAGCTATACAACCCTCTGGATGTAAACGATTGCGCACGTACCCCTTCAACACCTTCATGTTTCGTTCGAAAGGATACATTCACCTATAACATACATGGCCACATAATCGGACCTCTCTTACTAGATGAACGGTCAGATGAAGCATTATATCTAAAAAAGAGAAAGGGAATATCTTCTCGATCTCACACAACGTTAGCACCAAATCTGATTGAAGCTTCTCCAACTTTGCCACGTCAATCACCTTAGTGCACAATGAGTTGAAAAAGAAACACATTCTCATTATAGTGATCCTAACACGCTTTGGAAGCACCGATCGGATGGCCACAGGAAGCAATTGTTGCATCAATATATGACAGTCATGCGACTTCAGCCCATACAACTTCAAATCACCCATAGACACCAGATTTCTAATGTTTGATGAATGTCCACTTGGAACTTTCATGTGGAGTAATGAAGTCAACATTTTCACCTTTTCGGCCCTTGACAATGTAAAGGGGGCAGCAGGTATGTACGTCTTCTTCTCCCCAATCTGTGGACCTAATTCAAGCCGCAAACCCATACCAACCATATCTTGGCGAGCGGCAGCACTATCTTTTGACTTGAAAGGCATGTTTAATAAAGTCCCAATGAAACTTTCTGCCACATTCTTCTCGATGTGCATTACATCGAGACAATGACGAACATGCAACCACGACCAATACTCCAAACTGAAAAATATGGACTTTTTCTTCCAGCAAGAAGCTTCCCCATCAGAGTTTTTCTTCTTTTTGTTCTTCCCAAACACATAGTTGATCTTCTCAACGGCCTTCAACACATCCTCACCAGACTGTGGGAGAGGTTCATCTTCCAACTCTTATTCATTATTAAACGCCTTTCGTTGCCTCCGATAAGGATGATGACGATGGAGATACTTACGGTGGCCTCCATATGACATCTTCCTACTATTCGGAAGATACGTGGCAGTTGTGTTATCACCGCAGATCGGACATGCCTTGTACCCCTTAGTAGTTGCACCCGATAAATACCCGTGGGCTGGGAAGTCGTTGATTGTCCACAACAACACAGCTGTAAGGGTGAAGTATTCCTTCAAATGTGCATCATACACACTGATCCCATTCCAGAGTTCTTGTAAGTCTTCGATTAAAGGCGCCAAGTAGACATCTATATCAACTCCGGGCTGCCTAGGGCCAGAAATCAGTAAGGACAACATTATATACTTCCTTTTCATACATAACCACGGAGGAAGGTTATATGTGACCAAAAGTACAAGCCAACAACTATATCTACTGCTCATATTGCTATGTGGATTGATACCGTCAGCTGACAACCCCATCCTCAAATTTCTTGCTTCCTTACCAAATGCAGGACACTTGTAATCAACTAACTTCTAAGTAGGGGAATCCACTGGATGTCGCATGAAGCCATCCATACTCCGATTATCATCATGCCATGTGAGCAGCTTTGAAATTTCAGCGGATTTAAACCATCGATGAATTCTCGGGATAATGGGAAAATACCACAACAACTTTGCTGGTTGCCCCTCCTTATCAATCTCATCTCTTGTCAACTTCCAACGAGAGAGGCCACATTGAGGGCAAGAAGTAGCATCGGCGTACTCGTTCCTATATAGTATGCAGTCATTAGGACATGGATGTATTTTATTATATTCAAGCCCTAATTTGTTCAATGTTTTCTTTGACTCATACAAAGTTTGAAACAAGCGTCACTCATTGCAAATTTAGCTTTAACGGTGTGAAGTCTAACTAGTGCATCTAATTTGGTGTCGGGACTTCCTTCAAATAAGGGTCTTTGAGCAACCTCAACGAACTTCCTAAACTCAACGGATTCCTGGCTGATTTTTTCTTCGCTAGGTCTAATCTCGCACGAGGGGTCAGCAGGTTCTCCATGCCAAATCCAGTTGGTGTACCCCAAACTGAAGCCAAATCGATGACAATGCACTCTCACAGCTTCAAATGACTGTTTCTTAAAATTGCCACATCTTGAACAAGGACATGGGACTTTCTTAGCGTTATTAGTATTTGTCTTAGCAAAGATGAGGAAGGCTTTCAACCCCTTTTCATACTTTACACTACACCTATCCTCATATATCCATGATTTATCCATGGCTGCAATTCTATACAAGCAAATGCATACAAGAATACAAACAATGTCATAATTAAAGGAACATAAAATTGAAGTTGATATATTCATGAAGAATGATTGCATAATTCATGAAGAACGAAAAGATTTCACATGTGGATGATATATAATTTCCATTTTATATAAATATATATTGGTTAACTCTTAATTATGAAACTTTTCATTTGAATTTATGGGAGGGAATTAATTGAATTCATTCCCCAACTCTCTTACTTAATTAAAGAGTTTTGTTAAGCATAAGAAATACAAAGCAGACATATATCTCCAAAACAGATATGTTCAAAAAGAAAATAGATATGTTCAAAAAGAAAATAATCAAGGAATGAAATACAACAACAAGCAGTGGCAAATATATCCAAGTACAATTCACTTCACAAATCTCAAGTGGTGGATATGTACAAGGTTAACCACAAATGAGCACACAAATCCTAGAAATCTTACCTTCGGTTTGCTTATACCAGGAGAAAGTACAATCCACAGAAGCAACCACCTCCACTGCAATTGAACAGATGCACTAGCTTAGCAATAATTCAACCCTCCTATCACAAGACACAAAAGGAAATGAAGTACATTAATCTTATAGCAACAAAATATAGCAAAACTAATTATATAAAGAATATATCATACAAACAACTAATTATATAAACTACTTCCAACATGGGAAGGATTTTATCCTCTTCCAACATACATTGAACTACCATAATCATAGATCAACACATTCATGTATCATAAAAAATAGGGGAGAAATCCAAGGAAAGTGAAGGCAAAGGCGAAGAAAATAATAAAAAGAATAATTTATTGAACTGATTCACAATGTTTAGTCACTAAATGTTTAATAAGTCACTAAATGTTTAAATAACTGCTTCCTTACAAAAGCCTTATCATAAGTGCTATGCCCCAGTGAATCATTATGAAGAAAAGAAAACATTAGCTTACCATCGCATAATTACTAAACATAAAGTTCAAAACATCATGCAGAGAAACAAAAGTCAAGTTGATGTGGAAGGAGCAGCAGGTAATTTATTTAGATCTATAATTATTTGAAGAAAGGTTAATGGATGTTACAAGAGCTGAAAACGGAAGCATCAATCACAAACATGAAGCAATAGCAATGATTCCCTAGTGGACCATTATGAAATTAGCTTACCATCGCATAATTACTGAACTTAAAAATTAATAACAGAAAACATGAACACAAAGATTCCCTAGTGAACCATTATGAAACTGCCTGAAAGATTGTATAATTCAGATAATGATCGAATAGATCCATTGATCAAGCTAAAAGAATAGTGTTCAAGAATCTCACTTTAGTGCATGTTCCATTTATATTTCTAAACAACCAACATATATACAACCCTTTGGTGTTAATGGCTTTTAAAGTAAGACACCATCAATATCAACCTTACCGCTAATATTTTATCAATCTCATTTTGCAAACTCCAATTAGAAACTATTGTATGAA
Source organism: Persicaria tinctoria (assembly GCA_037127255.1). Lineage (NCBI taxonomy): Eukaryota > Viridiplantae > Streptophyta > Magnoliopsida > Caryophyllales > Polygonaceae > Persicaria > Persicaria tinctoria. The sequence goes on from JBANSL010000012.1 coordinate 17,686,286, forward strand.
GCAAAAAATTTGACATAAAAGAATTACAAGCTTAGAAACTATTGTGTTAATCACATTTTGATCTATACAAATCACTTGGCCTGATTGGTTTCTAAATAAGAGAAAATCAGCAGTCCAAATTGGTCAGGATATATACATATCTTATCAGCAAATATTCACATAAAAAAAACCTGAACTTGTCTTCAAGTAGTATGGTTTCAATGCTAGGAATTCAACTTATCAGTCATAAATGAAGAAAGGACACCTTATGAACACCTTATGAATACACACAGAGAATGAACTTTTATGAATACAACTTATCAGTCATAAATGAACTTATAAATGAACTTTTATGAATACACACACAGAATACACACAGATAATTCAACTTATCAAGCATATCTTATCAGCAAATATTTCACTCTTAAGCTAACACACACAGAAAGGACGTACACCTTTATGAATACAACTTATCAGTCATAAATGAACTTTGGTGTTTTAATTTTTCTCTCAATGTTTAGGGTTTTAGGCATTAGAAATGGTAGTTTAATTTACCATTGCATAATTATTGGACAGAAAAATGAAGAACAAAAAACATGAGAGGCGAAATCAAAGCACATAAGAGACAAGCACCTTGTGGGTTAGGGAGCAGACGAGCACCTTCTTCTGAGAGCCTTCCTCTGAGACAACACATATAGGGTTGGGTTAGGGATTCATGAAAATAAACAATAAACCAAAGTAGAATGAAGATGGAAAGCAAATGAAACCAAACAAATAGGTTGAAATGTCGGATACCTCGTCGGCGATGATTTGAGGGTTTGGTGCGTGGCTCGTATCTGGAGAGGTAGACCAAGGGTTAGAGGCTTAGAGCTGATTGAATGTGGAAATAAACCAGAAACCAAAGGATAATGAAGACGGAAAACAAATGACCCGCGCGCTATAGATCGGAAAGTCGAATACCTTGTCGGCAATTTAGGGTTTCAACCCCCGTCCATTTTCGCGATTCTTTTGACAGATTATGGCCGGAGGAGGAAGGAGCACTGAACGATGGTCGCCGAAGCTAGCTACCGGCCGACGCTTGGATCTGGAGAGAGGAGAAGATGAGTTAGGGGTTCTGTGTGTCGCTCGGATCTGGAGAGAGAGAAGATGAGTTGGGGCTTCGATCGAGCTAATTGAATGTGAGGGGAGAGAGAAGAAGATAGATATTTTATGTTATCAATTTTAGGAAAGGTGCAAAAAGGTTCAGATTTTTTCAAGTGTTGAAAGGTTAATAGAAAAAGGAACAAAAAAAGTCTATTTTTTTTCCAAGTGTTAACATTACCTCCAAATTTTCAAAGCCCGGGCTCCAAATTTTTTCTAAGTGTTTGGATCCCGCCTTTTCACCTCATGGCGCGCGTTTTGGTTTTTTTCCGAACTAATAGTTTAACATCTGTCCACATATTAAACAATTGTGTAAAATATTTTAGACATCACAAAAAAATTAATGATGTCATAGATTAATTTTACATCTGTTAATTTATTGACAGACTTAAATGATATGATGTCTAATTGTAGTTTTCTAGTAGTGTTTATGCAGCTGTTGAAGCTTCAACGTCGACCAGTACCCATGCGCGCACGCAATGGCAGCATCCCAATTGCACGGGATGGATGTGTACTCGCTCGTCAACGACTTGTACAAGGTAGACGCGTGGCGTGCGTGCTACAAGGACGTGATCTACCCAGTCCCGTCGCGAGAGAATTGGAGGGTACCTGAGGCAATCGCCAAGGAGACTTGCCTCCCCCCAATTATCAAGGTACGCCCTAGCAGGCCGAAGACATCTAGGTACCCGTCTCAGTGGGAAAGGATGTTCCCGAAAAGGCGCCGCACATAGTAACTTGCTAGGTGGTATTTTGGCATGACATCTACTGGGTTAGACATGACGGATAGTTATTTTGACATGACACATTATGGGTAAGACATGCCAGTAGGTATTTCACGCGTTTTGTAGTCAGGGCTAACTTATTCGGAAACGTTATCGCTCCCCCTTTTACATTGAAGTATTAACGTCGCCCGTGTTTTGTTATTAAGGGTTGTTGGGCCTGGGTGCAACTATTTCATTTTGTACTTGACATGCAGTTATATAAACTTGGCAAGTAATATTTTGGACATGACATGTTTTAATTGTGCATTTTCAATGGAAATGTGGACGACGTACATATATAACTGTCAACCATCGTACGACCTACATAGTTTCAAAAATAACAAGACATCATAGTTTTAAAATCTGAGCCCTAGGTCTCCCAAAACGACATACTGTCGATACCAAAGTCAACCAAATTAAATCCTACGAAAGCACAATTTTTCAAACCACCAACAACATTTCCAGACAACAGTACAAACAACAATGTTCTTGTAAAAAAAGGACGGAGCCAATGACTACTGAGGATCGGGGCTGGGACGGAAGGCACCGTGGTAGATGGCGACACATAGGACTAGGCGGTAAGCATCGATAAAGGCGTCGTCCACCCCTTTGAATGCGCGGTCGCCTGATGTGAGCATCTGCATGAAACGGATAGCGTAGGGGCCGGAGTCTCCTCTGCATCGCAAAAAGTATGTGTCAAACCTAATGCACACCAATTACACTATAAATCAGAAGATGGACTACGACGACTTACGATTGCTTGTTCTGAGGGATCCCCTTACACGGTTGTACTTGAACGGCTGGGGCAGTTTCCCTGCATGCTTGGCGTGCAGCTCTTGGTGGCCATCCATCAGCGGGGAAAGGGTGTGCGTGATGGGCTTCAGAAGGCCTGGCAAATGTCGCTCAGGAGTCAGACAAGTGTCCGGATCATACACACAGACAGTCCACTCGGCCAGGTCGATCTCAACCGCTACCCAATGGTTGTCCTTCAGATTCCATGGGGCCAACATACGGTCGACGCTCGCCCAAGGCTTCGGACACCTCTCCGGCAACATACCGCTGAAGTAGTACTCCAACTCCTCGTCAACGGGCATGCCGGTTTGTCTCTGCAGCATTACCCCGAAGTAAGGGTCGACGACTGCGACGCCTGCGTACTTCGACTCGATAGCTACCTCCTTTCGGAGGATGCCGCATGCTTCATCGATATGCTGCAAACAAGGAACAAGTGTCCAGTCAACCACAAAAATGTCAAGTTATCGGAGCATGGGTGGCCGGAATTTACCTCTGAGCCCACCACTTTCATTGGCGTTTTTAGGTCCCCGAAGAAATCCCTCTCAAGGCGGGTGCCCAGCATTGTACGTGCAGGTTCAGTCCCTTGGGCGTCGTCGGTGGTCAACCACTTGGTGAACGCGTCCACGTCAGCCCTGGTCATCAGGTCCAAGGCCACGGCGTCAACCCACACAATCACCTTCTTCCCCTTGGCGGCCCGCGGCTTCTTCTGCCCCTTCGTCACGTCCTCAACCACCTCCTTTTCCTTGTTCCCTTTTTCGACACGCGGCTTCTTCACTGGCTGGGTAACTTTGTGGCCCTCTAATGTCGCAGGCACTCGCCTCACCCTTCCGCCCTTACGCTGAAGGGGAAGTACGACCTCCTCCTGTGCCTCCTATGGTTGATTACATGACACAAAGTGAAAATAACATGACACATAAGTGGTTTTGACATGACAGTATCATTAACACGACCTACCTCAGGGGTTGTCTTTGTCGTGGGTGCTTCTGGCTCGGAGATGGTTGACTTGTCCCCATGCCCTTTGGCTGATGTCCATTTTTATGCCATGTTTTACATTACCTTTTATATCGATTTCTGTATGCATTTCATGCATTTGAGTTAGAATAGTACAGAATTTGTGTAGTTTATGTTTATATGCAATATATGGAGGTCTACACTAGTTTTTGTTATATTTCGCAGAAATCGAACGCACTTTGGAGCTTAAAGGAAACCCATGAAGAAGCTAAGGATGATGCAGCTGGAGAAAAGGCTATATTTCGGTATTTATCATTCTGAATCAAGCTTTGATGTCTTCATGAGAGTTGGATCCCTCGGAAAGAGCTTTCCAACGCATGGTCATATGCATCAATCCGACGAACGAGGACTCAGGAAAGTGCGTTTTAAGAACAGCGCAAAATGCTAAAAGAGACAGAGTTGCTCGAGATCGACCGAATTGGTCGACATCGAGGAAACCTTGCTCGACATTTGTTCCAGAGGACGAGATCGAGCACGAGATGAAGGCAAATGTTGGTCGACGTCGAGGAAGTTGGTCTACGTCGAAGAAATTTACTCGACATCGAGAAATTGGTCGATGTCGAAGAAATCCCAGTGGCCGACGTCGAGTAATCCGAGTCTTGTTAAGGTTCTATCCCGAAACCGATGGTGATATTTTCGAGACCTGATTCTATCCACATCTATCAAGAGCTATCAAGATCCATCACGGAAGAGAAGATTTATCCACTTGAAGGCTTTTAGATATAATTTCTTTTTTAGATTTAATTATGTTATGTTATTTATTTATCATTAAGCTTTTAGATATAGATAGATATTTCTATCCTTGAATAGCAAGGAGTAGAAGGATATAAATAAAGCCCATGGGGCTGATTTTAGGAATCATCGAATTCAGAAGAGAGAAGTAGTTCACATAGAGAGTTTTAGGAGTTCAAAGGTTTTAGGGTTTTGGCATTCAACGAAAGTTGGAGTGCCGGGATTGTAAAGGCTTTGAATTTATCTTAATGCAAGTTGTTATTTCCTTTCAATCAATGTCTGAGATTGTAATGAAGCGCGAGTAGTCCACCCACTTCTAGGGTTGGGGCGAGCCCGACGATAGCCATGCGTGTCTGAGGTACAGATCCGTCTTTTATCATGTCTTGAGCATCTACTACTTGTTATATGTTTATTTCCCATATAATGGAGGTCCATGCTAACAACTTGGATTATAAACATAAAATCAGTAGATACAATTAGGGTTTCTTGAAAGAGTTTTCTAATTGTTGGAAAAGGCGAAAGCTTAGTCCTTCGATGCAATTTGGATGATTATCTGTTTTATTCTTGCCTTATGCATGCTTGGTTATCGTTGTTGTAAACCCCGATCTTGGAAGTTTTCTTTTACATAAGTTTATTCCAAAATCTGCAAAGCTTTGTCTTTTATTTTACGTACTGTTTCTACTTGAGTTCGACCAAAACTTGGTCGACTTCGACTACTGATTTCCGATCGAGCAAACATCGACGTCGCTTCTGTCTCTGCAGGATTACTCGAGATCGAACAGGTTTCCTCGACATCGAGTTATTTCCTCGTCGTCGAGCAGTCTTCTCGAGATCGACTAACACCTGTGTCTGCTGTCTTGCTCGAATTCGACTGCACTTGACCCCCTATCGACTAACCTTGGTCGAGGTCGAGTACTTCTGAAGTCGACATCTGTCCGTGAGATTCCACCGCTACCTAGGATCCGCTGACACGCTTCCTCGTGGATCGATCCTGACTTCCCACTGCTGCATCGGAAGGAAGTCTTCTAATCATTTGCAAGGGACGGAATCTGGTTTGCCTATCTTACTCTTATCTATTTGCAATCTCGATTTCCCTCCTACAACAAATTGGCGTCGTTGTCAGGGAAGCAATCATTCGCGCCTTAGGTAGTCAGATCTCACGTTTCTTTTAAGTTTTGAATTTTGCAGTGTATGCGCCGTTCTGGTCAACCACCTGAGTTTGACGGCTTAGACGATCCGGAACGCCTTATACACGTCCACTCTAGACTAAAGAGAGCAATGGCGGCCGCAGAAACACAGGAACAGCTGATACAGAGGCTTCAGGAAGAAATAACCGCCAACAATGCTGCTCTCGCCACTGAGAGAGCGGAAGGCAGCAAGAAGAGGAGCGAAGGAGGCAAGCAGAAGCTGTGCTTGCTCAATATCCTACCACTGCAGAGGATTACATGCATCCGTCTCTCGTCGTCCCTGAATCGGCCATTCTAATCCCTGATAATAACTTTGAAATTCGCACTCCTTTTCTTCTTGAGCTTAAAAATAATGCCTTCTACGGAAGATTTAATGAATGTCCTCTTGAACATATTACCAATTTTTCTGAAATGTGCCGTACTCTTTGTGAAGGTACTACTCTGGAATATGTCAAGATGAAGGCCTTCCGATGGTCTCTCGCTGGTCCCGCATTGCAGTGGCTAGTAGGGTTGAAGTCGCGAACTCTCACAACATGGGCTCAAGTGGAGCAGGAATTTCTCGACAAATTCTTTCCTCCTGCCAAGACAGCACTCCTCCGCCAAAAGATTACAGCTTTCAAACAAAAGCATGGGGAGCCGCTAGCAAAAGCTTGGCAGAGATACAAGGAACTAATGCGATCCTGCCCTACCCATGGGCAACCACCCTATGTGATTCAGGAGATCTTCTTCAATTCTCTTGATCTCATCACTAAGGATAGGATCAACCAGTATACTCGCTATGAGTTTCTAACGATGCCATCAGCTGACGCATGGGGTTTACTGGACAAGCTCACCAACTATGACAACAAGTATGGGGCTCCTACAAATTATGAGGAGAATGCCTACGCCAGGCCAGCCCCATCCATGCCTCTTTACGAGCCTTCCAAAGAAATCGATCCAGATGTCAAGGAGCAGTTCTACAGAGATCAAAATCGTAAGCTCTTTAAACAAGTCAAATTTCTTTCTACTAACCAACCTTGCATTGAATGTGGTTCACAGCGGCACACCACTACTGAGTGCCCACACACGGAACAGGTAAGGCTAGCAGAAACACATGAGGATGTAGCTTATGCAGGGGGTCTCAATCGCTATATGGGGGATCAAAGGTTCCAACAACCACAATGGAACCAAGGTGCCCCTAGGAACCCCCAACCATACAGAGCTCCAAGACATCCTGAAAGGGATCAGCAAAAAGACCAGCTACAGATAATCCTCGAAGAGATGCGTCAGAACCAGGTCCAGCAGCAGCAGTCTACAAATGCCATCAATAATCAGCTCCAGCACATCAGCACAAGATTTGGAGAGATGGATATTTGGAAAAGAAACATTGAGATCCAAATGGGTCAATTCGCGGCGCAAATTCCACGACCATCCGGACAACTCCCTAGGCAAACAGAACCAAACCCTAAAGGGAAAACCGGACATGTCGCTGCTGTAAAACTAAGGAGTGGGCACCAATTACGTGAGCCAGAGGTCGGAAAACAGCAAGACACATCGGAGCAGCAACTCGACATCGACCAAACACAACTCGATGTCGACCAAGGGTTGGTCGATATTGACAAAATTCACCCCGATGTCGAGAAGAATCCAGAGTCGTCTGCGCAACACAGCAACTCGAGATCGACAACAGTGGTCGATGTCGAGGAAACTCAAGTCGATATCGACAAAAATCTTGTCGACGTCGACGACTCTGCAACACCTCTGACGACTATTCCGGCTCCGAAGCAGAAAAAGACACTGCCTTTTCCCTTCAAGGCACTAAAAGATCCCACACCAGGTAAGTTTAAACGTTTTGTTAATATGCTTCGAGAACTGAATGTCTCTATTCCTTTTACAGAAGCTCTGCAAGAGATGCCTGCTTATGTCAAATTTCTAAAGGAGATCTTGAGCAAAAAGCGATATATCTCAGAAATCACCAGCGAATGCAAAGTACTCCACTTCCCTGAAAAGAGACCTGACCCTGGTAAGTTTTCTGTTATTGTAGGATTTGGTCAATATAAATATGAGTCCCTGTGTGATTTAGGAGCAAGTGTGAGCATCATGCCCTTATCAATCTGGCGGAAGCTAAAGATAGGATGCATAGAGCATGTGGATGCTAAGATATACATGGCAAACAATACAGTGGTCATCCCTACAGGTATAGTTGAGAATGTCCCCGTCCAGGTTGGTAAATTCTTTGTTCCAGCAGATTTCCTTATTATAGATTGTGCTGAAGATCCTACTAGCCCTATTATTCTTGGTAGACCATTCTTAGCTACTGCAAATGCCAAGATTAGTGTCAAACAGCGATCGCTCACCTTCACCATAGGCGATGAGGTCTTAGATTTTTCTTTTGGCCCTGAAAAGGAGGAAATTTCATGGCTAGAGTTAAAAAGCATCATCAACCACGGGATCAAGCAATCAGCGGAGGAGGGCACCAGAATTTTACTCAACATCGACAAAAACTCCTCGATGTCGACCACGCTTTTACTCGATGTCGACCAAGATTCCTCGACATCGACTTCCTCCGCTGAGCACCAGACTTGCCAAGAGCCTAAGTATGGGGTCCCTGTACTCGATATCGACCAGTCCTGCCCGATATCGACTAACCCCAAGCCCGAAGATTTCTGTTTTGGGCCCGAAAAGGTAAGTTCATGTATGAATCCTACTCCTCCTCAGTCCATTAAGAAATTTATCAAAAATTTAAGGGAAGGTAAGGCCCCGTGGCGAGAGAATCTGCGGAAACTAAGAGCTAGAAGGAAAAAGAAGAAAGAAAAGAAGGATTATGCAAACAATCACCTGTCAGCCGAGCTTGCATACTATCAGCATGACCTAGATGATCCAGGAGAAGGGCCAAGCACAAGCAGGCCCCACGTTAAAGATCCTTGAGCACAAACGGAGAAGTCGGCCTAGCGACTCTAAAATCTAGAGCATGTACATAAAACTTTTGGATTTTTGGACTTTGAACTTTTGGTTTTACTTTTAGTTTTGGTTTTGTTTTGTTTTTTAGTTTTAAATGCTTTATGTGGAAGGTCTTGTCTTGGTGTATAAACTAACACTTTTAGGTCGAGAAGCATAAAGGATCGCAAAGAGTGGAGGAAGAAGTCCCTGAAAGTTAGTCGAAATCGACGAAGGCCAAGTCTAGATCGACCAAGAGGAACAACCCAGAACTCCTCGACATCGAGTTGGCCACCTCGATGTCGACCAAGACAGAAGCTCCTCGACTTCCCCAGTCCACTCGATGCTGCAACAGTCTACTCGACATCGAGCAAATTCCTCGATGTCGACCAACCCAGTTTACTCGACAGCCCCTGTCTTGCTTCCTCGACACATTATTAGGTGAGTTCCTTCCTCTACCTATGTTTTATATTGATTTTATACAGTGGGGACACTATATATTTTAAGTATGGGGTGGGGGAAGAGCTCATTATCATTATTATATATCTTATTCTTGTTTTTGGTTTTACATGGTGAATTTTGAGGAAATTTTAAATTTTAAATTTTTATGCATAAGGCTAAGACATCTCCCATAGCTTGTAAATTGTTCGAAGAAATAGTGTCATGGAAGCTTTATATTTAACTCGACGATGCAAAATTGGATTCATTAGAGATATAGCATGAAATTGCCTAGTAAAGGGAAGTCACAATGAATGACATCTTTTCTATGAAAACCATAAAAGGAGGTAAAATTTGAAATTGCTTTTGACATGTTGCATGATAAGAGGATGGAGGACTTTATATTTCCATACAATGCTCATATGTTTATATTCCTTAGCCATACCTATGCTTATGCATTTCACAAAAGCCATAATATGCCTTATTTCATACATTGCTCCACATGACCTAAATATTGTCATTCTTTACCTTATTTCCATCCGGGGATTATGTTGAGAATGATGTTACTTTATGGAGATGTTATATGGTGTTGTTATTATCATTATTGGAGTTTGGCGAGAATTGTTTGAAAATATGGAAAATTTAATGAGTGAAAGAAAATCCGATCAAAGATCGACCCTGCTCGCTGAGATAATAGTTTGGCGAGATGGGACACCAGGTGAGGAGTCCAAAGCACTAAGTATCCGGGGCCATTCATGACACCCATGTTTGCGACTCGCGAGAAAGCAGTGATGAGGTTAGAGAGGTAAAAGCATATTATTGATAAAAGCATCGAGGGAATGAGTGAAAGGTGAGAAATCAATGAAGAAGGAATGTGGTATGAAAGTTTGGAAATACTCCATTTCCCCGGATTATGAGCACCACATTGCCAAAAATTGCCCACCCTTAGCCTTTTACCTATCCCGTCCTTATTGAGCTTAATTAAAGTCCTCTTGATTATTAATGCTTTGTCACATGAACTGTTTTTGCATAAACCTTCTTTTATGAGTAGATGTTGCTTTTAATTGCACATGTATAGATTTGTGACACTAGTACCTTTTCGAGGATGATAATTGATTGCAGGGTTATATAAGAATGAATCTAAGATGTTGAGAGTTTTGATTTCTTCCCCTGAATGACAAATAAAAGTATTACTTTGGGACAAGCAAGCTTAAGTATGGGGTGATTTGATGTCCATGTTTTATGCCATGTTTTACATTACCTTTTATATCGATTTCTGTATGCATTTCATGCATTTGAGTTAGAATAGTACAGAATTTGTGTAGTTTATGTTTATATGCAATATATGGAGGTCTACACTAGTTTTTGTTATATTTCGCAGAAATCGAACGCACTTTGGAGCTTAAAGGAAACCCATGAAGAAGCTAAGGATGATGCAGCTGGAGAAAAGGCTATATTTAGATATTCATCATTCTGAATCAAGCTTTGATGTCTTCATGAGAGTTGTAGACCTCGGAAATAGCTTTCCAACGCATGGTCATATGCGTCAATCCGACGAACGAGGTCTCGGTAAAGTGCGTTTTAAGAACAGCGCAGAATGCTGAAAGCGACAGAGTTGCTCGAGATCGACCAAATTGGTCGACATCGAGGAAACCTTGCTCAACATTTGTTCCAGAGGATGAGATCGAGCACGAGATGAAGGCAAATGTTGGTCGACGTCGAGGAAGTTGGTCTACGTCGAAGAAATTTACTCGACATCGAGGAAATTGGTCGATGTCGAGGAAATCCCAGTGGCCGACGTCGAGTAATCCGAGTCTTGTTAAGGTTTTATCCCGAAACCGATGGTGATATTTTTGAGACCTAATTCTATCCACATCTATCAAGAGCTATCAAAATCCATCATGGAAGAGAAGATTTATCCACTTGAAGGCTTTTAGATATAATTTCCTTTTTAGATTTAATTATGTTATGTTATTTATTTATCATTAAGCTTTTAGATATAGATAGATATTTCTATCCTTGAATAGCAAGAAGTAGAAGGCTATAAATTAAGCCCATGGGGCTGATTTTAGGAATCATCGAATTCAGAAGAGAGAAGTAGTTCACATAGAGAGTTTTAGGAGTTCAAAGGTTTTAGGGTTTTGGCATTCAACGAAAGTTGGAGTGCCGGGATTATAAAGGCTTTGAATTTAGTTTAATGCAAGTTGTTATTTCCTTTCAATCAATGTCTGAGGTTGCAATGAAGCGCGAGTAGTCCACCCACTTCTAGGGTTGGGGCGAGCCCGACGATAGCCATGCGTGTCTGAGGTAAAGATCCGACTTTTATCATGTCTTGAGCATCTACTACTTGTTATATGTTTATTTCTCATATAATGGAGGTCCATGCTAACAACTTGGATTATAAACATAAAATCAGTAGATAGAATTAGGGTTTCTTGAAAGAGTTTTCTAATTGTTGGAAAAGGCGAAAGTTTAGTCCTTCGATGCAATTTGCATGATTATCTGTTTTATTCTTGCCTTATGCATGCTTGGTCCGATCTTAGAAGTTTTCTTTTACATAAGTTTATTCCGAAAATCTGCAAAGCTTTGTCTTTTATTTTACGTACTGTTTCTACTCGAGTTTGACCAAAACTTGGTGGACTTCGACTACTGATTTCCGATCGAGCAAAGATCGCCGTCGCTTCTGTCTCTGCAGGATTACTCGAGATCGAACAGGTTTCCTCGACATCGAGTTATTTCCTCGACATTGAGCAGTCTTCTCGAGATCGACTAACACATGTGTCTGTTGTCTTGCTCGAATTCGACTGCACTTGACCCCCCGTCGACTAACCTTGGTCGAGGTCGAGTACTTCTGAAGTCGACATCTGTCCGTGAGATTCCACCGCTACCTAGGATCCGCTGACATGCTTCCTCGTGGATCGATCCTGACTTTCCACTGCTGCATCGGGAGGAAGTCTTGTAATCATTTGCAAGGGACGGAATCTGGTTTGCCTATCTTACTCTTATATATTTGCAATCTCGATTTCCCTCCTACAACATTGGCCACATTCTTAGACCCCTCAGCTAACACCTCATCCTCATTAGCCTGGTCCTCCTACATGACAACAAAAGAGGTTTGACATGACGACTAACAATTTTCACATGACACTAGGCGGCAGATGGCTTACCTCAGCGATTGTGACTTTGGTAGTGGCTGCTACTGCCTCAAGCCCGGCAGCCCCTACCATTTCAGTTGGCCCTGTGCTATCAGTCTCACCCTTTTCCTTCAACACTTCATCACCCTGCGCAAATATGCGAAGAAACTTAGACTCGACACCATTATCAACAGTCACATCGCAGTACGACAGGGATGACTAACCTGTGTGGTGGGTGTTTCTTTGGGGGGTTCTTGTGGATCAACATCCTTCTCCATTTCGGTCTCCCCATCAACTGGTCCCTTACTCTTACCCATCTCCTACAGATTATGAGTTAGTGTGACCGTCATTCACACAACTTACATCACAGTTTCAGTTAGGGTACTTACCTTAGAAGTTGTCTTGATGATTTCATCTTCACCTGCATCAGTACCCGATTTCTGGCCCATTTCCTTAACAGTTTCCTCAGCCTACGCAATTATGGGAAATGTATGTTACCATGACGCCTATATTGTTATACATGACGCCTATATTGTTATACATGACGGTTAAGGATACTGACATTACAAATTAAACATCTTACCTCCTTTGACTGCAACTCAACATCTTCGGTTTCCTCACCGTAAGTTCCATGCCTGTCCTGCGAGTGTCTCACCTCGTTCTCACCTCGCTTCTTCCCCCTCACCTCCCTTCTCAGCTCCTACATCGCTGCCTCAATCCTTTCCATCCTCTCGTTAAACGTTGCCAATAAGCTCGTCCCCAGATCATCCATCTTAGACAAAATCCTTGACACATCCACTTGGGCAGCCGTCGTACTTCCCTCACCCTGCGTGCCTGACCCAGATGCTTCCGTCGTGCTCGGCGCATGTTTGGCTTTATATCCACCACGAGGTCGTCGAAGAACTTATCCGGCTTCTCTGTCACGAACATGGCGCCAAGGATAACCCCCTTCCTGACCTCCTCGACATCCGGGAGAAGGACTGTCCGAACAGCGTCCACCTCGTCGAACATGCCCAACTCTTCCTTTGACTGCTGGATGAGGGAGGCAAGAGAATCGTACATGATATTATGCACTTTCGACTTATATCTCAGGCACCGACGGTAGGTTGTGCTTGTGCTTGTGCTGGTGTCAGCAAATTGTCTTGCAACTGGCCGCAGAGCCTCGTACACCCACAACTACAAACAAACAAAACAAACCAAGTGATGACATGTCGACACTTTGCATTTAATCGTGTCCAGTTACCAGGAGGCAGTGTCCAGTTTAAATCACTATTTGTCATGTGAGATTTATGTCCATACCTGGAATGCAAGGGGGAAGCCGGCTAACAAGTACGACGGGCGAGAGCTGCTGACCCTATGCTAGAGCTTGCGCTCAACACACCGGTAGAGGAAATCGTGGGTTCGTTCGTAGCACAGTCGCCCCCACGGGTAATGCAAGAACGCCTCAGTATCAGACACCATGTTTACAACCCACCCGTGAATAAAGTTGCGGGGTTTCTTCACAAACAGCACCGCCTCCACCAGCAATATGAGCACGAACTTAAAGCGCCTTGCGGCTGAACGCTCTGACTTCATCGCCACTATGTACTCCGTCTCGAAGACCTCCATCCTCATCTTTTCCGCCCCTAAGAACTCTAAGCAGGCAGCCTTGTCCGCCGCAGTGTCCACGGTCCGGCCCACGTTTGCCGAGCACTTCAGTCCGGTCACTAGCGCGAACTCCGCGATGGAGAACCGGACTATGGACCCCTGGATCATGTACCACGTTTCTTTTTCCTTTTTCGACCGCAGCTGCCGCTGCAGGACGTAGTGGACTAGCTGGGCTGAGAACTCAACTTTGGCACCGAGCCTCGCAATGCCGCCAAACTGGCTTTCACAAAGACGCTTCCAGTCTGACGTGCTCAGGTACTGGTCTAGCTTTGCAAGGACATTGGGTCTGGCATATTGGTTGCACCTACACTTGAAATGCTCGTCCTCGGGGACAGCATATATCGCCTGCACAGTGGGGTGGAATGTTAGACCGACTCATCTGTAAAACACTCTACCCTTGATCGACACTAGCCAAACCATACCTCGCCTGTTGTCGGTGTCTGCGTTACCCTTCTTTCTCCTGAATCACCGATGTTGTTGTTTGACACCCTGCAGGTTGGGGAGCAATACTTTAGCATTCTTCAAACATTTGTAGATTTTCATCACACAAGTCACAATGCAAATGACGTTAAGTTCATATAACATGTCATGTGACAATTTTAACTTATCAAGTGACCATTTTAACATGACAGACACCATATCTTTCCTGCACTTATCACAAATGACAATAACTTTCTAGCCTCACCATATCTTAGCTTATACTTATCACCTGAGCATTATAACCATTTTATAGCTTCCAGAAAATATAAGCCGCGCAATTTTGCAATTAAACATGACAGGAAACCTATTAAACATGGCAACTAAATATTAAAAACATGACAGTTTATAATGTAACAGCATTTACATTCAATAACTTGTTCCTGAAATTTTTTAAACCAGATATAGGTTCCTCGATTCCCCTCTATCTATCCTATTTCCCCAATCTCACCAATTTCCCCAATTCCCACATTTTCCCCAATTTCACCAATTTCCCAAATATTCACACAATACATGTATCGATTTCCCCTAATTTGCTTCCTCCTTCAAGACATTTACCATATCATCACCACAATGGTACTTCCATTCTCTCCCCAACTCGAACACCCCCATTCCCACATTTCCACCCATTGTTTTCATACTAGACGCCTGTTACATCCCACATGACAGGGCCGGATATTCCACCCGTTATTTCATCCAATTGCAAACCATGGAAAATAAATTAGGGTCTTCAAATGGTCCCTCATCCTTTCAATTTCTGCAAACAGTACAAAATCGGTAGGGTTAGGGTTTACTTACTTCAAATCGGTCGGTCTCTCTCTTCTAAACGCCCACAGGGTCGTCTTCTACACGTCGGGTTTACTGGCTTGAAATCCGGCGCCGTCTCCTCCTCCGCACTCCCAAGTTCGTCTTCTTCCTTTGCCTTCTTCTTCTCCTCTCTCGTTTTCGTTTCAAAATGGCGGTTTCGAGCCTTCCTCCTCTCTCTGTTTTACACAGTTGGAAGATGTGACAGGTTTTTAAAACTGCCCTCTCTCTCCTCCTCCCTCCCACACTCTCCCTTCTTTAATGACTCCCAACAACCGGTTTCCACACCCCTTTCCCAACCGGCTACCTTGCCATTTTTTTGAGGGGGGGGGGTCTAACCCTTGCAATTAGAAATGGTTAGTGGGTTAGGCTAGCAAACCAAACCGGGGCGGGGGTTACTTCCTTTAATCCCCTCTTATAAAACATTGCCCAAATTGCAGAAAATCACCCCTCGCTCGTAAAAGACAGATCGAGTTCAAATTGATTAATCTTCTTTTGGTGATCTAGTCCTCTATCTCACTCACATCTTCAGTGAAATATTGAACAATAATGAAACAACTCAGTTCATAAGTAGCTTATATATATTATTTCAAATAAAGTGAGTCAACTAAGTTAGATTGAAGAACCAACTCATACCAAATTGATTACCAGACTTGATGGATCTAATAGCTAACAAAAATGACAGTAGGAAGTAAAACAGAACATGCCTATTTGCAGGTTGTTTTTGTACTAGTACTTCATGGATCAATAACTAGAGTTTGTGCACAAGCGTGCGCACACAACATGTACGTTTTTGAAACTATGTAATTGAGTAATCAAAATGTAGTAATCAAGGTTTAGATCTGACAAATTGAACAAACTCCATTGGAGAATTCTAGATCGGAAAACAGAAGAAGAAAACTGAGTTTGTTACATTTCTCTAACTGCAATTCCCGCCTTATAAAGGCAGCTGTACTGTGAGGGTAAAATGATAATTTTACCCTTGTTGTAGGTTGTGCTCTCTTAGCTCACACACTTGCTGTAGGCATCACACACTTGTTGTAGGCAGCTGTAAGGAGCTTAGCTCGCACTAACAATCCTTCATCCATCTATGCACACTAACTCACATACCCCCATCAAGCTGAGCCTAGTAAAAATGTCAGTCACTTGGAGAGAAGCTGGGACATGTACTGTGTTGAGGAAGCCAGCAGCTACCGTTTCTCGAATAAAATGGGCATCAATCCTGACATGTTTGTTGAGCTGATTTGTTATCACAATATAGAGAAATGGGAAGTGAAATGTGTATGTCAATATCAGCTAAAACTCCTTGCATCCATACCAGCTCACTGGCCACATAAGACATAGCCCTGTACTCACTCTCTGTTGAAGATTTGGACACCACTTTTTGTTTCTTGGTCTTCCAAGATACCAGTGATGAACCAAGGTAAACACAATGCCCAGATAGAGAGCATCCAGTGTCTAGGCAGTTCCAATTAGCATCAGTAAAGGCTTGAACAAGGAGTGATGACTGGGAAGAGTAAGAGAGAGCCAGATTGAATGTGCTTTTAAGATATCTAAGAAGATATATGAGGACATCTCAGTGTGGTTTCAATGGGTTTTGGATGAACTGACTAAGTTGTTGGACAGTATAGGATATGTCTGGTCTAGTGAGGGTGAGGTAGAGTAGCCTCCCAACCAATCTTCTGTAATCTTCTGTATTGGGAATGGCTTCCCCTATGCTTGCAGACAGTTTTATCCCATGTTGCATAGGAAAGGGAGCTTCTTTGCAGCCATCCATCTATGCATCAGTAAGGATGTCTAATACATACTTCCTTTGGTTCAACAAGATGCCTGCAGAAGATCTTGAAATTTCCATGCCAAGGAAATACCTTGCTGCTCCAAGATCTTTGATGGTGAACTGTTTGTGCAAAGCAGATTTTGTGCTCTCAATTTCAGTGCTGGAGCTTCCCATGATCAGCATATCATCAACATAGACAAGGGCTATAGTCCGGTGGTTCTCTGTCTTTTTTACAAATAGAGAGAAATCATGTGAGGACTGAGCATAACCCAAAGTGATCATGAATTTTGTGAGTTCATGATTCCACTGACGACTGGCTTGCTTTAGGCCATATAGGGATCTAGTCAACCTACAAATACTCCCATTTGCCACTCTATATCCAGGAGGAGGGTTCATGTAGACTTCTTCCTCTAAGTAACCATGCAAAAAAGCATTGTTGACATCCAATTGGTGTAACATCCAACCTCTACAGGCAGCAATAGCAAGCAAAATTCTCACTGTGGAGAGCTTAGCAACAGGTGAGAATGTTTCCTTGTAATCTCTGTCTTTCACCTGATTGTAACCCTTTGCTACCAACCTTGCCTTATACCTCTCAACTGTTCCATCAGCTCTGTACTTGACTTTGAATATCCATTTACAACCTATTGGTTTCTTTCCTGGTGGAAGATCAGTGACCTCCCAAGTGTGGTTATCTGTAAGTGCCACCAGTTCCTTTTCCATAGCAGTTTCCCATTCAGGAATTCCCTTTGCCTGAGAGTAAGATTTAGGTTCAAATATAGAACATGCATTGACCAGGGAATGAACATATTCTTGGGAAAGGTGGGACGGATTTGTGATGGCAAAAATAGCAAAGGATTCAGATTGAGATGAATCTGGGCTACCTCTGAATGGAAGGTGAGAATAGGTGAAGTCATTGAGTCTAGCAGGTCTAGTGATGTGTCTTCTTAGAGTCATATGAGGAATAGAAGATGGAGATGATTCAGGTTGGTGAGCAGAAGGAGTTGATTGTGAAGATGAGAGAGAATCTGAAATCTGTATGTCATCTAAGGAATGAGAGAAGGAAGGGGAATTGTTTGGAAGTGACTCAGTTATGTGTGGAGGTGATTGAGAGGGAGAGTTGGATTGAGATTTGTTATGGAAAGGTATCCATTCATCCTCAACACCTGAAAATTCCATGGAGTGGGTATGATGTTGTGCTTTTGCAGTTTCCTTGAAGGGAAAAACCTGCTCCTCGAATCTCACATGTCTACTGGTAATAACAGCCCTTTTGTCAAGATCATACAGCTTGTATGCCTTCTGATTTGGTGGATAGCCAAGAAAAATACATCTTCTAGCCACAGTGCCTAGCTTGTCTCTATGATCATTTGGTTGTACAGTATAGCAAAGACAACCAATTATTCTTAGCTGATCATAACTAGGTGTAGTGTGATAGAGAATCTCAAAAGGAGATTTCCATTTCAAGATAGGAGTAGGCATCTTGTTAATGAGATGAGTGGCACCAAGGACGCAGTCTCCCCAAAATTTCAAAGGTAGGCCAGCCTGCATCCTGATAGCTCTAGCAGTTTCCAAGAGGTGCATATGCTTTCTCTCTACCCTACCATTCTGTTCATGAACACCTGGAGCAGCTCTCTAGTGAATGATTCCTCTAGAGTCAAACAATTCTCTACACCCTTTCTGAGTAAACTCAACTCCATTATCAGTTCTGACTATCTTAACAGATACCTTGAACTGATTTTCTACCATGTTAAGAAATGATGTAACCAACCTTAGCACTTGCATCTTATCTTGCATTAGATAAACCCAAGTGCATCTGAAGCAGTCATCTAAGATGGTGAGGAAATATTTTGCCCCACACAAAGCTGGGACTCTATAGGGTCCCCAAACATCAATATGTAAAAGATGAAACACACTATCAGCAATAGATGAACTTCTATCAAACTGTAACTTGTGTGCTTTGGTCATGGCACACACATCACAATGTAAAGTCTGAGAATCAATATCAGTATAACCAGGCACATGTTGAAGTTTAGAAAATGAGATATGTCCCAATCTGGCATGCATCAACAGCATGTTATTACAACTCACATTGTTCAAAGAAGCAAAATACTGAGATTGAGGCTGTACCTCCACTCCAGTTCTCAGCACATACAGTCCCTTGTCCTCGTGACCTTTAGCAACGATCCTTCTAGTTGTAAGGTCCTATAACCAACATCCTATACTGTCAAAATTGAACCTCAAGTGCTTCTCAACTAGGCACTTTGAAACAGAAAGCAAGTTGTGCCTAAACTTGGGCACCAACATCACATTATTCAATACCAAATCAGAGTTCAATCTGATTGTACCAAACTTTGTAATTATAATACATTTTCCATCAGGCAATCCAAGTTTGATTGCATTTTGGAAGTCAAAAACTTCTGAGAAAATCTGGTAATCAAATGCAATATGATATGTGGCTCCAGAATCCACAATCCATAGATCATGTTGTGATTTGTTTACTCCAATAGGAAAAGAAGAGCTTAGGGTACCTGCAAAGTGCATCATGGCCTGATTGGCAGTGCTATCAACACTTTCCACTTGAGATTTCCCTTTCATCAATTTCAAAACTTCCTGAAACACAGCATGCACCACTACTTGATCAGGTTTGCTGGTGTTGTATCCATCCTCCTCAAATGGACTTTCCTGTTGTGTGGATTCAAACTGTGCAGCAAATTTCCCACTAGGTCTAGGCTTCCCATCATCCTTAGGTCCCCTAAACCACTCAGGGTACCCTATAAGCTTGAAACAGTACTCCTTGATATGGCCTCTCTCACCACAATGATCACATTGTCTTTCTAGCTTGGCCTTCTTGTAATCTCTATAACTCTACTCATTGTTCTTATCATAATTCCTGGACTGCTCACCAGTTCTGAAATCTCTGTATCCCTTAGCTGCATTTGCTTCACTATCCAGTTGATAGTTTCTATCCATTTGTCCAAATCTGTCTTGTGAAAATCTATCAAACTGCCTTGATACATTTAATGCATTTTGTTCACCTTGAATGGCATTGGTAACTCCCTACATTTAATGCATTTTGTTCACCTTGAATGGCATTGGTAACTCCCTTGGATCTTTCTATTTGTGTAGCCATTTGAAAGGCTTTATTGATCCCTGGCATAGGATCCTTAGACAATATGTTGCTCCTTAGATTCTCATAAACATCATTCAACCCCATCAGAAATTGCATGACCTTTTCTTTCTCCTCTCTATGAACAATCATTTTCAGTAAACCACAGCTGCAACCATTTATTCCTCCACAATTGCATATAGGAACTGCATCCAGTGACTTCAATTCATCCCAAATTTTGCTTAACTTCCCAAAGTAAGCCCCTACAGACATATTTTCTTGCCTAAGATTAGCTAAATCCCTACGCAGCTGATAAACTAAGGGATCATTGGACTCAAAGAACCTCTCTTTTTCCTCGTTCCACAGTTCTCTTTCTGTTTCAACATACATAAGACTCTCTGCTACCTCTCTAGTCATCGAATTAAACAATCAACACATCACCATCTAATCTGCTCGCATCCAATTTTCGAAATCATCACTTCCTTCCGCTGGCTTCACACAGCTCCTAGTTATGAATCCAAGCTTGACTTTAGCTCCTAGTGCCATTTTAACACCTCTACTCCAACTTGTAAAGTTGGCTCTATTGAACAAATTTGATACTAAAACCATCCCTGGATGGTCCGAATTCGACATGAATAAAGGATTCACATGAGCGTTTGACATACCTTGCATCATGTCACCGAATTGAATCCCTGGATTCGGAATATTCCAGTCTCTGCCGACGCCTGATCCAGGTGCTGGAGGAGTAAGAAACACTCCCCTTCCTTGTCCATTGTGGTCGCCTCAAGCACCAGATGTTTGTCCTTCTCCTCTTCCAACCATTTCAGTTCCAGCAACTTCAGATCTCACTGGATTTTCAGCAAAATCGAACACGATCTCCGAAAGCAACCTCAAAGCTTCGAACACCTGGAACACGATCTACCCTACCATTCTATTCATGAACACCTAGAGCAGCTCTCCAGTGAATGATTCCTCTAGATTCAAACAATTCTCTACACCCTTTCTGAGTAAACTCAATTCCATTATCAGTTCTGACTATCTTAACAGATACCTTGAACTGATTTTCTACCATGTTAAGAAATGATGTAACCAACCTTAGCACTTGCATCTTATCTTGCATTAGATAAACCCAAGTGCATCTGGAGCAGTCATCTAAGATGGTGAGGAAATATTTTTCCCCACACAAAGCTGGGACTCTATAGGGTCCCCAAACATCAATATGTAAAAGATGAAACACACTATCAGCAATAGATGAACTTCTATCAAACTGTAACTTGTGTGCTTTGGTCATGGCACACACATCACAATGTAAAGTCTGAGAATCAATATCAGTATAACCAGGCACATGTTGAAGTTTAGAAAATGAGATATGTCTCAATCTGGCATGCATCAACAGCATGTTATTACAACTCACATTGTTCAAAGAAGCAAAATACTGAGGCTGAGGCTGTACCTCCACTCCAGTTCTCAGCACATACAGTCCCTTGTCCTCGTGACCTTTAGCAACGATCTTTCTAGTTGTAAGGTCCTATAACCAACATCCTATACTGTCAAAATTGAACCTCAAGTGCTTCTCAACTAGGCACTTTGAAACAGAAAGCAAGTTGTGCCTAAACTTGGGCACCAACAGCACATTATTCAATACCAAATCATAGCTCAATCTGATTGTACCAAACTGTGTAACTGTAATACATTTTCCATCAGGCAATCCAAGTTTGATTGCATTTTGGAAGTAAAAAACTTCTGAGAAAATCTGGTAATCAAATGCAATATGATATGTGGCTCCAGAATCCACAATCCATAGATCATGTTGTTATTTGCTTACTCCAATAAGAAAAGAAGAGCTTAGGGTACCTGCAAAGTGCACCTTGGCCTGATTGGCAGTGCTATCAACACTTTCCACTTGAGATTTCCCTTTCATCAATTTCAAAACTTCCTGAAACACAGCATGCACCACTACTTGATCAGGTTTGCTGGTGTTGTATCCATCCTCCTCAAATGGACTTTCCTGTTGTGTGGATTCAAACTGTGCAGCAAATTTCCCACTAGGTCTAGGCTTCCCATCATCCTTAGGTCCCCTAAACCACTCAAGGTACCCTATAAGCTTGAAACAGTACTCCTTGATATGGCCTCTCTCACCACAATGATCACATTGTCTTTCTAGCTTGGCCTTCTTGTAATCTCTATAACTCTACTCATTGTTCTTATCATAATTCTTGGACTGCTCACCAGTTCTGAAATCTCTGCATCCCCTAGCTGTATTTGCTTCACTATCCAGTTGATAGTTTCTATCCATTTGTCCAAATCTGTCTTGTGAAAATCTGTCAAACTGCCTTGATACATTTAATGCATTTTGTTCACCTTGAATGGCATTGGTAACTCCCTACATTTAATGCATTTTGTTCACCTTGAATGGCATTGGTAACTCCCTTGGATCTTTCTATTTGTGTAGCCATTTGAAAGGCTTTATTGATCCCCGGCATAGGATCCTTAGACAATATGTTGCTCCTTAGATTCTCATAAACATCATTCAACCCCATCAGAAATTGCATGACCTTTTCTTTCTCCTCTCTATGAACAATCATTTTCAGTAAACCACAGCTGCAACCATTTATTCCTCCACAATTGCATATAGGAACTGCATCCAATGACTTCAATTCATCCCAAATTTTGCTTAACTTCCCAAAGTAAGCCCCAACAGACATATTTTCTTGCCTAAGATTAGCTAAATCCCTACGCAGCTGATAAACTAAGGGATCATTGGACTCAAAGAACCTCTCATTTACCTCGTTCCACAGTTCTCTTGCTGTTTCAACATACATAAGACTCTCTACTACCTCTCTAGTCATCGAATTAAACAACCAACACATCACCATCTGATCTGCTCGCATCCAATTTTCGAAATCATCACTTCCTTCCGTTGGCTTCACACAGCTCCCAGTTATGAATCTGAGCTTGACTTTAGCTCCTAGTGCCATTTTAACACCTCTACTCCAACTTGTAATGTTGGCTCCATTGCACAAATTTGTTACTAAAACCATCCCTGGATGGTCTGAATTCGACATGAATAAAGGATTCACATGAGCGTTTGACATACCTTGCATCATGTCACCGAATTGAATCCCTGGATTCGGAATATTCCAGTCTCTGCCGACGCCTGATCCAGGTGCTGGAGGAGTAAGAAACGTTCCCCTTCCTTGTCCATTGTGGTCGCCTCCAGCACCAGATGTTTGTCCTGCTCCTCTTCCAACCATTTCAGTTCCAGCAACTTCAGATCTCACTGGATTTTCAGCAAATTCGAACACGATCTCCGAAAGCAACCTCAAATCTTCGAAAACACCCGAAAAGCAAATAGAACACCAGCAAAGTTACAGATCGTAACTCATCGCTCTGATACCATTTGAAACTATGTAATTGAGTAATCCAAATGTAGTAATCAAGGTTTAGATCTGACAAATTGAACAAACTCCATTGGAGAATTCTAGATCGGAAAACAGAAGAAGAAAACCGAGTTTGTTACATTTCTCTAACTGCAATTCCCGCCTTATAAAGGCAACTGTACTGTGAGGGTAAAATGACAATTTTACCCTTGCTGTAGGTTGTGCTCTCTTAGCTCACACACTTGCTGTAGGCATCAAACACTTGTTGTAGGCAGATGTAAGGAGCTTAGCTCGCACTTACAATCCTTCATCCATCTATGCACACTAACTCACAACGTTAAATGAAATTAAAAGAGTAGCAAATTATTTTCTTCAATCATCTTGAGTAGTTGAAGGGCAGTAAGATGCCTATTTGCTTCTGATATAGCTTGCAGGTTGCATATATGCAACAGATGCAGATGCTGCAGAGATGCCAAGGACTTCCATGGCATCGTGTAATGTTTGCCTCAAGCATATGGTTACAGAATCTTTCATAGATGATATTCATTGGAACTCATTCTTCTCAGGTTGCATAAATTGGCAGTATTTGCTTCTGATCACCATGACAATGCTGCTGCTACTGATATTTCCAGTAGGGAATATTGTAAGTGCAATTGGTGTTGAAGGTTATGGGGTTGGATAACCATACATGTTCTTGAAGTTCTTGAGCAAATTGTTCACCAGAAATTAATATTTTATCATACAGAACTTGTTTCGGTTTTTAAACTTTTATAAAAAAAACTGAAGATTGAAACCATTCCAAACAAGTCCATTTTGAAAATGCTGACTGCTATTCTCCTTACTTATAGAAGCAAAGAGGTCAAACAATGAAACTAGCTACTTCCTGGGATCACATTGCCGGTGGAACTAATATCCATAGATAGGAAGCTGTCTCCAAATCCGCTCCAAAACTCCCAACTGTTCCTACATTGAACCTCCTAAAAAAGTTGTGGGCAAATTTACTTTAGCGTCCATTTATTTGAAATATTCATAAATCATGTCGACTTGATGATGAAACTCCTATTTGTTTGTCTAGGATGACAACTTTTTATAATTAAGCTTCAATCTGGGCATGTTAACTTAAATAATTAGCTTCTATACTTAATGCACTTTTGAGCTAGCTACTTTTGAAAATAATTAAGATGTCATTCTTTCATGTTTGATTTGCAAATTAAACATGCCTACATGTTTAGCATTCGTAGCTTATCAGGATAATGATACGTTTCTTAGGATGTCACCTGTACCAGTCTGGCAATGGCATGTAATATAGTTTTACATGTGTTATCTATTAACATGATGCTAAGTGAGAAACTGACACATCATTTAACCAAAGCATTATTAGCAATCAAACCCAGTCTAGTCAAACATTAAAAAAAAATCAAGCAAAAAACATGTTGTTTTTCAAAACTCAAGTGGTACTCCGTGTGGAAGGTACAAGCACCTACACGTGAACCTAGCTTTGAAACCAATGAGCTTAGAATCTGGAACTGAGATTGGTAATTTATAAACTGAATCCAATACGTTAAAACTAGAAAGACTATACCTTGTTCAAGAGGCAGGGAGGTAGTGTGAAAGATGCAGGGAAAGACACTAAGTGTAAAAGGAAGCATTTAGAAGGGTAAGGGGTAAGAGGGCTTAAGAAGCAAAGGGGAGAGATGCCATTCAGGGAGAGAGATGCTGAGAGGTTCTGATTAAAGGTGAAGGTTGGGTAACAAGGGGGAATGTACCTTTTCAAGTCACCTTCAAAGTGGGTTATTGCTTCATATTCAGCAACTTAATATTCAAAAATTTCAATTTTAAAGTAACAATCTCAAATCCAATGATACATTGTGTTATTCAAATCGAAACTTTAATATACATGTTAAACTCACCAAGCAATGAAGGAGATACATTGCATAGTCTGGTCTATATGCGCTGATTGATAACCGAGTAACATGTACATGGTAGTAATTATTTGTGCATCTTATGAGCAGTCCTGTACGATGAAGGAAAGTGGGTTACCATTGACCAACTCTGCACCCTTGCTCTTTTTATATGGATCAAATCTTGGACTGATATGCCACCGAATTTTTTTTTTTGTGGTTCTTCAACTATGTTAGTGCTCACTTAATTATTGACATGTTGCTCCTTGCAGTTTTACAAAGCTCAGAGGAATGTAGTTCTGTGTGTTTCAGCCAGCCTTCTATATTGGTATATCTCCATCAGACAATATATAAACCTCTGTCCACTGCATGAAGTTTTTATTCTTTGTATTTATGTTGTATGATGCCAAAAATTTGTAGGTGTGTATATCGCATTTGCAAATTTAACAAGGAAATTGAGAGGTTGGAGGCGGTTGAAAAGAGGTACAAGAAGCTGTAACAGACTCGCCCTAGGGGCCTGAGTTGTTGTATGTCACAGGAATCACAAATGAACTTCTGTTGTTGTAAAGAAGTTAAACTTCCTTATACTTGACAGTTTGAGATTTGAGATGCTATTTATGTTGAAATGTAGACTATGAATGTTACTAGTTACAGTGTTTACCTCTACCCGGGACTCAGAGACAAGGATGAGTATCATGTTGTTGATGAGATAAGTGTGATAATGCCATGACTGCAACTGACATAATTTCTTCGTTGCATTCGCCTCTTGTATTTTCATTTCCAAATGGATTTGATTTCGGCTTTGATTTGATTGGATTGATTCTTTGTAGAACAGTGCTTTTAACGCTATTCTGTATGGTAAAGTTGGAAAATCGAACATGTAACCCCCCAAGTGTTGCATGATACAAGCATCCATCAATCCTTTGGTGTGAACTGTGAACTGCATGTTTGAATGTAACCCAAAAATGATCTATTCTCGTATTTTAATTTCCATCAAGATACGAGGGATATTCCATTCCAACTCATAAACCCATTCATTAATACTCCCTCGGTTAATTAAAACTTGTCGTTTACTATTCATATACGTTTTTTTAGAATGATAAAAACTATATAAAATATTAATTTTTTTTTAAAATTTGTTTTTATAAATTCATACTTAATAGTAATAAGTATGATATTATTTTAAAATTTTAATATTTCATATAGTTTTTAACACCTCAAAAAGCGTGCGTGAATAGTAAAACGTCAAGTTTTAATTACGGAGGGAGTACTATTTTGTTATATAATATATATTTTATTTTTATTGTTAATAATAATAATGTTTATTATTAATAATTATTATATTATATTTCTATTACTATTGTTAATTTTATTATTTAATATTTTCTTCTTCTTCTTGTTATTTTTTTTGATATTGCCGCCTTATTATTATTATTATTTAAATTCAGACAACATACCAAACAAGAAACAACTAGCTACAATTCCATTCTGATTGTCCTAGGAAGAAAGAAAGGATAAAAGAACCCACGAACCAGGGTAAAGCTCTAATTAGTATCATCAGGGCTCGGGTGTTCCGGAGATCAAAGCATTGTTGTCGAGCTCATAGACCTCCTCGGTGCTGTCTAGCCCGTCACTTACTCGCAGAAAAATAGCCAAATTGATGGAAGAGGACCACTGTTATTAATAATTGATAGATTTGGGACTGAAATTGAACACTTCTCCATCTTTGGCAAAGGAATTTCCTCAAGTTACAAGGCAACAAAAAGATTAAAATGGACAGTTATAAGTAACTTTTAAGTTGCTGGAAACAAAATTAAGTTAACAACAAGAGCATAATCAAGTTCTTACACCAATTCCAAATTCAATAAGAACTTATGAAGTAAATCAAAATCTCTAATCGAGTCTAACTCGTGAACAAAACAAAGCCATCAATTCTAAAAATCACGATTCTCTCCGGTGGAACTCTGAATGTTATACTTCACCACTTCAAATAAAAAATTGTTGTCCTTGATAAGCCCATGCTCATCCACTAAGCTCCAATCCTCTTCCTTGTCCTCATCCGTGTAGTCTGTGTCATCGGGCTCATCCATTGAAAAGCTCCAATAGTAGCTAAAACAACCAAGTTGGTGAAAGTTGGAAAGGGTGGCAGGGTCATTCCATTGGAGCGATTCCCACCACCCTCTTGGCATATCATAAGCTGACAATTTGGGAAGAGGACCACTGGCTTTGGCTGACAGACTTGGGACTGAAATGGGAAAGTTCTCCAACTCTGGTTGGATTTTGTACATTGTCGCTCTAATTGATACTAGTTGTAGGGAGTTGCAGACAATGGTCTTCCTACTGATGCTCCTCAGTTGTGGTACAGCATCCAAGTGAAGTTTCTCCAACTTTGGCAAATGGATTTGGTCGTCTCCTGCTTCATCCTCCGCTCCAAATATTTCTTCCATTTCTTCGCAATCAGAAATAGAAATTTTTTTCAAAGAGGACAGGTTGCAACTTACCCTCCCTATCTTCTTCATCTTCGGAAACCCACTTACCTCCAAAGAAATAAGATGAGGAAAGAATACCTCGCAATTGCCCCATATGCTCCTCAGTTCTGTCATACGCTCCAACATCAAATAACGCAGCCTCGGCAGTTTAAGTGTTCCCCCCCTTTCCGTTGCAAATATTTCTTCCATTTGTTCACAATCTTTTATGATAATCCCCTCCAAATTGGGTAGGTCAAGGTTCAACATCCACAACTTCTTCAACTTTGGACAACTCTCTATTGTCAACTCTCTGAGACCCGAAAAGGAGGTGTATGGATACACCACATCCTCTCTAATTAGGCCACTAAACTCATCTAGCTTTTCAAGATATAAACTCCGTATGCATTGAAGGGGTTTTGTCCACCACTCTAGAATTATGCACTCACAATCATGGGCACTGCAGTAGATCTCTAAATCAGAAGTTACATCACCCAGCGAAGGAAAATGACCAAGCAAGCTCCCGCCACCAAAGCTGCACTGCCTGAACTCAAGTCTACTAACATTCTGTGGAAGCAAAAAACACTCTTCTCCTCTTGATACACCATTCCAGCATATCGCCTTAATTATTTGTGTATAATCTTCCTCGTACAATATTTCATCACAATAGGTCCTAAAATGTGAATGCCCAACAGAAACACGATAAGTTTCTAATTGATTAAACCAACCGAAACTAACACATCGACTGAACTCACTAACATCTTTAAAATGAACCAAACTTAGATTCTTCATATGCTTCAACCCCATCAATTCCTCTGATGGAACAATTATATCATTGCCCAAAATTCTCTCAAGGTTCAGGAGTTTTATAATTACCCCTCTGTGTAGGCCTTTTATTTTAGTCAATTGAAGATCTAGGTGCTCTAGGCTTGCTAGTTCTTCCATCCCCTCTGGCAATGTCTCCACCTTCACACAGCCCTGTAGATCCAAATTTCTCAGTTTTGTAAGTTTTGCCAATGAAGGAATGAAGCGCAAGCTGCAACAATTACTAAGCAACAGCCTGTTGAGATTGCGCAGGTCAGAAACAGATGCAGGCAATTCCTCCACATTTGTACATGACAAATCAAGGTACCCTAGGCTTGCTAGTTCTTCCATACCATCTGGCAATTCCCTCATGGATTCACACCTATTTAAGTTCAACTCTCTTAACTTTGTAAGTTTTGCTAATGAAGGAATGAAGCGCAACTGTTTGCAACCATGAAGAATCAAACTGGTGAGATTGCACAGGTCAGAAACAGAAGCAGGCAATGCCTCCACTCCAATATATGACAAATCAACAACTTTGAGGCTGGTCATTTTCACAAAGAAAGAATCCGATATAGTCTTCACGCAACGATCTCGAAGGAACAACACTGAAATATTTGGACAATCGGGCATCAAACCTTCAATATGATCCGTGTTATGCCGAAATAAAGACACCCACTTCAAATCCATGTAAATCCATTCTTCCTTTCCGAGCATCTCCTTCAAACTTTTTCTCTCTATTACCATGGTAGTGGAGCCCATTATTCTAATTGCCATGTCTCTCACTAAATCATGCATCTTTACACATCTCTTATTCCATTTGTGATACGTTTGGGATACCCGATCCTTCGCCTGTGGGCTTCAGATCAAGAAGCACGCCGTATATTTGCTCCGATCTTGCAATGCTCTTTGATATCTCCTGATTTGGAACAATTCAACCAAGTGATTAGAATTCTGATTTAGCGACGGAATTAAACTTAGAAAAATTCAGCAACTTTGAAACAGTGAAATAGCGACAGAAAGAAGGAACGAAGACAGCGAGGGAAGCTGCGAAGGCTGGCGCGCAAGGATCCGGGCACACAGGCTTCTCGCCTCAGGGTGTGCGCGGGGGCCGGACTCGCTGGGACGGGAGCACTCGCTGAAGCGGGAGTGCTGGCGAGAGAGAACGCGGGAGCGAAGGTGATGGCGAGCGGGAGCGAGCGCGCCTGGGAGCTTGGCGCTGGGAACGCGGAGCGAGGACGCGGGTGCTGCGCTCGCTGGGAGCGGATCTCCTCGCGGACGACGCCAAGGCCTGGGTTCTCGGAAGCGCTGTTGGCCTCGATCGAGCAGGCCTAAGCTTGTTGTCCTCGATCTCGACGAGAACAGGCTAGGGCTGGTTTTTAGGGTTGCCGAATATGATCAAGGGTGAGGGTGATGATTTTGTGAGGTTCGAAATTTCTCAAGAACACAAGAGCTTTTGGGATTGATAATCGAAGAACCCTAGAT
This sequence comes from Persicaria tinctoria, assembly GCA_037127255.1. Classification (NCBI taxonomy): domain Eukaryota; kingdom Viridiplantae; phylum Streptophyta; class Magnoliopsida; order Caryophyllales; family Polygonaceae; genus Persicaria; species Persicaria tinctoria. The sequence continues at coordinate 17,716,219 of JBANSL010000012.1, forward strand.
CCGTTAAGGGTTTCTTCAATTCTAATTCAATCTGATTTAATTCAATAGAACTACAATGTTTAAATAGAAAACCTAAGAACCAATTCTACCGTGCAAGATAAAATTTAGGTTGATAAAGATAGAATTTTAATCCTAAAGATAAATAAACCTAGAAGATAAAACTTAAATCTAAAATCCTAACCATCTTATTTAATCTAACTAATAAATACTAAAAATAAGCAATTCTATAATTAGACTCCAACTAACATAGGAGTTACTAAAAATAGAATATATATATAAAAAATAAGAAATATAAATAATAAAACAATTAACGCCGTTACTTTAACGACTCCCAAGGTGGAGCCTTCTTCTTTCGCTTGAGGATGACATCATTCTCCTCCATTTGAAATCGACTCGTCCTCGAGTCGTCGCCTGGATCAAGATCGTTGTTTGACCCACAGAAGGTCATCTTGACCCGCATCATTCTCCCCCTCTTATCTTCGATTCGTCCCCGAATCGAGTTAACGATGATCAGCGTGGAAGGAGCAGCAACCTTCAAAGAAGATGATGGAGAAATGGGTGGAATAGGTGCCAGTAGAATTCGAGGTATAGGAACCCCAAAAACAACACCTTCATGCGCGATCGTTGAACGGACTTGATCTTCAATAAGAATAGGATCAATGAACACACAAATCTCAGCAACTGGAACTTCATGAACATGCCCAAGAGGTACAATCGCTAACTCTTGAGACACATCATCAAGTACCTCATCCTCGTCAACGGAATCAACATGCTCGTCCTGCAGAACACTATCGCAGTCTGCTTGCAACACAAATTCGGAGGTCTTTCCGGGGGATTTTTGCAGCGTGTGACCCACCGTTGGAAAGCTCGTCGAGTCAGCTTCGCAACAAGACTGAGTTGACTCAATTCTGAGGTCGGAATCAACAGCAAATTGCAAAACAAAATCATCGCGCTGAGCTGTTTTCTGGGCAACGAATTTGTCCACGATTTCTTCAGCCTTTCGAAGAGCTTCTTCCTTCTCCCATCTTTGGCGATCCTCTTCTTCTCTTTGGCGATCCTGATATGACTCATACCAAACATCCCAATCGACAATGTCAGATCTTCCACTTCGAAATTCCTTTTCTTTATATTGGCGCAACCATTGACTGTACTCTCGTTGGCGTTCTAGTTGAAGTTGTTCCCTAGCACGTCGTTGTTCTTCCTCTTGACGTTGAAGCCAAAGTTGGCGTCTTTTGGCTTCGCGTTGACGCTCTAGGGTTTGTTGTTGTAGCCAAGCTCTCCGACGTAACTCTTGTTGGCGTCGTTGTTCTTTGGCACGTTCCAAAGCAAAAAATTCATCCAATGGATCGGGATCATCTTCCCAATCTCCCCATATCTCCCAAGCCATCAAATCAAAACATTAATAACATCAACTCAAAAAAACAAAGAGCGTAGCATAACTTGTCTTTGAATACCAATTGATGTATAGCAATCGGCTAGGCCGGCCAATTGCGAAACTAAAAAGGGCGATCTTGCGTAGCTCCTTGATTTCTCTTGAATTGACTAAGATTAACTAAGCTAAAGTTCTTAACCTAAGAACATTAACAACTAACAGTAGTGGAAATAACTAACTAGTCTAAACTTAACAACTAATATATATCGATGGACTCAACTTAATTAATTCTAAACTATCAAACTAACAAAGTAACCGAACGAAGGCAAAGGAAAGCGAAGAAGAAAGCTGCTGGTGCGAGGTCAGGCGCGCGCTTGCGGGACGCGACCGAGCACACAGGAGAGGGCTCCTCAGGGTGTGCGGACGCGGATCGGTGCCGGGCTTGCTGATGGCGAATGGGGGCGATCGAGCGCGGGACAGCGAGAGCGAGCGTGTGCGAGATCGAGACAGCGAGAGCGCGATCGCTGGGACCTGTGAGCGGCGCTGCGACGCGACGATGAAGCAGGAGCGAGAGCCGAGGGGTTGCGCGCGCGGCGGCGTTGGAGCCGCGCTCGCTGGGCGAGCCGGACTGCAGGTGTCTCCAAGGGTTGACGAGTCTTCGTCGGCGATGGATCTAATATTGCAGGAGCTGTGGTTGATTATTTTTGATCAAGGATAATCAAGGTGAGTGACGGTGATGGTGATGAACGATGATGGTGATGACGTAGGTAACAATAACATAAGAACCCGATAGCTTTTGGGATTGATAATCGAGAACCCTTTAATCCAGGGTTTCTCAATTCTATTCAATCTGATTTAATTCAATAGAACTACAATGTTTAAATAGAAAACCTAAGAACCAATTCTACCGTGCAAGATAAAATTTAGGTTGATAAAGATAGAATTTTAATCCTAAAGATAAATAAACCTAGAAGATAAAACTTAAATCTAAAATCCTAACCATCTTATTTAATCTAACTAATAAATACTAAAAATAAGCAATTCTATAATTAGACTCCAACTAACATAGGAGTTACTAAAAATAGAATATATATATAAAAAATAAGAAATATAAATAATAAAACAATTAACGCCGTTACTTTAACGACTCTCAAGGTGGAGCCTTCTTCTTTCGCTTGAGGATGACATCATTCTCCTCCATTTGAAATCGACTCGTCCTCGAGTCGTCGCCTGGATCAAGATCGTTGTTTGACCCACAGAAGGCCATCTTGACCCGCATCAATTTGTCTGCACATTCCAACAATGATGCATTCTCCAGAACATTCAATACAGCGTGCCCCTCGTCTATGCTTTCCTGTCTATTGGTTCCATCTAACAACCCCACTGCAATGAACTGCCTGATCAATTTCTTCCTCTCTATATTGTAATCTTCAGGATATAAAGCACAGTACAAGAAACACTTCCGATGCTTTTCCTTTTTTAACTGATCGTAGCTATACTTCAATATGCCGAATACCTTGTTTTCCATATCATGTGAACTGGCGCAAGGATCTCGCAGTTCTCTCAGTGCATCCATCCACACAGGTACATCAGTTTCTCCCCTCATGGATCGAGCCATCGTGACAATTCCGAGTGGTAACCCATCACATTCTTCAGCTACTAAAGCGGCGGTGGCCTTCACTTCATCAGGAAGTGTTTCGAAATTCCCAAGTTGCTTCTTGAACAAATCCCAGGATTCCTCAGTTGAAAGAGGTTTCATGTGAACTGGACAACACTTCATTTTGAGACATAGACCTCTGTTCCGAGTGGTTATGAGCAACTTGCATCCATCACCTTCCACTGAAACTCCAACCTCCTCCATTGTGATATCCTCCCATACATCATCAAGGATCAGTAAAGATTTCTCTCTCTTTGCTAGTGCCATCCTCAACTCGGCTGCTCTCTTCGGCCCATCTTCAAATTCCAGAGAATGTCCAACTGCTTTAGCAATGTCACTCTGCAACTTAAGGACAGTGGTCTCTCGAGATACAGTGACATGATAAACATGTACAAAAAGACGTTTCTGTTTCAAAATCTCATTGTTGATGTGCATTGCCAAGGTTGTTTTGCCCACTCCACCGATACCAAAGATACCAACCCTCAATTCACCTCTTTCAAAACAACTCCAAACTTGATCTTGAACCCTTGAGGGAGTGGAACCTTCCATTTTCTGTGTCACTAATTCAAGGCCTTCAGGTTTGAAATCATCAAGCAACATTCCTCCGGGAAACTCACTCTGCTTTAACAATTGTTCAACACATTCCACCATCTCTTGAAGCTTCTTCGACATTCGACCGCGACGAAAGAAGCTGACTTGTTCAACTTCTGTTTCAATACTCTGAACTTGTTCTTTAATACTGCTGACGTGTTGGATCCATAAAGTGACTTCACTCTTTCTTTTTTTTCTGGCTTGAAGCTCTTCATTTTGTACTTCATTCTGAATGTCAATTGCCTTAGTGTTTAGCTGTAGCATCATCTCTTTGAGGCATTCTAGATCCTCATGTAAGCGGGAGTTGTTAGTTGAGGAGGAAGGTAACATAGCCATCTAACAAAAATAGTTGGAGAATGGATTAATATATTCCACATTTATTAATTTTTATAAACGATTTAGGTTGATCGAATTCGAGAAGTGACTAATGAAAGACGAATTGAACAAACCATGGATGTTAAGGTATATCTTAAAGAAGCATACATAGTAAACGTACCTTGTGTAGTCGTCGGGAGGTTGGCCGCTCTTTATTTACCAATTCAAGGACGTACTGGGTTGAATTAATTGAAGGAACAACACAACTACACAAGGCAGCAAATTAGCGATGACAGACAACCCCAGCGACATATATAAGTGACTTGAACTTGAGACCTTCTGCACAATTAAACTAGTTTAGCATTCTAATTTAATTTTTTTTATATAAATTATATTCATTCAACACACACATATATGTTTAACTAGTGTGTGTCATCCCATGCACGGAAATATATTAACACAATATTTTAAATTATGTCTATTATCTATAAAAAAAAAACTTATTATTAATATGAAAAAAACAATAAATCTAAATTACACTGTGAGAATTAAATTAATAACAATCAAAGTGTGCAGATAATATAAAATAGAAATTAAACTAGATATAAATAATTCTTTCAAACAAAAAATAATATATAAATAAATAAAATAAAATCCATCAAATAATAATTTTAATATAAATAATTCTTTCCATCAAATAATAATCTAGATATAAATAAAATAACGCTAATAATTTATTTTTATCAATTCAAATAGTTATGACTTATATTTTTATCAATTAAATAAAATATATAGATAAATTTTGTCTTATGATAACTTTCTATAAATTATGTCAATATATTAATTTAATTAATTTTTTGCAGAATTTTTTTTCTTTGAATCAATCACAATACGTACACTACATATAATCTTATGCATCGGTTTTGATTCTAGTAAATGTATATAGATATATAAGATTTAGGTTGGTCAGAGAAGTCGGGAATTAAAGAGCAGTACCAGATTGGGAGAATTTGCAATGGTAAAAGAGTCAATTTCAGTCAACAGTATAATAAATTCTCCTTCTTGTAATTTATCTCCTGTAGAGACTTTGGTATTTACATGTTAAGTATAGGCACCGAAATCTCCCCATATTACACTAAGTTGTTGTAAATCAAGAAAGTTGATGTATTTGGAGGATTGAATCCACATAGATGATCAAATACCTAGAGTTTATCATGGATGATAAAATACTCGGTATTTAAGGGGAGAGGAAAAGGAGATCAAGAAGTAATATATTGCATGGAAGAGAAGTGAACCGAAAGTTATTTGATTTGGAATGAACATCCTTACAAAACACTAAGAGCGTAATGCGATTGGTTTATTGAAAAATTCATAAGATATCCAATAAGCAGAGGATTAGTTGAAAATTAGTTGAAAGCTCTTAAAATATCTCGACATGTAGTTCCAGTGTACCATGTCTTTATAAAATTGATGAATTATATGCTAAATTGAGGGGGAGAAAAGTTGTACTCTTTTTCTTAACTTTGGTTTTTATCCCATTTGGGTTTTTCCAAAGCAAGGTTTTTAACGAGGCAAATCCCCTCATAAGGATACATTGTATATCCCAAATTTTAGAAAGAAATAATTCACGCAAAGATGGATTGTTTAAGCATGAAGTTTTTGGACTTGTAGCTCCAACATTGAAAAGTGTAATATCAATTGGTTTAAGTGGGTGTTCGTACAAAGGAAAATATAGAGCCAAATTAATTGCACAAAAGCCTATTAAAGGTTACATGAGAATGTATTCACCAGGAGTGAATATAACTTTGGCTCCAAATGTAAATAACGAACGTTGTAGGTGCATATCCATATAAATGGAAAGGATTGATCAAAAATGCCTGAAGCATTATTATCAAAGTCCTGTCATCTGCAGTTGGTTAAAGATTCTTATTAGAGCACCTGAATTACCTATAATTGTGAAAATGGTGACATTTTATTAGGCTTTGAAGTACCATACAAAGTTGTACTCTTTTCCCTAATCTTGGTTTTTATCCCATTGGGTTTTTTCAAGGTAAGGTTTTTAACGAGACAACTTAAGCACACTAGGTCCTAAAGTACCTTATACTTGTGTATCCAAAGCAGCTCAACACCAATACATGCAAGTCAAGCACATCAAAGTCAATCACGAAGACATTCCAGCTTTATACACATCAAAGACAATGTTGAGATTCGACCTTAAGCTCATGAAGACGGCGACATGAAGAAGAATCAGAAGACTTTGAGGAGGATGTTGAATTCAGGGGGAGTATACGCGCACTGCACTCTTTTTTCCCTTCGATCAGGTTTTTATCCCAATGGGTTTTCCTGAAAAGGTTTTTAATGAGGCAGAGCAACAAGAGCGTATGTAGAAGGTTGCACTCTTTTTTCCTAAGCTATGGTTTTGTCCCATTGGGTTTTCCTAGCTAGGTTTTTAACGAGGCAGTTGGCGAAATAAAGATTGTACATCCATGGGGGAGTGTTATAATATTATTATGTGGATGTACAAAGATATACACTTTACTTAAATAGAGTTTTGTCTCTTATAAATAGATTAATCTTATACTTGGAGCCCAAGAATATGACTCCTATATATTGTAGTGGTGGATATTCCACAAGCAATCAATTTAATACAATCACATATTATCCCCCTTATTCTTGCCCTAATTTATAATAAACTTTTAATTATAAAAGAATTTGAAATAAGTGACTTAAACTTGAGACCTTCTGCACAATTACTTAATTTTTCCTTTCCAACTAAACTTGTTTAGCATTCTGTATATATATATATAAATTATATTCATTCAACATATATAATATGCTTAACTAGAGTGTCTCATCCAATGCACGAAAATATATTAACACAATATTTTAAAATTATGTCTATTATCTATAAAAAAAAAAACTTATTATAAATATGAAAAAAGCATTAAATCTAAATTACACTATGAGAATTAAATTAATAACGATCAAAGCGTGTAGATAATATAAAATAGAAATTAAACTAGATATAAATAATTCTTTCAAACAAAGAATAATATATATATATATATATATATATATATATATATATATATATATATATATATATAAATAAAATCCATCAAATAATTAATTTTAATATAAATAATTCTTTCCATCAAAGAATAATCTAGGTATAAATAAAATAACACTAATAATTTACTTTCATCAATTCAAATAGTTATGATTTATATATTTATCAATAAAATAAAATAAAATATATATATATATATATAGATAAATTTTGTCTTATGATAACTTTCTATAAATTATGTCAATATATTAATTTAATTTTTTTTTGCATAATATGAGATAATGAGCTTTATAGACCCTTTTCATTGTTTTTTCAAGTTTATAGACCCCATCATAAATTCTTTAATTATATAGACCTTTTCCTATATATTGTTCCATTTATACCCTCAATGCTTTTTATTTTTAAAAATTAACATCTTTAATAATAAATTTGAAAAATGGGTAAATCGAATTAAAAATAATCAAATTAAATATAATAAATATAATAAGGAAAAAAATCATTTATTATATTAAATCCCTAATAAAAATATCTAAGTATGTGCATTACAATTAACATTATTAATTATTGTAACACAATAACTTGTGTGTATCTTATCTTTATTGTAATACAATATTACTACCGTAGAGATTCCATATTGTAATACAATGAGTCATTTAGTGTAATTATTCATGTATTACAATAAATACAATATTTATTGTAAATGTATTGTAATTGATTATTCTAATCGCATATATAAATATTACAAACAAAGCTAATATCAATATATATATATATAGGGATGCGCTCCGGTGAAAACCAAAATTGCGGTAGAAACCCGTGAGGACCGGCTTTTTAGCTCGGTTCACTTGCTTTATAGCCCATTTATGAATAGAACCGATCTATAAAGACATAAATTTTAGCCCAGTTTTGAATAAAACCGAGCTATAAAGTCACTATGTAATTTTACAACATTAGCTTTTTAGCACGATTTTTCGGTTTGACCGAGCTATAAAGTCATGTGTTATTTTAAAATTGGAGTTTTTAGCACGGTTTTTAGGTTGAACCGAGTTGTAAAGTCACCGTGTGATTGAGGTTTTTAGCACGGGTTTCAAAAAAACCGAGATATAAAGTAGTCCTCACGGGTTTTTACCACAATTTGAGGTTTTCACCGGAGTCAATCCCTATATATATATATATATATATATATATATATATATATATATATATATATATATATATATATATATATATATATATATATATATATATATATATATATATATATATATATATTATGCTATAAATGAGTGCATGCTCGTATTATATTAATGTAGATTTTCAAAAAATATATATAATTATCTTTAACTATTTTTAAAAATAGTTTTCAATTTTATGATTAAAGTATATTAATTTTTTTTTATTAAACTAAAACAATTAAGGGTAAATAAGTAATAACACTAACCAAAGGGTCTATATACTTAAAAGATTTATTATGGGGTCTATTAACTAAAAAAAATTAGAAGAGAGTCTTAATCCTCCAATTATCTCATTTTTTTTTTCTTAGAACCAATCACAATACATACACCACGTATAATCTTATGCATCAGTTTTGATTTTAGTAAACGTATATAGATATATAAGATTTAGGTTGGTCAGAGAAGTCGGGAAATAAAGAACGGTACCAGATTGGGAGAATTTGGAATGGTAAAAGAGTTAATTTTGAGAGTATACGACGGTAGATTAAAAGTAGTATATAAAATAGGGGAGATATAACACGTACGTATATATGGACATACCTTGTTAATTTAGAAGGTTGGATCGACTGAGTTGCAATAGTAAAAGGGTTTTGATTCGTGAATGGTCCGGGCGGCCGCCACCAAAAAAGAGGTATGGAGATAAGGGAGATAAGGGATCGAGATAAAGGAGATAAGGGAGATATGTTTGTATGCGTGTTGATTTTTTGGCCAACACAATGGGTGTGTATAGCTGCCATATAAACTAGTTAAAAAGTGTGAAATTATTAGCTGTTAAAAAAATAAACGAGTTTAAACGGTGTATGGGAACAACAAATAAGCTATAGTCAGTTAAAACAAAGGTTTATAAATAAGTTGCAGATTAAAGCTTATTTTGAGGTTTATATTCTATAATTACTATTTTACCCCTTCTCTTTAATCTTATTTGGTTTGAAAGTACCACAATACCCCTAATAAAAACCAAATAAACTCCACTTTTTACAAATAAACTGTTTTTCGCCCCATACAGAGTTTATATTTCTTCATAAATTTTTAACTACTTTTACCAACAGTTTATAAATTTTTACCCTGTTTATAATTTTAGTCAGTTTATTAACCCCGTCCCATACGAACCCAATGACTTTAGAGCTCGTTTAGTTAACATCTAAAAAATCCAGAAAGTTTAAATACACAGGGCTCGTTTGGTTAACATCTAAAAAATCCAGAAAGTTTAAATATACAGGAGGTAGGATAAATATATATGTTTAGTTGCCTTTTTTAACACGGAAAAATCCAAGAATTTGAATTTTCAGAAATTCCAATTCCTACGAAATGGAGGAATTGGACTTACCTAGGGAGACTAGGTAAGTTGCAATTCCATTACTACCTCTGATCCAAAAAGATTGTCATTTGACTTTTTAACACGTATTTTAAGGAGCTAAAAACTATATAATATATTAACTTTTTTTATTATTATTTTTTTATAATCTACTCCGTAATACTTATTACCAACAAATATTAAGTTATAAAAAAATAATTTAAAAAAAGTTGATATTTTATATAGTTTTTAGCTCCTTAAAATACGTGTTAAAAAGTCAAACGACAATCTTTTTGGATCGGAGGGAGTATTTTTTATGGAAAAAATTCAACTTCTCCCATTTCAACTCCTTACATCTCATTCCTTAACCAAACAACTTTTTAAAATTTATAAAAATTATAATTCATGAGAAATAACTTTCTAGGAAGCATACTTTCTATGTTCAACCAAACAAATCAGACGACCTCACGTCAATCAGTCAACTACGCGCGTTTATTTTTTTTGGCAAGATGATAAATTTAATTTGGTTATGTATATATGTATGTAAGTATGTTATAGTTTCTTCTTATCAGATTTTGTGTTTGAAAAGTGTTAATTATTAACCGTTTTTAGTTCTCATAACACCAAGGTCTTATTTATTTGGTTGAAGGGAAAGTGAAAATTTTCAATAAAAAGGGGTGGAAGTGTAATTTATCTAGTCTTTCCTCAATAACTTAAGCTCCTCTTTTTTTTTTTCTAGACAAAGATATGGAGATAAGGAAATGTGTGGACAAACTACCTGAAGCCACCCAATTAATAACATTGACCGATTCATGAATATGTTTGGGCAAGGCGAACCCATGTCAATTAATTAATCAACTATGCGGGTTGATTTTTATTTTTTATTTGAGCAAGATGAAAAATTTAATCTGGTTGTATATATACGTATGTTATAGATTTTTCTTAGCGAATCATGTGTTTGAAAATTTTCAATAAAAAAGGGGTGAAAGTGTAATTTATCTAGTTATCAAAGAAGCTCCTCCATTTTTCTTAGACAATTCAAAGTGTATATATATATATATATGGTTTGCTTCAAATGTAAAAAGTCATTAAAGTGTAAAATATGCTTATCGTGTAAAATTTGCTAATAGGCCTAATTTAATTACTAATGGACCTAATTTAATTAGTAGAATGTCTGCCCCCTTGTCCATGCGTGTGCCCCCCTTGCCCCCCTTCTCGGACCTTTTTTTTTTTTTTTTTTTGTCCCAGAATTTTTTTTTTGTCCAAGAATTTTTTTTTCGTGTTAACACTTTCTGCTGTGCAAGTATAACTTGCTTTTGTGCACATATAACATATTATTGTGCAAATATAACTTTATTTTTTACAGACATAATAATTCATTATGGGGTAAATAGGTAAATGTGCCTATTTCAATTATAAAAATTTATAATTGAAATATGTTTAATTTATGGGTAAATTGGTAAATATATCTAATTTTATGGGTAAATGCATTTTTTCCTGTTTTTGACACCTTTTGTTGTGCAAATATAAAGTGTATAAATAAAATGATAAAGTGCAAGAATAAAATCACGATGTGTATGAGTAATAATATGAAGTGCACAATTAAGGTTATTGTTAATGTGTTTTGACTCATTTTTCATCGGCGTCGCATCGGGGGGGGGGGGTTCGGGGGGCGGACTTATCGTCTATTTGTTTGAGGGGATTACGAGGGCTGAGATGCCCAACTCCTGTTCGCGAGGAGGGTGCTGCTTGTTATTTTATCTTCGTTTTTTGCTACTTACATCCATTTCCCTCGCTTCCAATGTGTCATATGTGTCATTAAAAGCCTATTAGCTCAAAATGGGAGAGCAATGTGCCTACGCACAAAGATGCGGGTTCAAACCCCGTATAGGCTATCTATGTAGTATCTCTTATTATGTTTCTCTTCGTGAATAGTATAAGGTGCAAAAATAAAATTATAATGTGCATTTGTGCAACTGTGAAGTGCATTTGTGCAACTTTAAAGTGCATTTGTGCAACTGTGAAGTGCATTTGTGCAACTTTAAAGTGCAAATATAAGAACATAAAGTGTGAAAATAAAATTGTAATGTGCACATTTAGAATACAAGTGTGCAAAAGTAGGATACAATTGTGCAAATTTAAACTACAATTGTGCAAAAGTAAGATACAATTGTGCAAAAGTAAGATAGAATTGTGCAAAAGTAGGATACAATTGTGCATAACTAAGATTATAATGTGCATGATTAACAATTTGCGATTGTCGCGCTCTTGTCTATTATGTAACCTATGTGGGATTTGAACCCACATCTTTGTGCAAATGCACATTGCTCTACCAATTGAGCTAATAGGCTAAATTATGATTTTCATGCTAAAATAGAAGAACCTAATCAACCTAATGCATATCGCAATAAAATTCTAAAATCTAGTTAGCTCATGATTCACAAACAATTTGACAATGCTATGAACATGAAATTAGCTCCAAATCAACCCAACAACACAACCATATCATCAATTTCAATCAATCTGGATGTTGGCAAAAAAAAACCCCAAATTCTAAAATATATCGCAAAACAATTCTAAAATCCAATTAGATCATGATCCATAAACAATTTGACAATCCTATAAACATGAAATTAGCTCTAAATCAACCCACCAACACAACCATATCATCAATTTTAGTCAATTTGGTTTTTGGCAAAAAAACCCCAAATTCTAAAGCATATCGCATTATAAAATTCTAAAATCCAATTAGCTAATGATCTATAAACAATTTGACAATGATATGAACATGAAATTAGCTCAAACTCAACCCAAAAACACAACCATATCATCAATTTCAATCAATTTGGCTTTTGGCAAAAAGCCCCAAATTTCGCTCCTAAATCAAACCCTAGATTTTCAATCTCAACCTAAATCATTCAAACAATCTAAATAATTATAATAAACAAGTTTAGGGTTATAAATCATACCAAATTCGAGTGAAACAAGGAGCAAAATCGGGTTTTCGAAGGTATTCCGAGCCAAAAATGTCGAACAACACTTATGGGGGAGATGGGCTCGGTGTGAGCTCGGCTGGGCTCGAACCATGGGGGTTCCGGTCTCGGGGGGTGCGCCTGAGGGAGGGGGTTCGAGCAGGTGGGGGCTGGTGGCCGGAGGTGGCGCGTGGGTGGCGTGGGAGGCCGACGAGCGAAGATGCGACATGAGGCTTCGAATGGTCAGGGTGGGCGCGTATGGGCTCGAACCAGGCCAAGCCAAGGCTCGGGGGTTGCGCACCGGGGTGGGCTAGAGTGCGGCTGGTTGCTGGTAGCCGGAGGTGGCTCGAGGTGGGTGTGGGTGCGGGAGTCCGAGAGTGACACTGATTGCCTGCTTCTAGAGCGTTAGATGGAGAGGAATTGACGGTTACAATTGAGGGTGTATAGAATTAATTAGGGTGAGATGTACAGGAAAAAAATAAACCACGTTTATTTTGAAAATAAAATTGGAAAAAAAGAAGAAGATAAATAACCGTATCTTTTCAGTGGATTTGGAAAACAACCTGTTTGAAGGTTAGAGTTGGAGAAGAAAGACGCTATAGGAGAGAAAAAATTGAAGATTGCAGTAATGGCAAGGACGAAGAATGCGAAAAAATTTAAAATAGTGTGCCCAGTATTACGAATTATATATATGTACTTGCAGTTCCATTGATGCTATATACTAGTGTTATGCCGATAGATATATTGCAAAGAATACTTTTGTTTATGTGAATGTTGAGGGATAGTGTTTTAGTTGTAGAGTTTTATTAGCTTAAATTTGAACTGTTCGTATTTGGCTTCTAATATTTGTAGAACAATGGAATATATAGGTAGGGCAGCAAGTATATTGGAAAACAATAGTGGTTGTGAGATGAGGGCCTCAATCGACGATTAGTAAAAATGAATATTTAAGTAATAAAAATTGAAACTTTTGTCCGTAAAATAGGAAGATTTGGTTTGAAGAATAAAAAAATTGTTCGATAGTTGGATAAATGTGAAGAAATAGGTAGATGGCAACTAAATATCGAACATTAAACATCAAATTATAGGTTTGAACAAAACAGTGGGGTAGAAGTTGTTTTTAGTATTACTCAAAACAAGCATATGCATATAGGATTTTCTAAAATCTTTTTTATCATTAACCGTGTTAATATGAAATTTTAGTTTGATAAATGTGAATATTTGACTGAAAACCTATTGTACATTGCACATGATGCTTCACTGACAGCAAAAAGTTACAAAAAGAAAAAGAACAACAATAAGGTGGAAAGAGGAAGTCAAACTCATCCAGTTATTGGGACACCAAGGTTACTGGGCACATTACCACCGACAAGAAAAGCACTGACTGAGCCACGAAGGATGGAGGTAACATCAAGTAGTGATGACAGTGATTATGAAACTAGAGATGAGTTGAGTTCTGACAACTCAAGTGATTCTAGGAGAGTGAAAGAAAAAAGTGTGACAATCTGGAAGAAAAATAACAAAGAGTCTCTCACTAGAGAGAGTTCTGATGATTTTGAAGTGTCTATAAGGAAAATGAAGACACCAGTAGGATCATGTGGTGAACGTCAAATTGTGTCAAAAGGGAAGGAAAAGGTCAAAACTGTTGAAAAGGAAAAAATCAGTGCTAAAAAGGGTAAATCAAAGGATATAAACCCACCAAAGTCGGGGAAAAAAAGCAAAAGGTTGAATGTCAAAGAAAAGAAGAGCAGGGAGACGAGAGGGAAAGTTGGCTATTCAAAGTTGAAGTCAAGGATATCTCCTTGTGAATTTGTTCGAGCAATGAAACAACTTAAAGATGATCAAGTTAACACAGTAAAGACAATTGGGTTTGGACATTTTTTAGGACTTAGAATAACCGAATTGCCTTTGTATCTTTGCTATTGGCTCATCCACCATTTTGATGCAAAAAAATGCAAGTTGCAGATGGAAGGAGGTGAAGTAATAAATGTTACAGAGAAGGATGTTTACATTTGTCTTGGTATACCTTGGGGGGAGATGAAGGTTGAAAAGAAAGGAAAGTCTGAAGATAATACAAGTTTAATAAAATGGAGAGAACAATTTGTCGGTGTATCCGAGCAGCTCATCAGACCTAGGGATGTAGCAGATAAGATGTTATCTTGCACAGATGAGGGGAAGTTGTTCATTCAGAACTTCATTGTACTATTCCACTACACCATTGTCGAAAGCCAACAAAGTGAAGTAGCCAATCAGTCATTGGTGAAGACGTTTGCGGATGTAGACAACGTCAAGGACTTTAATTGGTGTGGGTTCTGTTGGACACTAATTCATATTTCACATACATGAAAATGTGTTTTTGGCAAAATTGTGGAACGTTCCGGAAGAATGTGGAATGTGGCGGAAGTCTCCGGAATGTGGTGGAATATTCTAGAAACGTATGAAAGAGTGTGGAAGACTCCGGAAGTGTGTGGAACCTTATGGAAGGTTCTGGAACCGTGAAGAGTCTAGGTGTGCCTAGACTAGTGTAGAGTTCTCCGGAAGCTTGGAGAACATTAGGAAAATGTATGGAGGAGTCTAGAAGGATAGAGATGATTATGGTGTTGGAGTATTCTAGAGATGTTCTAGGACTCTCCATGTAAGAGATGCCATGGCCTATAAATAGGCTTAGTGGTGTGTGAGTGAACAAGGTGAGTGCTCCTCCAAATGAGTGTGAGCATGTGAGGTGTTGTGTAGCCTAGTATGTGATCGATCGAGCATGAGGGCGTCTCGATCACATACTAGTGAGTGTGAGTCCTAGTGTGCGATCGATTGAGAATGAGGGAGTCTCGATCATACACTAGAGTGTGTGGGTTGGTCAGTAGGTGTGATCGATTAAGCATGAGGGCGTCACGATCACACGAGTGTGTGGTCCACCAAAGAGTAAGGTTAGTCTCTTGAGTCGAGTGGTGTGCGTGAGTCTTGTATTTGTGAGAGGTGTACTTGTGTACATGATATATAATACAAGTTCTCATTTGTAAGTGGAGTCTGATCCATCCGAGTCACACGAGATTGAGTGTTAGCTACCCGCGATTTTCCCCAACAGTGGTATCAGAGCCAGGTTGCGAAGGTTGTCGGAGTCGGAAAATCGGTGTAGCATTTGTTGGTGGAAGGATTCCGTGTTGACATGATGGCATCAGGCTTGTCGGAGGTGTTCGAGAATCCACTCTTTGATGGGAAGGCCAACTTTATATAAGGAGGAAGAGTATGTTTCAGGCTCTAGTGGAGGAGGAGCCTGTCTCTAAGAGTGAGGGAGGAGCCAGCCGGAGGTAGGAATGGTGATCCGAGACGCAAAGCATAAGCACGTCTATGTGGAGATAGGAGAGACGCGTGCGCTATCGTTGAGGAGAGAAGGATCACGTGTATGTATGATCTCCGTTATTGAGGGAGGACGTGATGAGAGAGACGTCCTTGCGGAAGAGTGTTGTTGGCTCCTACAACTAATGTGATTGATGATGTTGATGATGACGATGTCTACTTAGTAACAGATGGAGAGGTTACTAAGTCATCGAGGTGGATGGTGTCGTCTTACACGAGGCGTGTCGGGATCAAGTATTGTTTGAGACCTTGGAGATTGGTGGAGAGTTTGGTCCTTTAGCTTAGTGGATGGTGAGAAGCTGGAGGGTACGTGTGACGCTCTTCACAAAGAGAGGGTGCAAGGTGTCATGAGAAGGAGCTTGATCAAGGCAGACGACACTAATCGAGAGGAATGTTTGCTTGTTTGAAGAACACGTCGTGATGGAGAGATGCCACGACATTGGAATCAAGGAGCGAAAGAAAGAGAAGATCGAGAATGCTATGGAGGTATGTGAAAATATGAATTAAGGGAGGAATTGTTGGACACTAATTCATATTTCACATACATGAAAATGTGTTTTTGGCAAAATTGTGGAACGTTCCGGAAGAATGTGGAATGTGGCGGAAGTCTCCGGAATGTGGTGGAATATTCTAGAAACGTATGGAAGAGTGTGGAAGACTCCGGAAGTGTGTGGAACCTTATGGAAGGTTCCGGAACCGTGAAGAGTCTAGGTGTGCCTAGACTAGTGTAGAGTTCTCCGGAAGCTTGGAGAACATTAGGAAAATGTATGGAGGAGTCTAGAAGGATAGAGATGATTATGGTGTTGGAGTATTCTAGAGATGTTCTAGGACTCTCCATGTAAGAGATGTCATGGCCTATAAATAGGCTTAGTGGTGTGTGAGTGAACAAGGTGAGTGCTCCTCCAAATGAGTGTGAGCATGTGAGGTGTTGTGTAGCCTAGTATGTGATCGATCGAGCACGAGGGCGTCTCGATCACATACTAGTGAGTGTGAGTCCTAGTGTGCGATCGATTGAGAATGAGGGAGTCTCGATCATACACTAGAGTGTGTGGGTTGGTCAGTAGGTGTGATCGATTGAGCATGAGGGCGTCACGATCACACGAGTGTGTGGTCCACCAAAGAGTAAGGTTAGTCTCTTGAGTCGAGTGGTGTACGTGAGTCTTGTATTTGTGAGAGGTGTACTTGTGTACATGATATATAATACAAGTTCTCATTTGTAAGTGGAGTTTGATCCATCCGAGTCACACGAGATTGAGTGTTAGCTACCCGCGATTTTCCCCAACAGGTTCTTGATCGATTGTCTTATAAATGCAAAGAAGAACTTGGAAAAGCACCCAAATAGCATATTCAAAGGACCACTGTTGTTTCTAGTAGTAAGTTGTGTTTTTTATTCATAATTAATAAATCATGTTATGATTTTGAATATGTTGTAATTACCTACGCTAACACAAAAATGTTTAAGTTATTGTACGTGGACAGAGTTGTTATGTACAACAAGCGTGAGGTTCCAAGGAAATTATCATGTTTCGTCGGCTGGGAAACTTCTCATGTAAGTCTTATGTGTTTACACGCCCCTTTGAGACCCCGAAAGGGATTGGAGTTCAGAGAGATGGAAGATGGTGGCTTTGGACATGGAAATGTTGAAGATCAACAAATGATTAGTGTGCCTACCAAATTTGGTGAAATTGGAGAAACAAATCAGTTGGGTTTGTTAGAGAAAAGTAGTCCGGTCACGACTCTTCAGGTAAGTTATGGTGAACCTTTCGAATACGTGAGCAATATGAGTAAGTATTATAGGGTGTTATTCTGATTAATGGAGCTAAAATTAAACTCTTTTTTAGATGGTTATGTATTTATATATGAGAATGTGATTTCGTATACATATTTCAGGATTGGAAAGAGATGTATGATCGTGGGACCAAAACTTTGGTTAAGGCCATACTTGGAATGGCTAAAATTGTGAATAAAACACCAGCTGAAATCATGAAGGAAGTGTCAATTAACCCTTGTCAGGGATTTGCAATGACAATGGTGGGTCTAAATGCTCATCATGATAAAGGAAAAGAAAAGTGCATCGCAACTGATTTTTCAGGGGATGAAACTTCGTGTGACGATCCGTTTTGGACTGATGAAAAAGTATTGTCACGCATTGAAGAGATAGCGAAAGCTGTTATGAAGGCTGATGAATCAAAAAACAAACAGACTGAGTGGCCGACCTTTCATATATTACCATCTCAACTAGAAGATGAAAGAAATTGGAGTCCAGAGATGGGGATTGTAACCAATTATAGTGAAGGACAAGTCGAGGAACGACAATCTAAGAGTCGCCACCATATCGATTTTGCTCCTATGGGGACAATTGAAAGAGTACCTACTGATATGACGGTGGTAGAGGATATCGAGATTCGTCGTACGCTTTTCCCACCATCGAAGGTAATGATACAATCATTTATGAATTAATAATGTTTAGAGGAGAATTATGAGAGAAAAGGTTGTGTTTATCGAAATTGTACAAGTCAAAATTTTTGCATTTTATTTTATTTGTAAAGAGAATACTAATGGGTTTATGTATTACTTAACAGAAGAAAGGAGTAGATGATACAGATGCAGGTTGCAAGGAAGCAGTAGCTAATGTTACTCCCAAAAAATTGCAAGATGGTCATAAAAGGGAGAAAAAACTTGGAGAATATGCTAAAAGCCCATTTGAAGATAGGGAGATAAATCCAATAGCAAGGAATACAACTGAGTCCATGAATTTGATGGACTATGTCAAGAGTGTGGGAACCGATGACAAGTAAGTTGAAATTATTTTATAGATAGCTATTATTATGTAATTCCTAGTTAAAACTATATACTAGGATCTAAACTAAACGCGGACCGGAATTGCAGCCAGGTTTTGTTCATACATCACGGAAAAGTTGTGATTAGAAATGATTTTCTATCATTGCATTGCAAAACACATGTCTCCGTCAACATAATTGATGCATGGGCATATATTTTGAATGACAAAGAACGATATAGAAGCAATGAATCACCACGTCGCTTCTTCTCAACAACAGAACCAACGGTTAGTACTATCCTTAATATATGTTTCGCAAAAAAATATTTATGAATATTTGAATACTAAGGAAAACATATGATTTTTACTTTTATGAATTATGTAGCTGCACCCTGTGGTTCAACGTGTTTGGCCAACCTATGGCAAAAGATATGAAGTATTTGAGGAGAGGATGGATAGATTGACAAGAATGGCTCCACATACTCCATTAGGGGACATTGATTATGTGAATATCTATACCCTTACGTGTTACTTTATATATGTCACTTGTATCCATGATATTAACACACTTGTCTATATTCACAGGCTATGTTCCCAATATTGGATGTTGCACATTACTATTTAATATGCTTCAATATGAAGAAATATACAATAGAGATCATTGACAACATGATATCAGATGGTAATGTGAATGAGAAATATGGGAGCATACTTGGGGAACTGGTAAACTAAGTAAAAATTATAAAACATTGTCTATTAGGTATTTTATGCATAAATATTATTGTATAATTATTGGAATAATTGCTTATTTTGCTTGTTTGTTTCACTCTTAAAACAGAAAAGGTTTTTCATGATCAATTACCTGTCAAAGCATGGACATGATGACAAGGCCATGAAATTAGATGGGAAGGAGGGGTTCAAATTGCTACAGATGCACTGGAGGGACGACAAGAATAAAGATGATTGTGGAATTTATGCAATGAGGCATATGGAGACATATAGGGGACAAAGTGAGAAGGAATGGGATTGTGGGTTCAAGAAATTGACCAGAAAGAGCATCAGCTCGCTTCGAATTAAGTATCACCATGCTATATTAAGTTCAGAGTTGAATGAAGTGCGGTCAACTGTGCTCAAAGCTGCAAAGGGCACAATTAAACATAAATAAAAGTTGGTTAATTAGGATGCAGAGTTGTTTAGAATAGACGTGTATATAATTTATATATTTAGGATGACATTCCGTTTATGGTTTCCAGAAAACTTAATAATTTATATATTTAGGATGACACTTATGACTAGATAATGGAATGTTTTGGATTTAATTTATTTTGTCATGGTCTTCAATTTTACTTCATACGATATGAGATTCTTCTTGTATCTTAACATCACAATATTTTTATTATTTTTCTTTATATATAATGAAATTCATATTGAGTACGAAACGTATTCGTATTTTCATAACAAGAAATTCGTATTTTTAGAAAATTGTAGAGTTAACATTTTCGAATTAGGACAATTTTTATTTGGCGATGTCTCACTAAAATTATTCGTTAGATTTCTACAAAAATCGGATCGAGTCGTTATATAGCTTGTTGGAAAGCCGATTTAAAGATCTACATCTTGAGAACTTTAGAAAAGGCCCACTTCAAGTGTACCCCTTTCCACTCAACCTCTTTAATATTCATATATATGGAAGATAATATTCACATTTTATAGTAATTCTATTCATATTTACTACCGTACAGTAACATATATAACTATATATAAATATTGGACATGAAACAACTACTTATATAAATATCATACAACTTAACACCTTGAGTCTGCGCTCATTTACAGGAAACAACACCATGAGAACTACTTGGAAAGAGAGAACCTATATCATAGAATATTCTTGCAAGTTGTGCTATTGTGGCCATACTTGTGACATGTGTGGCACTGCCTTTTGCTCCTCTGCGAGTCTTCAATGGATTTTTCTTTTCCACCTTTGAAACGTTTACCACTCCCTTTATTCTTTGCTTCAGTCGGCGGATAAACATTGATGTCATTTGGTACAGCAACCCCGGCAAAGGACTCCACCATACGCACCTTCTTTGATACATCACTAGCATCCGCATCACCCGAGCTCATGTAACATTCCCTTTTTTCTCTTAGAGTGTGGATTAAATCTCTTAATAGATCTTTATCATCTTCCACAAGACCGACACAAGAATGTATAGATGACCACAATTCTGACATCATGGCTTTCTTTTCGTCGACCTCAGCAGATTGTTGCAAAATGTCATCATCAATTCCAACCAATTTGTAAGCATCCTTTCTCCACCTAGTTAGCACCATGCATTCTGGAATTCTATCCAATCTCATAAAATTGAACACGGACCAAATGTGACGGCATGGAATACCAATCCTCTCAAACATCTTACAACTGCATTTCGTATATCCATCTACCAATCCATGTTGGAGGTGAAGCATATTAGATCCATATTTGACATTAAAAGTCACAAGCAAGTCCCCCTCATCTGTACTTATGACATGACACACAAGGCTATCAACAATCTCTTTCTGAGTATCCAAAAACAACTTATTAGTATACAGTTCTGCAGCATGCGCTTCCACCTTCAGAGAAGTCTTCAGTATGGGGACCATCGTTTCAGATTCCACATTAAGCTTATGTTGCTCGTGGTGTTGTTTATCCAATGCACTATCAATATTCATCAGCAGCTCCACCAAAGTAAATTTGCGGTTGGAAAATGTCTTGAAAAAACTATTCTGGGACTCCGCTATAGATGTACAACGTACACAACTAGCCAGCAAGTGATCCCTAAAATAAGCAGGAATCCAATAAGTGTGATCCCTATACATTTTGCCCAACCAATCATTGTCCTGTAAATCATGATCATGAATAAAATCTTCCCACTGCTTCTCAAACTCATTGGGCTCTATGCCTTCATTCCAAACCAACTTTTGAAGTGTCGACAACAAATGGGGAAAATCAGTCCTGCTACTTGGAATCCTTTCTGTAAATTTATTGGTAATATGCCACAAGCAAAACCGATGACGAGTATTAGGGAACTGTTATAACGAGAATGATAAAGCGAAGAACAACACAGAGATTTACGTGGTTCAGCAACGGTGTGTTGCCTACGTCCACGGGCAGAGAACCAGTTTTCTTATTAGAGGAAGCGAAACAGATTGAGGTTACAAGGGGTCGGCGTTCCATGAGTATATGAAGAGACTCATGGAACCCTAAACAGACAATGGGCTGAAAGTCCAAACTAGACAGACGATAGGCCCGTTTACAATAAACATAGCATACCGTAAAGGCGGGGTGGCGCTGCCCCCCTAGCCCCCCGCCAGGGGCGCGTCGCCCCCTAGACCCCCGAGACCACCGCTGGGGGGCCCGGACCCCCCGATGCGTCGCCGGTCAACAATCGTTCAAGGCACATTAACAGGAACTTTGCCTTAATTGCAACTTTCATAGCAGGGTCTTGATCTGTGACAATAATAGTGGGATCCTTAGTCATTGCTCGTTTGAAACAATCAAACAACCACTCATAAGATTGAATATCCTCGTTCATCAGTAACCCAGCTGCAAATGTAACACACTTTTTATGGTTGTCCATCCCAGTAAAAGGCGCAAATACTAAGTTGTACCTGTAAAAACCATACATACACCAATGGTTGTCCTCGGCTATAAATGGATACCCTCATATTCATATTCAAAATGGTAACTATTCATATATATATATTCGCCTAAATATTCATTGTAATTAGGAATAAAAAAGATACTATAGGAACTTGTATCTCAGTAACATTGAATGAAATATTCTTGAAATGAAAAAGTTAGGAATTCATATGCAGATATACCCATTCGTTTTGTACATGGATACCTTCATATTCATATTCAAAATGGTAATTATTCATATATATCCGGCTACATATTCACTTTTAATTAGGAATAAAAAAGATGCTACATGGACTTGTATCTCAGTAACATTGGATGGAATATTCTTGAAATGAAAAGTTACGAATTCATATGAAGTATATACCTATTTGTTTTGTAAGTAGAATCAAAAGCTACAATATCACCAAAGGCAGCGAAATTCTTTCTCGATGTGGGATCAGCCCAAAATAACCTTGTCAGCTGTTGTGTGTTATCAGTAGCATACTCAAAGAAAAAAGCACTACACATGTCTTTCTTCTGGTGGAATTTATCAAGAATCATTTGAGCATCTGCATTTGAAATATAAGCCATCAAGCCTCTCTTGAAATTGTTAAAATCAGATGCCAACGGCCCAACATTTCCATACCCACCAATACAATCTTTGTATACACGGTGTGCAGAACTGGCTCCTAAATTGGATTTGGCACAACTCATGATGAACTTTTGGTGTCCAAAATCAAGCTTCCTTTTGGACTTCAAAAACTGTCTTGCTGCATCAGTCAACAAAGTATGTGTATGTCGTTCCTCAAAAGAAGAAACAACATATCCAACCGTACCGATGAATTTGAATGCAACTTTTGCACCACACCCAACTCTATTTGTAAACCTTGTGCGCTGGCCAGTACTAGTACTTTCAGCTTTAAACCCTGATCTGGTGCATATCATGTACTTCAGACGCACCGTTCCATCCACTGCAGAGTGTTTTGTACAGTGGCGGGCATCAAACCCAACCAAAGAAGCATAATCCTGGTAACATTTAACGCCTTCATCTAGAGTAGGAAATGTTCTCCCAACATACGGCTTATTTGTATCTTCACACTCTGGAATCGAATAATTTGTTTTACCAGGAGATACAATTGTTGTATCTTTGATGGGTTCATGGCCATCTGCATTTAAATCATGCATCATTCACATTTAATTGTCTATATATTCACATTTAGTTGACTAAATATTCATATAGAGGGAGCTTCAAAAATAGATGCAAATAAATGCTAATGGCGGCAGTTACTAAAGAAAATCACTTGCATTCATACGGTGAAAGACTTAAATAGCAATCTAGAAGGATGTTCTTTGGAAATACCTAAAATAAAATGAATAAATTGTATACAGGAGGAAACTCTAACCTGTATCCATAATGGACGTCGTTTAGATCGAATAAAACCCTAATGACTGAAATCTGCAAACAAGGATTCCTGCAAAGCAATATCAATGGTCGAAATTAATACCCAAACTTACTTCAATTGACATAAGAATCAAGAATATGTGGAATAGGACCAATTAATACCTACAGTCTCATCAATAGCAGAAACCAAATAGAAGAAGTGAATGCATAAATCGCCTGCAACCTGATCAACTTCAAACTGCTTGAATTTTTTTTTTTGATAACTGCTTGAATTGGAAATTAAAGGAACCAGTTTTTTTTTTATTCTACAAACACGTTTTTGACAGTTTTTTTTACCTATAACTCTCCTCAATTATTTCCATACACCCTCACCTCTAACCGTAGATCAAATTACATTGAACGCTCTAGATTTGTCCCCTCGTTACACAGTAATGAGTGTCCTCACCGGAAAGCTATTATATATATATATATATATATATATATATATATATATATAGAGAGAGAGAGAGAGAGAGAGAGAGAGAGAGAGAGGGGATGGTTCAGGGGTACTCAAGGCTTATTGTGTATCATGTGAACACATCTGGGCCGTTGATTGAGTGAAATGAATGACTGAGATTAATATACAATTTTCTTTTTTTTAATTGAGAAAATGGTGGGACCCACCAATAATTCTGCTTCACTCTCCCTTTTAGCGTGTGTGAGTTTGTTTTGGGTTTTGCGGGGCTGAGATTTTTTCCTTTAAATTATTCAGTTGGATCGCCAGATTATTCGATCATATCAATTAAATTATTCAGTTGTATCGCCAGATTATTCAATCATATCAATTGATTATGTAATGGTATCGATGAATTTTTCTAATCGGCTAACACCCTGAAAACGCCCTGAACTTTTATTCGACGATATCGCTTGATTATTCGATGGTATAGTTTGATTATTCGATAATATCGCTCGATTATTCGATGACATCTCTTTTAACTAAAAATTATTCGATGGTATAGCTTGATTATTCGATGGTATTGATTGATTATTCGATGACATCTCTTTTAACTAAAAATTATTCGATGATATTGCTCGATTATTCAATGGTATAGCTGGATTATTCGATGGTATAGCAGTATTATTCGATGGTGCAACCGCTCACTAAACCAATTAACAAAACCAATTGAAAGCATCAGGAACGAAAATGTAACTCAATTGAAAGCATCAGGAACGAAACCAGATCCAATTAACAAATCTCACACATATGGCTTCAATTGAAGCCTTCCAAGGTACATTTTGAAGCCAGATCCAGTGAAAACTATGCCTGACAACCCGAATTGAAAGCATTAGGAACGAAACCCTTACCAGCACAAATCGCCAACTGCAAATCCACCACAGTGAGTCGCCCATGGCTTCAAATCGGACATCTGCGGGCGAAGGAGCCCAAGGAGAGATTCAGTTCTCCGTCTTCGGGCTATTGCCTCGTCAAGAGGTGCGGTCGACAACAGGATTGGTCTTCAGTGGGCTCGATGACGATTGTGAGAGCGAGGGCACGAGAGCAGGGAGAGCGAGATCGAGAGAGGGGGCGTTTGAAGGTGGGGCGATCGATGGCTCCGAAATTTTGGGCTCCCAGCGGCGTCGTTGGCATCACGGGGGAGGGAGATCGAGTTGCAGGAGACCCTGGCAGCAGCGCTTGACATCGAATTCGAGATCTGAAGGAGAAACCTCCCAGTAGCGCTCGACAATCAGTTTTGGGCTCGCAGCGGCGTCGTTGGTATCACGGGGGACGGAGATCGAGTTCCATCGTCGATGACCAGGAGGCGCCGCCCTTGGAGGCCGGAAGGCGGGGAGATCTGAAGGAGAAACCTCCGTTCAGAGGGATATGCAATGGAGTCGACACTCGCCAGACCTAAAAACTGATTGAAAGATGTGGGTAATGAGGGCAACACGCGCTTGATATATGGGATTGGGCTTCTTTTCCCCTATTTTTTTTATAAAATCCAACCCAATACGTGGCACAATCCTAGCCATTTATTTTCTTTAAATCAACGGTCCAAATGTGTTCACATGATACACGTTAAGGGCTGAGTACATATGATCTATCCTATATATATATGTTGACGTTTTTTTTCCAACGTATGTAGTTATAGTTGACTAAATAAAATGTTTAGGAATTAAGTAGTGTACGTACGCACATTGTTAGAGAGAGTGGTGAATACTATTATGATTTTACTTAAAGTAAACATTGCTAAAAAAACTCAGCATCATGATATTTACACATATTTATATCATTCAAACACATAAGTTCTCGGTTCGAACCCCGGAATAACCGCTTTTTATTTACCAAATTCAGATAGTGGTGAAATGTCCTTGCTCTCAACTCCATTTCTGATCCCTCCTCTTTTGATCAACCTAGCACAAGGCAACTGGATTTTTAGAACTAAGTTCAAAGCAGATGGTTCTACCGACAAGCACAAGGCAAGGCTAGTCATACAAGGTTGCGTGCAAAAGAGAGGAGTTGATTTGCACCTATCGCTAAAATGACTATTGCCCATAATGCTTGTTGCATATGTAAGGAAATGGCACCATTTAGTCAATTGGATTTGTCAAATGCTTTTCTCCATGGAGACCTTCATGATCGAGGAAGTGTACATGAAACTCCCACAAGGTTATGTTGATGAAGGAGAGCCTATTACTCTATTAGCAAATATAATACTTCTACCAGGGTATACAGGTTGATCAAGAGCTTGTATGGTTTAAAACAAGCTCTCCATGTGTGGTTTGCACAGCTCTTTTAACTTTGCTAAGATATGGTTTTAAGCAATCAAGGGCAGATTATTCACTATTTCTAAAGACTATTTGGATCATTTACTATTGTTCTGATCTATATGGATGAATGATATGATAGCCTTAAGTAGTGACCCTTCTCAATTACGAAAGGTCAAGGAAATGTTGAGGCGTCACTTTTATATGAAAGATCTTGATCGAGGAACTGAAGTACTTTCTTGGCATGTATAGAAGTATTATGACCTTACAAGGGCATTATGTATTCATAGAGAAAAAAATATGACATTGATCTGCTAATTGATGTTGGGGTACTAAACTGCAAAACCCTTTGAAGCTACCACTCAATTCTAATGTAAATGTCTATTGATGTTGGCAATGAGCTAGTCAAACCTGATGATTATAGACATCGGATTGGGAAGCTCATTTATCTAACCATCACGAGACGTAATCTTAGCCTTATCATTACTCCTCAACTAGTTCATGAGTAAGCCCACAGGCCACAGATGCCCATATGACTGCTATTATTAGAGTTTTGAGGTACTTGAAGGGTACTATAAGGTAGCCAGGTAGGGTATCTTGCTCTCTTCTAAGTCTAATCTCCAACTTCGAGTTGAGGCACTTTGCTCTTTTACAAGGAGAACCACCACCAATCAGGTATTGTGTTTTGATGGGAAATTATCTAGTTTCATGGAAATCTAAAAAGCAGCAAGTTGTGGCTCGTTCATCAGCAGAGACGAAGTATCGAGCAATGGCTATGGCTTGCACTGAAGTTGGGTGGTTGGGTTTTTTGCTTTGTGATCTTTAACAATTGTTCAACGCATTCCACCATCTCTTGTTCAACTTCTAGCCTGTTTCAATACTCTGAACTTGTTGTTTAATACTGCTCACTCGTTGGAGCCACAAAGTGACTTCGCTCTTTCTTTTCTTTCTGGCTTGAAGCTCTTCATTTTGTACTTCATTCTGAATGTCACTTGCCTTAGTGTTTAGTTGTTGCATCATCTCTTTGAGACATTCTAATTCCTCGTGTAAGCGGGAGCTGTTAGTTGAGGAGGAAGGTACCATAGCCATCTAACAAAAATAGTGTGTGTTATACCTCTGTTTCGAGTTAATGTTTTCATATGCAGCCTCTATTATATACCTATAGTTTATGGTTTTTGCAATTAAGTGATGTTTGGGTAATTAGACAAGAGGAAAGTTGTAGATCTGATAGCATGTGAGATCGATCCTAATTAATTAAAACTGAATGCTGGAGAATGGATTAATTCCACATATATTCATTTTTTATACACAAACACGATTTAGGTTGAATTCGAGAAGTCACTGATGAAAGACGACACCATGGATGTTATGTGCTACGCCCATGCGCTAATGGGCCTAATACATAAGTCGAGCGAGGTTCCATCATAGAATCAATTGACAATATAAGAAATAACTAACTAGCTTATATACTAACGCTTTTTTGTTCATATTATCAATATGGTACTCTTTTGGTCTCTCTTCACATCTTTCATTCTCTCAACACGCCCCCGTAAGTGCAACCTTTGGGTACTACCCGCAGGTCCTTTCCAGTTGAACTATTCCAGAATGGTTACCCCATCAATTCCTCTGGTGGAACAATTATGTCGTCTTTGCCCAAAAATCTCTCAAGGTTCAGGAGTTTTATAATTACCCGTCTGTGTAGGCTTTTTTATTTTAGTCCCTTGAAGATTTAGGTGCTCAAGGCTTGCTAGTTCTTCCATACCCTCTGGCAATTCCCTCATGAAGGGACACCCTTTTAAGTCCAACTTTCTTAACTTTTTAAGTTTTGCCAATGAAGGAATGAAGTGCAACCGTAGGCAGCCAGAAAGCATCAAACTGGTGAGATTGCACAGGTCAGAAACAAAAGCAGGCAATACCTCCACTCCAGTATTTGACAAATCAAGGCGCTCAAGGCTTGCTAGTTCTTCCATACCCTCCGGCAATTTCCTCATGCAAACACACCAGTTTAAGTCCAACTCTCTTAACTTTGTAAGTTTCGCCAATGAAGGAATGAAGCACAAAATGTGGCAGGAACGAAGCATCAAACTGGTGAGATTGCACATGTCAGAAACGGCAGCAGGCAAAAACCTCACTCTAGTATTTGACAAATCAAGGTGCTCAAGGCTTGTTAATTCTTCCATAACCTCTGGCAATTCCCTCATAGAGTGACACCCTTTTAAGTCCAACTCTCTTAACTTTGTAAGTTTTGCCAATGACGGAATGAAGCTCAACCGTAGGCAGCCAGAAAGCATCAAAGTGGTGAGATTGCACAGGTTAGAAACAGCAGCAGGCATTACCTCCACTCTAGTATTTGACAAATCAAGGTGCTCAAGGCTTGCTAGTTCTTCCATACCGTCTGGCAATTCCCTCATGGAGTGACACTCTTTTAAGTCCAACTCTATTAACTTTTTAAGTTTCGCCAATGAAGGAATGAAGCACAAAATGTGGCCAGAACGAAGGATCAAACTGGTGAGATTGCACAGGTCAGAAACAAAAGCAGGCAATACCTCCACTTTTGTAAATGACAAATCAAGGTGCTCAAGGCTTGCTAGTTCTTCCATACCTTCTGGCAATTCCCTCATGGATTCGCACCAATTTAAGTTCAACTCTCTTAACTTTGTAAGTTTTGCCAATGAAGGAATGAAGCGCAACCGTGTGCACCCACAAAGCATTAAACTGGTGAGATTGTACAGGTCAGAAACAGAAACAGGCAATACCTCCACTCCAATATATGACAAATCAACAACTTTGAGGTTGATCATTTTCACAAAGAAAGAATCCGATATAGTCTTCACGCAATAATCTCGAAGGAACAACACTGAAATATTTGGAAAATCAGGCATCATATCTTTAATATGATCCATCCTATTGTGCAATAAAGTCACCCACTTCAAATCCTTTTTAATCCATTCTTCCTTTCCAATTATCTCCTTCAAACTTTTATTCTCTATTACCATGGCAGTGAAGCCCATTATTCTAATTGCCATGTCTCTCACTAAATCATGCATCTTTACACATCTCTTATTGATATTCCACTTGTCTGTTGCACATTCTAACAATGATGCATTCTCCAGAACATTCAATACAACGTGTCCCTCATCTATGCTTTCCTTTCTATTGGTTCCATCTAACAACCCCACTGCAATGAACTTCCTGATCAATTCCTCCCTCTCTATTATGCAATCTTCAGGATATAAAGCACAGTACAAGAAACATTTCCGATGTTTTTCCTTTTTTAAGCGATCGTAGCTATACTTCAATATTTCGAATACCTTGTTTTCCATATCATGTGAACTGCTACAAGGATTTTGCAGTTCTCTCAGTGCATCCCTCCACACAGGTACATCGGTTTCTCCCCTCATGGATCGAGCCATCGTGACAATTCCGAGTGGTAACCCATCACATTCTTCAGCTACTAAAGCGGCGATGACCTTCACTTCATCAGGAAGTGTTTCAAAATTGCCAAGTTGCTTCTTGAACAAATCCCAAGATTCGTCAGTTGAAAGAGGTTTCATGTGAACTGGCCAACACTTCATTTTGAGACATACATCTCTCTTTCGAGTAGTGATGAGCAACTTGCATCCATCACCTTCCACCGAAATTCCAACTTCCTCCATTGTTATATCCTCCCATACATCATCAAGGATCAGTAGAGATTTCTCTCTCTTTGCTAGTGTCATCCTCAACTCGGCTGCTCTCTTCGGCTCATCTTCATATTCTAGACAATGTCCAACTGCTTTAGCAATGTCACTCTGCAACTTAAGGACACTGGTCTCTCGCGATACAGTGACATAATAAACATGTTCAAAAAGACATTTCTGTTTCAAAATCTCATTGTTGATGTGCATTGCCAAGGTTGTTTTGCCCACTCCACCGATACCAAAGATAGCAACCCTCCATTCACCTCTTTCAAAGCAACTCCAAACTGCATCCTGAACCCTTGACGGAGTGGAACCTTCCATTTTCTGTGTCACTAATTGAAGGCCTTTAGGTTTGAAATGATCAAGCAACAATCCTCTGGGAAACTCACTCTGCTTTAACAATTTTTCAACACTTTCCACCATCTCTTGAAGCTTCTTCGACAATCGATCGCGACGAAAGAAGCTGACTTGTTCAACTTCTATTTCAATACTCTGAACTTGTTGTTTAATATCGCTGACTTCTTGGAGCCATAAAGTGACTTCACTCTTTCTTTTCTTTCTGGCTTGAAGTTCCTCATTTTGTACTTCATTCTGAATGTCACTTGCCTTCGTGTTTAGTTGTAGCATCATCCCTTTGAGGCATTCTAGTTCCTTGTGTAAGCGGGAGTTGTTGGTGGAAGAGAAAAGTACCATAGCCATCTAACAAAAAATAGTGGGTATTATTGTGTTAATATCCTGCAGACCTGCAGGATATATATATTAGCAACACTTCTTTCCCAAGTATACAATTCAAGTAAGAAACAGCCTGTCGTCAGAAATATACATTCAGAAATATGATGGTAGCTAGCTACTTGTTGACAAAAATGCAGCCTCTTTTATATATTGTCTGTCGTCAGAAATATGATGGTATGTGCAGATGTAATCACAGAGAACATCTACCTTATACCTCTGTTTCGAGTTAACGTTGTGATAAAAATGCAGCCTCTTTTTATACTCCGTATATAGTTTATGCCCTTTGCAATTAAGTCATGTTTGGATAAGACAAGATCAGGAAACTTGTAGATCTGCAGATAGAATGTGAGATCCTAATTAAAACTCAATGTTGGAGAATGGATTAATATATTCATTTTTATACACACGATTTACTGGATTTAGGTTGAATTATTGGAGAAGTGAATAATGAAAGACGAATTGAACAAACCATGGATGTTAAGATGTAGCTTAAAGAAGCATACATAGTATACGTACCTTGAGCTTGTGTAGTCGTCGGGAGGTTGGATGTAGTGGCCGGGATGAATTAATTGAAGGAACAACACAAGGCTGCAAAATAGCGATGACAGACAGCCCGAGCGAGCAAGCCATTGAAGCTACCACTCAAATACTCGATCGGATAAACAACAGTCAACCGATCGAGTCAACCCTAATGAGATGAGATCTCTTACAAGTTACAACCTTTTGTATGCGCCTCACAAAATTAATTAAGATAAATTTTTATGATAAAAAAAAATTTAAAATTATTTTTAGGTTATAAATTACCAATTATATATATATTTATCTAATTTTTTTATGAAAAAAATATGTTTTAAAAAATATTGAAACTGAAATTATTATTATCAAATAATCTTTTTTTCAATTTTAATATTTTTCAAAAATATGTTTTTTCATGAGAAAATTATACAAATATGTATGATTGATTGTTTATAATATAAAAATAATTTTTTGAATTTTTCTTATTATAAATATTTAACTTAATTAATTTTGTGTTGGATCTTATCTGTTATCATATGCAATGTATTTGGGCCTTAAGCCTTATCTTTGATTTGGGCCCTACGGCCCTACCTAATATATTTGTCCAGAGAGTCATTATAAAACATTGCCCAAATTGCAGAAAATCACCCCTCGCTCGTAAAAGACAGATCGAGTTCTAATTGATTAATCTTCTTTTGGCGATCCAGTCCCAATATTTAAAATAGCTAGAGACGATGAAAAGCGATGGGATCAGCCTAGCGCTATAACGCGCTTTAGAGGCAAAGGCAATCGTTTTTCCATAATTAATGTAAAAATACTTTAAACTTATGTAACTTTCAAATTTAATAGTATAAATATGTTATTGATGAAATAAAACCTAATTGAAAAATATAATAAAACCAAGTCCAAAACATCATAGATACTAAATGCAAGTCTAAAACATAAGAGATTAGAGAAAAGAAAGAATTCAAGTGGAATGGGTTGGAAATGTGGATGGTTGGGAAGTGGGTCAAACGAAGTCATCAAGGCCATCTTCATCATCTTCTTCCTCAATGTTGGGACAAGGAACGAAGTCCCCATCATCTTCATCAATGGACTTGTATCCTTCAACTTCCTCCTTCTCTTCTTCTTGTGACCTTAGCTGCCGGGTCTGTGAGCTACTGCGCAGCAGCAGGGAAGACACAGCAGCAGCGAAGAGCAAGCAACTCCAGAAGGGGAGAAGGATAGAGAATGGAGGGAAGTAGATTAGAAGGTGTGGGTAAAGAAGGGAGGAATCAAACGTGTAGAGGAATTGAGGAGGGCTGATCATATTTATTGAATCAGAGAAAGAATAAATAATGATAGAGAATAAAATCTTCAAATTTTGTTGAAATATATTTTCCAAAACTACAAAGATATGAAGAGATTTTATAATTAAAAAAATTGGAAAGGATAAACTTCAGTGAAATAGTAATCTGCACAAAATATGGAAAAGCAATAAAAGACGTGCTATAGCGCGCCTTGTGTCATAGGTGCGCCTCGAGCGCTTTTGGGTTGCTATTCCACTCAATGGGCGCCTTTGTCAAGGCAGGCGGTGGGAGGTTCAGAAGTTGCTATAGCGAGCTATAACGCGCTATAGCACTGCTTTTTTAAACACTGTCCAGTCCTCAATCTCACTCACATCTTCAGTGAAATATTGAACAATAATGAAAAAACTGAGTTCATAAGTAGCTTATATATATTATTTCAAATAAAGTGAGTCAACTAAGTTAGATTGAAGAACCAACTCATACCAAATAGATTACCAGACTTGATGGATCTAATAGCTAACAAAAATGACAGTAGGAAGTAAAACAGAACATGCCTATTTGCAGGTTGTTTTTGTACTAGTACTTCATGGATCAATAACTAGAGTTTGTGCACAAGCGCGCGCACACAACATGTACGTTAAATGAAATTAAAAGAGTAGCAAATTATTTTCTTCAATCATCTTGAGTAGTTGAAGGGCAGTAAGATGCCTATTTGCTTCTGATATAGCTTGCAGGTTGCGTATATGCAACAGATGCAGATGCTGCAGAGATGCCAAGGACTTCCATGGCATCGTGTAATGTTTGCCTCAAGCATATGGTTACAAAATCTTTCATAGATGATATTCACTGGAACTCATCATTCTCAGAGTAAGTTGGCAGCGTTGAGCTATCTTCCTGTTACTTCTGGACCCAAAAGATCACCATGACAATGCTGCTGCTACTGATGTTTCCAGTAGGGAATGTAAGTGCAACTGGTGTTGAAGGTTATGGGGTGGATAACCACACATGTTCTTGAAGTTCTTGAGCATACTCTTCGATCACCTGAAATTAATATTTTATCATACAGAAAAATTACTGTAAATTTGGTATACTTGAAGCATATAAGGTGACCATTTTCTTGGATCACATACACATGGAGTAGTAACATTTGTTTTTAACTAGGAATGGTATTGGTAATATTTCCATGAAGTCAGCCTGGTTTTAGCTTTGTATTATTGGTTAAAATATACACCAATTAAGAGCATGGAATTTACCTGGTAATTGAGGTCTTGAAGATCACCACCAAGAGATGCACGAATCTGCTTAACTTGGCATTATATGAATAGCTATTAAGTTCCTCTGTATCTCCATCAACCTTCTTTCTGAATCAAATATAGAAACTAGGAATGAGTCGTAAGAGGCTAGTAGTCAGTTCTAACATGTACTGTCATCTCAATTTTTGCAGTGACAGAAGGATCCTATATTTCGGTAGTTAACTAAGATGATGCAGCAGGGAGATTAATCTTCCAGAGACGGAAAGGAATTCCAAGGTATGTGATGTACCCATCCTCCCGATCAACCTGTAATTGACAGTTCTTGGGTAGATCAAACTGGTGATCAGTTGTGTTTACATCATGGCATCTGAATCAACATCGATCACCTTTTCTACATCTTCAATCTCCAGAACCTGAAGATGGTTGAGACCTTGTTTTATTAATCAAAATGGCATCTTGGAAATAGAAATCTGATTCAATGATCAATTTGATTCCTTCCTTGGAACAGTGGAAATTTTACCAGTTTACATAGTTCTCATTTCGGATAAAACATGTGGACATGGAAGTCGGGAGATTAATCACCAGAAGCGTAAATTATAATGTCCATGTTATTGTCCTCCTGAATGAAGCAAACCATGTCATACCAATACCTGCACATGCAATGGCAAGTGAGATGACCATCCAATTAAGGACTACATAATAAACATTGTTGCTGCATGCTGCTTCCACATAAAATGAAATAAAATAGGAAACAGCTTGTTTTGAAATGCTAAAAAAAATCCAGTGTATGTATGTCAGGAAACGAACCTTGAAGCATATGATTACAGATCAAGAATAGATGCATGAGGAGCTGTTTAATCCAGTGTATGTATGTCAGCACTTGCCGAGTTTTTTTACCAAAGTGAAAATTAGTTCCTATTCCAAAAAGAGACGAGGGCAGAATTGTGCGAGCAAGATGAAAGGCGCATGTTTAGCTTTATGTGGAAAAT
Organism: Persicaria tinctoria; assembly: GCA_037127255.1. Lineage (NCBI taxonomy): Eukaryota > Viridiplantae > Streptophyta > Magnoliopsida > Caryophyllales > Polygonaceae > Persicaria > Persicaria tinctoria. The sequence continues at coordinate 17,751,125 of JBANSL010000012.1, forward strand.
GTAAAATGATTCACATCCGACATTGATAATATAAAAAATCCAAGCCTTGCATATAAACCGATGTGCTACTCCTCCTGATGTCAATTGGTTTTACGATGGACCCATCGGTGTTATGTACTCGGCTTGATTAGCGCATGATGTGCTTGGGCATGTGACCTCCCACGCCACATTCCTATTCAACGCCGTCCTCATCCTCATCATCATCCACACAGATGCTAATGTTTGACACATGTTGGATCTTGTACCAATCTTCTCCTCCCTCTTGCCAGCATTTCTTTTTGATCCGTGGACAGTCTTCAACTATCAAATCTTCCAAATAATCAGAAAGTTTCATATCTGATAGAGATTCCAGCTTCGGGCATTCCCTTATTTCCAAATGCTTGATTGCAGACAGACATGGGAGGACATGGAACCGCTGCAACTCTGGACAATCCTTTATAGTAACCTCCACAAGGCTCTTGAAATCGCCCTCGTTTCTTTTTACCCAACTCCAAACTTCCAAGCTTTGCATTTCATCAAGTTCGAGTTTTTCCAAACTTGAAAATGCAACTTGTTCATGACTTCCTCGACGTTCAATTTCTTGACACCATTCATCTTAACCAACTCAAGCTGCTTGAGTGATGGTAAGTGCTCAAGTAAAGGAAGCTCTGAAATATGCTCACACTTGAAGAAAGTAATGCTACTAAGCCGATTAAAATTTGGATCACTAACCCAACCTGGAAGCGTGGCAGCTTCGTAGCAAAATACTTGCAGCTCTATCAAACTTGAGCATGGTCGGAGATAGTCAAGAACATCAAAGCAGTGGTTATCTGTCCTCGATAACTGAGACGCAGTCCATCTTAGCTCCAACTTATTAATGTGCTGCTTCTTGTTCAAAGCCGCCTCCTTCGCTTCATCTGCGCTGCCCACATTCTCTAACATGGCAATGCAGAAATCTCCTGTAAGGCTATTCAATTCTTTCAATTCTTGGATCTTGCATCCGTCTTCTGTGCCAACCAAGAATGCTGACAAGGTTTGAAGATTCACAAGAGCCCCTATTCCTTTAGGGACAGTGGATAGTTGACGGAGAACATCAACCTCTAGATGTAGAAGTTTAGTAAGCCTTTTCAGTTGCATTGGTAGCCCACGGAGTTTTGTACAATCCCTAAGTTTCAGCGTCTGAAGTTCATCAAGGGAACATATTATATCAGGCAGCCACTCAATGAGCGTCGCTGACAGATCCAAATAGCAGAGACATTTCATACATCCCACAGAACTCGGCAGCTTCTTTATATTGGTTCCGCTCAAATCCAGTGCTCTCAACTCTTTAAAAGTCTGAAACAAGTGATCCGGAATTTGTGAGACCTTGATGCCATAGTTCCGGAGGAAGAGAAGAGTTCTTAACTCGCTGTACTCTTGCAATGTCTGGAAAAGTGATGCATCAACGACGCTGCACACCACAGAAACATGCTGAATTTGAGTGGAGTTGGTATTCTTTTGACATCCAGGATACTCCCATTTGAAATAGAAGTTGGCTTTATCTGTTTGGCCATCTAAGAAGTTGGCTTTAATCTTGTTGATGTTCATATGGTATTTGTCCTTTCGAGTCACGAAGTTGGATCCGGAGCGTGAGAGGTATTCTTCATTTAACAGGTAATCGAAGCATACATGTCCCATGGGCTCATCCACTACATATCCCACTGCCATCCAAAGCTGAATGAGGGTGTCTCTCTCAACCTCGTGTTCTTCCGGTACAAGAAAGAAGATGCAGCAACAATCCTTCATTGCCTCTGGAATTCTTCTGTCTTTTGGCAAAACCTCCTTTGTTTCCACCATGACACTATCATTTAGCAGCTGGTCTGGATCCAGTTCACTTGTCCATTCCATGGAATCCTTTCACCAAAAATTAAAAAAAAAAATTGAATTAAATTAAATTAAATTTGATATGGAATCTAACAATTCCGAATTCTAACAGTAAGCCAATACCAGTTCATCTAGCAGCATAATGCCTGCACTCCCTGCAGCGCTCTCATTCTCTTCACTCTTACTAAACAATGAAACGGTTTCCTTGTTTTTCTGGCGAGGAGCTGGATCGCCAGCCTCCAACTCTTGATCCTCCAATCTACTTGAATCGTTGTCGCTGTCCTCATCCATCCAGTCTATGTCACCGGACTCATCCATTGACAAGTTCCAACAGTAGCTAAAACAACCAAGGAGATGGAAGTAGGATAGGGTGGCAGGGTCATTCCAGTGGAGCGATTCCCACCATCCTTTAGGCATATTATTAGCTAACAATATGGGAAGAGGACCACTGGCTGACAGACTTGGGACTGAAATTGGACAGTTCTCCAACTCTGGCTGGTTTTTGGAAACTGTCGCACTAATTGATACTTGTTGTAGGGAGTTGCAGACAATGGTCTGCCTACTGATGCTCCTCAGTTGTGGTAAATCATCCAACACCAGTTTCTCCAACTTTGGCAAATGGATTTGGTCGTCTCCTGCTTCATTCTCCGCTGCAAATATTTCTTCCATTTCTTCACAATACTGAATACGAATTTCTCTCAAAGAGGACAGGTTGCGACTTACCCTCCCTATCTTCTTCATCTTTTGGAAATCCCATACCTTCAAAGATTCAAGATGAGGAAAGAAGACCTTGCAATTGCCCCATATGCTCCTCAGTTCTGGCATACCCGTCAACTCCAAAGAACGCAACCTCGGCAGTTTAACTGTTCCCCCCCCTTTCCGTTGCAAATATTTCTTCCATTTGTTCACAATCTTCTATGCTAATCTGCTCCAAATTGGGTAGGTCAAGGTTCAACATCCACAACTTCTTCAACTTTGGGCAACGGTGAATTCCCAACACATTGAGACCTGAAAAGGAAATGTATGGATACACCACCTCCTCTCTAATTAGGCCACCGAACTCATCTAGATCTTCAAGCGTTAATTGTTGGATGCGTATAAGGGGTTTTGTCCACCACTCTGGAATTATGCACTCACAATCATGGGCGTTGCAGAAGAGTTCTAAATCAGTAGTTACATCACCCAGCGAAGGCAAATCTCCTAGCAAGCTCCCCCCACCAAAGCTACACTGCCTTAACTCAAGTCTACCAACATTCTGTGGAAGCAAAAAACACTCTTCTCCTCTTGACACACCATTCCAGCATATTGCCTTAATTAATTCTGTATGAAATTCTTCCTCATAAAGTACATTACAATTGGTCCTATAATGTGAATGCCCAACAGAAACATGATAAGTTTCTAATTGATTAAACCAACGGAAACCAACACATCGACTGAACTCACTAACATCTTTAAAATGAACCAAATCTAGATTCTTCATATGCTTCAACCCCATCAATTCCTCTGGTGGAACAATTATGTCATCGCCAAAAAAACTCTCAAGGTTCAGGAGTTTTATAATTACCCCTCTGTGTAGGCTTTTTATTTTAGTCCCTTGAAGATTTAGGTGCTCAAGGCCTGTGAGCTCTTCCATACCCTTTGGCAATTTCCTCATGGAGTCACACCCTCCTAAGTTCAACTCTCTTAACTTTCTAAGTTTTGCCAATGAAGGGATGAAGCGCAAACTTCCGCAGGAACGAAGCATCAAACTGGTAAGATTGCACATATCAGAAACAGAAGCAGGCAATTTCTCCACTTTTGTAAATGACAAAATAAGGTCCTCAAGGCTTGCTAGTTCTTCCATACCCTCTGGCAATTTCCTCATGGATTCGCACCATTTTAAGTCCAACTCTCTTAACTTTGTAAGTTTTGCCAATGAAGGAATGAAGCGCAACCATGTGCAGCCACGAAGCATCAAACTAGTGAGATTGCACAGATCAGAAACAGAAGCAGGCAATACCTCCACTTCTATATATGACAAACCAAGGACTTTGAGGCTGATCATTTTCACAAAGAAAGAATCTGATATATTCTGCAGGACATTATCTCGATACAACAACACTGAAATATTTGGACAATCAGGCATCAAACCTTCAGTATTATCCATCATATTATGAAAGAAAGACACCCACTTCAAATCCTTGTAAATCCGTTCTTCCTTTCCAAATATCTCCTTCAAATTTTTTGTCTCTATTACCATGGCAGTGGATCCCATTATTCTAATTGCCATATCTCTCACTAAATCATGCATCTTTACACATCTCTTAACCTTGTTCGAAAAGCCTTTTACACGTTCCAACAATGATGCATTCTCCAGAACATTCAATACAGCGTGCCCCTCGTCTATGCTTTCCTGTCTATTGGTTCCATCTAACAACCCCACTGCAATGAACTGCCTGATCAATTTCTTCCTCTCTATATTGTAATCTTCAGGATATAAAGCACAGTACAAGAAACACTTCCGATGCTTTTCCTTTTTTAAACGATCGTAGCTATACTTCAATATTCCGAATACCTTGTTTTCCATATCATGTGAACTGCTACAAGGATTTTGCAGTTCTCTCAGTGCATCCCTCCACACAGCTACATCAGTTTCTCCCCTCATGGATCGAGCCATCGTGACAATTCCGAGTGGTAACCCATCACATTCTTCAGCTACTGAAGCGGCGGTGACCTTCACTTCATCAGGAAGTGTTTCAAAATTCCCAAGTTGCTTCTTGAACAAACCCCAGGATTCGTCAGTTGAAAGAGGTTTCATGTGAACTAGACAACACTTCATTTTGCGACATACACCTCTGTCCCGAGTGGTGATGAGCAACTTGCATCCATCGCCTTCCACCAAGACTCCAACCTCTTCCATTGTGATATCCTCCCATACATCATCAAGGATTAGCAGAGATTTCTCTCTCTTTGCTAGTGCCATCCTCAACTCGGCTGCTCTCTTCGGCTCATCTTCATATTCGAGAGAATGTCCAACTACTTTAGCAATGTCACTCTGCAACTTATGGACACTGGTCTCTCGAGATACAGTGACATAATAAACATGTTCAAAAAGACGTTTCTGTTTCAAAATCTCATTGTTGATGTGCATTGCCAAGGTTGTTTTGCCCACTCCACCGGTACCAAAGATAGCGACCCTCCATTCACCTCTTTTAAAACAACTCCAAACTTCATCTTGAACCCTTGAGGGAGTGGAACCTTCCAATTTCACTGTCACGAATTCAAGGCCTTCAGGTTTGAAATCATCAAGCAAAAGACCTCGGGGAAAGTCACTCTGTTTTAAAAGTTGTTCAACGAGTTCCTTCATCCCATCAAGCTTATCCGAAAACTGCCATCGACGAGGGAAATCTAAGGTGCGGACTTGTGCAACTTCTGTTTCAATACTCTGAACTTGTCCTTCAAAACGGATCACTTGTTCGATCCATAAAGTGACTTCACTCTTTCTTTTCTTTCTGCCTTGAAGCTCTTCATTTCGTACTTCATTTTGAAGATCATCTGCCTTACTCTTTAGTCTCTGCAGCATCCCTTTTAGGCATTCTAGCTTCTCATGTAAGCTGCCATTGTTAGTTGAAGAGGAAGGTACCATAGCCATCTAACGAAAATAGGGTGTGTTAATATACAGCAGGATATATAATAGCAACACTTTTGGCCCAAATATACAATTCAAGTAAGAACAGTCTATCCTCACAAATATACATTCAGAAATATGATGGTAGAATTGGTAGCTAGCTACTTGGACGATATATGAATGTAATCACAGAGAACATCTACCTTATACCTCTGTTTCGAGTTAATGTTTTGATAAAAATGCAGCCTCTATCATATATTATAGTTTATGCCCTTTGCAATAAAGTCATGTTTGGGTAATTAGACAAGAGGAAACTGGTAGATCTGATAGGATGTGAGATCGATCCTAATTAAAACTGAATGTTGGAGAATGGATTGATTCCACATATTCATTTTTATACACGAACACGATTTAGGTATACCGAAAAATAGTACTAAAATATGCTCGGATATCAAGATAAATATATTGTGCCATACCAAATACGGAGTACTTCATTCAAACAAACAAATTAACAATTTGTTTGGATAGTTAGAAAACCAAAAATTTGACTCTTAGCAGGGCTTCTAGAAATACTCCATAAAAAAGACAAGCAACTTCATTACCAATTTCTATATCGAATATCAGTAGGCCTACACTAATTTATTGTCTTCTTGTGTTTCTGTATTTATATTGTAGACTGGAGGGTTGCAATTCGGTTGTTCTGGTCGAGTTTGGGTATACTCATTCTGATTCGGTTATATGTCGGGTATACTATATGGTCGGGTTTGGATTGGGTCGGATCAGTTTTCGTGTCGGGTAAGTTCGGGTCAAATGGATTTCATGTTCGAATTGGGTCAAGTCGGGTCACGTTAAGTTTTATTATAAAATGATAATTATTTTTTGTTTATCTTAAATATTGACTATTAAACTTCATTTCTTTAGTGTATTACGTCTCATTATATGTAATTCACGTTATTTGAGTATTTTAAAAAAAAAGTAATTATAAGGAAGAGTCGTGTCTTGTTCGAGTCGGGTCAAGGACGGGTCGGGTATGAGTTGGGTCAGCTTTGTCTATATTCGTGTCCATTCGGATATTGGGTCAAAATTTATCAGGTTTAGGTTGTGCATGACACTAGATTTTCGAATTTCAGTTTGATCTAATTTGGGTGGATCGGGTCGGGTCAGATTTTATTAGCTCTATTGTAGACGTACTATAGAGTACGTAGAACCACTTTTACTACCATTGCTTTCATTATTTGAACGTTTGCTAAGCATATCACGATTATGGCTTAAAAAGGACGACGAAATAAGTTCCAAAGTTTGAATGAAATATAATATACTATCTTATCAAGAATATAAGACTTTTTTAAAGATTACATAATTTTTAAAGGTGAAAGATGTATATCATTTCAAGAAAAAGAAAATGACTTCAGAGTTTAATCTGGCCAATATAAATAAAGAAAAATAAACTTTCGATTACTGGAAAATGTAGATATAATATCTTATACTACCTCCGTCCAAAAATACATGGACTTTACTATTCATGCACGCTTTTTTAAGGAGTTAAAAACTATATAAAATATTAACTTTTTTATTAAATTTTCTTAATAATTACAGACTTATTGATAATAAGTTTGTAATTATTAAAAAAATAATAAAAAAGTTAATATTTTATATAGTTTTTAGCTCCTAAAAAAACGTACTTAAATAGTAAAAGTTCATGCATTTTTGGACGGAGGGAGTATTAATTACAAATTAGTATAACAAAATGTAATAGATCAGTACTAAAAAATGTACCATTAAGATTTTTTATAAAAGGATGTGTAATTATTAATTAATAGGTCCTGAAAAGGTTTTGATGATCAAATAGGTAATTTTTAGGTCTACACAACAGTTCACAGTTCACACTCCTGATTCAAATTTAACATCCCGTTTCTATTAATTACTCCTAAATATTCCAGATAAAATTTCGATTATATATTTATATGTGAAATATAAAATTATTGGCAAGAAATGATTAGGTGATTGTGCATGTAGTTTGTAGATCTTAAAATATATCTGGGGTATAAAAGAATTTAAAATGTGTTAGAATATCAGTAAGAACTAAGAAGAGAAGAAAGAGGAGGTAGAGAGAAGAGAGAAATTAGATAGATATTTGTACTATTAGGGTTCTAAAGAACCACATATATATACAGGAGATTACAAGGGAAGGGTAAAACAGATATCCGTTATATATATATTATAACACTCCTTCTTGGATATACACCTCTAGCATTACAAACTGACTCGTTAAAAACCTCGTCTAGAAAAACCTAATGTGACAAAAACTAGAGCTAAGGGAAAAAGAGTACAAATGTCGTTTAATACGCTTTGGTGATACTGCCTCTTTAAAAACTTTGTCAAGAAAACCCAGTGTGACAAAACCCGGTCGAAAGGGGAAAAAGTGCAGTGCATATATTCTCTCCCTGAGCTCAATTCTCCTTGCAACTTTCTCATTCTGATAAGCTCTTCGAACTTTTTGATAATGTCGACTTCATGAGCTGCATGCAGCCTGCATGGTCTAGCCTAAACATTTGTCTTTCATGTGAAATGTCTTCATGTCACTTGACTTTGATGTAATTGCATGACTTTCTTGTCTTTAGTGATGAGTTGATTTCAATACACAAAAATATAAGGTACTTCAAGACCCCGTGTGCTTTTCATCATTTGATACGGGGGGTTTGATATATAGATGGTGTATAAGTTGCCTCGTTAAAAACTTTTCCTTGAAAAAACCCTATGGGATAAAAACCACAATAAAGGAAAAGAGTACAACTTGTGCATGGTACTTCATGACTCAATACACTATATCACCATTTTCACAAATACATGATCATTCAAGCACCATAAGCACCTTTGAGCATAATCACTTACATATTACAAGACTTTTCATATTGATGCTCCGAGCACTTCAAATTAATCAATCATCATCATCTATGTTCGTCAATTACACATGGAGTCAGTTCATCGACAACCAAAGATTATATCTACTACTGGTGAATATATTTTCATATAACCTTTAATAGGCTTTTGAGCAATCAACTTAGCTTTATATTTTCTTTTGTATGAACACTCGCTTAAAACCAATTGATATTACACTTTCAGTGTTGGAACTATGGGTTCCGCCAATACTATCATGCTTTAAGAATCCATATTTGCATGGATTGCTTCTTTCTAGCTCTTTATCATCATTTCAATGTCGGCATCCATTATCTATTTGATGATCATCGTATTCTCATGAGCTCTTTACTTTTCCGTGAAATCATAAACTAAGAGCATAGTGATCTTCAACACTTCCGGTGTATTTGAGAACCACTTAATATTAATTGATTTGGAGTTACTTATAGAACTTCCAATTGAGCTAGTATAGTTAATTTATGTGACTTTGTCACTTTCTTGGTCTTTTGTAAATGCATTCAATAGCATTTGTTAAACATTATAATCATTTCATCTATTGATCTTTTGGTTCACTTGTATTTATCCGTGGATCTAAAATAATAGAGAAGTTGCATCCATACAATCTCTTTCTTAATATAGTCTCATTTCTTCTCCCCCTAAATACCGAGCTTTTAATTACATTTATGAAGCTCGCGGTATTCGATGTCATTAGGGACTCAAACCCAATGCATGTGTCGTCCAACTTCTTTGTGGTCTTATTTTATTTAATTGTGGAGGAGGCCTCAAAACATATACTCTCTTCTGGAGATAATTTGGGAGAAGTTATTATGTCAAATTCGAAATGCAAAATTACATGGACCCATTTGACTAACGACTCTTCTAGGTCGTTGTGAGCTACTTTACGCTCAACAATGTAATTGATAACATTCTCTACCTTTTCATATGACCAATGTGTTAAGGCATCTATACCGGAATAACACTAGTCCATATGGCAATGCTTTATGTTCATAGTTGTCTCATTGAACTCGATCAAGAGACATAAGAGACTTTACATTTACTATTTATTTTAGACAGTCTTGTTATTATTTTGCCAAAAGAACAAGACGTACATGTATGGTCACCCTTATTGAGGATCTTCTAGTCCTTTTGGTGGGTATTCATGTGAATCTCAATGATCTTGCAAATCATCGTTTTACTCAAGTGGCCAAATGCCACAAAGAAAATGTTTTATCAACTAACTTCTGGTTAGTGACATCATAACTTTCAATTGGTTAAATAAGTGTCAAAATGATATGACATATATATATATATATATATATATATATATATATATATATATATATATATATATATATATATATATATTCAAAATTATAACAATTGAGCTTTGTACATGGTGATCCATTTATTTAATTAGATGTCATTAACTAGGTATTTTCAGAACTTACGTTGGTGTCATACTACAGACATGAGATTAATAACCAATTATGTGTATTTATTAGATACACTTCATCCTTATTCATAACTCACACAACAATGAGCTAGTGATAAACCACAACAATGACTTTGGTTGTGCGCTCAACTATAACCTCTTTGACATCCTCTTCCAGAGGGTTGTGAGAAAGTGGTCTTGTTCACTAGATTGTGTTTTGTGGTTACTCATATTGGTTTTATTGTGACAATGAAAAAAAAATAAGGCAATTTGTCGTGCCAAAGCACACACATATTTTTATCAATGAAATCCTATGTAGCAAAAACACATTTAAATAAGGCAATGTGTCGTGCCAAGCATTGAATGCGAATATGACATAACAAGATACGATTGGACAAATGGAGTCACGCGGCTAAGCCCTACAAACATTCCTTCAATTTATAATCATCAGCAACATATTACAATCATAAACCACAACATTCATTTCTGGAATTTGATTTTCTAAAGCAATCCGATGTATGTTTTCATATTGAATGGTATAAATCTTGTTTGCAATCATCCAATCTTTGACATAATCTTTGAGATATAACCCAATAAAATACTTCAATATACACTGTTCAACACCAACTACTGCATCTAAGGAAGTGACTGATTGAGGCAAATACCACTACTAAAACAACAAATCTAAAACTACAACATCTTCCAATTTGGAAGCCTCGTGTGATATTCTTTTCCTCATATAACAAAGAGCTATGTAACATAATCGATCCGAATTTGATCTGACTGACCGATTGATAGGTATATGTGAAATGGATTTATACTGATTTTAGTTACGAAAATAATAAAATAAGAATAATAATAAGAACAGAAGATTTAATAGGCCATGCAAGATAACCGTGTGATTGGATGAGTAGTGAGGGAGTCAAATAAATCGGTCTAATAATAAACAAAACCGGGCAAAGGGGCGACCGAGTCGGGCTTTGTAAAAAAAAGGATGAGGTGGCAACGGTCAATGTCAATGAACCCGTGTGACCGTGTTCGGCAGTTTCGTCAAAATCTTCCCGCCCTTTCCGGTCTTACCTCTTCTAGTTATTCAAACCCCACCCCCTGCCCCTAATCAACCTTCATACCATTTCCCTTTTTTTCACCTTTTAACAACCCTTTGAATACAATTCATGATGTAAAACTCACCGAAAAAGCATACTCCGGAGTATTTTGCAACACAATTAGAAACTATAGTTTTACATAATGACTCGGTTGAGATTCATTCATAAATTTTGAGGTAGCTCATTTTCTTATAAAGATAGATGGATTATGTTTCTTTTTTTAAAAAATAACGTTAAATATTACCCTTGATAAAAATAACTAAGTACATTTAACAAAACAAAAACAACAACATTCAAGTGAATGAGGTAAAGTTTTTAATACGTAGTATTTATTATAATAAGACATTTATTCTGCTTTGAATTTTTTTTCCACTTTATTAGTAAAAATTAAGATTATTATTATCATATAGATATTAATGATACTCCGACACTCCGTATATACTTTGATTTAAAATTGATAAATTTTTAGCAAATTATAACACGGGTTTTAAAAAAATATTTAAATTTTATAAAAGCAACATCATTTTACTATTTTTTTCATAACTTTACTATTTTTTAATACTCACTATATATTTTAATGGAACAAACACAAATCAATACAAATTATTGCTCTCTCCAGTTGTAGTGTTTTGATTAGTATCATCAAATATACTAGATAGGATCCCCTGCAACCCTTTGGTACTCCCCTCGGTGCAACACAAAATTATATCGGATATAAATAAACATTGAAAAAAAATAAAAAATATATATTTTTAGATTCTATACCCTTATATTAATATATTTATAAAATTTTATTATGAAAAATCATGTTTTAAAAAATAATAAAAATTAGTTTCTAAAAGAATCGATATTTTAATTGTCTATATTTTTAAAACATGAGTTTTTGTAATAAAATTTTATAAACATAACAATATAAAGGTATAGAATCTATAAATATTTTTTTAATTTTTTTTAATATTTATTTATACCCGAAATAATTTTGTGTTGCATCATAGGGAGCACCGAGGGGAGTAGAAGATCCGAACCGCAAATATACAATGGGATCACCGGCTTCCGGTGTTGGTAAGCTTTTTTGATATGGAAAAAGTTTATCAACATTAAAAATTGAATTAATAACGATCGTACAATTGACCTTTAATTTATCGAAAAGATTGTTTAAAATACTACTCCGAGTAGTATATACATTGTTATGATTCCGATTGCATCCATCATCCATATTACTATCAAGTAGTGTCAACTTGCACTTATATTATAACTGGACAGTTTGAATCACAAACTGCCATTATTGTTTGTTGAAATAATTTCCAACCACCAAGACTGGATCTATATCAAGAAAACTTTAATAAATAATAACAATATAAATATTTGTTTTCAATTTTTTTTTCTAACAATATTGTATTTGTTTGAAGCAAACTTTCAACTAAAACCAAATCAGCGAATTGTAAAAAGCCCTGGCTATTTCTTATTCAAAATTTAAACCTGAAAACGGTCAAAAATCAAGACCCAACCATTTTTAATTATTCTTTTTTTTTCGGCTAAAATACGACTACGTATCTGAACCGGTCTCCAGCTAAGCTTTGAATTTTTCCCAATATAAGTTATAAACCCTCCTACTCACCGTAGATCAGAAATTACCAAATTCTCATATTCCATTTTTGCATTTTAATCGAAATTTCTCCAAACAAAAAATCACTTCCATAGAGATCAAAATCGGAAATTGAACGCATTTACTTACTTGTTAAAGGATCGATGATTTCGACTCTGAAGAGGCTGAAAGGCAACCGGAAATTCGGCAACAAGCGGATGAAGCCGCTGGCGCCGGCGCCGGAGAAAGAGCCGGTGAGGATTCCGGAGGACTTTATCTGCCCGATTTCTCTCGACCTAATGAGAGATCCCGTGATCGTATCCTCCGGCGTGACTTACGACCGATCCAGCATCGACAATTGGCTCCAATCGGGGAATTACACGTGTCCGGCCACTGGACTCGTCCTCCTCAGCTTCGACCTCATCCCTAACCACTCCCTCCGCAAGTTGATCCAGGACTGGTGCGTGGCTTCCGGCGTCGATAGAATCCCGACGCCGCGGGCCCCACTCCAGCCGAACGACGTCGTTTTGCTTCTTTCTAATTTCACTTCGGCAGCCGAGATCGGAAACCAGGAGGTATGCCTCCGGCTGCTGAGAAGGATGAGAGAGATCGGCGCCGAGAGCCAAGGGAACTTCCGCTGCATCGTCGATCACGGTGCCGGCGGCGCGCTGGTGTCTGCGTTCGCGGCGTTCTCGGGCCGAGACGGCGAGAACGACGTCGTTTTGTTCCTGGAGGAGGCGCTCTCAGCGTTGAGCTGGACGCTGCCGTGGGATTCGGAGGCGTGCAAGCTCCTCGTGAACGCAATCTCTTCGCCTTCTTCCGCCTCTCCGCGTAACTGCATTGCCTGGTTCTTAGCACGCGGAGACGACAACAGCAAGAAAAACGTAATTCTGACGTTGAGAGAAACGATCCTCTCGTGTTCAGACGAAGAGGACAAACAATTGCTCACGAGTCTAATGTCGGTCGAACGATTCGCGGACGCTATTACTAATTTCATCACAAATCCGGCGATCACCGGATCTCCGGCGAAGAGAGCGTGTCTGGAACTACTACTACGGATCGTCTCGGGCGAGGAAACAGGGCCGCAGATGCTGAACGGTAGAGGACTCGTACACATCACCCTCGACGTACTGATCGGAGAGCCGAGCAGCAGGGAGGTGAGCGAGGCAGCGCTGGGAGTACTGGATGCGATTTTACAGCGGGAGGAAGGGGGAGAGGAGGCATACGGAGTGAGAGCACTGGCGGTGCCGGTGCTTGTGAAGAAGATGCTGAGGGTGTCGGAGGCGGCGACGGAGCTGTCAGTGTCGGCGCTGTGGAGGCTGTGCAGGGGGGACGGGGGGGAGGCGGTGATGCTGGAGGCGCTGGAGGTGGGAGCGTTCCAGAAGATTCTGGTGCTCCTGCAGATCGGGTGCGGGGAGGAGACGAAGGAGAAAGCGAGCGAGGTTTTGAAGATGCTGAATGGGTGTAGAGGCCGCGGGGTTGAGTGTATCGAGTCGGTAGATTTCAAGCATCTCAAAAGGTCGTTCGATTAGGTTACATAGATTGATTCATTTTTGCTTGTACATGTATACATACATATTTTTAAATCCAAGGTAGATGAACAAACACACTGTTTTTGATCCGATGAAAGAAAATCAACACCAACTTTAACGAACAGTTGAAATTGGCTCAATAAGAACAAGAACTGATTAGAAACATAGTTTAAACCAATTAGTTATAAGACTTCTACATATGGTATGATCAATTTTCGAGGGCTGCTGTCCGAAAACCTACTTTCATCGACCACCTACAGATTACCTTAGAAGACATAGGAAATGAATGTCGAAGCTGATACACACGGGCAATGACAGATGATACGAAGTTGATACTAGTTTGGCAGGCGGTGTCTTATGACTCCTCTTTCTTCATCCAACTCGAAGTTGGCTCTTGAAAACTTATCGCTCAAGAAGAAGGGTTTAAGATCAGATATCTCGTAATCTCGAGCCTGTATCAGTCACCAAACATAATGAGTAAATAATATCAAGGTCATATCAGTGCATGAAATAGGGCAGGGAGTAGATGAATATTGACCTTGTTCTGCAACTCCTCCACTTTCACGTTGATATGAGTAAGCCCAGATGAAGATCCAGAGACGATCTCTTCAAAATGCAGCGCATCCTTAACAAGCACAAGAAGAAGCTGGAGGAGCAGGTCGTTGTAGTCTCTCTTGAACGTCATGTACTTCTTAAAGCTCTGCAATCATCGCATTGTTTCCAAATACCGTCAAGCCAAAATTCTCGACAATAAAGGAATGGCAAATTGCTGCAATAAGTAAAAGCAAAAAAACACTCACCTTCTGTAAAGCCTTCTGCACACCAAATTTTTGTGTTGAAATGAAAGAGTCGAGCAAGACTCTGATTGCCATGTCAACATCTTCTTGTGTGACATGCTGTCTAAGGTGCATTCTTGCATGTGCTTCAGACATCCTGATCATCGATTCTATGTGCCTCACTGCTATTGGTACACCTTGACCGTGCTGAAAAAACACACATTATAAAAAACTTAGGAGCATTTCAAGCTAGAGGCTAGTTTTTTCGCTGATTGGTTATAGGATCTTACAGAGGATTCTCTTCGCAGTTCAGCATAGACATGAGTAAGTTTGTCCAGGTCAGCATCATGTAGCTTGGGAAATACATTCAGCTTTGCATAAGTGATGTACTTCTTTAGTGTATCCTGAGGAATGATCTGAAAATTGGGAGAAGTGAGTTTAATACTGAGAATAACTGAAAAAAGGGATGGAAGAAATAGCAGATTCGATTCTGGGTACAAACATCGGGATCCATTTCACTTGGGGTCATATCAGCATCATCTTGGTTGTTATTTGCAGCTCTATCATCCAAGTTGGCACCCTTTGCTTGTGATTTGAAATGACTGTCAACTACGAACCTCGCTAGCATCTCATCCGTTACAGGGTCAACAATATCCTTTATGCAAACAAAAACATTATTCAATATGAGCTGGGCAAAAAAACAAAAGGAATACAAGTGCACATGATTGAAGCACGTCTGGTACACTAACCTTGACAACACAAAGGATGTCAAATCGAGAGATGATTGGATCAGTTAACTCCACATTCTGAGTGAAAATCTTTGAAGAGTCGTATCTGGAGGGTAAACATGCTGATCAGTTACAAATTAATTAACCTGGCAAGAAATGAAATATAACCTAGAGCATCTAATTTGATGACATACGTCTAATATCTTGCTAGATATATGCAGGCTGGTGTAAACTACTGCTACCAAAGACCTCATCTAAGGTATCTCTTGAACTAGCTTCCACACTCATTTCTTATTAAAGTTTTAGAAATGTGGAATAAATAAACTTCATCTGATCAACTAAAAGAGTTGTTTTAGCCTTGAGCACAAATTTTGAGATATGTATCAATTTACTTGCATTGTGTAATGGTTACATAGATCTCATCACATTATAAGCCAATAAGTGAACAATTTGAGCAAAAAGTAGTGAACAAAAACAAGTTTCAATAAAAATCTCGTTACTCAAATACTGATTATTTGCCTACCAAACCGAAAACGACACTAAAAGTTGATCAAATTAACAAGTTAAAAAGACACTTAGCTGATCCGAGGGAACATCAAAAAGCTTGATCAATTATTATACATGGAAAAGATGGGGCAGGGATTTATATGGATGAAAGTGGCACATGTAAAGGGTTATGGGGTCATTAAGAAGAAAATCAAAACTTGAATTTGATTGCCTATTAAAACATTCAATGTCTATCCAATTTTACACTTAAATGCAAAACTTTTTACCTTCCTCCAATTGGATTAGCAGCAGCAATAACAGAGCATCTAGCCTGCAGAGAAGTGACAATTCCAGCTTTTGATATGCTTATACTCTGTTGCTCCATTGCTTCATGGATACTTACCCTGAGGAAATCAAGAATTGGGATCAGGCAAGTAAACCAACTAGTGCCAATAACTAGCCATCCAATTGATACTTTGGCTGTCAAATAAAATTTCCTCTTGCCTGTCCTGGTCATTCATCTTATCGAACTCATCGATGAGGCATATTCCTTTGTCAGCCAGAACAAGAGCCCCTCCTTCAAGAGTCCATTCTCGTGTGACTGGATCTTTGTGAACTGCTGCTGTAAGCCCAACAGCTGAAGCTCCTTTACCAGTAGTGTAAACAGCCCTCTGGCCTGTTTTCTCAACATACCTGTTAAAAATGTTAAAACAACTTAGAAATCATGTTACATCGAGGGAACGTCGGTAAATTATAGACCAGTTGGATAGTCTTACTTCAGAAATTGTGACTTGGCAGTGCCAGGATCACCTAGAAGGAGAACATTTATATCTCCTCGCAATCTGTGTTTTCCGTCAACATTTTTCTCCTGGCCCCCAAACATGGCAAGAGCTATTCCAGTTTTTATATCCTCATGACCATAGATTGATGGAGCAATTGACTTGACAATCTATAAAGCAAGAAAGACTAGTTAGAATTCAATAAATAAATAAGGAAAAAGGTAAGAATAAATCTGAAGACATACCCTTTCTCCAATTCGGGGGTCTTTGGATAGTTTCTCAATTTCTTCCTTGTCTTCCTGAGTAAGTTTGTAAGCAGAAAAGAGATCTTGCTTTTTGGTGACATGGTTTGCTTCAACAACAGTGGCAAAGACTGGAAATCCGTTCTTTGTATTTAGTGAGAGGTCAAAATTGTTTGTATATATTCCTGTAACCTCCTGTGATACATCCAACAGAACACTAAATGAAAAACTAGAACTTGTATCTAATCAAAGTTACCAAGAAGTAAAGAAAGTTGGTAAAAGATAAAACAGTGAAGCTCAAAGTCTTACAATTTCTTCCCCAGGGCGAGCACAATCAATCAGATCATTCAGCAAAATCACCTCCTTATACCTTGGGAGCCTGCCAGCAGGAACAATTCCTGGACTCTCTTGAAGAGTAAGCTTCTGATAATTCCTGTATATAGTCTGTAAATAACATTGTAAGATATTGTTATCTACTTTTGAGTTGAAGAAAAAAAAAAGGTGTCTCCAGTTATAAACAAAAACCATTATAAAAAAAGTCTCACCTGTTCAATATTTACAGTGAAGGGTCCTTTTGACTGACATCCAGGGCAGGAACCAATTTTGACCTCAGAATAAGAATTCTGAAAGAAAGGCCCCAGTACCAACTGACATTTGTTGCAATCATACTTAACCTGCTGCAGCTGAGGGAATACACCGGATCGACGAGTCACCACCCCTCCAATACGAATCATAGTATTCAAGTGGATTTGCCTGCCAAGCACCAATTTAGTCAACAAAATGCACAGAATCCATAAGCTTGCACAGAAAATCACTTCTGGTAGTACCTTATGTTTCGAATTTGATCATAAACTGGCAAGTTTGAGATGCGAATGTAAATGGTTTCATGAATCTTTTTGTAATTTGGATGCAAATTAAAGACAACTCTTCTAGCAACCTCCTCCATAACCTCGAGGACAGACTGAGGAGCATCAGCCAGCCAGATGGCAATATTGGGATGAACATAGATAAACTGCTTGTAATCAATCTCCAAACTACATTTATTAGCTGCATACAAAGTATCAATGAAATACAGGTAAGCAACTAACATACAAGGATTCAACCATCACACTTTAGGTCATGAACAATTGGTAAAGAAGCACAGGTAATGTACTTTTGTTTATAAATATCATGATTATAGAAATTAGGAGTGAAGCGAGATACCTGAGACCATCTCATTAATCAAACGAACATATTCATAATCTCCATGCTCGTTCTTTGGGTTCACGTAAGTATGCAAAAAATCTTTGAACTTTTTTGCAATGAAGCGACGCACTTCATCCCTTGTAACCCACTCTCTAAGTGTTCCCTGAACGCGATACATCTCAAACTCGGCTTCGTCGTCATTTTCATCCTGAATAAACAACCAATTATTAACACATTTCCACACAATCTCATCCAATTGCTTTACATAGACAAAAATCAGTGGCACAATTGTTAGCTGAAAGCTTGTACTCAGAGAGAGTACCTCGTATGGATCATCATCAGTCTGATCAGTCATTGGCACGTCATCCCTGGAGTATCCATGCTGTGATCTACCAGGCGAGCTTTGTTCTGCATCTGTGTCGTCATTGGTCCTTCCAGCGCCGGATGGTTGTGCATTACCTCTAGCCCTCTTTGGAGGTCTTCTGCTTTCATCATCTGTATCTAAAATGTACCAGAACAAAGTGTCTTAATGCCAGCTACAATGTTTCCCTTCAAGATTCAATCATGCTACATTATTCTGATTTGCAGTTATCTGAACTTAAAGATTCTACTAGATTAAAGACTGGCTGCTAAACACTTAAACCACTACAGTAAAATTGATGGGAAGTATCTTTATATACCACTGAAAAACATCTAATTCAGCAGTAAAAGTTTTTGATTTCAGTCTGAAAACAAATTCATGAAAACTATAATCAATAAATAAAAAGAATGATATAAATTTGGCATATCATCATTAATACAGGAGATAAACTTCAAGATTCGGATATATAGACACAATTTCGAAAGGATAGGCAGTAGACAACTCAGCATTGATATTGAGACAAAAAAAAAATAAGTTCAGCTCCTTGCATAGATACTCTGAAAAACTTAACAAAAACATAGAAGTAAATGGAATCTGAAATTATTGAGATTGAAGACATAAAGTGTTTAAAGATCAGGACAAAGATGATACCATTGTCATGAAGGAGATCAGGGATCCTCCGACCAGATGCACGAACCTCGCGTGTCTCAAGCTCTATCTCAGCAGCCCTTCTATCCTGCATAATCTGATCCAAGTCTCTCTCATCCTCATACGAGTCATTCAATCCCACAGATTCATAGTTGTCTTGCTCTTCCATCCTCCGATAATCCCTATTCAGTTATAACCACAAGTCAGAGACCATAATTACCAACTTTTTGTCATCAATGCAAAAGAAGCCCTAAAAATTATAACCTAATTCATGCAAATTTACATCACTGTTCTTGCTAAGCATACTCCCAGCTTAGTATGGCTTCAGTGAAATCCGAAAGCGGAAACACATGATATCATGAATTAATACCGAATTTGATTAAACAGTGCCACAGAATTCCTACTTTTCAATTTGGTTCAATACAGTCATAGCTTCCGCTAAAGTCCCCTGGAATAGAATTTTCACAGATCTATTTTAGCAAATCAAAACGAAAACCAACATTTTTTTTCTGAATTGAATATCATAGAGCCTTCGCACTGAAATGAAGTTCAGATTTATCCACTACTTTATCGATACCGAGACTTAAGAACCTGAAATCTAGCATAAAACTTAAGGGACTTTCATTTCAATTTGACAAGGATGTAGATGAGAAACAGACTCTAGATAATTATCCTGGAAGAGATCCTCTCCTTCTTCTTCCTCCGCATCAACCGGGTCGTCAGGCTCGTCCCTGATAATCTCGGGGTCAACAGCGGCCTCATCGTCGTCGTCAAAGTCAGAGTAGTTCTGGCTAGTGTCTGGAGGCAGTTGATCGGTGTTGAAGCCGGCGTCGGTCGGCGACAGAGGTGTGGACGGTTGGTTGCCGGCCGCGTTTCCAGGCTCCGATGATCCATCTCCCGCCATTTTCGATTTCTCCCACCCTCTCCTCTCTCTTACTCGTTCACTGTCTCTTCGTACTTGCAGTTTCCTCCCCTTTTCTGTGAGGCCCTTTACTAGGGTTTAGCCGATTGGCGGGAAATTTCGCGCCAAATCGATACGAGATGCGCTGACGTCACTTAAGTCTTCACGGGCTTAGGCCCATCATGAATTTGGCTAATAATGGGCCGTTTAGGATTAATTAATAAACAGAAAAAACAAATCCCGGCCCAAAATAAGCCCATCTAATGGAATCCTAAGAATAGTTTAAAATTTGATATGATACCTAGAAATTAATCTAAATACTTAATACTCCTATAAGCGGGGACGGAGCTAGAAATTTTTGACCAGGGAGTCATCATAACAGTAAACAATAAGATCATAAAAAAAGTGATAAAACACACAACGTGTTCGATAGTACAAACTAGTGTCGAACGATAATACAAAATAGTGTCAAACGATATTATAAACTACTACAAAGATATAAAACGAAAATAAGGATATAAAACGCAATAAATAAACATTGTATTTTTAACATGTAATAATATATAACTAGATATACAAATTTTAAACTTGCGTAAGTTCTTATCAAATTTTCAAAATAAGTAATATAATCTATGTTTTCGAAGCTCTCGAGATGAATTATAATATGTGAATGTCAATTTAAGTAAAATATAAAAGTATTATATTATATTAAAATAAAATTAAAGTGATTAATACACCTACAATTTTCGAACATTCATAACTTTTTACTCAGATGTCGGATTAGAGCGTATTATATAAAAACAAAGCTATCAAACTAGGAGAACACACCTAGATAATTTGTCGGATGAGAGAGGTTCACGTGACCCCCCCATGACCCATCTAGCTCCGCCTTTGCCTATAAGTTAATACAGTGATTGTGGTGATATAATCTATACTGGAGTTTGGATCTTCGTAGGGGTTATTACAAATTATCCAACACACCTTGGTCTTCATTTGGTTGAATGTGGGGCAGTTCGACTCATGGAAATTAGGTTGATAGGGAGAGAATTGGTAGGAAATGTCGATTCATCCGACGCGTGAATCTTGCTGGTTGAGTTACGTGTCCAGGGTTTATCACTAAAGTGGGGTTACCTCATTAAAAAAAAAAAGTTAACTGTTTGAATAAGTCCTACCTCACATAAAAATTACTTCTCGTAGGCTCGTACTGTTAGGACATAATTAAATGTACGTATTGGCACATGACTACATGAGAGTGATGATCTGCTAAGAACCAAGAACAACTGTATTAATTTATTCTATCACTGTTGAGGGGGAAAAGGTCGGTAGATTCAGTTGGGGCGCCAACTATCGACCGCCGACAAATCGAAAATGGCAGTTGTTTGAGAATTTTTATTTATTTGACTAAATTGACCTTCTATCTTCGTGTATACTCCCTCTAATAAGAAAAAATGACGTTTGACTTTTTAACACGTATTTTAAGGAGCTAAAAACTACATAAAATATCAACTTTTTTTAAATTATTTTTTTACAACTTAATATTTGTTGGTAATAAGTATTAGATTATAAAAAATAATAATAAAAAAGTTAATATATTATACAGTTTTTAGCTCCTTAAAATACGTGTTAAAAAGTCAAACGAGAACCTTTTTGGATCAGAGGTAGTAGTATAAAGAATTAATGCACTGCCCGATTGTTTTACTTGTCCCCTGCCTGATTTGCATCTTTTGTTATTTTTATTATATATTTTGACGGTTCGTTTCGTCGGCTTCTCGAATTGTCAGACATTTCTCAAATTCTTACCTTATAAAAAAAAATAATAATAACGAATGAATGAATGCACTTTAATTAAGGGACTTTCTAGTATATGATATATATATAAGATGTTAAATTGGAAAAGATCTCCTTAAAAAAAATCAATCATAGGAATCTAACTAGAAGTACTTTTCAAATTAGTAATCTTATCCTAGGTTCGAGACACAGGATAGAAAATTCGTATAATTAATTAGCTCGATAACTCATTTGCTGCCATTAGCTGCGTTCACCCTTAGCTTAGCTATATCGTGCCCTGATGCACGATATGAGCCCCAACGTCCACTTCATTGAATGGGTTTAAAATAAAATATATTATAAATTGTATAAATCAATTAAATTAAATTTATAAGGTAATTATAAACCTAACACACAAGTAAATGTTTAGTTGATACAATATACTAATATAGTATTTTGTTTTAAATTTCTATTACTTTAAACAAATAATAAATTAGCTTAAACAACCCCTTTTTAAGTGTTTATGTCATTATAAACACAATCAACCTACAAAAAGTGGTACATAAAAGGCTGCAGTCTAGTGATTTAATTTGAACTTAACAATAGATAAAAGTCACTTAATTCACATTTAATTATAGTTTATTTGTTTATAAATATTTTCTAAAATTATACATATGCAATTTATCTGAATTTATTTTACTAATAAATATTTTGATATTTTACCAATAGCAGCTGATGCAATTCTACATATCATCCGGGCCTATTTCCTCACAACAGCTAAGTTAGTTACTTCCATCCAGGTTCACATGATTGATGTGATCCGGTCACTAAAATTGCATTTAAATTTGTCTATTTTTTTTAATTAATTACACTATTATTATTAGGAGAGAGAAATGGTCGGTAGATTCAGATTCAGTTGGGATCCACCGATGAAACTTGAAAGGGCAATGGCGGTTAATTAGGATTTTAATATCGTTTGACCAAACGCACCGATTACTCTCTCTATATACATGGAGTTTAACTTGTGTGTAAGGGCTTACTCATTTTGCTGTCTATTGGCTGTCCAGCTATGCATTGCTTGCCACTCGTTCCGGGCTTTAGAACCGGTTTTACACGGACTTATTTGAGCTTTTTAAAGAATTTTAACAAAAAAATCGCGATTAAAAACAATTTTTTTTTTTTACAAAACTCTATATAATTTGTCATGTCAAACAAGAATTTAATCGTTTAATCTATCCACAACTAAAATTTCACCAAAAATTTCATCTAGATTTTAATCTTAAACTAGATTATAATCTTAAGTTAGATTAATCCCTAATGCGCCAAACATGTCCGAATATATATCTACTTTAAAATGTTTTTTTCTAACTTATACTATAGGTTAAATATTCGTATAATTTTTTTTTATCCCAAAATATTAATTATTTTAGCTATTTTTTAACCACGTCTTTAGAAAAAAAAGTTTATAAAATACTCCCTCCGGAGAGAGCTTCTAGTGTCCTGGGTGTGTCACGAGGCTACAGTGATAGTAAGAGGCATGGAGGAAACGAGGTTTGGTGGAACGAAGAAGTGCAAGGAAGCGTCGAGGCAAAGCAGATGGCTTATAAAATGTTAGCGAGCAGTGCTTGTGAGGAGGAGAGGGTTGATCGTTTGGTGGAGCTTCTCAATGAGGGCTATAGATCATCTGATTACTTTCCCAGGGTTTCTAGCAACGCCAGTTTATGTAGACGTGTATCTTTTGAGGAAGTAAAGAGGGTTGCCAGCATAATGAAGAGTAGGAGAGCAGTGGGTCCGGATGAGATTCCAGTTGAAGTGTGGAAGTGCATGGGGGTGAGGGCTTTTGAATGACGTACATAACTCTTTAACATTATTCTCAGAACAGCAAGGATGCCAGAAGAGTGGAGGCGTAGCAAGTTAGTCCTTGTATACAAGAACAAGGGTGACGTGCAACTATGCGGGAATTACAGAGGTATCAAACTCCTTAGCCACACGATGAAGATATGAGAGAGAGTTATTGGTTGCGAAGGGTTATTTGCGTGTCCGAAAACCAGTTTGGTTTATGTCAGGTCGATCGACTATAGAAGCGTTGCATTTGATGCGGAGACTGGTAGAGAAATACAGGGAAAGAAAAAAGAATTTGCACATGGTCTTTATTGATTTGGAGAAAGCGTACGATAAAGTTCCGAGAGAACTCATTTGGGAATGTTTGGGCGCCAAGGATGTTTCAGAGACATACATCAGAATCATCAGAGACATGTACGAAGGTGCCATGACTAGTGTTTACACTTCTGTAGGGGACACTGAGTACTTCCCGGTGAGGGTAGAGCTCCATCAGGGCTCGGCCCTTAGCCCTTTCCTCTTCACCCCGATTATGGACGTGGTTTCGGGACCTATTCAAGATGAGGTCTCGTGGTGTATGCTGTTTGCAGATGACATTGTGCTAGCAGATGAGACGAGAGATTGGGTAAGTAGTAAGTTAGAACATTGGAGAGAGACGTTGGAAGGTAAGGGCTTCAAGCTGAGCAGAACAAAGACGGAATATTTGGAGTACATGTTGGGAGGAGAGGGAGAAGCGGACCGGGATGTGATGCTTGGCGCGGATGTGGTTCCGAAAAAAGACAGTTTCAAATACTTAGGATTGGTGATGCAGAGTGACGGAGGTGTGGACAAAGACATCGGACATCAGATTCAAGTGGGGTGGCAGAAGTGGAGGGCTGCGTCAGGAGTCCTATGCGATAGGAAAGTGCCCCCAAAACTCAAAGGAAAATTCTACAGAGTGGTGGTCAGACCTGCAATCCTTTATGGGACTGAGTGTTGGGCGACAACAAAAGCGCAAGAACAGAGACTTATGGTGGCAGAGATGAGGATGCTCAGATGGATGAATGGCTATACCAGACTTGACAGGATCGGAAATGAGGTTATCCGCGAAAAGGTAGGGGTAAGCAGTATCCGAGATAAGCTACGAGAGGCCAGGCTGCGTTGGTTTGGTCATGTGCAGAAGAGAGATGTGAGTGCGCCAGTGCGTAGGTGTGATAACTTGGATATTGACAGAGTAAGACGGAGCAGAGGGAGACCAAAGAAAAATTGGAGAGAGGTGATCAAACAAGATTTTGCCTTTTTAAATCTTGACGAGAGCATGATTAGGGATAAGGCGCAGTGGAGGAGCATCATCCAAGTCAGAGAGGGTTGAGCTGGGCCCAGTGGAGTGGCAAATTCGTATCCTTTCACCCGTTTCTCACACCATACCTTTCTAGTCTCCTTTATTTGTTTGTTATACTTTTATCTTTGGAGGTGCTATGAGTCAATGCCGGTGTTTGGGCCACTAGGAAACACTCTCTCAACTTGGTCGGAGAAAGAGTGCGTACAACCTGGCCCCCCAGACCCTGCTCAGGCGGGATAAGCTGAGAATGTTGTTGCTGTTGTTGTGACTTTTGTATACGTAGTTTAAGGAGTCAAAAACTATATAAAATATTAATTTTTTTAATTAATTTTGTTACATTATAATACATATTATTAATAACTATTATAATATAAAACAAATTAATTAAAAAAAATCAATATTTTATATAGTTTTCAGCTTCTTAAACTATGTGCACAAAAGTCAAACGTCTTATATTAAAAATCGGAGGAAGTACAATATTTATATACAATATCTTGTCCAATGTAACATACATCCTTAGAAAAACCGTTTATAAAATATACTTTTTCTATTTTTATATACGAAATCATGTTAAAAAGCTAATCTTTGGAGCCCTTGCATTCAATATCGCCAAGTTAGAGTTTTCAGGGGAGGGGATTGGATTTTTTTTTCAGTAGTAGTGTTTTTTCTCCAATGCATAAAAGTAGTAGAATAACAGAGAATCCCACCCATGGTTATGCGAGAAACCCTTGATCGATTATGTTACTGTTGAGATACCGGAGGAGAGAGTGGAGCAACGATGGCTGAAATTTAGGCGGAGGATTCCTGGACTTGGAACATCATTGAGCATATCCTCCCATCAGAAATACGTCTGAAATTACAATCTATATGGATCGGGGGAAAGAGCAAACCGAAGACAAACACGGTATGGCTAGTTTGGAAGTGTAGAAATCGGTTAGTCCACGAGTTGGTGGACGAGCATGATGGGGTATCCGATAAAAGCTCTTGAGTTCACGTCGAGTTACTTCCAAACTCTTCATAAAATGGAGATGCCAAGGGGACCACCTACGAAGACGGTGGACGTGCAGACCCATTGGACAAAGCCACCTGCGAGATGGGTAAAGCTTAATGTGGATGGTGCATCCAAAAGAGAATCCGGGATTGGCATTGGCAGGGGGTCGAGGAGGGAGGGTTCTCCACAATGAAGAAGGCGTCTACCTGCAAGCGTTCACCTTCTCTTGTGGCTTATGTAGAATCTGTACATCGTTAAGGGTTGAGCTTCTTGCTGCCTGCCACGGCCTTAAAATGGGAAAGAGGTTAGGAGTTCCAAGCCTTAATTATCATCAAAACGGACTCCACGATCGCTTGTGCATGATTTGCTCAACGAGGGAAGTATTGAACTTCACCCAGACATATACCTCATAAGCGAAAGTCGTCAGATGATTGAAGATCGGAGAATTGGGCAGCCAAGATAGGGTGGAGTCGTTCGGTAAAATATGTCATTTTACTATTTACACGCCTTTTTAAGATGATAAAACTATATAAAATATCATTTTTTAGCAATCTCGTAATTACTATTAATAAGTACGAAATTATTAAAAAAAATATAAAAATGATATTCTATATAGTTTTTATTATCATCTAAAAAAGCGTACATAAATAATAAATAACATATTACTATATTTAATTAATTAATACGTAGTATAATTTTTTATTTTAAATATACTATAAAAAAAATGCTGATCAAACTTGATTCAAATATCCACCCCTTATACTTATAATTTTAGAAGCAATGTCTTCACAAAAAATTGAGCCACGTGTCATTGTTTGAGCAAAGATAAGAAGAGCGGTTTCACCTTTCTCACCCACGTTCTCTTGCCTGCTACTTCGAAAAACTGAAATTGAACCCATCCACTTTCCGTCAAAAAACATCCTTCACGCACTCTCCGTTTTCAATTTTTTAGGGTTTGGGTTTGGAAACCGTCAGTGAGAGAGTAGGAGGCATGGCTAAGAGGGAGAGCGGCGTCGGGCCTTGGATCTGCCGGAGAAGGGGGCAAAATCAGGCGGAGGAAAGACGATTAGAGAGGGATGCACCTGGAGATTTCTTCCTTCGCGGCGTCGATGCCTTGAACGCATCGACGAATCTCCATGTCGATGAGATCTTCGTCCTTCGTCCTCTCGCCCGATCTGCTGTCATGAGATCTTTCCCTTACTTCTTCTTTTCCTTTCTTTTGTTTCTGCTTTCATTTTTGCTTCGATTTCCTTCCATTGTTGCCATATAACAAGCTCTTTCTTTCTATTTGGTCTCTTCTTTCTTCCTTAGAATTGATATGTTGATTGTTGTGGAAGCGGGGCGCAATCGATTGGCGGCGATGGCTGGAAGTGGGGCGCAATCGATCGACGGTGAGGGCTGGGGCGCAATCGATCGGCGGTGAGTGCTGGGGGGCAATCGGTCGGTGGCGAGGGCTGGAGGTGGGGCACAATTGATCGGCGGCAAGGGCTGGAGGCGGCAACGCAGTCACGTGTCCCTCTTTTACCCAAAAAGAACCGCTCAATGTACCAGGAATTCCTGTTACACTCGATCTCTTCCTTTTCCATCATTCGATACATGTTCTCCTAATCTTCTCTTCTCCTCCTTATACTATCAATTAATTATGGTATTTTGTTTCCTTTCTTCATCAATTACAGTGGTTTTGCCGACTTGAAAGTCTCAATTCGACGTGGCGCCGCCACGGGAGTGCAAACTTTGCAATTGGACTCAATCGCAATAATAAAAGGACGTTCGATTTGAGAGACGATGGCTTTGTGAAATTCAAGATTACTTTTATAAAAAATAATCAAGATTGCTTCTTTTGAGCCATGTTGTCTTAGAGAGTCTGCAGTTGAATATGGGTAGCATCGTTGATCAAAGTTTGAGGTATATCTTTCTCAAACATGATTGCTTATGGATTCTTTGAATTTACTCTCATGTATATATATTTCATTACTTGCAATACTTTCACATTATTTTTCTTGTATGTTCTATTAAGCTTAGACATATATACAACCCTGATTTTTCTTCTATATTCTATTTCATTCAAGAATTGTTGGATTATTTGAAATTGGGTGGATTTTGTCGAATCTGATCTATTTCATTGCAAAGAGAAGGCTTTTTTTTTGGGAAGATGCAAAGGTCTATTTATAAAAACCTTTCATTCAGCTTTAGAAGCTTTTGAAGATTTAGATGAATTCTTGACTGTTCTCTCCTTATGTTGCTCTTGCAGTTGAGGATATATAGGCTTTCGGTAAATTGCTTCCAATTTTGAATGGCAAGATAATCGGGATGCCCTTCCGTGTTCCAATTGTGGATGGATATGATACGATGATTTCACTATGATGCTCGAAAAGGTGGCCACATGATGAAATCAAATATATGATATATTTTTCATGTAAGAATTTTTATTCATACTCTTCGTGTTCGTGTTCGTGATCTGATCTTATCTATATCTCAATTTCGGCTTTTATTGTGAAGCAATTGAATGTCGCATATTCTAGGTTATTATGAATCTATCTACGATAACATTTTCCATTCTTCTTTATGTAGCATATAAGTTACTCATTTGCTAATACTTCGCTTTTAACTTCTTTGGTTGCAAGTAATCTTGAATTTGATTGTAGGTATAGAATGGGTATATTTGATTATGGACATATTTGTTTTCATGCCATTGTTGTGAAATGGACTGAATAAAAGTCATTATTTGTTGTTACACACCAGAATTATTTTGGGTTATGTGTAACAAACTGGAACATTGACATGAAGATGAATATTTTGTTTGGAGCTTATGACTTGTAACTTGGGATCCAATTTGAGATTTTTTTGTTTAGAGCTTTTTTTTTTCCATTTTGATTTGTTTGGAGTTTGGATCTATTTCTTGATTACTTCCTCTTAAATAATACTTTATGTTATTCTTGCAGATGGGGGATGGAAGGGAAAAGGCTATAAAAGAGAACTCCAAGATCAGCTGGCCATGAAGCAACAACAAAGCGCTATTGGGTGTGACGAGTAATATATCTTACTTTGTGCCTACTGTCATGTTAAAACTGAAGGTTTGCGCTTACTTTCTGAGTTTCTAAATGGTTATTTTTTATATTATTTCTTCATGATCTTTTTAAGATGTTCCCTTTTATGGTATTTAGAAATCTTATTTTTGTTCATCTTTATTTAGCAATCAATTTCTAGAGATTATGATGTATGGTGATTCTTATATAGGTTTGTATAAAATTAAATGATACACTTGGGTTTGGTTAGCATTTTTCCAAATCATAAATGATCAACCTTTTAGACAAGATGCACATGTCTTTTAACTTTTATCATATAATTCAGTAGATGAGCTAGAGGGGAGAATTCTTTTAAAAAAGAGAAGCTGCAGATTGATCTTATTTAGCTTTTGGGAGTGTTAGTTGTTATTGTTGTAACATCATTTCTACACTCTTCTGCAGGCCAAACTTTCCTCTACGGATGATCAGTCCTGGAAAGAAAGAGAAGATGCAGTTTTGTGCATTGGTGTTGTGGCTGAAAGTTGCATTAATGGTCTATACCCTCTTCTGTCTGAGGTGATCTTCTTATATTTTTGAAAAAATGTCAATAAGTGTTTGCGAGTAGAAATTTGTTGATTTAAGTATTCTATTTTTTCTTCATTTCATTTTGAGTATACTACTACATCCCAACAATTGTCATGGACATTATTGTGTCAGGGTTGATAGGTGGAACCTTTCTTGACCAGATACGAGATCAGGTGGCTTCTCTTTCTTTTTTCCCATTTTAATGATTGCTGATAGTGTTGGTTTCAACATGTAATGGATACCTTGTAATTCTCCATCTCTCTGGGTTTTATTCTTCCATTTTCTCTTTCATGAGTGAATATCAATAACATCTTAATTTTAAGATTTATAGATTGGTTTTGTAACTATTGTAATCACTTTGTATTTTGGCTTTTTTGTTGGAGTTTGGGATAGAGAGATCTCAGATCTGACATTCCTTAGCGTGCTCAAATGATCATCTATTCATCAATTTGTAACTATAGAGAATTGAAGATGAATATTTTAGCTCGGCTCAGACTCAATTAGGGGTTAGGGGGTTCAATTAGGGGTTCAGGGTTTCAATAGAGAATTAGAGAAAAACACGGGTACTGGAACCTATGGCTATAACAAATTGGAACATTGACATGGAGATGAATATTTTGTTTGGAACTTATGATTTGTATCTTGGGATCCAGTTTGAGATTTTTTTGTTTGGAGTTTTTTTTTTCCATTTTGATTTGTTTGGAGTTTGGATCTATTTCTTGATTACTTCCTTGTGGTCTGCTAACCCCTCAAGGCTTGTGAATTTATACTGGATAAATTGGTATGCACTGTGTGCAGTTTGAAGATTTCCAAAGCAAATGGACATTCAAGTTGTTGCAACACTATAGGCATAACTATAGAATGTTTAATGATGATGTACAGGTACAACTTTTTGCCCCATGTAATTTTTGTTACTTGTAGCTTAAATTGTGATTTTTTTTATTTTCTTTTGGTTCTTGATGAAACTAAACTATGTTTTTTTTTAATTGACAACTATGCCACATATTTTAGATTGAGCTTTAACATGATTTCCGATTCTGGATGTAGTATAATTATCAATAATTTAGTAGCATCTCTTTTGGGTTCATTTTCTCTTTATGTATTGAAGTTGCTTTTCTGACCGATAAAGATCACTGCTAAGTTACATCATTGATGTATTGTTGGTCTTAATATGTAGAACATCAGGTGTTGCAATTGCTGGTTTTTTGGAGCTGTGAGGGCTCGGGGAAGACCAATGATTGACTTCCCCAAGCAAAAAAATGTTGTTGCTTGGGCTCCGTGCAGGAATTGGTGTTCTTAATGCTGCTAGGAAAAGCATGGCAAGGATGTTGAAAATGTGTTTTTTGATCTATAGCTCAAATTAGGAATCTTTTATTAAAAAGTTATGTATTTGCCCGTTAAATCATAACATTTTTGAGAAATTTGATCGGGTTCAATCATGAATTAGGTCATTTTTTACCAGGTTTATGCACATATATTCAAATCAAGAAACTGGCTGCCTCCTTTAATTTGGGGCTTGAAGTTTGGTTTGTTGAACATTTGGTTGTTTTGTTTCCGTTTTGTGTTGTGGCTTGAAGTGTGGTTTGTTTAAACATTTACAATTTCCTTATGTTGTTAATGTTATTTGTCTTTTTGGGATTATATAATTCTATTTGAAAGATATATTTAATTGTCTATTTGACATTCAATTTTCGATATCGAATAAACAAGAAGTTAATTATATAAACATCTGAAAAGAAATACTCAAATGGAGGTTACCTTTGGAATATATGGACTCCATGGTAACACGCAACACCTTAAAACCATCCCAAAAATGAATCTATAATTTTCCTCCAATTGGTTTCACAGCAAGGGTGTGAAATATTTCAAGGCCATGAAAATCAGTTTTCGATATTGAATAAAAAAGAAGTTAATTATATAAACATTTGAAAAGAAATACTCAAATGGAGGTTATCTTTGAAATATATGGACTCCATGGTAACACGCAACACCTTAAAACCAACCCAAAAATGAATCTATAGTTTTACTCCAGCTGGTTTCACGGTAAGGGTGTGAAATATTTCATGGCCATGAAAAGCAGTTTTCCATATCGAATACAATTTGAATATAACAACCAAAAAATTTATGGTGGTGAGGTTCAGTGGCGGTCCCAAGTGGACTTGGGGTGGCTTTAGCCCCACTTGGGTTCGGGAGTAAACAAATACTCCGTATATATTTATGTATAGGGGGACTTATGTACTAAGTATAAATATAATATAAATAATGTAAATGGAATTATAAATTCTTCATAGCTCACTTGGTCATTTGAAATGTTAGGAATTTGTTGCAAGACAATGGACCTGAGTTCGATATATATATATATATATATATATATATATAAGACTTCAAAGACAAAGCTGCCTCTATTTTTCACGGTCGCACAGAGAGACGCAATGTCAAAGCCCTAAGACGAAGCGTGGTAAAGAGAGCGATTCCCCGAGCTGCCGGCGCCATTGCAAGGTCCACCTCCGACCGAGCCACCGAGCTCCACCCAACACTCGGCCCGCACTCCACTCCCGTCTCCCGCACAGGCTACGCCGAGCTCCACCCAGCACTCGGCCTGCACTCTACTCCCGTCTCCCGCACAAGTGTCACAATGAGGCGCCTTTGTTCTTCTTCGATCTAGACCTTCAAGGTTAGTAGTTTTGTTCCTCTATCTTTTAATTTTATAGTTATTAAGTTCAATTGGTTAAGATTAGAATGAATTTAGATTAGACTTAGTGGATTTGAGAATCAATTTGTGGAAATTTCGATTAGGGTTTGTGATAAAGAAATTTGTGAATTTGTGCTTTGGCATTGGAATTGTGGTGTATGTTTTTGAGAAAGAAATTTGGGAATTTTTTGTTTGTGATATGAACTTGTGGTTTGTGGATTTGTTTTGTGCCATGAGAACCCGGTTTTTTCCCTATTTTTTTGTTCCTTTTTTTGTTGATCTTGTAGTTGTTTCTCGTGGTCTGGTGCAACGATTATCTGTGATGCTTTTCTGGAACTGGAGTTTAAGTTGCTTAATTATGGTCGATCTGATCAAGCACGAACTTTGTTTTATATTGAATTCCCATTAATTCTTTTAAGACTGGGTTTGAATTGTGTCATGAGTTATATAAGCTGCTAAATCTGCTTGGTCTTGCACTTCATAGAAGCGGCCGATCAGATCTTAGATTTGATTTTGAATTTAAAGAACTTTGAGTCTCCTACTGCTTGGATTCCTTCTGTTGCAATTGTTTTTAATCTCTTTATAATAATTGCTTTTGCGTGCGGTTTATTTAGATCATGATCTTATATTGCTGCTAAAGCATGATGTACTCACAATTTAAGGATATACCAATACTAAGTATCAGTCTTTTTATTCATTATTCCATTACTTTGATTAATACTCCCTCCGTCCAAAAATACATGGACTTTTACTATTCATACACGCTTTTTTAGGAGTTAAAAACTATATAAAATATTAATTATTTTATTAATTATTTTTAATAATTACAAACTTATTATTTGTAATTATTAAAAAAAATTAATATTTTATATAGTTTTTACCTTCTTAAAAAAGCGTGCGTGAATAGTAAAGGCAATGTATTTTTGGACGGAGGTAGTACTTTTTTTGTGAGTGTGATTTTTAGTGCTAAAAGTCTTACTTCATTTCGGCACCTTTGTAGGATCCATTCATTTTACCTTGAATCATCAGTTGTCTTTATGAAGATCTCTTCTATGTGGATCCTCTTCTTACTTGAGTTTAGGAGACTATATTTCTGTATCACGAGATTCAGTTTAATAGAATCTGAGTTTTTCAAGGTTTAATTTACTCGAATAATCTGTTTTCTTCATAAAGATCTCTTCTTAGTGGACCCTCTTCTTACTTGGGTTTAGTAGACTATAATTTATCATGATTTATGAGATTCATTTTAATAGAATTTGAGTTTTTCAAGGTTTGATCTAGCTGTTTACTTGCCTACCAGGAAATATTGGTATACCATTCAATAGATTGTTCTGGTGTAATTTCTTCAAAAAGATTTGATAGAATTGAACTCAGTGAATTTATTTTTCAAGTGGTGGGTTCTCTTTCATTTTGTCTTTGAATTTGAATATGATTCTTGGTTGCTTTTGTATCCCACTTTTTGTTTCTTAATTGTCAAGATGCACTATACAAGCGATATATTAATCTTACCACTTTGGAGAAAAACTTGGAGGAACAATGGTTGAGCAAAATATGTATAGGAGATGAAATTCGTTTAGGTGTTTGAGCATGTTTTTGTAAAATGACGTGATTTAACCTTTGGTGTATTTGATGTTTTACATTAATCTTATACTTGAGTTGAATGGTAATTGTAGACATGGCAAGAACTAGAGCATCCAAGACTAGAGGGGCACCTAAGCCCAAGAGACAAAAGACATCAGCGTCTGCGAAGGAAACTCTGTGGCGGAAGGCTTCTGGGGGAAATTCGGGTCCCTTTTCTAGAGCCAACAACCCAACGAATCCTACTGCTGGAGAGTTTGGCGTATATGGTATTGTGTTCAAAGATGGGGCCAGCAAAAATCTCGAGACGATGATCTAAAGACTAGGAAAGTGGTTCCTACAAGGTTTATGGGAAGAGTGTGACGGAAACAAAGAATGTTTTCTACAAAGAAGTTCTACAAAACATATGATCATTCTTTACTTATATGGTAAGTGTTTATGTAAAAGTGTTTATTTCATATTTTCCTTCATTCTTGTGCGTGTATATATAGAATATATATTATCATTTGAATATGTTTTGTGTGAGACAATTGCTTTTGCAGGCCTTTCGGACTTCACTTGTATAGGATATTGGTTTTGCAATCCTACTCAGTGCAGAATGGTACATCTGGGTATTTTAAATGTTATTATGATTTTTTTCCATAACATCATGTTTGTAACTTAACATATATATTATTGGTGAGGTTACTAGCTAACTCGAAAGGCCTAAAAGGGAGGCATTTGATGTTTGGTAAGTCTATGTAAATGTATTCTCTATTGGCTACGCGCATGCAACGTTCATTGCTGTTCTCTTTTGACTATATATGCACAGTGAGAGCATTTTATTTTTCCAAGCAATTTAATATGTAGTAATTTTTTAACAAAATATTTAAAATTGCTTAATCAAACCTTGGCTTAGGAGTGTTTGGTTGATGGCTATACTCTCATTTCTATAATCCTGTAAATGAGGACGAATATAAAGATGACACACAACCCTTGAGTTATAAGTGTGCAATGTGTCTTAGACTCGTAGGTCATCAATCAAGAAGAATTTTTCAATTTGAGAGATGTAACTTATTTTTTATTTAAATGTAATGGATAGCATTACAGCAATTCAAATGATAAAAAATATATTCATGGTACGAGTAAGAACTAAAGCGGTAACTTTTAATAAAAATGATTACCCGTATAAGGTAAAGGAAAGTACTAGTTTTATAATTATAATTATAATTATAATTGGAGTAAACCCACACCGGCTAATATAAAAATATTGCAAGTTAATTTAAAAAGAAGAATTAATTAAACACATGTTTGTTAAAATTACAATTAGCAGCACGAAACGTATTTCAAGAACTCAGGGTCAGTCTCCAGCGCCGCCATGGTCTGCGGGCAAAGCACCATTTCAACGTCCACGCTCCCGCCCCCGCTCCTCCCGGGAAACGCCGACATCTTCCCGTCGAACTTGTTCGCGCGGCCGCTCCTCACCGCCAGCGGCTTCCCCCACCCGAAGTCCCCCTCGTACATCGGGAACCTCGGCGAGCTCCCCATCGTGATCATCGCGCCGTCGAAGTTCCCCAACGGAAAACACCTCGGTTCCTCCTCCCACGCCTTCACGTTCCCCCTGACCTTCCCGTCGTCGTGCGCCGCTACGCTCCGCCGGAGCAGATCCCCGCACCACCGGAGGTCGTGCGATAGAAGCTCCCCTGCAGCCGCCGTCGTCGGGGTGCTTTGAATCGCGTTGCCGAAGTAGAGAGGGTGTAGTTTCGGCTCCAGTCGGTGCCGGCAGTTCACCGCCATCCGGAACGTGGTGGTCTTCGCCGCGCTGAGTCGCCTCGCCCGAGTCACGCACCGCCATATCAGCGCGCACATCGATTGGAACGACGAGATCTCGCTCTGTACGACGCCGTTTTGTCTTCTTTTATTGAGCGCTTCTTTGACGACGTCGTTTTGTTTATTGAAGAGCGGGTCGTGGATTTGCTTGCCCATGGCCTCAACGACGTCGTTTTCAGCGTAGTTATTGGCCTTCGCCTTTAGGCGGTTAAGCGCTGACCGGGTGAAACTGAAGATCCTCTCCCTGATAGGATCGTCGACGGAGAATGTCACCGTCGGACCACCGGGAGGAAGCTTCAGCACGGCGGTGTCAGATACTAAAATGGAGTCAAATCGGTCGAACTCGGGGGAGCTCGACGGCTTCATTCTCACTCCCCTGCACGCGTCGGCGAACGCGTTGAAGAAATTCCAGAAAGAAGTCCCGTCAGTCACCGCGTGGTTGACCGAGCAGCCGATGAAAACTCCGTCAGCCAACCTTGTCACCTGAACAGCCAAGATCGGCCGGATATGGCCGGCGTAGCTGACCTCGCCGTCGAGGGAGAAGAACTCCTTCACAACCGCCGGGACATCGCCACTGCGGAGAACGTCCCGAACGGAGACCATGGCTGCGGAGGCGTGGACGAATTCAGCGCCGGCGTCGTTGCAGGCGAGGAAGATCTCTCCGGAATCGGCGGTGACGAAGCGGCCAGCGAGGGGAGGAAATTGGGAGAGGGATTTAGAGAGGCCGGAGATGAGATAAGCGATGAGATTATCAATTGATGCGGGAGGGAGGAGAAAGAGGGCGCCTTTTTGGATGTAATGGCAGGAGAGCATGGGAAGGTCGGAGACTGAGAGTTTGAGGTCGGTCATGGCGGATTTCTGGGAGGAGAATACAGTGGATTTAGAAATAACGGTCACTTGAGGATGTTCAGTGATCTCAGAGTTCAAAAAGCAACCCATTTTTGGTTGAATTGCTCAATGGAGCACTTGAATTGACCGATCAATAGAGTGGTGGAAGAGATGGTGGGAGTAAGAGAGTGGAGTGGGGGAGGGTATTTATAGGGGGGAGGGGGAGTTGACTGGGTTCATCGCATTATTAAATGGATCGGCCAATGATGAGTAAATACATGTATTGGGTAACCTGGACGGAAATAAATGTGATTTTAAATGGATATTATTTAATTATTAACTGGAAATGATAACGACTGTTACATTGTACATGGTTAAATAATGTTGAGGGGGGAGGAATAAGCCATTTAAAACATAGCCGACCGTACCCTAAAAATTACCGTATGTATGTGCATGCATGGTAAGTCAGTAATTCAACTTTTGCCTTTTGGGGAATTTTTGTACTGAAATCAATTGTCTACTGGTTGAAATTCGTAGTGACGCGTAAGGCGTTTAGTTGGCTGGGTCTAGTCTTGTTTGCGGGTTTCTACCTTGCTTGTGGAGCATGTATTTAGCGCATGGATAGATTTTTGTTTAGCGTATAACCAAGTGGTCGCAACGACAAAATGTTAATTAGTCGTTGCGACTAATTTTTTTTATACAAAATATAAATGGTTGTTAATAAAACATGATCACAATGACCATTTGTACTATGGTCGCAACGATCACTTTCAGATCTCATCATCTTCTCGTCGTCTTCTCTAATTGATCTTCCACTCTTTCTCTCCTCCATCAAACATCTATATTTCCTCGCTATTGTCACTCTCTGATCCGGTATTTACTTGAACTTTCTCGGTTGCCGAATTCGTACTTGACCCTTTCGGACATTTGATGGCCGCTCGCAAGGGTTCGATTTCAGCAGATATGAAGCAGCTTATGCAGTCGGTTTCTACTCGGAGCGGTTAATTGATCAATGATGATCAGGATTCAGTACATGTTTGACCGTAATTTGCTAATCTGTTGTAGTTGTTGAGTTGATCAATTTTTTCCCAATAATTAGTATTTCCCAAACTACTTGATTTGTATGTATATCCAGTTGGATCAACTAATTTAGGGTAGCAGTGGTAGATGATGTTGTTCAAAAGATCTAAATTAAAAATTGAAATGTGACATTCATTCTCATTAACTGTCTTCAACCTCTATTGATTTCTTTCTAACTTTCTCTATGTTATTTGTCTAGCATTTCTTCATTTTCTTGAGCGCGAGGGTTGGGTATGGGAGGGGAGAGATTGGTGTAGGGTAGAGTAGTAGGGTAGGGGCGTACGTAATTTGTTGTAATTGTAAGAGTATTTTTGATATGCTCTAAACGGGATTTTTACCTGTTCTAAAAAGTAGAACCATTTGTTTATTACTTATTTATATACAGCTCGTTCAGAAATAAGTCAGACTTGAGTTTAAAAATATGCACATACTTAACTCGTTTTTAAAGGGAGCAAGTTCGAACCGAGTTTTTTTTCGAGCATTAAGCAGCCTAATATAATCCAAAATTTCCCATATTATGTCCTCATTTCGGCGTAGTTTGTTCAAGTTTATTAAAGTTTATACTTTTGGTGGTTCTATGTGTGCTTCGTGTTTACTCAAGATGCGTTAACTACTCTGAGTCAGGACTAGTCGGGATCGTGGTAGTGTAATTCAGACAACTCTGTTTACGGGAGACACTTCATTGGAGTTCGTCTTACCTACTCAAATGGTATCATGATAGTGCTTGATTTGGTTCTTCGTCTGCTTTTTTTAGTTGGACGGTTTTCGTTTCGCGTTGGCTACACTTTGTGCGTAGCATGTTTATCTTGTTGCTGTGTTTTTATATTTTATTTTGTATTTTTACCTATTTTATATATGATGATTAGTTCGTCTGTTGATCTGTCGATCTTTTGGAATTTATTTCATTTGTAGCCGAATCTCTCAAATATTTTCTTGTATAAAAAAAAACTATGATACATATATCACTGTAAAATATCCTTAAAGATCATACATGGAAAAACATTATATTATTTATTTTCATTTTGATTCTGACTAATTTGCTTTCAATTCAACCTTAATTATGGAAAAACCAATAGCATGTATTATATACAATGCAATAATGTAACATTACTCGCACTTGGATCAACTCACCGAAATAGAATGAGATCTTGATGGGTAGGATGTTTGTCCCACGCCAAAAAATATGAGAATTTAATTCTTGTATATAAGTTAGTGGACTATTCTTTTTATTTTCAATTGATTTTAGAATGAACTCTACTCGTCTTGTATACTCAACTTTACTGAACACAATGTGCTCAAATGTATTTATCAGATCTCATAAAATTTGTGAGAAAACTTTATAATTCACCTCAATTTTTTTCTCCGTACCGTTTTTCTTAATTTTTTTTTGGGAAAACTAATTAAAATACCTCTACCTTTGAGGGTATGGTAAAATATCACGACCTTTGAGTGTAATTGTAATATATTACCACGGGTTTTCTCATGGGTCAAACATGATGAGAAGAAGGCAACCTACATGGATTGTGGGTCAAAAGTGACCCTCATACTTCCCTTTTTATAGCTTTGGAAATCTTCCTTCTATTCTCTCATTTCCAATGTGGGACAAAAGCATTCTCCCACATTGAAAATTGAGAGTTAGAATGAGAAGGGATGGAGATATATATATGTAGGGGTGGGCACAAATCCCGCAAATCCCGTCCCGTCCCGCATCCCGTCTCGATCCCTTTCCGATCCCGGTGGGATTTGGGGAAAAAAAATTCAATCCCGTCCCGATCCCGTCCCGCAAAAAATACGCGGGACGGGACGCGAGACGAAGAATTCTCATCCCGCAAATCCCGTCCCGTCCCGCATATATATAATAAAATTATTTAAAACATAAAATAATATCATTACATATATTGATACACATTTAAATAAGTTAGAATACATATTGAATTACTGTAAGTATACTTATACTGTTATAAATAGTAATATTAATTTCAATAAATTGTCCATTGCTTATTTGCTTTGCTACTGTATTTGGATTCAACTTAGCAATTTAGCGTAACTCCATGTATTGCTACTGTAATAGTTTTTTTTGTTTGGAATGATTTTTTTAATACTTACTTCATTGCTATATATTGTATTCAGCTTAAATTTTTTTTGTTTGAAATTGCTATTTTTTAAATTTCTTAAACGAGGGACAAGGCCCGTCCCGTCCCGATCCCGTCTCGTCCCGTGAGGGATAGGACCCGGTGGGATTCAACAAAAAAAAATCAAATCCCGTCCCGATCCCGTCCCGAAAAAAATACGCGGGACGGGACGCGGGATGACCCTAATCCCGTCCCGTCCCGTCCCATGCCCACCCCTATATATATGTACCCCATCTCCCCATAACTCTCACTTCACTTTAAGTTTTATTTCCTATATCCTATATTCGAAAAGAAGTAAAGTTTGAAAAAAAATTACATCATACCTAAGATAACCCGTCGGGTCAGTGGGACAACCTAGCGGGTTAACTGATCGACCCGCTAGGTTGACCATGAAATTAGAGAATTTCTAGAGCGGATGTCCACGGGAGAGAGAGATTAAGGGATCGAAGATGCATCGATTGATGTGCGAAGATGAAGCTTTTTCCATTAGGATCATGAATTTATAGACTCGTTTCATAAATCATCGATCACCCCAACTTTAAAAAAAAAAAAATTCGAAATTTGTTAATAAAAAAAATACTTTGTTTTTAGGCTTTAAATTCGAATGTATAGTGATTAATAGGTTATACAATATGCAATAACTAAAGTACCTACCTACAAAAAAATTCAAGAATCTACAGTGAGGTGAAGAGTAGAGTAACCAAATATTCATCTATCTTCTTCTTCTTTTTTTTTTCTTTTTTTTTTTTTATTAGGTAAAAATTCGGATGGAAAAACCCTATCCAAAAGCATCCTGTCGGATGAGGTCAAGAAGACCTGTATCTAGGTATAACTCTGGCCCCCTGGTAGAGTAGCAAAGGTGTGCAACCTTATCCGCTACCCGGTTACCAATACGGGGAATATGTGATATACTAACATTATTTATTCCTTTGAGAAGGCTTTGAATATCTGACATGATCATTTCTATTTCCCAAGGACATCCAACTTGTGATCTTAGATAGTCCGTGATAATCTTAGAGTCTCCTTATATTATTAGATCAGGTATCTTTAATTCTTTAGCCTTTTCAATTCCTAGACGTAGTGCTAATGTTTCCGCTATAAGAGGGGATTTACCCCCATTATTACTTCCACCTATATTGATTGGATCTCCACGCCAGTTTCTGATGCTGTATCCAGTGGAACTGTTTGTGGTAGAATTAAATGATCCGTCAAAGTTTAGCTTATATTTGCACGCTGGAGGTTTCTTCCAACGACAGGTTTTCCTATTATTCCTAGAGAGCCATTTTCCCTTCCTTTGTTTTTGTAGACTGTCATCCTCCATTTCATTCCATCTGCAAGCTTTCCTCTAGTTATCAATATTGTTCGTGATCATTTTCTTAATAGCCTCTGCAGAGGGAATGATTTCATTTCTAAAAATTGTTTGGTTCCTTATAAACCAAATGGTCCACCATCTGATTGCTATATTTTGTTTCTTCTCCATCGAAAGAGAGGAACCTAAAATTTGTAGAATTTGATCCATATCTCTGTTTTCTGCAATTAGGTTGTTAATGTTTTGAGCTATTTGTCCAGGGAATTGTTGTTGGAAGTTGTTGATTGGGCATTCTATGAATAGGTGAATATCATCTTCCGCGAACTGGTTGCACAAGCTACATGTGTTTGGTACCGCCACCCCTTTAAGGGCCAGACGGGTAGCCGTGGCGAGACCTTTTTGTTTTATTTTCCAAATAAAATTCTTAACTTTTGGTGGGGCGTCGAGTTTCCAGATCCATGAAAATTCATCTGAAGGTCTTTGTGGTGCGGGTGAGATTAAGTCATAGGCACTTGTCGTCGTGAACCAGCCCTTTTTGGCTGGCCACCAATACAGTCTGTCTGCAAGGGGGGTAATTAGCAAGGGGATTTTCATAATATCCTCTGCTATAGGCTTAGGAAGCACCGATACAAGTTTCTCCTTCCACCATTGTCCTCCTATAATGTAGTTGCTTACGAAATCGTGTGGATTAATGTTATGTTGAGCGTCTATTTTGTCCTTTAGAGGTGTCGTTGCTACCCAGTTGTCTTCCCAAAACTTAATTGATTTTCCATCCCCCACCTGCCAGATGAGTCCCGTTTTGAATTTTGGAATTAGAGAACTCAGTTTCGACCATTGCCACGATGCATTGCCTTCTTTACAATAGGTAAGGATGTGGTTGTTTTTTAAATACTTATATTGTATGATTTTGACCCAGTTATTTTCCGGTTCAGCCAGAATTTTCTAGAGGAGTTTTAGTTGGAGAGCTTCGTTCATATCTTTGGTTTTTCTAATTCCTAGTCCTCCATCCATTTTTGATTTACATATTTTGTCCCAACTGATTAGTGGGCTATGTTGCGCATCTTTGTTCCAGAAGAAGGTTCGATTGATTTGATCTAGTTGTTTGTGGACCGCTGCCGGGAGCATGAAGCTCTGCATTGAGTATAAAGGTTTGGATGATAAATTTGACACTATTAGGGTTGCTCTACCCTGTTGTGAGAGAGCATTTGCACGCCATTTGCTCAGTTGATCTTTAGTTTTGCATATCATTTCTCCAAAGGTTTCCTTGGTAACCCTCCCATTTATGATGGGACAGCCAAGGTATTTTCCCAGGTTTCGTTCTAGGGGTATGTTTAAAATTCCTTCAAGTTCTCGGGCTCTTGATCTAGGAATACCTGGGGTGGTTTGAAAGGACGATTTGTGGTAGTTTACTTTTTGCCCTGAGAATTTACAGTAGTCTTCAATTATATCTTTGACCTTTGTACATGCAGAATTACTTCCTTTCGAAAATATTATTATGTCATCCGTAAAGGCCAAGAACGGAACGCAGGGGCCCGAATGGCCAAATTTAAATCCGATGTTGTTGTGGTTGGACTCTGCCTCCCACGAGAGTTTACGAGCAAGGATTTCTGCCCCGAGAAGGAAGAGAAAAGGGGAGAGAGGGTCCCCTTGCCTCAGGCCCCTAGAAGGTCTGAAAAGATCTGTAGGGCCATTGTTTACTAAAACCGAGAAAGATACTGTATTCACACACTCCATAACAATGTCCACAAATTTTTGGTTGAATCCAAATTTCTGGAGGACTACTTTCGTGAAATGTCAATCTACTCTGTCGTATGCTTTCTCCATATTGAGTTTTATTGCAGCCCATCCCTTAGTGCCTTTTCTAGTGCGAAAGGAGTGGAATATCTCGTGTGCTATTAGGATATTGTCTTGGATTGCTTTGTCGGAAACAAAGGCTCCTTGTAATGGGTGTATAAGTTTTCCTATTACCATTTTCAGTCGTTCTGTTATTATCTTTGATATGATTTTATATAAGGTAGAACATAGGCTGATTGGACGATAGTGTGTAGTCATGGAGGGGTTATCATTTTTTGGTATAAGGGATATAAAAGTGTGGTTAATTTGTTTTAATAGTTTGCCTGAGTGAAAGAAAGCTTTTGTAGCCCGGGTGATGTCAGAGCCAACGATGTCCCAATATTTTTTGTAGAACTCTGCCTTCATTCCATCAGGGCCGGGGGATTTGTTGTTCCCCATTGAGAAGACTACTTTTTTTATTTCACTGTTTGTTGGTTGCTGAATTAGTGATTTGTTTTCCTCTTCTGTAATGACAGGGTTGATTCCTAAGAGGTATTCTTCTAATTGAGGGGCCATATACATTTGTTCTCGACTGAATCTTATCTCAAAGTCTCTTTGAATTTCCCTTTTAATATTTTCATCGCCAATTATGTTGGTTCCTTCTGCTGTGGTAATTGTTCTAATTATCTTCCGATTTCTTCTCCCTGTGGCTACTCTATGGAAATATGAGGAGTTGGTATCTGCTAACTTTAGGTGTTTTGATTTAGCTCTTTGGTTCCAGTAAGTTTTATGGAAACGAAGTAGCTTTTCTCTTTTAGCCAAGAGATTCTGTTCTTTTGTGTATGATTTTAGGTTTTGGTTAGTTTGTTGTCTTGATTGTATTTCGATTAGGGCCTCGTCAACCTCTTGTAGTTGTCGGAAGACATTTCCAAATGTTTTCTTATTCCATATTTTTGCCTTTTGTTTGAGAATCTTTGATTTGTGTGTAATTCGGAACATAGCAGAGCCTGCACATGAAGCTCTCCACGCTTGTTTAACAATATTTCGAAAATCTCTTCTTTGCAGCCAAATGTTTTCGAATTTAAATGGGGGGGGGGGGGTTTAAAGCTAGTGTTTTTGGAGATGTTGATTGATATAGGACAATGGTCCGAGTTAGAAAATGCTCCATTTTTAGTTATCAGATCGGGGAACATGTCGATTATTTCATGATGGACTAGCACCCTGTCAAGTTTTTCCAAAATGTTATCTGGGCCAAATTGCTTCTTTCTCCAAGTAAATGGGTTACCGTACGAGGAAATCTCCATCAAGGAGCATTCATTTTTGAAATCCATTATTCTCAGGAATCTTCCCGGATGGATTTCAGCCCCTCCGCTCTTATCCGATGGTTGGCTTATTTCATTTAAGTCTCCCATAACTAGGCATGGAGTGTCACTTTGGTTAATCAGCTCGTATAGGTGTCTCCAAAAGTCTTCTTTTTCTGAGGGGTTGGGGGGGGCGTATACAAAAAGCATTAGACACTCAAAATTTTCATCTATCTAAATCTATACCTATCTATCTATTATCTATTAATATTAATTAACATTTTACTGACTTGTTTAAATTAAAGTTGGTTTTATTTAATCAAAAGGTTATTTTTTTATTTGATCTATATTATTAGGGAAAACTAATTAAAATACTTCC
Organism: Persicaria tinctoria; assembly: GCA_037127255.1. Classification (NCBI taxonomy): domain Eukaryota; kingdom Viridiplantae; phylum Streptophyta; class Magnoliopsida; order Caryophyllales; family Polygonaceae; genus Persicaria; species Persicaria tinctoria. The sequence continues at coordinate 17,795,640 of JBANSL010000012.1, forward strand.
ACCTTTGAGGGTATGGTAAATATATATCATCAACTTTCAAATGTAATAAAAATATCCTGACCTTTGAGTGTAATGGTAATATATTACCACAGGTTTTCTCATGGGTCAAACATGATGACAAGGCAACCTAGATAGATTTTTTTTTGACAAGGCGTGCTGTGTGGAAGTCTTTTTACAAATTAGCACTCAAATTGGGTTTTTTTGAACGGTTTTCTTAGGATAAAAATAAACCGACAACAAAATTAAACCTGAAAAACAAAATTGATTCAACCAAGAAACTAATCGGGTCAAAATTGCCTTAAATTAACACAACGCGACTATCGCTAACCCAAACCAACAACAAAACTAAACCGACAATAAAAGAAACAACGAAGGGGGAAAAGACAAAACTGACCCAGCCAAGCCCGTCAATGAATCAAAGAGGAAGAAGATGTGAGAGACAACTCAAGATCGGCGACCACGAGCGAGGAAGAATGTCATTGAAGAGGAACCATGAGCTGTCTGGACGAAACGGATGACAGTTCAAGAGGCGACCACAGAAGAAGATAGAGGGAGGAAAAGACGTTGGATATGAACCCGGTCTAAATCTTTATTTTTTCCTAAGGAAACCGTTCAAGAAAACCCATGTGAAAAAAACAACAACGTAGACTGCATTGTCAGCATTTTTTACCCATGAGAAAACCCGAGGTAATATATTACCACTACCCTAAAAGGTCGAAATATTTTTATTACATATTTGAAAGTTGAAGATATATTTTTACCATACCCCAAAGGCGGAGTATTTTAATTAATTTTTCTTTTTTTTTTATGAGTTAAAAAGTTTAATTTTCCGGTCAAGTTGGTGCCCAAGTGTCCAACTCTATCCCAGTCAACCCCTGTTTTAAAGCACGCACAAGTGCACAACCAATTTGATGCATATAACTACAAACTTGTACAATCGAATCGAATCCAATAGGCAATATCTTATAGAATTTCAAACTTATCCAACCCACAAAATCCAAAAAATCCAATATTAAGAGTTAAGGACTGATCCGAATGGAAGTGCCAACTCATTCTTAGATTATCCCAAATGCTTGCATTTTACGAATTATTAGTACTAGAGAGATAAAATTAAACAGCCAGCTGGGAGAAACCGTACTATAACGCCGACAAATCAGAAATGGCGGTTGCCCTGTGGATTAAATAATAATTGACCGACCCGGTTCAGTATTTAAATATTTAGAGACTTAGATTAGATGGACCGTTATAAATATGGGACTAATTGCGTGTGAAAGCACTGTCAACAGCTATCTATCTAAGGTGCTTCTCTCACTACTGCACTTGTACATTCATATTATGATTCATTGCTAGCTGCTTTCTCACTGTACATTCACTTCAACTTGCATTTTATCAATTCAAATTCACTCACCTTCCAAGATTCATTCCTTAGTGATTTCTCTTACCCTCAAAGTTAGCACCTCTCATTTTCGCGGTTTGTTTTACGTGTGAGGTCTGCATTGCGCGAGTGTTCTTGGGGAATCTTGAATTTGGTAAATAAAGAGCGGGCATTCGAAGGTTCGAACCGAAAACCTTTAGCTACTACTCGCAAGTCTTTTTCGGCTAAACCATTCCGGAATGACTGTGTTCTTGGAAAATCAATCTCAAGTTGTCACGTGCCTTTTCCTAGTCGATTTCCCCCCCAATTGTTACGACTTATGAGACCTTCATGTTTTTTGTCCATGGCAAGGATTGCTTTTTTAGAGTGGGCAATATCAATATGTGACCCACACAGTCTGTCCCATTTAAATCCATTCGAACCCAAATAACCCGAAACTCGAAATTTATTATGGAAACCCAACTTGAACTCAAGTAGCTCGAAACTCAAAATAAAGTCGCGCAAATCATTCCCGGGCTTGTAAACCCAAAACATAACTAAATTTAAAATAACTAAAACTCAAATCTTATCACATTCGAATCAAAATACCTTAAGTGAGATCGAGTTTCGAACTACCCAAAGGCCAAAGTATGATATCCGAATCAACCTTACCTAAATCCAACCTGATCCTAATTGTGAGCAATATCCAAAATAATCAAAACCCGAACCAACTTGAACTCAATTGATCTGACTTCCCCAATTGCACATTCTAAATTGGTGAAAATCCAGACTGGGAGTTTCGGTCTTAATCTGATCCAAAATTGAAATTCCAGTCTGGACCGAAATGGGCCAGGTGTATTGAGCACTGCTTTCTTCTACGCTGCTACCATATTGAGATATTTGGGCCCACTCACCTCCTCTGGATCCTGGGCCCTGGGCCTTTTATTCCTTCTCTGTCTTCTTCTTATTGGTTTGAGTTTCATAATCTACAGTCTACTACACTGTTAAGGATTGCAAACTTCAGAGTTCAGAACATCACCCATATATTTTTTTTTCACGAAACCACACTTAAAAAAAAATTATTCAGAAAATCACCCACAATTTTTTTCTTCAAAAGACCACCCAGTAACCCACTACCATTTTTATATGTAAAAAGTTATAAAAATGTTAAAGTATTCATATTTTCTTCAATCTTTTGGTTTATCATATAATTAGGTTATATCGAATACAAAATGTGATATTTTAATATCTTTTAAACAATTTTTACATATTTAAACGGTCATAGGCAATTTTTTGAAAGAAAAATAAATTTATGGGTGATTTTCTATAAAATTTGTTTATAAGTATGGTTTTGTGGAAATTTGTCTATTTTAAAGGTGGTTTTATATAATGTATTCTAAAATTTATATAATTGCGACTCCTATATTACTCCATCCGTTTCAAAATAAAAGTCGTTTTAGCCCGGGACACAAATATTAAGGAAGAAGTCCCTAATTAACCTTTTCACATTCTATTATTTAGGAGTAAGAAAATAAAGCAAGAGGTGAGAAAGAGAGGAAAGCAGTACTCCGTACTCTGTAATTGTGTGTTTTTTTTCTTCTTAATTTATGATGGGGAAGGAAATTGAAAACAAAGAGGAAAGTGGGTGTACGAATGTCGTTTATTTTGAAACAAAGCTTCTTTATTATAATTCGGGGCAAAAATATGTGAACTGAGAGATTTTTGAAGTTTTGCATGACATTTCATGGACGGGGCTCTCCAAACTCCATGTCTCCTAAGATCAGTATATGTAATATTTGAATCGTCCATATATTATTTGTGTATCCTATGTCATCCCATCACACACATACATCCTAATTTCCTTCTTTAAAAAAAATAAAATAAAATATAAAAATGTGCCGCGTAGCATTTGATTACACCACAAAGGCACAAACACGTGGAGATTTAACTCCAAAATGAGGAAGGGGGGTACTTCAACCTCTCCACAATCTCCAATTGTGCTCAGCAAAAGAGACAAAACCATTTCAAAGTTGTGGAAACCACACCACCAACGTGCAACCTTCCACACTCTCACAATTACACGGCACCGCAATAGGGTCCCCCAAGTGGGTCCCCTGTCTAAAAAATCTCGAACCACTGTGTCAAATTACTTAATTACCCCCAACCCAAACACGTACAAACCTCATGTCTCCATCTACCATTATCGTTGATCCGGCCAGGGACATTTTGGGAATAACAAAATCCCGACCCGTAATATAAAGGTCAAACTTCGCCCGCTGATTAAAGTTGAATTTGCTCGTCTACAGTAATCCAGGTTCCGGCAAACGTTTGAAAAAACGCAGGGATCAAACCCAGGCGATACACGAAACGACGCGTTTCACTTGAATAGGTAAGTGCCTGTGCTTTGGCCTTTATCATCTCTTTTTTGATCCAAATGTTCTTCCATGTTTTGAGAGACTCGATTTTGATTTTTCAATTTTAGGGTTTTCGCTTTCCGGTGATTGGCAGTGGTGTGCGGATTGTGAAGGAGAATGGAAGCTGCAACGATCTTCAGAGCTTCGCCTTTGAGCGTTGCTAGGGCTCCCAATTTGCCTCCGAGATCTAGAATTTTGGCTTCCAGCGGTGTTACCGAGCTTTTCCGGTCGAATTCCGGTTTTCGGCCCGTCAAGGTAATGGTTTCCGTAAGAAATTTGTCTGTAATTTCTTGATTATGATTTTATTGGCTTTTGGGTTGTTTGGCATTTGACGCGATCGTTATAAGATTAACCAATTGAAGGATAAATTTGCTGAATTGGAAAACCAATACTGAACTGAATAGTTGAGAGGTTTTGGTTCATGATCTGGCGTAAGACAAAAACGAGGAGAGTGTGTGAGGCTGGTTATGGCCTTTGGTATTTGATTAGAAGTTATAACTATAAGGCTGTTTGAATTGCTGCATGGAAGGGGATGGGATGTTTCTTTCAAGATTGGGAATTTTATTTGGGAAAAGCTGTTTGGTCATCAAAAACAGCAAATTTGGAGGGTTTTGGGATACTCACTAAACTAGGACTGCCAGACAATTGGAAATTGTTTGTGTTTTGTGGTGATCTGATTAATTTGAGAAACGAATGGGAACTGACAATTGAAAAATTAGCAACTTATCGATATAGAAAATTCATTTCCCTTTTTGTTTCACTTTCCCAATCTGGATGCTTGGTTGAACCAAAGACTGTTTATTCTCCCTCAATCTTAACTTTATCAATGACTTGTGAGCATTTGCCTAGTTTACCGATTTCACTGTCTCCTTCTTCATGAGTCAAATGGAGTGGGAAGTGTTACCAATTACCATTGTCGGAATCTCTGGAATATTGGAAACTGGCCATAAGAAAACACATGGCACCAGCTACAGTTTGGAGAAAACACATTCTGAATATCTACAAGAGTATTTGGTTCATGTGTCAAATGGAGGGTGAAATTTTACCTTCGTCTAAATCTACTTTGTTTCCCATATTTACAAGGCTGAAAAATATAGTTATTTCAAATTACAGATTATGCAGATTGTCAGACTATACATTTATTTGTGTTTTTCAACTGAAGTTATTGAGAAACAGTTTTGTATTTTTTTATCAATGTTAACTGATGACAATCGGTGAAATTGCCTGAATTGTCCATCTTTCATTTGATTTCTATGCTTATAAACTGAAAATAGGTAACACACCATGACATCAAGTTGTTTTTATTGGAATCTGCAGGGTGCTTCAGTTTCATGCCATTCAAAGCAGGGTAACAGGAGAGTTGTGATAGGGCGTAGAAGGTCCTTTGTGGTTAAAGCATCTTCATCCACAGATTCAGCCGGTTCTGCTTCCCCAATTGCTCCTCTTCAGCTAGAGTCTGCTGTTGGGCAATTCCTATCCCAAATTTTAGTTAGCCATCCACATCTTGTTCCTGCTGCTGTGGAGCAGCAGCTTGAACAGTTGCAAACTGACCTAGATGCCGAAAAACAAAATGACGAGCCTTCTGCTTCAGGCACGGATCTGGTACTGTACAGGTAGGTTGTATTTTGTACCGAGTTTCATTACATGATCCAGCTCTCGATAACTTAAAGGGCTTGTTTGTTTCATCTTTGAGTTTTCAGGGTTTTTTTTTTCAAAACTAAAGTGGATTTTTAGAAACATTTTTTTTTTTTTTAATGGTTTTTTCTCAATAACTTATTTATTGGGGCAAATTGTTTGTAGGCGAATTGCTGAAGTTAAAGCCAATGAAAGGAAAAAGGTCTTGGAAGAGATATTGTATGCTTTGATTGTGAAGAAGTTCATGGACGCAAACATTTCATTGGTCCCATCCATTTCTTCTTCCTCGGACCCATCCGGTCGAGTGGACACATGGCCAAAGCAGGAGGAAAAGCTTGAGCAGCTTCATTCTCCGGAGGCCTATGAGATGATCCAAAACCATCTTGCACTAATTCTCGGAAACCGGTTGGGAGATTCAACTTCAGTAGCAGAAATAAGCAAGCTCAGGGTTGGCCAAGTTTACGCTGCGTCAATCATGTATGGTTACTTCCTGAAGAGGGTTGATCAGCGTTTTCAGCTTGAGAAGGTGATGAAAACTCTCCCCGAAGGACGAAGCAGCGCAGGTGAAGCTGAAGAGGCAATGAAACCTCCAGAACAGACTGTCACCGCCAGCTCTCATCCCGAGGTCTCCTCTTGGGCTGGAGGGGTCAGCCCTGGTGGGTTTGGTTTCGGGATGAGCCCATCCCGTCTGAAAAGCTACGTCATGTCCTTTGATAGCGAGACCCTCCAAAGATGCGCCACTATCAGATCAAAAGAATCCATTTCCATCGTCGAGAAACACACCGAGGCCTTGTTTGGAAGACCCGAGATTGTCGTCAAGCCAGACGGGACCATCGATTCCTCCAAGGACGAACTCATCAGGATCGGCTTTGATGGCCTCCGGAGGTTGGTCTTGGAGGCTGTCACATTTGGATCTTTTCTCTGGGATACCGAGAGTTACGTCGACTCCAGGTACCACTTTGTCCTTAACTAGACAGATACAACTTTCATACTCTTTCAGTGGTTCTTCTTTTACAATTTTAGCTCTACAACTAGTCTACTTCTGATGGTTCTGTAAATAAGTTTACTGTAGTTAAGATTCTGATATATTTATTTGAGAAAAAACCTTATTGTGATGAAGTTTCAAACATGCTTTCTCCTATTCTGATTAAGTTTCTGGTATTTGGTTGTTCTGAAATGTGAATACCTATCCCTTTATAATAACAAAGTTGCATCCAACACAAATGTTTCAACTCATCAAGTACGCCAAAAATTGAAGTTAATAGTGAAGCTGAATTGATGTACTGTACACAATAAGATCTCCATGTAAACGGAGGTGCCTACGAGGACTGTGGAAGCTGCTTCGTTGTAGTCCACGTGTGCAACACCTGGCCGTTAACGTCGTAGAATGCAATGGTCACCTCCGAGGGATTCACCTTCATCGACATGAATCCTTGGCCATCGTAGAAGAGCTTGACGTCGTTCCTGTTCGAGTCCTTAGTGTCTCCCCTCCACGCCTTGGATCCTGCCCCGCTCGTCAGGAACTCGATGGGGCTGCCCGACACGCCAAAACACCATCAAACATATGATAAAACATCAGAAATTGGATGAGTCAAGGCTCGATTAACGGGTCTAGTTTACCTGTTTGTGTCACTGATGTGCTCCAGGCAATGATCATGGCCATTCACGTAGAAATCGACTTCGTTAGACTGCAATCGATAAGCGAAAAACGACACGCCATCAGAGCAAGTCCGCAACCATAGACCATTTACGAATCACGGCTTTATGATTTGACGACTCTTACCTGGAGGATCGGAAGCAGCTGCTCGACGAGCTCAATCGTGTCACCGTGGTGCCCGACGCTTCGGATCGCGTGGTGCCCGACCACGATCTTCCACTTGGCGGTCGATCTCTTGAGAGCTGAGTCCAAGTCCTGCACAAATACGCGATTAGGCAGAGCATTTAAGAGCTCGATTCGTAAATAATCAAAACCCAAAACGATCTGAACTCGAGCGAGCAACTGAATGTACAAACCTGCAAGAGGGATTTGAGGTGGGTGGAACGAGAGGGAATGCCACTCCAATCGTAGGTGTGGTCTTCGGAATTAGAGAAGTACATGTCCACAAATGGAGTTGTGTCTACCATGAATATCTCCGCTACATCTACCATTACACAAAATATATATGTTGAGAATATGGGTTGGGGTGAATTCAAACACCGTACATAAGTGCGTGAAGTCCACGTAGTATAGTGATTTCATAATATATTCGAATTAAGCGTTACCCTCCTAAAATCTCCGATGCAAATACAACAACTCTAACGAGGTTTTCTTGAATATTTACATTTTGATTTTCAGGAAAATTAAACTTATATACATTATGTTCAACATATCTTTGACATATTTCCAAACCAATATTCCTACATTATGAGGATAAATTAATTTTTTTTTTAAAAGAGCTTAAAAAAAAGAAAAAATAGTAAAAGTTATGTATTTTTTTTTATTAGAATATAAGTTTTTATTAATGAAAATTACGAATATGTGAAAATTTTAGTCTATTCATCCCAGCTAAATTTTATTTTCTGATTTAAGATAATTACATAAACAAGGGATTTATGTATAACTTGACTGAATTGGTTGCCGAAAAACGTGTGATACTTATCCATCGTTAATCTTTCTATTTATCCATCAAAACTGTATCCAGCTATATAACGCCACATAACAACAACCTTTGATTTGTAGCTCAGAAATAAAAGATTAGCGGGGATATAGATTTTCCAGTTGAAAATCGTATCAAAATTTTGTGAATGCGTAATGTATCACACCTAAAAATTCGAGTTAAATTAACTAATTAAGATGCGAAATTAAGTAAAAATACCTGCATTGACAATGAACGACCGGAGGCACACCCATCTTGGGTCGACTTGGCGGAGGAACGGACTCAGCTGCGCCTCTGCATCCCCTCTGTAATCATGGTTCCCTAACACTGTCATTCATAAATTCTGCTATCAATTTTTTTTTCCAATTTCAGAAAGAGATTAATTAGGTTTAATTGACCAAATAATTACCACTGTACCACGGCGTCTGCAAGCTGGTGGCGGTGTAAACGTCCGTGAAGGATTCCTCAAACGCAGAGTCGTGCTCGCACGTCAGCCCGTTGTCGTAGAAGTTATCTCCGGTCGACACCACAAAATCTATGTCCAGCTCCTCCCCTACTCTCCCCATCTGCTTGTTTTGACGAATTTATGACGTCATAAATGTGTTGTTTACTGTTAATGACGTCATAAGTGAGGGTATTATATATATATATATATATATATATATATATATATATATATAATTAATTAATTACCTGGAAAGCAACTTGAGATTGGTTGAACTCGCCGCGCCTCCCCCAATCGCCGATGACTAGGAAGCTTAGATGAGGCTCGCCGCCGGTGGTCTTGATCGGGTGGTCGAACGACGGGAGGTCCGCCACGACCGGACGCGTCCATAGGGTTGTGCTGCATAGTAATGTTATGAAGAAGAGTACTGAGGGAGCAAAGAAGCTTCTGGAAGGGAGAGTCGCCATGGATTTCGAGAGCTTCGAGATCGATCGTTGAGTGGAAGAACTAATTTTCTTCTTTCTTGTTGTACGTACTAATTATAGGATGTGAGAGATCTATTTAAATAGATATCGAAGAAGATATATTTTAATAGATTTATTTTGATGTACTACGTATTTGATATATTACGATAAAATATTATTTTATTATGATAGATATATATACGTAGTATTTGATAAATTTAGTTTATCGATATCTTTATCTTATTGTAATCTATATAAAGTATTCAATAATAACATTATAGATGTGACTTGTGAGGGTTTTCTTCACCAATTTATTTGGGTTTTTTCTATCTCTAAATTTCAGAGTAGAAAACTAGTACAATTCTCATGTCATATGGTGCGTATTATTCTTTTTATAAAATAAACATAATTGATATTATTATATTATGATAGAAATATATATTTGATAAATTTAGTTTATCGATATTTTTATCTTATTGTAATTTATATAAAGGATTCAATAAAAAACATCATAAATGTGACTTGTGAGGGTTTCCTTCACCAATTTATTAGAGTGTTTTCTATCTCTAAATTTTAGAATAGAAAACTAGTGTACAATTCTCATGTCATATGGTGCGTATTATTCTTTTTATAAAATAAAAATAAATTTTAATATAATATATTGATATCGATATATATATCCCAACTTTTTGTGTGTGTATATCTTAGTCTATTTCAATTGATTTTATTAGTTTTATGTGTACGTAAATACGGAGTAATAAATTGGATATGAGATTGATGCTCTCACTCACCAATGAGTAATGACATTATGTTTTTTTTTTCCCAAAAAAAATCAAAGTTTTTTGATATAGCCTCGTCGTTGACTACATCAATTTGGGTTTTTTAGGGTAAATTACACATGACCAGCTGTAAATTATAGTATTTTTCACATAATTCCTCATAAAACTTAAATTATAGTAAACCATCCATAAATTTGATTTGTTTTCATATGACCACCCACACATTAAACCTCTATTTATTTTGTTTAAAAAGACTAAAATACCTCTAATCTAAGCTTATTTGTTTATACTTTGTAAAGGAAATTATATGTTGAATGTATATAAGTACGTGTTTGGATTTCAACTGTATTATGTTTGTAATGTAAAATAGACAAGGCCGTCTTTAGTAAACAAAAAATTTAAGATAAATTAAGGGTGTGTTTGGATTCCATAATTTATTAATTATATATAATGTAATAGTTTTATCCCGATGTATGTGATTATTTGGTTAAATTACTAAATCGATGTATGAGATTTTTAGTTATACAACCAACTGCTCACATAAACCGAAGTAAATAATTGAATTATAATTAAAATGGAATGGAATTCAAACCCACCCTAAATACTCCAACCAATATATATCTAAATTGGAATTGGAATGTGAATTGCCAAGACTTGCACATTTGCAATAGCTCATAACAATCTTCTCTCCTTCAAATATTGAAAATATTGAATAAGATAGGGATAAGTTCTAAAATAAAACAAGATTGTTGCTTTAAAATAAGGGTAAATTAGCTCATATCTGAAATTACAAACCATATCATTTAAAAAATAAGCTAAACTTATATATATCATTTCACAAATTAGCCAAACATGAATAATTTTATTATAATTTATTCTTTTTTAAAAGAGTAAAAGTAAAATCGGATTAATTAACAACTGGGAAGTCTTATGAAAACAAATCATTGCATTAAATACAAATAACCTTGAATTAAGGGTATTTTAATCTTTTTAAACAAAACAAATAGAGGTTTAATGGGTGGGTGGTCTTATGAAAACAAATCAAATTTATGTGTACTTTTGTAATTTAAGTTTTTATGGGTGTTTATGTGAAAAGTACCATAATTTACGGGTGATTATGTGTAATTTATACTTTTTTTTATGAACCATCAACTAGAGTAGTTGATCTTGAATTCGGGCTAGTATGTTTTTTTTTTTCGATCTTAGTCCAGTTCGATCGACTCAGTCGCTCTACATCTGGATCGGGTACTGTATGAGCCATTTAAGGGGTTGACCCTCCCAGTCACAAGCGACTCCATGTTTCTAAGATGATTCGAACTTCGAATCTCTTGGCATGGGATGTAGCTCCACAAGGCCACAACCAAACATCTATTGCCAAAAAAAAAAACATCTATTTTTTTTTTAATATAGAATGATTTGTGTCAATACTATTGCCTTAATTACAAAAAAAAAAAAAACATTTATCAAGTAAATTTGGAATAATTTATTTAAAATTTCTCAGTTTCACCGTAGGGTTCTCTCTTTAGTTAGTCTAACCGATTAAGGTCCTAACAAGTTACATTTTTCAAATTTATGGCATCTCATTTCTCATCATTATTCCCAAAAATTATTAATTAATGAACAAACTTCCAAATTTATTTAATGCTGTAATAATTTCAGCGATTCTTTTTTATTCCATAAATTTCAACAAAAGTTGTTTCCATGCATATGAGACTGAGTTAATTAATTTCTTCCAAAAGTTGTTACTCATCAAATCCCTTCCATTTTTTAGTCTTTTAATTTCTTACTTTCTTTTTAATTAAGGCTTGTGAAGAGCAAATAGTCGTGACCTGAGAAATAGGAGGAGAATAAGGTTAGTAACAGGTGATTTGAAGCTAGTATTACATGATATATGAGGCAGTACGTTTCCAATTGATATATAGTTTTCTTTTTAAAAAAAATGGTTCATTAATTTGATGCATGTTGGGGTGTGGTACTGTGGTGAGCTTAAAGGGAGTCATTGCATGTGGATTGGATTACCGAAAGGGCAGAGCAGAAGAGATGGAGAAAGACAGAAGAAGACCCGGCCATTTTTTTATGCGAATATGCTCATCGCATCTTCTTCTTTCTTTTTATTTATATTTATATGTGACCTTAAATTCCATGGAATCTCTTCGTATATTCTCCTTTGATTCCATATATACCCATCGAGCCCTTTTGGTTCTACTATTCAATTTTTATTTTATTTTTGGTTCGGACAAAAAAAAAAAAGTATGACCGTCTGGATAATTTGATTGAGATTTACCAATCAGTTAAAGCTAAAACTTCGTGTTTTAGTCCGTTCGAACGCACTAGGAAAGATGCTGACTCGTGGGTGTGTTTCCTAATCCTTATCTTATCTGCAAGTATGAGAAATAAAGATTATAACATAAGATAAATCTAGTTTAACATATAAAATAAGATAAATCAGTTGGCTATAAATAATACTACCTCCGTCCAAAAATACATAGACTTTATTATTCACGCACGTTTTTTTAAGGAGGTAAAAACTATATAAAATATTAAATTTTTTATTAATTTTTTTTTAATAATTACAAACTTATTGATAATAAGTTTGTGATTATTAAAAAAAATCATAAAAAAGTTAATATTTTATATAATTTTTAACTCCTAAAAAACGCGTCTGAATAGTAAAAGTCCATGTATTTTTGGACGGAGGGAGTATTAAATATTATAGGGAAAATTGCATAAAATAACACGAAATTTAGGCATAGTTGCACTCAGTGGCACGAACTTAGAAAAATACAAAAATAATCACCAACTTTGGGGTTTAGTTGCGGTCGGTGGCACGTACCCTCTATCTCGCAAATTTGGACTAGTGGGGTGCTTACATGGAATTTTTTTTTAATTAAAAAGAATCCTACATGTTTTTTTTAAAATTAAAAGACATAAAAGATGTGTCCAAATTATGAAACTAAATAGGTTCCAATTTTATTTTTTATTTCATGTAATTCCAAATCAAAGATAATTATGACAAATATAACATTTGGAAATTAAAATTTGGAAATGTTATATTTGTCACAATTATCTTTGATTTGGAATTACATGAAATAAAAAATAAAAATGGAACTTAGCTAGTTTCATAATCTGGGCACATCTTTTATGTCTTATAATTTTTAAAAAAAAAATTAATGTAAGCATTCCACTAATTCATATCTCGCTATATGCCTTTTTAATTAAAAAAGCGAGATATGGGGTATGTGTCACTGACCGCAACTAAACCCCAAAGTTGGTGATTATTTTTGTATTTCTTTAAGTTTGTGCCACAGAGTGCAACCACCCTAAAGTTCGTGCTATTTTATGCAATTTGCCCAATATTATATAAGGAAAAGACTATATGAATTCAATATCTAGATGGAATTCTTATTTATTTTTCACATTCGAATTCATATATAATTACTGCACTATCTAATTAGAATACTTATCTAATTGTCACATATAAAAAAAATGCAATAGCTAATTTTTTTAGGGTGATTTTGGTAGAGGGCCTTTTTTGAATATTCAATTAGGCACTTAGCCCCTAAATCAATTTAATTAGTTTTGCCCTAGACCCCTTCCCAATAGGGTGGGTTGGTCAATGGTCAACCATTGACCAGTCAACGTTGACCGTTGACCGGTCAACGTTGACCAACCCATTTTGATGCCAATTTTTTTTTTTAGTGATGTCATATTTGACCGTTTTGATGCCAAAATTTTACTATATTTTATTTTCACTTTGATGCCACTTTTCTAATGAAATGATTGGATGACACTTTTTTAATGTCACTTTTTTTAAACATTGATGACATTTTTTGTTTACAGTAATGTCACGTTGATCATTTATGCCATTTTTTTTACTGTTAACAACAGATGCCACTTTTTTTATGTCAATTTTTTGATGATATTTTTTTTACCGTGATGCCATATTTTTGATGATATTTTTTCAAAGTAGTATTTTGATGACATTTTTTTTCTTTAATGTGATACAAATTTTTCAAAATGGTATTTGATGTCATTTTTATAATGTAATTATTTGATGCCATTTTTTTTAATCAAATCGATTGATGCCACATGTTTTTAATTTAATCAATTGTATATCGATTTATTTTCATCGATTATACTTTCATTCACTGATGACACGTTTGTGATTACACTTCATTGATGCAATCACTTGTGGTGACATATTCATTAAATTTTTATTCATGGATGTCATTTGTTATTGCGCTTCATTAATCACAATTATTTATGGTGACAATTTTATACAATTGATGACATAAGAGCTTAAAACGTGGAATCAAAATATTGTCACCTTATTGCACATATAAAAATACAACGTCTTTGAACTACTACGACATTAATATTGGTTGTATACGTAAAAACACCTATTATAACATGTCATCAACTAAAAAAAATGCATCAATGTAAGTAATATAATGCGGAATCAATAAAATATAGGGTCAACCACTTCGGGGGTTACATATCATCTTCAGGATATGTGAATACTTCACAGGGGCAAAATATACATCTCTGAAAATTTTAGGCCACTTTCTGTAATTATATAAAATATAGAACCAATCTGTAATTTTTAAAAATTTCGGGCCGGTTTCGTGATTTATTAGCAATCACAACACAAACCCTTCTTCTTCCCCGTTGGAAAGTTGCAGAGATGGCGGCCACCCACACCACCGGCAGATCCCGAGTCCTACCAGCAGCCCTCGCCGACTGCCGCCACCCCAGATCCGAGTCCCTCCGGCCACCCACACCACATATCCGGCCACCGAAAGCCCGGATCCGCCGCCACCGAGCCTCGCTACAAACCCAGCCGCCATGGGAGGGGAGTCGAAAAATCCAGATCCGGTGAGCTCCGAGGGCGGCTCCGGCTTCGTCAGCTCCAGATCCGGTGAGCTCCGAGGGCGGCTCCGACTTCGTCGGCTCCAGATCCGGTGAGCTCCGAGGAAGAAGATGGGAGGAAGGAAGGAATCACTGCTACGGCTAAAAAAAATAATTAGAGGGGTGGTTGTGACTAATAAACAAATTAGGGGGCTAACTACCTAATCAAATATGGTAAAAGATCCATTTCAACAAATTCCCTCATTTTTTTTATCTTATTTTATGTAATTAGATAAATGCTAGATAAATGCAATTTACACCATATAAAAAAGATTAAATAGATAGATTTTGAATTTAAAGATTAAAGAGATTCGTTAATAGAAAAAAGTTCTAATTTAAAAATTTTAATTAAAATTTTGAAAAAATATTTGCTTTAATCGATGAATTTTTTTTTACAACCGTTACAGTTCAGCTTTTTTTAAAAAAATATTGGAAAAAAATAAAAAATATATAAGGAAATGAAATTTAAGTTCATTGCGTTTATTATCATATTTTAAAAAGATAATTAAAATAATTTTAGAATATCGTGATAATATATTTCCATGCACAACACGTGATATACCCTAGTTCTAGATTTTTTTTTCAAAATATTCAAAGAAAAATAAAATTTTACAAAAAAATTCACAAGTTGAAAATAATTACAAAAATATTTAAAATTTGCAGGGGAATCAGAAAAACGCGATCTAAGATCGCGTTTCATTCACAAAATGTAAAATCTGAAGGGTGTAAAAAAATTAACGAAAGAAACGCGCTTTAAAACCGCATTTTATAATTAATTTAGGGTAAAATGCGGGTTCAAACCGCGTTTTTACCGACTTTTATTTTTAAATTAAAAAAAAAGGACTGAAATGCGGCATCAGGTCGCGTTTCACCTGTAAACCCTTCTTCCTCCCCAAAAAAAACGCAGTGTCTTCTTCAATCTTTATTCCGCCATCATCGTCTTCTTCTTGATTTGTAGGCTGGCCATCGGCCCATCGCCATCAACCATCGTCTTCTTCATTTATATCGTCTTCTTCGTCACCATCGTCTTCTTCATTCGGATCGTTTATCCGACGATGTAAGTGAAGGCCGAATCATTGTCTTCTCCAGGGTCTTCCCCATTCCACCTCAAAACCCGTCGGAACACGCAATTGAACCTCCCAGAAGGCCGAATTGAAGGTCGAATCGAAGGCAAAATCGAAGGCGGAGTGAATGCGTGGCTGCCGGCCGGAGGAGACAGAGCTGCAAATCGGGGGAATTAGGGTTGGGGGTTGTGGGTGAGAGGAGACGGAGCTGCAAATCGGACAGACCTGCTGCCGACGATGTCGCAGCCGGCCACCGCTCCGCCGAGATCCCCACCACCGGTCGCATGGCTGCCGCCCGGAGGAGATGGAGCTTCCCTATTCCCTTTATTTCTGGTTTGGCGATGTAGCAAATGAAAACCGCGTTTTATAATTAATTTAGGGTAAAATGCGGGTTCAAACCGTGTTTTAACCATTCCGGATTGGCTTACCGGAAAAGACTTGTGAGTAGTACCCATAGGTCCCCGATTCGAACCCCGAATGACCGCTCTTTATTTACCTATTCAAGATGTAGCAAATGAAACGCGGCCTGATGCCGCGTTTCAGTCCTTTTTCTCTTTTTTTTTTTAATTTAAAAATAAATTTTGGTAAAAACGCGGTTTGAACCCGCGTTTTACCCTAAATTAATTATAAAACGCGGTTTTAAACCCCGTTTCTTTCGTTTGTTTTTTTCATCCCCCAGATTATACATTTTGTGAATGAAACGTGGTCTAAGACCGCGTTTTTCTTATTGCCTTGCAAATTTTGAATATTTTTGTAAATATTTTTAATTTGTGAATTTTTTTGTAAAATTTTATTTTTCTTTGAATGTTTTGAAAAAAAGTGCCTAGTTCTATATATATTAGTCTTTGTTACTCGCGCTTTTTGCGTGTTTTTTAATAAATTATATTTTATTATATTAAAATTATTTTTTTATTAAATTTTATGTGAAGATGAAAATAATTTATTTAAAATTTTAAAGCAATCATAAAAAAAAAAGGTTTTGCAATGATTTAAGATATGAAATTGAGAATCAATATAAATATTTTGATAATAAGATTTTATTGTTCAATAGATAGTTAATTAATAATAAAAATTTATCATTAGATAGAATGAACTAAAATAATAAATCTTAATGACTAAAAATAAAATACTTCAAGGTACAATATTTATAAAATAACTCATGGTAAAATGATAGATTTTGTAACCATTTAAGATATGAGATGAACACATAGGATGCCCCTAGGACAAAAGAGATGAGGGCATTATTTAACATGACTTGTATAGTAGATCATCATTAATTGACGTGTTAAAAAAACTCAGACCAAATCGCATCAAAAAATGACACATATACAAATTGCATCAGATGAGACTCCAGGTCTCTATTTTAGTATATTATATAGATAGATAGATATAGATTTCTTGGAAAACCATTATTTTAAAATATAAAAAAAAATCGATTATCGAATCAGGAAACCGAGAGACTTTTTTATGATTATCTAAACACGCCTAAAGAAACCGAGAGACCGGACAAGCCAGTAGATGGAGTAATCATCAGGTACAACTAGAAGCAAATTAACAAGCATAGGGACAAAAGAGTGGTTGGAATAGGACCGCAGTGGACCGAGGCGAGGCGGGTGAGCCGCCGGTTGAATACGCGGATGACAGCGAGTTGTCGGTTGAACACGCGGATGGCGAGTTCGTAGTCGGATATGGGCTCTCCGACGAAACGCAAACAAAACACCCCTGAGACAAGCGTACTAGAAGCGGCGACAACCATTGGGGCTCTCTAGTTCCTTTCATGTAATTTTGTCTAAGTCTTAGCTATGTTTTGTAAGGAGACTTGTCTCCCATGTACCTAGCACATGACTTCGCTTGCACTGTAAAAGACAATGATGCACAACTCCCAAATGTAAGGTTTTGGCCCTTTTGGGGTTTGCAGCCGAATGAATGACTATATTGATTGCCTCATTTTCTCTATTTCACTTTCTTATTTTGGAATGGAATGGTGAGTGTTCCTTTTATGATGTTAGGTTGTTGCGGTTAGTGTTCTAAAAATCGCGTCTAGGCGCTAGGCAACAGGGTATCTAGGAATTTTTACGCGTAGGCGGATCTCTATGCGCAAATCTGTCTTAGCACCACCTAGACCCCGCGGCCCTCGCCTATAGACTGCTTAGGCCTGCCTAGGTCGTCAATTATTCGGTTTTAGCGTTTTGTCGAGTGATTAGTCGACTTAGGTTTTTTTTATGGCCCAAGTCGAGATGTATTTTCTTTGAGCTAAACCTATGACTTTGGATTTAATGAGGTTTAATGATGCGGGACCATCCAAAACACCTTCTGACACACCTATACTTGGGGATGGACCTATGATTCGATCTCGTGAGAATGTTGTCATCCTCAAGAGGAAGAAGAAGGCTCCACCATGGGAGAAGGTCCAAAGGTGGAAGTTTGACGTTTTTAAGATTCGTTCAGTAGTTTGACAGCTTTTCGACGTCTCAGTAAAATGAGTCGTACGGATTCCATATTAATCGGATAAGATCGTGCCATACCTTGTCGGAACGAGGACGAAGAGATCTACAACTTTTCCGTTGGAGGTTTTCCATATTCGACCTAGAGCTTGGCCGAAAATCATATTCTTTGAGTTGTCACTGTTTTTAGACGAATTTATCTTATTTTTAGTATTTCTTTTAGGTTTATTTTAATTAATTCTTTAAGTTATTATTTTAATTAATTTAGGCCGAAATTCAGTCTTGTTAGGTTAAATAGCCGGCCGACCCTTCATTGTAAAACCGCACGTACAATTTTATGAGAAATTCATCATTTGTGTGAAACACAAGTGTGAGAAAGTCAATCGATTCGTAGCGTTGCTCATTGATTGCACAATTGGTTATTGATCATGCTTGGTTTGCTTTGATTTCATCAACCTCGCGAGAGCTTGGTGATCCAGGTGATCACAAGTCCCCTCCTTGTGCCTCCAAGTTGTCCGCTTGGTTGTGTAAGGTTGTATAGGCAGGCTTTATAGTCGTTGGTATTTGGTTCCTACCTTCTAAGGAGGCCTGGGGTCTTTGCCTCTTTCTATTTTAGTTCGAATCACCCATCTATCGGTCTTTATTTCATTGTTTTGTCGAGTCTTTCATTGCTGCGTTTTGTTTGTTCTTATTCTGTTCTTGAGTCTTTGCTTTCGTTCTTGTCTTTGATTCTTGATTGTCGAAGATCGGGCCATCCTACGACTAACCCCGTATCAAATTGGCATCAGAGCTTTGGTTTCCGACATCAAGATTGAGTCTTTTTCTTTTCCTAAACACAAAAACACAAAAATAGAGTCAGTTCTTTATTTGGTCTTTTACTTCTTATTCTTTATTTGATTATTGCACTAATCTTTAGTTTGTGAATGTTTGTGGTTGCATAGCCTAAACACAAGCCTAGCCGAGACCAGTGGAGTCGACCACAAGTGTGCACAACCCCCTTTGTGTACACTAACAGCCGACGGCAGCCTGTCTGTCCCCATAGATCTTGCTTGGTCGATTCCATCACACCACAAGAAACCCTAGTTTGTTCTATCTTTGGACCTTTTGATCTATCTTCTATCTATTTCCATTTATCTATTTGCCTATTTAAATTTCTGATTTTTGTGGTAGATTAATTCCATATTATCTATCATATATCACAAAAGGGCGTAGATAGATCTATTTACCAAAATTAGCCCAAACCTCACCTAATTCTATCTCTAGGACTGAATTTTATTTTATTCACCAAATTTTCGAATTTCCCTTGCATTTTATTTAATTTTCGTGCATTAGAGAGCTGCTGTAAAAAAAAAAGAAAAAAAAAAGAGAGAGAGAGAGGAAATCAGTCCGAAAATTCAAAGAAAGAAAAAGAAATTCAAAGGCTTGGACCCAGGGAGGATAAAATTCACCTAGGGGAAAAAGTAAGTAAAAAAAAGGGAAATTCCGTCTGGTACCCCTGTGTTTAATGCAATTTCGGTTGGTGTCACAAAGATTTTGTTTTTCCGTTTGGTACCCCGAGCTTTTGTAAAAATCCGGCCCGTGACCCAATGATAACTCCGCTTCTTTTTTTCAGAAAAGTAATAATAAAATATTAATAAGGCACACATCCCTTTTGAAAAAAAAAATTAAAAAAAATTAAAAATTGAAGTGATGCGTAATCTGGCAAAAAAAAAGCACGAAGCCCAGCGTCGGAGAAGATGGCAGCGTCGGAGACCGGTGAAGAAGGTTGTTGTGGGAGCCTCGAACCCAATTGAGATTAGAGAACCAATTTCACTACCAAAGCCACACACAAAAAAAAAATCTAAATTAAACCCTAGGTCAAATTAGAGAACCAATTTCACAATAAACACCACCAAAAATTTCCCCTAATTGCACCCAACTGAGATTTAGGTAGAAAATTTCATCAATTTGACCCTAAAATCACCCAATTTCAGATCTAATTTCGACAGTAGAATGGTGATTCAAACCTTTAAAATTTCCGAATTGAAGGCAGTAGAGTCTCCCACCCTGTCTACGTCACGGCTCCCAAAACAGTCCTCGCCACCGGTCGATTCTCCGACGATGGTCTTCGCCACCGGTCGATTCTCCGACGCTGGTCTTCGCCACCGGCCGAGTCTCCGACGTTGTCGTCTTCTTTTCTGAAAGTTGAGAGGGAGAACTGGAAATTGGAGAAGAAGGGCTTCTGCTTTTTTTTTTCCAGATTTTTTTTTCCAGATTGTGCTTCACACTGCATTCACTTCATTTTTTAATTTTTTTTCAATAGAGTTGCATGCCTTATTAATATTTTATTATTACTTTTCTAAAAAAAAAGAAGCGGAGTTATCATTTGGTCACGAGTCGGACTTTTACAAAAGCTCAGGGTACCAAACGGAAAAACAAAACCTATGGGACACCAACCGGAATCGCATTAAACACAGGGTACCAGACGGAATTTCCCTAAAAAAAAAAGTTGTTTGAATTGATCTAGTGCAAGAAAGCTTCAAGGGATCATCTTGGTGAAATTCTACAGCCCTAGATCGACATATATCCATTACCTCCTAAACACAATCTTAAAACCCTACCCTTGCAACTACAACATCCTTACCAAAGGGTTTGAATCAAAAAGAGGTAAATTCCAAGTTTTTCTTTCTTTTCCTTGTGTTTCTTTTGTTATTTGTGTGTCGAGTACTTGTTTGCCCATATCGAGTACTTTGGGGCCCTGTCGAGTTGCTTTCCTTGCTGTGTCGAGTTGCTACAGCTCCTGTCGAGCTCTCTTTGTGCTGATCGAGTGCTCTTATCCATTGTGTCGAGTTGTGTTTTGCTACTGTCGAGTTCAACAACTTTTTGTCGAGTGCACCTTGCTGCTGCCGAGTGCTCTCCCACCTTGTGTCGAGTTCTTTGTTGTTGTCGAGTACCATACAACCACTGTCGAGTTCCCTTTTGCATATATCGAGTACTCTGCAGTCTTGTCGAGTCCCTTATTTGGTCACTCTTTGTTCTTTCTCTTGATTACTTTCTTTGATTGTCAAGTCCTTGCTTGAAGTGTTGATTTGCCCAAAGCGGATTGCCCCAACAAGCTTGTCATAACCAATTAGAGAGAAGTGTGTGAGAGAAACATATTGTGAGTTGTTTTATTTGCTAATCTTGACATAGTTCTGTGTTTGTTTTATTTGCGATGTCTCAGCAGGTTAACAACCCGAACAATGCCAACAATGGCAACAATGACAACGATTCCGACGCAACTGTTTCTGTCGCAATGTTCAACACCCGAATGAACACTCTTGCCACCACCTTGACAACCTTGGAGGCTAGACCAACGGGTTCTAATAACCTTGGTGGTCAAGGTAATCATGGGCGTGACGAGACGCCTAATGATGAAAGGGAAGTCCAAAATCCTAATCCTAATCCTAACCCTAACCTTCATTTGCATAATCCTATCTTTGAAGAGAATAACTCTCCACGAGGGGAGAGAAATGGTAGAAATAACGGATTTGCTAATGTGCAAGGGCATGGACGAGGAAGAGGTCGAGGCCGTGGCTTCCAGGAGGAGTTCTACTACTCAGAGCGTGATGATGACTTCCAAGATGAGGACTATTGGGAGCAACGCTAGAGGCGGAACGACAGAGGAGGACATTACCAATACCGTGAGCCTAGAGATCCTGATCAGGACGGCATAGGTAAGGTTAAGGTAAAAATTCCTTCCTTTGATGGTAAGACGGATCCAGATGCATATATAGAATGGGAAACTAAAATGGAACAAATCTGGAACTGTCACAATTTTTCTGACCCTAAGAAAGTTCAATTGGATTCTTTAGAATTTCAAGGATTTGCCCTTATTTGGTGGGATAATGTGGTTAAGGAAAGAAGAAGAGTCCTTGACGCGCCTATCGCGTCTTGGAACCAATTGAAAGCTTTGATGAGAAATAAGTTTGTCCCTCAACACTATGATCGAGAGCTTATGCAACGATTAGAAAATCTTAAGCAAGGTAATAAAACTGTTGAGGAAACATTTAACCTTATGTAAGAAACTATGGCTAGAGCCAATGTGGTAGAATCACACGAGAAAACTAATGCTAGATTTCTTAGGATCTTGCATCCCGCCTTAGCTCATGATATTGATTGCTTTCCTTATTCTACTCCTACTGAATTGCTACATTTAGCTATTAAAGTTGAACGTGGAGCTAGATACAGGAACCAAGGCAGAAGATGGACGAGCAGACAACCTCAACCTTGGCGCCAACACCGGCCACAACAACCCCAAGGGCGGTCTGACGGTGGTTACACCTCTCGGCCAAACCAAGCCCCTGGGAGAGGAGATGGCCGGACCAACCCTATAGCTTCTGACAAGGGTAAGGCCTCTTGGACAGGACGAGATTCGTCTGGGACATCTACTGGTCCCAAAGGGAGTAATCCTAACCCCTCTCCTACTAGATCTAGGGACATTGTGTGCTTTAAATGTCAGGGTAGAGGTCATACTATGAAGGATTGTCTCAATAAGAAAACTCCCATGATTAATCACTTGGGTGAATATGTGTCTTACAATTCTTGTGATGAAAATGAAGAGCATGTTAATGATAATGATCATAACCTTAACCTGCTTACTTATGATGATGAAGATGATGATGGCATTGATTATGAACATGGAGAATCACTGATTGTTAGGAGAGTCTTAAATGTTGTTCCTGCACCATGTGATGACAATCAACGTGAGAATCTGTTTCATACTAGATGCTTAGTTAAGGGTAAAGTGGTTAATGTGATCATTGATGGGGGAAGTTGTTGTAACTTAGCTAGTCAAGAGATGATTGATAAATTGCAACTTCCTACTATTCAGCATCCTATGCCTTATAGATTGCATTGGATGAACGAATGTGGTAATTTGAAAGTAAATAGGCAAGTCAAAGTGCATATCAAATTAGGACATTATGAAGATGATGTGTTATGTGAAACTGCACGTACAATTTTATGAGAAATTCATCCTTTGAGTGAAACACAAGTGTGAGAAAGTCAATCGATTCGTAACGTTGCTCATCAATTGCACAATTGGTTATTGATCCTGCTTGGTTTGCTTTGAGTTCGTCAACCTCACGAGAGCTTGGTGATCCAGGTAATCACAAGTCCTCTCCTTGTGCCTCCAAGTTGTCCGCTTGGTTGTGTAAGGTTGTAGAGGCGGGCTTTATAGTCGTTGGTATTTGGTTCCTACCCTCTAAGGAGGCCTGTGGTCTTTGCCTCGTTCTATTTTAGTTCGAATCACCCATCTATCGGTCTTTATTTCATTGTTTTGTCGAGTCTTTCATTGCTGCGTTTTGTTTGTTCTTATTCTGTTCTTGAGTCTTTACTTCCGTTCTTGTCTTTGAGTCTTGATTGTCGAAGATTGGGTCATCCTACAGCTAACCTCGTATCATTTAGAGTCGCTATTCAGATGCGTACTTTTGCGTTTATTTAATTTTATGTTAGTGAAGCACCACAAATTTGAGTTTATGAACGATATTATGAATTACTATTACATTATATGAATTATTGAGATGCATTATACATTAAAATACAAGGAAATAATAAAGTTTGTTTTAACTCCGTCTAGGCGTCTCCTAGCGCCTTTTAGAACATTGATTGCACATTGATTGCGGTGGAGGCGAGCCTTGGCAGCAATGGCCATGGCGGAGGCTAACCCATGCTCGATGGCCGATGGGAGAGCTGTAGGTGGGCGATGGTGGCAGCCACTTGAGTTCTGGGAGGCGGCTGCTACTAGGTCATGGTGAAGGGCGGCGGATAAAAATAAAGAAGATAAAACTCAGGACCAAACTGAATAGCATTGTCATGAGTCAAAGCGATTACCATCAACTGTAAGAAATCATTTTTGTAATGTTAAAGCTACAAAGAAACTTCAACCACTGACACTTTCTTCACCGCAAGGTTACACTCTTTTACCATGTTCCGGAATCCAGATGTACTATCGTGAATCAATAGCCATTCTGGCACAGCCATCAAAAATATGCTTTCCCACACTGGGTTCTATACCAAACACTGCATTCCAGTCCATGTATTGCTTAACGCCAGCTTGTTTTAGCGTTGAAAATCGTAATATAATGCTAATACAAGCTCTCTGAGAGCGTCAACTCGTACATCACGCATGAGCAACAGGAGGGTACCTAGCTCGCTTGAAAGTTGAGGAAGAACCGTAGTTTCTGAATGAGGAGATCCCGAGATCCATAAGTTGGCTTTGCACTGGTTACCCAATCCCTGTCCAAGGCACCTGCTTTAGCGCTTGCAACCATCTCCTTGTGAAAGTCGGAGACAATGCAGTAGATTGAAGTCTTCAGGATATCAGCCAATGAGTATGCTTTCGAGTACAGAGGGCTGTCCCTTTTTTTGTTCACAGCCATGGAAATCTCCCTCCGAGATGTGCTGTTTGTTGCCCATTTGATGCCAGCAGGACCCAATAGATGATTTGGGGATTGTAAGTTTGTTTTCTTCCCCATAAATGTTTCGACGGCAAGTAGAGAAGTTAGCAATGTGGATAAAACAGCAGAATGACTACCAGAAAGCTGGGCAACTCCAAATCGGTCCTCCTTGTGCGAATGTACTGTCAGTGCTGTGACAGCTTGAGCACACCAAGCATATAGCTGCAAAGCAATTAGAGACATTCACGCTATAAGGAGATCGAAGATGAGAATATAAACGTCAGCATTACCTAAGCAAAGATAACAACCATGTATATTTCATAATTTTGCAGATCATCATAACAAACACCGAGTCCAAACAAAATCCACATCTCAAACAAGAATAGTCCATGTTCACCAAAATTGAAGTAGCTCTTTGATTATTCAACTATAACCAGATCCTTTGTACTCCATGTACAATTTGGCTGATAAATGCATACATTAAAACTGCCCCTATCCAACGATACGTTACTGGTCATTTGTGTGCTTCACACAACAATGTAGCAATACAGCGAACAAATCATCAACAAAATTTAGTACACCAGGTCTTCTTCCATCTTTTAATATAATATAATTTATATTCACTGATATAGCCAAATATTAAGGAGGTAAATAGATGATAAGGCCTCCATTTAAGCAAAAAAAGGACAAATCTGTAAATACAGTTTAGTAACAAGCAAAAATAAATAAAATCTCTGGTGTCAAGAGGATTGTTCATAAAGCAACTGTGAGAACGTCTATATGAGTTTGTAAGCAAGAAAGAAATACAGTACCACCCTCAGCCCAGAGAAAGATCACAACACTACAATCAAATTGTACACAAAATTATAGGGTTCAAAAACAATTCTCCAGAACATGCTAGCTTTTAATCTTTATGTCCTTTTTGCATTTTTTTTTTAATTAGGCGTTCATTATTCAACATCACTAAGAGTGCTCCCAGTTAACTTCTAGACCAATGGAATTGTGGCAAGATTCTTGTAGATTTCCCTTCAGCTTTGTCAAAATGCTACATTATTATTTAACCTTCTTCTCATATTTATATGAATGCAAGAAGATGCAAGAGTTTTTTCATACCTGGAAGTCATTAAATGATTCAACAATTTCAAAGCTTTTCTGAATATCTTCTGGTGAACATAACTGATTGGACAACTTGTAGGCATTATCAGCAAAGCCAGATAATCTTTCACCTAAACATGATGAAAACTGATCCAGAGGCCTCAAGCATACAGCAACTATCCTCTTGTAAGTTTCACCAGTTTCTTCGAAGAAGGCCGCGCGCCTCCATGTGTCAATATTGCTTCTACAAACCATACTTAAGTCAAGATATGCCAGATACTGAAGCAAACACCTAGAACGGCTGTCTTCCAAACTGGAAAGAAGCATTTCACTAGGATTCGTTTCAGCTGCTGCTGATCCTTTTGGTGGTGCAAATGCAAACCTCTTTGTGTGTAGCACCTATCTAGCCAAAGGAAAATGTAAGATGACGTGATATATGATGCCGATATATACTATCTAGAAACAAGTCACTCCCAACACAAAACAACTAGAAGATCACTAACCAATGAATTAGCATGTCTATAAACTCATGTGTTAATTGATTTTCATAAGAAAGCCATACGTAAGAGAATGGATGCTTTGTCACTTGTTTTAATTTCCAATTCCCGGAAGATTTGAATTCTGTATTGTTGAATGATCTTACTAATGCATGATTGGTTTCCCCTCAAAAAAAAGGGAACAAAAATATCATCAACAATATACTTCCAAAGGTAAAGACTTGAGGCAACACGCGGCATAAAATCCCAGATGTTGATGGATTGCTTCAGATGTTAACAGCACCAGTCACATGTAAGAGAAAGGATAGATTATTGTGAAAAGGAAGGTGAATACCCAAAAAATTATGAATCCTATTTTCATGATTAGACTGGCAAAGTCACGAGCATTCAATTTCTAGGAAGATCACCCAACAGTTGTACATTTTTAAAAGTACAAAAAGACCACAAAACTTTGGTCTCATCCAATTCCAGCATATTAGCAGCTAGATTGGAATTGTAATTTTCTTAATCATCGTTCAAATTTTTGTACTATGATACTAATCAAGCTAAAAACATAATAGAAGTTTCTTGCACAAGGGACCAAATCAACTAATTAGTAGGAGGTTACTCACAGAGACACAGGTACTTGTATAATGAAAATAAGCATATAAAACAGGAAGATTGGGCTAACAAGATGACATTTAATGTAAAACTTCCACCTTATGCAAATGATGAATCAGCTCCCAGCACAGGATAACAATAAAACTTCCAATGTAAAAGATCAACTGATCAGCAACAAGCACTCCAAAAGTGACCTGACTCTTATCCTTCCTCCCGAGGAAAAGTAGCAGCATAAGTCGCAACACAAGTGAACACAGGTATGATGACACCGAAAGCTTCAATGCTCGGGTGATAGCTGAAGGAAACCCTATTTTATAGCTGAAGAAATGTGGCCGCTGTAGACATTAGGAGTACAATTTAGAAACAAGTGTATCAAAAGCAACAATGACAGTCTGCTAGAAATGAAATGCACAAGAAAATCCCCTGTTATTTGTCGAATATAGAAATAGGATAGAATCTATCTCATTTCATTTATTATAATAATCCAAAAATATACATAAATGATGTTCTCTTGACTCTTATTCAAATTCAAACACCCAAAATCCTCCCACAATAAAAATAAAACATAGTTTTGCTTCAAAACCTAAAATACTGATCACATGCTCATTCACTTTATAACCACATCAATAATGTTGCCAAAATCTTAATTGCAAAGAAAAAGTTACGCAATTTATGCACACAGTAAGTATTTGACAATGGATTAGCCCCTTCCTTTTCCTAATATCCAAAAACATAGGTGCAACAAAAAAGTCAAAATCCTTAAACTTCTTTAGTGCACATGCACACCCTTGATTATCAAGTGTGCATCCATAAACTTCCTTAGTGCACATGCACATCCTTGAAAGTTCCTGAAGGTGTTTTTCAAATCAGATATTAAAACACATCAACCACATTATTTCCTCAAAAGAAACCTAATTGCTAGTTTTATGCATCCAAATTCATGTATGCTCACTCGTTGCCTTGCCTATATTTAGTTCAATAATCAAGTCTTTCTCGAGACTAATTTAGTTAATAAGATTAAAGGTTCTAAAAAAAGTTAAAACTAATCCATCACAGTCCCTAATACAACCTTTGAACGCAGTGTTCTCTAACAGATGAAATAATTTGTCAGAAATCAGAATGTTAAACTTATTGCTCATGCCTTCATTTAGATATTCTATATTTATAACATATGTTTTTGAAACGAGATGAACCCTCATAGTCTCAGTACTTACATTACAACTAGGCCCACATAGAAAAACATGGACACTTGATGACCTGAAACAACTACAGATTCCATCAATCCCAAGACTTAATAGAATCAAACTATGAAAGCTTCAATAGCTATTCTCTATCATAAAAATGGGATTTAACAGAAACTTTCAGAGGTTTGTGAACCTAATATTACGATAGAAAATTTGGATGGATATACGATTAGCGCAGACTGTAAAGTTGTCCACCAGGAATCTACTTACAATAGTTCCCCATTCTGACCTTAAATATATGAAAAACAGGCATGTTATTTATTCTTAAACAAAAATGGCCAGCACTAAATTCACAAGACAAACAGACAGACATGGAATTTCATTGTGCACTAGAGTGTCAATAAATTACAGATGCAGGGGGGGATTGGCCCAAAAAAAAATTCAATTTGCATTGCTACCTGTTACGGAGCAAACTCATGATCTGTCCCAAATATACAATTACCTCTATGTTGTAATATCAAGCAGACCGTGAATATTAAGGTACAGCGAAAAAACTTTCATCACAAGTGAAACATAAATGTTATAAACCCTAAGTAAACAATGCAACTAGCCTATTCGACATCCAAAGAAACAGCCACAAAATAACTTCCAAATCTGAACGTCATTAACCACAATACACCCGTTACGAGATGCAATTTACAGAAAAAATCAAAAGCATTACCAAAATGGGGAAATGTCCCTAAAAGGAGGAAATAACTATTAAGTTTCATGATCTAAAGACATACATTCAAGCTCAAACAAACAAAATATACTTCAAAAGCTCGAAATCGAACATATACCTGAATAATTGGGAAGACAAGAACCCATCGCTGCAGGTAGACGTAATGAAGGCCATACACCAAGCCCACAAAGAATCCCCACAATCCCCTTTCACTCACCAACTCACCCAAAGAGCCTCCATAGCTGCTTCCGACAACTGAAACAACAGCCAAATAGCCAGACAAAGCCGAGGTGCAGACCAGTAGAACCAGCGCAAGAGAAACCCTCGCTCGGAGCCGGAAATCGCCAGCGGGAAGGGAAGCGGTGAAAGCGAAGCGAATAAGCCCCGCAGCGAGCTCCACAACGGAGGCAGCTCGGCTACAGCGCGGCGAGGCGACGGCGTGGGCGGCGACGGCGAACAGAGACATAGAGAGTAGGAAAGAGAGGCAAGCGGCGACGCCGAAGAGCGACGGGAGGAACGGATTGGGGGTGAAAGGAGAGAGTAGGAGGATCTTGCAGATGACGAAGACAGCCGACGATTGAATCGATTGCCATATCAGAAACCCTAGGAATCGATTGTGCAGTAATTCGGAAGCAGGAGACGCCATTTTTGCGATTTTGGGGTTGCAGAGAGAGAGAATCAAGGGTTTCAGTAGCGTTGGCTTTTTATACAGTCGAGTTGTATAAAACCCTCTTCCACCTCCGAGCGGGAAAGCACAAAATTGGGATTTTTTTTTTGTTGCAACGACAAAAAACAAAAATTTGAGATGAATCAAATAAAATTAGATGTTTTTTAGACCGAAAATTATTAGAAAAAGGGAATTATTTTTGAGAAAATTTGAGGAATAAGACCTCTTTCAATAAATTTATTAGTTTATAGATCTCTTTGTTAATCTTTTAGGTAAGTAGATCTTTTTAGAGGTGTTTTTACTTAATTGTTGTTTTATTTAAAAAAGGATAATAGGAAGAAAAAAAAAAGTTAAATAAGGAAATTGTTAAAATCAAATCTTTTAAGTGAGATTACAATCAGATTTGAGAATAAAATATACACACTTACAATACTATACACACTTACAATATTATATTACCATACCTCTTAGGTCGTGTTTATCAAGGGATACTAGAAATACTAATATTTCTCATTTTTCCTATTTATCAATAGCATCTCTAGTATCACAAAACCTATATTTTCATACTAACTCAATTTACAAATATACCCCTCTCCAAAAATTATTTCAATTTTCTATTATATTATTATATTCATTTATTATTATTAAAATATTAATATAAAATTAATATTATTTATAAACGAAATAGTGTGAACTATATATTTATAGCAAAAACAAATCATATCAACTTCCACATTTAAAAAAATATCTTTATTTATTAGTTATTAATTTTATATCTTCCATTATTTATTATTTCAAATTATTCCATAATCAAACTTCAATTTTTCGGATTTTATTTTGCATATTTATAATCAAAGAGAAATATCTTTTTTAAATATAATCAAACATATTCAAAATTGATGTCTACATGTAGATAAAACTGAATCTAATATTGTGGTAAAATCTATTTATTTAATTTTTACAATTTTTTTTACCAAAATATGGATTTTAATGTGTAAAAATGATTTTTCCCAGCCAAAATCTCGGTCGTCCATCAAAACACATGTGTCAATTGTCATCCATCCGAGTGGCTCTCCAATTAGGGCACGACACGCGTCCCCCTCATAAGATGCATGTGTGGGGCTCCTTTCTTCCCTCCAACGACGTCGTTTTGAGCCTCAAAAGTGGAAAAATAAATGTGCTTTCGAGTTTGCCTTTAATGGATTGAAATCTTTTTGGGCTAGTATCGATACTATATTAGTATCGGCCTAGTATTGAAAAGGAATTGTTCCAATTTTATATGAATAAATCTCCTAGTATCTTCAAAAGTACCCATACCGATAAAAAATGCACTTAGACCATGTTTATCAAGGGATACTAGAAATACTAAGAATACTAATATTTTATTCTTCTCTCTCCACCACATCATCCTAGCATCTTATTCTCATTTTTCCCACTTTATCAATAACACCCCTAGTATCCCTAAACCCGTCTTTTCATACACACTCAATTTACAAATATACCCCTCCCAACAATTATTTTCATTCTCGATTATATTATTATATTCATTTTTTATTATTAAAATATTATTATTAAATTATTCCAAAATTATACTTCAATTTTTCGGATTTTATTTTGCATATTTATAATCAAAGAGAAATATTTAAAAAATATATATATACTCAAACATATTCAAAATTGATGTCTAAATGTAGATAAAATTGAATCCAGTCTTGTGGTAATTTTTTTAACCGAAAACTTGATTTTAGTGTGTAAAACTTAATTTTTCCAGCCCCAATCTCATCCGTTCAGCACATATCACATGTCCTCCATCTGAGCGCTTCTCCTGCAACCAAATCAGGGGCTGCCATGTGTCCTCCTTGCAAGAACCTGTTGCAGGCACTCTAGCCTGACACAAAAGTGGGAAAATTTTTGCCTAACATCGATACTCCTCAAGTACCCGGCTAGTATCGATTTTTCAACTGTTTCAATTTTATATTGTAAAAACTCCTAGTATCTCCAACAGTAAAAGGCCCGATAAAAGTGCTCTTACAATACTATATTACCAAATCACTTTATTTCTCATTACACTAAATTATCATACCACTTTATTTCTCATTACACTAAATTTTAGACTTATTGTAACGACTCTAATGACCTATCATTATACCCAACCCTCTTTCAACTCCCCTTGTTTTCTACAATCAAAATTCAATATCCTGTTACAATATCAACCCATAGATTCGGACCGACCGACTGTTGAATTGATCAATTCCACACCGAACATATCGAACGACAGTTTCCACTCTCCAATGGAGAAACTTACATTAAAATTGGCCATTTCAATTCCGTAACTTACATTAACACAATACTTACCCTTCAATGGATAAACCGTGCACTCTTGGATCTCTCTTCAATGGCGTTTCCCGCTTTAGCACCGAAACGTGAAGGCTCTGGCACACCTTCGCACCGTACTTGCTAATTAGGAGAGGGATTTGATTTCTACGGATCATTTAGACCCTAACCGATTACAAATGAAATATGAGGGATTTGATTTGATTTTGTGGATATTAAAAATGAAAGGGTTGTTACGATCTTCTTCTTTTTTAATTTTGTCCATAATTAATTTAGTAACTAGTACAATTCCCGCGCCATGACGCGGTTTTTTAAAACTAAAATATTAATAATATATATAAATATATTATAAAATACTAATAAAAGTTAAGATAAAAAAAACTTTACCATAAATGTATCTTATAATTCTGAAATAATTTTTTTTATATCTCGTCTAAAGCATAATACATAAATACAGATATTATAAATCACCTAGTAATAATAATATCAATATCATTGTAACTTTTTTAGGGCTTGTTTGGTTGAACATAGGAAGTATGCTTCCTATGAAGTTACTTCCCATGAATTCAATTCCCATGAATTATAATTCCCATAAACTTTAAAAAGTTGTTTGGTTAAGTTATAAAATGTAGGGAATGTAAATGTAGGAAGTTGAAATTTCCATAAAAAAAGGGTGGAATTGCAACTTACCTAATCCCTCAAAGGTAAGTGAAATTCCTCCATGTTGTAGGAATTGGAATTCCTGGGAAGTCAAATTTCTGGATTTTCTCGTGTTAAAAAAAGCAACCAAACACAAATATTTATTCTACTTCCTGGGTTTTTGAACTTCCTGTGTTTTTTAAATGGTAACCACACGAGCTCTTAGAAATTTTGAAATCTGAATCATGCATTTAAATGTGATGTGTCACAACTAATAATTATATTCAATGTTTTGAATTAAGGACAATAGTTAGTACATAAATGTGAGTTAAGACTAATGGTTATATTAGATTGAATTCAATGTTTTGAATTAAGCCCAATTGTTAGTAAATATGTTAAGAATAAAAGAGAATTAATGGAGGATTAATAAAAATTTATGGAAAAAAAAAGAGAAAAGGAGAAATAAAAAAATCAAGGAAAAACATAATTGGTCAATATTCCTAAAACTCCTCTAAGATTGACACGTAAGCAAAGTCTTCTAAATTAAGGTTATATATAGATTGTTAGTAAATATGTTAAGAATAAAAGAGAATTAATGGAGGATGAATAAAAATTTATGGAAAAAAAAAGAGAAAAGGAGAAATAAAAAAATCAAGGAAAAACATAATTGGTCAATATTCCTAAAACTCCTCTAAGATTGACACGTAAGCAAAGTCTTCTAAATTAAGGTTATATATAGATTGTTAGTAAATATGTTAAGAATAAAAGAGAATTAATGGAGGATTAATAAAAATTTATGGAAAAAAAAGAGAAAAGGAGAAATAAAAAAATCAAGGAAAAAACATAATTGGTCAATATTCCTAAAACTCCTCTAAGATTGACACGTAAGCAAAGTCTTCTAAATTAAGGTTATATATAGATTGTTAGTAAATATGTTAAGAATAAAAGAGAATTAATGGAGGATTAATAAAAATTTATGGAAAAAAAAGAGAGAAAAGGAGAAATAAAAAAATCAAAGAAAAACATAATTGGTCAATATTCCTAAAACTCCTCTAAGATTGACACGTAAGCAAAGTCTTCTAAATTAAGGTTATATATAGATTGTGATTTTGTACGGTAGTTGAATAAAAGGTTACAAGGGCTTTTTTGGAATCACAGAATATAAAAGACCTAAATTACAATAAAAATATTAGAGGGATCTATTTACCTTTACAATTAATGAATAGGGTCTATACATCCCATTCTCTCATTATTTTTCTCAAGAGAGACAAATATAGAGATTGGACACCGATTTACAACGATAAAGGAAAACTAGTACAATTCCCATGTTATGGCGCGAGTTTTTAAAAATAGAATTTTAACAATAAAATAGATTAACATTATACAATTAAATATAATATTAGTTTAATATTTTGAATTAAACTTATAAGAACAAACTCATAAGATAGAGATATAATGAGTTCAATCACGATATACTCCATCGTGATAATATATAAAGATTTACAAATGCGTCAATGAGTCAAATCCAATTCTAGAGAAAGGATTCTAGAGAGATGACTCTTCCCTCTCTCTATAATTTTGCCTACCAATAGAATAGAATCCCATCCATGAATCCTTTCTCCTGGACCTTCAATTGATTACCCCTATTGCCTAAAATCTGAAGAAATAAATTGCTTTTACTCACATAAAATCGAAGAAATCAATTGCTTTTGTCTCCCCTCCCTTGCACTCCTCGATCAGTCCGACTCCTTTGGCGTCGGGTTCGACCTCTTTTCTCCTGTGCTCCTCTTCTTCTTCTGACTGTGAACTTGTGTCCATTTGTTCCAGTTTGGGCGCCTTGACTGCAATTTTTGCCCGGTTTGGGTTCGGGTCGGTGGCTGGTTCGTTCTTCTCTCGTGCTTGCCTTCAATTCGGTCCTGGGTCGGGGTTGGTCTGGATATGGGGCTTTTGGTATCCCCTTCCTTACCCTCATTTGGGGGCTTTTTTGTGTATCAATTGGGGTTAGTTTGGCTAGTTGGTTGGTGTCTTTCGTGTCCTCGACGCCTTCTCCTCCGCCTCTGTCTCCGTTTGCGACCATCTCCTTTGGCGTCCCTTATTTCACCGTCTCTAAGTGCCTCTTCTTGGGTTGGTGGAGGGGGGGAGGGTTGGGCCCTGTCTTTGCTCTGTTTCCCCCTTGATAGCGTGTTGAGTGTGCCCAAATCCTTGTCGTACAACTGTTGTGTTCACACCATGCCTTTCCTTGAGCCCAAATGATTTTCCTTGGGCCCGAGGAGGCCCGAAACCTTGTGCTTTGGGCCCAAGGTAAAGCCTTGGCCCCGAGGTAGCTCGAATAAATAATTAAAAAACCCTTAGTTATACGTATTGTTTTATATTTATATATATCTCTGTCTTTAATTATTGCAGGTTTTATATAAATATAATAATAGAAAAAGTCCGAAAGGCCTGACAAAATCCCAAAAGGGCTTGATTACAACCCGTAAGAGCTTGACCAAATTCCGATTTTAGTTAAATCTTTTGGCGTTTTTTTGTACGAGTGGTGTGTGGCTCTACTTTCGGCATCTTTAAGAGATTTTCTACTTGGATGGGGGGGAGGGGGTGAAGTCTGGAGTCGGGACCGACTGGGGTCGAGGTGGTGCTTTCAGGGTGACTTTGTATCTAAGAAAGAGCTTCCTTGGAGTTTCGTCTGCACTTCCCACATGAGATAGATTCCTGCTATACCGCGTCCCGCGGTGCTACTTTTCGGTGGTGCTTGGCTTTGCTCTTCGTCGTCGTCTGCAACGGTTGGGAGTAGTTCTTCTTATATCTTTCTTATTGTAGAGTTATTTCTGCTTGTTTCATAGCGTCGTTTTTTGTTCTTATTGTATGTTTAGACAATTTTCGCTTGTCGATTCATTAGCCTCTCGAGAATCAGCCTTGTCTGATCTCGAATTCTTACTTAATTAAAAAAAAATGAAGATTTACAAATAGACATAGGTTTATATTAATTTAATATTTTGAATTAAACTCATTGGTTATTTCAAAGATGAAAATCAATTGCAAAAAAAAACAGGAAAAAATGATTAGTTGGGAATAAGAGCATTAAGGTGGACGTGACACGTATACAAAACTTCTATATTTTAAGAGTTTATATAGATCAGATAAATAAATGAGTAGACATGGAGTTGGCTCGGAAGAGGATAATGAAAATCAGTGTTTGATTAACACGTTTTTCAATGTATTTAAAATAATACAGATTTAAAATAAAATATATTGTAAATAATTCGGATTAAGCTAACACAATTTATGTAAAGTTTAGTTTTAAATTCAAGTTTGTAAATAGTGTTAAACAAGCACTTGTAAAATGCTTATGTCTTGTTTATCCAAAAAAAAAAAGTTGAAAAAGTGTTTTTTTTTGTGTTGTTAGATACATCGCAAATCCCCCATCAAAAGTGCACGTCGGAATTAACGTGCAAGCCTTTCCAATTAATTAGCACGCAAAAAAATTAATTAACCCACTTCAACCCTGCACGCCACTTCCGACGTGCATGCTTTGGGGTGTATTTAATTTACACGCTTTTTTTAACAGTAGACAGGGAGGAGGATGCCTTGACAAGCAAGATTCATCCGTGATCATCCTACGAATGATGGAACAAAGCTCCCTATTAAGATAGAGAGAGTTAAGATATTACAAGTAACCTTAGACCTAGCTATATAATCAGCAGCACAGTTTGACTCTCGATATAGCAGTGTTGAAGCCCGAAAGTGTAGGTTGGTGATTTTATCTTCAACGTGATGGATCTGTTCAATTACTCTTGCAATTTCTCAATGGAATTGATGTCTTTCTTTATTGCATTGATGACACCTAGACCGTCTCCTTCAATGATAATATTTCGAAGGCTCTTCTCCTGACATAATTGTAGACCTGCACAAATAGCATGAGCTTCGGCTTGCAGCACATATCCTAGTTGGATACTAGATTGAAAAATATCAATAACTCGACCGTCACTATTCCGAATAATGCCACCAATAGAGCATTCTCCAGAAGGCTTTATAGAGGCATCTACATTGATTTTGTATAGGCCTCTTGGTGGTTTACGCCACCTAGTAATGTTTTTGTTGCTTGGTTTTTGTTGGATGTTCCTTTTGTTGTGTATTGTCCCAATTTGAGATGTTGGTTCTTATTTGGGTAATAATTATTGATATATGATCTATTTTCTTGTTGTTGAAAATTATGTTAATCCTAATTCCCCATATTGCCATATGAAGCAAAGGTCTTGAAAATGTTGGTTTATGCTTATACTTGCATTAACTTAGAATCCAAACACAACCTTATTGTAAAACTAACTCTATCCATTTACTTTTAAATGTTATTTACTATTTATATTTTTTTTGTAAGTATGAAAGAAATGATATAAAATATCAGTTTTTTTTAGTAATAGGTATACAATTATAAAAAACTGATATTTATTATTATTATTTTTATAAAGTGTGTATTGATAGCTCGTAAACAGTATTTAAAAAGATAGAGGGAAGAGTTATGCTTGCTTTATTTATAATTAGATTCATTAAAAATATATGAGATATCACTTTTTGGATGTCGTTGAAGAATGTACAATACTATAATATAATGATATCTCTATTAGTACTCCCTCCGATCATATATATTAGACTTTGTAGTATTTGACACGACAATTAAGAAAATAGCAAACTTAAATTAAGTACAAAGTAGAAGAAAGTAAAAGATTGCGGTGCCACAACAACGATGGGAAAAAATGCACCCCATTCACTTTCACTAAAAAAAAATTGACAAGAAAAAACAAATAGCTTTATTACGTGAGATAATGATGGTAAAATTCAAATTAAAAAAAGTTAAATAATCTAAAAACATCCAGTAATTTGAGTATCAAAATTACGGAGTACTAATCACCTAAGAGCATCTTTAATTGTGGTACTCTAGTTGAGTATCATACCCTATTAAAAAAATAAAAAAGTGGGGGAGAACCAATAAAGTGAGTATCATATAAGGAGAATGTTTAGAGCATCTTTAACCATGATATTCATGGTGAGTATCATAACTCATTTTTTATTATTTCTCTCTCTTCCACCTCATGTTAAGATTTGATACTCCACAATCATGGTACTCAACATGAGTATCTTATTTTATTTTTTTCATCAATTTTTTTTCTCAAAATTATAAACTTTTTGTTTATATCTTATATCTTTTGTTGTAAATATTTTATAGTTAGCAAATTAATATAGATAGATTTAAATTGGGTATTGAAAATGGGAGTACAATTAATGGATTTAACAATAATATTGGGTTTACATTGAAATCGCTAATAATTTAAAAAGATCATATAAAGTACACATTTTGTAGGAAATATTCTCTAGCTAGCTACCAAATGAGTATATATACATATAAAATAAGTTATGTATATTCTTGTATTCCATTAACTTTTATTTTTTTGTTTTTATACCGTTATTAAACGACATATGTCTTCTCATGTTTAATTAATTTTTAATTTAATTGTACTACAAATGTGCATTTAGAAAAAATGGATAGTGTGGTAGTGTTGAGGGAATTCAATATAAAGTGGTACTCCGTATTACACAGTGAGTGAATATAGAGGGAGAATTAAAAGAATTGCAAGGAATTCCATATAGAGGGAGAATAAAAAGGAGAGTATTTAATATATTAATTGATTAGGAAAGAGACGTGGGACCTATCTTTTTTTTCTAATTGGGTAAATGGTATGGTATTGTGTCAGCCCAAGTATCATCTTCATGATACTCAATTGTAATAATTACCTTGGTTCTCACAAAAATCATGACATTTATTTTTATTTTCTTTTAAAAAAAAATTCTATGGTACTCAAAATACCACCATTAAAGATGGTCTTATCATACCATGGTGGTAGTCTACCACCCTATCTTTTTAATTAATGTAAAGTAAAAAGTAAAACACTATAATAAAACACTTAGGGTGGCATTTAGAAAGTTAATTAGTTTTTTTTTGTGCGGAACAATAAAATTTATTCAAATCCTGTAAATTACACTGTACAACATATATTTCCTTTCTTTCTTCTAATTTAGCGTATTAAGGGCTCGTTTGGTTGACAATAAAAAAACCCGGGAAGTAAAAATCTCATATAGTAGAGTTAATATATGTGTTTGGTTGAGTTTTTTGTCTCTAAAAAATCCAAGAAGTTGAATTCATGAAAATTTAAATTCCCCCATTTCGGTGGAGTTTTACTTACCTAATCCCTCTAGGTAAGTTCTACTTCCATCCTTTTTAATTGAAAATTTCTACTTCCCTCGTTTTAATTCTTATATATTCTTTTTTTTTTATGAAATTTCTTATATATTCTAAAATCAAACAAAACACATTTTCTCAATTCCTATGATTTACTTAGTTTATGAGAATTGAGTTCCTAGGACGTTAAATTCTCGAGAATTATACTTCTCCTATTTTACCAAACAAGCCCTAAATGTGAGTGAGGTGAGACATTTTCTTTTTATTTTGCAACTTTTTTTCTTTTTCTATCCGTGTAGTTTTTTTAAGAGCAACCTATGTGTATTTTATACTACGTACTTATTACACTTAATGAAATTAATTAAATTTAAAAAATGTAAAAACAAACGAAGAAAAATTTGTGTATGTATGTTTAAGAACCACCCAAATCCTCTTTGAGTAAAAAAGCGTTTAAAAATAGGGGGAATTGGTGAAATGCCTAAAAAAGTTGTCCTAACTGGTGAAGTGTCTAGGGGTGGTATTGGTACAATACCAGTTACTTTTCATCGTTACCACGTACCAACCAATTATAATTGGTAATGATAAATCTCGTACCGTTACCAACCATATAAACCCTTGTACCAACTTAAGTGGTAACCAATATAATTGGTTGGTAATGGTAAATTACCAAGTTTTGACATTAATATACAACTCTAAAATTAAATTTCAAATTTAAAAAACAAATATTACATATCAAAAGAAACACTTACCAAATACTTTAGTAAATACAATACATACAACTATACAAGTTAGGGGTGGGCACAAATTCTGGTCCCATCCCGATCCCGGTGGAATTACGAAAAAAATAGTAAATTCCTTCCCGGTCCTGTCCCACAAAAATTATGCCGGACGGGAAGCAGGACGACCTATCTCAATCCCGCAAATCCCGTCCCGTCCCGCATATATATACACATTAATATATTAATATATTATAATACTATATATATAATATATTATCTTATACAATATATTATATATTATACTTATATATATAATAGATATATAGTATATATTTGTCCAGTGTGTACATATGTATAGCCATATATATAGGTATACAAAATTACAAAGTGTATACTTTGATCAACTCATGTACGTTCTTAGTAATTAGCGTACATAATTCTATATTGCGTATATATATAGTATATATTGTGTATAATTATATATATATGGCGAAACTAATTAAAATAACTCGATCTTTAAGGCCGTGTTAAAAATATATTCCAACCTTTCAAAGTGTAAGATAAATATCCCGACCTTTAAAGGGGTGTTAAAAATATATCTCAACATTTCAAATGTAATATAAATATCTCGACCTTTATAGATAATGTTAAAATAATATCTCAAAAAAATTTGTACAAAAAAAAAGCTAACAGGACATGCATATATGACAAAAAAAAAACTAATAAAAAAAACCTATATAAAAAAATTATAGATTTACATATCTTTCGTCTTTTATATTTTATACACACTATTTTCTTATAACTCTATATTAAAAATCTTTTTTTTATTAAACCAGTTTTTTTTATCAAGGGAAAGAAATAAATTAATAATATATATATATAATGATATATTTACAAGTGTTTAATATTTTATTTAGATTATTTTTATATTTGAGGGATAACACCCATGTTCGTATAATGGACCATTTAACTAATTTCGCATTTTTGATGAAAATTTAAAATAGAAAGAAGAATAGTTAGAATTTTAGTAAATAAATTATGTAAAAAAAAAATGGAACAATTGAACAAAGAAGAATAATATGGAAAATTGAAATATTAATAAAGTGTCTTGATTTTTTTTTAAAAAAATAATAAATGAAAAAACTTGTTTTCTTAAACCCTTCTATTATTTTTTTTATATATATTTTTTAAATTTTATTTTTTTATTAATTTAGTTTGCCACATATGTACGTCATGTTAGTTTTTTTTGCTAGAGAATTATTTTAGAGAAAATTTGGTGAAATATCACCTTTTCCTAATCTAATTAGGTTATTAGCACCTTA
Organism: Persicaria tinctoria; assembly: GCA_037127255.1. Lineage (NCBI taxonomy): Eukaryota > Viridiplantae > Streptophyta > Magnoliopsida > Caryophyllales > Polygonaceae > Persicaria > Persicaria tinctoria. The sequence continues at coordinate 17,836,212 of JBANSL010000012.1, forward strand.
AGTTTATTTATTGGCCGTTCTAGCACTCATTCAATTTTTTTTTAATTGACTAGCATTTCTCTCCTCACTCAGCTCCTCGCGTGCCCTCGCTCATCGCTTTCAGGTGGCGAGTTCGGCATAGGAAGAAGAAATGGAGAAGAGAGAGAGAAACCCTAATAGCTGAACCACCGCCACCCTCGACCCCGCTGAGTCGTCCCTAATCCGACCACCGAGCACCGCCTCCGACCACCCCAGACCATTCCTCTTCAACACCGACTGGATGGGGAAGGAGGTGTACGGGGCCAGGGACGTCAGCGACCCAGCCTACACCGTTGGGGTCCGCGTAGGCGTCCTTGGCCTCATGGTCAACTCGGTTGTCCAGGGCGCCATGTCCCTTGCTGTCGAGCCCCTCGCCCGCTTCGTTCGAGGGGTGAAGCGCCTCTGAGGGATCGTCAACCTCGCGCTTGCCATCTGCTTCCGGTGGCGTGGGTGTCTGGCGGTGGCGCCTCTGTTGGCGCCTATTCCTCCATTTGAACCCCTGTTATCTTGATTTATGGTAAATCTCCTTCCCTCTAATCTTTTTCATATTGAATTTCGTATTGATTGATAGTTTATCTGGTTTATTTGAAGATCTGAATTTTTAGGGTTTGGTCGTTTGGGATAAATTGATTAATTTGGGGATATATAGGGAGTCAATTGGCGCTACTTCAGTGGACGATAAAGGCTTTGGGGATCCAGTGCAGAAGGCAGAAGCAATGGCATTTCGTCGAGCTTGTGCGCGTTTTAGACTTGGACTACACCTCTGATATGAAGATTCATCTTAGCATACTCATCACTGCACAAGTTGTGGTTGCCCTTTTTTTTTTCCCCTGCAGAAGTTTACCTTGGCTTTCTCTGCACATTTTGGTTCGTCGCCCTTTCTGTGTATTTAAATGGCATTAGATATGGTAGTATATGTTCTCCCTCCGATGAATGATTTTATCAGCCATTTTGCAGAACCCTGATTTGTACTAGAGATCTACTGATTTCTGGTGCTTATTGTTGATAATTCATTCCTGGTGAAATGTGCATGCTTATGTAAGAGAGAAAATCCTTGTACAGTGTAATTGGCATCTCAGTCACTCAATGCTTCAAAATTTCTGATTTAATCAACCCAGATTCATAACTATGCAATTTTTCATAATCATTGATCAACGACATTCAATTTTTCCTAATCATTGCAGATGAATGCCTGAATGTGGTGTGAATTTGAACACTAATAGCTGCAATTGTGACAACGAGGTTAGGGATGTGCGCTTTGCCAGCATTTTGGGTATGTGTTTATTCGTTGCTCTTAGAGTGCTTTAGTTTTCTTTTAACGAATAAATATACATGATTTTTCTTTTCTAGGTTGATCTGTTCAACACATTATTTAAGTTCTATCTTATCTAGTTATGATTAATTTGAGGTGGATGGTAGTGTTTTCTCAAAAATAAACATTAAAAAGTTTTTAGATGACTGCAAACAAAAGTTTTCATGGTTTGTCGAGCTCGAAGGAGCCATCACCTCGTCCCGCTTCCTACGCCACTGTTGGCCTCAATTGAAGATGATGCTGAGCTCGGATGGGCCTCCTGATGTTGAGACGATGCGACGATGAGCCACTGCTGGTTGATGACACGCTGGTTGAGGTAAGGTCATGTTGGCATCTGTATAATGTTTCTACATTTTTATATTAATGCAGTATCATCAATGGTCAACAATTGATTAGTAGAACTTTATTAGAAAACTGCTCTGCTATTGAATGAGGAGTTGGCCTCCCTATGTTTATGTCTTTATGATAAACACTTGATTGTTGATTTGCTTGGAAAGCTTGTGATTCTGAAACTATTGATACTGCATTTGAGGATGTTAAACTTGTGATTTTGGAATGATGTTACTACATCAAAGGATAATTTAATAATGAGATCCATTGAGTCTTATTTCTTATTTTTCCATCAGTTGCAGCTTCCGACCAGCATTCATAGATGACTTTGAGGAGAACGTACATCTAGTTGAAATTGACTAACTAAGGCATGTTCTTCCTTGTACGTATACCAATTAGTAATTAACAAGGGGAGTTTTTGACTTTTTAATGGGATGATTGGTGTCTTACTGTCTTAAGCCCATGACTCAAAACTGCTTATAAATGCAATGTCAGTTAAGCGAACTAAGTGCAAATAGACTAAACCATTTTGGTTGGGTTCAATTGATTCTTGGAATCTGGATTGTAAACGACTTTGAAATGCACTGTGTAAATGGAACGGTGCATCTCAAAGTCGTTTACATAAAGTGTGTAATACTTTTTTCCAAACTCTCCAACACACCTACACTTGATTCACGTTGCTCTCAGCTGCAGTACTCTATCTAAAGTTTTTGCTTCAGTTTCATCCTCTACATTTTGCTCTGTATTTTTCTGAGTTTTTTTGCTTCATACTTTAAGCTGTCTCATTTCCCAGGTACATGCATACGCCGTGTGATACCCCAAATTACTTCTATGATTATGCTCAAGAACTTCTGGATGGACTTGGTGTGAGTTTGAGTACTCGTGAGATTGTCAATAATCATAATGCAACTTCTGGATGGACTTGGTGTGATTTTCTAAAAGTTGCAATAAAAAAAACTACAAAAGTAGTACTGCTTTTCCATAAACTATCTTATTAGTTTGGTCAAAATGTATTTTTGGAAGAAAAGCATTGCTTATTCCACTCATCATGAAGATGGACAAAATTTTATTTGTTTTGGAATAGACACTGTACGTACATCGTTGTTGTATTTCCCCCATTATTGATGACCATGTTTTCCTCACCTCAAATATGTCATCAAAACATTTTTTTAAAAAAATGTTATTGATATACAATCTACTAGATGTCATCACAAATGACCATGTGATTAAAATGTTGATGAATGATTATCTATCCAAGAACTCTCACATAATTAAAGGATCTTCGATCTGATTTTTATAAAAATGTAGTTTAATCACAAACGTGTCATCAATAAAATATTTTATAAATGAAGTTTATTCACATTTTATGCTTCTGTTTCATCAATTATATAAAAAATGTAATGAACATGTCACCACAAGTGATTGTATCAATGACGTGTAATCACAAATGTGTCATCAGTGAATAAACGTAGAATCGATGAAAATATGTCGATATACAATTGATTAAATTAAAAAAAAAAAGTGGCATCAAACGATTTGATTAACAAAATTGGCATCAAATAATTACATTAGAAAAATGGCATCAAAAACACTACTTTGAAAAAGTTGCATCACATTAAAGGAAAAAAATGTCATCAAAACACCACTTTGAAAAAATATGGCATCAAGGTAAAAATATCTTCAAAAAATTGACATAAAAAGTGTCATCAGTAGTCAACAGTAAAAAAATGGCATCGATTGTCAACGTGACATTACAGTAAAAAAAAATGTCATCAAGGTTTGTAAAAAATGGCATTAAAAAAGTCTCATCAATCCATTTTATTAGAAAAGTAGCATCAAATCGAAAATAAAATGTAAAAAATGGCATCAAAGCGGCAAAAAATGGCATCATGTAAAAATGACATCAAAAAAATTGGCATCATTGGTTAAAAAAAAAAAAAACCCTCAGAGAGTCGGTCAACGTTGACCGGTCAATTAATAGTCAATTTGGAAAGGGTGCTAGGTTAGTTAATTAATTTTGTTTGGGAGTTAGTTAGCAAATTAGATATTCATAATGTGCTAGTTGTCAAAATAACCCATTATTTTATATATTATTTGAACATCACTTATAAAGGTTGATATATTTATCTTACATTTGAAAGGTAGGGATATATTTTTAACATATCCTTAAAGTTCGGGATATTTATCTTACATTTGAAAGGTTGAGATATATTTTTAACACGCCTTTAAAGATCGGGTTATTTTAATTAGTTTTGCCTATATATATATATATATATATATATATATATATATATATATATATATATATATATATATATATATATATATAAAATGTGTCCAATAAATATACATAAAGAAAAAAGTGTATACTTTGATCAACTAAATACTCCGTAATTAATAAATGTAGTGTTTTACTTTTTACTCTACATTAATTAAAAAGGTAGGGTGGTGGACTACCTATATGGTATACTAAACATCCTCCATCATATAAGTATATGATACTCCTCTCACGTAATTACATTGGTTTACTAAAAAAATCTGACATTTAATTTAATTTTTTATTTTTAAAATTAACTATGATAACCATAGTACCTGGTCTAAAAAAGTACTCATTTGACTTTGAGGACACAAGTGCTAAATAAAGACACAGGTAGACATTTGACTTTGAGGACAAAAACCGTACACCTTCCTAATCTCTTTCTACTCTCTAGAAAGTAAAACGAGCCGAGTCAGGAGCCGGACCGGACTAATTCCCCATTTTTTCTCACCCAACGCGGTTTACTTTAAACCCCGTCAGAGGTGGAGAAAAAGGTGAAGAATCTCTGACAATGACGTCTCCCTCCATTTCCAAACTCCTCCCACGCTTACACCAAAAAATCTAACCTCTATCCATCCTTTACCGACATTCATACATCCCCTTTCTATCGCTCTAGGTTTACGCAGAAGTTTTAACAGATATTTCAACTTCATCGGGATCTTAATTGGTACGAATTTTCATTGGTTAAAACCTAGGTTTTGTCTGTTGCGATTTCCTCGAGCTTGAATTTCTTCTGGGGTTTGCCGATCTTTCTTTTTTCATTCGGATTCAGTTGATCTGAGGTTGATTTTAGTGATCTTGATTGATTGAATAATTTGAATTGATAGTTTGTGGGGTTTAAGTTGATCAATTTTGTGTTTTTTTTTTTGTCTTGTAGCTGGACTTTGCTGTTCTTCGGTTCTGATTGTGTTTGGTTGGTGATTATTATGAGTGCAATCCATGGCAACGCAAGTTCGAGCTCTACTAGTTCTAGTTTGAACACTAGTTTTCAGGATACAGAGGATGACCACACTATTGCCCAGATGTTGGCTGAAGAGGAGCATATACATAATAATGCTAGGCTTGGCAAGAGGCTTTCTCATTTGGATTCAATTCCAGTACGATCTCTCTCTTTTTGCTTGTAGGGTCTTACTTGATTGGAGATTTCTTTCGCATTAGATTTCAATAAAGTTGAAATTAAAAGTTTAAAACACACACTCGTACAATATGTCTCGGTCCCCCACGTGAGCACTGCTATTATGCTATAGAAAGGTGAGCTTCTTTTACAGAGTGTAGAAAGCAGGTGGCAAATGTTTAGAAAGCGAGTTGGACCTATTACTTTTTTTTTATCCTTCACTAGTTCTCAATTTGGATGTAAAAGTGTGTAGGGCAGGCAACAAGCTCATTTGGGATGATCATCCAACACTTGGGAATGACCCTAACTGTGATTTTACTTCGTTTGAAGAACTAACTAAACATAATCTTGAAGGATTTGGGTGGAGGGAAATGGGTAAGATGTATGCCAAAGTGCCTTTTAAAGAAGTTGCGTATAGAGATATAAGGAAAAACATTAGACAACATAGCTGAGAACTAACAGTTGACTTAATTTTTGTATGTTCCGTTTCCCCTTGTTTTGGAGCTACTGAACATATGTAAAAATGTGTATGGCGGTTGATGGCATGGACTTTTGCAAGACTTTTGAAGCTAAGTTGAAGTGGGGTTCCAGTGCTACTGCTGTCCTGGGTTGCTTTCTGTTTGTCTTTGAAGAGCCTCAACTTAATTTGGGAGAAGTACAAAGGGAAAATTGAGAGAAAAGGACATACTAAGTGTCATAAAAAAAAGATGTGAAAAATCAAAATCTATCAACACAATTAACAATGCCAGGACAATTTTTCAAAATATGATGGTTGAGGACTTAAGCCTCTTTATTGGATGTTCAAAATTATGTTTTCCCATTGATTAAGAAAAAAGAAGCAGTCAGGTGGCTTGCCTATGCCTTGATATTGCCTCATTTTGTGTATTCATATGTTACCTTTTCTTTTAGTTATTATGATCGTTATTTTACTTCTAAAATATATGGGCTTTGTCTATGTTTATCATATACTAGACTTGTTGTTGCTGCTGTATTTTACATACTTACTCATGAGTCGTGACTATCTCCAGCATACGCCACGTGTAATTGCAAATATACCAGACCCTGATGATGCTAACTTTGACCATGGCCGACTATCTGCAAGGTTAGAAAATATCTTGTATATTTTTACATTTATTTTAGATGTGGTTATTGTCTTAAAATTTGGAAGTCATCATTCTGGGTTTGATGGGTTATTGACATATTGTTACGTGGCCATTCCATGTTAACTAACAAATTCAAACCTTGGCCACTTCTGGGAAAGGTTACAGAAGCTCTGACACAAATTTTAAATTTATTTTAGATATTATTTATTATGAAATTTGGACCTCTGGTTTTGGGCGAGCTACTGAAGTGATCCATATGGAATTTACTCGACTTTGATTTGAATCCTTTTTGCAGACTTGAAATTCTATAGGCATCAATGTTGGAAAACTCATCTTGTTAGATTAACCCCTGTGAATTTCCATCTACGACATATTGGAGAAGGGTTATCCAATTTTCTTGCAAATCATTTTCATTTGTTGACACATATAGTATTATGCAGAAAATACAAGTTTTTGTGAAACTTGATCATATGTTCATTTCCCAACCCAAGGTCAAGCAATGAATAGTTATACACTGGGTTCAAGTTAAACTTACTACATCTGCAATATGTTTGGAGCAAATCTTGAGTAAGACACTAGGTTTATGGGCAGTTGGTACTTATTCCTTTTTGGTAACTGGTTGTCTGCTTAAATTTCAGATTGATGACATATGGTTTGGATGAACTGCAAATTGAGGGAGATGGCAATTGCCAGGTTAGTCTGCTCGATATCTGCTTGACCAATTTTGCATTGAATATCACACTTTTGTGCTTTGAATTTCCAATTTCTCCGATTTATGTGTTACCATAGTGACCCTTGTATACAATCTTGAGTAGGTTTTCTACAAAGTAGTGCAAGTTGGAGTTTGGATAACTAGTGGATGATGGGTCAGATAGTGTTAAGTTACGATTAGGAAGGTACTTAATCTTATCCATAGTAATTCTAAACTTCCGGTGTAAACAATAGTCAAGTATGTGATTTTATATGTATTTGTTAAATCAGTTAGTTAGTGTTAAATGTTGATATGCATATGGTAGAGTGAGGAGAAGGAATCCATTGCTATCACATAAAAATTATAAACACGGCACACAAAATAGTAAACTAGAGCCAAATGGATGAACCTCTGGAGTTGAATCTCAGACCAGCAGGAACATTCCTTGGCTGGCCCTTCGGCAAATAGCCGATTCCAAGATAATGGCATGATATCATTCCTCACAAACTAGGCTTATTTATATGCTTACTATGCAAAACTCACTGCCTACTGCCTAGTAGACAGATACCAATTAGTTCTCTTATCATATAACATTCTTATGTTATACTACACACACAAATAAAAATAAAAGCAATTACCTCACTACACTAGCAAGAACTCATCTGAGATCAAGTTTTCGTTGGACCTATGGACTTTTGAAGCCAAACTGTGGTGTTCTATGACTTATATTTGTGAAATAAACAATTCGCTTTAGTAGCTTGATTACAACCTAGAGACCAGACATGACCAAGAAAAATCTACAAAATGAATCTGATGAGTAACTGGACAAGAAACTGCTAAACTGTTGTAATGCACATAAAGATACACAGTATGAGCAACAAAGAACCAATAGCAGGTTAAACTATGTCATAACTGTGAATCTGTACCGATTTAACAGAGTTCATGTCTGGTCTCAAAAAAAGACTACTGCATGATGGAGATTAGTGTAACAGCTTCAATACATAATTTTTTTAATGCAAAACTCCTGTCAATCTTTCCGCGGTTAGTCATTGTATTAAGGTCATTGTATCATCCCTGTCCAGGGATCTAGTGCCTTGCAATCTTCACTGCAATTGGTGGGATTCACTTATTCTTTTTTATGAATTTGTGATTTATCTTGTAAGCTCATCACTAGCATTTTTCTCTATATTTAACATGGATATAAACTTCATCTATGGAAGTCAAAGTTTAGTCTTTTAATGAAAAATGAACTTTTATCTATTTGTCTATTTAAGAACAGCCATGTTCTTTCTGTTTTCCATACCCAGGAGAAGGGAAGAAATTTGCTCAAGACTTGTGCTTTTTAGGTAGTATTTCATACAAGTTTCATAGAAATAGATGCTATAAATTTCAGCTACTCCCTCCGTCTCAAAATTTAAGTCGTTTAGACTAGTTTAGTTCTATCAAAATAGATGTCATTTTAGGTTTTCTAGGTATGGAATAGTAATGATTTGTATTGATTTGTGTGTTTTTGACTTTAAAAAAAAAATTTGATTGGTTAAAAAGTGTAGTGGATATTTAAAAACAATAAAAATTATGAAAAAGTTAGTGGAATGATGATGTTGATTGATGGGTGAGTGTTTTATTAAAATTTGTGCACAATGCTAAAGTGACTTAAATTTTGAGACGAAGGGAGTATAAGATTCTTCACCTGGGTGTGATTTGAGTTAAAGATTATTTTTAGCTAGTATTTCATACAAGATTCTTCACCTGGTCCTACTAAAAAAAAAAAATTCTTCACCTGGGTGTGATTTGAGTTAAAGTGATTTTATAGAAACTTAGAGGACTCTTGTTGCAGCCTTCTGGTGCATTTAAAGGGATTTAACTAATGCATCTTCAGGTGCATGTAAAGGGATTTAGTTAATGCATCTGCAGCACCACTGTTTTGGTCTTTGATACTGTATTATTTTTTGAGAAGGTTGCCGGATTTTGCTTGGTAATATTTGAGGTCCAATCCTTCTTTACGGTGTTCATCTTTTGTCTGTCAATGGCATATTTTCTTTTGCAAACAATGTTCTAGGTTTACTTAAACAGCTTGTCTTGACACTGTAAGCCCACATTTCATATAAAGCAGTGCTGCAGATTTATTTACCACATTGGTCTATCTCTAACGCACATAGGTATGATGATTCTGTGCAATATAATGGTGAAGAATTATATTACTATTTAGATTTCTGTGGGTTGCTCCCTGGTGTGCACATTTTGGTGTTTGCTATCTTTTTTATAGCACAATAACATAATTTTATTTAGTATCATTTCATATGTTTAGGATCTTTTTGAAATGATGATAAGTTGATTTTCTTGTATTGGTTCCTATAACCTACAATTATCTACTTTTTTTTCTCTCCAGTTCCGAGCATTGGCAGATCAGTTGTTTCGTAATCCCGATTACCACAAACATGTAAGGAAAGAGGTTATCAAGCAGGTAGGCAGCGCAATATCCTTACTGGGTTTGGATTTGCAATTGGCATGTCATATAGTATCTTGTTTCTTCTGTTGTTGATATTACTTAAATATTGCTCATATATTACTTGTTTCTTCTGTTGTTGATGTAGTGGTTTTAATTAAAATAAAGGTCTTGCTTGAACAAGTTAGAGTCTTTTCCTTGAAAAGGGTTTAAATTTTAATTATTGAGATTTGGTATTAGAAGTTATTATTTTATGCTACGTCTCACTTTGCCACTTTGGTGTTCTATCCTAGGTTACATCCTAAACCGGGGCCAAAAAGCCTTATATTCCATGGACCGTGTTATTGTGTCTGTAAACCATATTATAGTCTATGCTTTTTTGGTGAATTTATTCCATGAGGAAAGTAGGCTGATACTTTTTGGCAGAATGTTTGACCCGTTCTTCTATAAAAACTTGTAAATTTGTTGGATAGATTGAGTCTTTTGTTTGCTGCCTCGATGATATCTTGCTCTTTTTCTGTATGTTCTCTCTTTATACTTTTCTGTACTTCCTTTTTTCTCCATCTCAGCAAAACGGGTGTGAGCATTAAAGTGATTTCTGAGAACTGCATAGTTGACCACTTGACCTTAACCTGATGTGTAGATTCTGGATGTTGCTTCTAATGCTTCTAGGATAAGGAAATAGTTTTCGACATGTATCACACTAGTGTATTAACTGATTGTAAAATATTCACATTCCACATTTAGTAAATGTTGCCTTATTGCCAACTGTTCTCTCTCCTCTGCATAATTATTTTGTCCTTTCTTGTGTTCTTATCAGAGGTTATACTTAGCTGTTGGTGGATATTGTATTTATTTTGCAGTTAAAGCATTTCAGAAAGCTGTATGAAGGTTATGTCCCAATGAAGTATAGAAGCTACTTGAGGAAAATGAAAAAGTTAGTTTCCTGTTAAAGTCATTGCTTCCTTTCATGATAATACTAATATGAGTCTTGGTAAGAAACAAGAATGTCAGCTGCTAAAGTACTTGAGTTTGTTATTGTCCAGATCTGGGGAATGGGGAGATCATGTTACCCTACAAGCAGCTGCAGACCGAGTAAGTTAAACCGAAAATCATCTCTACTGAGTTTATTTTTCCTTGCAATATTCTTAAGCTGTTGCCTTATCTTGGAAGTGTTTTTGAGCTTCATAAGTTTGTTGTGGAATGCAATTTTAAAAAGAATGACTGAAATATTGTTAGAGGAGGCTTGCTCCACTGGGTTATATGCTACACACATTTAAGAATAATGTTGCATACGTCGTATGCTTGAAACCTAAAATTAATAGTTTTTTTTTTCCGTGGATATGACTTGCTCCAGCTTTGTAGCTTTTGTGAAGGATTTTCTGCTTTTCAGACTTTTGGATAGAATGATATTTTATTCTATGGATTGGAGTTTGGACCTTGCTCTCCCTAAATGTCTCTCAGTCAATTTATGAGGTTGAATAGTCATGATGCTGGAAGACAATTCCATTGCTGATGATAGTAGATGGAGTATAGGAGATATGAAGCTTTTTGTAGGGTGTTAGGTTTTTGGGATTATTGCCGCACCGAGGGGTCTTGGGTGTGGGGGGTGTCTGCCCTATTTTTTATGACGAGACTTGCTATCTTGTCCCTTTTGTAACTACGTATTACACCTCTATAGATTGACCACTTAAAAAAAAAAAAAACCATTGCTGACTGCTTTTCATAATATATGCAGTTTCAAGCCAAAATTTGTCTGGTTACTTCTTTTCGTGATACTTGCTACATTGAGATCTTGCCGCATGACAGGGATGTTCGCAGAGGTGAGCATTTACATTATGTTAATGAATATATGATCTGAACCCGTCACACCCTAGTCACACCCTAGTTTACTATAGAGCTTACTATATTTTTCAGCTCTGCTTAAACTGTCTTTTCTTGAAATGCACCCTTCTCTTCTGACTTTCGGAGTCCTTGACATTATTTTTGTGTAGTGTACCTTTTTCGGATATTTTTTATAGCTCTTGTGGACTATATAATCATAAAGAACTGGCCTAACTGAAACCCATGGATGCATTTGTTTTACTTCTTGGATAATTATAGTGGGTGCATTTGATGCAAGTTTTCTATATTAGCCTAACTTCTGCTCTTCATCAATACAATGTTTAATAAACAAGACATATTCCACTTCATTTTTGTTTATTTTCCCTTTTCCCTTTTTCCTTCACATGTTTTGCTAATAGCTATTTTTTTATCCTAGATTTATGGCTGAGTTTCTGGAGTGAAGTGCACTACAACTCTCTCTATACGGCTGGAGGTTGCGAGCTATACTTGATAATTTATACATTTAGTTGTCTAGTGTTCCTCGTTTTTCACTGTTTCACTTCCTCCCCTATTTTTCATTTGTGTAGATGTTCCAACAAGGATTCCGAAGAAAAAGCATTGGCTGCTCTTCTAGGATGCATTGTTCCTGGTGCCACGATTCCCTTCAGCCGCGCTTGGTTATAGAAATTTAGCAGTATGTATCATAGTTACCCTTCTCTCTCTCTAGCCTTATATTCTCCTTATCTATGCTGCTTCCTCGGCAATTGACACCTTGTGTTATAGTTACGAAACTTATGTATAACAAAGTTCAGCACAGTGGATGAGCATATAGGCTTTTAAGTGATATTGATTGTATTGATTTGCCTCCAAGACTTCCTGCGGTATATAATTCTAGGATTTTAAGCTTTTTTGTTGAAAAAGTTCTTGTACAAATAGGAGAATATTTTACTGTCTATATGCGGAGTAAATAAATAAGTTCATATTCTCAACTTGTTACCAAAACCAGGCGTACTCCCTGTTTTTTATCACACACACACACATTCCTACCTCACTTTTGCATCACATATATTTTTTGTATTTTAGAGGTCTTGATGGTCAAGTATATTCATTAATCATTTCGAAGGTCACTGGTTTAAACAGTTGCTTTGAGCCTTTCGAAGGTGAATCATTGTAAAGCTTCTTACCAATGTCATTTAGTGAATGGAAATATAATCCATATTCCCGTTGGAAATGAGTAAGTCGACCAAAGCAAAGAAAATTTCGTTAACCAACGTTTTGCAAATTGAAACATCTTCACGTCATCTCCTGTGTAATTTTTTTTTCCCATTTTTCTTGATATAATTGATTCACTTTCTCTTTTCCATTTTGCCATGGGCAAATGTACCACTGTAGATAATCTCACCGTACACAATGACAATGTTGAAATAAAAGCTAATTCCCCCACCAAAAATTTGTAAATACCGTACAAACCTTGAAAAAACCCTTCAATCGGCCTTTTATTGAACCTGTTTAAAAAAGCTAAAGGCGACACAAGGCGATAGGCATACCTGTAGCTTAAGCGGGCTTTAGAAGCGAATACAATGACTTTTCCATAAAAAACTTTAAAAACACCTTAAACTTCAATTTAAATGCTATAAAAACCATCTTGAATGAAATAAAATCAGACTGAAAACATATTATTGTACTAAAATCAAGTTTTAGGTGGTAAGCAAGTAAAAAAAGGAAGAAGGGAAGAGAAATGAGTCAGCAGGACTTGACAGCAACAACAAGGACTCAGTAGGACCCATCAATACAAAAGCAACTCCACCGAAAGGAAGAATGGAAGATAAAGGAGGGAGAGAAGTAGAGTAGAAAGGGAGAATAGACATACGTGAAGCGAAGAAAAGGGGAGGGCAGAGGCTAATAAAACCAGAAAAATCTTCAACAAAAATAAAAAAGTTGCTAAAATATTCAAAATAAAATCAGAAAAATAAATTTTCAACAAAAAAAATATATGGAGAGATTGTATCCAAAAAAAAAATATTGAAATATATCTTAAATCAATCAAAATAAGGGAAAAACCAAAAAAGCCCATAGCTTGGGGCTTTTATTCGCCTGTGGCTTAAGCATCGCTTAGGCGCTTTGGGTGAGCTTTTCCACCCTGGGTGCGCCTTTGCCAAGGCAGGCGACACAAGTGCGCCTAGGGCTTAAGCGGGCTTAAGCGGGCTTAAGCGCGCCTTAGCCTCGCCTTTTTAAACACTGACCACGTTAACCAAGAAGTAAAAGATTACCCGAATCGCTAAACCCGCTGATCTGTCGACCAGCAGGTCACGGGTTACCGTGGCCATGTCAGTGTAATCTTTTACTTCTTGGTTAACGGGTCACGGGTTAATCCATACTGAAGTCCGTTATCAGGGGTCGTGTGCACTCGTGCGTCCTTGCGCTAATAGCCTAGCACATAAGCCGAACGGGGTTTCATCCTAAAACCAATTGGCAATAGGAGGAGTAACGCACTAGCTTATATACTAGGCCAAAATGCATAAAACCACCATTTATTCATCCTTGTTTTCAATTAACCACCTCTTATTCAAGAATTTTCACTTAACCACCCCTTATAACAAACTCTTTGCAAGTAACCACTCATCCTCCCATTTTTCTTTAAATTAAACTTCTATTAAATTCAACTTGAAAAGAAAAGACGAAAATGCCCCCAAATTTGGTTTTATAGTTTTTATTTATTATTATTAATTTATACAAAATTACCATTAATGTATGCAAGTTATGCCCACTCATACTATAGTAGGTCAGATGTAGTCATGCATCTTTCGGTCATCGACGCTTTGTTTGCACCATCCTCTGGCAATGCTTGATAGTACACTTGTCAAAACACGACCCGACCCGAACGACCCAAAAAATTTGACCCGAAATATTTTTCCTACCTGAACCCGAACACCTAGTAATTTTTCGGGTCATCTAGGTTTAGATCCGGTGACCCGATTTACCCAGTAATTTTGACCCCAATGACCCAATTAACCCGATTGATTTATAATTATATATGATTAATTTTTTTTATGGAGATTCCAATTTATTATATTTTATAATTACAATCACTTGATCTTTCATTTTTAAATCAACTTTTATATTTATTTTTATTGTATAATACTCTCTCCGATCGATAATATTTGATTTTTGATTTTTCATCACATTTTTAAGAAGATAAAAAAACTCTAAAAAACATTAAAATATTAAAACAATTCTATGCTTAATACTAATTGCATGAAATTATTTATTTTTTAAAATTTGATATTTTAGATATTTTTAAATTTTATTAAAAATTCTGAGAAATAATAAAAATTAAATATTTTAAATCAGATATAATATATAATTACAAGCGCTAGAACTTAAGAACCACGTCTTTAATTTTAGCATTTTAAAATTATCGCAAAATTACCAAATCGTGATTTTTTTAATTTAAAAAATAGAAATTGACAAACTCGAAATCGACTCGATTTGACCCAAAACCGAGTCAGTTCAAGTCAACCCGGATCTACACGGGACCCGTTTCACGCGAAACCCGAAATGACCCGATCTGAACCCGACCCGACCCGAATGACCCGATTGATAAGTCTACTTGATAGGGATCTAGGTGGAGGTTGTTCGTGCTTCGCCTTGAATGTGTTTATGCCCACCTTTGATTTATTTCACATGACTATAAAAATAGGAAAATAATAGTAGTGTACTAAAAACACATTTAGAGGCATTTTAGTCTTTCACTTTCAAGTTAAATTATAGAAGTTTAAGGGAAAATGGGAGGATGGGTGCATGGTTTTTAGGATCGGGAACCTAATGTAGGATCGATGCAAAGATCTAGGATCGGATCGTAGGATCGCAAGATCCTAGCAAAAAGTGAAAATCAAATAAAAAATCAAATATAAATAAGTCATACCAAACAAATACCTTAATTTTTAAACAAAACTAGTCATTTCCTCCTTTAAATAATCTAAGTAACTAACATATGCCAATAATAACTTCTTAGCATTCATAATTGGTCTAGGATAACATGTCAAAAGGTATAATATGATACTTGAAATGTTTAAATAAGTCACTTAACATCCATAAACCAAACTAAAAATGGTCTAAGAAACAAGATTAACAAAATAAATAAAACCCCACATCCCACATCACATGATTGTTTTGGAATGTCATATGTGATAGGTGCTAACACTCGTAGACATTAAAAATTCCTACTCTCATCTCTAGTTTTTAATGTCATCATATACAATTTCAGCATCTCTCTCAAGGAAATCATCAACAACATCACCATCTTCACTATCATTTATCTCGATAGCTTCATCTTCACAACAAGTTATCTCCCCAAAAATTAAAACAAACACCATCATTTTTTGAGAGTTCAGGGCCTCAGGCTTCACTTCACCGGTTCACCGCACCGCTACAGACTTGAGGGTTGAGCACTTGAGAAAACAAACGACATCTAGGGATTTTAGGGTTTAGGGTATGTTTGGTAAAAGCAAGTAGCTTTTCAGAGCTTTTGGTTTTGATATTTTATAGTATTAAATAAAATAAATATAAGATTTTAGTTTAATTAGCTTTTGAAATCTAAGCTTTTCAACAGCTATTCACCCAAGCTTTTCGGAGCTTTTGGTTTTCTATTCACAAGTTTTTAACAGCTACCCTAACAGCTAGGTTTACCAAACACTATACTAGCTTATTAACATATATTTAACTCAAATAATCCAACAGCTTCAACTACCCAACAGCTTCAGCTCCTCCAACAGCTACCATTTTGCCAAACACACCCTTAATGTCCCCAAAAATTAAAAATAAATAAATAATGGGCCTAATTTCATCAAAATAACGACATGGGCTTTGTAGAATAAAATTTGGATGGGCCTAATTTTACCAATATATGAAATTACTATGATCGTAAGATCCTAAAGATCATAGTCGATCCTACCGATCACACCCCCGATTCTATTATAAACGAGTATGTACAAGCGATCCGGATCAGAACTCTTCCTAGGATCGTACGATCTGGATCGCGATTCTAATAACCATGGATGGGTGGTTACTTGCAAACAGTTTGTTATAAGGGGTGATTAAGTGAAAGTTTTTGAATAAAGGGTGGTTAATTGAAAAAAAGGGTGAATAAAGGGTGGTTTTATGCATTTTGGCCTATATACTAAGACTTTTTTGTTCATATTATCGATGTTGGACTCTTTTGATCTCTTCACATCTTTCATTCTCTCAACACGCCCCGCAAGTGCAACTAGGGTCGTCTTTCACCTCTAGTTGACACTTGGACAACGGGTCTAGCATCTCATTCTCTTTTTAGCTAGCCCAGGATCGAGAGTCGGGCCATTTGACTTTTCCGCTCTGATACCATGCTAAATTATGAAATTGAAGATGATTCTCATTATTATTTCTTGAATAATTTCTCCACTGTACAAGGGTTTATATATAGAAATAGATGCAAGGATCTAGTGACACTTGTCACAATCTCTAATGGTGGAGTGAGACCCAAGGTGGATCCTTCTAGAATAGGACACCTCATGTAAACATGTGCTTAAAATGTTATGTATAATGTAAAGATGGGATGATGAGTATTATGTGCTAGTAGGTTAGGGTTGACTCATATCCATCTTTTTTTTTGAAAAAATTGTTTTTTTTTTTAAGTTTATAATTATTAGAAAATTCATAATAATACATCTCTTTTTTATAGCATTAGTGGGCTTACATGTGAAAAATGCTTTCTTTCTTGGAGAGTCCGACCCCTCCTTCGGGAGCCTAACTCTCCTCCGGGAGCTTCAACCTACCCCGCCAAGGGTCTCGTAAGGCCGCCTTTGGCTTCTCACCCAACCACCGATGATCGCCTAGCCGCTTATCGCCTAGGTGGCTAGGCGAGTGCCTAGAAGGAGTTAGAACAAACTTGATTGTTTCCTTATATTTTAACATATAACACATCTCAATAATTCATATAATGTAATATTAATCCATAATATCATTCATAAACCCAAAATTATGGTGCTTAACTAACACTAAAGTAAATAAACGCAAAAGTATGCATCAGAATAGCGACTCTAAATTTTAAAAATCCGAAACCATATGTTTAATTCAAAAGAAAATACATCCCGACTTGGGCCATAAAAAAACCCTAAGTCGACTAATCACTTGACTAAACGCTAAAACTGAATAATCGACGACCTAGACGGGCCTAGGCGGTACTTAGACGGGTTTAGACAGTGCCTAGGCGGGTCTAGGCGGCAACTAGGTGGTGCCTAGGCGGATTTGCGCCTAGAGACCCGCATAGGCATAAAAGTTCCTAAATGCCTGATGAGAGGGTTTCTCGACCAAATAAATTTGTAGTCAAGACCCCGCTATAGAGCCTATAGTATAGGGAGTCAGGATCGTCCACGAAATAGAGTCAGCGCTTCTTATTTAGTTGCTTTGTCGGGTTGAAACTAACAAAAGAGATGGAAGAGAGACGAGCAATGATAAGAGCATAAAATTTGAATTTTGATTAATAAAAGGAAAAACTTTCAAGGCAACAGATCACCACAACAATAAACACATGGGCAAATCAATGAATCGCATAAAAGATCATGCTTTTATATCATCAAACAATTGAGTTTCATCAATCAACAAGTAAATCAATTCACTTTCGCATAAAAGACCTACTTGTTTCTACCTTCTCTTAATTAGGATCTTTTAACTTTCATTAGAAAACCCTAATTACTATCAAGTTAACAATTTCCTCTTTCAAGTTCAATTGCAGCTATGAATTCCTTTAGACTTTCATCAAAGGTTAAGCACATAGGTAGAAGAAGATAAAAACATCAAATAATCATAGATTCATCCATCATACACATGCTTATTGTTGGGCTCACCCCAACCCTAGAAGGGAAAAGAACTACTCAAACATGGTAAACATGATTTTAAGAGAATAAAACATAAACTAAAATTAAACTAAATAAAACCTGGAAATCAGCGTCTCAATCGCAACAAACACGTTCAAGCTTCCCCCCAAACGCCAAAACAAAACCCTAAAACTCGTCCTACAACTGCTGCGCGCAGCCCTGCGATGTGTGTCGTACGTCCTCCTCCTAAAATCAGCCTCTAATAGGCTTTTTATAAAGATAAAAACAAAGACTTAATCTCCAAGGAACGAGATTTTATCTTAGAAAAATAATATAATATATCTAAAGAAGGATAAAAATATCTTAAATCTATCTAACTAAAAGATCTTAAAAGGAATTTAGATGAAAACCCTAATTAAAAAGCCCATTAAGCAATTAAATCAGCCCGCAAAAACTTCTCTGCTGGTGCGCAGGTGCTCGACATCGAGGGTCAAGGTGTCGGCACCGAGGGTCTGTTCGAATGCAGTAGCACTGGAGTTCTCTGGATGTCGGCATCGAGGGGGCAAAGGTTGACGTCGAGACTCTTTTGCACACTTCTTCTCCATCTTTACTTGTTCGATTTCCAATCTTTTTGTTCCCTTTTTCCATCATTCTTCACTCTTCCTTAAGCTCTAGAATCGCCTCTTTTTAGCTTCAAAACCTACAAAACACCACCAAAGCTTGTGTAGACATCCATATCTCGAAAAATACGAAAACTAACACAAACGATACACTTTGCCAACACAAAAGCTAATAAAATGACTCAAATGGAATGAAAACATGATGCAGACTATGACTAAAAATGCGGACATCAAAACACCACATACTTATAATTGCTTGTCCTCAAGCAATAACCAAACTATGATCAAAACCTTTAACATATCTTCAAGTCTTCGCCTTAGTAAAAAACAGCATCAATTTAGCATAAATGCATATAAGAACAAGCATTGAACCATCATCACATATATTTGGGTGACCTTAGGCAAAGTAACTAGAATCCAACCACTCAAGGGAATAATGTATTTTCACTTCCTTTCAAATGTGTTTAGTCTTGAAGTGCATCAGCAACTCAATCTTTTATGTCATTAAGTTACATAGAAATTGCAATTAATATCACCAATCAATTCACCGAGATGTAAAAACATGCATTAACCATCAAGAGGACTTTGACTCAATGGCCTTCAAAGAAGGACTCATTCGGCCGGGTTGTAACGTGGCTTGGTAAGAAAATTAAGGGTAGGAATCATTTAGGCTATGTAGTGCTAGAAATCCGGAACCAAAGACTCTTAAATTTTCAACTCGACTCAACCAAACAACTCCATCAAATATAAACACTTCCAAACTCATCTAATATAGCACAGCTCTTCAAAAAACAAAAATATCCAATATGTCTTGCATAAAATAGATAAGGATAAATTTGGCTCATGCACCACTTTCATTTATTCTATTCTTTTCTTTTTTTTGCTCTTCCTTTTTTTTTTGCATAATTTCGAAACTCATGTGCATTTATTTAAATATAAGAGCCAAAAATAACTTTTACAACAAAAGTGGCGAGAAGGTAAAATACTAACCCAACAAGTATCCCACACTTTAACCAATTCATTTGTCTCAAACTCCTCAAACATTGATCTTTACCAATCACTAAGTCCTAATTCCCGGATAAGAAGGTAAGGCTAAACATTGGCTAAGAAAATTTTGTGGAGCTACAAAAATAGGCTATTAGGCTCAAAGTGGTTACAAGCAAAGGAAACATGCACAAGGTAGGTAAAAGAGGATAAAATATGGCTAATAAAGAGTGCCTCTATCATTTGATCAAATTATGCAATGACTAGTTATCTCATATTGGTTTCAAGACTTAGATATACACCACAATATCAAGGGGTAATGCATAAGGAGAGTAATACACTCATCAAAAAGAAGGGGAAAATATAAAGATCAATTCCCCATAGGCCAAGTAAACTCGCTAGGACATGTTGGATTCTAACCACCTAAATCCCAAAGTTATATATGCTCAATTTCATTTGCAAGTCAAATTTCACATAAAAACATTTTTTGTGACTTAGGCTAAACATCCAACTTATGCCTTAGGATATTACATGATCAATTCAATTATTAGATTTCATCATAGGACATCTAAGTTAGATGATATCCATCCTAAAAACAAGAGATAAAAACTCAAACTAAAACATAAGACAAACATACATATATTTTGTGATTTTTTTTTGGCAATTTTTGTTATAGACTCTACATAAAAGACAAAAGACACAAATAAGCAAAAAAAAAATAAAAGACAACCTTACAAAAACAACGACAAGACACAAATATGCAAAACTAGGTCATGCAAATTTCGAATCTCCCCCACCCTATATTTAAAATTTCAGTGTCCTCACTGAATAAAATAAAACAAGGGAAAGAAAAAAGAAACTCACATGGACAATGATGCAAAAATGGAGCAATTTGGAGAAAGGGAAAGAAAAAAAGAAACTCCCCGGCAACAGCTCCAATTTGATGAGAGGGTTTCTCGACCAAATAAATTTGTAGTCAAGACCCCGCTATAGTATAGGGAGTCAGGATCGTCCACGGGAGAGAGTCAGCGCTTCTTATTTAGTTGCTTTGTCGGGTTGAAACTAACAAAAGAGATGGAAGAGAGACGAGCAATGATAAGAGCATAAAATCTGAATTTTTATTAATAAAAGGAAAAACTTCCAAGACAAGGGATCACCACAACAATAAACACATGTGCAAATCAATAAATCACATAAAAGATCATGCTTTTATATCATCAAACAATTGAGTTTCATCAATCAACAAGTAAATCAATTCACTTTCGCATAAAAGACCTACTTGTTTCTACCTTCTCTTAATTAGGATCCTTTCACTTTCATTAGAAAACCCTAATTACTACTCCGTATCAAGTTAACAATTTCCTCTTTCAAGTTCAATTGCAACTATGAATTCCTTTAGACTTTCATCAAAGGTTAAACACATCGGTAGAAGAAGATAAAAACATCAAATAATCATAGATTCATCCATCACACACATGCTTATTGTTGGGCTCACCCCAACCCTAGAAGGGAAAAGAACTACTCAAACATGGTAATGGAAAACATGATTTTAAGAAAATAAAACATAAACTAAAATTAAACTAAATAAAACCTGGAAATCAGCGTCTCAATCGCAACAAACATGTCCAAGCTTTCGCCCAAACGCCAAAACAAAACCCTAAAACTAGTCCTATAGTTGTTGCGCGCAGCCCTGCGATGTGTGTCGTCCTCCTCCTAAACTCAGCCTCTAATAGGCTTTATTTAAAGATAAAAACAAATACTTAATCTCCAAGGAAAAATCTTATGAAAATAATATAATCTATCAAAAGAAGGATAAAAATATCTTAAGTCTATCTAACTAAAAGATCCTAAAAGGAATTTAAATCAGCCCGCAAAAAGAGGGGGCAAAAGAGGGTGATGCGGATGACGGGTGAAATGGGTGACGGGGCGGGTATGGAATGGATGATGATTTTTCATTCAGGACCTGCTTCAATAACCCGCCCCATGACCCACCCCATTACCCCGCATCAATAAACACTCAATAAGAATTTAATAACTCAATTAAACATATGATTTTACTTTTCCAACCCTTAAAACCCATAAATTTCTTTCGTTTGCTACTTTGCTATCATTTTCTCACGTTGATTTTATATTTGAGTTTATATTGCTTGTAAATTCCATAGTTAATTTGAAAATTAGATTATCTAATTAATTAAAAAATGTTTATATATTGTGTTTATATTGTTATTAGCTAATCCGAAAATGCTTCTATATTGTGTTCTTAATGAAGATATTCCCGTCTTTTTTATTTTCTAATTAAATTATGTATTTTCCACGTATTGTTGAACTAGATCTCTGAACATTTTTTATTTTACAAGTTGTGTATTTTTCACGTATTGTTGAACTCGAACTTGATAAGTTGGTATGCGTTTCTAAGGTATACATTTCATATAATGTTTGAAAATAAAAATGTTTGGTTTGTCTTATTGGATATCCAATAATAACCCGCTCCACCCGCTCACCCGCATGGGTTGGATGCGGGTGAAGGATTTGCGGGTGACAGAGCGGGGTGGGTGAAAGTTTATACTCGAGGGGTGGATGATGGAATTGAGATTTTCACCCATAACCCGTCCCATTTCCACCCCTACTGCTAGATGACAGAAGTTTGTCGCACACTACATGTGTTCCTTCATCGATAGAGCTATCCTACATCTGGAACTGCATCCTTATAATTTGATGGTTCTGTTCCGTTGTTGTCTCTTTGTATTTTGCTTGTTTTGATGGGTTGCCTTCGCCGATTCTTCGGCCTATCGACACACCGGGCCTGTTATGTGCGCCGGATTTTTACTTAATAAAAAAAATATCTTTTTATAACTTTTGAATTATTCCTTAAAATATACTCCCTCCGTATCAATATAATTGGCCTTTTGACCACTTTTTCATGTAACAAAATATTTGTCCCTTTGAACAACATTAATGATAAAAATTTATAATTTTGTCAATTTATCTCATTAATTGTATTTGATTTCCAAGATACTCCAACTTCTCATACTATTTTTTTTTTCCATTGGTCCATTTTTTACACATTATTTATTTGCTTAAATTTTAGTTTTTCTTCTTTCTATTTTTAGCTTTTTTAAAAAGTGTAAAAGTAGCCAAAATGTCAATTATATTGATACGAAAGGAGTATATATATTTTATTATCTCATGGAGATATAAAAATCTTCCCACGTTTTCATTTCATATCGAAATGAAGTGGAGAATAGATATCAAGTGAAGGATAGAAAATGGTACGAAGATATAAAATATCTCCACATTTTTCTCCCACATCCACATTGAAAGGAAGTAGATAATGAAAAACACCGAAACGGTATGAAAATATATAATCTTCTAACCTTTTTCTTCCACCCCACATCTAAATGAAGGGTATGAATAAAGTAATATGAAAATATATGATCTTTCATATCAATTTTTTTTTTATTAAATACGTAGTAATTATTTTTTATACTTTTTTTTATAAGGCAACCTAACCTAACCCGTTGGCTTTGGCGGATTACAGTCTGGGTTGGGATATCCAAACCCGTGGCAATGTCTAGATAACCCGACCCCTAAAATTTTCAAGTGCATTGAAAAAGTGAGTGATCGCACATAGCTTGCAAATATGCAACTGTACCTGTTCACACAATATTTTAAGGTTTTTTTGGTGCTCCAGAGTTTGTAAACAAGAAAGAAAGAGAAGGAAACGGAAAAACAGGTACTCCCTCCGTTTCCTTTTAAATGACTTTTTCAAGTCATGCACGTAGTTTTATAACGATAAAAACTATATTAAATATTAATATTTTAAAAATATTTTTTTAATAATATTATACTTATCATCAATAAGTATGAGATTGTCGAAAAAAATATTTAAAAAAATTATTATTTCATATAGTTTTTCACACCTTAAAAAACGTGCATGAATAGTAAAAAGTCAATTAAAAGGAAACGGAGGGAGTAGTACAGATGAATGCAGAAATACTGAGCAAAACTTGATCGAAATTCAAATCCAAAGCATGTATCACTCGTTTCCTCTTCTTTTCTCTATGGTTTCCTTTTAACAATCCACTGGTGACATCTGTAATAGCATCCTGCGTCAGCGAGAATGTGTCTCATACTCTCGGCTTTCTGGACAAATCGCAAAAAAGGGAGCGAGCAGAAAGTACATTTACATGAAACATTCCGGAGTAGTATGGGGGGGTTAGACAACCACAGGAACCTCTGTAGCAAAAAAGATCAGGAGGCCTCGGAGCATCGTCTGACAGCCATTGCGGCTGCCTTGTACCAGGCAGCTGCTGCCATGGCCCCAGGATCGGGAACTGATGCAAGGATCTCTGCAGGGACATATGTCGAGCGTCCAGCCTATGCACATCAAGCTTAAAGTTCTTTAGTTGCAACTTGCAAAGTGCAGACATAAATTCATAATTCCTGAATTGGTAGGGAACTTGAAAGACAAACATGAACATAATTGCAATGATATGTCGCAATATTCCCCTCCCTTTCTCTAACAAAGTAGAAATCAACCACAAAGAAAAAAGCATATGAGACCAAATGGTAGACATCAAGCAAGTCAACATATTAACCCGCATTTTCCGGAAAACATCAAGTCGATTATTTTAGGGTTGGGGAGTTAAAATCTTTGCCAATCCTCAAATTTTTCACACCGTTCCCGTTCAGGTAATGTTTAACGAGTTTATTTAGAAGCAAGGATATTTTGCAGAAAGCATCAAGTGGATCTATTTAGCTGCCTTACTCAGGTAATGCTTAACAAGTTTACTGCAGAGAATACAAGATTTCCAAAAGAATGATATCCTAAGATGAACTAAATGAGTTTGTAAGTATCTGGAACTAGTTAAGTGGATTTTTTATTTTCAATATGCTTAAAGTCGGACTACTTCTGACTCAATCATAATTAGCATATTTTCTACTCTTGTTCTAGGATAAAATTCAACTCCTAATTATCCAAGGAGAAATTTAAGCAAGGAAAGGAACAGTACAAAGATAAGCATTTGCGAAAAGGAGGAACAAAACCGAAAAGAAAACAGACATTATAGTTAATTTTTAATTACTAGAATATAACCTGTGCTTGCATTTCTTTAGTGGACTCAGCCCCTGCTGTTGCAGCATGAGAAGAGAGAACAAATGCATCCATGGGATTATCCCCAGCCTCCAATCTCTGCATTTTATGATGGGAAGAGTATTAATTTTGCCACAGAAATCAATTATGAAACAAGGGATGCATACTGTAAAGAGTAACCTCCTGAAGAACTGTCAATGCTGGAATAAGAGCATCTAACATCGTGCGGTAACCGGCTTTTGCCCCTCCATATTTACTGACGGAACTAATTCCAGCTTCCAGAGCAGAAGCCCCTGAAAGAAAACATATTCTATGATCAAGGTCGAGAAGTTTGATAAGGGGACCAAATGAGGACAAAAGCAGCTAAACAGCAAATAAAGAAAAGAGAATGCATATTGATGTACTTACAATGCTTTGGTGTAAGTTCACCGTCTGTCTTTAGCTGTAGACATGCAGCGTTGGCAAATATTTCATATCTGATGAAGAGGAAACAGATTCTCATAACTAAGCAAGGCCACGGGGAGGGGAGGAGACTCAGGAAGATGGGTCAAAGAAAGCTTTAGCTGAAATAAAATAGAGAGCTCAAATTGTACATACATTATCCCACTTGTTCCTCCCATAACTCTTCTGAGAGAATTTCCAATCTCCTTTACTGTTTCAGCAGCATCATTCAAGGGGTAACTGAAACATTGTTTTACAATTACTTTATAAAAATGTTCAATCAATTAATTCTCAAGTTCCAAATTCAGTGATGAATGCAGTATCATGTTATCAATGATATCCAGAAACCCTTAAGTGCAACAATGTAGAGACTGAAAGCCCACAAAGAACCCGCTCCAGATTTGAAATTTTCAGTTGGAAATGTAGTTGCAACCAATTGAATATCCAAACAGATGGTTTAGTTGAGCCTGGTTCCCTCTTTCAACATATATATTCAGGAAGTACATATCATATATGCTGCAAGTCTGCAACACTCCATTACATAAGAAAGTGCATTGCAGTTAAATATTCAACAACATAATCTAAAGGCAATCACCAGGACTCAAGCAGATTCCAAAAGAACTGGAGATGTAATGGAAACAATTTTTGGAGAGTGAAACACATATGAAGGTACAAATTACAGACTTCAATAGGACATACAATAAAGTTAAGGGGCGTTATTTAACACCTTATAAGTTTAGGGCCTTAAAAAGGACAAACAAAAGTGTAGGGACTACAAATGGAACTCGCTACTAACAAATCTCGTCAACATTTAAAGAATCTGAATAGATCTTTACTAGCAACAGCTCCTTAACATGACAATAGGTGGATAACATTGTTAGCAAGGATGGTTCTTAGAAAGACAAAGTGGGGAAACGGAAGCTCAAGCAAATAAAACATGAAAAGGTTAGTGGCATGTCAAATAGTGAACTTTTCATTTGTTTCACACAAAACAAGTCATGCAGGAACTAACCATTTCTGCATGTCCTCCATTACAGCTGATGCTCCACGGAACATCTGCATCATCCAGACATAGCATCAGATATGAAGAATGACCCACTAGAAGTAGTAAACAAGGACCTCAGAGTAACATACTGTGGAACCACAATCACCATCACCAACTTTTCCATCCCATTCATTCAAAGAATCTTTAAGGTCCAAAATTTCTTTCACAGCAGATTCAATAGCAACTTCAAGAAATCGCCCATTCTCACTTAGAACTTCTGGCCTACTTGATGCCTGGAAAACTCATAACAAGGAATTCAGGTGCCTTCAGGAAGCACCCTAGTGCAAGGCATCCATACAATATATGTAAAAGAGTCACTCAAGCAAAAATTCACATATCTCCCCTAACTTCTCTTCCTAAGTCCGTTTTCTCGAAGACAAAACAAAGCTTGGAAAACAATTCTGATGAACTCTTGATTTTCATTATTGCATGTATGATATGATACAAAAAAGACATGATGCTCAAATCGGTCAATATGTCTTTTTTGTATCATATCATACATGAAATAATGAAAATCAAGAGTTCATCAGAATTGTTTACCAAGCTTTGTTTCGTCTTCCGGTCTTCGAGAAAACAGAGAACAAGATAGACTGTCAATTCGATTAAGTCATATTCAAATGTTTAAGTTGGCTGGGTTGTGATATAATCCCTTGTCTATGATACTCTGAACATGCATATAATTTACTTAAGTTATGAAGCCATTTGTATCCTCTGTGATTGAACCTACTCAAAGTTTGCAAGTTTAGTTTGATCTTTGAATTCGACTATCAATTTCTTAGGAAGTCAGGTCATTGAGCAATGAAATTTATTGTTTACACCATGTGCAGGAAAAGTCATAAAGGATGAGGAAGCACAAAACCAATGGCAAAAGAGGAAGGACAGATGGCAAGCAAGTCAGTAACTTGGTCAGGGTTACTTGTACAGTAGTTTAGACTCTTTAGAGGGGCCAAATACTATATTTTCTTATAGTGTTTCCTCTTGTATAAGATATTTATCATTTTGATAAAAAAGAAGAAGATATTTATCATTTATCAGGGTATTTTTCAAGGGAATTTCTAATGTTTGAGCACGCATCAGTGGACATTTGAAGTTGTTACCTTTTCAAAATTGGATACATTATGCTATATTTAAGAAGAAAACAAATTATAAATATATTAAAAAAAACTCACATAAACACAATTTAATGTATATATCGCCATTATCAAATTGGTAATGACGACCGTTAAATGCCCAATAACATATACCCATGAAAACACAAGAAAAAATCCATACTTCAATGACAATTGCCACACTTCTTATTACAACTTTAATGTCATCCCTCCTCCCTATGTCCACTATAACTGCCACTGGTCCCTTCTCAATAGACGTTCATTGCCATTTGTTTAAAATAAAAAAAAATGGAATCTTCATTTAGACTTCAAAAAGAAAAGTACGCTGTCGTCTAAGAACCATCTCAAAAAATACCCAGTGCAACATGAGCAAGAACAAAATATTATAACTAGTACTGTATTCTTTATAGCATACATGAAGAGTTAGGCAAGACAGAACAAGAGCACTAGTGATATACCTGATCAGACTTGGCAGAAAGAGATGGGGTAACTGGGATAGGGATCTTAGCAGGTGGTCGGCTACCTGAGGAAAATCATAAACATTAAGCTTTCAGAAAAGATAAAGAAAGCTCAAAGCCAATTCCAGATGCATGAACCATGGTATTTAGATTATCCAATCAATAATGAACAGAGAACATAGCTGTTTCATTCTTTCATTAGAATGAAACGCTGTCTAGAATTTAGAGGACCGTGCTTCAAAAAATAGTTTAGAGGACTAAATTTCTGGAGAATTTTAGACAGAGGAGAACAAGCAGCAAGCCAACTACCACAAAACAGCATGCACACCTTGAGAACCAACTGGCCATGCTGGAGCTTTGGTGGGAGCATCCAGACGTTGCAAAACTGCCTCATTCACCTTCATAACCGATATTGAAAAGCCTACGGAAGTAGAAGACTTAGTATATCCATTTTATATAATAACTCGGTATGCAATTCTAAATCTAACTCACCTGCCATATCAAGAGAAGTCATGAATGAGCCTACATATACTCTATCAACTGCCAACCCATGTTCCAGCTGCAATCTGGGCACAACTTTTCCAGCTGCGATCATTAATTCCATGACAGGGGTAGCACCAAGCCTGTGATTGAATTTACTAAAGGTCAAGCTTTACCAATATATTCAACTTTTTTACAAAATAAAAGAAAAAAAAATCTGTCAAAACAAATAAGGCATCTCAACAAGATTGTGAAAAGGTAGGAGAAAGTTAAAAGTCATGTGAATGCATGCATGAAAATTAAAAACAAAGTCTGCCGAAACAAATAACTGAAATAAGGAATCTCCACAAGATTGTGAAAGGTAGGAGAAAGCTAAGCTAAAAGCTCTATCTGTCTATCATGTGACTGCATGCATGAAAATTATAATTTCCACTTCCACTGATTATCTAGATGATGAATCTTGAATTGCAATATAGTACAAACAAAATATCAAATGAGCAAGGATGATCAAACAAAATCCTTCCAGCTATTACAATATAAATCTTTTCACATAATTAAGTTCCAAATATATCCTAAAGATATAAAGATTCCAGGGGAGAATCTCCTAAGGATTATTAAAAGGTTTCTGGAGGAAAGAAGTGCTTAAGATATAATCAATTTTTATTTTTATTTTATCAACGATAGGCTATAAACATCCATTTATAATTTTTTACCCTTCAACCCCATAGCCCCAAATCCAAAACCTTCCCAAGCACAAAGCCCATATTCCAGCACAATTTTTACAAAGTTTAATAAAATATGGAACAGATGTAAATAAGTGTGAGCAAAAACACTAGTAATGCAACTTTTAGAAGAGAAATATTTAAATTAAGAAAACGAAAAAAAATAAATGGAAGAGCCACATGAAACTTTAAAGTAAAGGTAAACATTACATGATGAGTCAATGAGCAGGCCTTAACTGCCAACAGATAGAAATAATACCTATCTCAATGAGTAGACCTTTCACAAAGATAGCTGAAGTGCAAATAAACAAGGGTTTGCATTTTGACTTGACCGAGCATGCATGAGTATAGTAAAAAATACGACTGAACTTTACAATGCCAAGATTAAAAGATAAAGGAATTAAATTAACCCAAGCCCAGGGACCCACCTATTAATACATGCAATAAGGATCACACAACACAATTTTCATCAATGGCCAAAGTGGCAAAGCATGATTAACAAAGAGTTTGCCCTCATACCCATTAATCATGACAGCGACATTGTTACCACGTGTTATTGGCGTGTAATTCGTTTCCTGTAAACGAAGATTAAAAAAAAAAGTCTCAAGTTTGGAAGTTAATGTGGAAAGCGAAGGCAGAAAGTTATGATGTGATCAGTATGACATCTGCTGATGCTGCTATTTAACAATTAAAGGTACACACAAAATAGCAGATAACTATTCATTAGAGAGTATCAGAATTAAAGCATAGGCAGGCACCATGTTAGCTACTAGTAAGAAACATCATATTAGCTACTAGTTAACAACAACAACAACAGACCCAGTATCTCCCGCTTAGAGCAGGAAATACTGGGTTTGTTGTTGTTGTTGTTAACTAGTAGCTAATATGTTGTTAAATACCATAAAAATATAGCCGCGCACCAGATAAAGGTCCCCACTAGAATTGGTGCCACACATAACACGTGATCTAGAGTCCTTACATTTCCATTCACCATATAAACTTTCAAAATATATATTATATGGAGAGAAGGGAAAGGAGAACCAACAACAACAGCAACAACATCCCAGTGTATCCCGCATTTAAGCAGGGTCTAGGGGTTAGGATGTACGCACTCTTACCCCGGGGAGCCCGAGAGAGTGTTTCCAAAAGACCCAGAACGAAATGTAACAAGAACCCTAGTAAAGCATGAGCAAAAATCAAGTCATGGAGCAAGCAAAAAAAAAAAAAAAAGCGAAAGTAGGACCAGCACACACAACACCACTCTCCCAACACTAAACGTCTGCCACCCGTAAGCGTTTCCTCCAGTTGTCTCGGTCCAATGCCATATCCTCTGAAAGCTGCAGTAAATTGAGGTCCTGACGGATAGCCCCCATCCAGCTCTTCTTTGGTCCGCCTCTCCCCCTACGAAAAGCTCCAAGATCTCACACCTTCGAACCGGGGCCAATCACCAGCTCGGCAGTTGCTCAATCACCAACCCATTGTTAACAATAATAACATACAAACAGTAGAGATGCACTTCACATTTTAAGCAAATATAAATTACCATGAAAGATAGAAGTATCGGGCTGAACCTACCAAAGAAAGTATTTGCTTAAGAACATGACAAACAATCACATCCACAGGCTGAAAATCAGCTACAGCAGCACCAGGTTCCCCGTGCTGAAAATTAGATATTGAGCAGGTGAGCAATCCATGTGAAAACAAACCATAAAGAATGGATTATGCAGAGAAAGCAACAACAGCTGATTCCCTTCCATGTCCTTCGGATTGGTCACATGGAGTTTGTTTTTTATTGAAAGGAAAAAGAGATGATATTAAAATGACCATTGCAGGAGAATGCTGGCTAAAATAATGACATATAGAAGAAAGACACAAATAATCTCATCTCCTAGTACTGAAATGCAAGGTTGATCATTTAGACATTCTCAATATTGCAGCTGACCATAATAACACACTTGTTCAAGACGAATCGTAAACAGGATATGTAAATGGATGCATTTCATAAGAACTTGGATAAAAAGCAACAAAAAACAAAGAAATTTGTAAGATATGGTGTTATACTTACAATTCCTAGTCCAAGCTCCATTTTTCCGGGGCCCAAGCGATCAGGTGTAACTTGACCAGGAAGTGTACAAACAGATAATGCAACCCCCATAGTCCCGACCATTTCAGATGCCAGTTTTGCTTCGGCAGTTACTTCAGTAAGAGAAAGACCAGCTTCTGCTGCAGCCCCAGCGATCTAGATGAAAAATTGAAAGAAACACATGTGATGAGTCGTAAGCTAATTGAAATGTATCAATGAATAAGGAAATTAGATTAAAACACCGAATGTGTAAATATTGATTTCTTTAATATATTTCAACCTTAAAATAATAAAAAAAAAAAGATTAAAATACCGAATTATCTCATGCAACTTGAGTACATCATATCTCAGAATTCAAAACTTGACAACAGTGTAGATTAATAAAGTAATGCAAGTTTTATCAACCGACTATAATTAAACAGAGAACTCGAAAAATATCAACGAATCCCTATTATGTAAGAGCTGCAAGAATTTTGTGTTTAATATCCCAAAAAAATACAAAAGCATAAACTGTTCAAAGGAAAAACGAACTCAACTAATTTTATGATACTGGAAATGGATCCTATAACTTGCCTAAAAATCAGAAACTCTTTCTGTGTACTGAAATGCATCGAAACCTATACATCAACAACAATTGGGCTTTGCTTACTTATTTTGCTAGATCAATGTTAGCTGTGACTATAATCATGCCATGAGAAAATTTTGAGTAACTTATTTACCTCTTTTTGTTGTTTTATTGACTTAGTTTTCAGGAGATTTTGACCATCTATTGTTAACTATAATGCCTTATATTTCATTTTTTGCCGTCTTGTACTCTAAATCTTCATTTATGACTTCAGGATTTAGGAAGCCATGTGAGTACAGGGGATACAAATAATCTGAATTTCTGGGGCTAGGCCATTGACTTCAGTTCTGCATATGTCCTCAACCATTATAGGGCTCTTCAATGTCAAGATTAGAACGAGTGCTAGCATTTGACACATGTGAAACGAGAAAATTGGGTTTCGTCTTGCATGAATCTTGTTTTTCCCTTGGTAGGTTATCTTTTTGGACTTTTCTATTCCATGGTCATAACTTCTATATAGTATTCTCTGCAGAATGATTTTGTTCATTCATAAAACAGTGGAAGGTACAAAGAAAATAAAGTTTATTTCCTGATTGCAAAAGGTTGCAATAACTTGGTCAAAGGCAATTATAACTCCCACAAAAACACCATCATACTTTAAATATTCATCAAAGGGGATCTAGTTAATAAGTTAAAACCACGCAACAAATTCAGTCATCTAATCAAATGATGGCTTCTAAAGTTCTAAGTTGATGTATGAATATATGAAGAGATTATTAACCAAAGGCCACCTAAAGTATTTGTACTTGATGAAAAAGGGAGGACCGAATTTAGACCATCCGCAACCATGGGAAAACCTGTCCCCTTTTTTTTCCCTCTTCCTATCATAACTTTACACCTCATTTATTTTTGTTTAAAATTATTTTCACTTTTTCTACCTCTTCCTAAAAGGTTTCCTCTATAACCATGGGAAACCTCTTTTACCCTTTTTCAATTTATTTTCACTTTTTATTTTCCTTTAAATATCTTTCCCTTTATTACATGTGTATCACTTTTTCATTAAAAAAAAAGAAAACAAAATTACAAAAGGGAAGAGGTTACCTCTCTCTACCAAGGTAACATCTTCCATCCCCTTACCTTAGGTATAACCTACAACCATGGGTTTACCTTTTAGTGACCTTTAGGTGAGCAAAACCCATGGTTGCTCATGCTCTTATACTTTTTTAACTCAATAAACTAACAAGTGAATCGGCCCCAGCCATAGTGCACAAAACAACAATGCAGAGTGCACTCAAGTAGATGACAAAGGAAGCCAGAGGCAAAGGATGGAGATCAAAAGCAAAGAGAACAGATCTGGCTGCAACAACATACTTAGAAGGCCAGAAATGATAAAGTTTTTGAGAACAAGACCTGCAGCATGGAGGAACTTATCCACCTTGTAAAAACCCATGTGTATAGAGTTCTAAATCACTCATATGCATTGGGTTTCACTCAATCAGCTGAACTACAACCAGAACAAGGGGAAGAAGAAGTACACCACTAAGAAGGAACTTGCTGCTACACCACAAGAGACAACTTGGAAGACAACCTTTTGCACCCAGGTGAAGGAAATAACTGGCAAGCAATCAAGCAAAGTTGTGGCACCTACTTCCTTTTGTAAATGCCAAGCTTTTTAAGGAGCACACTCTAGGATCCCCTCCTATTAAGTCTCTAAGGGGTACTGATGTATGGTCTTGCAACATCCTTGATGGCATAGCTGAAGGGGATGTTTCAATGCACTACATTAGTGTATGTGTCCGACTTCCGATAGCTTTCGCTTGATGAGATAGGATCCATGCTCGACTATGTCCAATAACCCCATATTGTAAAACCTCGTGGACTATGGCCACGGGAGAATAGGATACACCAGGAGCTACTATAGCCCCATTTCGGTACCAAATGAACCCTATGGAACCTCAATATCTTGTAAATATCTCTTATATTTTCAATATATTTTTACCTTAAAAAAAAACTATGAGTTTCTTCTCTTTTTCTTCATAGGTAGGAGTGAGTGTGTGGATGGGGGTATTAGAGAGAGAGAGAGAGAGAGAAAGAACCTTGTGCACAAAAATAGTACCAGCCAATCCTCTGCGCCCGGCTATCCCTCTAGGTGGTGGCAAAGCACAATCATCCCCCACAATAACTGTCTGAAAGAGTTAAGAACTTCTGTGGTCAGCTTTAGTATTAATCCAAAATAACACAATTTGGGGAAAAATCCTCGATACCTCCACATTATAACCTTCAGATTTTGCTCGCTCAGCAGCCAATCTGATAGATTCCACTGAGTACGATGGACTCGTACACAGGACACCACTCAAGCAATTGATTTGCAAGAGGAAAACCACTCTAGGCAATTACCAAGAGGACAATTTGTGCAGGAGAACATCCCACCTTTGTGACTCAATTGATTAATAAACTTCCATGCTTACAAATAACCCTAACTAAGACTTAAATAGGCTACTGCAGAAACTGCCCCATAACTACCCACTAAACCCACTAACTACTAATGCACTACAAATTAAGGAAACTACTTTGACTCTTTCCCCTTGAGATAACTACCCTAAACATAGAAGAATAAACACTGGAATTAAATACTGAAATAATATAAATTAAGCTAAGCTAATTGGATTGCTGATTTTAGGCCCAACATAAGTCATCCACAACTTTTCTTTGGCTGGGATCGTATCATTGCATGCCCCTAAAAAATCGCCTTGCCCACAAGGCGAAATTTTAGGCACCCCAATTGGCCTTCTATGTAACCGCACCCATGTAGCTTCCCCATGGTTCCTCTATGCCTTGACTAGCTCGTGATATTTCTGGCCCTTCTTCGAAAAAGAGGATGGTGATGGAGGACTTTTGATTTTGTGGGATATCACGGTTGAGGCCCTTGAGGGGAAGACTGGTGATAAGTGGTAGGATATGAGAGGGCTGAAATGTGGGGGTATTAAGAGCTCTGAGACGTTCTTCTTCATCAGATTTTGCTTCAATCTCCTCTTCTTTTGTCACCTCAGCAACCTTCACATCCTCCTTTGCTGCCACTGCAGCCTCCATTTCCTCTTCTGCATCAGCCTTCAGAGGCTCCTCCTTTGCTGTCACTGTAGCAACCTTCATCTCCTCTTCTGCTGCAGTTTTCTTTTCCTCTAAGACCACTGTAGCCGCTTTCATTGGCTCCATTGTTTCAGGGATGTTGTTGATGGGCTGTTGAGGGCCATAGTGCGCCTGCAGCCTTGAAACTTCAGCACTCAAAAGAGGCAGAACTTTCTTCAATTGAGAGATAACCAAAGCTAGTTCGTCAATATAGGTGTAGTAGGTTGATGGATATGGTGGAAGGTTGTGGTGGTGGTTGTGGTGGAACGAAGGATAACGGGCTGACACCATCACCACGTCGGATCGACGAGGCTCTGATACCAATTGATAGATTCCACTGAGTACGATGGACTCGTACACAGGACACCACTCAAGCAATTGATTTGCAAGAGGAAAACCACTCTAGGCAATTACCAAGAGGACAATTTGTGCAGGAGAACATCCCACCTTTGTGACTCAATTGATTAATAAACTTCCATGCTTACAAATAACCCTAACTAAGACTTAAATAGGCTACTGCAGAAACTGCCCCATAACTACCCACTAAACCCACTAACTACTAATGCACTACAAATTAAGGAAACTACTTTGACTCTTTCCCCTTGAGATAACTACCCTAAACATAGAAGAATAAACACTGGAATTAAATACTGAAATAATATAAATTAAGCTAAGCTAATTGGATTGCTGATTTTAGGCCCAACATAAGTCATCCACAACTTTTCTTTGGCTGGGATCGTATCACAATCCAAAGTTTAGTCGGTCACCAGTATAATTCTGCAAGCCCAGGTAACAAAATGCATAGATAACAAAATACAATTCACAAACTAAGAACCTTCCTTGGTCCATAATATTTAGAAGTCTACACATTCAGTTCCACAATCATATTACTAAGGGCAGTAACTATATTGTATCAATTTGGTGTACCCTCACCAGTGGCGGGTTGTTTGATGCAAAACCCAAACAGAATAGAATCAGATGGTTCACCTTGGGTTTGTAAAATTGAAAATGTGGATATAATCACTTTAGAAGCTTGAAACAAGATACCTTGACTATCAGAAGACATCCCATTGTTCCAGTAACTGCTCTAATGGCCTATGGGTACACATGCCAACCTACTCGTCAGGAAGAGTTCATGAAAATATATTGAAATAAGATCCGTAGTAAGTGGTCATACAGATAAAATTGAATTGACCGGTGGGGAGGCAAAAACGTCTCCACAAACTGCAGCTGTCAACATTCCCTCACCCACAAATCCAGCATGTGCCGGTTCATGTCCACTTCCACCACCTGCACAGGCATTTCCAACAAAAAAGAAGTTCAGCTAAAAAAACAGAAAAAACATCAAATTCCTTTTCCAGTAATGATGACAAAAATGGCAATTTGAAGACTAATATCGATTATGGGAATAAATTAAATGAATCTGGTTAACTGTTGAGCCGTATGATTTATTTTCAATATCTACGTGCCTCTATGGACTATGGTTGCATACGACCATCTTAAATACGGAATCCGTTCATTAATGTCAGAATCCATGAGTCCAAAAAAGATATCGACATTTTTTACTCATTTCATTTTAAACGGTAAGAAAGAGAATTATAATATATGTGTGTGTCTGTGTGTGTCACACAAAATTCAAAACTTTAGGAAGAATGGTCTTATACTAGTCCCTTAGCCCACAGATTTGAAAGCAGTTAATTGACACTCAGGCACTCAGCCACGGTAAAACCCTTCGTCAAGATGGCGGCAACAGGCAAATTCTTCTTCTTTTTTTTCCAAAAATTGTATCACAACTTCATGGATGAAATTTTTTAGCACTACTTTCTTTACAAGATGCATTTAAAATGAAATGAAATCCATATAAGCTACTGCTGGAAATTTTCATTTCCGGCTAGATTCTCTGTTCATAGTTTCATGTTTTCCACAGCCAAACATTGTAGAAGGTGCTTTCTGGACTATTATAACCATATTCAACAACAATCAGATATAAATGTAATAACATAAAAATAACTCTTCTCCAAAGGTATAAAAGAAGAAGACACAACTGATCTTTTTAGCCTTATCCTCAAAGACGAGAAAAATGCCCCCAACCTGATATGACAGAAACTTTATCATACGTTAAGCTTGAAACGTCAGCACGCAGCACAACCTTAACCTATCAAATAAAACAGTTCTAGTACGTGAAAGATTTCAAGGATCCATGTGAATTTCTAACACATTACATCATACAAAACTTTCAACCTCGGGAAAACCATCCAAGTACTGCAGTCCAGGATATGTCTCAACCAAGCCTTCTATAAATTCTGTCACCACATCTACAGAAAAGGCACTGTGTTAATCCCTTCTTAAGATAGCATGAATAATTCAAGTAGAGTGACACGACACTGGAAAAAATCAAAGTAATAAAATATAGGGTCTGTATGGCAAAATCATCATTTGCCTTAGCAATTGCCTAGTCATTATGAGTCGCCATATCATCAATAAGTATGTTTGGTAAATAGGATTACCAAACAGACCCATATTAATGGCAAATGAATATGAATTAGCTTCTAATTGGACTTTTTTGGTTCCAATCTTCCAACTAACAAAACTATTGCTTGCTACTAGTACATAAATCACAATAAAAGCATTTCATGGATCAGACAAGGATAGAACACTAGTTAGCAAATAAGCAACATCTCGAACTCGAAGTGTAAGAGAC
This sequence comes from Persicaria tinctoria, assembly GCA_037127255.1. Classification (NCBI taxonomy): domain Eukaryota; kingdom Viridiplantae; phylum Streptophyta; class Magnoliopsida; order Caryophyllales; family Polygonaceae; genus Persicaria; species Persicaria tinctoria. Next base: position 17,873,647 of record JBANSL010000012.1, read on the forward strand.
TAAATATGAGACTCAGGTATTATGTTATCTTATCAAATCTCTTCAGATAATGTATGTATACACACATTTTGGAGATTGGAGTATTGTCAGTTGTCACACAATATTGGTCATTCTGCACTCGAAGACTTTAGTACTGAAATCGCAGCATCTATAGATTTAAAAGAATATCATGCATCTATTTTGACGCAGTTGCCAAATAGAGATTTCAAGATCCTGCTTCGTTTACTTCCGGACAAATGAGTGATCAAAACCTTTCATTACTGTATGGAACGCTCTGCTGAGTTCTCAATTATTCCTATTTCGAACTTCCTCACCAAGAAACAATCCAGATTACACTCGAATATCAATCAAAGGCCGTAAATAGCAAATGCATGACAGATACCAAAAAACATGCAGTTAGGTAAACGTTACGAAATGACGAGAACTCCAAAAACACTAGAAAGAAAACTGCAATTAGCAAGATCTACTTCCAAGAAAAGAATAAGAAGGAAGAAGAAGACGAATCACATACCATTAGGATCGTTGATGAGTTTCTTGGCTTGTAAAGCCATGGAATCAGCTCTTTCTCAACTGATAAGCGATTCACAATCAATCAGTAAATCAAACTGTGAAATTGAATGGCTAGAAGAAATTCTTAGCAGAAACAGAAAGCGGAAAGCGAGATTGAGCAGGGAGAGACTATGTGGGAACTACCTCAAACTACGATTGCGAGGACAAGAACTGGGAACGAGCGCGGAAGAACAAGAAGAGAGAAGAGGAGAGTCCGATTTCTCTCGGTTGGTACTGCCTCTTTATATCTCCTTCCCATTTTATTTTCTTTTTGTCATGTTTCGTTGAATATTTTAGGGTGATTTTGGTAGTTAGCATTTTTTGAATATTCAATTGGTCTCAATTTAATTATTTTGATATAGATCCCTTCCCAAATCCCAATAGAGTGGAATGGTCAATGGTCAACTGTTTGATCATTGACCGGTTAACGTTGACTATTGACCGGTCAACGTTGACCAACCCATTTTGATGCCAAATTTTTTATTTTATTTTTTTAGTGATGCCATATTTTACCGTTTTGATGCCAAAATTTTATTATATTTTATTTTCACTTTGATGCCACTTTTCTAATGAAATGATTGGATGACACTTTTTTAATGTCACTTTTTGAACCCTTGATGACATTTTTTGTTTACAGTAATGTCACGTTGATCATTGATGCCATTTTTTTTTACTGTTAACGACTTATGCCACTTTTTTTTATGTCAATTTTTTTATAATATTTTTTTTTACCGTGATGCCATATTTTTGATGATATTTTTTCAAAATAGTATTTTGATGACATTTTTTTCTTTAATGTGATACAAATTTTTCAAAATGGTATTTTGATGTCATTTTTATAATGTAATTATTTGATGTCATTTTTTTTAATCAAATCGATTGATGCCACATGTTTTTAATTTAATCAATTGTATATCGATTTATTTTCATCAATTATACTTTCATTCATTGATGACACGTTTGTGATTACACTTCATTGATACAATCACTTGTGGTGACATATTCATTAAATTTTTATTCATGGATGACATTTGTTACTACGCTTCATTAATCATAATTATCTGTGGTGATAATTTTATATAATTGATGACATAAGAGCTTAAAACGTGGAATCAAAATATTGTCACTTTATTGCACATATAAAAATACAAAGTCTTTGAAACTACGACATTAATATTGGTTGTATACGTAAAAACACCTATTATAACATGTCATCAACTAAAAAAAATGCATCAATGTAAGTAATATAATGCGGAATCAATAAAATATAGGGCCAACCACTTCGGGGGTTACACATCATCTTCAGGATATGTGAATACTTCACAGGGGCAAAATATACATCCCTGAAAGTTTTAGGCCTCTTTCTGTAATTATATAAAATATAGGGTCAATCTGTAATTTTTAAAAATTTTGGGCCGGTTTCGTGATTTATTAGAAATTACAACACAAACCTTTCTTCCCCGTTGGAAAATTGCGAGATGGCGGCGGCGGGTCAAATTGCACATCGGGGCGTCGGCTGCCATTGGAGCTTGATTCCACCGCCGATGAAGAGCGCATCGGGATCCTTGGGCATGACAGGAGCCGATTGGTGGGAGGCGGCTTCGGGGCAGCGCAGTCCTTGGTGGGAGTTGGCTTGCGGGTGACGGTGGAGGCCACCAGCGACGGGAAGAACCTCCTCAGGAACATCGACATCGAAGTCACACCACCTGAGATTCTGATATTGTATCCGAAGATGAGGCCTCCCATGGCTGCACCGATGCAGGTGATGGTAATTTCTAATTATTCAGATCCACGGGCAAAAGGAAGGAGAAGAGTGGAAAGAGGTTGAATACCCAATGAACAATTAATAGGGTTTACGCTAGTTAAAAAAACAATTAATAGGCCTAACTACATAAGTAAACATGCTAAATGATCTAAATCACCAAATTCCCTCAATATTTTATGTTAAAGAGTATTTTTAGGGAACTATTTATATTAAATTTATTTTAGGGGTTTTCTTATGTTGCGAATTCGATTTTTAAAGGGTGTTGTTATATACACCGCAAATCTAACGTAAAAAATGCACGTCTTTAACGAAGTGCAAGCCTTCTGACTAATTAGCGTTTTAAAAAAATTAATTAACCTCTTTTAACCATGCACGTCGGACGTCCCTAGGACATGCATGATTTGGGGTGTATAAAGCGAACACGTTTTTAAAACATACTCCCTAGTCCCTCCATCTCAGTAATTAGGTTCGTTTGCATAGCCACATATTATGACTTATAATGCACAATATTGCATTATAATATTATAATGCAATATTGTGCATTATAAGTCATAATACGTGGCTATGCAAATGAAGCCTTATCATTTTTCCGGGCTTGCCCGGCTCTCAGATTAAAAAATATATATATTATTTTACTTTTGGCACATTTTCTTAATAATGGTAAAAACTATATATAATATCAATTATTTTCTTAATTTTTAAAAATATTTTCATAGTTAATGCAATTATCTTTAAAATTATTTTAAAAAATGATGTTTTATAGGGTTTTTAGAGTACCCACAACGGGGTTTACAAACCCCAATACTGTAGAAAAATATACTCCTTAATAAAATAGAAAGAAGGAGGTGGTTTTGTATTAGGAAAGATGGGATGAGATTCATATAAGTGAATGAACGTTTAAACACGTCAAAAAGAAAGAAATATGCCAGACATTGGGAAGTGAAAGTCATAGGCATAGAAATATTAAAAAAATGGCACAGGTAGCCTATTTCATCAATTGTCCTTACGTTGCTCCTTTTATTTTTTGGCACATGTACATATTTATGCATGGAAACAATTTCAACCCATTTTTGGGCTGCAATTTAAAAAAAAAGTTTGGATATTGTAGAAATGCAAAATTTATTTTTCTTAATTCATAGACATCAATATCATTTGGTTAAAAAAATAATAATGTAAACTCTAAATTGGGTTGGACGTAGGTAAATATGTATAATTATTCCACTTTCAATAATTTTTGTAAATATTGAAAAAAAAGGTGTCGTTCTGGTGTTCACAACTCTTATAGTATACCTTGTACACAAATCCTATCCATTGATCTTAATGGAATGGAGGGAGGAGATTCCTCCATGTGGCCGAATTAATTTTTTTAAAAAAAAAAACTCAATCTTCAGCCAAATCGTAGAGAGTGAGGCGTGTGTGAGGAAAAAGTCAATTAAAACCCTAAGAGCAGAACGTCTGGTCTTTTTCCTCACGTTCTGTCAAATTGCCCCTTCCATCACCATCAGCGGCGGCGATTGCGACGATTCGGGCTCAACCGGCGGCGATTGCAGCGGCAAGGGTTGCAAAGGAGAAGCGTCGTCGATGTAGAGGCGCACAACAATTGTGGGTGCTGAGACCGGCGGCGATACGAAGCGAAGAGGGGCGAAGTCCAATCGGTGGCGACATGAAGCTTCTGCGATTCGAACTGGGTGGTCGATCCTGCCCACAGACTAAGTGAAGCCGGCGTTCCGCCATTGATTTGTCATTCCTCTAGCCGGTTGGTTCGATTGTAGAAGGCAACACCTCCATAAATGGGTAAGATACATATATTTGAAATTTGTGGGTTTTCTTTGCTTAATAAGTTGCGATTCATGTCTTTTGATTAAATTTTCCGGCGATTTGGGTTGTTTTGTTGAATGATTGCTTGATTTGGGTTGTTCGTGTTTATTGAATATTGTGTGGGTGATTAATCATGTGTAGACGAATATTTGAGTTGAATCTGAGGGTTTTTTTTTGGGAAATTATTCGCTTGGGATGGTGGTTTTTTTAGTATTACAAATGTTTTATTGAGTGATTATTCAATTGAATGAACTTGTTTGATTGACATATCAAGGATGGGGGGTTATTCGGTGAAATGGAAAAGTTAATTCATATAAATATAAGTTATTTTTATTGAAAAAGGGTATTATTCGGTGAAACATCAAAGTTTATTCACAGGAATGTAAGTTATTTTGACTAAACATACGTACTTCATTATAATGTCATTATGGGTTTAAGAAAAAATATGGATAATAAATCGTGATTCATATGTTTGGTCATAGACTGTGGACGTTTTTTACTCGAATATTGTCATTTTTTAGTGATTATTCATCATGGATGGTGCTTTTACTTGAACATACGCATGTTTATGATGAAGAGAAAGGGATTATTGGTTTGATGGAGAAGTATTATCACCATAATGGCAGGGTTTCGTGTATAATCGATTTCCCAGATGATTATTGAGTTCCCCTCTGTCAACCGTGAAGGGCAAAGGCGGGCGATCGGAGGCACGTGGTGGCAAAGATCAATGAGTGTAAAATCTTTTCCCTCATTTTTCTCTTTGTTATTTCTCAATTTATTGCTTTTTTTTGTTCATTTACCGAAACAAGGAAGGAGTAATTTATGAGATTACATTGGTCACTGGGTACATTGTGTGCTTGATTGTGTGTTTGATTAGTTAGGGAATTTATGGATCTTTTTATTTGGATTTTTTTGAGTGTACCTCTTAAAAATAAGAATTTCACCGAATAATTCACCTATTATCGTTCACTACACGCGTTAAATTGACCGAATGATTCGATAATTTACTATTCACAACGGTTATGCAATTATTCATCGTTTTTGTGTACCTCGTAAAAATAAGAATTTCACTGAATAATCTCTCGACTATCCTTCAATGGACGTGTTAAATCGACTGATTCAATCGAATAATTTTAAAAATTTACTTAATCAAAGCGGTTATGCAATTATTCGTTGCTTTTGTGTACCTCATAAAAATAAGGCTTCCAGTGAATAATCTCTCAATTATCGTTCAATGTGCGCGTTAAATCGATCGATTCTATCGAGTAATTCTAACAAAACTACTTATTCACAACGGTTATGTAATTATTCAATCGCTTCTATGTACCTCATCGCAAATATTGGTGTATTTGGAATAAGATACGGAGTATAAAATTCTGTCCATTAAAATAACAACAGTTGGTATATTTGAATTAAGATATCAAATATTATCAGTTAAAATAAATAAATAAACACCACATATTGGATACCAAAATAAAATATATAATTTATTGTAACTAACTCTAAATTTGTAAGGTGGAAAGAATTATATACCATTAAAATTACCAAATATGTGGATAATTACATTAAATAAGATAGAATATATATACAACGTCATCGGTTAAATATAAATAAGATAAGATATAATCACCTTAATCTCAATTACATTAAATATAAAATGTATACACCGTTATCGGTTAAATATAAAATAAGATATAATTACCAACTACAGTATGTGCTTAAATATATACATCATTGCCAGCCGGGTTTCACATGTCACTACACAAGAACACCCTCCCCTTAGATGAAAAGCACGCGCCTCATGGTGGAGCGTTTTGCCGGTTACACATCAAAGTGGGCGGGTCCCACTTGTTTATAATTAAAAAAACTCCCTTTTAATCTCAATCATCCATCATAATGAAATCAATGGTCCATAATTGTGTACAAGGTACACCGTAAGAGTTGTGAACAAAAGATCCATACTCTTGAAAAAAATGTATAAAAATAAAAATAAAAATCATGTTTCCTATAAAAAGGTAGGTGGAGAGAGGTTCATCACCAACCATCTTCATTTCTTTACGTATATGGATCTCAACCACCCACAACGTCCTCAAAATCTCATCCATTTTCCTTTGAACTTTCTTATTTTGTCGGAAAATCTAACAACTTATCGAGATTATCAATATCTTCAACCAAATATGAATGTCCCACCACCTTCAAACTTTCAAGCTTACCATAATCCATCGTCATTCACTTTGTTCACAAGACCAATGCAAGGTCAGACTAATCTACATTTTAGATGTTTACATCTCATTCTTCCAATACCCAAGGATCTACTGCACATCTGAAATGCATCGATGGGGCACATCAGAAAAAATACCAACCCTCGACAGCATACAACCCAATCTCGGAGAGGGTGATGCTACTCGACAAATATCCACACGGGGAAGGGCTCGTGGAAGAGGATGAAGAGCCACCCATGGTAGAGGTGTAAGAACCTCCACCGGTGAACGAGTGAAGTGAACCCAGTGTAAAGAATTGTTGTTGGTTAGTGCATGGATCAATGTTAGCAAGATCCTATTGTAACCACTAATTCCACACTTACAACATTTTAGGAGCGAGTTGCAGAATACTACAATGCACACAGAGGGGATGTTGTTGAAAGGATTCCATAGACATGCAAATAGAGGTGGCATAAAATATCCTCAAATGTTTCAAAATTTGTGGGAGCATATGAGCAGGTCTCAAATTTGCAATGTGCACAGAGGGGATGTTGTTGAAAGGATTCCATAGACATGCAAATAGAGGTGACATAAAATATCCCCAAATGTTTCAAAATATGTGGGAGCCTATGAGCAGGCCTCAAATTTGTAATCCAGTGACCAAGGTCGAGTTGATGTGATAAAAAAAGGCACATGAAATCTTCAACGAGGATATGAGGTACGACTTTGAGTTTGAGCATTGTTTACGTGAGTTAAGGAACGAACCAAAGTAGAGAAGTTTGTACAAGGCATCATCGGAAAGTATTTGAGGGAGCTCGAATTATCGAAGACAAATGAAGATGGAACTTACTCGACAAGTGATGGATCAACTACTCCTACAAGTGCTCCAACTCGACCCATTGTACAAAAGGTTGCAGAGGTTGTAGTGTATAGAGGAAAGAAAGTGGTTGGAAGCTCCAATGGTCCTACGGAGGAAATCAGTAACGTGTACATCATGCTCGGGGGGGGGGGGGGGGGGGGGAGATGCACGCATCAAGGTAGTGAGTGATGACATTGGTAAACAAATGAAGATTGAAAGTGACAATTTGTGTGCAAACAACATGAACACATTGTCTATTTTGATGGTAAAATCTGAGCTCACATCAATTGAAGAGATGATTAATAAATTCCTAGTGGCCGAATTGTTTCCTAGCAATTGGTGATTTATAGGACTTTTGATGTTCCGCAACTTAAGAACAGTTTCACATGTTATGTTCATCTATGTTGCCTAAGTGGAGGCTATCTTCACATGTTATATGTAAGGTTATGCCCACCCTTGTACACTTACTTATGTACTTAACCCATTTTTTTTCATGTCACGTAAGCACAAGTACACCCTTTACCATTTCTATCAATTTAACTCACAACCCTGCACTCCACTTACGGGCCCTACCTCGACTTTTCATCATTTAATACTTATGTTACTATCCAACATATTGCATCTATTTATTTAATTTCATTGTATAAAACTATTTTTCAATAGAAGAATATTATTATTATTTTAATATAATTTAAATAATAAATTTTATTAAAATTAATAAAATAAGATTGTAAAAAAACTCAAATGCATATTAAACTGCAATAATTCAAATACATGATCTAAAATGATAAACAACAAAAGAAGACACGAAACTTTAAAGAAAAGAATCACGCAAAGTCGCCAACACATGGAATTAAGTATCATGTCTTGAAGGTCCAAATTTGTGGGAATAGGATCATCTCCTAATGAGATCCTTTCTAATATTTTCCTAATAGAGTGATCTCATCCATTGAATTAAATTAATGGTTAAGATTAAATCTTTTGAAATTAATTAAGAATTTAATTAATTAATCCCAAAAAATGTACGTCTTCCTCTCTCAGTACTTTCGTTTGATTCTCAGTATTTTAGTTTGATTCAAGGAGCGATTTCACAAAGAGAGGTCGGGATAGAGAAGAGAGAGCGAGTCCAACACGAGTGGTCCGTCGCCAATGTCCATCATCAACGTCGTTGCCGAACGTCATCACTATTGTCCGTTGCTAATATTCTGGAGGCGCACCATCCCCATCTTCTTTTGGCTGATTCCGATCGGTGATTCACTTATTCTCATAAACCCCAATTCTAAATGACACAATACCATTTTAACAAAATAATGGACTGGAAATTTGATCGAATTTTTTTTATCTTGTACAAAAATATCAGATTAGACTTGTTTGGAAGCAGATGACACCAAGTTGACAGTGATCGATCAGATCCAAGAGTACATGAGTACGATTAGAAGAAGTTTATAAGCCGATCAAAGAAGAAAGGATTGTCAATCACAATGCCATGACGAAGGCAGCCAATTAAAGACGTTGAGTTAGATGACGGCAGAATTGTGGTAATCTAAGATAAACTTGGTCGATCGAAGAATGAGGAAGGGGATGAGATAGGGTTATTTAATTGAAATGGGTTTAATTTGGATAGAATAAATCCTGATCATTAATTTACTTAAACGGTTAAGATAGAAGTATTAGGCAAATATTAGGAAGAGGTTATAAGGAGAGGATTTGGATCCAAATTTCTGCTATATATGCTCAATTAAGTCGAATTTCAGTCGATTATGCGAAGCCAAATCTCGAACTCGATCCCTATTTGATAAGAATGCAGTCCTATCGGTAGGTATTCTTGAAGCGGGTGGCTCAGGCTCTTCCAACTGATCGAAATCAGCAGTGTTAATGTGTAGCTGGTGGCTATCACGTTCGTCTTCCACAATCATATTATGCAATATTATACAAGCTGTCATTATTTTTTCCGAGAAAATCCAAGTCCCAAACAAATGTCGGTTGACGAATAGTAGCAAATCGTTGTTGTAGTACACCAAATGCACGCTCCACATCTTTACGAGTTGACTCTTGGACTTGGGAAAACAATGTGTCCTTTGCGCCAAATGGATGTCGAATCAATGGGATGAATGCTCGCCATGGAGGATAAATTTCATCCTCCAAGTAATACGTCATTTCATATTCATGTCCATGCCATTTACTACAAAATTTGTCTTTAGAGCTTTTCCGTGCAACACTTCATCAAATACAGGTGATCTATCAAGAACATTTATATCATTACACGTACTTGGAGTTTAAAAAAACGTGTGCCAAATCCATAGATCATACGACGCGCTTCTAGAACAACGGTTGGGGGCTTATCACCGCAAGCATATTGACCCTTCCATGTCGTTGGACAATTATTCCAAGTCAATTGCATGCAATCGATACTCTCAATCATTCCAGGCCAACCGTGTTGCTCCCCCACATGGAGTAGGCATTGCATGTCGGCGTTGTTATGATGTTTTAGGTACTCATCTCTAAATAGAGAGATGATCCCATCAACGAAGCCTGACAAGTGCAATCGTGTTGTTGTTGCACCAATACGGACATAGTCATCGATCATATCAGCTGCAACTCCATACGCAAGCAGGCGCATGGCAGCAGTGCATTTTTGCAACGGAGAGAGGCCTAGCCGGCCTACGACATCTCGATGTTCTGAAAGTATGGATATGCACTAGTTAGTGCATTCACAATACGCAAGAACACATATTGCCTCATTCGAAACCGATCGACGTCTAAACATCACCTCTGGACAGGTCGGTGTCTCGGCAAAGTAGTCTTGGACTAGCCGAGCATATCCTCCTTCACGATCTATGTCAATGTTACCTCGACGTGGTCGTCAACTAGAACTAGAATTGGGTGGTGGGTTTGTTTTAGCTAGAAGTTGAACCATGAAATTTTCAAGAGCTAGAATTGGGTGGTGGATGAATAGCTGAAAGATGAATAGAAATGACTAAATAACATTGGCTTCTTTGACATTGTTGGAAATTGGGTAAGACGAAGAGAGCAAGATGGATGTACGGGAGGGGGTATATTTACTTGGACATAACATTTGGTTTATATAGAAGAAAACGACATCTTCAAAAGGCATCAAAGCATATTTATAAGGCATCAAAGTATCTTCAAAAAGCATCAAAACATATTAAAAATCTTCTGAACATCTTTAAGTGACATAAAAGCACCTTTCAATGACATCTTTGAGTTGTCAAATTATATATCGGACAGTGTGTAAAGTAAATGCAAACAGAAAACATAAGGGTCAATGATATTTCATTACAGAGCTCGTGGAATGTGAACATGACATATTGATAAGGCCATGCACATCCGTGTGCATTTTTCTGTGTACTCCGCCCATTTTTTCTCTGCCACGTCAGCATAAAAACACTCTTTTATATTTTTATCAATTACACTCACATCCGTGTACTTTACTTTCTTATAGCTTGACATTATAATGATTTATTCATTAAATTAATATTATTAATTATATTAGAGTATATTATTATTATTATTATTATTATTATGTTTTGTAAACGATTTTGTTAGTAAATTTTGAAATTATTAAAATAATATATCAATTTAAATATTGTGTAAATGATTTTAAAAAAGCTCCTTCAAAATGTTAAAATAATAAATAAAAATGGGTGCTTACTTTGTTGACTAATAGTGGGGCAATATTGTACACTTGTCCCCGTGTGATTGGCTTTCATTTGATATTTGTGGTGAAGTGCAGCACTTGGTGGTGTTGTAGCAGAAGTACAGTTTCAAGTTGTTCTTCACATTTTTCTTTTTTATTTATTTATTTTTGGTCTAAGAACATGGTAGATGTACACCATTGTGTGTGCCCTAATATTACAAGAAATTGAACTAGTGAAACAAAAGCAAAGTACGAAATTTAAACAACAACAAAGACATGAAACTTAAACAACAACAACAATGTACGAAATTTGAACTTCAACAACCCCGTGACCAACTCCATGTTGGCTTGTAGGCCACCCAGTTCAACCCGATGAAAACTCTTTCATCAAAGACTCTTTCAGCCACTCCTTCTGTGTTGACAATTACCCAATTCTTGACATTAAGTGCCCAAGCATATTGTCTGAAAAGGTAAATATATAGATGCGGTGATTAAACCAAAGTTACAAATTGCGTAAGACCAAACCGAGGGTCTTACGGTAAAACTACAAATCCCACAAAAAGTTCCTAACACACGTTGTTACCCACAAAAGTCAAACCTCACCATAAGCTTACATACCAGTATCACACGGTAGTCAACACACACAACATACCACCCACCTAAACCCACATGCATCTCACGTGTTACCACCATTCTCCGCTAAATAAAAACTATTCTACTCAAAAGATTAATAAACCCTCAAAAGGTACCACCATTCTTGGCCCATTGCCTTCTCTCCGTTCGTCTCGAAGCAGGCTATTCATCCACCTCTTCTTCTTGGACATCATCTTGGGTGCTATAAGTTGGGATGCTCTCTTGTGTGCCACATAATATTGGAGAATTAGATGAATTTGGAATGTGAAGGACATTTGGAGCGGGATAATAGTGCATGGAATGCATCATGTTGGGATAGTAGGAATGAGCTTGATCAAGAGGGGTTGGATTCGGGCTATGATGGTTTGGGTTTGTAATTTTGTATTGGGTTGTTGTTGAGTGTATAGAGATAACATGTCATAGAAGCTTTGGGGAAAGTTTTGTGCATTTTGATTCGGATCCATTTCAAGCGTCATAGTGGGATTTGATCTTAAAAAGAGAGGAAATTAATGAATGAATTGGGATGAGTTATGAAGGTAGGAGGTGCATCTATTTATAGAAAAAAAAATGTCATTAACATTAATCGAACTTATATTATAATTAATAACGCATATTACCGTAACTGGTTTTTTATTTTTTATAAGCATATTCAAAATAGGTGTCTATGGGTAAATAAAATTAAAGCCTATTCAAATATATTTTTTATATTTTTTTTTGAATAATTTTAACATAGAAAAAGTGAATTAAAAAAACCAAAGCTCATTAACACATGCCACGTTGGTATTGAAATTTGAACAAAATATTTCAACATGCAAGTGGATGACAAAGGCAAATAATTCACTGCAAAGTATACCCGTGAGCAACAGTGTCAAGCGGCAAACTCCATCTGTCTAATTTTTAATGGATTGAGAACTATTGAATTAAATTTCTTGAAACAAGTGATGTACTCCTGCAAGCTCACATTTCACTTGTACTTACCCATTTCCCTTTTTTATTTATTTATTTTATTGTCATAGTACATGTCAAGTGTACTAGGATGTGCAAGCTCTGATGTTTCTTTTATGTTGTAAGAGCATCTGCATTTGGGTGTTTAAACTCAAAATATAAGAAATCAATTAATATAATAAGTGCTCGTTTGGATAAATGTAGGAAGTCTACTTCCCGGGAATTTAATTCCTAGGAAGTCTACTTCCCATGAATTACACTTTCTGAAATTTTATGAAACATGTTTGGTTGAAAAATGAAATAATGGTGGATTTGATATGGTGAGATAAATAAGGGATTTTTATTAGTAAGAAAATGGTGGAAGTTGTCTTACCATGTACCCCCTGGTAATTCCAATTCCTGTATTTCATAGGAAGTTGAATTCGTGGTAATTTCAATTCCTGGGTTTTTAGAGATGAAATTTTTTAACCAAACGCAGATATTCTATCTAACTTTCTAGGATATTCAACTTTCTGGGTTTTTCAAACCAAGCCAAACGAGCACTAAGGAAGAGAGATAATTTTTTTTTAAAGAATAATGTGATGTGTTCTTTAGCAAGGAACCTTTAAAAATGGAGAGAGAAGATGAAAATGGGGGACTCATGCCCATGACAATGGGTTTTATAGTATGTAATAGGTTTTAAAATAATTATAAATGAAAATTTAAGGAACTCTTATGAGTTCGAGGGATGTGGGTTAAAAATTATGATGAGTTTTTTTAAGGAGATAGAAAGGTAAAAATGAGAGTTAAGGAACTGAATTGAGGTCTATAGTTGCGGATGCTCTAAGTTATTTAAGTTTTCTAGAGTAAGTTCTAATGTAATATTTGTATTTGTTTGAAGTTCCAATACTATATTTGTATTGTCACATCATCACATCTTTCTAGAGGAATCTCTGCAAACAACAGTGTAATGAGTAAAAGTGAGCTTGAATAGTTTCCTCTGCATATTTACATTTGAAGCTCTGATGCTATATATTCGTATTCAATTTGACATGTAATGTATTATCACTTAATCCAATTTTGACAAAGGAATCTCTTAAAACAATAGGGTCCGGGGACTTTCATTTGAATTGTTACAATTGAATTTCAAAATTTGAATTAAACACTATCTTACCCCTATGGAGCCACACAAACCATCTTTTGATTTTCTAAGGCCTTCTTCTGATTCATCCTTTAATGAGCTTGATGATCATATTGATCAAACCATTTTGGAATAGATGTTTCTTTCCAACCAACAATCAACAAGAGACGAGGAGCAAAATTCTCATCCACGTCAGCGTGCTTATATAGAAAGGGATCATGAAAGGGATCATAATGAAAAAGGTCATGAACACAGAGGAGGATGGCTTGAAGCGCTAGCCCAACAATTGCTGGGAAGAAAATTGTAAATTAGGTTAAAATATAAATTTTTGTCGAGTAATATATTTGTCAAGGTAAGCTTACTTTTATGGACTTGAGCCAATATTAAACAAACCCATGGGCCCTCTTTATTTTTAAAGCCCATTAACTCCTTCAATTGAAAAATTAAAAGGTGATCAATTGCCCACAACCGACAACACAATTTCACATAGCACCAAAACAGGAAAAAAAAATCTCTTGCCATTTATCTGTCTTCAATTTTTTTTTTTAAAACCAATATCTTTCTTCAATTTGGTTGTTCAATTCTAAATTTTCAATTTAAGGAATTTCAACTTATTTAATCTATTATTTTTTATAAGGTATGTTTTTTCTCTCTATTTTTAGTAGTGTTTATTTAATTTTTAATTTATTAAATTTGGGTTTTGATTCTATTGAATTGTTTGGTAATTTGATTATAGACGTTGGATTATTATTTTATACCATCTTTTTTAATGCTTTATGTATTATTTTAGTGAGTGATCTATTATAACACAACATAACTCGAATGAATTTGTGTATTTTTTGTTTTTACTTAATTTTTTTTGTACAACTTTTGAGTCAATATGTATAACTTTTGTAATGAAACTTTTTATTATTATGAATTCCAAATAACTCTTATAGTCATATTTTGGATTGAATTTTTTTTCTTTATCACGATTAAAAAAATTTCACTCACCTAAATTTGAAACACTAGATCCGCCACTGCATGAACACCTATTGAAAGATTATTTATCAAAAGATCCACCATCAGTGTATCCACCATCTATGTTTAGATGACGGTTCATAATGCATAGATCATTGTTTTTACGCATTGTCACATAATTATCAAATGAGATGGTTGTATTTGCAATATAGTCAGAATGCCACACGTAGAATGGGTCTCTGCTATAAAAAAAATGCATTGCAACCCTACGAATGTTGGCCTATGGGGTGGGTGCAGATACCGTCGACGAGTATCTACGACTTGGACAAAGTACATCTAGGCAGTGTGATGCGGGGCGAACGTCATTGACACTTTCGCCCTTTACCAAATAGTAATAAAATCCAAACTCAAATACAAAACCAATAGATCTATTAGCAAATCAATCACTTGATCAACCAAATAAGTACTAGTATAGCAATTAAGTCCGGTGTCGAACCCAGAAGGAGAAGCGATTTACTAGTATTTAATAACTCTTAACAAGAACTCTTATGACCAAATAATGATTTATGACAAATAACCAATATGTAAAGTAACAAATTTTATGTTTGCAAAGTAAATTGATAATAAGGTAGAGAAAATATTTCACGTGTAATTCTCTGACAATGGTTGAGATTCATGGTACCAGGATTGATCTATTAATTACTCATAAACATATGTCTACTTGACTAAAGTCGAGAGACCCGCATGGATACAATCATCTTATTCAATATCACTAAAGAATAGCATTAAGAGCTCAAATAATTAGACCAATTGACATATTGATTCAGTGCAATTAAGACAAACCGAAACAACCATAAATCAACCCTAATCGACATATCCCCAACATAGATCAATTGAAATCATCAACTACAGAGATAAAGAAATATCACTACTTCAATACCTTCGTCTGCTATAAAAAATACAACAACGACTTCATAGCTAAGATGCAATTAATAACATGGTGGTCAATTATAGAAAGGAGCACAAATATAATCAATAAGCACAAGATGATAAATAGGAATAAGAATAACTAAATATAATCAAATCCTCACAATCTAAACAACCATGTATGCGAATCACACGCGAAACTCGTAATCTCTTTCTCCAATTGTGTTCATAATCTCACACACAATAGCCACACACTCTCTCTCTCTGACTAATGGAAATAACCTAATAACACAATAGCCACTCTCTATCTTAATTAAATAAATGTTGCAATCCAGAATCGAACTCGAGACTTCTCTATCTTAATTAAATAAATGTTACAATCTAGAATCGAACTCGAGACTTTGAGGAGTACGTGCAAGGGTAAAACCAATGGGATAACTGTTTTCATTGAGTATTTTTGATATTTCAATATTATGGGTAGATGTTTAAATGTGACAAATACCTCTACCGACGTGACATTGACGGTGTTTTTATATGAACAAATAATATTGAAATATGAAAAATACTCAATGAAAGCAGCTATTCTATTTGTTTTACCCTTTCACTTACTCCTCAAAGTCTCGAGTTCGATTCTAGATTGCCACATTTATTTAATTAAGGTATTTGCCGTTTTGTAACAATCTCGCCACATGTGGCCAATCTAATTAAGTAACCTCAACAAAATTTGTCGATGTTACTACAATACTACATTAGCTCGGCTTTATATACTGAGGTTACTACATTAGCTTATAAATTTTGTTGAAGTCACTACATTAACTCGACTTTATGTACTGAGGTTACTACATTAGCTCGATAAATATTATCAATCTTGGTTTTAACGGATATTGTAATCAAAAGCTATTATGAAGTCGTCGAGGAGTATGTGCAAAGGAAAAACCAATGTATCACGGCTCATAGAGACTCTTGATATATTAGTGGCCAACGATATATGGTGATTGAATTCATCCGTAGATAAAGATTTGCCATGCAATTTGAGAGTGACGACCTTATCAATAGTCATTAAGCCATTCTTGTCAATAGACGTTATACGCCTTCGCTATATACACCACAAACCCTGCATGTCAATTCCGACGTGCAGGGTTAGAGCGAGTTAATTAATTTTACGTGCAGGGTTAAGGTGAATTAATTGATTTTTTAAAAATGCTAATTAGTGACGGTGATTTGCACGTCCAAAAGAAACGTACATTTTTTTGCCCCAGCTGAGGTGACCTAGTGGTGTGGAGCAAGGGGGATGGGAAGGAGGTCCCGGGTTCGATCCCTGCCTCCGTCCCTTTTTTTGGAATTTCCAAGGTTCACCTTGCTGCCGAATTACTGTATAAAATGCGCGTACACAATTTCCGGTATATTGCTCTGAACTCCAACCCCAAATAAAGGGGAAAAAAAAAGAAAATTCAGACCTCCGAGTCTTACGAAGATTTCTCCTCTTTCTCTTTCTCTCATTCTCACCAGTCCAAATCCATCTTTGAACTCTGAAGGAGACCACAGCGGGACTGGTCAATCTCCCCCGTTTCTCTCTCCTCGTATGCTTCACTGTTCTGCAGCTTCACCTACCCAGCTCTCTATGTACAGAAGAGGACGCAAAAGTTTGTACAGCTGACCCCTCCCTCCCATCCCTAAAATGGTGTTCAAAGGTAGGTTTTTCTCCTCCAAGAAATCCGAGTCCTCATCGAGTCCAGATGGTTCCTCTAACAGCCCTCGATCGTTCGGCTCCAACTCCCCCATCAGATCAGACAAGAAGAAGTCTAAATCTCACAAGGACGATGACCACCGACACCAGATCAGCGGCCTCAGCACAACCTCCTCTTATTCGACTCCTTCGAAGCAAGCCGCCGTGAAGGACAAGGATAAGCTGAAGAATAAGGATGACTCCAAGGGGAAGGATTCCCCAATTGAGCCCGCATCCAAGCCGATTTTGGCTTCTGGATCTTCCGTTTCACCGATTTTGGCTTCCTCTTTGGGGCTTAATAAGATCAAGACGAGATCTGGTCCGTTGCCGCAGGAGAGCTTTTTCGGATTTAGGCCGGAGAAAGGCGCCGGCGCCAGCAACCTCTCTCGGCCTGCTGCGGCTGGCACTGGTGCCGGTCCGTCTAGCAGCGGCAAGGGGAGTGGCAAGAAGGAAACTTCTTGGTTAGAAAATGCCGCGGAAACTGCCAGCACTTCCGATAGTATGTCGCCGGGAAGTGGTCCGTCTACTGGCCGGAGTCCGAGCACCACCAGCAATGCGGCACAGCCTCGTTCTCGCCTATCATCTGAAGCCGGTAATTGCTTTTTAGTTGAGTTCATTTGATTGCTTCCTTGTGTTTATAAGCTTATTGCTGTCAGTATTAGGTTTAGTCTATAAGGGGAAAAAGGCATCTATAAGCGTCATGCTGTTTACGAATCTGACTTGGAAATGAGAAAAATGACAGTAACTTGGTCTCTTTGTTGAAAGCATCTTGTCAAATATGAGTGCTATGCTGAACATGTCCGTCCAATGTTGGTATTTTCATATATTATTTTTGACCTGGTAATTTCACAGGGTTTGATGCTCTACTTGCTAGGTTTGTCATTTTCTGAATATGTAGTTTAAAGGAAGCGATTTCTTTAGTGGCATGGGCTGGGTTCAGGTACAGAGGAATAAAACGAAATGTCTTATATTGCAAATTTGTAAGGCAGAACCACAGACTAGGCTTGGACCTTTAGTATTTGGCTTGTTTGGTGGTTTAGAGGCCAATCATCAGAAGCTTGTAATTGCTTTTTATTTAAGCTCATATGATTGCTTCTTTAAGTTCATTAGTGTCAGTATTAGGTTTGGACGGTGCCAAGTTGATGTATCATAGTTTAGCGCTGAAGCTATTAGAGAAAAGAAGCTTTCATAAATTCATGGCTGTTTACTAATCTGACTCGGACATTAAAGAAATTGTAGTTAGTGTTACTCTCTCTTCTAGTCAAATGTGAGTGCTGATATTCCTTTTGTCATAGTAACAAGATTAGAAAATATGAGTGAGTGCTAATATTCATTTTGAACTAGTAATTTCACTGGGCTAGCGTTTTAGGCTTGTCTTTTATTTATTTATTTGAATGCATGGTTTAAAGAAGAGATCTCTTTCATGTCATCGGCAGGGGTTAGGGCACATAGGAATACAAAGAAATGGCATTCATTGTGAGTTTGCTAAATACAGTAGGCTTGACATTTTGTATATGGCTTCTTTGATGGTTTTGACGCCAATCATGATGCAACAACAACAACACCTAGTTAATCCCGTTATAGAACGGGGTCTGGGGTCAGGTTATACGCACTCATACCCCGAATAGGTCGAGAGAGTTTTCGATAGACCCAGAAGAGTAGGACAATAGAACCACATAGTAATAGGACATAGAGTAGGGAGCAGGGAATAGGGAAGGCGCAGGGGAGTAGCATGGAAGTAAACAAAGGCACGAGAACACAAATCAAATCAAAACTATAATAAATGACGCTAAACATCAGCCGCTCGAATGCTCCTCCTCCAGTGGTCTTTGTCCGAAGTCATATCCTCCGATAGGTTCAACAGATTTAGATCATGTCTAATAACCTCCAACTAGCTCTTCTTAGGCTTACCTCTTCCCCTACGGAAATCTCCCAAATTCAGAATTTCACATCTACGAACCGATGCCGAAGCAGGTCTCCTACAGACGTGCCCAAACCAGTGCCCAAACCAGCGTAATCTGGACTCCCGCAATTTATCCACAATACTCGCAACTCTAATATCTCTCCTGATCTCAGCATTTCGGATTCTGTCGAGTCTCGTGACAGGAGACAACTTCTCTTCTTGCGCTTTAGTAATAGGCCAGCACTGAGAGCCATACAACAAGGTCGGTTTAACAACCATCTTATAAAATTTTCCCTTCAGTTTAGCTTGGACTTTTTTGTCACAAAGCACTCCCGACGCTCTTTTCCATCTTAGCGCCCAAGTCTGAACTCGATGTTCGATATCTCTATCAATACCTCCGTCTTTTTGAACGTACGAGCCAAGTACTTGAAATAGTCCTTCCTTGGGATTGTAACCTCCCCCAATGCAACTGCGGATCCCTGATCATAACCCTCTCCAAAACTTACATACTCGGTCTTGGTCCTACTCAATATGAGACCCTTAGATTCTAGCACCACCCTCCCGTTTTCAAGCCTGCGTGCTAAACCTGCTCTTGAGTTGTCCACAAGCACAATATCATCCGCAAACAGCATACACCAAGGGACCTCTTCTTGGAGTGGAGAAGAAAGACAGTCCATAACAAGAGTGAAAAGACACGGACTCAGAGCTTAACCCGGATGAAGCCCTACTCAGAATCTCCACTCGGCGTTCTAACACTAGTCAAGGAACCCTCCTACATATCTCTGATAGCTCTGATGTAGGTCCCAGGCACTCCTTTCTCAACCAGGCAACTCCAAAGCAAATCTCTAGAAACTTTGTCATACGCCTTTTCTATATCGATGAATGCCATATGCAAATCCTTTTTCCTGTCTCTGTGCATCTCGATCAAACGCCTGAGCAAGTGAATAGCTTCTATAGCATATCTACTAGGCATGAAGCCAAATTGGCTCTCAGACACCTGCACCAACTAAACTACACATACTCGGTCTTGGTCCTACCCAATCATGATGGATGTAAAATATATATTTGTGGAAGAAATCAGTTACAACCAAATCCATTTTGTCAAAGAAGTTTAGAGAGCCATGATTTAGTATTAGTCGATTTTCTAGTTCTAGGATGATAATTTTATCAAAATCTATTCTTATATGTCACATCTTGTATATTTCTAGTTCTTTTCGGTGCTTGGACAATTGATCTCTTCCCTTGGGGTTCTAGACTAATTCATGGAAAGATTATATTATTTAATAGTCAAGACCCCTTGGATTGGATCTGCAAACAAAATCTTTGAGAGGTGTGGGAGGGGTTAAAATTGGAGAGACTAGATATATTCCTACAGGCGAAGGATAATGGTACTTGGTTTGATGGAGTTATTGGTAGCTCATTGTACCAGTAAGCAACAAGGTTCTGGTAGAGAAGTAAAAAATGTGAAGTTACAGGATTATATAGTTGAGTCACATCTGAGAAAGGCCAAATATTCTACAGACACACAAATTTAACCCACAAAAGTGCTAGACTGATATTCTAATCCCATAACATGTGATTAATTTTGTTGCATCTGATCTTGGAGCATATCCTCTCACGAATCTAGATCTTGAAAGTATAGCATTCGTCAAAGGTGCTAGCAGGCTCCTTCATGTTTTTTGTGTTGGATGACTTGGATTTCAACTGGTTTTACTATTAACATTTCCATAGGCATGTCTTAGTACGTGTTACTTTTTTTTTGATCCTTGTCTTGTTCTATCACTAACCAATGATCCTTGTCTTGCTCTTGTTCTATAACTCATATTCCCCTTATGCACTTTGTATTGTTTTTTATAACCAAGTTTTGTTCCCAATTCAAATCATTATTTTCAATTTCTCCAATTATGCAGGGGAGTTTAATTCTCTCCATGGGCAGACTGGAAGCTTAAGAGATCAGGATGCTTTTACACCAGAAAACCAGGTCAACAAATATCTCATGTGGTTTTTTGCACCATTAATCCTTTATATCAGTCTATGGATGGAGATTATGATGTTTTCCCCTTTCAGATTCCATTTGATTGTGAAACTCCAAAGGAGTCGGAATCTCCACGTTTTCAAGCTATCATGCGTGTTACAAGTGGACCTAAAAAGAGATTTCCAGCTGATATCAAAAGTTTCTCCCATGAGTTGAATTCCAAAGGAGTACGCCCTTTTCCCTTTTGGAAGCGTCGGGGTTTAAATAATGTGGAGGTGTGTTTTCTTTCAAATTTATTTTTCCTTGGGTTTCTTCATCAAATTTGAATGGCTGGCGTGAACTTATTCATTCCGTTGTAATTGTTGGTAATATGTAGGAAGTATTGGTCATGATTCGGGGTAAATTTGACAAAGCCAAGGAAGAAGTAGACTCTGACTTGGCAGTTTTTGCGGCTGATCTAGTTGGTGTTTTAGAGAAGAACGCAGAAACACATCCTGAATGGCAGGAAACTATTGAGGACTTGCTGATCCTTGCAAGGAGCTGTGCTATGACATCACCTAATGAGTTTTGGCTTCAATGTGAAGGCATTGTTCAAGAATTGGATGACAGACGCCAGGAGCTGCCACCTGGTGTGCTCAAGCAGCTGCACACTCGGATGCTTTTCATCCTTACAAGGTGTACAAGGTTGTTGCAGTTCCACAAAGAGAGCGGGTTTGCTGAGGATGATCATGTCCTTCAGCTCCGTCAATCCAGGGTTTTGCAATCTGCAGAGAAGCGAATTCCTCCTGGTTTACAAACACATGGGAAGAGTTCTGCTTCTTCAAAAGTTGCAAAAGCAGCATCTGCTGCGAAATCTTTTAGTCAGGAGCAGCGTTTTCATGTTGGGCAGAATATGCTTTCCTCTTCAGTTGTTTCATTGAAGAATTTAGAATCACCTACAGGCAGGGAGCGAATGACTTCTTGGAAAAAGTTTCCATCTCCTGCTGCTAAGAGCAAAACAGAGGTTCCTCTGGTGAGAGATGTCACTGAAAGTAAATTTGATCAGGTAAAGATCCTGAGTGTCAAGGAGCCCATTGTAGAACTGGACCAAACCAGAGCTAAAGCACCTGATGTTATGTTGAAAGATTCCCTTGGCCCTTCGTCTGCCCCCACTAAGCACCAGCACAAAACGTCTTGGGGCTACTGGGGGGATCAACCAATCACTTCGGATGAAAGCTCCATAATTTGTCGAATTTGTGAAGAAGAAGTTCCAACATTGCATGTAGAAGATCATTCTAGAGTATGCGCGATCGCTGATAGATGTGATCAGAAGGGCTTGAGTGTTGATGAACGTCTGTTGAGAATTGCGGAAACGTTAGAGAAGATGATGGAGCCCTCGAAGGATTTTCAACCAGCTGTAGGAAGCCCTGATGCTGCTAAAGTATCTAACTCCAGTGTTACAGAAGAATCTGATATCTTCTCCCCTAAACTCAGCGATTGGTCCAGAAGAGGTTCAGAGGACATGCTTGATTGTTTTCCTGAATCAGAGAATTCCACTTTTATGGATGACCTCAAAGGTTTACCATCCATGTCTTGCAAGACACGTTTTGGACCCAAGTCTGATCAAGGAATGACAACATCCTCTGCTGGAAGCATGACGCCTAGATCCCCTTTGATGACACCGAGAACCAGCCAGATTGACTTACTTCTGTCCAGCAAAGGAACTTACTCTGAGCAAGAAGATTATCCCCAGGTATCTTTCTGGATAAATGTTTTCTTCTCTCTGGATAAATGTTTTCTTCTCTCTGGATAAATGTTTTCTGGAGTTCATTACATTTCCGATTTTTTTTTTAAAACTTAAGTATGGCTAGTTCTGGGATGGCATCACTGTGTAAAACCTTACAACTTTCATAGATGATCGTTCACTAGTTTTGAAAGAAATAGGTGGTCCTCTACTTAATTTTATACAAACTGAAACATCTTTTCGGCAAGAATTTTAGTTAAACTAAGCATACGAAAGATAATTGAAGCTTTCACCTTCACTTTATAATTTACGTGAGGTTGGTTGTAGTTGTGTGTTCTATTAGTCTTCCTGGGTTATATGGTGCGTAAAAAGTAGTCTGGGCAAGTTTATTCTGTGTCCTGAATTGATTCTTATCTCCAATATCCGTAGGCTTCTGATTGCTCCGTTACCTTTCGTTACTCTTCTTGATAACTTCTATAGAGGTTGTATACTTGTATCTACTTTGCAGAAAAATTTTTGCACCTGATTGGCATAGATTATATTGAAATATCCCAAACTGTAATATTGACATAGAATGAAATTAAAGATTGTTTCTTATGATGCAGATGGTTGAACTTGCAGATATTGCTCGATGCGCCTCAAGTACACAAATAGACGATGATCGCTCTATGAACAATTTACTTAATTGTCTAGAAGATTTGAGAGTTATTACTGGCCGCCGCAAATTTGACGCACTTACCGTGGAGACATTCGGAGCACGAATAGAGAAGCTAATTCGGTCAGTTCAATTTGCTCGATTCTTATTTATCTTTCACTTGTTTTTGTTCATGCTTTTCTTTGAGAAGACCTTTGATGCAGAGCCAAGGCAGCCCTTACACACAACATCCTCTTAAGAATCTATTTGTTTCTAGACATCTCCGAAAGCTCATCCTTATCCCATGCAGTCATTAGTCTCTAGATATTCCCCTTACCGTCCTTAACCCATCTAAATATTTTCACTTAATTTTAAGCACCCCTCTAGAATCTTCCTTGCCCTTGAGGGCTAACCTTTAAATAGATTAAGCCATTAAGGGGGCTGCTATGTAATCATCTTTTGCCAATCAATCAAAAACCTCTTTATTGAAGTATCCTTGAAATAAGTTTAGTGTGAGATTCTTTCCAATGCATTATGATTATAATGCAATTATAACTATAAACACTTAAATAGTGTTTAGTTATATATATATTTTATAATTTGTTTAAAAGAACGTAAATTTTAAATAAACTACCTTATAAATTGTGTCAATAAAACCCCCATTATAGCGTAAAGTTTATAATTACATTATAAACTTAATATAATTGATTGATACAATTTATAAGGCATTTTATTTAAAATTTACGTTATTTTAAATACATTGTAAAATATATTACCAAACACTATTCAAGTGTTTATAATTATAATTGCATTATAATCATAATGCATTGGAATCCAAACACACCCTTGCTCTTCAACTTTAGAGATCCTCTGGTCCTATCAACCTTTCTTTTGAGGGTCACCTAACGACTTACTGTATTATATTTTATACGACTACCACAACAAATAATCTGAGAGGTTGATCAATGTTGCAGTCCTTGTTTGTTGAAAGTAGTTCTGAACATTTTTATGGGATTCTTCCTGAATCATTTTGATGTCCATGTCCGATGAACAAAATTTCCGCTATCTTTGCGAAGTTTATACCATAGTTCTTTGGTTTCTTCAGGGAGAAATACTTGCAACTCACAGAGCTGGTTGATAATGAAAAGATTGATATTGCAAGTACAGTGATTGATGAAGATGCTCCGTTGGAAGATGATGTACTCCGTAGCTTAAGGACCAGCCCTATCCATTCCTCCAAAGACCGCACATCCATAGATGACTTTGAGATAATGAAGCCCATCAGCCGTGGAGCATTTGGTCGGGTTTTCCTGGCCAAGAAAAGAACAACAGGGGATCTCTTTGCTATAAAGGTACTGAATTTTCACTTTTTCTTTGATCATGTATTTTCTTTTGATGATTTGATTAACTGAATGCTTCATGATATTATGGACTTGATGGCTTTTCTCAATTTCTAAAATGCTGATTTATATAGTCTTATATTTACCTCCATCCTCTCTCTCATCTAGGTCCATTCTTCTCGGTTTTCATACATTAGTTCCCAAAATTGAGTGAGTGTATTTATGCAGACCTTCCCTCAAAGACATGGACGAAGCTGCTTTTACTTGCAAAAATATAATACATGCAATCATGTGACCTTGTCAGTCTTGCTAAAAAAATCTTGTAAAACCTGAGAAGGTTTTTCAGGGATGTCAGTTTTTCTGTTAAGAGAGGAGTCTCAATAGAACTTAGCCAATTTGGGCAACATGTCAACAAGGAGTTGTAACATAAGTACAGATGGAAGGAAGTATTAAAGTCAAACAGCCAAACAAAACGACTGAATCTTCCGGGGATGATCCCATACAAGCAACCCACTCTTTCTTATAGGCATAATTATACTTCAAGTAAATAATGCTAGCAAAGAAGTGTCCAAACTCTTACAATTATGCTAATTAACATCGAGCATGTGGTTAGTCCTTGTTCCACTCGTCCCCTCGTACCGGCTGAACTTTATTCCCTTGTCTCAAAACTTTGGGAGACCACTCCTTTTGACCTGGCCTTGTCTCGATCTATGGACAACTCTTTATCTCCTCCTTTGCCCATCTTCATTGCCTCAAGGCTTGGGTTGGTTACTATTATAAGATTTTGATTCTCGAACTCTGCAACAGTTCTGTGATACATGAAGCACTTCAATCATGACTTCTAATGCTATAATGGTAACACTGTTGGCCTGTTAATAGTTTTTACCTTTTATTATTAACTGCAGCTTATTAATTAAGGTGGTCACTTTTCTTTGAGTTGTTTAGATCCTGAGAAAGGCTGATATGGTCCGTAAAAATGCCGTCGAGAGCATTTTGGCAGAACGTGACATCTTGATATCTGTTCGTAATCCCTTTGTGGTAAGCAGGCTTGTCTATTCAGCAGTTCACTATGCAGAACCAATATGGTGCTCATCTCTTACTATAAACTTTGTATTTTTTCAGGTTCGTTTCTTTTATTCATTTACCTGTCGTGAAAACTTGTATTTGGTCATGGAGTATTTGAATGGAGGAGACTTGTATTCATTGTTGAGGAATTTGGGTTGTTTAGATGAGGATGTTGCTCGTGTGTACATAGCAGAAGTTGTGAGTATCATTTTCCTTCGGTTGCATCTATTCAGGCTGTTTTTCATAGTTGGTCTTCCTAAATAGTAATTTTATAAAACACAATCAGACTAAAGTTTTAAGACATCCACAGGTGCTTGCTTTGGAATATCTACACTCGTTGCATGTGGTTCATCGTGATTTAAAACCAGATAATCTTTTAATTGCACATGATGGTCATATAAAGGTAATGCAGTTTAGTTAATTTCTAAGTAATTGCTGTATATATGTGCTCTTGTTTCTGTTTATTTTCAGCCTTCTTGGCAACAGAGAATAGAAGGGACGGGGCCTTATCTTTTCATGCCTTGTGTTTATTTTAACCATTGTTGCTTCATAAAAGAATGCTGAAATATGTTTGAGATGTTTAGAATTGAGGATCTGATTGCTTCATTCTTGAACCAGTTGACCGACTTTGGGCTCTCTAAAGTTGGTCTCATCAATAGCACGGATGATTTATCTGGTCCTGGTGTTAGTGGGACATCAGCCTATGAAGATGAACCTCAGTTATCTACATCTGAGCGGCATCAAGAAAGAAGGAAAAAACGTTCTGCTGTTGGTACACCTGACTATCTGGCCCCTGAGATCCTCTTGGGAACGGGACATGGTTTGTATCTTCTTTCTCGTTGTTACTACATTTTATTTTTCTTTTGGATTGATTTGTCTTTCAGTTGCAGCACTGGCAGTGCTGCAGTGTTAAATTTAGGTTTTATTCATTGGCTAGCTGACCTGGCATACAACTGATTGTGCTGTTCTTTTTACAACTGTGTGTACATTTTTTAAATGTACAAGGGTCATAAGTATGAATTTTTGAAGGTTGGGTCTAGGTATGTGTTTTAATTGGTTATACTTATGAGAACTGCAGCTGTCTTTTTTGTTAATTTCTGCATCTCATTCAGAAATTCTCTTTTTATTTTCTTCCTCCCTATAATCTTTTTCAAATGGTTTTTTCTTTTTGATCTTTATATGATCCTTTGATTTATAAAGACAAAAAATTGGAAAGAAATTTTAGATAAGAAAAGTCCTGATAAATGGTTACATAGAGAATTAAGCTTTGGGATCGTCGAACATCCGGACAGATAATATATGAAAAAATGGTTGGCAACATTAGGGGTTCGTATGGGACGGAGTTAATAAACCGACTAAAATTATAAACAGGGTAAAATTTATAAACTGTTGGTAAAAAGTAGTTAAAAATTTATGAAAAAATATAAACTCCGTATGGGTTGAAAAACAGTTTATTTGTAAAAAGTGTAGGTTTATTTTGTTATTATTAGGGGTATTATGGTATTTTCAAATCAAATAAACCACATAATTCCCAAAAAGCTATCAAAAATAGCTTATTAAATAAACCCCCAAATAAACTAAAATCTCCTAATAAACCCCTCCCCATACAAGGTTAAAAATTTCAACCCCCAATTTTAGTAGTTTATTAACTACTAAAATTGCATCCATACACACCCTAGATATAGCCATGTTTACTTGTATTTGGTGCAAAGTTTGGATATATTCGGGCAAATGTGATGCATCTACCTTGTGCTATCAACTTCCTTGAACTGCATACTATGATGCTGCATTCCATTTAATTTGTTTGGTACTGAAGGACGATGGTTTCGAAAAAGGAAGTGATCAAGAATGTCATTGTATTCTGTTTAATGTCCTTAACATGTTTGCCTACATGGGTTGCTCATCTATTGACTCAAGTTTGAAGCATGAATTCTGAAATATTCTTTATCCTTCCTTCCCTCCCCATTCTTTCAGGTGCAACTGCTGATTGGTGGTCTGTTGGTGTTATTCTATTTGAACTTATTGTTGGGATCCCACCTTTTAATGCAGAACATCCTCAGGTAACTATCTACGCTTCATTGATCATTCCATACTTCCATAGCATGTATTTCCACTCATTTATTCCAACTGCACCATAACTTTGAATGGCTCTAGTCCTATAAAGATTAAAATAAATAAATGTTTGAATAGTCGCTGCATCTGACGTACTTTTGACTTATTTACGCTGCCAATTTATTTAAAGCCAAGGATGCCTTTATTTAAATCGAATTTAGTTAATTTGCATAATGCACAACTTGCACAAGGCCCTCTTGAAGTTCTTGTTATACATCAAAGTCACAACTTATAGGTGAATGTCATAAACAAGTTCGGAGTTTTGTGTCTTCCTATCATTGATTTCTCCCTTTCTGGTCTAATTTAAGCATGGCCTTTTATTGGTCATAAGGAAAAAAGAACGACAGTATTAAAATGCCGAGTACAACTTTCACTCTCATAAACCTTTTGCAAAAAGTCCTACAATTCCAATTTAATCTAGATGCAACGGACACCATCCAAGTTAGTAGAAATCCACATATTCTATGAGAATTGGGCTAAAAACTATTAAGGTCTGTTTTGAATTTGAATTTAAGTTGAATATGAATATGAACAATTATTCAGTTGATGCCTGCATCTTCAAATACTGGACCCCATGAAAATTGACCAGTCATCTTTGACAAATTTAGAAATCTCAAATGATCTGTTATGTAATGACCCAGTCAAATTTAAATGGAATTGTAACCAAACTAGTCCAAAATTAACAGTCTGAAAAGGAGCCGAATTTGAGAATTTAAACCTGAAGTGATCCAGTAATATTTATTCTGTTTCTGTTGAACTTAGGTTTTGAGGTTTAGTTTGCAATTTTTTTTTTGTGTGTGTGTGGAATATAATGATCAAGACAACATTTTTTTTTTCACCTGCAATTGGTCTTATGGAATATTATCACGGGTTCATAACTATTAGCAATGACTTCAACATTCATTGAAAAATTACAAATAAAACATACATTTTATGAATGAAATCAGCAACCCTTAATATTGTCTTCTACTCCCTCTATCCCAAAATAAATGTTATTTTAGAATTGTGCACACTTATTAAGAAACAATTAAACAAAATAAAATAAATGACGTGAATAGGTGCTTCCCTATTTACCAAGAGAAGAACGGGTACAAATTTTTCATTGAAGATATAAATTATTCCTTAAATTTGCATTCTAAATTGAAATTTTTGTCTAAATAGTATCAATACATCAATTAATTTTGGACAAGAAATTTCTACTAAAACGACAGAGGGAGCATCGAAATGACAGCTTTAAGTCACCTGATCTGATACAAACCCAATTCAAGATCCATGTGAGTTCAAATTGACCCAGTCAGAGGCATGTTGATTTTGAAAACCTCAAAAACCTGATCTGAAAGGCCCAACTCACCCAAGAGTAGTGGGTAACCAGTATGACTTCATCTGAAATTGATCTGAACTGAATTTGAAGCATATGGAGAAATTACATTGAATTAAATTAAGAAGATCCAGGTCAATGCTGATCCAAGCTGATCTGCCACTCCCAATGACATTGTGGAGACAAACAGCTATGATTTTACCTGCTTGAAATCACATTGCAGATACCCTGAGAAGAGTGCTCTATTGGGCTGCAAGTGATTAAGCTTACAACAAATTGCAAGACACTAGTCCTGATATAGTTTGATTGGTTGACTATGCAATATCTTGTTGAATACCACTATTAGTGATACGGAGATTTGGGTGTTAGTATTTTTTCCAGTTAACCTTCACATGTTCAACATTTGTGTTTTTACCATCAAAATGCCGAGTTTGCTTTTTGGAAACTGAAACGGTTCATTTTTCTGATGCTGTACTAAAGTTTATTCTTCATTTCTTTTTTGTAGATAATATTTGATAATATCCTGAATCGAAATATTCCTTGGCCTCATGGACCAGAAGAAATGAGCCCTGAAGCAGAAGATCTAATTGACAAGTATGTGATGTATTTGTCCTACTATCGTTGAAAGATCTTTTCCTTGGTAGAGTGGGCCATGTATTTGGATTCCAATTTATGGTACTCGTTAGATTTCATACTTTTCAATATGATATGAATACTTTCACATACCATCTCACGTATTCTTATATTTCTATAACAATAAATTAAGTAATACTGATGTTATTATAATGATATAGTGGAAAGAGTCTATGATGATGAATTCACTCTATTTTCTGTAGCTATTCCTTCTTATTTAACCTTTTCTTATTTTCTTTTTACCATGACATTCTTTAGGTTTCATATTACACTGTTCAATATGATATGGATGCTTTCATATACCATCTCGTGTACGTTTGTCTAAGAGTTTTACAAGACTGCAGCAATAAATTAGCAAGTAATGATGTTTATGTAAATATGTAGACGAGTTCTCTCTATTTTCTGTGGCTATTCCTTCTTGTTTAACCTTTTGTCCACCAAATTTTAAAAAATATTCTCAGCGCTTTGCTTCAAGACAGTTTGCTTCTTCTGAATGTGCACAAGGTTCAAACTTGTGGTATGCTTGCCCCTTGTGTCTTCGTCCGTCCTCATCCAGAAAGAAAGAAAAAGATCTTTGCTTTCTGTTGGATTGTACTTCTCTGATTTTGTATGATTTTTGAATATTTTACTAATTTCTAAATTAATTTCTAGGCTGTTGACTGAAGATCCTCATCAAAGACTTGGAGCTAATGGAGCGTCAGAGGTGACTATATATGTTTGTTTAGATTTTTCCATTTAAGTATTGTTTGTTTAGACTATTCTGAAACTTGCATGAAGTGAGTAAAACTTGTTAATCTCAAAACCCAGAAATGATACGAAATTATATAATCCAGAAACGCTGGAATGCTGGATAGATCCCAACTCTTTTAGACTGATCCATTGGGCCAGGAATCCTCACTTTTAATTATTGATGAGGAATGGATCATGACTAGTCTTGTATTTGGATAAAATGATATTTGCATCATAAGTAATTGGATTTATATGTTCTGATGCTGTACACTGGGTATTTAGTGGCTATCATGCTAAAGTATACAGAGAATCATTCTTATTATTATAGTGATAATTATATATGTTTATATCACTACATTAGTATGGGAATAAATTAAAATAGAGGGTAAAGACCAAGCAAGAGTAAGAAACTGTATTCCAAATGAGGATTTTGGGTTGGGGTTAAGCAATGTTCATCCTAATCCAAAATTTCAATTACATGACCTAAATTAATTTATTTGATTCAGGTCAAGCGGCATCCTTTCTTCCGGGATATTAATTGGGACACGCTGGCTAGGCAGAAGGTACAATTGATCATTCAAGTTTTACTCATTAGCGCGCTCTTGTCGTTTTGTTAAACTCTTTCAGAAAGGAAATCATGATGTCCTTTGCTTTTGCACTTCATTATGTTTTTCAGGCTGCCTTTATCCCTACTTCAGAAAGCGCGGATGACACCAGTTACTTCACTAGCCGCTATTCTTGGAACCACTCCGATGACCCCATTAATGCAGGCTCTGAGTTTGATGACTCTAGCGATGATGGCACTGCTAGTGGTAGCAGTAGTTGTCTGAGTAATCGGCAAGAGGAGCTGGTATAGTGAAGCAACATTTGACTTCTGCCTTTTGAAATCTTTATTCTGGTGAACTGCTGGTCTAGTCATCTATTTCCGTAAATGTGATTATTTTGTTTCTTCAATGATGGCAACCAGGGTGATGAGTGTGGTGGTCTAGCTGAGTTCGAGTCTGGGTCGTCGGTTAATTACTCCTTCAGTAACTTTTCTTTCAAGGTATTTCTCTACCTTATACTTGGCAGCTTGTTGACTGTTTCTCTTCTACTGGAGATGGAAAAAGTTACATACTCCCTCCGTCTCCAAATTTAAGTCATTTTAGGATTGTACACAAGTTTTAATAAAACACTCACCCCTCAATCAACATCATCATTCCACTAACCTTGTTCATAAATTTTATTGTTTTTTAATACCCACTATATTTTTTAACCAATCAAAATCTTTAAAAAGGTCAACAACACACAAATCAATACTACAAATCATTACTACCCCCTACCTAGAAAACCTAAAATGACATATTTTGATACAACTAAATTAGTCTAAAACGACTTAAATTTTGAGACGGAGGGAATATCTTTTAACTAGTGATGTTGAAGCTCGATGGCTAGGTTTCATATGACGGCATAATTTAGTAAGATGATGGCATTTCTCCTGTGAAGTATGTTGTCTCTAGGAGAACCTCGTATTAATTAGCATTAGGTCCGGTCCTTCTGAATCTGATCACTAAAAAACACCTGTTAAATAGGAGTTCTTCACAAAACCACCCATTAAGGGTAAGGCCGTCTTACCCGCTGTATGTATTCTGTTGACAAAATGCCCTCTACATTAATTACCCATTAAAATTCTAATAATAAGGAAGCCTGCTACTTTTTCACCGTTTTTTGACAGTTAACTGACAAATAAAATGACCTCATGTGGCATTAAGAGCTACATAATGGATGGTTTTGTGGAAAAAAAGCCCTATTTAACAGGTGGTAAAATTGCTGTCGGGATTCGCTGTCTAAATGACTCTGATATCACATGATGTGGGATAATGAATCTGATATTCCCATGATGCCTTCAAGTTAATCTGTTTCTTTTCCTCTCCTTTTCTTACAGAATCTTTCCCAGCTCGCATCAATAAATTATGATTTACTCACCAAGGGGCTGAAAGACGACTATCCAAATTCAAGTACATAGCATCCTCAGATTTTTGGTATGGGTTCAGTTTTTCTCGCATTTAAAGCAGTCCTGTAGTTGTGCACAGTGCAGGTGTAGGTTTATTTATCCTACTCTTTCCATGTTGTTTCGGTCATTTCCATCTTCGGATCTTGGGATCCAGATGCTAATGCCAAGGTTCTGATGCTGCAGAACTAAAAGCTGGTACTAAGACTGTGGGGCTACGAGTCCTTTCGTATAGTAAGCTCCACAGATGCCCAGTTTTCTTACAAATGAGAGTTATGCATTTGGTTCCTGCGTATCTTGTGAATCTGGTTCCAATGTAGCGTGCCCGAATTTGTAATCCAGTGAGCGGTATTATATATGCTCATTGACCAAGCCAAGCCCTGGTATAGCTACAAAGGAACTCAAGAGTAAATTGCTTTTGGCATGTCTTCAAATGGAATGAACATGTTTGTCACTTGAAAAACTTGGTCTCTTTCGGGGAAATATGTGTTCTTCAATTCCAATTAAAACCACCGTTCTTTTATTAATCATTGCTGCTCCTCCCCTCCTTCCAGCAACTGGAAATTGTAGAGGGTATACATACTACAGGTTTATTGTGTTTGGTGATTTGAGGTTATCGATTCTCACTTATGTCCATTTAATATAAGATTCGTTAAACTGGGAAAGGGAAAGGAAATTAATTTTGTAAGTTTAGGGGGTATGGTTTGACATTTAGAGCATACAACAACAATAACTACATGCCCAGTATATCCCACTAGGATTTGGGGGTTGAGTTATACGCACCCTTTCCCCGACTAGGTCGAGATAGTGTTTTCTAGGGATCTATGACAAGTCATCAAAGCTAGGACAAGACTACACCAGCATACAAAAGAAAATAAGGAAAAAAGACCAACCCACGCTGAGAGCTAAGAAAACAAGATGCACATAAACAAGATGAAAGAAAGCACGATGTTGGAAACGCTGCGCCCGACTAGTTTTTGTCAACTCGGATAGCTACTCCATCTGATCAGAAATATACAATGTTTGACTTTTGTACACGTAATTTTAGTAGCTAAAAACTATATAAATCTTATTTATTTTAATTTTTTTTTCATATTTTAATATTTATTGATAATAAGTATTAAATTATGAAAAAAAAATTTAATTAAAATAAATAAAATTTTCAATCGTTTGGTTTTAAGGGTCCACAAATATGAAGTTGAGTTTTAGGGGGTTGGAATGTATACTTGAACTATTCGAAATGATTTTTCCTGATAGGGGAAAAATAGAGAGCAGAAGGACGTTGGGTATGATCTAAATGTGGTGAAATCAAACCATATTAGGGCTGCCTAACCGGTCATGACTAGAATTTTGAAAACCTTGGGTTGGATCAAACCAGGACCGTAATATACATTCTCGGGGTTTTTAGGTCCATGGATCGGTTGAACCGATTTGAAAATTAAATAAACTAAACATAATTAAATGGAATAAAATTTATTGAAATTCTTTATGATACCAAATAAAAATAATTAAATGGAATAAAATTGCATGGTAAAAAGGTATTATTCGCTATGAAAAATGATGTATGCTCCTAGTTGATAAATGATTTATACAAAAAATCGACATTAATGATAACACTGATGGAAAAGGTAAAATATTAAACGGTGGAAAAAAGATGGAAGAAATACGACAATTATATAGTAGAAAATAATGGAAACTAAGACATACATCAAATCTAAAATCCTAAAATTTGGACAATGAGTTGCTGAAAACATGGTAAGCCATCAAAGGCTAGAAACGTCAGTAAAATACAATTCGTAACAATAAAAAAATTAATTTCAGGAGCAGAAACAATTTCAAAAGGCAAATAAAATCTAAATCATATCAAATCAAAGAAATGAAGCAAGTCCCCATCCCCATTCCCTTTTTTTCTGCTATGGCTGGTGTTATCGTTGTCGGTACCATGGAGAAGAGCAACTATTGCGCCAACCCGCGTCTAATATCCCCATGGAGAAGAGCTCTCCGTTGTCTTCATACCCAAGCACTGCACGAGAGCCCCCAAGTGGACCCATGAAACACGGGTTCGGAGTCCACATGGCATTTGCAGGCTCATGCGAAAAGCCGCATTGGCCAAGGTTCACAAGCACTGTGATTTCTGCATTGGCTGGTCCTAGCAGCCTCTGCTAGGACTGGATAGAGTGGAGCTCCAAACTCATTGGACTTGCTATGTGCCACATGGACAAGCTCGGAATCCACCATGAACACCACCTTCTTCTCCCTTGGATCAAACCCAAATCCGATCACCTTCTCTTCCTTTGCCCCGTCCCTCTTTTCAGATCCATAAGCCAGTCTGATTCCTGATCAAAAGGGACAAACAAAAACCCATGGGCCAAATCAGCAACTTTGTGTCATCTGAAAATACTGAGCTTTAGCAATCAAAACAATTTATAAGAAATGGTGTGTAAATGTAAATGTAAATGAGGTCCATCATAAGTTACCATCAAGATTACCAGAGCCATCCGAGTTGAATCCAATGGAGCCACGGTAGCTCCCCGGAAACTTGAGAGGGACAACACTTGAAGAAGTTAGCCCCATAGACATGATCACATCTACTCTTTCTCCTCTACAGCCTCCAAAACAATGATCTCAAAATAGGCAACTTGAGGGAATACGAAGCTGACAAAACAATGATCTCAAAATAGGCAACTTGTGGGAATGAAGGGAAGTTTCAAGTCTAGGCCCGGGCAAGGGAAGAGACTGCCGATTTTGTAGCCATGGAAGACGACAAATTAAAGCTGAATTTCTTCAAACCTGAGTTCATCCATATCTTCTGAATAAAATCAATTGATCCTTCTCCCAACTCCCATCTTGTCTCCACCTGGGATGGAGGAGAAGAGCCGTTGGTGAAGGCAAATCTTGACCATTATCCATTCTCCACTGCGTCTGCGATCAAGGATGGATGATCAGTCCAACGGAACAAAGGCTTGGCGGAATTTCCTCATTGAAAGAGATTATAACAGGTGAAGGCTCATTGTATACCTCATTCCATAGCTTTTTCTATCCTTTGACATCGTGAT
This sequence comes from Persicaria tinctoria, assembly GCA_037127255.1. NCBI lineage: Eukaryota > Viridiplantae > Streptophyta > Magnoliopsida > Caryophyllales > Polygonaceae > Persicaria > Persicaria tinctoria. Next base: position 17,909,286 of record JBANSL010000012.1, read on the forward strand.
ACCTCATAGTTTCCATCTCTTTCGTTGAATACACTATCTTCACTCCTCTCTCTGTTCTTTTGTATCCAGTTGAGTACCAAGTTGAAACCTTCAAATTTGAGCTATTCTTCATTTCACCAGAGCCTTTCTTTGCAGTTTTGGAAATCCTCCGTGGTTTCTTATCTTTCTTTGATTCCAACATGGCAAATATCATACCCTAAAGAAAGCATAGAAATAAAATAGATTAAGAGAAATTATGAATGCCTTCTACGTGCAATCAAATAAAAAAAAGTCAAAATTTGGTAAACGAACTCAGTTATTTTGATGACAACACTACATAAAAATACGAACTTTTATATATAAAAAAAGGAAAGAAACAGGTCGGATGAATTCAAAGATGTAGATTTAGTTTCATTGCTATGCTATCATTCGACATTAGTTATTTCGGAAGGATGCAAAGGAATAAAGCATTAATTTATTTCAATTACCCTAATAGGGGAACAGATAAGGATGCAGAAGCCAAAAAACCTCAAGACGATCAATTCAGAAAAAAAATCCTCGGTAGGAGAGGTATGTTTTCAGAAACCCTGAAATACAAGAATATCATAGAGAGGTATGTTTTCAGTAGGTGAGGTATGTTTTCCAATGACTTTTCTGAAATTCATTCAGAATATCATAGAGAGGTATGTTTTCAGAAACCCTGAAATACAAGAAAGGCGAGGTCATAGCAGCAGATGTCCATCAAGGCAAGAAGGTTAGATTAAGCAAAAGTAGCATGACAATAGAAGGAAAAGGTTACCAATAATGATGTGAGCAGATTGACAGCCTCGGAGAATAGCAGTCAACCCAAAATCACCAATCTTGACCTATCCTAGATGGCCGTTCACAAATATGTTATCACACTTGAGATCCCTGTGGATTATTGGAGGGTCATGACCGTGCAAATACACAAGGCCGTGGAGGATCTGTCGAGCCCAGCTCTTGATGACGTACATCGGTACATGTTTATCCTCCTAAACTTCTTCCTATACCTACAATGAAGAATAGAATCATTGAACAACCCTAGGTTTAGACACATAATCGAAAAGCAAAATGTCCTCTTCAACCCTTTCAAAATGTAGCAAGGAGCAGAAGCACGTACTCTCTCAAGTTACCAGAAGTGAACATTTCAGTGATGAAATTGAAGGTACTGTTTTGGGTATCAATCCAAGATGCGTAACATTTCATTATGGAATAATGGTGAAGGATGCTGAGCAAGTGAACCTCAGAGTAGAGACGTTGCAACTCATCTGAGGAGCTGAGCAAGTGACTCAGGTGGTATTGGTTCCATGCTACTTGCATCCCAAGCTGCTCATCAACAGCCTTATAAACTGTTTTTACAGCCCATTTCCCAAGCACTTGATCAAACTATCCAAAATCAAGCTCACATTAATGACATTTCCTTTCTTCTTTTATTTCCCCCTTTTTTGTGCTTGGGGCAATAACGCAGCTAGTGAGATAATGATGATAAGATGAAGTGTTTTGAAAATTGTTGGGCATGCAACAAATGCGTAAATTTCAGCTATGATCCTCATTATGTAGTTGGTCAGTTGTTCTATTCCAAATCCCTAAATTTAGTTAGTCCATTATTAGGTCTCAAGCACAAACAACAGTTCCATCAATTCAACATTTAACTGGACATTAAAAGGCTTACATGGCATCAATGTGTTCATGCCAAACTCCACTGTATTGTAGATTTGCAGTTTATTGTCAATATACTGCATAACAGAGAAAAGTAAGGAAAAGGCAAAGCTGGTTACCTGATCTTTTGTTGATAATCGGATCCATAGGCAAAAATGACCAGGCAAGGAGAAGAAGTAACGCATGTTGGATCAATGGGACGATTATCTTCTTCCATTGCTTTATGTTTGAGCCTCAAAACTCCCTGCAAGGAACCAGAGTTATTCAAGAAATATGAACACCACCAGTAAACAACACAACCAAACAGAACCATTTATCAGCCTACCTGAGGGATAAGGGCAGGTACCAAATCGTGCAATTCGGGTAGGGTCATGATTCTTTGGATGACATTTCATCAAACACCTAAAGTGCATGATTACATGAAATTGTATCAAAACCATGGCTGATACACTCGGTTCCGTTTCTAGGTAGAAACCCAAAAAAAAAAAAATCAAATATGAGATTGAAATAAAAAAAGAAGTTACCATGGATACAACAATAACAACAACCCAGTTTATCCCGCGATAAAGCATGGTCTGGGGGGTCAGGATGTATGCACTCTTTCCCCGAACAAGTTAGGAGAGTGTTTCCGATAGAGCGATATACTCGGCTCCAAATTGAAGAATTTTCAAGTTACCATGGATGAGAAGCCAAAAAAAGATTGCAATTACAATCTCAATGTGAAGTAGAGCGATATACTCGGCTCCAAATTGAAGAGATTTCTATTTGAAATTCAGCCCGTAACAAACCTCAACATACAAAACTCACCTCAGCTTTCGCTTCCGAACAGTTATTAGATTAGACGTCGGAACCTTAAACCCTAACACCTTAGGCGAGCCAGAGCCTTGGATGACGAAACCCTAGACAGTTATTGGACGTCGGAACCATCCTAACTCCCCTACCCATCATCTTTGCCGCCGGTGACATAAATTGGTCCCAAAAATTAGCAACTAAACGAACTGGCCTCTTACCAAAACCCCAATACCACTCTTGCAACCTATAAGTTGTTCTTAACTACTTGACATGGGAGATATTGGGATAAGGCAAATTAAATGAAAAAAAAAAGTGGGTTCGGAAGTTATCAGCAATCTCAAATACATCAATTGCGAAAAATTGAGAAGAGCGAAGGTCGACCTTTACTCTTCAATGGCAGATCTCGCGTCCTTTCCTTCTGATTGAATTTAGGCGATTGAGAGAGGCTTGAGGTAGCGTGGGAGAAGTAGAGAACGTGGGAGCTACAAAGGAAGTTACCATGATGAAAAAGTGGAGAACGTGGGAGTCCACAGTGTAAAACAAACACTACCACATAGGTGCCACATATGAATGGAGAAATATGGTGGAGCCATCTAGGATTTCTATTTTTAGGTTTAGTATAGATATTGAAGATCATTTTTCTCTGAAAAGATTCGTTTTATCTAATAAGCATGGTTAGATTCTTCAAATCTAATAAAACTAGTGTGATAAAATACAATACATATGTAATTTTTATATTATTATAACATCATAATATATAAATAGTAGGCAAATACTACGTATAAACTAATAAGCTTGTTATTATAACGTAAAAAAGCACCAATAAAGAAGGTTTAAAAACAAATAATGTACCAAAAAAGAAAAATCAAAGAATGTTTGTATGACATGCATATAATCATAGATAGCTTGTCATATAATACATCTAATACATCTACGCTTGGTGAGCTTGACCGGAAAAATCCTTCAAATCCATTGCCATGTGATGTTTAATTAAGCAACCTACACATTCAGGAAGAAAAGACACCCAAATTAGCATTAAAAAAGTATTGAAAGATGCAGCACTTCAACAAGACATACCTGTACGTGTTTGCATAAAAAATCAAATTCAACTCTCTGAATTCAAGCACTTGACAATAAGCACTAAATCCTAAGCACTTCTCAAATTTTGGTAATCAAGTCAGGCTAGATAATCCTAAGCACCTCATTGCACTAATCAAGGCCAATCAACAAAGTTTGAAACAAATTTGAAGTCTAGGTTGATTCCTTGCCTATGCAGGCTAGAGTCCTATGCGCATATGAAGCAAGCAAAAGAAGTTCCATGACAAAGTTGGGCAAGTCCAGGTATACGATGGGATCAGACACTTCATTATCAATACAAAATTTTCATGTCAATTACCATAAATTCATTGTTATTGATCAATGTGTAGCCGAAAAAACAACGCAGTGTTTTGTACAAGCATGAAAGCAACAAGACAATTGAATAAGGCAGTGAAATAAATAGCTTGAGGATTGCTAGAAACCTTACCTGATTCTAATTCGAAGTCATTGATAACACAAATAATAATCAGCTTAACCTGGATTTGGGGAAAGAATCCCCATATAAGAGTGTACGAGGTATCGATGATGATAAGAGGATTAAGAACTTTTGAAGAGGAAATTCGTTCACTTATGCTAGGATTAGGACTAGTAGTGGGCAAAACTGGAGGAAAAGGAGGCAGAAGATTCTCATCATAAAGAGGAGGCAAAAGCGGCAGTTTTGTAGTGGACAATCAGATTGCCAATTTATAGATTCCAATAGCCATCACCACCAATGATTATGAGAAAACCACCTCTTCAAAGTGGTGAACAGAGAGACGTAGATGATTGCTTTTGTGAAATCCATTTTTTAACAATGCTGATAATTTTAGGAGCCAGGACCAATGAACAACCATAGGCTCTAACTTTAACGCTTCAAAAGCAATTCTTCGTATATATAGACATTGTCAATTCCAGATACAAAAGCGTTGAGGAAACTCACAACTTGAGAATGACCAAAAGCATAGTGTGTAGAGCATCGATTATTGCTATGTTTTGTAGCAGTGATTTGTTAACTATAGTACTATACAAGGTTCAAAGGCCAGCAATAGTTGTGAGAATGTGAATCAAGCATAATTGCTACTATTATTCATTATGTGGAGGCAGTGTTACCTGATAAAGGGAGAGAGAGCTAGTCTACAAAATAACTTCAGAAGATTGAACAATCCACCTAAGCCCTTCAATAATTTACCTCGCCGTATAGCATTGTAGATAACTTATACACACAAAAAGGAATGAAAATTACCTATTAGTGTTACTGTGTCCCTCGATTAATCCAAGAAAGAATACTAATTCCCTTCTTATTCATTCGAGTATTTTACTTGATAATTGCTATTTCTACAAATACCACTACTGATAACTTTTCCTACTATTTTGTTCAATTCAATACAGCCATCTACCAGTGGTTCCATCAAATTCAAAAGACAAATTAATTCCGAAGAAGGAAAAGGATCGAGATGAGAAAAGAGAGGAATTAACCTGCACCAATCAATTTGGAATGACCAAAGGAGCATCCATGGATTAGAGGCTTTCTGTAAATTAAAATAAACCAAAACAGTAACTGGAATTAAAGTATAAAATTAACAACACCGTCAATCAAAGAAATTCAGGTAAGAGATAAGGCAAAAAGAAAGGTTGGAGAATTTGGAGTGATGTGCAAAAATTATGATTGATAACTGCCACTATGATCATCCATGCCTCTTTTTTTATCGTATAGTTGGAGCATCTCCAACTTCCCCAAAATTTCTCCAAAACGGAGAAACAAACGTCACATTCCCCAAATTATTTTTACTCCAATTCCAACGGCTTCCCATTTCAAAGATTTGGAAAAGCATTAATGAAAAAGCTCTCTCCAAAAATTTGGAGAATGTTGCAAATTTGGAGAAATATCTCTATTTTTCTACTACTTCCATTTTGAAGAATGAGATAAAGAATTTGTTGGACAAAATGGGGAATCTATTTGAGATGCTCTTATCATTATTTATTTATTTCTATCAATAACAAAATAATTACTTACAATAGGAACCTGATTCTCATGCAAATCAATGACACCTCAATAATGAACAACTAAAATATACCAACTTCGAAGCATAAGAACTTATGCTGAAAAGATGAAGGTACCTTGCTAATACATTCGGCCTGTGCAGTCAGAAGAACCACAGTAGCAATTTTTTACTTTCTCCTTCCCATCTTTGTCAAAAACTTGGCCTATTGCATAATTATAATGGTAAGTCAACTCATGTAAAGGAGGTATATTCTCAGCAGCAAAAAGCATAATGTGGGGTATCCTTCTATCATCGTGATCATACAACACATTCTGTGCATACAGATTGGGTGAACAACTGTGATTAAAGAACCTCCCCAAATTGCCAAACCTCGCCGCATCAATTGTGAAGCCCACATTTGTCACTTTTTCACTAGAACTTGATGGCCCATCATCAACTAAACCCGAAAGTCCTTCCCAAAGGGAATGATCATTGAAATTCTGCCCAATATCAAACAGATACTCATCATTCCCAGACTTTTGTTCAGCTTCCTTGTCCTCAAGAAGCTCCCCAATATACTCACAAATAAAACTCCCTGAAGGGATGGAACTCAGGCATCTGACGCCCCAGCCTCTGCTTTTAGTTTTAAAGATTTCCAGTTGAAATCTCATACCAAGTTGGCTGACCTTATTATGACAAGAAGCAGGGCATTTGCAAGAAGGACTACACTCAAACACAAGGGGTTTTGCTTCAACAATTGCTCCATCAAAATTAAATGGGATTTCTCCTCCATTTTTCATAACACAGGCACATCGGCCAGAATCTGAGCACCCATTTTTGCAGTCACACCCTTGAGGAGGTAAAGGATTGCACCAATCAGGGTATATCATACGTGTAATATACGTAAAAGGAGGAGGTTTCTCATTATCTAAGGTGTTAATAGCACAAATTGGAAATGATTCCTTCCCTCCCGATATATCATCGATGCAGCGACCCTCCCTATCAATAAATTGCTTGGATTCCTTTACTTCTTTCCAAGAGAGCTCAGGTTGACCAGGAAGTCTCTTTAGCTCAAACTTGTAAACTTTTTTACCATGCTGCCCAATGTCTTGCCAATATCTCTCCACAGTATACAATCCATCGTAAGTATATGTTGTTGAGACCTTAGGTCTTCCATCAGAAGCCTCAGAAGGCTTTGTCTCTTTGACTCCTCGAATAACCCTCACAACATTCTTTTCATCGATGCTGTTCTTCAAGGCCAAATTTCCACGTTCAAGCTTCTGATCTTCAGGCTCTTTATCTCCACCAGTCACATTTCCTCCTTGACCCGAAAATGTCAGCACATCAGAGTTAACTACATCATTGTCATAACCTCCAGAAGCAACAATACTAGTTGCAAGAACCGTGTTATCTACCTTCACAGTATCTATACCAGCTTGAGATTGGCGGTGAAGTCCAATCATCATAAGCTCAACACGGTAGTGGAATTCATCCCCCACTTCTACACCCGGGATCGGTCCAATCATTGCTTTTCCTGCATTAATATATTTTCCTTTATCCTTGAGAATCTTCGCAGCTTTTAGATCAATTCTCCCCTTCCCATTTCTTTGCTCCTTCGGCTTGGTTTCCAGTTCTTGCAAAAGCTTTCTAAGAACAACCTGAAACAACCGCAGTGTCTCCCTAACCTTATTACGAGTGCCTCTATCGTTCGAAGATGAAGCACCAAATGGGGGAAGCTGCACTTCAATCGGAAGATGCTTTTGATGTTTGGCATTCTCTGGAGAGTTTCTCTCAGCCCTTTCGACCATTTTACCTCGAACAACACCAGATTTCCGCGAAGGTCTCGTCTTGTCCATACTTTCTTCTTTCCTTTCTATAGCATCCTCCATTGCCTTATCAATAGCAGGCTTCGATTTGTGTCGCTTGTCAACAATGCATTTTTTTCGCCTGTTACCTTTTACACCTACTGAAGACGATGCAACATTAACTGTCCGTTGTCCCTGCTGCCACGGACAGTTAACTGAAGCCATAAGAGCATGAACAACCACTAAGCCTTCTTCTTCATCTGAACAATCCATGTTTTCAGTCTGCAATGCAGTATTGCAGCCAGGATAAACAGTAGCCCTTTTCTTTTCACCATTATCTTTTTTGTAAACAATTACCTCCCTTCCATCTCTGCGTTCAGAGGCTCCTACCTCCATCTTCCTGGAAGACACCATTTTCAACTGTTCCTTTTTTTCACCTTCATTGCTCTGCAGCTCAGCCATTCTAAGTTGCGCCTTAGGAGACGCTGGTGGTTGCATATTAGTATCTCCAGAAGCATCATTATCAGACTCGTGTTGAGGTCCAGCATCATATCTACTTGTTCCACATTCAATATCAGCCATCTGACAACCAAAGACTGTATCATCATTGATATGATCTGTTGATTCTTTTATGGTAGTCCTAACATGAGGTTTATTACTTTCCGACCCACCTGTGTCCTCAGTCATTTGTCTGTGATTGACAAGTGCATCCACGGGTAAGCAATTGTCATGTATAGACCGAATTGGTCCACATCCAGGAGGGAAATGTCTTACAGCAAAAACTTTTCTACTAGGAGGGTAATTCCTGTCTTTCCAGAGAATGGTGGAAGGAATTGGATGGTGTGGGGGTGAGTCACCTTCAGCAACCATCTTTTCCTCAGTCACAAAAATGTCAAAATTTGCTTTGCTTGACCCTTCTGCACCGTTCAGTGCACCAGGAGGTATGCCCAGCTCCACTTCCAACAAATCTTTTGACGGTTCTTGTGTTCCATCCAACGATTCTTTAGTAACATATTCAGAATGCACTTGCACAGGTTCTGACAAACTGCGGGAGCTTATCCCACTTTCTCCAGGAATATGATCAGACCCCAAGTTCCTTGACAAGTCCACCAGCTCACCGTCAGCAAGATCAAGGCCACCATCAACATGCTTGAGCCCATTATCGGCATTTTCAGCCCTCAATAATTTATTCTCCCCATCCGTTAGCACATATGTTGTCGTCACCACACCATTGGACGAAGCATAATGATCAGAGCCCAAGTTCTTTGACAAGTCCACCAGATCATCATCAGCATGTTCGAGCCCACATGATGCATGATGTTCAGCACCACAAGAAGTCTTCTTGCTCTCAACATTAGAAGAATCACCAGCACCATGTTCACAGTTCTCTTTCTTTCTCTCAGCATCACAAACAGGGTGCTCAGTGTCCTTCCCATTTTCACTGTAGCAGACTGATTCATCCCGACTAAGATCGACTCGTGGAGCATTTGGTCCACATCCCGGAGGAAAATCACGAACTGCTGAAACTCTACGCCGCTTATACTTTGATGGCTCATATACCAATGAGCATCCTCCATTTTCCATCATAGTGTGTTCCCTAAACATGAAGTAGTGTACCAACTGTTCAGTAACAAAAAGTAAAATAGACTAAACACGCTCCAATAAAGACAAATATCAATATAAGCAATTCAAAATCAAACATTTCATCCCTGAAAATTAAAATGAGATACATGGAACAGCAACCTATGCTTTGCATATATTCTATACAACTCAAACCATCATTGAGCTTCACATGATCCACGAGATAATGAATGACAACTTAAGTACATAAACCAATCTTGCTGAACAGAGACGCCAATCCGAAAATTCCAACAGTAGACATCTAAACCCCATAGATGAAATATAATCAAGTTTTAACCCAAGGTAGATTAAAGAATCCTAAAGGAGGGTAGAAAGAAAACTGAAGGTATCTCCCACGGTATCTCCCACTTAGGAAACAAGGAAACCATAATCTGGACTTGACAAGAATCCACCATTCCACGTGTCATTCCACGTGTCATTCCTCTTTTTATGATTGGGAAAACAAATCTATACTACACCTAAAAGCAGAAGCAAAACCGTCCCACGTGGCTTCACAAGAATCCACCATTCCACGTGTCATTTTTCACGCCTCTGCCTCTTTATTATTGTTTTTTAAAGGTTAAAAAAGTCCAAGCTGTCAGCCACCTATTGATGCAGTCTCCAAATCAGCCATGGCAACCCAAACCACGTCTATGATCACACACCTTCATCTTCTGTAGTGGGTGAACGTGGTAGTTTTGGCAAAACTTGAGTTTTAATTTTCTAGCTATAGGTTTATATTTCCTAGGCTATGTTTTCTAATAGTTTGTAGCTTTACTTTTAAGACTTTGTAGCTTCTCTTATAAGCTTCAAAGGTATCTCTTGTCTTAAAATAGTTGTTTTCTCCTTGAACAATATGATAAAGACAATATGAAGAAATTCTAAACTTCTCTTTGTTCTTCCTCAAGATCCTCTCAAGATTTGTTGTTTCCGCTCCTATGATTTCAGTTTAGAAATCTAACACAGACCTTCACCTTTATAATCAATCAGAAGCTCATGTCACAACAATGCAAATCAACCATTATCGACGCAATTTCACAACATGAGAAAACAACTAACTAGCGCTCTCATGACAGTCAACTTCTAATTTCCGTACAAGCGCACAACTCAACCAGTTAAGAAAAAGGCCTAAGGCGCACAAAAACAACAGATGTCTCATTGCCTAGGTGAAAGGCAAAAAAGCAAGACTTTTGGATCAAGGAAAACACTATTGCAGAATAAGTTTTTTAGATCCTTTGTACATTGATGCAATGTAATGAAATCATGTAAATTTGCAATTATCTAGCACAAAAAACAGACATGTCAGCAAGCATTCCAAATTTCCAACTTCCAACAGCAATATTCAAATCTCAATTGAAACATCCATCCATTCTCACCCAAAGAAAGCCGATTCCAAAATCCAAATCAATTACGAATCCAACTACATCGTAACACATTCACAAATGATCCGAATAACAATCAATGCACAGTTAACCTGACAATCAATTAAAATTAACAAAAACTCACCGAAAAATTGTGAATCAATTTCAGACTCCGGCAGATCTCACGCTTCAAATCATAAAAAGTTAAAAACTATCCAAAATTGTACACACGTATAATTAATCGGAACCAAATATACATTCACGAATTCAATTGGAACCCGATTAACTGCCAGAGAAAACTTACAGTTTCAATTGGAGGATGTTCGGTGGCTTTCCGGTGGCGCTGCGGTGGTCGGCGGCAAGGCAGGGTGCAACAGACAACACACGTACAAACTGAAGAGGTTTCTGGCGACAGGAGAGACGAAGGTGGCATTCGACAGTTACAGGCGGTTTGGCCTTGTCTACGCCTGCTTTGTATACAAAATTAGTAACCTAACTAGGAGGGTTGATTTGTAAGAACCAGCATTCCCCAAAATTAGGTCATACACCGACAAACGCACAATTCCGGAAATAAGAATTGAGAAATTACCATAGAGGGTTAAATAGGTCGAATTTCAGGAAGAGATCGATCGTCGCTTGATACACCGGTGGTCGATTTCTCCTATGGCGCTACCACGGAGTCTGAGACTATGGAATCAGGAACTCAGGTTGCGCTTGGTTGTTTTGGGGTTCTCCAAACTCGCCTATTGATCGATGTAGATTGTCGGATGCTGAATGCCGTATTTCTTCGGTTTTTTCCAAAAAAAAAAAAAAAAAAAAAAAAAGAAGGAGAATTACTACAGTACATACCCACTTTGATAATTGGTCCGTGAATTTGAAAACAATTGTATCAATATATTAAAATTTATAAAAATATCTTATTTAATTATCAAAACTACCCACCATCTCAAAAAATTAGGAAAAGAAAATAAATATTTTTGATATTTATCATTTTTCTTGTATTTTTAAATAATTAAATTAAAAAAATTGAAATTAAAAAAATCTCAATCTTATAGGAGGCGGCAATTAAGTAGTTAGCTAGGGTTAATAATCTAGTGGTTATGATTTAGGTCAAAATTATATCTTTACTCGATCTCCTACCGATTATTGATCAAATCCTGTCAGAGTTCATATTTGGGATTGTCAAAAACGATATTCACTCTGTCAATGTGATAATATTATGGTTTCAAGATATATATTGACAATTCTTTTGCAAATATGGTTAATAATCCTGAAGATATGATTTACCGTATCTTCAGTGATTCTCTCCCCGTTTTTTTTAGCACAAATGATCCAGCTATCCTATTTTTGTTATTCTCACAAAGCAAGTATACTTTTGCAAACCGAACATCGATTTGGTGCATTTATGTAAATCAGTCATTAAAAAAAGGAAAGATAGACTCGGGCCGAGCAAATTTATGGGCTGGGCTAATTAGAGCATGCCCAACAGTTTCTCTATTTTGGGGAGTTTTAAACTTTGGGAGAATATTAGGCTCATTTTTAACCCAACAGCTTCTTCAACCTATTCCCCAAAATGGAGATGGGAGGATGAAAAAGAGGGTCTCACTAAAGCTAGTGAATTGGTAAGCCAAGCTCACTCAAGCAAGTGAAAGCTTCAACACTCACTAATTATTATTTTATTATTATTATTATAATATACTAAAAACGTATTACAAGAAAACATATTATTATTTTTATTTTTATTTTTTATAATAAGTATTATATATTATTAAAGTTTTTACATGAAAATGAAATTAGATCGGTTATTATTATTATTTTATTAACAAATTACTATTTACAAGAAATTAGTGGATAGCCGAAATACTATATGGGCACCCACTCCCTTAGCAATAACAAAGCTGAGTCTAGTGAAAATATAAGCGGCAGCACGAGCCCTAACATCATGAGATACCGAGAATTTCTGAATCCGCTTCAACAAGGTAACAACATCCGCATTCAGCTCCCCCAACGAAGAGAAGGAGAAGGGAAGGAAATCATAGCCAGCCGTCAGACACAAATCACGATACTTGACACACTTACTGGTTGAGATGTGAATGAGACTAAAAGTGTCCCACATAGGAAAGTTGAACATATCAAGCCCTAGTATATGAGTCGGTGGGCTACTCCTTCTATTGCCAATTGGTTTTAGAATGGAACCCCACTCGGCTTGTGTGCTAGGCTACTAGCGCATGTGCGCTCGTGCACACGACCCCCAGTCATCGGTTCGAGTCGGACTTTGATACTTACACTAAGCAACGTCAACATCAACACGACCAAGCACAAAGTCAGACACCCCATACTGAGTCAAGGGTGAGGATCCCGTTAGATCGACACACACATCTCGACCCCTGTCCCAAGAATAAAGAAGCAAATCAGCCGGACGAAAAGGCTTATCACGTCTATCAATTAAACCAATATCAACCTCCTTGCCAGCGGAAATCCCGACCCTGTAACGTGGGGGTTCCAATGCTGTCGACTAATACCCCACGGGTCCGAGCCCTAGCCTACAAAGGATGTGAACCGGTAAGCCATGCTCCCTCAAGCCAGTGAAGGCTTCAGCACCCACTAATTACACATATGTGTAAAAATGGTTTATAATTATTATTCTAACATATACGCTTGGGTATATGTTAATAAACTTAATTATGAAATATTTTACTAAATTATACTCCTTTGTCTCAAAAGATAGGTCGTCTGATTTTTTAGCACGTTTTTAATAAGCTAAAAAACTTTATAAAATATTATATTTTTTATTAATTTAAAAAAAAATTATACTTATTATTAATTCCTACCTCAGAACTATTGTTTTAAAACAATATTACAACTCAAAACTTTATTATTATTTTTTAAAAAATATTAACTTTTTTGGCACGTTTTTAAATAAGTTAAAAACTATATATCGATGGATGATATACCAAGTCAAAAGTTTTGAGGTAGAATTTCACAACTATATAGTTGTGAATTTGCAAATATTTAATTTTTAAAACGGGTTGGAATTCACCACGTACTCATATACTTATTCATAATTAATAAGAGTATTTGTTTATTGGTGATGTTTCTAAAAAGATAGTTGATGTAGCTAGGAATTCACAAAAGCGTTTCACTTGGAATATCATCTCATTGGGTTGGTTTTAGTACTACCAATTGCAACAAGTAACAACTATAGTTGAAATAACTTTCTCTGCTATGGGTATTATCAAGTCATAATTGCACAACAAGATAGGAGATGACTTTCTCTATGAGAGATTGGCCTACTATATCAAAAAAGTTGTTTTCAAACACATTGATAATGAGATAATCCTTTAACTTTTCAGGGTATGAAAACCCGTGAAATGGATTTAAATTACTCTCTTTATCTTCAAGTTGAATTATTTCAATATATAACTCTAATTAGCAATGAAAAACTCGATCTTTTTACCAGTGAACTCTTGTATTTTTCTATCGTTATTTTGTAGTATTGAAGACGTGTATTTTATAAGTTCGTATTATTCATTGTTGCTTGTCAATGGTATGCTCCCACCCTCATCGGGTTCTGGCTCTGCCACTGCTGATTGACATATATTCATATGTGAATCAGCTTGCTACAGTTTCAAAGTAATTGATAGAAACTGTCAACCAAAATAGACCGGTTGCAATTGAGGAATTCATCTTTGAGCAAACTAAAAAAATATTGAGATGCTACACTAGTTCAATTGTCAACCAATCTTATAATATAAAAACAAAATAAGTTTTGTATATGAGCTTGAGTGGTGAGTTACTCCTTCTATTGCCCTTTGGTTTTAGGATGAAATCTGATGCAGAACAAAGTATGATCAGGGAATTGAAGCTTCCATGATCAAGGATGCGGAATTGAAGATGAAGAAGAAGAGAAAATGAAGATCAGAGAGGAGGCAATGTGTATTGTATTATTGTGTAACAACCAACAGTTTAGAATGTACAAGAACAGCTTATATAGAGCTGCTTAGGAGTGTCTAGCTTACATCACAACCACTCATTTGTAACTGCTGAATTAGATGTACAAGATTCAATTTCACTTTGATTGTTCAATTCTAACACTCCTCTTCAAGCTTAGAGTTATTGAATTGATTGATAACTCCAAGCTTGACTGTTAGCTTGATCATTTGCTCCTGACTCACCACGTTGGTGAATATATCTGTTGGTTGATCCTTTGTGTATCTGTACTTGGCTTCAATTTCTTTATTCAGAATCTTGTCTCTAACAAGATGGCAATTGGCCTCTATGTGTTTAGTCCTTTCGTGAAAGACTGGATTTTTGGTTATGTGCAAGGCGGCTTGATTGTCACAATAAAGCTCAACTAAACCATGCTCATTGATGCCTAAATCCTACAACACACGAACTAGCCAAGTTATTTCACAGCAAGTAGCAGCCATGACTCTATATTCGGCTTCAGCTGTGGACATAGCAACGAAGGACGGTTTCTTTGTCCTCCATGAAACCAATGACTCTCCCAACAGAATACAAAATCCAGTAAGTGACCTTCTACTCATGGGACATGCCTGCTAGTCTGCATCACAGTAAGCTCTCAACTTGATTTCAGACTTGCTTGACATTAATAGCCCCTAGCCTAGTGAATTCTTCAAGTATCTCAAGAGATGCTTAGCTGCCTTTCAATGGTCGTCAGTTGGATTTTGCATGAATTGGCTTAGCACCTGAACGGGGTATGTGATATCTGGTCTGGTGGCAGTGAGATAGATCAACTTGCCAACCAGTTTCCTATATTTATGTGGTGACTTCATGAGCTCCCTTTCACTTGAAAGCTTCATGTGTGAGTCCAGTGGTGTACTCAATGGCTTGGCATCAGCCATTCCCATTTCCTCTAGTAGCTCCATAATATACTT
The DNA here is from genome assembly GCA_037127255.1 of Persicaria tinctoria. NCBI lineage: Eukaryota > Viridiplantae > Streptophyta > Magnoliopsida > Caryophyllales > Polygonaceae > Persicaria > Persicaria tinctoria. The sequence continues at coordinate 17,924,480 of JBANSL010000012.1, forward strand.
TCTTTGATTCAAATAGATCCCAACTTTGTCTTTATCCACTTCTATGCCAAGAAAGTACCCTAACTCCCCTAAATCTTTGATTTGGAAGTTCTTGTGTAGATGTTGTTTCAACCTATCAATCTCTGACTGATCATTTCCAGCAATAATCATATCATCTACATTAACAAGGAGTGCAGTGAATGATTTTCCCTTCTACTTAGTAAACAATGAGTAGTCTGCCTTTGATTGAATGTAACCTCCTGCCTTGACAACCTGAGAGAACTTGGCAAGCCATTGTCTTGGGGCTTGCTTAAGTCCATACAAGGACTTTGTCAATTTGCAGACCAGCTTGCCATTGTCTTCACTCATAGACTCCCCTTGAAGACAATGCTTGATAGACCGATGGACTTTTAACTCACTGTATGCAGGAGGAAGAGACATGTAGATGTCTTCTTCAAGATCACCATGCAAGAATGCATTGGTGACATCCATCTGGGAGATGTGCCATTGCTTAGCAGATGCAATAGCAAGTAAGGTCCTGACTGTGATCATGTGAGCAACAAGCGCAAAAGTCTCAGAGTAATCAATCCCATGAAGTTAGGTGAAACCTCGAGCCACCAGTCTTGCCTTATGTCTCTCAAGTGTACCATTAGAGTTGAATTTGAGCTTAAAGAGCCATTTGCAGGTCACAATAGACTTGTCAGCAAGCAGAGATACAATCTCCCAGGTATGATTCCTTTCCAAGACATTCAATTCAACCACCATTGCATCACACCAAGCAGGATCTTTGAGAGCTTCAGTCACATTCTTGGGAGAATGATGCTACATTGTTCACAAAAGTTTGATAGGAAGGGGTGCAAGCAGAGTAGGTGCAAGTGTTTGCAAGGGGGTATAAGGATTGTACCTTAGATGAGACAACTGCAGATTTGGTAAGCCCTTTGGATGCATGTCAAACATAGTCCTGAAGCCAACTAGGGGGCTTGTGATCACGAGATGACTGTCTAATGATAGGGATAACAGGTTCAAAAGGCAATTCATCAAAAGATGTAGAAACTGGAGAGGGAGAATAGTCATCCAAAGTAGGGGCAAGGTGATTGTCATCCATAGAGGGAAGATGGTCATCAGAGGGTGTGTAATCAAAAGGAAAGTTCTGATCAACAAAGTCTGTGAGAGACAAAGTTGGAGATTGTATTTTTTCTTGAGCAAATAAGGAATAAGGGAAGATGTGTTCAGCAAAGATCACATTCCTACTGATCATAGATTTGTGAGTTTTGAGGTTGAGTAATTTGTATCCTTTTTTAGCATAGGGGAGGGATCAGACCGGACATGAAATTTCTTGACCTCTTTTTCCGTAGAGGTAGAGACAAAGCATAGGTTGCCAAAGACTTTGATGTGGTTATAGGATGGCTTGGTTTGAAAGATGACTTCATGCGGTGATTTGTGTTTAAGAATTGGGTTTGGCAGTCTATTGATTATATAGGTGGTTGTAAGAATAGCATCACCCCAGTAGTGTTGAGGGATTTGGGATTGAAACATAAGGGCTCGGGCAATTTCAAGTATGTATCTGTGACGCCTCTCCACTCTCCCATTTTGTTGTGGGGTGGCTTTGCAGGAGCTTTGGTGTAAAATCCCTTGCGAATGGGGAAACTTAGAGACATGAGAATTAAAAAATTCTGTACCCAACTCACTCCTCAGAATTTTGACATTGGTTTTAAATTGGTTTTGAATCAGAAGGATGAAGGATTTGAGGTAGGTGCTCACTTCACTTTTATGTTTCATAAGAAATGCCCACACTCCCCTACTTATAATCCACAATGGTAAAAAAGAACCTATAGCTCTCAGAAGTAGGTGTGTCATATGGTGACGTTCTCGGGCCCGGGCTCGAGCAAAAGGACCGGCGATGAGAGTTCCGAGAAGTCGGGAAGTTTTGGGCAGGTTCTGGAGCAGCAGGTTATTCGGAAAAGAATGTCAATTTCCCGTCGATTGGCTGGGCTTCTGGGGACGTGCCAGTACTACTTTGGTATATCTTGAAGTCGCGGTCGCGGATTGGGGCAGATCTCGTCAATCGGAGGTCAAACGAAGCGGGAAATCGCGTTTTACCGAGACGTCGCCTGTGCAGAGGCGATTCCGAACGGGGCTTGTTTGAGAGGGATTAAAGGGGGTTTTGGAGTGACGTTTTGGGGATGTTTGAGGGTGATGATGGGGCTGTGGAAGGCTTTAGAATGGTGGTAAAGTAGGGGATGGGGATTGAGGGTTATGTGATGCAAGATCACTCTTGGCCTCGCACTCCGAGTATTTCCGACCCTTTGATTCCGTCGTCTCTCACTAAGGAATCTCCTTCAGCCTCTCACCGAAGGTTTTGTTCCTGACCTCTCACCTAAGAACGAGATTCTTGACCCGAATCACTAGAAGCTAAAAGGCTTAACTTTTCTCAAATTCAACTTGTCTCCAAAAGAAGTTCTTACATCCATTTATATAGGAAAATATGGATGCTATGAAAAATAAAAGAAATTAAAATAAATCGATAAACTAATGACGGATAATACGAAAGGGTTTTTCGAGATTTATGACGGAGAGGCTAGATGGGCATCCATAATGGGGGGAACCGAATGGTCTTGGTTTCCATCAAAGAGATGCAAGTTTTGAAATCTCTAAAGCTCCGTCATTTAATCCGACTTTACTGATTGCATTCCGTCTTCATTTATTGCATTTCCGACAAGCTGCCTGATTTTCAGACTACTCCAAAGATCCCATATTTCGGCTATCTTCCAAGCTGATTTGATGATTGCATCATTCAATAAAGTTGTAGCCACTTAAAATATCTTTCCAACAAGTGTTCATCGGCTTCAATCGGAATTTTATACAACCAGAACGAGCCAAAATACCGAGGTGTCGCCAAACAGTCTTCACAAATAAAAGTTGATGTTCTGCTCCGAAGACAGACCTTTGTAGAAAAAAAAGACGAGCTCATGGGCGACTACGATCACATCATATGGTCCCCAAACATCACAATGTATAAGCTCAAAAATATGATCAGCAGAAAAGGAGCTTGTAGGATAGCTATTTTTGGTTTGTTTTGCAAGTGGACACACAGTGCATAAATGCTCACAATCAGAGATGTCATTGTCAATACAAGAAATGTGTTTAAGCTTTGCAATAGGGGCATGGCCCATTCTTAAGTGCCAAAGAGCACAATTATTAGGAATTACAGAATTGTACTTTGGTAGAAACAAAGGTAAAGGTAAAGGTAATGAACTGGTGTTTGCTGAGTGAGATGTGTATTTGAACTTGGGCAGTTGATCACAGATGAATGCCTCCCCAGATTTGTGTAGATCCATGTAGTAGAGATCTCCTAGGAGCTTACCAACTGCAATTGTCTTCATCCTTAGAGGGTCCTTGACAAAGCTTGTTGGCAATAAGGTAAGCATGAAACTGATGGTCTTTAACAAGTTTGGTGAGTGACAAAAGGTTGTATATATTTGAAGCTTGGTACACACAGAACATTTGAAAGAGTGATGTGAGGCAGCTGTACATTACCAAAGTGTGTGATGTCTTTGGTGCTGCCATCAGGGATCGGAGATGAATATCATTTATATTTGGTATAGGTATAGGATTGGTCAAAAAGGAGATGTCACACACCATGTGATCAGTAGCACCACTATCTATTATCCATAAATGTGATTTAATAGAAGCATTGGAACAAAGTATACCTACCAGATGGGACTCATGGGTGGATGGAGTGGATTTTGCCAGGAAATTGATGAAGCTAGTGACAATCTGTTGCTGGTCTGAGGTCAGATGTGGCCCTCTGGAGCTGGATCCATACAAGAAGCTCTGAGCATCAGAGTGGTTGCTGCTAGAGCCTTCAGCAGCATTTGCCTTGGAGTGAGACTTGGACTCAGGCCTTCTGCTATCACCACTCTTTCTACCTTGCTGTTGTGGCTTTTCCTTGCTCTTGTAGTGCCAGCTAGGGTACCCTATGAGCTCCCAACACTTCTCAGCCTTGTGATTTCCACTGCAGTGAGAGCATTTCAAACTCGAGGACTAACCTTTGTCTGGCTCATTGTTCCTCACACTCGCATCTAGAGGTGTGCCAGGAACAACCTCCTTCATCTTGAGATTCTTGCGATCAGTGGACATCTTGGAGCTCACTTCATCTTGCAATAGCATGGCATGAGCCATACTTGGAGATGGTAAGGGAGACGTCATAAGAATTTGACGACGAGCCCCATCATACTTGTCATCTAATCCAAGCAAGAACTTCATCAATTTGTTTTCTATATCTGCTTCTTCAGTTTTCTTTTGCAGATTGCATTCACACCTTCCACATGTGCATTTCACAGGGTTTGAGATCACAGAGAGCCTTTGCCAGAGGCCTTTTCAGTTTTGTAAAGTAATCGGTAAGCGACATCGAGTTTTGACTAGAGTCTTGGATTTCTCGTTTTACCTGAAAGATGAGTGGACCATTTTTCTGGCCATAGTTCTCTTCAAGGTCGAGCCACATCTCCAGTGTTGTGTCGTACTCGTCAATGGTGTTGTAGATCTCTTTGGAGACAGTGTTCAAGATCCGTGAACACACCATGTCGTTGCATCTGTCCCACCGAGCTGCGCGCGTTTTCATGCGTTCTTGCAATTGATCTGTCAATTGTCCACAACTTGTTCTTCACGGACAGTGCCTTCATGATCGATTTCTTCCAGCGCCTGTAATTCTCTCCGATCAACTGAATTGTGGATGGAATCATCCCAGAGTTGTCGGAGGGGTGAATGAACAAAGGATTCATCAGGTCCGCGTTGGTGATCATATCACGACGTCGCTCAGCATATCCACTTCCATTTCCAGTGCCGATGGAAGCCATTCTCGGAGAAGCTGAAGATGACCGGAATTCTTGTGTTTTGGTGATGATCGTTCAACAATGGAACGATTTCAGATGAGCGAGGTCCTCAGAATCGAAGAAACTACTCTGATACCATGATGCAGAACAAAGTATGATCAGGGAATTGAAGCTTCTATGATCAAGAATGAATTGGATGTACAAGATTCAATTTCACTTTGATTGTTCAGTTCTAACAAAATCTTGTCTTGTGTGCTTGTTAGACTACTAACGTATATGCGCTCTTGCACACGACCCTTATAGATATCGGTTTGAATTGGACTTTTATAAATCACACAGATCAAAACTATTCAAGCCAGACTTAATTTGATAAATTAAATCTCAAAATAATTAATTTCAAGACAACTCAACATTGTGAAATCAAAATCTTGCATTGATTACACAACAAGCTAGTAGTCTCTATTCAACTCAAAGAGTGTTGAGTTAAAACTTTGAAAATAAAACAGAATGCATTTACGGTTTACCCATATATATGAACTTAATTACCTAATTAATCGGATCGGAAGTGTAAATGGACCACTGAGATATATAAATGAATTCTTTTGTAATCAGACAATTATTAATACTCGAAATGAAAATCATGATGCAAAAAACAGACCGATTTGATTGCCAGAATAATGAAGCAGCAGTACCACAGTAACAATATTAACACACGGAGTTAAACAGCAAACAAAAAAAAAAAAATCTTCATAAAAAATGAAATAAAAAGAGAGACACATATATATGTAATATGCATATAAAAAGTCGTAATTTGTTGGGGAGGGAGCAGTTGGGATTTAAGAATGAATGTGAAAAGCACGAGACAACGAGAGTGCAAAGGGGACATTTATTGAATGATACATAAAGAGAGGTCGACAACTGATTATACATGATCAATATATATATATATATATATATATATATATATATATATATATATATACACACACACACGTCCTGATACCCAGCATATATCATATACACTTGTATAGATCTGAATTTCCACCAAAAAATATGGCTTCGACCGAACCCGAAACTTCGAAATTTCTCGAACAACGTAATACAATACATCACCCAAAAACCGATCTGATCAACCCATTTTGACTCAACATCTAAATAACTCAATAAAACTGATCCAAATCTGAATCAACTAAAACTCAATAAGATTCGAACCCAAAATATCAAAGTCCGACTCGGACCGATGACTGGGGGTCGTGTGCACAAGCGCAAACGCGCTAATAGCCTAGCATACAAGCCGAGTGAGATTCCATTATAAAACCAATTGGCAATAGAAAGAGTAGTCCACCGACTCATATACTAAGGCTTGATATGTTCAACTTTCCGATGTGAAACACTTTTTGATCTCATGCACATCTCTAACAAAAACCAATTGAATCGGCTTAACTTGAAATAGCTTAAACTTAAAAATATATACATCCTACTAAAATTTTAAATATAAATTTGGAGTAAATCAAACCCCCAACTAACTGACTACTGAGACAATCAAAATCTGAAATAAGCATAAATTCGATTCAACCTTATCAACCAACTCAATCCAAATAATTGAAATGAAATCATCCAAAATTACCTGAAAATCGAATAACCCGATTGCCACCTACATATAATATATAATATACTGTATTAGATATGAATAAATAAAAATAAAAAAAAGATAGAGTAATATATAAACTTGCAGTAGAAAAAAATAGATATGATACAGAGAGGTGACAGAGAGGGAGACTAAGGAAGGTCACGTCGTTGTAGGGATGCATCTCCCAATAACTGGCTTCTTCAATTAGTCCCCACATTTCCCCAGAATTCCACGCCTAATTCCCCTTTCCTTTCTTTTTCTCCCTTTGTCTCTTCTTCTCTCCCTCTCCCTCTCCCTTTCTCTGTGTGTCTTTTTTGCAGTCTATATCTATATGCATCACTACTAACAACTACACCCCTACACATACACTACACATGATAGACAGACATTGCTAGCTACTCCTATATGGAATTCATCCACAGTCAACTTAATTCATTCATTTTTTATTTTTTGTTAAATTGCACTAGTTAGCCCTAACTTTTGGATAATTGCCAAAAGTAGAATAAATCACTTTCAAATTACAGTGATGTGAAAAATAGCACAATATTTATATGTTATTGTTATGCAATAATAGTCTTGAAGATGTAAATCTAATAATCTATAGATAAGTAATACAGTATATAGAAAATGGCATTAAGCCGTGCGCTCACGGCTTATTTCCAATTTGCCATGAAAACTCGCTCAAGTAACATGTTATTGGTATTTTGAACAAACGAATCATACATAGACAAATAGATTAGTACAGTGTTAATAATATATGTTTTGATGGGGGGAAAACTTAAGTTGGTCTTAGAAATTTTTGCTATTTTTTACAACTAACCCTAAAATTGGGGTTATGATTGTAAATAAATTGCCCATTAATATATTTATATTTGTCTTTCAGAAAGGGAATTACACACAGACACATATGAATTATGAATGAATGATAAGCATATGGGATATGCATGCCCTTTTTTTCTCTCTCTTACCTTCACAGTTGATACATCCCTTTCCTTTGCCCCCTTGCCTATATGTAATTCAGACTTTCAGTTGCCTATTATCTGCTTCATTCCATACCTTCTTTCATTTTCTTAACCATATAATATACATTTACTTTACTTTTTACCATATGGTAAGTTTTTTTTCACCCCTCAACATACATATGTAGTTAACCTAGATATAACAAACTGGTCTATTCTGGTGGTACATGAAATTGCATGCCTAGCTAGGTGAAGACTTGCTAAAATTGATGCATCCTATAATCCACCTTTCTAATGTTTCAATTGATTGACTGGTATGCACAATGATGTGATATTTTTGGGTTGACATCCCATATATATTGTATCTATTTTTCCTACAAATAGGGTCTTGATTTGAGTACTTAAATTTCTATGTGTAAGAGACCTTAAGTGACTTAAATTAACCTATTTTTAATGCCCAACTTATTAATTACCTACCTATAAATATAGATTGTACTACTTTGTAAGGAGTTAATTAAACAAGTTTTTTTTTAACTATTTTGAAAAGGAAAGAAATCCAATGCATTGGATAGAACCGATGGATCAAAAGAGAAAAAAAAAAAAGTTTCAGACAAACCATTAATGTTTATTGAATTAAGAAGATAAATGAATGAGATTAAAATAATTAACTTATGATTATTCTTTGGTATTGAGAGATTATTCGTTTGAATAAAATTATTCAATAGTATTGGACTATTATTCGTTAGAATAAAATTTATATATTTTTACGCTCTTTGTACAGACGAATTATAATCATGTGAAAACGTACATATAAATAATCATGGGCAAATAAATGAATAATTTTTACATATACACGATAAGAGTTGTATACCTCGAAACCAACCTCTGTGTATATATAGTCCCCTCTTGGTCCTGGGTATTATGTGCATGTACGAATTGAATAAGGGTGCAGTATCAATTCCATGCCATAAATACTCTTAAGAAAACCCTTTCTCCCATCTCCATCAATCTTTCCTTTGCTTCTTCCCTTTTGCCCCCTCTCATTTATTGCCTCAATTGTCTTTATACCAGATCAGTTAGGGTTTCCTCCTACCCCCACCGGCCCTAACATTACCCATATCTACTTAATTAATCACTTATATATGATGCACCACCATCTATCCATTGCAGCAAATAATTAGCTTGCAAATCACTCTCATACATTTCTCACATTCTCAGTTTTTCCACAATTGTAAACTATCTGCAAGGAATCAAAGATGTGGATGGTTGGAGGATATAATGAATCATCTCATCACCACCACCACCACCATCCTCAAGTGTCTTTGGGTCCTCATGATGCATTCAACGCCGCCGCCACCCGGAAACTGAGACCTCTCATTCCCCGGCCTCCGGTCGTCTTCCCCGCCTCAGCTAGCTGTGCTTCTGCTGCCACTACTCACTCCTGCAATTTTGGCCTCTACACTGGCTCTGATCTTTTCTCCCTCAATCATCCCTTAGGTACTGCTTCATTTCTTCATCATCTTAATTCCTCTATGTTATTTTTTTTTAAATATATGTATATGTATATGGTCCTGCTTTGACATCCATATATACTGTATCAAATAGCTATTGCCTATAAAAATTAGAATGAATAAATATATTTAAAATAATTACAAAGAAAACAGTTGACGGTACTGCGTTGAATTTTCAGTATAGTATTTGATTTGTGACCACGTCAAATGAAACCAATCGATCGATCGATCAATTGAGAAATCTAGCTATAGATCGAATTCATTAGTAGCGTTGGATGAAACAATTTTCTAGGGTTTGAAAAGTTCCCCAATTTCCCTTCCGAAATTAGAAATCTTGAAGGCTAAAATCGAAGCTTAAATTCGATGCCAGATGCTTTAATTCAACTGACTTCAACCGAACAAAAGCCCTAAAATCAGTCGCTGTGATCAATTAAATATAGCAACAGGTGGGGGAGGTGATCACCAAGGAAGCAACAAGAACAAAGAGCTGAGCAACATCAATGGATCAGCAGTGCCCCAAGTGGTATTGAGCACTTCGAGGTGGAATCCGACGCCGGAGCAGCTGCGAACCCTGGAGGATCTGTACCGGAGAGGGACTCGGACGCCGTCGACGGAGCAGATTCAGCGAATCACTGCCGAGCTGCGCAGGTACGGGAAGATCGAGGGCAAGAACGTCTTTTACTGGTTCCAGAACCATAAGGCGAGGGAGAGGCAAAAACGACGTCGTGAGCTCGAGCTCTTATCACATGATCCCAATCAGCATCACCATGAGCCTGTGGCTGAACGGAAAGAAAGAGGTATGGTATCCACGTACAGGCAGAAATAATTGTAATTAATTAAATTGCATATTTATTTTTATTTTTATTTTTGGGGGCTTTTGGAAAAAGTAAGTTAATAAATTCTAGTGTAAATATGTAATTAAATAGGGCCTGCAAATGGGAAGCAGGGCTTTGAAGGTGAACAGACAAGGAGCCATTACAGCATTGCTTCAGCTACTCATGCACAGGTCTCTCTCTTGTTGATCTTGACCTACTATTTTCAATCTCCTCTATATATATATACTTGTTTTTTCCCCCTTAACAAATAGAGTATGATTTCTTAATTATTACTTCAACTATATATGTATAACAAGTAATAGTTTTTATTTTAATTTTTTTCTTGAGAACTTATATATATATGATATGCAATGAAATTATATTTAATTGGAACTATGATATATATACCTATAAAGTCTAATTAAAAATGTAACTCATATAGTAATACTCTTAATATATATCAGCAAATAGATGACATCCAATTAAGTTCTCATATTTTTCAAGAAAATAGAAGACATCCAATTACACTGATTAAACTATTTTTTTTTCTATTTTTAGCTTGGGTGAAAAATGAAATTTAATTAAAAATATATTTCTTGTTAAAACTAAAATTCAAGTTCTCTCCATTTTAGAGTTTTCAAATGTGTATATATGGACATAGATTCACATATTTAGAAAGTTTTTTAAAATAAACTGTTTTTAACTTCTTTTTTAATACATTATCCCTTAGTTTCTAAAAGTTGAGGCAAAGGAATGTTATGGGATAGATGAATATTTAGGAAGTAATTATAAAGGAATGATTGGAGAATGTAGATGAAAGTATGGGTGGAGATGCATGATAGGGTAATTATGGGAGTACAAATTCACATGTTTTGTGTTTGTTTTTAACCGGTGGGTGATGGAATATAATAATATATGGAGTGGTTTAGAGGGAATTGAGAACACAGGTAAAAACAAAAGTTAAAACCAAAATTATTAATTTGTTGGGAAATGAAAAGAAAAATGATAGAGAAAAAGGCTGCAAACCTTCCTTTCTGTCGGGTCATATAGCTTCTTGCCCTCCTCGACTCATCTTCTTCCTCTGATGTGTTGGTTGTTTTTCACTTTCGAATTATTCAAAACCTCCTCTTTGTTTTTTGTATTATGTACACTGTATAGTCCTTGTCCAACCTATGCCACAACACAATATATATTAATATATATATGTTCAAATTATAATTTTTTAAAAACATATACGGAGTTGGAGTGTAAAAAGTAAAAAAAAATATAGTTTTGTTTTTGTTATTGACTTTGATGTCTAATACTACATTCGTTCAAAAATATAAGTCATTTTAGATATTTGTACACAAATTAGAAAATCACAAACTTATTCCATTTATATCCTAATTAATTAACAACAACTCTCATTAACCAATAAAATCTGAGTAAAAAGTCAAAAATAATAATTTTCATATCTCAATATCTAGAAAACTTAAAAAGACTTATATTTTCAAACAAAAATTTAAGTCTAGAATGATTTATATTTTTAAACGGTAATAACTACACATTTGGTCAGAAATATTGAAGCAATTTAGAAGTTTGGGTTTTGCTAATTTAATTAATGTTTGAGTTAGGTTGGGTTGAACAAGTCTTGATAGATAATTTTGAGAGAAACCTATTCTGAATTTCAGAATAGCTAGGCTAGAGGGTTCATTGCAAAAGCCTATATATGCATTTCTCTCATTTTCCCATGTCTGCCGTCCAATATATTTCAACAAATTATTTTGATGTCAAATCAATTTTCCTATAAAAATAGAATATAGATATTCAAGTGTCAAGAAATGGGGGTTTTGAATTATAGTTACTGCATCTAAAATTGATGAAACAAAGATGTGAAGATTTTTATATATTCATTTTTAGGTTTTACAGTATTTATTTATTACTTTTAGTATTTTATTAACTCTTGGTAGAAATTAAACAAATTGGTCATAAATCCATATATATATGGGAGCATTCGGAAGAGAATGGACGCTAATTAGCTGAAAACTATAAATGATGCACTTAAGGTGGAAATGAGACGGATTATGAATGAAAATAATCATTTCATCACCCGTTCCACGAGTATACACCTTCACCTGCCCTGGCTCCATCACACACTAATTTGTGCAGTTATAACTTATAAGTGCACAAATACATTTTTCTGAAAAGTGAATCAATCTTAAAAATGTAGAAAAGCACATTAATTTGTGCACAAAAGTGCACTAGTTACCAATTTATATATTAAAAAAATAGTTCTCTGTATTTTCTTTGACTTTTGACATATTTTTTTAGAAGTTAAAAACTATATAAAATATCAGTTTATTTATTAATTTTTTTTAATAATTACAATATTATTATTAATATGTTTATAATTAATAAAGAAATTAAAAAGTACTCCCTTCGATCCAAAAAGATTGTCGTTTGACTTTTTAACACGTATTTTAAGGAGCTAAAAACTATATAAAATATCAACTTTTTTTCAATTATTTTTTACAACTTAATAGTTGTTGGTAATAAGTATTAGATTATAAAAAAATAATAATAAAAAAGTTAATATATTATATAGTTTTTAGCTTCTTAAAATGCGTGTTAAAAAGTCAAACGACATCTTTTTTGGATCGGAGGTAGTAATATTTTATATAATTTTTTTCTCTAAAAAAATATGTCAAAAAATAAATAAAAAATATGTATTTTTAGACTGAGGGAGTATTATTCATAATTCTCAATAGAGCTTAAAATAACTCGATCTTCTTTAAAATTTTGCATGTATGGATTTAATTTTGTTGGCGTTATCAGTAATTAATACTATTTTAATTAGTGGATTAAGTTGATTTAATAAAATAAACAGGAAGCAGGAGGAGAGTCAATGCAACGGGCGGCAGCAGCAGCAAAAGCCGGAAGAAGAGCAGCAGCAGCAGCCGTCTCAGACCACCGCAGTAGACACAACACCGGACGCCTCTTCCACCTCGACCTCGACGATGAACTGAATAATGCTACGTGGAACAATCTCGTCCCTTCATCCTCCACCCCGTTTTGCTACTCCGCCAGCACTTCTCCTCCCACTCCTTCCATGGCCACATGCGATATCACTCGAATTGGCACCAAAACTCGTCGTTTCATCCCCTCTCTGAAGGAGCCGATCCCTGATACGACCAAGGAATACGAAGCCGACGAAGTCGAAGAAGGCTCGGCGACGCTTCAGCTGTTCCCGCTGAGAAGCCAAGTGGAGAGTGAAGTAGAGGAAGAGGATAAGTCGAAAGAGAGAGACGTTCACTTCTTTGAATTTCTTCCTCCCAAGATTAATTAACTGACTGATCGAGATCGATTAATCTAATTAATTTAGCTTAATTAATTATATTTTTATTATTCCACGCATGCAGTCCCATGCATATTTTGCTGAATCCTTAATTGGTAGTTAATTAAATTAATTTGTAGAATTCCATATATATCTCTTTTATGTGCAGGGATACAGTAGTGTACTAGTGTAATACCCGTGCCTTCAAGGCACGGGAGCTTGATCCATTTTAATTTGAACATCATTTTATATATCTATATATATAATACTATATTAATATATACGTGTTTACAACAAAAATATGTATAAAGTATTTTTTATAATTTATAAATTAGTTGGAAGAGATACGATACAAATTTTGAAAATGATTTAATAAGGTAAAGTAGTAATAATACTCAAACACACCACCTAATGTAATTTGAAATAAATATATAATTATTATCATAAGCATAGATCTAAAAAGTAAAATATAAGCTCCCGTACAAATATTAAAAAAATCATAAGCACATGATTGTGTGAATAATTTTGAAGTTATGTAGATATACATAATTTATTCATTATTTTCATGAGAAAGATGGTTAGAAAGAGAGGGAAATGAATAGTGAAAATAAAGGTAAGATGATAATAAAAAAAAAGATCCTTAAAGGTAGAAAAGTGATCTAAGAAGCCTCATCCAAGATGTAAAATAAACATTAGTAATCCTTGTGAGTCTTAAAATATTACAGTATTTATTTTTCGATAGTCATTTAAGATGTCTAAAATAATTAAATTATAAAAAAACTTTTTTTGGCTCTAAATGATTTTTATAATCAATTTTTGAAATCGAATATTTACAAATTGATTATTACATGTTCGTTGTATGTAGACATTTTGGGGAATATTGCAATCGGTTAAATATGATAAATCAACAAATTCAATATCCAAGAATAAAATCACTCAAGACTTGACGAATGTTCAATGTACGTAGACGATTAAAATAGATCACAAATTGACATACAACATATCAAATTAAATAATATTTTAGTATAAAATAGAAAACAAATACGATAGTAGAATTAATATTATTAATAGATTACCTATTATCGAAATAAATTTATATAAAAATTAAAAAAAAATTATTTTATATAATTTTTACCATCCTAACAAAGTGTGAATGAATATTAAACAACATATTTAGCTAAACGAATAGAGAGTAGTAAATTTTAACATGATTGGGATAAATGTGATATAATAAACAAATATTTAAATGAATTCAATCCGTTAAGATAATGAATGCAGGAAATCCGAGTACATATTTGATTAATTTATTTGAAAATGAAATACTTGCATGGTTGGTGAGAAAATATGAACATATGTGAAAATTAATTTATACTCCGTAGCATTTTATACACTGACAATTGGATATGGGTCTATGTAGAGTATAAATTTTCAAAAATAAAATATACCAAGATTCAAATTTAAGTTCAATGTATGTAGATGAATTATGAGAATATTGCAATCGGAAAAAAAAATGGAAACATGCCTCAATATTTACGGCAATATAACCTAAAAAAAAAGAATGGATTCAAACCATATTTAAAATAGGAAACAAATATTTTAAAATTTTCATAATAATATTGACCAATAAGAAAATCTCATTTGAATAAAAAATTCAACTTTAATTGTGGGCGTGACATGTCAGCAAAATGCTAGCAGAATTAGTAATATTAATAGATTTTTTAATTAACTAGGAGATCTAGCTTAATTTATTAATTAATGGGAACTACAAACAATGGTTAATGATAATCGATTGAATTCGAGATGAATGTCATTACAAGTTGACATTATTGAGCCATTCCAAGTATTCCACGTCAAAAGTTGAACATATAACAAATTCTAATATATGAGTCGGTGAACTACTTTTTCTAACGTCAATTAATTTTAGAATGGAGCATCCCTCGACTTGTGTGCTAGCTACTACGTGTTTTTTATAACTCTAAGAAAAGAAAATATTTCTACATACGGAATAAAAAAAGATGACTAACTAAACTGAAAGACTATATATAAGGTTTGAGTATTTTTTTTAAAAAAAAACTCCCATAGTTATAGGTTAGACTTGAATTATATGCAAATAAATTGAATTTCATATATGTGGTTGTTGGTTTATACTTTCATTAATTGTCAATTACATGATTTTGAGATATATAAGACCTTGTTTAACTTGTAGGTTTTAGACTTGTTGCATATTGTTCGTACAAGAACTCTGATGATTAATGGCGTATATGAAGAGGATTAGATTTCCACGAAAGGAAATCAAGAACTCCAAAGGAAATGCAGAAATCAATTCGAGAGAAAACAAAAGTTTGTTACAACTGAACAAACTGAATTACAAAGCTCTGAAATGAAGCTATGTTTTATGCTACATATATGCCACTAAAGGCATATTTCATACACTACTACATAAATGCTCTAGTGTAGCGGTGGGTTGTGGCGGTTTAATTTAGATGGCGTAATATGCGGCGGTTTTTAAGATGTCTCACAATTTTAAATCCAATTTCCGTTTCCTAGGTAATGTAGCGGTTTTTTTAGTCTAGTGTGGCGGTTTTTAAAAATGTGAAAAATAAGGTATATGTAGCGGTTTTTTTTATGTCATGTGTAGCGGTGGGCAATTTTCCAATATCGGGGAAAATGGGCGCTTCATCCCTCAATCAAATTTTAGGGGTAATTTATTTTTTATAATTTATTTTTATTATCAAAAGTAATTGCCCTCTTCCTTACCTTTCATTTCTGCTTGGATGTCTTTCAATTTCACTTTCCTCTGTGCGATTCCTCCAAAATACTCCCTCTCCCACCTTCAATTTCACTTTCATTCCAAAATCACTCATGTGCAACCTTCAATGTTTCTCACTGAGCTATCGTGCTCCTAGTGCCAGCAGTCACTCTGCGATTCTTCCCGTCGACGCCTCGCGACCTATCTACAGGTTTGTTTCCCTTGTTGGTTCGTTCCCTTTGATGCCCAAAAACCAAGTCTAGTTCCTTGATGCATGCTGCATTCCTTTCAGGTTCGTTCTTTTTAGTGCAATTGATTTTATTCTCTCTGGATTGACGGTTGCGGAGCTCCAGGTTCAAATTAGGGTTTTCATTCAGTTTAAAGTCTCATGAATTTTATGATGTTTGGGTGATGTAGGGGGGTTAGGTTGGATATGTTTAGGGTTTGGTGCAATTGATTTCGAACTAAATGAGTATGGCTGAGAGTGATATGCTATAATTTCACATATAGAACTTAACAAACTGAAATTGATTTCAATCCCCAAACAAAGAACGGGAGATGTATGTTATATATTATAATTACACATATAACCAACCAAACTGAGAATGTGAATTGATTTTGCATATAAAATGAGAAAGAACATTTTCCCAAAATTTTAGTGATTTTAGCAACCATTTGCTATTTATTTTCAAAGATAATTTCCATCATTTTCTTCCAAAACATTGTAGTTATGTTCTTTAAGACATAAAAATTTCCATATTGATTTATACTCCAGTAATTATTATTCATATCCACCAAATTGGGGTGTTTGAATTTTTTTTTTCTTTTATATTTCTAAGCCAAGTTGAGATGAAAAAGCTTTCACAGCTTGGCCATTTAATTTGACTACTGAGATTATTCAAAGTAGTAGTTGCTCTATTTAATTTTTCTAGCTTCTTAATGACTCAAAAAACATTTCGTAAATGGAAGTTTTGGTTTGGATTTTTTCTGATCCAATTTAAAAGTTGCAAGGCAATGTGAGATAAGGTATGATATAGGTAGTGTAGTGGTGATGTACTACACCATGTGTGCTATTGTAATCTTTATATGCACTTACTAGAGTGTATTTGATTTGAGCATTTGTGTTCTATTTTAATCACAGGGGAGAAAGATTTTGAAGGGGAGAAGCAATGGAACAAAAATCTCATGGAAGAGGTACAACACCCTACAAATTTGCACTTTTACACTAGTAATTAATGTAAAAAAGTTTCTTCTTGTTATGTGTTTTTTTACTGTATCTTATCAAGTATACATATGGTGTACTGAAGCACTTAGTTGGAACTTCATAGATTCCTTAGTTATTATAACAGTACATTTATTTAACGTGATCTATGATTTTCATTTCAAGTTAGTCCGTGGAGTGAATATTCTGTGGATATTTCATTTCTCTAAGACCTACAAATAAACAACTATAGTCATTATTAAGGTTAGTTGTCCGTAACACTTAATTTCTTTTACAATATTTTATTTTATTTAGTTGAATATGGTGTGTCTATTTTATACTTAAAAGAAACCGAGAAATACAAACTAACATGCATACCATATATGTGTCCAAAATTGCTAGCTATTTTATAAGTCGGTAGTATTGTTCTTCCTCTATTAATTGTGATTTCATTCTCTTATTTTAAAAAGTTAACTTCTTTAACTTGTAGACTTCTAATTAAATTTCATTTTATTCTTTTGTACTATATTTCTAAAACAACAAGATGAACCAAACAAGTGATTTCCTTTACAAGCTTAAGTGTATATAGAATCGAGAATGTGGACTGATGGGCATACCTACCTTACACAAAATGAAGAGGCTCTAGAAAATATTGTGAGGATAAAATCTTTGCCTTTTCGATATTATCTACAATCGATGCCTCTCTTTATGTCCTTTGTGCAATAAGTTGCTTTATATATTTTCCATTATTGGAGAGTTTAACTTCAATTTAGGAAAAAAAAAGAAGCTATTGAGTCAA
The DNA here is from genome assembly GCA_037127255.1 of Persicaria tinctoria. Taxonomy (NCBI): domain Eukaryota; kingdom Viridiplantae; phylum Streptophyta; class Magnoliopsida; order Caryophyllales; family Polygonaceae; genus Persicaria; species Persicaria tinctoria. Next base: position 17,942,268 of record JBANSL010000012.1, read on the forward strand.
TGATGAATCAACTCGTTATTCAGCATATTATATTTATTTATTCACCCCTTATAAAGCAACTGAGTCGATGATGATTTAACTGGTCATTCTAGTCTACCTTAATGATATGTATGATGCTGTTAGTTTCTTTATATTCAGTCAAGAACAATATAGTTTAATGTTGAATTTTTCTGTCAAGGTAACTGAGTTTTTATGTATTTTTCTTTGTTATATAGCCAAGACTTATTTAGTTTAATGCTGATGAATTTTTCTTTCTTTTTTGTTATAATTTGTTGGATTTTAATCTCTAAAATGGTAGTGGTATACCTAAAGTTGGATTATGATTTATGGATTCACCAATTCATACTTGTGATGAGAAAAGGGGGGGGGGGGGGGGGGGGGGTGGGGGGGGGTGAGAATGAGCTAGGTAAAATATGTACTTACCAATAGGGATTAGAATTTGATTGCATTGATGATGAGCTTAACATTAATATGAAGTCGTATAGGATGTATTTACTACATTTGCATAGTGCCTGATCAATCTCCCATGTTGGTTTTCAGGTTGCTAAATCTACTTAATTTTGTTGAATCTGGTCTCACAGTCTCCAGATTTGGAAAAGCAATTCCACTAGCTGGTATTCACACTCTATATATGTCCTCCAATTTAATTGATCCACTTGATTTCCATAATAAGATTTTCATTCATGAAGTAGAGTCCCAGCAGATCTCCTTTGTTAACTTCTTCTTCTTCTTTTCTGAGTTTGTTATACTTGTGGTTGTCTACTTACTGATCATTTATGTTTTGTTGTTGCTTCTAAAATATACTTGTTTGGCATATATTAGTTGGCTGCTGAGTGATGAGTACATACTAGGTTTTGCATAATTTGTTTAAATACAAACATATTTGGTGATGAGTAGACTGTAAGGTAGTGTGCAACTAGCTGATTTTCTATCCAGAAAGAGGTCTACAGAGATCAAATCATAAGATCATATCATAAAGCAGTTTGTGAATTAGGAGATTTCAGTCCTTTGATATGATAGTTATTTCTCCTAAAGTGGCAATTGATTTGTGGTAGTTTTTTTACCCACCTACCAAAAATATTGAGGGTGAGTAGGTCTAATCTCTTAGCTATTTATGTATTATCCCATAATTTAGCAAGGTAATGAATGATGTTGATAGTGTATATAAATTGGGAATCCTAAACTAGTCCAGCCTAAAGACTAAACCAAAGATAATTTCTAGGTAATTTTATGTATAGTAGGCTTAATCCCTTATTTATACTAACGTAAATCCCTTATCTGAGACAATTAACTTTAGAAATTTCCTTTCAAAGTCGTTAACTTATAACCTTCATATTCCAGGAGCTACTAAATATTCTAATTATGGCATGTCACATGTGACCATTTCACCCTAGTTATTTACGTAGTATGTGTTTATTTATTGGAAATCAGCCAATAGTTTCATTTTTAAAGTCTTAGCTACTTAACTTCATGGCGTTGTTAATAATTTCACTTGCAAGATTCCTAGCTAAAAAAAGTTGATTGAGAATCACATAACTTTCTTTTTGTTTGATCTGATTGAATTCGCCAAAATTGATATGTGGAAGTGTCTGATAAAAAATTGTTGTTAACTGGCTAGAAAAAAGTGTAAAGCGATTCTCTTTGCTCAAGTTTGGTTGAATATTATATATCTTGATGTTTTTTCTTGGCAAGAATCAAAGATAATACATTTTGGTTGACTCATGGACAACTGTACTTTGATCTAGATAGCCTTTTGAAGAGTATGTCATATTTCGCTATGTAGAAGATGATTGTATAAGGGTAGCTGGTTTGTGCTTTGAGTACTTGGCTATATTTTATCAAGGTAAATTTGTACCGATAAACACTTGGTTAGTTTGTGCTTTAAGGTGAAATTGTGCATAGCTTCACCTTTAAGCACACACTAGGTGCTTTAAGCCCTTGATAGTTTATGGTATTTTTGTATGAAATTAATCTAGCTAACTAGTTTGAAGCAATTCTAAGATTGATGGTAAAGTTTGTAATGTTGAATACTAATTTTGCATATATATATATATGGTTGAATGATAGTATATTGATTACGTGTGGGTGTATGTATACATGCATATTTAATTTGTAGATATAGATTAATAAATATATTATTGAATGTGTATATATATGCAAAGAAGGGTATACGAACCCCTCCAAACCGCTACAAGAGCCAAAAAAACATTTTCAATTGTAAATAAAAAACCGCCACCAAAGCCCTTCAAAATAGCTAGCATGTGTTCACTTTTTATTTACAAACCGCCATCTATGCCCTTATAAACCGCCAGTACTTTATCCGGATAAAACCGCTACATTACATTATCTACTAGCGGTTTTTTATTTTTTATGTGGCGGTTATTGAGATTTGTTTAAAACCGCTACATTTGCTTTATAAACCGCTACATTTGAGCAAATGTAGCGCCAGCTGATGTAGCGATAAAAAAACCGCTACATTAGACTTTAAGAGGCGGATTTTGTCCTTTACGTAGCGGTTTATGGACGCTACAATAGGCTCTTAATGTAGTAGTGGTATATGCTCACAGCAACACCCCCCCCCCCCCCCCCCCCCCCCCAAAAAAAAAAAAAAAAAAAAAAAAAAGCTTGGCATGAGCAACAAAGACAAGACCAAGCTTGAAAGAAAGGAACTGGTGTTGCTGAGCCCCTAAGGGCTTATTTAAAATATCGGCAAGTTGACATTGTTGAGTTTGAACCATTGCAAGAACAAAATGACCATCAATTCGGATATGCTTGGTTCGTTCGTGGAACATGGGATTGGCAAGAAGGCTCTAGGCCGCCTTATTGTCACAATGAAGTGGCCGCCTTTCGGTATTTATGGGGGTGGAGAAGGGGATAGGTTTATTTTTCCTTATAATGCAAATGTTACATGTTGGGTTTGCATCAAATGAATGAAAGGAGATATAAAAAAAAAAAAAAAAAAAAGGGGGGGAAAGTGACATACATATAGCTAAAAAAGGGCAAATGTTACATGTTGGGTTTGCTGTTTTATTTTTTTTAGGATTGGCAGGCCTTGTATTAGTAACTTAATTGACATACATATATGATGTTTTGTCACAAAGATATAAAAAAAAGGGGAAATTAAGTGAAAAGAAGATGTAGCTGTCAATGATCAACGAAAAAGTAGACTGAAGAAATTGAATTGAATACACTGCAGTTGCAGAGATGGATCGCTACATTTGTGAGAGATGACAGCAACATTTTCAATTCCCTCGGTGCGGGTTGAATTTGTGCCTGCACCTGTTTTTAGCTATAGCCTACTGTAAAGGCCGGTAAACTACAATTTAATTATCTTTTTAAGTATCTAAAATAGTTGAACTGATCGAGGTGTTTTTTTTTTTTTTTTTAAAAGTAGAAACCATTAGTTTTTGCAAGCAAATATCATTCTTTATCATCATGTTAGATGATGTTACAAAGCTCCCTATTCAAAGGGACGGTAAACGGATTACAATCAAAATCATTCTTAACTTAATCAAAATCATTCTTAACTATATAACGAGTTGCTGAATTTGCTTCTCTGAAACATTGTCGGAATTCAATCTTCTTAAAATTCCTCTTCATATTCTTGATCTTCTCAATTAGCCTATCTCCCATGACACCTTAGAAGTATCTTTTATTGTCTTGATCACGCTCAAACTGTCTCCTTCAATTATGACGTTTTGTTAGTCTCTTCTGCATGCTACTAGCTCAAACGGATAGAGGGTTGTTAATTAATTGCCGACTACCTTCACCACCGAAGAAGGTAGTGCCTTTTCAATTAATTAACTTAACTAAATAGCTTGGCCTTACTGATTCTGTACGAATCAAATATGGACATGTCAAACTCGGTTTGTTAGGCTCAGCTCAATTTTGTTCTCTTAAGAATACGTTTAAGAATCCGCGCATACCCCTGAGGCCCTGACCCACTACGTATAGAGCCTACCCTTAAGTCTAAACGAGAAGCAAAGGGAATAACAAATATATGACAAATCTGCCAAAGGCCGGATTGAAAGAGGACCACATTTTATATATATATGCCTGCCTATATATATATATATATGCCTCTACTCTCTAGCTAGGTTTTTGTTCTTATACAAAGCCAAGAAGAGTAATTTAAATGATGCTTATATGCATACATGAATGTGAGTTGGGACACTTATATAAGCTCCTTCGAGGACTTCGATGGCGATGTATGCTTGTAAAGCAGATTGATTGCTAACTGCACATTCATGTCTTTTGTAGTTTCAAACTTTCAATTACTTCCAAACTTGAAAGTGGTTTGGCCCTTTTGCTAAAATAACCCTTTTAGTTGCAAACTTTGCACGTCTAACCCCATCCGAAAAAAATTTGCACAATTTCGGATATCCGGATTTTGGTGCAACCGGTATCCCGTTGCAAAGGAGACAAAGGGAAGAGAGAAGGGGGGGGGGATCGGAGGCGGGCGAGGAAGGAAGGAGAAGGAAGGGGATCGAGGCGCGGCGCAGGAGGAGGCGGTCCAGGCGGAGGCGGTCCAGGCGGAGGCATCTCCCTCGACGGTGGATTGCTCGAGGCGATGAGCAGGCAGAGGGATCTCCCTCGAGGCGAGGCGCAGACGACTAGAAGAGGATCGGCGCTCCGAAGTGTTGAGGATTTCAACTGGCAAAGTAAAGTGCTCAAGACGGAGGCTCCGGGCTCAGTGGGAGGGCTCGAGCTTAGTCGACAAGAAGGGAGAAGGAGGGGGGTCGGGGGCGGCGGCAAGGGTTCCGATTTGAAGAAGCCATGAGCTGTTCAGATACCGGCGAGATTTCTTCGTCTAGCATCCCGAAATCGTGCTTTTTCAGGTTCTCTTCAACAATTCTCTTCAAGATTGAACCAATCGAGGTTGAAGATGATCCAGTGGCGAGGTTATGTCAAACTCTGTCACTGCTATTCAAGAGGTAAGCTCCATTATTGTAGGCTTTGCCAACCTTGTTTGCAGGTGAGTTCTGAATTTTAATGTATGTTTGAATTGTGAATTGTGAATCTTCTGTCTGCTAAATTGGATGCTTGCAACAGGTTGTGTGTGGGAACTACCTGAATATAGTTGGTATTGGTTAACATTATGACGGGATATACCTATTGCATTCTAGGGACTAGGGAGTGTAATTTTGTAAATTTTGATGGAGTAGCTTTATAAGGAAAACTAGGATGGCTGGGTGGGTAATCATGCAGTCGCTTCCATGGCCATTAAAATAGTCATATGCACCTTTAGAGTTTCATCTGCAATATCATTCTTACTACCTATGCCGAGCCCTCCCCTTTTCTCGCTCATATCATTTGATTTGGGCTGGTTACTAAACATGTACTTTGTATGCATTTCCTTTAACAGGGCTTGAGCTTGGTTGTGAGCTCTTATAATGGAGAATATGTTCTTGTATCTTTTGGAGGTTATAATGGATGCTACAATAATGAGGTTTGAATTCCTTCTTATATAAAGAGCTCTATGTCTTTCTCTTCCAATACCCATCCCTTCTAATTCTTGTGTTTTGGCAGGTTCATGTTCTTAAACCCGGCCAGCCATAAGTCAACCCTACCATCAAATATAACGGAGACTCCTATGCCAGACAGCATCACTGCTGTACATAATGCTACCAATCCTACTATTGATAATTATGAGCTAGATGGAGGCCAAGATGGAAAAATCAGGGAAATTGTTGTGGACAATGTAGATGCAGAGGTAACTAAAGAGTACATAAAGTCTCTCTTTCTTATTTACACTTTAACTTAAGCTGGAATTTCTATTATTTGACCTCGAGTAGCAGGAGGTGTCTTTATCCTATGTTGTCTGGTTAAAAGGTGAAAACCAACCCAAACTGGTAGCTCACTTGCAATAGATCTAGGATTTCTGCTTGGCCCTGTGTGTGTGATTTAAGGTGTTGAATCACTATTGAACTTCCTGGTCAAGGTTGATGTCCTCTTACCCATACCTAGGTTGCATTCCTATGAGAAAGAGGTTGAAAGAGAAGCTGCCAAGACAGCTGACATGAAAGCAAAAGGCGCTGATCCTTATGACCTTAAGCAACAGGTATTGCATTGTCTCTTACAGTGACGACTAGTTATTTACTTATACCTGCACGAACAACTTCCTGGTGTATGCAACTGTTTTATGGGGTATAACTTCTTATAGTGAAGGTTAACCAAACAGATTTGTGGTAACACATACTGGGAGCCTGGATATAAAAAATCATGTGAGTTATAAAAATCATTTTTTGCATTTTTGCAGGAGAATGTGCTAGCTGAATCAAGAATGATGGTTCCTGATTGCCACAAACGTTTAGAATCTGCTCTTGCTGACTTGAAGGCAACATTGGTAACTTTCCCCTCTTTTACAATATATAAAAATCATACGCCAATTATATTGATGGCCTGATGCATCTTCATGTATTCAGGATGAGATGGAAGAATCGGATGAAAATGAAGGAGCCTCGGCATTTGTTGATGCAAGGATTGCTATTGTTGAGGTTGAGAGTTCGCTCCAAGTTGAAGAAGCTTAACCAATTTATGAGAAATTGACCGGAACTCTGCGTCTGTTGTGTATTTCTAAGCCATGAGCTGCATAAACTTTTCCGGTCATGAATTTGTAAACTTGGTTTAAACCTTGATTGAATGTTTTGAGAATGGATGGTTGAAATTGAATGTCAAATGTAGGGGGGTTAGGTGAACACGAGTAGCTCGAATTCGACTTGTACTTGCTCGATAAAAACTCGGTTCGAGCTCGTTCATTTACTAAACAAGCCAAGTATGAGCACATGTTTAAGATTGGTCCAAAGCTCGGCTCGTTCGAATTAAGCTTGAATAACTCGAAATTTATGGAATTTCTAAAATTTCCTTTGTGTCATACGCCTAACCTTGTTGCAAAACTAGTGTATGGTTGCAATTTAATTTCAGCAGAATTCCAAACTCTCCAAAAGGCTCAACATTCTTCTTCTATATCAAAAGCCAAGACACTTCATCTTTCTGTTGAATTCATCCTAAGATGGGTTTTTAACATGACAGGTAATAGGTTTGACATGTCACCTACGTCACTTAACATGACAATCAGAGTGAGTAGACTTACCCTAGAAATCATCCAAGGTTGAATTTGAAACCAAGTTCAAAAAAAAAAGTCTAGCAGCGTGTAAGCTATCCCGTCTAACGCCGACAGCGTAGCTGTAAACTTGTTTTGGCTCACAATCTCCTCCCACACCACCTTCTAGCTGTAGAAGTGAATCTTATCACTTATTTAACCATCAATAAAAGAGTTTTCTGGCATCACAAATAATGATCACACACATGTGTCAAGCACGGATCCTAATTCCCTCATTTCCATACAAAATAGGTTTTAACATGATCACACACATAGGGTTTTAATATGACATGTAATAGGTTTGATATGTCACCTACGTCACTTCACATGAGAGTCAGAGTGAGCAGATTTACCCCAGAAATCATCCAAGGTTTGACATGTCACCTACGTCACTTCACATGACATGTAATAGGTTTGACATGTCACCTACGTCACTTCACATGCCTACTTTAACTCGAACAATGTCTATTTTTTTACCGAATAAGCTTATAGATTGCAGATCAGCAAATAACCTGTCATGTTAAAGGTTATAACATGTCATGTTAATATCATTACCTATCATGTTATTTTCTTTCATTAAGGAGAAGAGGATCGATTCACTGTTTTACAGAGCATTGTAGACAAGTATTTCAAATCCATAGTCTGCAAACTTTAAAGAGAGTCAAATAACATATTTACAGTCGGTTAACCTTGTTACTTCCATTACGCATGTTCAATACAAAAGATGCACTAAATATGTCAGTAAGGTTAAAGCTAAGAACCCGTGCTAAGTAGTACATCACCTAATAGGTTAAAGCTAAGAACCCATGTTCATCCTTTAATCTGAATTCCTCACCTAATACAAAATGGTTACTTTTAAGCAGTACAACATTCGCTTTTACTAAAACTTAAGCCAAAATCTAAATTCAGAAAATACCAAGCTTCACAATGCTAAAGTTCATCCAAACATGATTTTCAATACATTAGGCATGCCAATTCTATGCCCACACACAAAAAAAAAAAGTCTAGCAGAAGGAATTCTGAATAATAAAAAAGGAACAAAATATGTCTGAAATTCATGTGACAAGTAAAAAAATTAATGCGTCAAGTAAAATACTTTATGTGTCATGTAAATCCGGTATGGGTGACATGTCAATTCAATATGGGTTATCGGTTATTTTTGGTGCTGCTGTAATAGAAAAGAGAGGAAAAAGTGCTCGGTTTCGATAGAAAATTGTGTAACTTTGTCACCATAGCCCGAAAGAGAGGAAAAACCTAAAACATGTCCAGTAAATAGCAGTTCGTGTCATGTACATCGTATTTGAATGACATGTTAATAGCAATTCGTGTCATGTAAATCGTCTTTGAATGACACGTTAATATATTACCTTTTCCTCTTCCTTCTTCTGAATATCAGCTTTGTCAATCTGCAATCCAAACATCAATGTAACAACTGTCAATCCAAGATAACAGACAACGAGTAGATTCCGATTACAATTACAATTTGAGAGCTCATAAAATCATAAGCAGAAAACAGAACAACTCAGCTCGACAATCAATAAAGGATCAAAGCCAGATTCCGATTACTCATGACGAAACAAGATTAAATTCAACACATATTATAACCACAACAGCTAAGAACAAACAACTTCATTCACCTGGACAAATTCAACACAGACAGTAACGAGAACTTGTTGAGTTCACCTGGACAAATTCAACACGGGAATTGCTATACATGACACATGAATTTTTTTTTACTTGACAGGTGAATTGTTTTACATGACACGCGAATACAATCATTTCTATTTTTTTTAAAAATACATTAAATTTCATGGCGTTTACGGGTGCTGAGCCAGATGCACCGGCCTAGAAAAGTGTTGGGGTAAGTCTGCTCACTCCGACTGTCATGTCAAGTGACGTAGGTGACATGTCAAACATATTACCTGTCATGTATAAATTCAGTTGTGTGCTCATCGAGCCAAAGAGCAACCAAAACTGACTCTGGGTTTATTTTGCAGGCCCATTTCGTTTCAGGCAAACCAAGCAGGAGTGACATTTGTCGTGGGATATGTTACTCTGTCCATGCAGAAATCCAACTCCTTCCATTTTTGAAGGCATATTGAGCGTACATTGAAAACCAAAGCGCTCACATTTGTCGTGGGACAATGGGGGCTTTTCTTTGTTTCGGGAGTTAGAATTAGAAATAATGAAGAAGATCCACCTTATTAAGATCCACCTTATTAACTTCTTAGGAGACGCAAAGAGCATTGACAGTTTCTATAACAAAATCACCATGGCTCACCAAAAAAAAAATAAAAATCACCATACCGTTTACAAGGCTTTGAAGGGATCAAACAATAGAAAGAGAATTTGGCAAAAAGTTGATAAATCTTAGTATTCATCAAATGCAGCAGCCAGCTTCAGTTGCAATGAGACAAAATGCAGAAAACCCAAATGTGATTCGAATTAGATTGGTTGTAAGTAAAGACGAGGACCACAAATGGGAGCTACTTTTAGTAAACATAAGGTATCGTGTGTTCACGTGTTAAATAAAACAATTCACGTGTTAAGTAAAATACATTATGTGTCATGGAAATCCGATGTAGGTGACATGTAAAGTCAGTATGGGTGACATGTAACTATATGACGGGTATTTTTTGATGCGGGTAACTATAATCCATACCTCATGTTTGGCCAAATTTTCATGAAGAAAAAGGCTGATTACATCTTTAGAAAGCTATAGGGAGATACAGAACTCGATTTGGTGCTCTGTGGACAAATTTACACAATTTTCTATCGAAACCGAGCACTTTTTCCTTTCTTTTCTATGACAGCAACACCAAAAATAATCCATACCTCATGTTCTGCCAAATTTTCATGAATAAAAATGTTGATTACATCTTTATAAAGCTATAGGAAATTATAGAACTCGATTTGGTGCTCTATGAACAAATTTACATAATTTTCTATTGAAACCGAGCACTTTTTCCTTTCTTTTCTATGACAGCAGCACCAAAAATAATCCATATCTCCTGTTTGGCCAAATTTTCATGAAGAAAAATGTTGACTACATCTTTATAAAGCTATAGGAAGTTACAGAACTCGATTTGGTGCTCTGTGGACAAATTTACATAATTTTCTATCGAAACCGAGCACTTTTTCCTTTCTTTTCTATGACAGCAGCACCAAAAATAATCCATACCTCATGTTTGGCCAAATTTTCATGAAGAAAAAGGTTGATTACATCTTTATAAAGCTATAGGAAGTTACAGAACTCGATTTGGTGCTCTGTGGACAAATTTACATAATTTTATATCAAAACCGAGCACTTTTTCCTCTCTTTTCTATGACAGCAGCACCAAAAATAATCCATACCTCATTTTTGGCCAAATTTTCATGAAGAAAAAGGTTGATTACATCTTTAGAAAGCTATAGAAAGTTATATAACTCGATTTGGTGTTCTGTGGACAAATTTACTAGACACCAATCGATAGTTTACAGGACACCAATCGATAGTTTACTGGACACGTTTTAGGTTTTTCCTCTCTTCCGAGCTATGATGAAAAATTTACACAAACCAAATAACTCACTTCTGCGTTGCGAGTCCCTCAAACAAACTAACATGCTAATCCAAGCACTTATGCCACTAAATTATGTGATAGCGGCACCTAAAATAACCCATAACCCATACTGAATTTACATTTCATTCATACCGGATTTACATGACATATAATGTGTTTTACTTGACATAAGAATTTTTTTACTTGACACCTGAATTTGAGACATTCTATTCATTTTTGATGATTCAGAATTCCTTCTGCTAGACTTCTTTTTTTGAACTTGGTTTCCAATTCAGCCTTGGATGATTTCTGGGATAAGTTTGCTCACTCTGATTGTCATGTTATGTGACGTAGGTGACATGTCAAACCTATTACCTGTCATGTTAAAAACTCATCTTATGATGAATTCAACATGAAGATGAAGTGTCTTGGCTTTTGATTTATTTTGATATGAAACTGCCTATAATTTGGTGATGTAGCAAGCTTGACTTGTTCTAAACATAAGTTAGTCGGCGTTGATTAATGAATAATAAGCCTACGTGGGAATTGAACACACATCTTTGTGTATAACCATAATGCTCTCCCATTAAGTTAATAGGCTACATGTGAAGAATATTTATGTCAAAGAAACTTGATATGTGAGGATCTATCCATTTACCTTGGCCACTATCATTTGCTTTGCACACAAAACACACTCCTATCTCTTGGACATGGTATTTTCAGATTTTTGATTTTTTATTGTTGATTCTTGAGCTTTCCACATAAAATACACTCCTGTTTCTTGCCTTCAGATGAGATATATCTCTTATCTTAGGGTTCGTTTGGTTGGCAATGGAAAAACTCATGAAGTACAAAAACCCAGGAAGTAGCTAAAATATATGTGTTTGGTTGAATTTTTTTCCGCAGAAAAACCCAGGAAGTTAAATTCCCAGGAAGTTCAATTCCTCCCTTTCATAGGAATTTAACTTACCTACTCCTCCATAGGTAAGTTGCAATTCCCCCATTTTCTATTTAAAAATTCTCAATTCCCCTATTTAATCATCTAAACTAAAAAGTTAACCAAACATATTTTCACAATTCCCGTGAATTAGACTTCCTGGGAATTCAATTCCCATGAAATAACTTCCCGGGAATTTCAATTCCCACATTGAACCAAACGAGCCCTTAGAAGTTTTCCTGATGTGATTCTGTAATGTCCTATGTAGATAGTATAGTTTCTTTTGAATTGTATACGCTTTGGGACAAAGCTTTTGTAATGAGAAAATATTGTTATGTCCCTATGTAGATATTAGGGTATAAATACCTATTGATTGTAATTGGTGGGATTAACCAAGTAATAATCAATCCTTCTAAACACTCTCGTTCTATCTCTCCTTTCTCTTACCGCCCTCTCTGAACATCTCTTCTTCCCCTCTAAACCTCTTCTCTTCTATCTCAATTCACTATGGAAGCCAAATCTTCCTCCTATTGATTTTTCATTTAAATGGTATCCATAAACCATTCCGGAATGGCTCACCGGAAAGGACTTGTGGGTAGTACCCATAGGTCCCCGGTTCAAACCCCGGAATGGCCGCTCTTTATTTACCTATTCAAGGTATCCATAAAAAAAATCAAATCAAATAAGAATAGCAGGGAAGGATAAAAATCAGCAGAGTAAGCCATTTAACCTGCATCCCCTAGTCAAAATAGAAGCAAGATTAAAGCGAAACCCATCCACATGCATTTTTGTCACCCAATATATATTGCACAAAAGATGAGAATATTTACACTAAGATAAGTAAGATCAATAGTCAATATCTCTTAAACATCTGTTCACTAGATTACTCAATCGAAACTTGCACCTAAAAACTCTTCTTTGGACCCATATTAACATATAAATAATTATTGAGCAACAGAAAGGGTGTGCTAACATCAAATTTAGTTTCCAAAGAAATAATGATATCCAAATATCCTACAATACCTTTCCATGGACCAAAATTATCAAATACGTATATATCTTATTCGGCACAAAAATATAGAACGAAATGAATTAGAATCTTTTCTTAACTTACTTTAAAGTTTAAACAGTCCACAATAAACTGGCGCATTACAGGGTGATTACATTTGAAGGTGTTTCCACAACCTGAATAATTATAATATCCCCCCTGCATTATAGAAAGGGAAAGTATTATCAATGATGGATATAATGACAAGAACCATTATGCTGATGAATCTAACCACGGACAAAAAGAGGACATTAGGAAACAAAAACAAATATATAGAAAGCTTAGAATTGATTAGCAATCAAGAGGGTTATACCTTTTAAACCAATTCTGTAGAAAACAATAGATAAGGAAAGAAGCCCACTTAAAGATGATTCAAGAAATAGTTCACCCAATCTCTATAGGATTCTCAAAGATGTATATATATACAAGAAGCAAAGTTTCTATAGCTAAGGATTGCCTTAAATGAAACAGAAATTACAGAAGGTGTGAGCTAATGTCTGTAAATGAGAGAATGTGCGAGCTAATGTCTGTAAAGTTGCTTCAACTTATAAGCTTTTGATTTAAGTCCAAGGATGTATCATGAATTTGTCTACAAAAATATATTATCATCTTTCTTTTAACTGAATGAACTATGAAGTATACAACTCAGTAGCTCATGTTAGCCTATGGTGCAACCTCCCCTTTCATCGCAACCCCCAAAAACTGAATAATAAAAAAACTAGTACAACAATATCCAGAAAGTCATGTAATTGCTATAAACCTTGAGAGACATGTTAATAAGAAATTCACGAAATTAAGATTCCATGGGAGATTAAGACTGATGTAAACCTTGAGATTAAGATTGCTCTAAATTAAATAACAATATAGAATCAAGCTCAGAACAATCAAATTGAATTCCAAGTTACAAAATTTCGTCTGAAAGAAGTACAAACAGAGAGAGTACCAAAGGAATTAGGAGGGACGAGGAGAGATATCAGCGCAATCTGATACCAGTCCTTGTACGGACTGCTGAAGAGCAAATGAAAAGGGGAGAGCTTTGAAGCGCACACGCCCTTCGACAATTCTTCGGAGGCGTCGCCATCGACAATTAGACGAGGAGGGAGGCTTAACAATATGGTCCGGCCTCGTCGACACCGGAGAGGGAGCATCCATTTCTTTCGCCCTTTCTCCTTCCTCAAATCAAATCCAAGAGCTCAAGCCCTTGTCGGTCTCCTCGGACAGCTCCCTCTGATGTTGGATTCGCCGCCGCCACCCTCGGTCGGACCTCCTACCTCCGACCCAGATCTGACGGTGGTGCCCGGATGAGAAGTCGCCTTTGTCATCGCCCTTCCTCTTGTCTTCCTCACGCCTTTGTTCAGAAATTTGGGGCAACAGAGAGGCGAAGGAAAAGAGAGGCAGGCACCGGTTACTCCAGCTAAGGTTTACCGCCCAGGTGCAATTTTTTAAGGGGGAAGGGTTAACCCTTGTAAATGTTTCGGACAGTGGATTATGTGCGCAAAGTTTTCCGGGGCAAAGGTCATGTACTTCAATTCCTTCCAGTGGTTTTAATACATTTAGGGGAGAAAAGGGGGAAATTTGAGTACAAATTAGATGAGTAAATTAATTTTATAATCTAGTATATGTTGATAATTAGTTTTTATTTTCAAATATTATATTTATATATTTAATAATATGATGTCACATCATTAAATTTTCAAACATTTAGTTGACACGTCGAAAAGTTGGCAAAAAATCGATCGAATTTTTTTTCCCGTATAAAAATTGGTTTAATATTAAATAGTTCGTTATTTTTGGTATTTTTTAAAGTTCGTATTAATATTGGTTCATAACTGATTGTTCGTATTATTTTTGGTCATTTTTCTCTTGTAAATATTATAAAATTTTGAATTGTATTTATGTAACACGTTTTTACAACACCAACAATGCAGTATATATCCCGCGATTAAGCGAGGTCTTTGGGGTCCGAATATAAGCACTCTTTCCCCGAATTAGCTGAGAGAGTGTTTTCGATAGGCCAAAAAATGGCCGAACAAATGAGTAGAAAGGTAAAAGGTAGAACAATTAGGAAGATAAGAGTAGGAAAAGATGCATAGAAGCAAAGAAAATAGACACCACAAAGTAGAACACTAAACATCAGTCATCTGAATGCCCCTCCGCCAGTGGTCTTTATCCAGAGTCATATCTTTCGAAAGGTTCAGAAGATTGAGGTCTTGTCAGATAACCTCAATCAAACTCTTCTTCGGTCTACCGGGTACCTCATCCCCTACGGGTAACACATTTTTTTTACAATGCATTTAAATTTTAAAGTAACATAAAATTTAAATGAAATACATTATTAACTGTGTCAATCAATAATATAAAGCTTATAATTATATTATAATCTTTATACAATATTGATCATTTGATTGACACCATTTATAAGGAATTTCATTTAAAATTTATATTATTCTAAATATATTGAAAAATAGGTTAACGAAACAATATTCAAGTGTTTATATTTATAAGTTTATTATTTCTAATTTATGCCCTTAGTGCATCAGTTAGATCACTTAACTAAAGAAGATTCCCTATTAAATAGAGTATCAACCATAGAAAAGTAATATTAAAAAAGCAAAAATAATGTAATTTGAGAATATAAATAAGTTTATTAGTATAGTCTCTAGCTTCCATCAACAATATAAGAAATTTTAGTATTTTGTTACAATATCATTTTTTTTACAGTTTAATAGACTTATTAGTGTTGAGTATCGAATTAATTATTAAAAATATTATATAAAAAATTAATATTTCATTTAGTTTTGAACTCATTATGTGATGAATAGTAAAGTGTAAGTATGTCCTAAATGCAAACACAAAAGATTTAGGGGAATTACTTGTAAATACCCCACTTTGATATTTGGTTTGCAAAAATACCTAGGTTTGAAAACAATTGCATATAAATTTGCAAAAATACTTTATTTAATTATCAAGACTACCCACCACCCCAAAAAATCAGGAAAAAAAAAAGTTAAATATTTTTGGTATTTATAATTTTTCTTATATTTTTAAATTATATTAAATAATTAAATTAAAAAATCTGGAATTAAAAAAATTTAAATTTCCAATCCCAATCCCTAACAGTTAGCCACCGACCGACCCAATCTCAATTCCTAACCCGAACACACAAGAGCCGCCTGACCAACCCTAAGTCTCAGGCGCTCTGACCTTAGCCCACACTAATTCTCCAGCTTCGTCGTTGTCCTCACCCTTCGTTGCATCGCTCACTCTCCGACGCAATCATTCTCTGGCTCCGGCTCCATCGTCGGCCTCTACTGTCTTAACCTGTGCTCGACCCCAAGAGCAGCCCGACCAACCCTCCGACCTTAGCACTATCTCTTTACTCGATCTCCCGCCGATTTTTTTATTATCATATATACCCTGTCAATGTTCATATTTGGATTGTCAATGACAATATTCATCCTGTCAATGTGATAATATTATGGTTTCAAGATATATATTGACAATCCTTTTATAAATATGGTTGATAATACTGAAGATATGATTTACCGTATCTTCAGCGATTCTCTCCCCGATTATAGCTTCAATCCTGTCAAAGTAAACCTACAGCCTTGTCACTATAAACATTACTCATGTCGTTGTGAACAAATAACTTGTCATCTTGGACATACCTTTAATTTCTAATTATGATATGGATAAAATCGTGTCTTTATTCTCTTCCCTATTATAGACTTCATCCTGTCATTATTAATTATTAGCTTTGTCATAAAGCACCTATATCCTGTCAATAACAAATTTTATTCCTGTCGCTATTAATTCTCTTACTAGGACAACGATTTTCATCCGGCTAGTTTAATTATTTTTAAATTTCTGAGAAAAAAATATTAAAACATTATTTTAATACATATTTCATTATTTTATATATTTTTTACTTTTCTTTTAATTCATTATTTTTTAGCACAAATGACCCGTTTTTTAGCACAAATGACCCACCTATCCTATTTTTGCTATTCTCAGAAAACGGGTATACTTTTGCAAACCGAACACCAATTTGGTGTATTTCTGCAAATCGGCCAAAGATTTATTTCATGTTCAGAATGTTGTTTATTGAGTTGGGCCATTTCGATTATTTGATTGACACTGTTGTATCGTTAATTTGGCCCAATCTTTGAGTAATGTACGTATTACATGTTTGGAAAAATGAAAAAAAAAATTACGAATAACTAAATATTGCACATTATAACAATTTTGATACATTATAAATTCCGATCGGTCAATTTTGTTTATATAACAACCAAATATTCAAAATTTTAATGATGTAATGCTGCATCATTACATGTCCTAATGTAATTTTTGAAAAAAAGTAATAATTTTGAGTATAAACTAGTTCTTTTCCCGAACCTTGTTCGGATTTTTTCATAATATTTTTGATCGAGTTTGACGTATTAAACAAAATTTTCGACACGTCAATTTTCTACTAACATATTGGTTATGCTTCTTGTCATAATGTTCTTCGAAATTTTCTTTTCTTGGGATATCGATACTTCAAATTTAACAAAGAATGGTAAATCAGCCGTTTTCACACTTCTCCTAACATCCGTCCTAATTGAAAGCAAAGAAAAGAAACCTTATAGTTTTTTGTTTAAGAAGATTGAGTTTGAATCCTATAAGATACTTTCTCTATTACACACATCATGTCACACCTTTCAAATTGGTTAAAATTATAAACCGATTTGATAAAGAAACCTTAAGTTGAAATGAAACCCTATATAGCTAAAGAATAAAAAAAATTGATATTTTATGTGTGTTTTTTTATAATGTCTTAGACCTTTAATTAGAAAGAGGTGATCTGTGTTTAAGTATGAACCCTAAGAGGCCAAAATATTAAAAAAATAATTAAATTCATTTCCATATTTGAAATATTAGATACTTAGATACATTTCATCGAACACCTTATGGGTGATGATTAAACCCATCAAGTCACAATTTATAACCTTCTATTTCACTTGAATAACACCAATATCTTACGGGAAATTTGATCAATAATTTATTATCTTCAATTTCACAAATTTCATCAATGCAGTAAACAATTTATGTATTGTTATCTAAATATTTGCCCAAAAAATATTCCAACAAAAATATCTTGAAACCCATGTCAAAGCTCCATGCTTAAATATATGATAGGCCGAGTACATCGAATATTTTTGTATTTTTTTTCATTGTATTTAATATTGAAAATCAATTTTCATAACCATAATAGATTTCACACTGGGCTTGTGAAATGAGCTGTAGAAAATGAATCATTTATATTTTTGCTCGTCTTAAGGTCGTATGTATTTTAATCGAAACCCAATTACTCCATTTTACCCTCTAATAGACTATTCTTTTTAGATATTTTTCATTTTTGGTATTTGGTTATTCCTATCTTATTTAATATTGAAAACAAATTTTCATCACCATAATATATTTCACACCTTGTGGTCTCACTGGTGGAGCATTTTAGGCTCATATTTCAATTTCACTTAGGTTTGAAGATTGATTTTAGTTGCAGACAACGACGGTCTCACTGGTGGAGCATTTGATTTCACAAGGGAAACTACCCCACTTGCACCTAGCTCATTGTCTTCACCCAAAAAAGTTACTCTCTTGAGGCATGGGCTCAGTTCCTAGAATGCCGAAAGCCGAGTTCAGGTTTTGTTCCCAATTCATTTACTTGCTGTCTGAAATTTTATTGTAGTTGCTGCTGCTGCTGATCCAATAAGAAACTGTGTAGGGAAGCTCGGATTTATCCGTGTTAACGGAAATGGGGAAGGAGCAAGCAGAAAGATTTAGGCTTGCACTGGAAGATGTGCATTTTGATCGGTGTTTCTCTAGCCCGATATCTCATGCCAAGGTTGTGTCATCTACTCCAAAATATATAACAGCATGATCATATGATCTCTTGAATTTCAACTGATGAGTTCGGCCGTGGCAGTCTACTGTTGAGATCGTGTGGCGAGATAGGGAGGAGCCATTGATCTTCCTTGATTCCCTCAAGGAGGCTCATCTGTTTCACCTTGAAGGCATGACAAATGGTCAGTGCTTTCTGTGGTTTACACGCTCAACTGGTTATCTGTGTGTGATGATATTAATGTTACAACTTACAAGAACACATTTTACACATGATTTTGCTACCAAGTATCAATTTGCGAAGAAATCACTTCCATCTGATTCTCCTTCCTATGCCTTCCCCTGAAATAAGATCAATAACTTCTCCTATCAACTGTCACTTAAAAAAAGGACAATTTTCTATTGCACTACATGTGCCATGACATGAGAAATACTTTTATAATCCTAAATCATGTTCAGCGTTTGGAGGCAGTTGATGCTAAGAAGATGTATCCAAAGGAGTACACAACATGGAGAGAAGATCCCGTCAACTTTAGCGTTAACGGAATCTATCCACTCATAGAAGTCTGTGGAACTGCTACTGATGCCTGGAGGGAAATCTTGTCTACTCCTGTAAGCCTCTTTTGATGGACCAATTTTTTTTTTCTCTCTGGCTCGGAATCTGGCCTTCGAGTATCCTGCACTGACTTGTAATTTTGCACCTGAATAGGGAGATCAATTTCTAGTGGTAGCCCACAAATCAATACTCAGAGCACTCGTCTGTACCGCCCTTGGGCTAGGCCCTGAAAGGTACATGCTTGTGCTGTTATCATCTTTTGATCTCCAAATCAGGCTCTGATCTCATCCTCCATCTTGTTGACTGGTCAGGTTTAGAGCAATTGATGTTAACAATGGAGGATTATGTGTGTTCAACTTCAACAAAAACGGGGAAGCCATGCTTCAGAGTTTGAACCTGACAGCTCACATGTACAATGATCACAAATATGTGTAGCCAAACAAAATCCAGTTTTGTTTCCGTACAACTATGAATCTATGATGTTAAAGTGTTTTATCTCAGCCGTAACATTACAACTTTCATATAGGCAAAGTAAATATGAATGTTTGCACAACAAACCTCAATTCATCTGTGTTTCTTTAAGGCGTTGAACTCATTCAATTGCTGGCACCGCCAAAGAACCCAACCCCTAACAGGTCACCCCACCAAGCTCTGCTGCAAGTAGGGGGGCACCTCCAAGTTCTCCAACCACTCCTGTTAAAAAGAGACTATTCTTTTTAGATATTTTTCATTTTTGGTATTTGGTTATTCCTATCTTATTTAATATTGAAAACAAATTTTCATCACCATAATATATTTCACACCCTGCATGCGAAGGAGTTGAAAACAAATTGTATTTCTTTATATTGTTTTTGGTAAGAAAAGCTTTTAACTTGTACTCCATATAATGAATTCATGAAATCACATATCTCAAAATTAATGAAACATTGGTAAAAAAAATTCTTCACTTGAGAAGCAATTTTGTTAGGACTTATAAACCAAAACTTCTGTTCTAGGATTTAACTTGAACACAACAGTTTATTAGAAACGTGATGTGAGGTGTGAACCGGTTAGATGACAAGGGATTCGGGTCTAAAAAGGCACAACAGCAAGAAGTAGAGGAAGCTACCTCTAAAAGAGTCAAGTCCGTTCCACCAGTGATGTTCCACACAATTCCGGTGGCTCTCTCTATACCAATATCTAGCAGAGGCGACTGAATGGCATTTAGAGCAACATCTCTAGCTCGAGTTTTACCTGCAGATACATTGTTAAATCACAAAAGCAAAAGAGGGAAAATCACAAAACAGAATTGGCCACCAGTTAAACTATATAATGTACCAGTAGCAGTTCCTATTCCCATAAGTGAAGAACCAGCTTCTGCCATAATAGCACGAACATCAGCAAAGTCAACATTAACTAATCCTGGAATCTGCAATCATAAATAAGGAAAAGTAAGTAAATTTGCCCAATGTTTAAAGCTAGATGCTTATCCTGAATATTAGATATGCGGAACTTATAAGGACTTGGTTTGAAGGTCATCGGTATGTTGTCATGAATATAATTTCCAAATGCAGTGCAAGCAAAAAATCTAAGAGTAAGATACTTGGAGAAGATTCCAAACTACAAAAGAGGTCCACGACATACCGTGATTATATCAGAGATACCACGAACACCTTGCCTAAGAATGTCATCGGCAAGGTTAAATGAAAGCTGCATTGACTGACTTTCTTAAATTAATGAAAGCTGCATTGACTGACTTTCCAAGAGAGGAGGAACTTTCAAAGATATTCTATACAGTTGATAATTTCCAAAGAATCCTTTGAGTTGGATCCAGCATCGACACGTCTCAGGCTCCTTATTTGCGAACTCTCATCGCTCCTAGATGAATAGATGAGTAAATTGTACTGCAATCTTGGAATTAGTCATCAGGCTACTTGTCACATTTCTGCAAGAATTATAATTCAGATACCCATACATCACACATAAATTTATTTACACACAATCTTGGAATTAATTATTTCACTTTAGGAACTGATAATTTAAGCAACTCCCCACAAGATATCATGAATGAATAAAACAGCTAGATTGTGTAGGTAGTAACAAATGCTATGGATATAAGAGAACCTGAAGTTCCATACAGACTTTGGGGCTCCACGAGATATTATGAAGGAATAAAACATAAATACAGAGCCACACTTCTCATTACAGGATCCAATATCCAGCATTTCAACAGATATGAATTTTTTCATTAAATATCCATTGTATGAATTATTTAGGATGCCAAAGTATTTCAAGGTATCAGCATGCAAATAGCAGCTACATACAGATATGAAAGGGGCTCAGAATGGGTAATACCTGCAAAATGGCAGCACGGACAGCTTTCGAACATGCTGAATTTCTTCTCATGTAATGAACTATGTCCTAAAAAGTTATCCATTCAGACAAATTGTCAGTGGATATACATGTAGTAGATCATACTATTCAAATTTCAATCTAAGAGCTTTTCTTTGACTGATAAATTTAAACATGTATCAGTCAATTTCAGAGGGTGTTTGGGTTATAAATAAAACATGTACCTGGCATCCAGTACTATGACCAAGCAGCACTACACCTTGAGAATCTTCCTTGTTTATCAAGCTGCATTGACTGACTTTCCAAGAGAGGAGGAACTTTCAAAGATATTCTATACAGTTGATAATTTCCAAAGAATCCTTTGAGTTGGATCCAGCATCGACACGTCTCAGGCTCCTTATTTGCGAACTCTCATCGCTCCTAGATGAATAGATGAGTAAATTGTACTGCAATCTTGGAATTAGTCATCAGGCTACTTGTCACATTTCTGCAAGAATTATAATTCAGATACCCATACAGCACACATAAATTTATTTACACACAATCTTGGAATTAATTATTTCAATTCATATATAGAAACTCAATTCAACTGGCTTTTAAAACCATCTAGTTGTGGAGTCATGTCTTTCAAGGTTCAAAAACTCAAATGCTAAGAAGATTGACCAATTGCAGAAGTAGATCATCCAATGTGTGTTCATCCAAATGAAAAGGCAATTTTTTTTTTTAAATTTGACATTCCCATAAGAATGGTAGTAACAGGAGTATACGTTACCTTTGGAGGTTGTACTTGGCGAGTGTTGAAACCGGTGCCATTGATGCGGGACCAGAATCGAGATCACTGGAAACAAATCTCGCGGTTGCTTTTTGCGAGTGTGGAGGATTTCAATCCCGGAAGAAATTGAAGCGGGGATTGGTTTCTACAGTTGTCTCGATCTCTTCGTTCCCTTTGGAGGGAGAGAGATCACCCGGCTGAGATGTCACTCGGCCTTCGATCTACAGAGATTATAGATCCGAGTAGAAGAGGAGGAAGGATGGGACAATTGGGGTCGTCGACCATCGCCCACACAAATCTCGAGCAAGGACCATCGCCCACACAAATATCCGGCGTCCACCCCCTCACTGAGTCACCGGCGTCACCCTTCCCGGTGAGCTTCTCTTCTCTAGTGCAAACCCTCTTTGTCTCGACAACCTCTCTTTCCCGACCTCAAATCTTTCCGTCGCCGATCCAAATCACATAGCCGTCTCTCGTCTTTCCTCCTCCCTCTTTTTCAGCAGCCCGACGGCTCTCCCTCCTAGCATCGTCCCTTGCTCCCTCACAAGTCCGACGATTCTTTGGAAAACCCAAACCCTAAAAATTTGTGGAAAAAACTGGCGGAGAAGATGAAGGTGGAGTGGCCGGCTTTAATAAATTGGGAGTGGAACTGTATTGGGAGAACATGGAAGTAGAAAAGAAAAAGCAGTTAAGGAGAGAACGTGGGAGAAAGACTGCAAATTACGGCTTCTTAGTTTTACTCAGGGATTGAAGCGGTTGAGGAGAGAACGTGGGAGAAAGGCTAATTTTTTAGTTTTGCTCAAAAGAGACACGTGACTCATTCTTTTACAAAGAGTCTGCTTCTAAAATAATAAGTATAAGAGGTGGATTGGTTAGCTAAATTAACCTGAAATTCAATTTATACTCAAAACTAGTTTATTTTTTCAAAAATTACATTTGGACATGTAATAATATACTCCGTATATGGTATTGCACGCAACATTGAACTTTTAAACCATCAGTTGACACGTCAAATAATTGGTCAGAAAATCAGCTATTATTTGTCTCATAATAATATTGGTTTAATGTACAATAATTTATATATATATATATATATATATATATATATATATATATATATATATATATATATATATATATATATATATATATAACTGATTTTCAAAGTTTGAATTAATATTAATTATTGTTAATATTAATTCATAATTAATAGTTTCTATTGTTTATATGACATTTTCTTTTCTTTTTTTCAACCTTCATAAATAAATCTACCTATCTATCTATCATATTTCAAAAACTTTCCATGAATATGAGTTTTGAATAAATAAATAAAATTAAAATACATCTATCGTATTTGATCATTAGAAATCCGCACGAATTAGGTTTAAGATTTATGGAAAGTAATTCTACAAATCTACCTATCTATAGTATTTGGCCATCATAATTAATAATTTCTATGATTTATGTCATTTTCTTGTTTTTCAACCATCATAAATCTATCTATCTATCATACGGAGTATTTTTAAACCTTTCCATGTATATGAGTTTTGAAGAATTAAAGAAATAAAATTAAAACACATCTTTAGGTTTAAGATTTATGGAAAGTAATTGGATTCTACAAATCTATCATCTATCATATTATATCTTAAAAACTTCCCATATATGTATTGTGAAAGATATTACTTGTTCATTAATTAAATGTATTTCCTACAACATGAACCTTTATCTATTTATAACCCCATTCATTCTTCACGATTTCACCTTCTTCACAATCAATTCAAATTAAAATCAACTAGTTTCTTTAATCCGGTCGATCACCAGGCATTCTGCTTCCACCCATGGATCCCCCTCCCGGTCACTTCAAGCTCTTCGGATCCTTCCTCCCCATGATCAATCCACCGGAGATGTCGGCAATCGCAAATCCATCACCACCGCCCCCACCGCAGCCGCTGCAGTGCCTTGAATTGCTCCACAAGATAGGTGGTTCAAACCCACCGGAGACGCCGGCAAACGCAAATCCACCACCGCCGCCCCCACCGCCGGTTTCATGTGCAAAACGACCTCGTTCCCATAGTACTAAGGCTAGTTCTTCTGATCAGAAAGTGAGGCCCCCAAGGAAGATTCCAAGAAAGTGGCCGCAGGTGCCACCGCAGCCGCTGCCTCAGGAGTACCGTGACTCGCTCCACGAGATAGGTGGTTCAAACCCAATCCATATCTACTCCCGAACCCTCTTCGCCTCGGACGTCAAAAAGGGGCTTAACCGCCTCAACATACCCCCAGCGCAACTCATAGTTCCTTTAGTAGCGGCTGACGACGAGAAGGACGCCTTCCTCCGAGGAAAGGACGCTAACAACTCCCCCAACAAGCTTGAGGTGCAAGTCATGGCCCCTGGCCAGGCAGGCCTCACGGTGCGAACAATGAGTCTCGCCATGTGGAACTACAGGGAAGACGATGGTGATCCTGCCATTGCGAACAATCGAAGCTGGTGGTATGCGTTGTACCACAACTGGAATGAATTTGTCGATGAAAACGGGTTGGTTGAAGGCAGTGCCATTCAAATTTGGTCTTTTCGAATCAATGGCGAACTCTGTTTCTTCATTCACAAGGTGGCTTCTCAACAAGCAGAAGGTAGCATTAGCAACAACGGTGATAAGAGCGTCGTCTTGGATGACTCGAGTTCGAGTGGCAGTAATAACAACGGCACTGATCAAGGTGGCGATCCGGGTAGTTCTTCTACGGCTGATGCTTGCGCTCAATAGTTTCTTAATTACTTGAACAAAGTTAATTGTAGTGTTATTTCTTTCAAGAATTTTCAGTTTTTATTTTAGAACAAGAATTTTCAAATTGAGTTGGATGAATTGGCGGCAATTTGATGTATTTTTCCTTTCTGAATTTGATGGTAATGGTATATATCATAAACAATTTCTTTAAAATTCTTTAGCTAATTGATCAATGAGGTCACATATTATTGTTTTTTCACATCTCGACAACCACCAGTGCACCCCAAAACTAGCAACATATATCATAACTTTTGGACGATATTAAACTAAGGGAATGAGAATCTCACATAATTCCACGGCAAACTGCTACATTAATCAAACAAACTATAAGGCAAGAGTGCATCATAACAGCACTACAAATACCTTGACCCGAAACATGGGGAACCATCCCACCTTATTGCCCGATGAAGCAAACTACAACATAAGACCACAGTACGTAGAGCTGATGCTGAGCATACAGTTATGTTTTCTATTTGTATGTTTTCTATACCCCTATGTTATGTGTCCGTGTTTCGGAGTTTTCCCAAGAAAGTTGAAACACGAAAATTTTAGGAATGAAGTGCAAACCTCAGAGAAGTCGCTTATGAATTCCTCCTTGTCCTTCTCGACCACATCTAATTCCTTCTCGAGAACATGAAGGAACTGCAACCAAAACTCATATTCATAATCTAACAGTTCCGGCAAAAAAAAAAAAAGATAACATTATACTAACTCGACCCAAGTTTTTATAAGATTTGAAAAGGGATACATTTCAATCAACATAATGACAAAAATGAGAAGTGTTTTAACACTTCTTCACCCCTAACACCAACTATCCAATAGCAAATCTATTGGAGTAGGTAAAAACAAGAAAAGAGTAGAGTTGCATTATAGGCAAACCTGCATTGTCCGATCCTCGGCTAAAACATCTACGAAGCCAGCATCTCTAAGCATCTGCAAGCCATTTTTTTAGAGTTCAGATAAACCGAAGAACACTGCGAAAAACCACTACTACGTCGTTATAACTTACCTGACCATATGCTTCAACGTCATGCAGATCGTATCCTCTCTGTTTGATGTACGCAGCAAACTCAGGCGATGGGGATTTGGGGCTCTTGCAGTAGTCACTTCTGAGAACCTTACCCCCAGGTTTCAGCCATTTGTAGAATGATCTGAAAAGTGCGGGTTTGTCCTGAAACACAAGTAGGATATGTAAGAAAATTCTAAGTATTGAAAGCAAACTATAAGCTCATCATGTTTCACTTAATGACTTCTTACTTGGATGTGCAAAATGGTGTCGCGGCTATAGATCACATCAAATGAGTTGCCAGGGTATGTTTTCTTGGTGCAATCAGCAACTTCAAACTCAACAGCGCATTTGAGACCGATTGCTTGCTCAATTGCGAAGGAGATCATGTTCACGGATAGGTCAATTCCACAGACCTCGACCTCGAAGGTCTCTGCCATGTAGAAATCACCCCCACCAATGCCACATCCGACATCCAGAACCTTCTGTCCAGGCTTAAGATCAAGCATTGACACAAACTCCTTTGTAGTCTCTGTTCAAGATAAGACAAATGTTATACAGTATTTTTTTTTTTCCAAGTTTCCTTGTGAATAACAAAAGAAGATACACTTATCCTTGTTGCTTACTAACCAGCTCCTCCTGTGCTCAAAAAGCATCAGGTTTTTTTGTGCCTTCTAATGGATCATTTCCTTCAACATATGCAGTGGTAGAGGAACTCCTTTGTATGTTAAATGCCAAATACATAATCAAACAAGCAAAAGTAAGCACCTTTGTATAGAATCTAGGTTCACGGTAATGGGTGGGATTGTTCTTTCTCTTGTGATCCCCAGATTGATGGAAGCATGACTCTCTGAAAAAGATATGTCCCCCAACCTTCAACCATTTAATAATTCTCTCCACCACATACTCTACCTGCCACCACATTCTCTCCACCAAACTTACGCCAATTATAACCTTAAAGATTCATAAGAGAATTCGCAAAAATATGTTAAAACTAATTCTAGATCAAAGTCAGATAAGTAGGACTTTAACACATTCTCCATTAAACACTTAATTAAATAGGCAATATAGTGTTTATGTTACCACTGTTATACCCAGCCAAATAAGGATCAAGTATGAATACATGTTGAGTTACAAACTTAGATCAGTTTGGGCTAACAAGAGGCTTACCTCTGTGTCAGAGAGATACATCAGCAACCAGTTGGAGAATATCAAATCCACTGAATCTGGTGTTATGTTCAGCTCGGGAGATGTTACATCAGCACACATGAACTTCACATTCTCATAATGACCATTTATGCTTTCATTCTGCAAGAAAATAGACAGGACTGTGCTAGTCAGTAATCAGAATAAACCAACACCATTTGAATAAGCAGCGTATTGTTCCGATTACTTTACAGAACGTTGCCCTTATGAGTAGGAGCAGAGGGGTCTATATACCTTCCTTATCACACTCTCAATGAAATCCAAGGCCAGAACCTGGCCAGCCTTCTTTGCTAACTCACCGGTAAAGCGACCAATACCTGCTCCAAGCTCAAGAACAGATTTTCCCTCATATGGTGGGAGAAGAGATAGCACCTAAAGGAATAAGAAAATGCATCAGCTCTTTGTACTTCTCAATAAGCTATGAATATGATTACATGAAGAACTGACACAGTTTGCAAGACACTCGAAGATCTCAACAACTTGTATGTACCAAACTAAATGACATAAAGAGTTTACCGTTCAGAGCTAAAAGAACACAAAAATCATATCAATTTTAAAAGCACAAATAGATGTTACATATACCAAATAAGAAACATCAAGAAATCAAATATGGACAGGTAAATCAAAGTAGAACTTCAGAACCTAGAACTGGAAACAGATACTAAGCATTGAAAGTCTTAAGAAAGCAAGTTCAACTTAGAAAAATATTAGTCTTGTAGATGATTCAGTGTTCTACTTCCAAAGTTCAAACCTGAGAAGAATTTAAACAAATCGATGATTTATAAATCATCCATATTCCGAGGATCATCAAAAGACGGATTATTGAATAAATTCACGCAGAAATTCCAACTACAAACTTGATCCAAAAGGATGTTAAGAGTTCAAACAAGAAGTGTCCTTAAAAACTTGATCCAAACTGATGCAGAAGTTCCAACTACAAACATCTTGATTGACAAAGCCACCCATAAATATAATTTGGTTTCCTTTCACAAAACCATCACTAATTATTTTATTTTTCTACCTCAAAACAACCCACCTTGTTTTAGTTATGGTCCAAAGAGGCAAAGACCATCATCTCACGTCTCTCCCTCTCTCTCCCATTTTAATCTCTAAGGTTATTGTTTTGTGAAAGTTTTTATGTGGTTTTTTCAAAGAAATGAAAAATGGAGGAAACTTTTTCAAAATAGTGGGTGCCTTTGATGGGCCGAAGGCCCGAAACATGTTCCAGATCCGGATCCAATTTGGATTTGGGGTGATTTTGTAAACTTACTATAAAAGGTAAAGAAATTGAGTAGCATCATCGATTACTTTATTAGGCAGTAAATTAGGGGAAAAAAACGCCAAACCAGTCGTTTTCGAAAAAAATTAAAGAATCAACCAATAACATCTAGAATCAAAATTCAAAATCATCAAACAGAGACAGGAAAAGATCTGCAAGGTTATCTCAGTCCAATCACACTGGAGTCTGGAGTCCGGAGTCCGGAACGCAATTCAAAACCAGGAAGAAAAAAAAAGCGAAAGAAATTGAAAGAGGAAAATCAAGAGGATACCTCAGGTCGCTCTTCCTTGTCGAGATCGACGGCTTGGGAATCGAGCATCATAGCTTCAATGGTTAAGTCCACGGAGTGCTCCATCCAGTACTTCTTCTGCACCTCACGCTCTTCGACTCCTCCAACTTCAGCGAATCAATTCATCAGTACATAAATCCATAAACAATTTCAGATCAGGCAAGGGAAAAATAAATTCGACTCTCCGACTCCCACTCCAACAACTTTGTCCGGTAATTGATTATTATAATCAGATCCGAGCCATTTTAATATATATAATAAAGCCGTCAAATCGAATCATTCCGATTCCGAAGGGTCAGTGTATGAAATTAAGTTGGTGGTGGACGCACCTTGTGCGGCCATTGTTAAAGCGAGAGTATACGGGACAGTAAATTGGGAGAGGAAAACGAGATGGAAGGATGAAAGAGAGAAAATGTGGGAGGGAAGGAGACGAAGAAGGTTCAACAGCCCTCAACGGCGAGGCGAGATCGAGTGAAGGACCTGGATCTGCGGTTGTTGTATCTTCCTCTGGGATGCATCAGACAACAGAAAAATGCAGAGGAGAGGCTGTTTGCTTGAAATGCGCACCTCCAGATTTCGGCTTTTATAGACTTTTTAGCAGGGAGGGAGAGGCCGGGGTTGTAACTTTGTAAGATTGTTTATTACTGAGTCATCCCTTTTCGATGGATAATTTCATTAAGGAAAACTAATTAAAATATTTTTACCTTTGTTATGATAAAAATACAGATGTTGCTATATACACCGCAAATCACAAGGTTAATATTGCACGTCCTTAAGGACGTGCAAACCTTGTGTCTAATATTGCACGTCCTTAAGGACGTGCATGATTTGCGGTGTATATAGCCGCACCGAAAATATATCTTCAACTTTTAAAAGTAATTAAAATATTCCGACCTTTGGTCTACATCTTGACAAATTTCTTCAAATTTTTTGTACCTAATTGATACATATTATTGTTTTTTTTAATGCTTTACTCATTTGGTCTACATCTCGACAACCAACAATGCACCCCAAAACTAGCAACATATATCATAACTTTTGGACGATATTAAACTAAGGGAATGACAATATATCTCACATAATTCCACGGCAAACTGCTACATTAACCAAACAAACTATAAGGCAAGAGTGCAACATAACAGCACTACAAATACCTTGACCGGAAACATGGGGAACCATCCCACCTTATTGCCAGACGAAGCAAACTACAACATAAGACCACAGTAGAGCATACAATTGCAGAAACATCGGGTGAACCTTGTTTAACCGCTCACTTCTTCACAGCAACGAAAAGACCCCATCGCTGCTCGCCTGAGGAGCTTCTGACAAGCTTTGCCTTCCAGCCATCGACAATGTCGTTGTAATCCTCCTGAAAGAATTGTTTTGGGCGGATCAGTGTCAGTGGTGATCAGTATGTATGTTTTCTCTACCCCTATGTTATGTGTCCATGTTTCGGAGTTTTCCCAAGAAAGTTAAAACACGAAAAATTTAGGAATGAAGTGCAAACCTCATAGAAGTCGCTGATGAATTCCTCCTTGTCCTCCTCGACCACATCTAATTCCTTCTCGAGAACATGGAGGAACTGCAACCAAAACTCATATTCATAATCCAACAGTTGTATGTTTCGGCAAAAAAAAAAGATAACATTATACTAACTCAATCCAAGTTTTTATAAGATTTGAAAAGGGATACCTTTCAATTAGTAACCTTGAAACTATTAGCATGTAGAAAAAAAAACAACTTGAACTCAACAATCAACATAATGACAAAAATGAGAAGTGTAATTTAACACCTCTTCACCCCTAACACCAACTATCCAATGGCAAATCTATTGGAGTAGTTAATGTTAAGCTACCTTAAGTAGGCTTAAGTGGGTTTAATAGCTAGCTAAGTAGGTTAGGGTCAAGCCGGTCAATGACTTGGGAAATAAGCTAGATGTTTCCCCTTTACATTTCAGTATGTATATATAAGCCTTGAGCTGGTTGTTTGTAGAATATCTTACAAAGTAATCAAAATTTTTGATTTCTTAGAGATCCGTTTTTATCCTCCTCCTTCCTCTTAGTGTTCTTGTGTGTGTGCTCTCTAGATTGCTCTAATCAACATGCTATCAGAGCATTTGAGCTAGATCAATCGATTTTGTAGTGTTGTGTGCTTCAGATCTGTGCAGATCCAGCAAAATCTCAAGCTCGATTTTCCGTTTCTCTCTGATTGAGCGTTGATCATGGCTGAGGATCGCAGGCACTTTATTACTGGAGCCGATCTCCAGATCATCCTCTCTTCATCCATCCTTCTGACAATTCAGGTATGGTGCTCACTACTATTCAATTGACTGGAGAAAATTATCGTCGTTGGAAGAAAGTTGTTATGAAAGCTCTCTCGATCAAAAATAAACTTGGATTTGTGGATGGATCTGTCTTTGAAACTACTGAAAATTCAGCTCTCTGGAATAGATGCAATGATATGGTTTGTTCATGGATTTTAAATTATGTCTCCAAAGAGATCTATGCTACGCTTGATGAGTTTGATACAGCAAGGGAGATGTGGGATGATCTTGAGGATAGCTATGGTCAGAAAAAAAACAGTCCTCTAATCTTTAAGATCAAAAAGGAGATTCAATCCTATGAACAAGGTACAACATCTGTTACAAATTACTTTACTCGTCTCAAAGGATTCTGGCAGCAACTCTCTGGTCTTGTATCTCCCGTTAGGTGTCGTTGTGGCAAATGTGAGTGTGATCTCAATGCTCAAATTGAGGCTACTGAAAATGAGAGCTGTTTGATGCAGTTCCTGATGGGACTCAATGAACGGTTTGCTGCTGCTCGTCGTCAGTTTCTCTTGACCACACCTCTTCCGACTGCAAGTTATGCTCATTCTTTTCTCATTCAGGGCGAGATGAGTGAGGAGATGTCTGGCACTGGTACTGGATCTGATAAGAGGCAAGAGATTATTGCATTCGTGTCAAAGAAGGGCAGTGACAAAGGTAATGAGAAACCACGAAGGAAGTGTGAGCATTGTGGTGGTAATCATCCTATGGAGAGGATGCTGGAAGATTATTGGTTATCCAGATTGGCACTCTAAGAGCAAGTTTAAACCTCAAATGTCTAAGTTTGGCACAAATCCTAAGAAAAAAGGTAAAAGAACCTTTTGCAAATGTTACAAATCGAAATGTGACAGAGGGATCAGATCCTTACAAGTTGTTCCATAGCATGTCTGAAGAGAGTCAAAAGCTGATGAGCTCTCTCATGTCTTTGATGGGGCAACATAAATCTACAGACATCAATATGGCAGGTAACTTGCTTTGTCTAAATGCTTCACATTACTCTCGTCGTTGGGTTTTGGATAGTGGAGCAATTGACCACACCTGAGACTTGGTCATGCCCCAACTTATAAACTCAAACATATTCCTGGTATTTGTGATGAGCATTTGAATACTGATGTATCTTGCACTGTGTGTCCTGTTTCTAAACAAATTAGACCTATTTTTTCTCCTAGCACGTCTCTTGCTAACAATGTGTTTGAGTTGTTGCACTGTGATTTGTGGGGGCCCTATGATACTCCAACTTATAATGGTCATAAAATTCTTTTTTACTATTGTTGCTGATAGGAGCCGTAGTGTTTGGGCATTCCTTCTTAAACACAAGTCTGACACTCCTGCTGTTCTAAAGCAGTTTATGTCTCTGGTTGAAAACCAGTTTCATGTAATGGTCAAGACTATCAGAACTGACTAAGGTACAAAGTTTTTTAACTCTGATGTCTCTCAATTCCTAATCTCTAAAGAAATTGTGCATCAAAGCTCATGTACTGCTCCCCCAAATAAAATGGAAGAGTGGAGAGAAAACATCGTCATATTCTTGATATGGAGAGATCTCTACAATTCCATGCCTCTCTACCAATCAAACTCTGAGGGGACTGTGTCCTTACAGCCACATATCTCATAAATCGTCTCCCTACCCCTCTTCTTCATAATAAAACCCCTTATGAGATTCTGTTTCATTCTCCTCCAGATTACTCCTTACTAAAGGTGTTCGGGGGCTTATGCTTCACCTCTACTCTCTCTCATCAGAGAAAGAAATTTGATGCTCTTGCTGAGCCTTGTGTGTTTTTGGGATATCCCTTTGGGGTTAAAGGATACAAAGTATACAATCTAACAACTCATAAGTGCATTATTAGCAGAGATGTGCAATTTAAGGAGAATTTCTTTCCCTTTGCCAACACCAACCCTTCTCCCACTCCTCCTACTATCCTTGATCTTTCTTCAGGGGGAGCTTGGGATGATTTTATTCCCATACCTATTGCATATGTTGTGCCCCCTGTTGACTTAAATCCTCCTATGTTTGATGACAATTCTCCCATGTCTTTGTCCGACTACTCTCCGTCCCCAGTTTCACCCAATTTTGATGCCATTCCTCTCGTACTTAAGCCCACTGCTGATAATGCCCATCCTCAACCTCCCCTTCGTCAATCATCTCGTCCAAGTAGGCCTCCTTTTTGGAAGCATGACTATGTATGTACAGCTCCAGTGTTCCCTACTGCTGCTATCCCCCTTCCTTCTAGTAAGACATCTCCTCACCCCTTGGCTTGTGTTACTGTTTCACCATTTTGCTCTCCCTCATATCACATGTTTATGTGTAATGTTGCTTCTCTATCTGAGCCCAAATTTGTGAGTGAAGCTCTCTCAGATCCCAAGTGGTGTGAGGCCATGGTGGTAGAGTTGTTGGCTTTGGAAAAGACTCATATTTGGGAGGTGGTTCCCAGGCCATCAGATCAATCCATTGTGTCTTGTAAGTGGTTGTTTAAGTTGAAGTTCAACTCTGATGGCACGTTGGAAAGACACAAGGCTCGTCTTGTAGCACGAGGTTTCTCACAAGTGGAGGGCATTGATTATAGTGAAACGTTTGCACCGGTTGTCAAGATGATTACAGTTCGCACAGTGCTTGTTGTGGTTGCTGCTAGAGGCTGGAATGTGAGTTAGATGGACGTCACTAATGTATTTCTTCATGAGGATCTTGAAGAAGAGGTGTATATGGATCTTCCACCAACATATGACTATCTTCTTCACTCTCAGCATTGTCCTCAGGGGAAGAGGATTCAAGAGTATAATCCTGATGATCACAGAAAGAGCAACAAGGTGTGCAGGCTCAAGAAATCATTGTATGGGCTAAAGCAAGCACCTAGGCAATGGTTTGTGAAGTTTTCTGAGGTTGTACAAGCTGCAGGTTTTGTGCAATCAAGAGCAGACTATTCTCTGTTTGTTAAAAAGGCAGAGACATCTATCACCATACTGTTGGTGTATGTGGATGACATGGTCATCACAGGAAACGATGAGCATGAGATCGCTAAGCTAAAGGCTCATCTAGAGTCACATTTCAAGATGAAGGATCTGGGAGATATTAGATACTTTCTTGGAATTGAGGTGGACAAGACAGAGAAGGGGTATTTCCTCAATCAAAGAAATTACACTGTAGAACCGCATGAGGAGGCTGGAATGACAGAGTCCAAGCCAACACCTACACCTTCGGATCCAAGGGTAAAACTAGCCTTGAAAGGAAGCAGAGAGATGATTGAAGCAAGCTCTTATAGACGCCTAGTGGACAGGTTGATTTATCTGACAATAAGAAGACCAGACATCTGCTATTCTGTTCAAGTCTTAAGTTAGTTTATGAATAACCCCAATGATGATCATTGGATAGCATCTAAACACCTTCTCAGATATCTCAAAAGAACTCCTGGACAAGGAATCTTGTTGTCAAGCAAGTCATATTTGCAGTTGAGGGCATTTTGTGATGCAGATTGGCAAGCTGCCCTATGACTAGGAAGTCATTAACCGGGTTTTGCATCTTGTTGGGAGATTCTCTGATTTTATGGAGGACTAAAAACCAGACCTATGTGGCAATGTCATCGGCTAAATTAGAGTACAGAGCCATGACAATGACCTGCTATGAACTCACATGGCTCACCAAACTGTTTTCTGCTTTAGGAGAAACAGTGGGTGCAGCTAAGCTATTATGTGACAATCAATCTGCATTGCATATTGCTAAAAATCCAGTTTTTCATGAAAGAACGAAGCATATTGAAGGTGATTGTCACCTTGTGCGAGATAAGGTGATCAAACAAGAGATTATGCTTGGTTACATACCAACAAAGGAGCAACTTGCAGATTTTCTTACAAAGATTGTTTGCTCTGAGCAATATGATAAACTTCTTCACAAGTTGGGAGTAGTTAATTGGTTTGACACTTCCAACTTGAGGGGGAGTGTTAAGCCACCTTAAGTAGGCTTAAGTGGGTTTACCAGCTGGCTAACTAGGTTAGGGTCAAGTCAGTCAATGACTTGGGAAATAAGCTAGATGTTTCCCTTTTACATTTCAGCGTGTATATAAAGCCTTGAGCTGGTTGTTTGTAGAGTATCTTACAAAGTAGTCAAAATTTCTAATTTCTGAGAGATCCGTTTTGATCCTCCTCCTTCCTCTGAGTGTTCTTGTGTGTGTGCTCTCTAGATTGCTCTAATCAACAGGTAAAAACAAGAAAAGAGTAGAGTTGCATTATAGGCAAACTTGCATTGTCTGATCCTCGACTAAAACATTTACGAAGCCAGCATCTGCAAGCCATTTTTTTAGAGTTCAGATCGTATCCTCTTTGTTTGATGTAC
This sequence comes from Persicaria tinctoria, assembly GCA_037127255.1. Taxonomy (NCBI): domain Eukaryota; kingdom Viridiplantae; phylum Streptophyta; class Magnoliopsida; order Caryophyllales; family Polygonaceae; genus Persicaria; species Persicaria tinctoria. The sequence continues at coordinate 17,977,646 of JBANSL010000012.1, forward strand.
GCAACAAACTCAGGCGATGGGGATTTAGGGCTCTCGCAGTAGTCACTAATGAGAACCTTACCCCCGGGTTTCAGCCATTTGTAGAATGATATGAAAAGTACAGGTTTGTCCTGAAACACTAAGTAGGATATGTAAGAAAATTCTCAGTATTGAAAGCAAACTATAAGCTCATCATGTTTCACTTAAAGTTCGTATTAATATTGGTTCATATCTGATTGTTCGTATTATTTTTGGTCATTTTTCTCTTGTAAATATTATAAACTTTTGAATTGTATTTATGTAACACGTTTTTACAACAACAACAACAACACAGTATATATCCCGTGATTAAGCATGGTCTTTGGAGTCCGAATATAAGCACTCTTTCCCCGAACTAGCCGAGAGAGTCTTTCCGATAGGCTAAAAAATGGCCGAACAAATGAGTAGAAAGGTAAAAGGTAGAGCAATTAGGAAGATAAAAGTCGAAAAAGATGCATAGAAGCAAAGAAAATAGATGATGCAGGAGGAAATCGAGTTCAAAATGTAAGAATATAAATCAAACCAGATCTTGCCCACACAAATAATTACAAGACTTCCTCCAGATGTAGCAGTAGGAAGTCAGGATCGATCCTCGATAAAGCGGGTCGGCGGATCTCAGGTAGCGCCGTAGCGGATGTCTTACGTCAAATTTTGACCTCAGGGGATCTACTCGATATCGACCTAGGTTAGTCGATTTCGACCAGTTCCAGTCGATTTTCTGATTCTGCGCAGAAGGTAATTGATTTCGACTAGGGTCCCTCGATATGGACCTAAGTCCTCGATATCGACCAGTTTGCTCAAAATCGACATGTACCTGCAGAAACACAAACAAGCAGCGATCTTTCTGGATCGAGAATTAGAAGTCGATATCGACCAGTGTTGGTCGAAATCGAGTAGAAAGCAGTATGTAAAATAAAAGACAAAGCTTCGCAGATTTCGGAATAAACTATGTATGAAAGAAAACTTCCAAAATCGGGGTTTGCAACAATGATAACCAAACATGCATAAGGCAAGATAAAGAGAAATAATCGTGCAAATCACATCAATGGATCAAGCTTTTGCCTTTTCCAACAATTAGACAACTCTCTCAAGAAACCCTAATTGTATCTACCAATTTTATGTTTATAATCCAAGTTGATAACCTGAATCTATATTAAATAGACAATAAACATATAAAAGGTAGTGGATGATCAAAACACAATAAAGGTCGAATCTTTACCTCAAACACGCATGGCTATCGTCGAGCTCACCCCGACCCTAGAAGTAGATGGACTACTCGCTCTTCATCGTAGGAAAAGACATCAATAATAAAAGAAAACTAAATTGCATTAATAAACTAAATAGAGCTTACAACCGATTGAAGCCAAATCCGCTCTTGCGGGACACAACAACTCTCGGCCTCCACACACTCTCTCTCTCTCTCTCTCTCTCTCTCTCCTACTTGCTATCTCTTCTCCTCTCTAGAATTGAATTAATAAAAACTAGCCCCATGGGCTTTATTTATAGACCCAAGTCCTTACTATCCAAGGAAGGAATCTATCCATCCTATATCTAAATATATAATTCTACTAGGAAATAAATAAATCTAATTTAGGTAAACAAGATAAATCCTATAGGGTAATTAAATGTTCAACCCTTAGGATAAATAAAAAGATAAATCTTCTCAAGTCTTCATGTGTAAGGAATCTTCTCTTGGAAATATCTTTAGCTCGGAATAAGGATAGACTCGGAATCGACCTCGACTTCGTCACTGTGAGTTGGTCGATATCGACCAAGTTTGGTCGATATCGAGCTATCTTCTCGGCTTCTCTTCAGCTCACTCGATCTCGGCTCCTAGAGGAATATCGAGTGCTTGTTGGTCGATATTGACCAAAACTGGCCGTTAACGAGTTGTCCTCTTGTCTGCTAGTCAATTCGAGTCGATCTGGAGATTTTCGACCACAATCTGATCGATATCGAGTAGGTTTGGTCGATATCGACCACTTTCTCAGCATCCTGCTCTGTTCTTGAAACGCACTTTCTCGAGTCCTCGTTCGTCGGAATGACGCATATGAGTATGCATTGGAAAGCTCTTTTCGAGGGCTACAACTCTCATGAAGACATCAGAGCTTGATTCAGAATGATGAATGACGAAAAGTGGGCTTTCCTCCAGCTGCACCATCCTTAGCTTCTTCATGAGTTTCCTTTAAGCTCCTAAGTGCGTCCGATTTCTGCGAAATATAACAAAAACTAGTGTAGACTCCATAATTTGGCAAATAAACATAAACTACATAGATTCTGTACTATTCTAACCCAAATGCATGAAATGTATACAGAAATCGATATAAAAGTCAATATAAAACATGGCACCATCAATAGACACCACACAACGAAACACTAAACATCAGCCATCCGAATGCCCCTCCGCAAGGAAGTATCATTCGAAGCTTTAGACAAAGGCTCTATTGAGATATTGGGCCCTTATGGTATCTCATACACATTCTGACGATTGGCCGAGCGAATAAGTAAACTTCAAAGTGGATTTGTTGTGCGAAGAGTGCGTTATGACATGTGGCCGCCTGCCTGGTAGGGGCGGCTCTTCCGTTGTGGGTAAACGGGAAAACCAGAAGATTGAGGTCTTGTCAGATAACCTCCATCCAACTCTTCTTCGATCTATCGGGTACCTCATCCACTATGGGTAACACATTTTTTTTACAATGCATTTAAATTTTAAAGTAACATAAAATTTAAATAAAATACATTATTAACTGTGTCAGTCAATAATATAAGGAAAAATTTGGTCAAATATCCATTTAGAAAGTCTAATTAACTAAATGTCCATTTTAGAAGAATAATTAAGTAAGTGCCCATAATTTTTCATTAAACCCTAAACTACCCCTCTCTTAATAAAATAAAACAAAAAATGAAGCTCTAAACCCCCCAAACCTCCCCTCCCGGCCTCCCGTGTTCTATTCATCCATCACAATTCACAACAATACTCATCAGATTCCACATATTAAACTCAACTCAATTCAATTCATGTTTATGGCAAATAGATCACTGCAAACAGATAATTCGAGGTGGATCCACGGCAACCAGATTGGAAAGGGAAGCTTCAGCACAGTCAACGTCGGATTCGACCACCGCAACGGCCGCGTCTTCGCCATTAAATAGGTTTCGTGAGTTTCGCCCAGGCGGCACAGGTGGACGCAATCGAGAGTGGAATCTCCATCCTCAAGTCACTCTCGTCGCCTTTCATTGTCAAGTACTACAACGATGACCGTATCGCGGCGCCAGGAATAGAATACCGGAATCTCCACATGGAGTACCGGCTTTCCGTGAACGAAGACGCAACTTGGAGGGATAGACGATCTCGAACATTTGTCTTTTCATTTACAAAACGGCAATAAGGTAAAGTTTGGTCTTTTATTTCGTTTATTTAAGATTCGAATCGCACATTTTGGTTCAACAACTCAGGGGTTTGGTGTGGTACAAAATTTTGATCGAATTTGTGCAAATTTATCAAATTCGATCATAGAAATAGGTCATGGTGTGTGGAATGTGTTGATAGTCTATCAAATTGCTCGATTTGCGTTGAACAATGTGTGAATTAAAGCTGCTGCTTAGATCCAAATTACGGCTAGGGCTTCAGATAGTTTGACTGAATCCCTGATACATGTGGAGTTCTTACAATGGTTCTATGCTTCAGGTATTTTGAAGCTTGCTGAAGGTGAAGCTGGTTCAATACTCATATTGAGGTGACTTTGTATTTATGGAGGTTTTTGCCCATTTAACTTATTAGAAGATTAGGAGTTAGAAAACATTCCTTGATGTGTTCATTAGTGGTTTCCAGTTCAAGTAAACAGTCACTTGAGTTTATGTGCATTATGTATATATATTGACAGCAGATTTGATTTGAATTGAATTATCAAGCTTACAGATTGAATTTGTATATAATTATTCGAATCCATATGTCTAAACGTTCGAGAAAATAATATGTTGACATTGTTGGGTAGTTAGTGACAATATATAAGGTGGTGACAATGTTTTGTTATTGGTGACAATAAGTTTGAGAAAAGAATATAGCGACATTGCTCTATAGTGGGTGACAATAGAGTGGTGACAATGTACGTACTTCAGTTGGTGAAAAAAGGTTAAATGGTGACACTATTATGTCATTAGTGATAATATATTACTTACAAGAGGTCAATGACAATAGAGTAGTGACGTTGTTTTGTAGTTGGTAACAATACATTCGAGAAAATAACATGGGTTGTAATTGGTGAAAATAGGTTGATAACACTATTTTGGTGACAATTTCATGTAGAGAATTTTATTTGGTGACAATACATTCGTAGTTGTTGACAATAGGTTGGTGACAACATGTTGTAGTTGGCGATAGTATGTAGTTAGTGAAAATTGGTGGTGACAATATTTTATAGTAGGTGACAAAAAGTTGATGACAATGTTACGTAGTTGATGACAATGTTCTGTAATTGATGACAATAGGCCGGTGACATTGTTCACTAGTACCATATATTTGTTCAAATAATATCTTGGTGACAATTTCATGTGAGATAAACTAGTCAAACTTTTAAAATTTTATTTGACGACGTAATTTGATGATATATAATGTGATGATGACATTTATTGTGGGGATAGTATCATGGTGATAGTTTTAATGAAAGTGTTATGATGATATATTTTTGTGAGCGTTAATTGTTCAACATTTTAAAATATGGATTGATGATAAATTAGCAATGCCTTGGTGATGTATAATGGTATCGTGATAATTTTTTAAGGTTACAATATCGTGGTGATAATATATTGTCATCAACCTCATCACTAACCGTTGTCACCAAGAAAATCATCTGTTATTAGAAAAAAAAACTCATTTGTCACTAGGAAACAGTGTTACAGGCAACTGCCACCAAAAGATAATTATTCATCACCAAAAAAATATGTCACCAGAAAAAAAAATGTCACCAGAAAAAATTTCTCCACTATCACCAGAAAAAATAAAATGTCACCAAAAAAGACAATTATCATAAAAAAATCTGTCACCGGAAAAAATTTCCCCAATTGTCACCGGGAAAAAAAATGTCACCAAAAAAGACAATTGTCACCGAAAAAATTATCACAAATAACTGTCATCGAAAATAATTATCATCAAATCTAGGTATTGAATGAAATGGTTAATGTTGGCTAGTTAAAGTCAATTTTTTTTAAAAAAAAAATCGAAGGGGAAGGAGGAATGGTAAGGGATGGAAAAGAAGGGTAAAAGTGTCAAATATGGACATTTACCTAATTTTTTTTGAAAAATGAACATTTACTTAATTATGTCAATTTTTTGGACATCCACCAAATTAAACCATAATATAAAGCTTATAATTATATTATAATCTTTATACAATATTGATCATTTGATTGACACCATTTATAAGGAATTTCATTTAAAATTTATGTTATTTTAAATATATTGAAAAATAGGTTTTTTTTTTGTACAGTAGACAATAATTAGGAAATCTTTACGCAGAAATATCATCCTTTCAGATGATGGTAGACAGTTCCCTATTCAAAGGGAAGGTATGTAAGTTACATATAGAATCACATCTAGCTATAAAATCATGTGCTGAATTTGCCTCTCTAAAGCAATGGCAGAAAGTTGTTGATGTGAATGCTATGCGAAGTCTTCCGATCTTCTCAATAGTTCTAAGGATCTCCCATGGAATCTTGGCATGTTCATTAATTGCATTGATCTCTTTAGTACATGTTGTTGGAAAATCTCAATTACATTTCCATTCTAGTCCCTAACTATACCTCCTACTTTGCAATTTCCATTATTATTAACAGATCCATCAACATTTATTTTGTAAACATCCCTCGGTGGCTTCTTCCATTTGATGTTCTTCCTTGCCTTCTTTTTTGATTGAGTGGTTTTACTTTTTCCCCATCTTTCCAATTTTTTATATTATCAATATTGAAAAATAGGTTAACGAAACAATATTCAAGTGTTTATATTTATAAGTTTATTATTTCTAATTTATGCCCTTAGTGCATCAGTTAGATCCTTTAACTAAAGAAGATTCCCTATTAAATAGAGTATCAACCATAGAAAAGTAATATTAAAAAAGAAAAAATAATGTAATTTGAGAATATAAATAATTTTATTAGTATAGTCTCTTCCATCAACAATAAAAGAAATTTTAGTATTTTGTTACAATATCATTTTTTTTACAGTTTAATAAACTTATTAGTATTGAGTATCGAATTAATTATTGAAAATATTATATAAAAAATTAATATATTATTTAGTTTTGAACACATTAAAATATGTGATGAATAGTAAAGTGTATTATACTTTAGATCGGATGGAGTATGTCCTAAATGCAAACACAAAAGATTTATTTCATGTTCAGATTGTTGTTTGTTAAGTTGGGCCATTTCATTTGTTGGATTGATACTGTTGTATCGTTAATTTGGCCCAATCTTTGACTAATGTATTTCATGTTTGGAAAAATGAAAAAAACTAATACGAATTACTAAATATTGCACATTATAACAATTTTGATACATTATAAATTCCGATCGGTCAATTTTTTTATATAACAACCAAATATTCAAAATTTTAATGATGTAATGTTGCATCATTACATCATTACGTGTCCTAATGTAAATTTTGAAAAAAAGTAATAATTTTGAGTATAAATTGGTTAGCTAAATTAACCCTGAAATTCAATTTATACTCAAAACTAGTTTATTTTTTCAAAAATTACATTTGGACATCGCAACATTAAAATTCTAAACCATCATGACACGTCAAATAATTGGTCAGAAAATCAGCTATTATTTGTCTCATAATAATATTGGTTTAATGTACAATAATTTTTTATATATATATATATATATATATATATATATATATATATATATATATATATATATATATATATATTATAAATGATTTTCAAAGTTTGAATTAATATTAATTATTGTTAATATTAATTCATAATTAATAGTTTCTATTGTTTATATGACATTTTCTTTTCTTTTTTTTCAACCTTCATAAATAAATCTACCTATCTATCTATCTATCATATTTCAAAAACTTTCCATGAATATGAGTTTTGAACAAATAAATAAAATTAAAATACATCTATCGTATTTGACCATTAGGAATCCGCACGAATTAGGTTTAAGATTTATGAAAAGTAGTTCTACGAATCTACCTATCTATCGTATTTGGCCATCATAATTAATAATTTCTATGATTTATGTCATTTTCTTGTTTTTCAACCATCATAAATCTATCTATCTATCATACGGAGTATTTTTAAACCTTTCCATGTATATGAGTTTTGAAGAATTAAAGAAATAAAATTAAAACACATCTTTAGGTTTAAGATTTATGAAAAGTAATTGGATTCTACAAATCTATCATCTATCATATTATATCTTATAAACTTCCCATATATGTATTGTGAAAGATATTCCTTGTTCATTTAATTAATGTATTTCCTACAACATGAACCTTTATCTATTTATAACCCCATTCATTCTTCACAATTTCACCTTCTTCACAATCAATTCAAATTAAAATCAACTAGTTTCCTTAATTCGGTCGATCACCAGGCATTCCGCTTCCACCCATGGATCCCCCTCCCGGTCACTTCAAGCTTTTCGGATCCTTCCTCCCCATGATCAATCCACCGGAGATGCCGGCAATCACAAATCCACCACCACCGCCCCCACCCCGCTGCAGTGCCTTGAATTGCTCCACAAGATAGGTGGTTCAAACCCACCAGAGACGCCGGCAAACGCAAATCCACCACCGCCGCCCCCACCGCCGGTTTCAGGTGCAAAACGACCTCGTTCCCATAGTACTAAGGCTAGTTCTTCTGATAAGAAAGCGAAGCCCCCAAGGAAGATTCCAAGAAAGTGGCCGCAGGTGCCGCCGCAGCCGCTCCCACAGGAGTACCGTGACTCGCTCCACGAGATAGGCGGTTCAAACCCAACCCATATCTACTCACGAACCCTCTTCGCCTCGGACGTCAAAAAGGGGCTTAACCGCCTCAACATACCCCCAGCGCAACTCATAGTCCCTTTAGTGGCAGCTGACGACGAGGAGGACGCCTTACTCCGAGGAAAGGACACTAACAACTCCCCCAACAAGCTTCAGGTGCAAGTCATGGCCCCTGGCCAGGCAGGCCTCACGGTGCGAACAATGAGTCTCGCCATGTGGAACTATAGGGAAGACGATGGTGATCCTGCCATTGCGAACAATCGGAGCTGGTGGTATGCGTTGTACCACAACTGGAATGACTTTGTCGATGAAAACGGGTTGGTTGAAGGCAGTGCCATTCAAATTTGGTCTTTTCGAATCAATGGCAAACTCTGTTTCTTCATTCACAAGGTGGCTTCGAATTCTCAACAAGCAGAAGGTAGCATTAGCAACGGCGGTGATAAGAGCATCGTCTTGGATGGCTCGAGTTCGAGTGGCAGTAATAACAACGGCAGTGATCAAGGTGGCGATCCGGGTTCTTTTTCGGCTGTTGCTTGCGCTCAGTAGTTTCTTAATTACTTCATAGGGGACTTGAACAAAGTTAATTGTAGTGTTTTTTCTTCCAAGAATTTTCAGTTTTTATTTCAGAAGAAGAATTTTCAAATTGAGTTGGATGAATTGGCGGCAATTTGATGTGTTTTTCCTTTCTGAATTTGATGGTAATTGTATATATCATAAACAATTTCTTCAAATTTTTTGTAGCTAATTTTTTGTAGCTAATTTGATGGTAATTGTTTTTTTTAATGCTTTACTCATTTGGTCTACATCTCGACAACCATCAATGCACCCCAAAACTAGCAACATATATCATAACTTTTGGACGATATTAAACTAAGGGAATGACAATCTCACATAATTCCACGGCAAACTGCTACATTAACCAAACAAACTATAAGGCAAGAGTGCATCATAACAGCACTACAAATACCTTGACCGGAAACATGGGGAACCATCCCACCTTATTGCCAGATGAAGCAAACTAAAACATAAGACCACAGTAGAACATACAATTGCGGAAACATCGGGTGAACCTTGTCTAACCGCTCACTTCTTCACAGCAACGAAAAGACCCCATCGCTGCTCGCCTGAGGAGCTCCTGACAAGCTTTGCCTTCCAGCCATCGACGATGTCGTTGTAATCCTCCTGAAAGAATTGTTTTTAGCGGATCAGCGTCAGTGGTGATCAGTATGTATGTTTTCTATACCCCTATGTTATGTGCCTGTGTTTCGGAGTTTTCCCAAGAAAGTTAAAACAGGAAAAATATAGGAATGAAGTGCAAACCTCAGAGAAGTCGCTGATGAATTCCTCTTTGTCCTTCTCGACGACATCTAATTCCTTCTCGAGAACATGGATGAACTGCAACCAAAACTCATATTCATAATCCAGCAGTTGTATCTTCCGGCAAAAAAAGATCATACCAACTCGACCCAAGTTTTTATACGAGTTGAAAATCAACATAATGACAAAAATGAGAAGTATAATTTAACACTTCTTCACTTCTAACACAAACTATCCAATGACTCCCTCACTTGGTCTATGGAACCAATCGACAAATCTATTGGAGCTGGGAAAAACAAGAAAAGAGTAGAGTTGCATTATAGGCAGACCTGCATTGTCCGATCCTCGGCTAAAACATCTACGAAGCCAGCATCTCTAAGCATCTGCAAGAAATTTTTTGAGAGTTCAGATAAACCGACCAACACTGCGAAAAAACACTACTATGTCGTTATAACTTACCTGGCCATATGCCTCAACGTCATGCAGATCGTATCCTCTCTGTTTGATGTATGCAGCAAACTCAGGCGATGGGGATTTGGGGCTCTTGCAGTAGTCACTTATGAGAACCTTACCCCCGGGTTTCAGCCATTTGTAGAATGATCTGAAAAGTGCAGGTTTGTCCTGAAACACCAGTAGGATATGTAAGAAAATTCTCAGTATTGAAAGCAAACTATAAGCTCATCATGTTTCACCTAATGACTTCTTACTTGGATGTGCAAAATGGTGTCACGGCTATAGATCACATCAAATGAGTTGTCAGGGTATTCTTTCTTGGTGCAATCAGCAACTTCAAACTCAACAGCGCATTTGAGACCGATTGCTCGCTCAATTGCGAAGGAGATCATGTTCACGGATAGGTCAATTCCACAGACCTCGACATCGTAGGTCTCTGCCATGTAGAAATCACCCCCACCAATGCCACACCCGACATCCAGAACCTTCTGTCCAGGCTTAAGATCAAGCATTGACACAAACTCCTTTGTAGTCTCTGTTCAAGATAAGACGAATGTTATATTATTTTTTTCCAACTTTCATTGAGAATAACAAAAGAAGATATACTTATCCTTGCTGCTTACTCACCAGCTCCTCCTGTGCTCACATAACCCTGTCCGAAAACACGCTCGTAGCGTAGAATACCACTGCATTTGTACTGGACATTATCCAGAAACTTTTGGAATCCCTTATCATCTTCAGACTGAACCTTCTGCCAGATCCAGCAAATCTGCAATCATAACAAAGGTCATCAGATATTTTAGTTTGCTTAGTTTTGTGAAGATGAAAGATAACAAGAACAAGAGATCTTCAAGACCTGATTCTGGTTCTTCTTGTTTTTAACATAAGCTCCAATACATTTGCAGCCAACAAGCTCAAGCTCATAGCAATTCCCGGCAGCATCACGGATGTGACAGTCCTTAAAAACCTATATTCAAAATGCACTTCGTTGATCAACATGCAAAAGAAACTTAGATTTTAGCCATGATAATAATTAAGAGCTGCTCCTCCAGCACTCTCAAAGATCATACACTAGTTATTTGTACTGCAAGTTGTTATACTGGTAGCTCAAAAAACATCAGGTTTTTTTGTGCCTTCTAATGGATCATTTCCTTCAACATGTGCCTTCTAATGGATCATACACTAGTTATTTGTACTGCAAGTAAGCACCTTTGTATAGAATCTAGGTTCACGGTAATGGGTGGGATTGTTCTTTCTCTTGTGATCTCCAGATTGATGGAAGCATGACTCTCTGAAAAAGATATGTCCCCCAACCTTCAACCATTTAATAATTTTCTCCACCACATAGTCTACCTGCCACTCAGAAGAAATATCATGATTAATTTTCGGGTAACGCTCAAACTTACGCCAATTATAACCTTAAAAATTCATAAGAGAATTCGCAACAATATTTTAAACTAATTCTAGATCAAAGTCAGATAAGTTACAAACAATGTTTATGTTACCACTGTTATACCCGGCCAAATAAGGATCAAGTATGAATACATGCTGAGTTACAAACTTAGATCAGTTTGGGATATAACAAGAGGCTTACCTCTGTGTCAGAGAGATACATCAGCAACCAGTTAGAGAATATCAAATCCACTGAATCTGGTGTTATGTTCAGCTCGGGAGATGTTACATCAGCACACATGAACTTCACATTCTCATAATGACCATTTATGCTTTCATTCTGCAAGAAAATAGACAGGACTGGGCTAATCAGTAATCAGAATCAACCAACACCATTTGAATAAGCAGCGTATTGTTCCGATTACTATACAGAACATTGCCCTTATGTGTGGGAGCAGAGGGGTCTATATACCTTCCTTATCACACTCTCAATGAAATCCAAGGCCAGAACCTGGCCAGCCTTCTTCGCTAACTCCCCGGTAAAGCGACCAATACCTGCTCCAAGCTCAAGAACAGATTTCCCCTCGTATGGTGGGAGAAGAGATAGCACCTAAAGGAATAAGAAAATGCATCAGCTCTTTGTACTTCAATAAGCTATGAATATGATTACATGTAGAATTTACCGTTCAGAGCTAAAAGAACAACTTGTACGTACCAAACTAAATGACATAAAGAATTTACCGTTCAGAGCTAAAAGAACACAAAAATCATATCAATTTTAAAAGCACAAATAGGTGTTACATATACCAAATAAGAAACATCAAGAAATCAAATATGGACAGTAGAACTTCATAACCAAGAACTAGAAACAGATACTAAGCACCGAAAGTCTTAAAGAAGCAACTTCAACTTAGAAAAATATTAGTCTTGTAGATGGTTCAGTGTTCTACTTCCAAAGTTCAACTACAAACTTGATCCAAAAGGATGTTAAGAGTTCAAACAAGAAGTGTCCTTAAAAACTTGATCCAAACTGATGCAGAAGTTCCAACTACAAACATCTTGATTGACAAAGCCACCCATAAATATAGTTTGGTTTCCTTTCACAAAACCATCACTAATTATTTTATTTTTTCTACCTGAAAACAACCCACCTTGTTTTAGTTCTGGTCCAAAGAGGCAAAGACCATCATCTCACGTCTCTCCCTCTCTGTTCCATTTTAATCTCTAAGGTTATTGTTTTGTGAAAGTTTTTATGTGGTTTTTTCAAAGAAATGAAAAATGGAGGAAGCTTTTTTAAAATAGTGGGTGCCTTTGATGGGCCGAAGGCCCGAAACTTGTTCCAGATCCGGATCCAACTTGGATTTGGGGTGACTTTGTAAATTTATCCTTTTTTTTTAAAATATATATATATTATTTATTTATTTAAAAAAAACGCAGAGAGCAAAATGAACAGAACAACAATTATTGGTTTGGAATCATGCAATTTTTTCCTTCGGAAGGAGGAAACTGCAACTATAAGTATATAAACCAAAACCATATGCAAAAAGTAAGATCTACGCTTCGGTTAAGAGAAAGTAGAGTTCCGATCATGAAATACTCGAGGTTCTAATCTTCTTTGCCTTGTCCAACCAAAATGGAGGTTTCAGTTTTATTTTTTGACTGGATCAGAGCATCAAATTTGTTTTGTATACTTAAATTTTTCAAAACTCAAACCAGCTGTAGCCATATTTCTTCGGCTTACGTTACAACGTCTGTATTAAAGGATAATGTTAAGTACTTACTAGAAAAGGTAAATAAATTGAGTAACATCATCGATTACTTGATTAGGCAGTAAATTAGGGGAAAAAAACGTCAAACCAGTCGTTTTCGAAAAAAATTCAAGAATCAACCAATAACATCTAGAATCAAAATTCAAAATCATTAAACAGAGACGGCAAAAGATCTGCAAAGTTATCTCAGTCCAATCGCACTGGAGTCTGGAGTACGGAGTCCGGAACGCAATTCAAAACCAGGGAAAAAAAAAGCGAAATAAATTGAAGAGGAAAATCAAGAGGATACCTCAGGTCGCTCTTCCTTGTCGAGATCGACGGCTTGGGAATCGAGCATCATAGCTTCAATGGTTAAGTCCGCCGAGTGCTCCATCCAGTACTTCTTCTGCACCTCACGCTCTTCGACTCCTCCAACTTCAGCGAATCAATTCATCAGTACATAAATCCATAAACAAATTCAGATCAGGCAAGGCAAAAAGCAATTCCACTCTCCTACTCACTCTACAACAACAATTTTGTCCGGTAATTGATTATTATAATCAGATCCGAGTCATTTTAATATATATAATAAAGCCGTCAAATCGAATCATTCCGATTCCGAAAGGTCAGTGTATGAAATTAAGTTAGTGTTGAACGCACCTTGTGCGGCCATTGTTAAAGCGAGAGTATAAGAGACAGTAAATTGGGAGGGGAAAACGAGATGGAAGGATGAAAGAGAGAAAATGTGGGAGGGAAGGAAGATGAAGAAGGTTCAACAGCCCTCAACGGCGAGGCGAGATCGAGTGAAGGACCTGGATCTGCGGTTGTTATATCTTCCTCTGGGATGCATCAGACAACAGAAAAATGCAGAGGAGAGGCACTTGGATCTCTTTGCTTGAAATGCGCACCTCCAGATTTCGGCTTTTATAGACTTTTTTGCAGGGAGGGAGAAGCGGGGGTTGTAAGTTGTAGCTTTGTAAGATTGTTTATTACTGAGTCATGCCCTTCTCCGATGGATAATTTCATTAATCGCAATCACACCATCAATTCTGTATTTTATTATTCCTTCCGTTTCAAAATAAATTTTAGTTTGAGTTTTATGTACGCTTTTTCGGGACGTAAATTTTTTATAAAATATTATTTTTTTAATCAATTTTTTTTTATAAATTGATACTTATTACTAAAATAATATTTATAAAAAAAATTGATTAAAAAAAAATATTACTAAAATAATACTTATTACTAATGAGTATCAATTTATAAAAAAAATTTATTAAAAAAATAATATTTTATATAGTTTTTAATTCCTTAAAAAATATGCACTGACACAGTATATATATTTTGAACCTGTAATAAATACGTGAATTTTTAGAGAAGCGAACCGGATCAGTTTTAATTTTTAAAGACAGTCCATGACTTAACACACAAACATCTTCTTACGGGGACAAGCCATTTACATAGATTGTAAAGTGTCCGGTCCCAATTCGGTGGAGTTGTGGGGAAACTCTACTGTGTAAAGTTAATTTTCCCCTCACAAAAAATAATTAAAAAAAATAGGTTGGTGGAGCCCGGGTTGGTAGGGTTGGGGAAAAGGAGGGGGCATCTTATCTGTTAATTTTTATTTTAATGAACAAGATCTTGTTAAATCTACCCATAGAGCCTTTTTAAAACTCTATTGGAACACAATCCTACCCCACAACGGTAAGAGTTAAGAGCATGATCGATATGAGCATACCCAATGATGGGGTGCCCTAAAACTTCTCCCTCATTTTCTTATTCGTCCACCTCATATTACACTAACTTTCTTCTCAACCATCTCTAATTTCTTTTTTCACTTCCCATAATAGTTGGGTTCTCCAAAATTACTTTTTTCAACTCACAATCACACCCAATAAAAAAGAAAGAAAAATAATTTATTACTTCATTTGATTAATTTTATATTTGGGAAGGTTCTCAATATATTGAGGCACCCGAAAAGTGGGGGTACTCCACATTCCACAATAGTCGGATTGCCCAAATCGAATGAAAAAGTAACTTAGAGAGGTTGGTTCTCAACCATTGTGTAGAATATAACATCCTTTATAACAAGCTTACAATATACAGCTTATACACATAACTGAAGTATAAAACAAGCTTGTTATAAACTTAGGCGGGAAGGGCATTTTGGTAAATTCACATAAGCTCAATATAGAGCTGTTAGGAGACAGTTAGTGTTGATTGATTCTGGCTGTAACAAACTCAGAGAGAGAGAGAGATAGCTTGGAGAGTTTTCGGTTGAACCTCCATTGAAGCTCCTCTCTTGTTCTTCGTTTTCTGTCTTTTGATTGATCAATTTGAAGGTTTTATGTTTCCAAATGGTATCAGAGCGAAGGTGAGCTACCTCGCTGCGTTTGTGTGCGATTTCGATTAGCTGTGGTGTGCAATCGGCAATGAAATTGACGATGGCCGGAAGAGGGAATCCGAACGCGAGTCCTCATAGCCAAGGTTCAGGCATTGGAGGAGGAAGAGGAACATTCGTTACTCCTCCAGCACCAGGTGCTGGTAGGGGTTTTGTCATGGGAACAACGATTCCCACTGGTTTCCAATTTGGGGATTTTGCGCAAAATCTCGGAAACATTCACTACAATCCATTGTTTTTGTCCAATTCGGACCACCCTGGGATGCAGCTTGTGTCCACTCCGTTCAATGGAACAAACTTTGTGAGTTGGAGCCGAGGAGTTCATATGGCTTTGGGCGCCAAGGCCAAACTTGGATTTATCACAGGAAGTGTTGTTCAACCTGCTGAGAACAGTGAGGATTTCGAGAAATGGATGCGTGCAGACTATATGGTGAGATGCTGGCTGGTGAATTCGATGACCAGTGATGTTGCTGAATCTGTGATGTATGTGCGGTCGGCAAAGCAGTTGTGGGAAGATATCAAGGAAAGGTTCTACGAGACAAATGATCCATTGATATATCAGTTGAGGAGAGATTTGAGCAATTTGAAGCAAGAAAATCTCTCCATTGGGACATACTTTGGCAAACTGAAGAAAATATGGGACGAATTGCTGCTTCTTGATGCTGTTCCAAGTTGCACATGTGGTGGTATGATTCAAGCTTGTTCATGTTCTGTAATCAAGCGTGTAATTGAGAGAGAAGAAAAAGCAAAAGTAATGCAATTCTTGATGGGGCTTAATGAAGTATATGAGCCACTAAGGAGCAATGTTCTGTCAAAAGATCCAATGCCTAGCCTGAACAAAGTTTTTCAAATGGCTGTGAAGTTGGAGAGGTCCAAGGGAGTGACCTCAATAGTGCAAGAAGATGCAAATGTGTTAGCTGTTGGTCAAAACAGCAACTTGGAGTATGAAGCTAATGTTGTGAATAGGTATTCACAGTCAAGGCAAGATCAGTATAAGTACAGCAATGATCAGTCAAAGAAAGAATTCAAGAAACCAAAGATGGAAAGGAGGTGTGACTACTGCAATAAGGAAGGTCATACTAGAGATTATTGTTACAAACTAGTGGGGTACCCTGAGTGGTACAAAGGGCCTCGTGATGATGACAAATCCAAGCGAGGAGCTAAGATGGCTGCCTACATAGATACTCCTCATTATGACAATCCACTGGATGGACAAGGTGATGCAAGGCTGGACCCTGCTATGGTGAATGTTGTGTTCAATGAAATTGTTAAAATGATGAAGGGCAAGACCAAGATGGATCAGTTTGAGAGTTCAGCAAATCAGGCATCTGTGCACTTTGCAGGTACTTTGAGTGTTTCATTTCTTATTGGTGCTAATAAAGCTGATAAGAATAGATGGATAGTTGATTCAGGAGCTACAGATAACATTGCCTTTGATAAATCTGTGTTTATGAGTTTGAGAAATTTGCAAAGTATTATCAGTTTGGGTTTGCCTGATGGAACCAGTATTGCTGTGAGTCAGTCAGGATCTGTACAAGTCACACATGATTTGTTATTGCAAAATGTGCTCTTTGTTCCCCAGTTTAGGCATAATTTGCCGTCTATGTCAAAGGTTTTGCATTCTCAGAAAATGGAATTCTATTTTAATGAGGTATCCTGTTGGCTACAAGACCTTATGACTAAGAGAATGATTGCCCAAGGGATTGAAGAAGGAGGTTTATACATCTTGCAGTCCCAAGGATTGTTGAGCACAGGAGTTGAGCAGTTTAGAAGTCATGTTTTGAAATGGAGAAATCAGTTTTCCCATGATTGTAATAAAGTAGTGAACTTACACACTTTACATGCTAGATTTGGACACCTTTCTGGTTCCAAAATGAAACATTTGTCTGAATGTGTTGATGTTGACTTGAAGGATTTTGTTTGTGATACATGTGAATTGACAAAATTTCACAAATTACCTTTTGCTAGAAGTGAATCTGTCACAGATGGTCCTTTTCAGTTGGTGCACATGGATTTATGGGGTCCTTATAGAACTCCAGTATTGTGTGGAGCTAGGTACTTCCTGACCATCCTTGATGACTTTTCTAGGACAACTTGGGTTTATTTGTTACAAGATAAGTTGCAAGTGTTGAGAGTGATCACCAATTTTCTGAATTTGGTTGAGACACAGTTTCAGTTGAAGGTTAAGGTTTTAAGAACAGATAATGGCACTGAGTTTACACAAAGAGGTTGCTTAGATCTGTTGCTGGCTAAAGGTATTATCCACCAAAGGTCAGCCCCTAGTGTTCATGAACAGAATGGGAAAGTTGAAAGGAAACACAGGCATTTGGTGGAGACTGCAAGGGCTATCAGGCATCATGCTGGTCTTCCCATTCAGTTTTGGGGAGAGTGTGTGTTGAGTGCCACACACTTGATCAATAAGATGCCATCAAGTGTCCTGCATTGGAAGTCTCCTTATGAGGTTTTGTACAACACTCCTCCTTCCTTGGAGGGTCTTAGAATAATTGGTTGTCTTTGTTACTGCTTGCAACCAAATGATTACAGAGATAAACTTGGTATTATCTCAAGGAAATGTGTCTTTCTTGGTTATCCTCCGGGCCAAAAGGCCTACAAATTATTTGATCTTCATAGTAAGAAGATCATTTACAGCAGACATGTAAAATTTGTTGAGAGTATTTTTCCTTTTAAGCATACAAGTGGCTCTAATGTTCCTCCAACATCCCATACTGGTATGCCACTTGTTTCCAGTGATGATAATGAGATCTTTTGGATCCCTGAGCCTAGCATCTCTTCTAACACTGACAACACAGATGCTCACCACCCAACCATGATCAATGAATCTCCTAGTGCTGAATTATCAGATCACTCTCCAGTTCCTGACTCTCATTTCTCAGATGAGAGTCCACCAGTCTCTGAACCTCAGGTTCCTATAGTTGCTAAGAGGGTGATACACAGACCTGCAAGGCTAGATGACTACATTTGTGCAGACCTTCCAACCAGATTGCAGAGGGGTGATTCAGAGTTTGAGAGCCAGTCATTTGCTGTATTCTCTGTACAAAATCTAGCTCATTTGTCTCCTAGTTTCATACAGTCCTTTGTCAATGTTTGTGCAACATTTGAACCTTGCTCTTACAAACAAGCTAAGGGAGTTGAGCAGTGGGAGAGTGCTATGAAGGATGAAATAGCAGCACTTGAGAAAAATCACACTTGGACTCTTACAAGCCTACCTGTTGGCAAAAAGGCTATAGGATCCAAGTGGATTTTTAAAATCAAATACAGACCTGATGGTAGTATAGAGAGATACAAAGCCAGGTTAGTAGCTAAAGGATACAATCAGTGTAACGGCCCAGAATTATGATTTCCGGGTTACGTTTCAAGGGATAAAACCCCTTGTTCGGATCTTGCAATCCAGGTACGGGTCGAGGTTTCAAACTCATTTTAAGATTAGTAGAAAGAGGGATTTCAAACCCTAAAAACCTCGAAGGGCCGTTGGGTACCCTTAACCTGTTCTAAGACTATGTCGCAGAATCCATTTCAAACGAAAGTAAAGCGGAAGCAAAGTAAAGATACAAGTACCACGGCAGAACCGGTCAAAACCAAATCATTAGTGGGTAATTACCATTTTACTAAGTTAGGATATTAGCCAGATTCTTCGATTCGCCAAAAGGAACCCCGTCATATAGACATCGAGCACTCAAAATCTGCAGAGAACACCTTAAAAAAAAGAACGGGGAAAGGAATCAGATCGAGCCACTCATGCGGGACCGGCAGTCCTCGCTGAGGCCACATAGTATGTGCTATACCTAATAAAGATGCTCTAATGCAGTACGAAAGTCAAACACACTAGCATGCCCCTAGATATAACAATGTGTAAAAATACTGTAAAGGGCCCAAGAAAATGCCAAGTGGCATATCCCTCTCCTACCTCCACCCCCTTCCGATAGGGCGGAGACTGGCCAGCTCGTGAATGCATTCCATCATAATCGGGCGGCACGCATGCCTAACCCGCTCCACAATAAAGCCCGCAGGCATATCATAATATAAGGAAGTTCATGACTCGATTGACTCAGGGTACCCGATGAGGCTGGGCTACCCTATGACCCTAGCAAAGACTCTAGGACTATCACAGATAACGGTCGTTCTGTTTCAAACGCAATAAGTAAGCAGATGCTCATTCAATTAGTGCAACCTAAACAGGATACTACATGGCATGCTTTTATGCATATGCAACACCTAACATAAAATGCAACAACATGCATGAATGTCCAACCTGAGTAAGCCCCCTAGGGAACTTACCTGAAGATGCAGAACAGCAAGATAACACAAGCAAGGGCCCAAATGCAAGTCCAAAGCAATCCAAAAGCAATACACACCTATCATCAAGTCATTTCCATAAGCTATCGGTCCATCATTCATACACACGAACTTCAAGTTCTCAACGTACAAAAAAAACGATCGATAGTAAAACCATTTCCAAAACCCTTCCGATACGATCAACATCGACCAAAATCATTCTTCCCAAAACTTTCCAACTCTTAAATCTCAAGTTAAATCGACTTAGAAAATCAACAGTTCCTTTAAAGTCATACTTAACTAAATCCTGACATTAAACATTTAAACCTTAAAACCAATCTCTCAAAATCATATTATAGAAATTATTCCGACATTTTATATCGAAGCCTCGACTTTAATGTTCCAAGTAATTTAAGACATCGATAAACATTTTCCGAAATGAATCCATCTTTATAACCCCCTTTTAAATAATTTAACCATATTTAAATAAAATAAAACATCAAACTTAACTCATTTTAACCCTTCCCAATAATAGAGCAACAATACTAAATTACTTTATCATTTCTAAAACATCATTTAAAACACCACTTAATATCATTTATATCAAATAATATTACTTTTAAACTCTTTCATAATATAGAAATTCCAAAAATATATTTGTTTTCTTTTCGAAATAATAATAATAATAATACAAATCGTATGATATAACATAACAATTATATAACACATATATATAACAAAACAACAATTCACCACAACTCAAAATACAACAAGCCCAACCAACATAACTCGAAACCAAGCCCCAAGAAGAGCCCAACCCAGACTGAAGGACCCAAACCCGCTCACAAAATCTGAAGACTGAAAAGAATAGGCCCAATACTTAACCCCAACCCGGAATGAAAGATTGACCCGAAAAATAAGACCCGGATCCATAAGGGAAAGAAGGGAAGCCCGAAGCCCAGGACCTGTCTTCCTCAAAACAGAAGACTGAAGAGCAGAGACGCCGAACAGAAAGACGGAAGAGAGATCCCCAGCCCGGTCGGCGGTTCCTCGCCAAACCTTACCCGGCGACTCGCAATAGGATTTCGACCACACCCAATACAGAGAGAAGGGAACGACATAAATAGGGAAGGAAGGAGAAGAAGGCAATTACCGATCGACGAGTTAACTCCGGCGACGATGTTTAGGGAGGCGTCTCCGAGGAAGGACTCCGGCGTCAATGACGGCCGTCCGCTTGCGAGAGCCCGAGAGAGGTTCGATTGAGACCTGGGTGAGGAGAGGAATGAGCAAAACCGGATTGGAGATCATTGGAATCGAAATCGATGTGAATCCAAAACTAGACCTCGACGGGAGAACAGATGCGCAGAGCGGCTCGCCGGTGGTGCTCCTGGAGGCTCGACGGAGTATGGGCTGCCGCTGGCTCGGCAATGGCGACAGGAGACGAAAGGAAGGGTGGCGGCCGGAAAAACAGAGGGGCTCGATGGAGATGGCTTGGCGTTCTCCTCGGAAAGGTATGTTGAGGAGGCAGGGACCTCGGCTCGGCTGGTCAGGGAGGTGCTCAGGAGGAGCTCAGGCGTACTGCTGCTGTTCGGCTGCTGGGCTCAACGAAAAGGAGGAACAAGGTTTTGAATCAAAGGAAATGTAAAAGAGGGAGAAGGGTTGATGCAGTTTGTGGCATGCTACCTGGGGTAATTGCAGGCAGAAGAGGGGAGGGAAATCTGAGCCTTTTGAGACAGAAAGAAGAGGAGAGGAGGGCTGCCACGCGGGGTTCAGAAGGAGAGAAACAGGCACGCCTCTGCTGCTGTTGCGTCTGAACAAAGGAGGGGAAGAGGAGGCCTTGCATCTTAGCCACAAAAGGTGAGACATGACCATGAGGGAGAAGGGTGAGGTGTGGGGTTTAACCTCAAATGGAAAGAAGGAGACCAAGGGTGGCATGTGATCCTGCTGCTTCCGTTTGGAAATAGGGAGGGAGGAGAACAGAAGTAAAGAAAAAAGAATGGTCCCATTAGATATTGGAATACCCGAAATAAAATCCCGAAACCCACTTGCTCGATTCTATCTCGACCCGAAATTTCAAATCGAATTAGTAAATCATTACCGGAATTAAATTAATCTATCCTGACTCGCAACTCGAAAGCGGAATCAAATTCCGTCAAAATCAAAATTCTAAAACGACGCCGAAAGGATTTTAAAATAAAAATTTTTTTTGGCAAAGATGAGGATTTTCAAATATCTGATTTTTTTTTTGACCTAAATCCCTTTTTATTTTATTATTTATTAAAATTTATTATTTAAAAATCCGAGCCTTTACAATCAGGTCAAGGACAAAGACTACAAGCAAACTTTTTCCCCAGTTGCAAAGCTAGCAACAGTTAGAGTCATTCTTGCCCTTGCTGCAGTAAAAGGTTGGGCTTTGCATCAATTGGATGTCAACAATGCCTTCCTTCATGGATTCTTAGAAGAAGAAGTATATATGCAGCCTCCTGATGGATATGATGTCAAGTCTGGACAGGTTTGCAAACTTAACAGATCTCTCTATGGACTCAAACAAGCCAGCAGACAGTGGAACTATGAGTTGACTAAGTTCTTAGTAAGGTTGGGATACACACAGTCTAAACATGATTATTCTTTGTTTGTCAAAGCTATTGGGTCTACCTTCACTATTGCATTAGTATATGTAGATGATATGTTGTTGTTGGGCAATTCAGAGGTTGAAATTTCTCACACTAAGGATGCTCTCCACTCCACTTTCACTATCAAGGATTTAGGGGTGGCCAGGTATTTCCTTGGAATGGAAATCTCTCGATCTTCTTCAGGTATCTTACTGAATCAGAGGAAATACATCCTGGATATCCTTAAAGATGCTCAAATGGAGACTTGCAAAGTGGCTGCTTTTCCTATGCAACATGGTACCAAGTTGTCTGCCAACATTGGTGATCCCTTTGACCATCCAGAGAGCTATAGGAGGTTAGTTGGGAGGCTCCTTTATTTGACTCTAACTAGGCCTGACATTGCATATACAGTACAACAACTATGCCAATTTTCGCAAAATCCTCTTAAGCCTCATTAGGATGCTGCTATATACCTTCTTAGATATCTGAAAGGATCATTTCATATGGCTTTGTCATATCCATCTCAGTCCACTCTGAACCTCAGTGCATATAGTGATGTAGATTGGGGGAATTGTATTGATACTGGGAGATCTTTGTCCGGGTATTGTGTTTTTTTTTGGGACTTCCTTGGTCTCTTGGAAGACTAAGAAACAGAAAGTAGTCTCCAAGTCATCCACTAAAAGTGAATATCGCAGCATGTCTTCAGCTGCTAGTGAACTGGTTTGGATGCAAGGATTGCTAACTGATCTTCACATTGATGTCAAGCTGCCCATCAAGCTGCATTGTGACAACAGAGCTGCTCAATGCTTAGCCTTGAACCCAGTTTTCCATGAAAGGACAAAGCATGTCCGCATTGATGCTCACTTTATCAGGGAAATGGTACAGCAAGGCTTCCTGCAAACTTCTCATGTGGCAACTACACTTCAACTGGCTGATGTTCTAACTAAAGCATTGGGAGCTCATCAACACAAATTTTTGTGCTCCAAGCTTGGACTTGTGCTTCCCACCCACGTCCAGCTTGAGGGGGGTATGTAGAATATAACATCCTGTATAACAAGCTTACAATATACAGCTTATACACATAACTGAAGTATAAAACAAGCTTATTATAAACTTAGGCGGGAAGGGCATTTTGGTAAATTCACATAAGCTCAATATAGAGCTGTTAGGAGACAGTTAGTGTTGATTGATTCTGGCTGTAACAAACTCAGAGAGAGAGAGAGATAGCTTGGAGAGTTTTCGGTTAAACCTCCATTGAAGCTCCTATCTTGTTCTTCGTTTTCTGTCTTTTGATTGATCAATTTGAAGGTTTTATGTTTCCAAACATTGAGAGTGTTCTATTAACCATAAGCCTTGGAGCTCAACAACACCTAAACTCTCATGCTATTTGGCTCTAAGTGGATTTATAAGAATAAAGACAAACCAAATGGGAAAATTGAGAGGTGTGATGATATTTAAATTTACACTATAGAGTTTTTTTTATAACGAGGTAACCCACCTTTTTTTGTGGTAAACACTGCGGACACGTGATTCAGTTGACAAGAATCACATATTAGGTAAACTAACTTGTCCATCGAGCGAAGGCAAAGATCGAACCCGGGACCTCTCATTAACCCATTCAGTAGCTCCTTTCCATTGAGTCACTCCATTAGAGGCTACTTTTAGTTTGATTTTGAGTTGTTAGTTAGTTAATTAGGTGGAGTCAAAATATGTCAGATTTAGTGTTTTGTTAGTATAGAAATCTTCACTTTCTATATTTTGCATTTACATGCTAAAAAGAGCCAAATCGATAAATAAAACAAGGAAAACAAGTTTAAAGATTCACGAGGAAACAAAGAAGATGATAGACAAAACCTTAGCTAAGCGTCGAGAACAAGGAAAGCAACACATGCTTGGAGTTGGGTTGTTGCTCGGTCGAATACATTCTTACTTAGGCGAGTAATGAGCTTGTGAATAGAGAAATTGAAGATCGAAGTGCAACACCTATGACTACTCGGTGGGGTCATGACTTGGCCGGGTGAGTACAGGGGCTTTGTGGTGCATGTGGAGCTATTCGACCAAGTAGAGGGCTACGAGCGGCTACAGAGCTGAGCAAGGCACAATCAAGTGAAGCAAAGAGAAGAAGCTATAACTACTCGGGCGAGCACTCACCTACTCGATCGAGTGTCAGAGACTGAAATCGACACCTTACAAAATGATCATAATTTATCAAATATTGAGAGTTAGAAGGCATATGAATACTAATTTTGTAGGTCTTTTCAATGGCTATAATTTTGTGGTCTACATGAAGAGCAAATTCGAAGTGCAAGATAGTAAAAAAAAAAAAAAATCACAAGAGAATAGTTACCCCATTACGCGAATGATTAGAAACCTACTCGGCTGATTACTTTTGCTTTTAGAGGCACATTTAGCCAAAAAATTTTTTTATCCAAAACCCTATAAATTTTCAACTAACCCTAAGGCTTAGAGTGAACTAATCAACTAAACCCTAAAGCTTTCATAAATTTTTGGTATCGGGTTGGAAACTCGGCTATATACACCACAAATCCCCACGTTATTAAGGACGTGCAAGTAGGGTGAGAGCCACCCGAAGCAGGACGTGCAAGCACGTTTTTTTTTTTTTTTTTTTAAAAACGTGCTTGCACGTCCTTAAGGACGGGCAAAACTGCACGTCCTTAAGCACGTGCTGCACGTCCTTAGGGACGTGCAAGCCCGTCTTCTAAAAGGCGAAGCGGACGTGCCTCTTCGTCTTCGTACCTTCTTCGTCAGAGTTCAGAGCGAGAGCGAGAGAGAAAGAGAAGAGAGGTCGCCGGAGAGAAATCGAGAGCGAGAGAGAGGGATTGCCGGAGAGAGAGAAAGAGAAAGAGATCGAGACAGAGAGATGGAGCCGGAGAGAGAGGAGGTGGTGGTGGCTGAGGAGGTTGGTGGAGGGGTAGTGGAGCAGGTGGCCGGGGGAGGAGCTGGTGGGCTGGGGGAGGGGGTGGCGGTGGAGCAGGTGGTCGGGGGTGGTTGTGGGGCGGCGCCCATGGAGGTTGAGGAGGGTGGTGGTGGTGACGGTGGTGGCGGTGGAGACGCATCGCCGGCGGTGATGGCGGCGTCTGGTGGTGGTGGTGGTGGTGATGGCGGCGGAGTGGCGGAGGCGGAACCGCCGCGGAAGCGGCGGACTATTGAGGTTTCGCCGGTCCCGACACCACCGGTATGTTTTTTGATTTATTTATTTTGTTTGATTTATTTTTATAGTTTTATATTATAGTTTAGATTTTAATATATAATATAATTTGAAAGATTATAATTAGTTTAGTATATAGTTTGATAGATACTATATAATTTGATATATTATATAGTTTTAGTGTATAGTTTGAAAGATAGTATATAGTTTATATATTTTGATAGTTTTAATGGAAAAACAAAAAAAAACGATTAATATATATTACAAGATATTAAAACTTATTACAATATATTAAAAGACATTAAAATAAATAAAAATAAAAATATTAAAATTTAATAAAATAAATTATAATAAATTAAAATAAATTCTAATTGAAAGACAATAAAAACATTAAAATATAATAAAATACATAGAAATAAATTTAAATTTAAAGAAAATAAAAACAATAAAATATAATAAATTATAATAAAATACATAAAAATAAATTGAAATTGAAAGAAAATAAAAACATTAAAATATAATAAAATACATAGAAATAAATTTAAATTTACAGAAAATAAAAACATTAAAATATAATAAATTATAATAAAATACATAAAAATAAATTGAAATTGAAAGAAAATAAAAACATTAAAATATAATAAAATACATAGAAATAAATTTAAATTTAAAGAAAATAAAAACATTAAAATATAATAAATTATAATAAAATACATAAAAATAAATTGAAATTGAAAGAAAATAAAAACATTAAAATATAATAAAATACATAGAAATAAATTTAAATTTAAAGAAAATAAAAACATTAAAATATAATAAATTATATTAAATTATAATATAATAAATTATAATAAAATACATTTCATAATAACAGGCAGGGAGGCTCATGAGGGGGGACGGTACCCTCCGGCCTGTTACGTTCGCCGACCGGGCAGCGGTCAGCCAGATTACAGAGAGGACGGTACCCGACAGTTCGACAGCCACAGTCGACGATCTGCTCGCATCTGCAGAGCGGTACCAGCAGTCGATGGGGACCCCCCCGGCCGACGAGCACGACACCTTCTGGTCGGGTATGCCACCTTGGGATCCTTCTGGCGATGCGATGATGGGGTTGCACCGTTGCAGCCTTCTTTAGACCGGTGATGTACTTTTGCAGTTTCTATCTTGATATTATACTTTTATATTACGGATTTTGTATCTATCTCTATATTTCTATTAGACTCTTCTCATTTCTTCAGAGTCATATTGAACGTAAACATCAAAAACGAAAACGTTAATATGATAAGGTTGCCCGATAACGAAAACGAAAACGTTAATATGATAAGGTTGCCCGATAACGAAAACGAAAACCTTAATATGATAAGATCGAGGGCTATTTGTGTATGTTGTTTATAATGTTTTCCTGCATATTTTGGTTAGGAACTTCCCTCAGGATTTGTGAAGGAGCACAGAAACAGATTGTCGAAGTAGATCGACAATCTGTTTATGTGCTCCTTGATACAACTACTATACAAATTGGCTAGGGTTTAAGGGTTTGGCTAGGGTTTAAGGGTTTGGATAGGGTTTTAGGGTTTGTCGAAACAGCACGTCCTTAAGGACGTGCATTTTCCTTACCCAAAAACCCTAACCTACCCAAACCCTAAAACCCTAGCTAAACCCTAAACCCTAGCACGTCCTTAAGGACGTGCTAGGGTTCTGCTTACAATTAACGCAACAGTGTCTATTTGAAGTGATAGAGGACATCTTCATTCCGCACTCCAAAACAAAGTCCGACTTCTTTCGATATATTCTTTCGCCGTTAGAATCGTTATGGCCGAGCCGCAAAGCAATCCTCGTCTCCAAGTATCCCAGGTACGGATAGGTTTCGTAGAGTCAACATATTTCGTATTTCTTCCGTTTTGTTCATATTTCCAATTATGTGAATACAGTTTCAAGACTTTACGTCTGAGTTCTCGGATCCAAGGGTTTGGAATGACCGTGACGAAATGGTTACGCATTTCAAGGACTTGGGTCGGAGACACTGCATGATTTTAGTAATCAAGCGGTCTTGGACGGGGGCGTCGAATCGTCCAGGCGGCGTTCTCCTTGCTTGCGAGCAGTTTGGGAAGTACCGACCACGCGGGAGGAAGCTCCGGAGCACGCAGTCGAAGATAAGTGGTTGTCCATTCTCTCTACACGAACACGAAGCTTCGCCGGGTCAGTGGCGCATGACGGTAACCCATGGTGTTCATAACCACGGGCTTTCCACGAGCTTGAAGGGTCACGCCATCGCCGGACAGATGACAAAGGGGGAAAAGAAGATGGCGAGGTGGATGAAGGAAGTTGGCACTCCTCCAAAATCCATTGGGTACGGATTGAGGTAGTTGGATGATACCAGCGTCACGTCAAGGAAGAGCCTTACCAACACGCTCGCCATGATGGTCGCCGAAGAAAGAGGTAGTCGGACGATGACCAAGGATACCTTGCACCATCTGCGTGAAAGAAGGTACTACTACGACTTCAGACGACATCCGGATGACGACAACGTCTTGAGCGACCTCTTCCTGGCGCATCCCGACGGGATACGCCTTCTCCGAAGGTTCCATTACGTCATCATAATGGACAGCACATACAAAACAAATGCGTAAGTTACTTAATTACGATTACATTATTGCACATATAGCCAATTATAAAGTATTTTATATGTAACATATTTACACTTGCAGATATGGGATTCCTTTGTGCGAGGTGGTCGGGTTCACACCCTCAGGCAATACTTACTGCATCGCCTATGCCTTCATGTCGCAAGAGAACGAAGACACATACGCATGGGTGTTGCGACAGCTTCAGATCTTGCTTGGGACGGTTCAGCCTCAAGCTATCATGACTGATCGAGAGCTAGGTCTCTTGGCGGCGTTGAATGTTGTCTTCCCCGATGTCCAGCATCTCCTTTGTTGGTTACACGTGACGAGAAGATGCGAGGAAGCAACTCTGAAGATCACGAAGAATTTAAACCACGCTGGCATCTTTAAGGGAAACTGTTGGGGGCTGTTCGAATCGAGGTCGGAGGAATCATTCAACCGACGTCGTCGGGCGCTACGAGCTGCATGGCACCCATTCCCAGGTGTGGTGGCGTATTTGGAGTCGGTTTGGCTTCCATATAGCAGTAGCATAGTACGGTGCTACGTAGATAATGTCTTCCATCTCGGCACCCGTACGACAAACAGGTACAACCTTACTTCATATCTCCCATTACAATATGATATAATATCGAATATTTAGTGGTATGCACTTCAATGTGTACAGAGTTGAGGGTCAACACAAAGTTCTGAAGGAGGCACTTCACTCATCGACTGGTGACTTCCGCATCGTGATCGATGCAATCCATAGAGTCAACGATTGTCAACTGCATGAGCTGCAAACTGCTTTGGAGATCGACCGCTTCAAATGGCCAACAGCGGCGTATAAAGTCAACCTTTTCGATGAGGTAAAGACTTTAATCTCCAAAAAGTGCTTCGATTATCTGTACAAGATGTGGCAGGACGTCGTGAACCAAAAGGTTCCTCCGGTATGCATTGACCGACATTAAAGGGTTTGTTACGGGATCCCTTGTGTCCATGAGATTCAGGCATATGTCAACTCCGGTACTCCGATACCCGCCGAGGACATCCACCCGTTCTGGATGGATTTGACATGGACTGACCTCGATGACACCCCACTGCCGTATGAGCTGTCATCTTCATACACGGCTTCCAACGATGCATGCGAGGA
This sequence comes from Persicaria tinctoria, assembly GCA_037127255.1. Lineage (NCBI taxonomy): Eukaryota > Viridiplantae > Streptophyta > Magnoliopsida > Caryophyllales > Polygonaceae > Persicaria > Persicaria tinctoria. Next base: position 18,006,798 of record JBANSL010000012.1, read on the forward strand.
TGAGCTGCACCCACCCTCGTCAGCAAGCGTCCGAAGGAAGGGGAGGCCTCGGGGGTCGAGGAATGCCTGCAGAACCAACCCGTTGCCATACGAGGAGGTAAGGGAAAGGTTTGAGAGAGAAGAAGCGTGTGCTGCTCGAAATGCTGCTCGGCCCCGTCCACAAGCGACCTCAGCTCGACGTGGACGTGATGATGTGTTCGGCGGGTTCAACTGGGGTCGAAACAACGTTTATCCCTTCATGCTCGGTCATATTCAGACGATGAGGGACACTGTTGGAGATGGTCATTGTGGCTACCGTGCTTTGGTGGCTTTGACATCACCGATCGGTGAGACTGCTTTCCCGGAACTCAAAACGTTACTATGCAATCACTTGGAGGATCACGCCGATCTGTACGCCGGTTGTTATATGGGAGAGTACCCATTCCAGCAGTTCGTCGACTACCAGAGATGGGCCGGAGCCACACATGGTGATAGGAGACGGTGGATAGAGCTACCCATCATGGGTTTAGTATTTGTGATGGTATACTAGATTCCTCTCGTCGTCCTAGCTTGGCATCATCCGTTCACATGTCTCTCCATGATCTCGCCGACATCTGCTGACAACCCTCCCCAATCAGCAACTCTTGGTGTTTGTTGCCTGCATCGGAAAACAAGACCATTTTTCCGCGGTACGACTTCAAACGTCTTTTTTATTACCTATTCATGCTTTTCATACATATGTCAATACTCTAACTCTAAATTTTTGTTCTTATAGATCTGGTTGCGTCCTAACGCTCCTCTTCCGCCGCCTCCACTAGAATGGGTCGAACATCATCATCCGAGCGTCGAAGGATGGGATGCTCCGTTTCAAGCTCAGATTGAGAGATTTAGAGCCTTGCGTGCCGAGTCCGACCGCCCTTTACTATTTTCCTAGATTTTATTCCACAACTTTATTAAAATTATGAATGTAAACCTTTTTTTCCGTTCCTTGTAACGTTATTCGCATATTATCCGAATGAAAACCTTAACAATTCTTGTGTTCTGTTTAATTTGACCCTAAATCCTTCAAATCCGCTAGCTAAACACAATTTTATCAATTAACATTACAAAACCGTCGGAAAACCTAAACCCTAACCCTAAACGCAAAACCCTAACTAGGGTTTCCACGTTCTTAACAACGTGCAAGCATTGCACGTCCGTAAGGACGTACTTACACGTTGTTAAGGACGTGCAAGACGTTTTTAGCGGACGTGCACCATCCCAGACTTGCACGTCCTTAAGGACGTGCAAATCCTTAATCCGGATTTGTGGTGTATATAGTGACACCCATGGGATTGTAATTAACTTCATTACGGTTTATTATACAAACCATAAGGCCTTGTTTGGTTAAACATGTGAAGTAGACTTTCTAGGAAGTAACTTCTCAAGATGTGTAATTCTCATAAATTCTACTTAATGGGAAATGTAAAAATATGTTTGTTGGAAATAATTTCCCATTAATTCAGTTCATATGTTTTGTTTGGTTATACATGGAATTTTGATAGTAATTTATTTAAAATTACTCTTGCAGGAAGTTGCAGCCTTTTTAAAAAAAAAATCAAAATCTATATGGGCAAATTGGAGATTTTCTTTATAAAAAAATAAATTTTATAGGAGATTTGAGAGAGAGAAAAAATGGAGGGAGTAGATCTTACCTGGTAAGTTGGTAAGTTAAATTTCACCATTTTATGGGAAGTGATACTAAACACATATATTGACTGTTATAGATTTTGAACTTCATGGGAAGTAGAGAGCTAATCAAACGAATCCTAAGTTGGTGTAGAGATTACAGTATCTTATCCTAAAAGATTCAAAATTTGAATTCTCTTTTAAATATAAAATCACTTGTGAATAAGATTGTCAATTTTGTAAATATTGCAAGTACAATATTTGATCCACTAACAATTTTAATAATGAAAAGTTAATAAATCGACTAATTCATTTGTCTATTATTTCAAAATACTCCTCAATTGTTGTGAGAAAAAAAAAAATAGAAATAAACTTGTGGTTGGAAAAAAGTTATAGAGGAGTTTGTGAAATTGTTTAACTTGTGATTTTTTTCTTTTTTTTAATAATTTATTTTGACAAAAGATTATTTTGATGCCAAAATCAATAATTCAAGGAGTAGCTGTTTGCCAAGAGAGAATATCGAGGGACTTATTTGCAATTTTCTCCAAAATGTATGGCCTTTAATCAATCCAAAAAAGTGTACGTGCTCGTGCATAATGCATTGATACTTTCTTTAAAGTTGTGGACAATAAATAAATTTACCTAAATAAAATAACATAAATATAATCCTATGTTGTTGTATATATTGTGATTCTTGTCCATGTTGTTTTCCGCATACATATTAAAGTAGTATATATTGTTAAATAAAATTTAATATAAGCTTGCGAGCATGTGTATGTATAATTACATAGATCTTATGGGATTGCACGTAGGGGTGTTATGTGAACACGAGCTGCTCGGATTCGACTCGAAATACTCGCCTCGAACTCGTTCACATTTGAAAAACGAGCCGAGTTCGAGCAGCCTCCTGAGCTTGAATCGAGCTCGAGCCGAGTACGAGCTCGAGCTCGAGTAGCTCGTATTACTCAGACAAAAATGCCCCTGTGCTTTTTCCCCCTTTCGTTTTAGGGTTTTAACTTTTAAACCAGCCGTCACTCCCGTGTCTAGTCCAAGCGGAAAGGGGTCATTCTCAAATTCAATCCTCTTCCAGTCTTCCTTGATTCTGCTTCTACAGTGCGTTTCCTCCTCGACGCCACCTCTTAGTCCTCGGCTCCGGTGTCTCCCTCCTCCTCGGCTTCACCTAATCCTCGTCTCCGGCGGCCAAAATCTGGTAAGTTCGCTTTCGATTCTTGTTTCGCCCCTTGTTCTTCAGCCCCTCCTCTATCAGATCTCTTTTCTATTTGAGTTGTTTCGACCCTTGTTCAAATAATTTATCAACTCCCTTCCTGTCCTTTGTTCAGATCTCGTTTGAGTGGTTTCAACCCCTTTTTGAGTTGTTTCGCCCCTCCTCCATCAGTTCTTCTCCCTTGTTGTTCAGATCTACACGTTGCAAGTTCTTGTCTATTTTTGACAAGGTAACCAAATTCTTCCTTTCCTTTTCAATTTCAAGTGAATTATAATCTGTAATTATATAAATATTTAATCTGAAATCTTTACTTATGTAATTTGTATTTTGATATTATATACTCTGTAATTATATAATTTGAAATCTGTAAACTGAAATCCTAAAATGAAATCTGTAAACTGAAATCCTAAACAGAAATCTGTAAACTAAAATCTGTATACTGAAATCTGTAAACTGTAAACTGAAATTTATATAATCTGAAATCTGTAAACTGTAAACTGTAATATGAAATCTGTAAATCTATAAACTGAAATCTGTAAAACTGTAAACTGAAATTCATATGTAATTTATATAATATGAAAATCTGAAATATGTTATTTAAGCCGTAATTTATATAACCTGTAAATTGAAATATGAAATATATAATCTATAAACTGAAATCTGAAAATCTGTAACTTATATAATCTGTAAACTGAAATCTAAAATTGATATAATCTGAAATCTGTTATTTAAAAATCTGAAATATATCATTTATATAATATGAAATCTGTAATTCATATGTAACATCTTCCCAAACAGATGAAGTCTGAAATCTGTTATTTAAAAATATGAAATCTGTAATTCATATGAAACTATAGAAGGACTTCTTTGCACATCGAATTGGTTTCGTAATGAATTTGAAATTTGATGTTCAGGTATTTAATTTTATTTCATTCTGAATATGTTATTAGTACTTTCAATCTCTATTCATACTCTCTTTTGTGGCTTTCAAAGATTAAGCTATTACTATGTTATGCTCTTTGCTTATTTTCAGGTTGTTTTCTTGGTTTCAAACTTTCAAGTGTGAATTTGCCATCTATGCACTTTCTTAGCAAATTTCAGACTTTCAGTTGGTTGCAATTATGTATGGTTTCAAATTTTCAAGTGTGGATTGTATGGTTTCAAACTTTCAATTATGTATGGTTGTGTACTTATTTCAGGTTGCAATTTCAGGTTGTGTAATAACACTATTATTGATGCAGCTAAGCAAAAAAACGAGCCAAAAAACGAGCCAAAAAACGAGCTCAGAAACGAACTTCTAGCAAAACAAATTAAAACAATATCACGAGCTCAATCGAGCTCGAGCTCGGCTCGACAAAAAACGAGCAAAACGAACTCGAGCTCGAGCTTGTTCAAATACTCGCGAGCCGAGTTCGAGCTCACTTCTAAGCTCGAGTAAAATTCGAGCCGAGCTCGAGCTTGAACAGTACCGAGCCGAGTATGAGCAGGCCAGTACTCGGCTCGTTCGACTCGAATAACACCCCTAATTGCACGCTTGGACGTTACAGAGTACTTATCAACGAGAGTATCTTTAATCTTTTTTTTTCCCTTAAAATCTGTACTTTTTTTTTTAAACAAGGCAATAACTTAAAAGTGTCCAACCACACTAAAGCCCAATAGCGTCATGTCTGACGATGCTATCAATCTCAAAAGGGCATCTATCGCACCACGAAAAAGGTCGAACTCGGCTCAAGATGCGCCAACCCGCCCGACATCTGATTATACCCTCACGGAAGGAATGGGAAAGAGTGACCACCGAACGCCTTGCATAAGCCGAGCGCATCGGAGATCGTCATCTCAACAACTCACGGGGACGATGAGGACCCTTTAAGAGCATTGATAACTGTCAAGCAATTACCCTCAACCTCAAGGCGAGAAGCTAGCCCCCAAATCCCCATATATCTTCATAGCTTCCAGAAGACCAGCATGAAGGCCAAGACTCTTTTGCTTGGATCGCGGAGACCGTGTCATGGCTCCACACACCACATGACAACATGCGACCGAGGCGATCACGAATGACAAATCCCGACGCAGGATACCCGGAGGCTACTTTGGCTCCGTCGAAATAATTAAGTTTCAGGAAGCCATCCTTAGGTTTTTTCCATCTTACTTTTTTCTAGTGTATGGATCTGTTTTGTGGGTCAGATGATCAACTACTCAAAATATCTTTAATTTAGTAACTTTTACCCAGTAAAATAACACTTTTCAATAAATGGAGGGTATAAATATTGCTCTATCTGTTAAATAAAATATGTCGTTTTAGGTAGTGAATCTTGTTGATATTTCATTTTATGTATTTTGATGTTCATTTAATAAAGCTACTCACATAATGATTTGATAGATGTTAATTATAGTTTTTTTTAAAAGTGAAAAAGATGAGTAGAAATTAAAAAAAATATTAATATAAATTATTATTGGCTTTCTTAAAAAATATTAAAATAATATATTTTAATTAATGTATATAGTAATGCATTTTAAGAGTAATGCATTATTCCCTCTTATCAATAATATATGACTATTTAACCATTAATTAACATTTTAAGATAATTCATTTCTTATTTAAAATCATCATAATCACACTTAATTCTTCATGAATTTTATAATTTTTTAAAATTTTCACTATTCTCTACAACCAATCAAAATTATTTTAAAAAAATTAAAAAAACACATAAATTAATATAGATAATTATTAATCAATTACCTAAAAAATCTAAAATATTTTATATTATTAATCAAAATATTACTTTTAAGACATCTTAATATCTTATATTTATTTTGAAAAAAAATATCCTATATTTATAAACCGATGGGGTAGTAGTAAATGCCTATCCAACTGAGAAAGTTGTGTTTGTGTGGAGTTTTTGGTCGAAAGAAAGTTGTGGGGACTGAGGAGTGAGGAGGGTAAAATGCATCATAATCGGAGAATCAAGTGGAAAAAGGGGAGCCCAGATTCGGCCAAAACTCGGGATGCCATGAATATACAACGAATGGCAGTGCTCCAATTACTTACTGCCACGTGTCATGCATTGAGTGGACATTTAGTACCGGCACGTTAGTTGATGGTTACGTACTGCAGTCGCGCGTAGGACGCTACAATAATTCACGGATGAGGCAACACTCCAAGATACAGTACTAGTACTATTTCTATTTTTTTTTAATTGAAAAATTATTTTTCTATATTTTTTTTGGCCACAGAAGCAAGAGGTGTGGGGCCCTGTCCTCAATAATGAAATACGTACAGTACTCCATTCTTCCAAATATTTTGATTTTTTCCCGCAATGATTACACTCGAAAAAATGCAAACTGATCTAATAATCTAAGATTATCCATAATGGTTTTGCTCATAATGTATACTCCTTCCATATCGCAAAACTTGTAGTTTTAGTTTTATACACGCTTATTAAGAATACCTATATTTACTTTACTTTTATAAGATAAAGTATCTAAAAGCACTAATTATCCCTACAATATAATAGCAAAACAGCTCTTTTGCAAAAGAATCACCCACGTGTCAAGCAAAGAAATCTGCAGTTTTTTAACTTTTTTTTTTTTACAGATTTTTTTAAACTTTATTTTTTTCAGGTATCTCTCCTTCCCTGCTCAGTTTTCACGCCACTTTCTCTCTCTCCCACGATCTCCTCTCTCCCAAGATCTCCAACTCCCTCTCAATCACAAGAGAAGACCGATGAATGTTCAGGAGGAGATTTGAGGAAGGATGGCTCAATTGGGGCGCACACAAACAGAGAGGTAGAGGCGAGAGTGACGAATTGGTTTCTCTCTCTCCACCACTGCACTTTTACCGCATGATGGAGGTCTCAAAAGACGGTGGTGTAGGTGGCTGGATTGGCCTGGTCTATCGTCAAGCACGTCCAACACGATGACGAATCATCCGATCGAAGCCCCTTATAAAAGATGCTAATTCTTTGCGTTTGAAGAACTATCCTCTTCATCAATTGCTCGAGCGAATCTGTATCGTCTCTAGAAGCTATATGACTCTCCTGCAACTTTCACTCCCTCCGAGTCCGAGGTATCTTTACTTGTAAATTATTCTCTCAAAAGCCCTAATTTTTTACTCCGGTCTCTTTGATTGGTGTAAACTGAAATTATTGGGAAATTAGGCATCTCTGATTTAGGATTTCATTTCGTGCTCATAATTCCATAAGTTTCTTGATCATAGTTCAATATTTGCCTTAATGATTGTTGCTCATAATTCAATAAGTTTCTGATTTAGGGTTTTATTCAGTGAGTTTTCCTCAATATTTTCTTCAATTTCAATATTTGCCTCAATGATTGCTGCTCATAGGGTCTTTTCTAGGCTTCTTCCATTTCTCTATGCCCCAATTAAGGACTGAAACGACTCCCAAAAATGGGCAGGGTTTTGTGGTGGAGCTTGAAGGCCGAGTTCACATATGCAATTTCTGTGAAACTGACCTTGCCCTCACCAAAGATGTTCTCGTCACTAAGGTTCTCTTTTCTCCCTGCTCAGCTCTTATCTTTAATTTCATGTTCTGGGTTTCATAATTCGTTTCATTGAATTGCTTATCTCTCTTAATTAGAGAGTAGGAGTACATCTTCTAGATTGATTCCCTCTTGGTTAATTTTTGTTGAGCATCGGGCAATATGTGAGCTTTTGTTTGATGTAATGCCGGCTAAAAGAGCAATACCAAAGAAATTGTGAGCTTTGAAACGCACTAAAGACCAATGTCTTTAATGTTGAACTCCGAATGCTCTGTTTGAGATGCATTTTTTTTCTTAGTTATCTATCGTATTAAATGCTCTGTTTGAGTTGCTTATATAGTTATATCATGAGTGGATTTTATGGTATATATTATATAAACACCCTTTTTACTTATACATGTACTCAATTGGCTTTTGCTAAATGGTGTTATTCTAGGAAGGCAACATTGACATTTTATGGCACATATTGCTTGCTTATGTTCTGCATATTTTATGGTGTTATTCTAGGAAGGCAACATTGACATATTGCTTGCAGAACATAAGCAAGCATTATCCCCCAGCAAACACTTCTGCGAATAACAGTAGATTCTGCACATTACGGTTATATTTTCTTGTATTGCTTTTATTCTCTATTGTTAAGTTTTGCCTTGTACTCAGTACCTTATTTCTTTTTGTCAATTTTTCGCTTTTCAGATCCGAAAAATGGACCTTGAGGCAAGAAGTTTGCAGGCCAATGTTAGGGGGATGCTTCTTGCCAAACTTAGAGAATATAAATCTGATTTGAACAACTTGAAAAGTGAAGTGAAAAGACTCTCATCAGTGAACCCAAATCAGGCTGCCCGGGATGAGTTACTAGAGTCTGGAATGGCAGGCGCATTGGTTGTATGTCTCATTAACCTTGCTTCTGGGTTTTATAGTTCGAAAAAGAACATTTCTATAAGACTCTTTTGTAGCTTGCCATGTGCTGATTGACAGTAGATGCTTATTTGTACAGTGAATTGTTGTGTCCAAAGAAAATATGCCAAATTACATTTACAAGTATCCAATTCCTTTTGCTTTAGATGGGATGAGAATTGATCTATGCAAACAAAAGTATTAACATTGCTCTCGATGTATGTGTGCTTGATAAACTTGCAGTTGACATGTTCACTTAATTTTATTGACTTATTGACAATTCAGACTTAGCAACTATGCACTTCTAGTATTGTGAATTTAGTTTTATACCATAATATATGTGTCTGTAATGATCAATCTTTTCTGTTTCAATTTTTTTACTATGGTTACTGTGAATCTTTCCATCACCATTTGCTTTTAAATCTTTTTTCTGCTGATGCCTATGGACTAATCAATGCCATAACGTGTTTTCTTTTATTTATTTAGGATAACTGAACTTTGGTGTTTGTTCAAATAGGTTTCAGCTGATCAAAGGGCAAGATTGATGATGTCAACAGAGAAACAGAACCAGACCAGTGATGAGTTTAATAGGTGAACAACTTCCCTTGACAAGATCAGATTCAGCTATGTAATAGACCTAATAATGTTTTTGACAAGAAAACATGGGTCCATATTCGTGATGAGTTTAATAGGCAGTCCGGGCTTGACTTCAACAGCAATTAGTTGAGGAAGCACTACGACATTCTGAGGATACGTTATAATAATACAAAGTCTGCTATTGACCAAAATAAATTTTCAGTAGAAGATTCTTGCACCATTGGATTTGATATATGGGAAAGCTTGGGGGTATGTTTCTTCCTTCTTTCAATTCATACCTTTTCTCCCATGTTTCTCATTTATTCAATTTCATTTCTCCTTATGGTAGGTGCAAACTAGGCCTGAACCAGTTAAGATTAAGGAGTGCCCCATTTTCGAACAGTTGTGTATAATCTCTGCTGACAATGGTGTTGGTGGTAAATATGCTCAGCAAATACCCGTCCCAGTGAAAACAGAGTTTAAGAGGAAGCACCCAACAAATACCCGTCCCAGTGAAGTCGACGGGAAAGAGGAAGAATTGCAAGATGCCATGGCAGACGTCTTGGTAGATATGATAGCAGCGACAGACTTGAAGACTACCACAGCAAGCAGTCAAGGTAAATGTAAGGTAAGTGTAGGAGTATCATTAAGTGTATTGGTGTATTGGATGAGATACAGGGGATCAACCAGGTCCTATACATATGGCGCTGGATCATTTTGAGAATCTCAGCTGCAGAGAAGTTTTCCTTTAGTTAAACAGCAACGAGAAACGAGTGCTTTGGTTGCAACAGAAGTGTAGTAATGTTAGGGTCATTTGAGAGAAGAGGGCGCCCAAGTAAGGAGTATAATAAGAGTAGATGATGACTAGATGTTAGCGGTAGAATCGTTTATTTGTCTCATCTCAGAATGCAATGTAATTGTCTTTCTCGCCAATGGTGAACCGCAGACATTTTGCCTACCAAATTGTTGAAGCTTTTGCCTACCAAATTGTAAAACGAAGTATGCAGCAGATAAAAACTTGAAAGGAGTTTCCCAATATTATAAACTTTTTTTTTAACAAAAAAAAAACATTTGTTTAAAAAACCCATCAAAGTTGGAATCCACATAGCCTAGTCAATGGATACACGTAAATGAAGAAGATTGACAAGCTTACTGAGTTGTCCTGTGCTTTGCTGTGTGGCGTGGGTGAAATAGGGAGTGTTATGGATTGTTAACCAACTGTTTCTCTAATTTATGTCCTAAAGCATATCTTAATTAATCATTTTTTTTTATTAAAGAAGAATAATGAAAACTCGAAAAGAAAATGAGTAAACTTAAAAATATACTACCTCCGATTCAAAATACATGTCGTTTGACTTTTTAACACGTATTTTAAGGAGCTAAAAACTATATGATATATTAACTTTTTTATTATTATTTTTTGACAATTTAATACTTATTACCAACAAATATTAAGTTGTAAAAAAATAATTTTAAAAAAGTTGATATTTTATATAGTTTTATCTTCTTAAAATACGCGTTGAAAAGTCAAACGACATATATTTTGGATCGGAGGGAGTATTTTAAAAAATATAGATTAGAAAAATCGTTTTAACAAAAGCAAATCTCAATTTTTTTTTAAAAAAAAATGGAGATCTCACTTCTTAGAAATAGAGTTAGCACTGGACTATAACTTTTTTTTTTTTAATTTTAATTAAATAAATACGTAAGTAGCACAGGTCATTATCTTTACTAATTATAGTACTTAGAAGATTATATATCTCCATATACCTTAAAGCTCTATACTTTCCAGCCCTCTCAAATATCCATGTGAATATATCTTTAAATGCACCTAACATGGATATATCTTTAAATGCACCTGTTCCCAACTGCTTACAGGAAAAGCTATCTCGCCGCTTGCTATTTGATAAGAGTGCTAACGATGATCATGAAAGAATCATACTTGAAAAGTTGAAGTATTAGTGTGGTGCACAATTCACGTATAAGATGGAGGGGATGGCATGTCCAGATTATAGTTTCTATTTGATGCTGGTTTTTGGTACGAAGAAGTGCAATCCTTTGGTATCCTTCCTACTTTCAGGTTGATTTGACTTTGGCACGGGAGAATCAGAGTCAATTTGAGGAGTATCTTCCAATTTATATATTTAAGCTCCTGAATTTTTACAGCAGACAAGTTTTATACCACTTACGATTTTTTACAACTTCTAATCCTTCTATTGTTAATTTTACAGCTTCTGCTCAACCATTGCTGTCATGTATGGGCATGAATTCAACTTCTATTGTTTTTCTTAATTGTGTAATTTCAAGCTTTTTGTTTATGAATTTTTTTAATCTAAATTCTATTTCAATTGATAAAAAAAAAAGACCAAAAGCTATGCAACATGATAATTATCTACACAATTATAGATGACCATAGATAGTGTATACGAGATTTGAACTTATATCATCTAAAGCGCATTTATTAATATGATAACATCCCAAAAATAAGATAGCTATACGTAGATTAATTTTCAAAATCCCGTGCGTAGCGCACGGGGTATAGACTAGTTACATATAAAAAGAGCAATCATTACCTATAAAAATAATAACTATAGCTAAAACAACAAGTTTTTTGATACAAGTTTACTACTCTAAAACTATAAGTTTTGCGATACGGATGGAGTATAATTGAACAAAATGTATAAAAATATACCTTATTTTTTGGCATTTTGCTCTAATGGTTAAATATGTATTTTTATACGCCATTCAAATATGAGTAATTAATTTAAAACAAAAAAAATTATAAAAAATACACCAATAAAATTGTCTTGCTTTTTTTTAAAAAAAAAATTGCAAATGGAAAGGTGATGTGCTCAAGTGTACACATTTGCACACCCAAAAGCAACCAATTAAGCTAAAAAAAAGTCTAAAACATACATAACTACACACAACTATTGGAGTTAGTATAAGGTCATGCGAGTTTTTTTTTATTAGGTAAAAATTCAAGCTCAAACACATTAGAACCTCGAAAGCCGACAAGTTGACAGACGGATAATCATCACAAACAAACAAAAATACAAAGATAGTGCAAAATACAGGCAAAAACACTATACAAAGCGAAACTAAATACAACTAAACGAAATGAGATGAGAACGTAGACGAAGAACGAAGTCAACCACTACTTAGTAGAGGTGTTATTCGAGTCGAACGAGCCGAGTAGTGGGTTGCTCATATTCGACTCGTTTATATTTGAGCTCGAGCTCGACTCGAATTTTTGTCGAGCTTAGAAGTGTGCTCGAACTCGGCTCGCGAGTATTTGAACAAGCTGGAGCTCGAACTTGTTTTGCTCATTTTCGTTCAAGCCGAGCTCGAGTTCGTGAGCTCGTTTTATCTTTGCTTCTCGTTTTGCTGGAAACTTGCCTTGAAGTCGTTTTTTGACCTCGTTTTTAAAGTGGTGAAGAGGAAGACTCAGGCAAGAGGAGATGACTGATGGAGATCAAGAGGCGAAGAGGAAGCCTCAATGATGTGAGATGACTGCTGGAGTCGTGGAGAATGAAGATTGGTAAAAGGAAGACTCAGTGAAGAGGCGGAGATCTCAGATCGAGCAATGGAGGATTGGAGACGAGATTGAAGATGATTGAAGGTGGAGATCTAGGCAATGGAGGATTGGAAGCGAGATTGAAGATGAATGGAGGCAAAGAGACGAAGAGGCGGAGATCTCATATTGGGCGATGGAGGACTGGAGGCGAGATTGATGACGAGTGGAAGCGGAGATCTCAAATAACCCGATTGAGGACGGGAGGCGAGATTGAAGATGACTAGAGGCGATGAGTTGAAGAGATGGAGATCTCAGATCGGGCGACAAAGGACTAGAGGGGAGATTGAAGATGAATGAAGATGAGTGGAGGCGAAGATCTCAGATCGGCCGATGGAGGACGTACTGGAGGCGGAGATCTGAGGTCGAGTGATAGGACTGGAGGCAGAGATCTGAGGTCGAGTGATGGAGGACTGAAGGAAGATTGAAGATGACTGGAGTGGAGGCGGAGTGGAGCTAGCAAACCTAAAGTGATAACCCTTGCTAAAACTAAAAGGGGGGAATATAAGGGCGAAATTGTAATTTAAGCATAAAAAACGAGTTATGTGAGTAGCTCGAATAAAGCTCGAGCTCGGGAAACTGCTCGTATTCAGCTCATTTTTAAATATGAACGAGTTTGAATCGAGTTTTTTCGAGCCGAATTCGATCTACTCGTGTTCACATAACACCCCTACTACTCAGAAGTAGCACCGCAGGTCAGCGGTATATCAGAAGTCACATGTGGACAGTGAAGACGAACCTCTAAGGAAACAACTTTCTGGGAAAAGGAGATGCCTCGATACACACTACCACGACCCCAGCTTGTCTCGACTCCGAACAACCAGAACCCCATCAAACGGAGAAGAAAGTCCAGTCACACCAAACATAAAGCCCCACTCCGCCTGAACCAAAAGCACCAGAAACTCTAGCGGGATTTTAACAAACCCAGCAGGTGTTGGAATTATATATTATTAGTTATTTATAATATTATTTATTCTAATTTTTATTTTAATTTATTTCTTAATTCTTCGGATCAACTTTGGGCCCAAGGCATTTAGTTTGGGCTCAAAGCACTTAAAACAGGCTCGGAAGACGAAACCATTTGCAAGCTTCTTCTTGCCCCTGGGAGCTTTTTCTTGTCAACATGTGTAGCAGGCCGCCATTCGCAACCTTCTTCTTGCCCCTCGAAGTTTCTCCTCGTTAAATTTCAGCAATTTATGCACAAGTAAAACATATTTCCTTACAACAAATTGGGGTAAATCATTACAAAGACAATTTTGTGTTCACCAAAAAAAGAAAGTTCACCAAAAAAAAAGACAATTTTGTAAAGTAAGTGTCAAAATTCCTAAAATGACATGTTTTTCTTAACAAGATTTACTTCCAATTAAGGGAGTGAGTAATTGTATTATAAATTTAATGTAATTGAATAATATAATTATTTTATTTTAAATTTGTGTTATTTTAAATGATTTGTACTGTAAAAGATTAGCAGTGTAGTATAAATTATCCCGGTGAAAACACATTTTATAGTTTGTTTTGCCTTTCATTCAGCTGTCGTTTTCTACTGGTTGGGCCAACTCAAAGATTCCTCAACCCCACACAATTTCATAAATATATTGTGTGCAACACCTTTGGCTCTAAACCACGTATAAGAGTCAGTTTTATATGGGTTATAAAGTAGAACCATATGACCATATCTCATCAACTCTTGAATTTTTTTTTAGAGAGTCAAATATTATGTTTTAATTTCAAATTTCTCAATTTGGGCGATTTATACTACCATTAATATTTTACAACTCGAAGTAAAATAAAATAATTAATGGAATGATTTGAACATAAATTATTTGGATATGGAATATATGAGCTTTATTAATAAGATCAACTGAATTCTTATTTCAACAAATTCATGACACCTTTAATTGGCTCTAAATCACTCCTAAGAGTCAATTTCACATAGCAGCGTGATGACAAGTCAACTTGTCAATTGGGATAATGGAAATCGATGGCTACGGATTACTTAACGATTTTTAAGGAAGTTAGTAAGGTGTTTAGTAATCCTAACCGATAGGATAATTGAATGCACGTTAATTTGATAAGAGATGAGAGAAATAATTAATATAATTATGAGTTTATAAAAAAAGAAGTTCTGCAAAGCAAATTAAATCTTAATCTTAATTTTAACTCGTGTAAAACTTATACGAGTATATAATAATAAAATCAAAGCTCTAAAAAAGTTATTAGCTTTACCAAACAAAGCATCAATCAACTTAAAAATTGGTTTTGCAATTCAAAATTTGCGTTATTAATTTCGAGATTAATTTTTTATTTATTTGTATTCAAACCGGCCTTTTGGAAAGAGTGGCTAAATTAATTTCACATCTAGGCGAAGGAAGTATGTATGATCGTTTTACCGATAGTACGTTGAGACCTAATCAAGAGATCATGTTTCGGCTTATATTCCTACTAATGTAATTTCCATTACAGATGGTAAGTTTTGCGATGCAATGATATTTGCTATGATATTGAATTACCAAGGGGAATGGACCCAAATAACCCAACCAATAGCTAAAATTATTGACATAAGACGTTAATTTAGTACCAAAAACTTTTAAATTCAATTGGCAAGTATATAATGCGGAGTACAATTTGTAAGGAGCTTAAACTTGTCAGTTGTTTTCTTCTCCCTAGTCCCTACAAACAAAATACATCTGACATGATTAGTGTACGTTAGGTGAGCATTTAAAAAATTAAAAGGTAAAATATTACACCAAATTGCCCGTTAAATATTCAAATATTCACTTACTACCCACCAAAATCAAAATCACATAAAATCGTTGATTAGGACTTTCGTTAAAAAAACACCACATACACATCCTAAATGCCGTTAAGTCTCCGTTAAAAAATAAAATCAATGAAAAGAGATGATTATATTTATACTCTTTGATAACCCGTTAAAGAGATATGATTATCCCCCTTCATTTAGAAAACCCGATTTATAAATAATAGGTCCAACATCATCCAACTTTAATATTTTATATTTTTAACAAAAAAAGTAGTTTCCAAATTGAGTGTTTTAAGCTATCATAACTCATAAGGGTATAAATTTAAAAACTTGATTTATAACAAGTTGTTGTAGTTTAAAAGAAAGTATGTCTTTTTGGGAAAAAAGTAAATAATAATAGAGATTGGTCTGGTATACACTATCTTTACATTTTTTTTATTATTAAGTAAGAATTCGAGGGTCAGATAGGTCTGATACTTCGAGTGGCCGACAAAGTCGGAGACGGAGAAACGTCAAACAAACAAACGTAAATAAAACATAAAATAGAAAGGTGCAATACAAAAGTGAAAAGCAACAACAAAATTAGGCGAACAAACGAACCTAATCCTAATACGTTGGGCACAACATAGACTACAACCTGATACCAAGCGCCACCAATCAACGACACCACTGACCAGCGGTACATCAGGACTCCTTGTGGGCAATGAAGATGATCCTCTTAGGAAATTTCCGGATCATGGAGTCGCCTCGATACACACCGTCTCGACCTCAGCTAGACCCGACATCGGACGCCAGAGCCCCAACTAAGAAAAGGAATGAATAGAACACATAGGGCCACCGCCGAGAACCACCCTAGTAAAACGCACCTGAAACCCCTTTCGGGATTTTATCAAGCCTTTTGGGGATTTTAATCAAGCCCTTTCGGGATTTTAATCAACCCTTTCGGGTGGGTTTGTGATATATGTATATGTGTGTGTGTGTGTGTATATATATATATTGTGTAACATGTGAACACATCTGGGCCGTTGATTGGATGAAATAGATGGTTGGGATTAAAAGGCAATTTTAGCCTTTTTTTAATTAAAAATCAGTGGAACCCGTGTTTTTTCATGCCCACTTGCTGAATTGGGGGCGTGTGTGATGCACTCTCTTGAAATTATTCGATGGTATATCTAGATTATTCGATCGCATCGACGGATTATGCAATAGTATTGATGGATTATTCTAATAGGCTACCACCTTGAAAACGTCATGAACTTTTAACTAATAATTATTCGATGATATCGTTTGATTATTTGATGGTATCGCTTGATTATTCGATGGTATAGCTTAATTAATCGACGGTGTTACAATATTATTCGATTACTTATCTCATTTTAACAAATAACTAAATATTATTCGATGGTATCGCTGGATTATTAGATGGTATCACATGATTATTCGATAGTATAGATGTATTTTCATTCATATAACCGCCAACCTTTAAAAAAAAACTCATCTCCTTAAACACAAAATCGGTTCATACACGTGAATAATTCGGTTCATACACTTGAATAATTCAGCTTTTCTCCCAAATACCTCTAAGATTGAATAATGAATAATGAACAATGAAATTGAAATTCTTCAACCTATTATCGCCGCCCTCGCATCCTTTCGCAATCACCGGCCACCTTCGCAAATCGCAATCGCCAGCCACCTTCGCAATTTCCCTGCAGCAAATCACCTACAACCACCTTCGCAATTCCCGCAACAAATCACCTTTAGATACACATCCTCTTCCCCTGTTTCCCTGTAAATCAACGATTTCACAATTTCAATAATTGATCCGCTAAAGAAACTCCATGAATTCCATCAATCAATCGATCCTCATCAATCAACGGATCCTAATTGGTTCAAACTCAGATCTAGAAGAAAGGACCAGATTTGAGGAGAACGAAAGCATACCTTCAAAAAGCGGATAACTATAAACTACAATCATTGCAATAACTTCGAGATTGGGAAGGATTTGAAGAGAGGAACCCAGATCTGGGCGTCAAACCTCCGTTGCCGTCATGGGATACTCCGATCGACGCTGCCGCCATGGGCATCGAATAATCCGTTCGCCGCTTCCGCCATGGGAGCTATAAGAAGGAGTTGCCTCTGACCGCCGCCTTCGCATTCACATCCGACCACCGCTGTCGCCATCGGGGAGGTCCATCGCCATCGCCAACATAATCTTCGATGTCGCCGCCTCCTTCGCAGTCGCCGCACCTTTGCAATCGATGCCGCCTTCGCAATGGATGTGCCCTCGCCGTCTTCACAATCGTCGCCCGCCTACGCCGCACCTCACGTCTCCGCCTTCGCTTTGCTCCGATCGATCCAACTCCTAATTCTCTCTCCTCCTTGGTTGATAAAACGTAATATGTGGGAGGGGGAGGTAGGGTTGTGGGGGATTTTATTCAAGCGCGTACGTTTGAGAGTGAGATTGGGTTTTTTTAATTTTAATTTACAATTAATCTAAAATCCCAAATAATCTCAGCCTTCCATTTATCCTAAATCAACGGCCCAGATGTGTTCACATGTTACACAATAAGACTTGATTACATATGATCTTCTCTCTCTCTCTCTCTCTATCTATATATATATAAAGGCAAATTGTTGTCATCGTTAAGAAATTATTCATTTGTTTTCTCATTATTATTTATCTATACAAAAAGTTCAAAAAAAAAATAAATTTCATTCAAATAAATAATCGTCAAGTACCACCGAATAATTTCATTCTTGAAGTTCGATTTTCGCCACAACACATAAGTAAGAACGAAGATAAAAAAAGAACACGACGATTTGGTAACGCAATTCGGGTAAAACCCTACTCTGTGGGATCTCAAGAGGGGAGATCCGGTCCCAACAGAGCACCAAAACCAGCAACCTAAGGAACCTCAAAACCAAGCAAGGCAAACAGAAAGGAAGGTAAGAGGAAGAGATGCCCCCTGAAAGGCAACCGAGAAACTTCGTCGAAGTTTCTCACAAAGGAGGAGCTTCACAACCACCGTGGAGGCTCGTCGGACCACCGTCTTCACTCATTCGCTCACACCAGAGCTCTCTCTTTTTTCTGTGGCTAGGGTTTCCTAAATGAGGCTCAAGAAGCACTGTAGCAAAGAAAGGGCTTATATAGCCCCAACAGATTAGGGTTACACAAGCTCCTCTCCAACGTCTCCAAACAAGCAAGCCGAGTTGACAAAGAGATGGGCTTAACACATTGGGCCAGCGCAGTCTCTCCATCAACACAAGCCCACACACAGATAACCCAAACAATTGTGCTCGGAAATGAGCTATAATCTAAATGTTAGATTATACATTTAAACACATATACTTGAATGGTATTCTTATAGATAAGCCAACCAACTTAGACACATGTAATATGTCCAAGGGCAACTTCAACCTATAAGATGTCCAACCTTAGTGTACTGTATGTATAATCTAATCACTTAGAATAGAACCTAAGGCTACTAAAGTTTAAGTGCTCAATGCCTAGAATTACAAGTTTAGCTTTACATGACAAGATTAATACAACAGCAATTCTAACGAATAATCACCTAGTATGAAAGTATCACCGAATTATTACAAATTATTTTTAATCTCATCCGTACGTTCTTCTTAAATGATGATCTAAATTAGTTACCCAAGTACATTATAAGATCTATTGGCAACAACAATAAATTGTTCATTTTAAATTCTGGTGGACGACGTTGGAGCTCCAGATATCCTCCATTTCTTAATTGCAATGTTTCGGCTTTTTCTTCTTTTAACATGTTTAATTCAAAAGTTAGGTACCACCATATCACAATAAGTTTACGCTTTTGTGTATAAAATGTTACTGTAAAATATTATTGATAATTGGATGATTTACTTTTAATATTTTTCTCTCTTTGTTGAGAAGTGGGATAGATCCCACATTGATTAAAAAGTAGATCCAAGCCTTGTAAATAAGTGGGTGGATTACCCCACCTAACACTAATTGGTTTTATGATGGAACCTCACTCGGCTTGTGTGCTCGGTTTGGTTGGTGCGCGTATTGCGCTTGGGCGTGCGTGGACCCCCCCACGTCGGATATTACACACCGTAATTTAACATGGTATCAGAGCCGAGGTTCGGCTAGGTGCGGTGTGGTCTTAATTGGCTGGTCGGGGGTGTGTGTTGAGAAGTGGGATAGATCCCACATTGATTAAAAAGTATATCCAAGTCTTGTACATAAGTGGGTGGGTTACCCCACCTAACCCCACTCGGTTGGTGCGCGTATTGCGCTTGGACGTGCGTGACACCCTCACGTCGGATATTACCCACCGTAATTTAACACTCTTTATAGTACTTTACAGTACTTTTGATTTTCAAATACTGTGTGTTACTTGACTTAAATCAATGATCAATACTGGTTGCGTTTCTACATTTGGGTTGTGAAAGTCCTACGGCGATTAACTAAGAAAATTAATAAACAGGTTGCCTGTATTGTTTAATGAAGTTTGAGGGTTTAAGTTTTACAGATTACATGTTTCAAACTTATTAAGGACTTGTTTATCCCATGAATTATAATTTCCATAAACTTTAAAAAGTTATTTGGTTAAGTTATAAGATGTAGAAAAATTTAAATGTAGAAATCTGAATTTTTCCATAAAAAAAGTGAAACTGCAACCTACCCAGTCTCTCCTAGATAATTGAAATTTCTGGAAAATCAAATTTCTAGATTTTTTCGTGTTAAAAAAAAGCAACTAAACACAAGTATTTATTCTACTTTGTGGGTTTTTGAACTTACTGAATTTTTTAAATGGTAATCAAACGAGCGTATTAAACTAAAGTTCAATTTAAGTTATAAAACTTTCGGACAGAGATGTAGTCCATTTAAGTTAAGTTATGATTCAAATAATTGAGATTTGAAAAAAAAAAAAAATGCCTGCCATTGTATCCTATTATATGATTTTGGGGCTACATGATATCCACTCCGTAATTTGCTAAATTTAGACAAACAATTATGAAAATTCACAATCACCACAAAATATAAAAGCACCTCATGTCATAATTATGGCACTCATGATAATGACTCACGAGCTGAGGTTCATCATTTTTATTGGATAGGTGACATGCCCGGATAATGCACCCAAATATCTTTTGCATTTATGCAAGTTGTGGTTGTGGCTGTTTCTGAAATGACTCTCGGATTAATGTTAACGAGGCAAATATCATTATTATTTTTACAATTATCTTAAGATGTACTACATCGATTTAACAAAAATATTTCATTTTAAGAATAAAATCTTGTTAAGAAAAAGATGTCATTATGTATTTTAGTACCCACTTTTCAAAATTGTCATTATAGTAATTAGAGAAATGATAGTTGTAGAATTTGAGAAACTGAAAAAGTAGATTAATCATTAGGGATATAAGTGTATTTTTATTTAATTCCTCAAAAAATGTGCAAATCTCTAAAATGATATGTTTTAATTAAACAGTTTTTTTTTAAAGAATTTTACTCATCTTTATAAACATATTTTTTAGTCTTTTATAATTAATATGGGAGTTGTTATGTCAAATCTCTTTAACATTATTTCTACTAAATGATTTTGCTTATGCAATTTATTTCATGAAAGGTTATGTGTTTTGTGCATGTTTGTTTGGCAAACAAACATAGTCGGGAAAATGGTGTTGAACATCTCCAATAGCTTCCCCATTTTGGGATTTTGGAGTCTTTGAAAAATTTTAAGGTATATATTTTTAATAGATTAGCCATCAAATTCTTCAAAATGAAGACGCAACAGAAATCCAATGTTCTATTTGAAGGTTTATTAGATGCGTTAAGCGGAATTTCATATCATATCTAACATCTAATCGCAAGGATCTTTATGCATAAACGATAGATCAATCATTGTTTAGAGGATATACCTTTGATGCATGAACCAGATCGAATCTGGATGGAAATTAGAAGAGATCGAAAGCCCCAAGCGTGACTTCTCTAATTAGTCCACACGAGTCCGGCGTCTAGATCTCCCTTGTCTTCGACTGCTAGGACGAAGATCGAAAAGCTAGCAATCGAATTGCTTTGGACGATGGTGGTTTACACTTGCTCACTGTACGATTGAAATTGGCAACTACTTTTCCGTGGGTGCCTTTTTGATTTCTTATGAAAGAAATCTCTTCTATATGCTACTGTTGTTCCGTAGTACAACCCCAAGCAAAACAATTTTGCTATGCATATATATTTACACCGGTCAACCTCTTGATGTGCATAGATGTTTTAGGTAATTAATTATGAGGTGGAGTTATAACCCTTTTACATTCTAACTTATAAATTAACTTCAGAATGTGTAACCTCCCTAATTAATCTTTCTTTTATTAATTATTTCACAAATAAATAATATGAATATATATTAATAATATGCAATATATATTAATATATATTTACCATCATTCCCGTTGATCTAGCCCGTAAACTCAAAGTGTGTGACCTCATAGGACCCGTTTATAATAGTCATGGAACTAAACCGTTTAATTCCATTAATCGCAGTTGGCTTCTAGCAAAGCACTACGACTCCTAAAATAATCGGATTGTATATCTCTATCAATCGTCCTATTCCATGTTTAGTCATTGCACATTAAATTAAAGGACACAATTCTTTCAATCTCCCACGTGTCCTTAAACAAGTGTGCAATATAAGATACCCGTGTCTCTTAATGTCTTATTTGATGATATGGTGACATTCATATCTATTATCAAATATGTTTCTTGAAATCCGAGTTCGAACTGTCAAATAAACAGATGATTACAAATAATCCATCCGAGCATGGCCATGCATTTTCAGTTCTTGCTATTCAAGTGGCATAGACACCATTCCTTTTCGATGCATCACAATATGCATGAAGAAGGAGGACATCTCCAGTCTTGTATGACTATGACTCCCACTCAACTTTTGGCAATCCCAACTACGACCTTTATAACTCCCTGTTACGGAAAGCGTTTAGCCGTGTCAAAGAAATACCAATCATCAAGAGAGACCATAACATACTCATGTCTGAGGAATCTACTAATCATGGGTAACTTAAAACTCTGCAATCCCTTTTGTAGAGTCTTAAGGTGGGTCTGTCCTATATGTATCATCCATACATATACATGTAATTGACTAGACATCTCCATGTCCCTATAGCCCATGAAACCTGGCGCTATCAGTCAACTTACAATATAGTCATTAATAAAATCACCTATGTCCAAGTTGATGATTTCAGACTACGGACTTGCGATAATTCATAACTGCATTTCACTTAACGAGGTTTCATTTACCAGAACACTTAAGATAAGCCCATTTGCGAACTACGAATTATTTGGACATTTTATTTATTATCGTTCAACACAATATATAAATAAAGATGAAATATCATATATCATAAAATCATCCAATCGAACATAAACTTAGTGTCTAACACTCTAAACATACAATGTAATAGAAAGCAATCTCAAAGCCATTCTCCAATGTGTTTGAGACCCTTAGCCCTAGTGTGACTATCATGCTTGGGCCTAGACATAGGCTTTGTCAATGGATCTGCAATGTTGTCATCTATATGCACCTTACACATCTTAATGTCACCCTCGGTGACTATGCGACGAATAAGATGATACTTCCTCATAACGTGTCTGGATTTGGAGCTTGAACTCGGTTCCTTGGCTTGGGCTATGGCACCATTGTTGTCACAATAGATGTCAATAGGCCCTGAAATGCTAGGAACAACACCGAGTTCATCTATGAACTTCCTCATCCAGACCGTCTCCTTCGCTGCTTCACTAGCGGCTATATACTCAGCTTCTGTCGTAGAATCGGCAACTGTATCTTGTTTGGAGCTCTTCCAGCTCACAGCTCCTCCATTAAGGATGAAAACATATCCCGATTGAGACTCAAAGCCATCTCGGTCAGTCTGGAAGCTTGCATCAGTATAGCCTTGTACGATCAACTGGTCATTACCCCCGTATACTAAGAAATCATCCTTGGTTCTTCTCAAGTACTTCAGGATGTTCTTAGCTGCACACCAATGTGCCTCTCCTGGATTCGATTGGTATCTGCTACACATGCTCAAAGCATATGCAACATCAGGTCGTGTACACACCATAGCGTACATGATAGATCCTATAGCAAAAGCATAAGGAATCTTACTCATCTTCTCTAGCTCAGCAGGTGCCTTAGGACACTGCTTCTTGCTAAGATATACACCATGTTGCATAGGTAAAAACCCTTTCTTGGAATCTTGCATTTTGAATCTGTTGAGAATCTTATCTATATAAGTTCCCTGACTTAATCCAAGCAATCTTTTAGATCTATCTCTATAGATCTTTATTCTAAGTATATACTCTGCCTCTCCCAAGTCCTTCATTGAGAAACATTTCTTCAGCCACTCCTTAACGGACTCTAGCATCGGAATGTCGTTCCCAATAAGTAGTATGTCATCCACATACAAGACTAGGAAGACCACTTTACTCCCGCTAAACTTCTTGTATACACAAGGGTCCTCTTCGCATATGATGAAATCAAACTCTTTGATCTTTTCATCAAACCGAAAGTTCCAACTCCTTGATGCTTGCTTAAGTCCATATATAGACCTCATAAGCTTGCATACCTTCCCTGCATCACTTGGATCTTCAAAACCCTCTGGTTGTGTCATGTACACATCCTCTTCCAAGAATCCATTCAGGAAGGCGGTTTTGACATCAATTTGCCAAATATCATAATCATAATAGGCCGCAATAGCAAGGATTATCCTAATGGATCTTATCATGACAACTGGTGAAAAGGTCTCATCATAGTCTATACCATGAATCTGTTTAAAACCTTTGGCAACTAATCTTGCCTTGTATACAGATACCTTTCCATCCTTATCTGTCTTGAGTTTGAAAACCCATTTGCTCCCTATGGGTTTTACCCCATCTGGCAAATCTATCAAGTCCCACACTTGATTTTCAAACATCGAATCCATTTCAGATCTCATGGCCTTAAGCCATTTCTTGGAGTCTGGACCCGTCGCTGCTTGCTTATAGGTATTAGGTTCATCATGTTCTAACAGAAGAACATCATGGTTTACATTCAAGATGAAATCATCATAACGTCTTGGTTGTACCCTTGGCCTATCTGATCTACGGGTGGGTTCAACTTGTTCAACAACTGGAGCTGGAAAAGTTTCCACAACTGTTTGTGGATCCTCTTGTTCCGGTTCTTGGATGATTTGGGGCCCTTGGCCTTCCAAAACCATCAACTCGTCCTCGACATCATCTATGTCATCTCGTTGTTGAGTTGGTTGCTCTTCATCATGAACTGGTTCTGATCTACGGGTGGGTTCAACTGGTTCAACAGCTGGAGTTGGAAAAGTTTCCACAACTGTTTGTGGATCCTCTTGTTCCGGTTCTTGGATGATTTGGGGCCCTTGGCCTTCCAAAACCATCAACTCATCATCGACATCATCTATGTCATCTCGTTGTTGAGTTGGTTGCTCTTCATCATGAACTGGTTCAAGATGAATATTTCTCCCACTTGACTTATTGGAAATGAACTCTCTTTCCAAAAAGACACTATCCCTTGCAACAAATACCTTTTGTTCAGCGGGACTGTAGAAGTAATATCCAAAACTACCTTTTGGATACCCTATAAAATAGCATTTATCTGATTTAGGGGCAAGCTTATCCGTTTGTAAACGCTTTACATAAGCTTCACATCCCCATATCTTCATAAAAGACAATTTTGGAACCTTTCCAGTCCATATCTCATATGGAGTTTTGTCTACAGCTCTAGACGGAGTCCTGTTTAGTGTAAGTACGACAGTTGTGAGGGCATATCCCCAGAAGGATACCGGAAGATCAGCAAAACTCATCATAGATCGGACCATGTCTAACAGGGTCCTGTTTCTCCTTTCAGATACACCGTTAAGCTGTGGTGTTCCTGGAGTAGACAACTGTGTTACTATCCCACAATTTTTCAAATGATGATCAAATTCATGGCTCAAGTACTCACCACCACGATCTGATCGAAGTGCTTTTATTTTCTTGCCAGTTTGAGTCTCTACCTCATTTTGAAATTTCTTGAACTTTTCAAAGGATTCCGATTTATGTGACATAAGGTAAATATATCCATATCTACTCATGTCATCAGTAAATGTGATGAAGTATTTATAACCACCTCTAGCTTCTGTACTCATTGGCCCACATACATCAGTATGTATAATGCCCAATAGCTCAGTAGCCCTTTCATTTGTTCCTTTGAAAGGTGACCTTGTCATCTTGCCCATCAAACATGACTCACATGTATCAATGGATTCACAATCCACGTCTTTTAGAAGTCCATCTTTATGGAGCTTCTTCATGGGGTTTAAGCTGATGTGACCCAAACGACAGTGACATAGGTAGGCTTCACTCAACTTACTTGATTTTTGCCTTTTTGTATTTATGTTATAAGATTCTGTTGTAAGGTCGAATACAAATATTCCATTAATATCTTGAGCACGAGCATAGAAGATATCATTCTTGTGAATAGTTATACCTTCATCTGTAGTGCTAAAATTAAAACCTTCAGAATAAATTACTGCAGCCGAAACAAGGTTCTTTGTAATGCTAGGAACAAAATAACAATTATTCAGTTCTAAGATTAAACCAGAAGGAAGAGATAAACTAAAATCTCTTATGACAAGTGCAGCAACACTTGCTCCATTTCCGACGCGTAGGTCTATCTCCCCTTTCTTCACTTGTCTCCTATTTCTTAGTCCCTGCACATTTGAAATAATGTGAGCACCACATGCGGTATCTAATACCCAAGTAGGACCATTCTCTAATGTGAGGACATTGGTTGACAGTAATTCAATAACATAAATACCTGAAGTGTTGGAACTCAAAGTCCCATTCTTCTTGTCTTCCAGGTACTTGGGACAGTTTCTTTTCCAGTGTCCCTTAGCTTTACAGTGGAAACAATCATGGTCTGCAGCCACCTTGGGCTTCTCACCACCCTTAGGTTTTGCAACTTCCTTGCCCTTCCCTTGGGTATTGTTCTTGTTCTTGGCTACCTTCTTGAACCCTTTCCCTCTGTTGACGTTAAGAACTTCCTTCTTGTTGTCAGTGGGAGTATTCTGCTCAGCAGCTTTGAGCATACCATGGAGTTCGTTAAGGTTTTTCTTAATACCATGCATATGGTAGTTCATCCTGAATGAGGCAAAGCCATCATGTAAAGAGTGCAAGACGATATCTGTGGCCAACTCTTGGTCATATGGGGTGCCCAGTGTCTCCATACGGCTAAAAAGACCGATCATGTTGAACACATGGGGACCTACTGGCTTTCCCTTCACAAGCTTGCTATCCAGTATAGCCTTGTGAGTTTCATATCGTTCAATCCTTACATGTTCCTGAAACAGCATTTTCAGGTTGGAGATGATAGTGTAGGAATCATGATGTTCAAACCTCTTTTGAAGGTCAGGTTCCATGCCTGCTAGCATCAAACAAGTCATAGGCAAAGACTCACTCTTTAACTCCATTACTCTCACCTTCTCCTCATCTGATGAGTCATCGGTGATAGTAGGGATAGGGGTGTTCAGGACGTCCTCACGCCCTTCGGACCTGAGAACAATTCTCAGATTCCTTTCCCAATCGAGAAAGTTTGTTCCATTCAATTTGTTCTTCTCAGCTATTGAGCGCAAGGTGAATTTCAAATTATCGTTCGGCATAATGCCTATATATAAAAGGAAATGACATGCAAATCAGTATATGTTCGAAATGCAAATTACTTAATATTAAACACCTTTAAAATAAGTAAATGCGCATTTTATTCAAATTGTTATTGTTCCTCGTGAATAAAATGATTCCAAGATCCCATTACAGACAAGACCTAACGTACTTTTGCACTGCCTTAAGTCTTGTGTGTTCAAGGTAAGTAACAATTACTAATTATAACTCCTTATAATTCTTGGTTGATGATCCACATCCAATGTAAAATCATCCCCATGCCTCAAAATCCAAAACTTTGCCTTTTGGTCTCTCGTTGGGTACAACCATATCAAGGTTTATGAATCCCCGTATAGATTCACCCTCATTAGCCCAAGATTATGGAAAGACACCCTCACTTTTGTGAAGCCCATCCAACCAAAAATCCAGAACTTAATGGGTTATGATATGAAAATGCATTGCCCCAATTTACCTTAGGAACTTAAGTCTTTTATTTGCCTTTTATTTATAAGTGAAAAAAAAAATGCCATAAATAAAGACAATATAAAAACTTAAAATAAAGCATTCAAAATGCAATAATTGTGAAGTATGGCCCATACGATGCAAAATTTTAAAGATCTAATCTTCATGGGTCTCCACCTTCGCATCCTTCATGGATCTCCATCCTTGAACTTCTTATGTCTTCTTCTTCTTGTATTACAATATTTCCTAATAATCTAATTACCAAAAATTAAATACAAAAATACATAACGATACGCAGATCGTGTACAAAAAAACATAACAATGCGCATATCGTATTTATGGGCCATACTAGTCACCTTATATATCCAAGCAATATATCATAATATAAAACAAGCATAATAATTAATCTCAATTTAAAATTTAAATCCTTATATGGCATTAATCAATATTAACCATAAAATGTAATAATTGGATTATATTGTATGAAAAAGATATAATATCAAATATTAATCTTAAGTGGGATTTCCTAACTTTTAGGAAATAATCAAAATAAACAATATCATAATATTATCCATCTTAATTTAATGGGCAAAATCTCAATTCACCGGCAAATATTTTACAACCAAATATTTTACGGCAAATATATTATATCAAGTATATTTTGAGATCTAGCCAAATATACACTCGGAAATCATCCACCGTTTCGATTCCATCACCGATTCGGATCGAATCCGACTCGGATCGGTGGTATTCTATTTCTATGTCAATTCATACAATTTCATCTCTCAATTCATCAAAATCTCCATTTCAATTTTACATTTTATCCATATATAATTTACCATCAATTTAAATCAAGATCCGCATAAAAAATTAACAATTAATCTATTGATCGTATCAATTTATGCAAGATGGCTCTGATACCAATTGAAGGTTTATTAGATGCGTTAAGCGGAATTTCAGATCATATCTAACATCTAATCGCAAGGATCTTCATGCATAAACGATATATCAATCATTGTTTAGAGGATATACCTTTGATGCGTGAACCGGATCGAATCTGGATGGAAATTAGAAGAGATCGAAAGCCCCAAGCGTGACTTCTCTAATTAGTCCACACGAGTCCGGCGTCTAGATCTCCCTTGTCTTCGACTGCTAGGACGAAGATCGAAAAGCTAGCAATCGAATTGCTTTAGACGATGGTGGTTTACACTTGCTCACCGTACGATTGAAATTGGCAACTACTTTGCCGTGGGTGCCTTTTTGATTTCTTATGAAAGAAATCTCTTCTATATGCTACTGTTGTTCCGTAGTACAACCCCAAGCAAAACAATTTTGCTATGCATATATATTTACACCGGTCAACCTCTTGATGTGCACAGATGTTTTAGGTAATTAATTAGGAGGAGGAGTTATAACCCTTTTACATTCTAACTTACAAATTAACTTCAGAATGTGTAACCTCCATAATTAATCTTTCTTTTATTAATTATTTCATAAATAAATAATATGAATATATATTAATAATATGCAATATATATTAATATATATTTACCATCATTCCCGTTGATCTAGCCCGTAAACTCAAAGTGTGTAACCTCATAGGACCCGTTTATAATAGTCATGGAACTAAACCGTTTAATTCCATTAATCGCAGTTGACTTCTAGCAAAGCATTACGACTCCTAAAATAATCGGATTGTATATCTCTATCAATCGTCCTATTCCATGTTTAATCATTGCACATTAAATTAAAGGACACAATTCCTTCACTATTACTACTCTTATCTAAACACGCTTACCCTCGCCATTCTTTATTCTTATTTGAACCATAAAAAAAAACGAAAATATCATATATATAATACTTTAATCACTTAAAATCACTTAAAATCACAACCCTTGAGCTGTTGCAATCCTCACTGTAGAGAGGTTAGCTAGTGCTTTGTAGGTTAGCTAGTGCTTTGTAGAGAGTTTGTTATAGGGTTGTTACAGCTAGTGACCCACTAAGGGGAATCTACGATTGTATATATATATAGGTGGTTAGGCCTATTCACATTGTAAGTTTGGGTACATAATCGAATTACAGAAAATTCCCAAACGCCCGTCTCTTACTCACCAAGCTCTCACCTCCATTGTAGGGAGAGATCTACAATTGTTGTTACGGTGAAATCTAGAGATCGATTCTCTAGATTTCATACTCACTCATAAAAGTACTGAAGTACTAACGTTCTCATCGAGACCCGAAACCTTGCAAGGTACGTTACTAGCCAAGCTAACACGAGAACTTCTAGAAGATAACTCTTCTTGTTACTAATCTCGCTCAAGCATACTTACTAGAAGATAATTCTTCTTGTTACTAATCTCGCTCAAGCATACTTAGGCTCTGTTTGACAAAATAAAAACTCATCAGCTAGCTTATTGGACCTTTTGATTTCGATAATATAAAGTTGAAAATTAAATAAATATAAATTTTAGTTTAATTAGCTTTTGGAATGAGAGTTTTTCAACAGCTACTCATCGAAGCTTTTCAGAGCTTATGATTTTCTATTCACGGGTTTCCATCATTTACTCCAACCGCTAGGTTAACCAAACATCATACTAGCTTATTAACATATATTTAACACAAATAATCCATCAGCTTTAGCTACCCATCAGCTTCAGCTACCCTATCCGCTAGTATTTTGCCAAACAGAGCCTTAATTTCAAAGTTTTGTTGGAAGTGGGCAATAAAATAAAATCAGTACGATGTGCATAGTTCGTTGAGTAAAGGGAGTTAGGCAATTGCCATCCCTATAGGCAGGGTTCAAACGCAACTGTGCATCTTCCCTTGCATCAGTATTTTCCAGTTAAAAATGGAACCACTCTTGAATGGTAAATCCAGACGTGCAAAACAAATTTATCAAAGTGCCGCATCAACTCAGTGTCAAAGCAATCAAATCCAACAAACAACTAGTAGTAGCTAGTTCGTTATCACGATAGAAACCTGGGAATAGGGGAAAGGGTTCGACCTTATTGCTAGATCACGCGCAAACTACAACATCTAAAGAGCTAAAAGATGAAAGGCCAACATATGCCAACATGTTCATGATAAGGCCAACACCTGCTCACTTCTTCACAGCAATGAAAAGGCCCCAACGCTGCTCGCCAGAAGCACTCCTGACCAGCTTTGCCTTCCAGCCATTGACTATGTCGTTATAATCCTCCTAAAGAGCCATTGATTGTGCACCGAAATTTGAGCATCAGCGGTAGATTGGTGGAGTAAATAAACTGAGGTTAAAAAAAATGGATGAATGAGCACAAACCTCAGAAAAGTCGGTAATGAATTCCTCCCTGTCCTTCTCAACTGTGTCCAGTTCCTTCTGGAGAACTTGGATGAACTGAAAGCGAAATTCAGAATCATAAATAGAGGTTCAAGAAACAAGAACAGAATATTCAACTACAGTCAATAAGCAAACCTGCATTGTCCGATCCTCAGCAATGACATCACTAAAACCAGCATCTGTAAGCATCTGCAAGAAGGTTTTTTTTTAAAAAAAAAAAAATTCAGAATAGCTGGCTAATTTTAAGCAATTGCCAAGTTAATGTACACGTGCATTATGGAATACTGTCATTAAGAATAATAATGTACCTGGCCATATGAGTTGACATCATGAAGATCATATCCCCTCTGCTTGATGTATGCAGAAAACTCGGGAGATGGGGGGCCAGCCCTCTTGCAATAGTCACTAATAAGAACTTTACCTCCAGGTTTCAGCCACTTGTAAAATGATCTAAACAGTGCAGGTTTGTCCTGAAATACAAGGAAAGTCCTGTTTATTAGCCTGAAATACAAGCCAGCAGCAAAGCTGATACTGATGTCTAACTATTACAAATGAAAAGAGCAAGTATTTAATACATCAGTAATGGGGCTAAGAAATGATCATGTGTACTTCAATAGATGGCGATTGGCTAATTATCTGTTGTAGGGAAATAACAAAATTCATTTGCCATCCTAACTGCATAAGCATTCCTATTATTTATACTTGCCTAATCGCCTTAGATAGCATGATGATGCATATGTTAGACTAAAACTCAGTAGAGAAGATCACTTACATGAATGTGCAAAATTGTATCACGACTATAGATAACATCAAATGAATTATCAGGGTATGTTTTCTTGGTGCAATCAGCAACTTCAAACTCAACAGCACATTTGAGTCCAATTGCACCTTCAAGGGCAAAGGAGATCATATTCACTGATAGGTCTATTCCATAAACCTCAACATCATATTTTTCCGCCATGTAGAAATCGCCTCCACCTATGCCACATCCCACATCTAGAACCTTCTGCCCGGGCTTCAGATCAAGCTTTGACACGAACTCCTTAGTAGTTTCTGTTCAATAATGTTATTTGTCAGAGTTCTTGTGCTAAGAGATTGAGAAAAAAAATGAATTATATACAAGTGCATTGGCAGAATGTCCGTGTTCGATATAGTAAACAAGTGAGAAAGATTGAGAAAAAATGAATTTATGGTGCATATAGCCAAACGTATGTGTTCGATCTAATAACCAAGAGGGCAAATATATTTAAAGATCTATTTTAGACAACTGAAAGCAGGCACATTATAGCATAAAACAAGCCTACTCAGTTTAGAGAAGATTATCAACTATAGAGTTTCATGGAGTCAAATAACAATAGACACTAATAAAACTAAAAGAAACAAGATTTTATCAATGGCTACCTAAGAAGGAATAAACGGGAGGAAATAAATCATACTTTACACTTACCAATCCCTCCCGTACTCACAAAACCCTTTCCAAAGACACGCTCATAGCGTACAATGCCACTGCACTTGTACTGGACATTATCCAGAAACCTTTGAAATCCCCTGTCACCTTCAGAGTTAACCTTCTGCCAGGTCCAACATATCTGCACTCATAATAAAGAATTATCAGATATCTTAACTTGCTAATTGTGAAAAGTTTTTAATATAGAAAATAACAATAGCAATTTCCAAGACCTGGTTCTGGTTCTTCTTGTTCCTAACATAAGCTCCAATACATTTGTAGCCAATAAGCTCAAGTTCATAGGCATTGCCAGCACCATCATCAGTATGGCAATCTTTAAACACCTACATTCCAAATGCATCGTTCAACCAACATTCAAAAGACAAACTATTTGAAAGTTATTCAAACAACGGTTGTTCCATGAAAAATTTATTAAAGACCTATATTCAAAGTGCATCTTTATAGCCAACATTCAAAAGATAAATATATTTGCTGTCAAAACTTAAGTCGCACAACATCATCTCAGAATAATTCGGCTAAACGCAAAATTTTAATTTTCTGGACAAAAATATTTGCTGTCAAAACTTAAGTCACACAACATTATGTCAGAATAATAATACTAAAAGCCAGATTTAAAAAAAAAAGGAAAGGAATATTTTTTTTAGGTAATAGTATGAAAAACATGATAATCTGGCCAACCTACATAATTATCTAATGTTTCCTAACAATGGAGATTTGTTAGAGACTTAAGGCCAATAGTGCTACTCAAATACTCAAAACATATACTGCTCAGGATAAGGTTTTGAAATTATAATCTGATCTCAAGAGTAGACCTAAAGGTAACACCAAACTAAGAATGTTAACATCTTAGGGTAGGTGATAATGGTGAAGAATTCAAAAGCCATTAACTTCTATAAATATTTATATTAACACCTTCATTTAGTCTACAAATCCTAATAAACATATACCAGATGCAGAATTTAAACAGGTAAAATAGTGGAGATGATTCACTGAAGCTTATGCCTGATGAGATATCAACTTCTATTACACGACCAGCTTTATTTTAACCGTGCACTCCAAAAGAAATTCATTAGTTAGTAAGAACAAATAATTAATTAAGAACACGGGGACAAAATTTCCTTTAAAGATTCGCAAGTAAGCACCTTTGTATAGAATCTAGGTTCACGATAATGGGTGGGATTGCTCTTTCGCTTGTGATCTCCAGACTGATGGAAACAGGACTCTCTAAAAAAGATACATCCACCAACCTTCAACCATTTCATCATTCTCTCCACCAAATCCTCAACCTGCCACTCAAAGAACACGAAATCTTAATTAATGTTTGAAGAAAAAAGCTGAAGCTTAGATGGAAATTTTATCGCTAAAAATAAATAAATAAGCACCTCTTTATCAGAAAGATACATCAGCAACCAGTTTGAGAATATCAACTCCACTGAATCTGGTGCTATGTTCAGGTCAGGAGATGCCACATCAGCACACATAAATTTCACATTCTTGTAATGATTGTTAATGGCTTCATTCTGCAGACAGATAGACAGCATTAGACTTAACAGATGACATTGAGACCATTCGATCAGAAGATGTATATCTTCATTTACGAGCTTCAGGGGCACTCCCTCATACATTGTCTGTGTGCCCCCAAAAAAAAGAAAGAAAAAGGAAGCAGCTGAAATTAGCAAATGAATCAGCATACCTTCTTTATCACACTCTCAATGAAATCCAGGGCAAGAACCTGACCAGCCTTCTTTGCTAACTCGCCAGTAAAGCGACCAATACCTGCTCCAAGTTCCAGAACTGACTTCCCCTCGTAGGGAGGGAGAAGAGAAAGCACCTGTATGAATGGGAAAAAAACCATAATCCTTCAGCTCTCTCAAATTCTATGAGCAAACATAACATAACACATCATCAAGTAGGCATGCAAAACTGAATCAAACAAAAAAAATGCAGGGGAAAAAAAAATCAAATGTGCAGCCAAAAATAAAATAGTGGTGCTTACTGCTTATGCATGGGAATTAGGCATAAAAATTGTACTTTTTTTCCACAAGAAATGGAATCCTTGGTTGTTTTTATACAGTGTCTTTGAGATGAATATAGACCATATAAATTTTTGGACCATTTTAACTAAATTCAGTTATTTTTATCACACAGCACAAAGCCTTTTTGTAGTCTTACTCTTCTTATCTCTAGATCTGTCGAAAACACTTTCCATCTGAGAGGCATGTGTTGATAAGTAACTAAAAAGTTACAAATAAAGCATTTCAACGTCAAACTAAAGTAGAATATTGAATATTAACAAGAAAAGAAACAATAGGATATTAGATAAACTAAAAAAACTAGTTGATCATCTTAGGAATCACATTGTGTGCAAAATATCTTTTCCGTAGTGTTAACGTTTTCCGTATACTGATTACTGACTTCGTTTAACGAGATCCAATTGGTTCCATCCACTTGAACTACCAAAACAAATAACATGAGCTGGAGGGGAAAATGTTTAACACAAATCACATCAACTAGCGATCGTAATGGGAAGAGATGGACGAGGAATAGTAATGCGGAGTATACCTCAGGTCGTTCTTCCTTGTCAAGATCAGCAGCTTTGGAATCGAGCATCATAGCCTCAACAGTCAGATCCACAGAATGCTCAATCCAGTACTTCTTCTGTACCTCACGCTCTTCTCCTCCGACTACACCAAATCATCCATCACAAATCGAAAACAAAATCAGATCGCAGATCAAACAGAACAAACCATTTCCAAATCCCCCGATCCCACAACTACTACTAATTTATCAAATTGTAGATCATTACGATGAAATGCAACCTGGTTTAATTAAAATGCAAGATCCAAATCACGTAATTAAAAGACGCATATCATGAAATTGAGTCACGGATCCACGTACCTTGAGTAGCCATTGTTGGATGTAAGAGGAAAGAAATGAGAGCAAATCGGATGTGAAAATGGGCAGAAGGACACAGATCGAGGGATAGATCAGAGTTCAAGAACCCTCAATGGCGATACGAGATCTGGAGAAGGTCCTGGATCTGCGATTGGTATGCCTACCCTTCTGATGCATCAGCAGTCGAAGGCCACTCTCCCCAACGGTTGGAAAACGAAGGAGACGGATTTTCTCTTGGATGGAATTGCTCCTCTTTGCGGGGATTTTATAGGAGCAAATTTTAGGTCTTCTCGCTCCTTCCGTTCTTTTTTTTTTACAAAAAAATTAGGAAATAATTCTTCGGCCAAAATTTGCTCAAATATCCATTTATTAAGTTTAATTAGGTAAATGTCCACGTTTGAAATGGATATTAGGTAGATGTCTACTTTTTTTTTGGTCAATAGGATGGCTAAAGCCTTAGCATTTATTTAAGAATTAGCTTAGACTCCCAGAATCCCTTAATGGGATCGATTAGGAAGTTACGAATACAAGTAGGAGCAGCAAGAAAATGAGCTAGGGGCTCTACAAGTGACACCCCCACCTTAGCTAAAGCATTCGGGTTACAGCAGCTCGCACACAGTGGTGCTATCGGTCTCTAAGATGATCTTGGTTAAGGCCATTTCCTTTGCAATCGAGAGACCATGGAAGGCCATTTCCTTTGTATACTAGTTTTGCTAATTGTCCACCTAAACTACCATTTTGTTAAATGTCCAATTTTTTTTTTTTGGAAATCCCATTTTACCCTTACTCATCCCTTCCCCTTCTTCAACCTTCACCCATTCAGATATGATGCTCTATTACTCTCTCTGCATATCCCTCTCCTCTAGTTTCTCCCTTTCGAATCATATGATGGAGGAGATGAATGGACACGGCAAGGACATCAGATATGTGGAGCATGCATGTGGTGGCAATTCATCAGCCGTCGAATCTCCTCCTCCGACATGCATCTCCTCCCAGATCCGTTCGCCGCTCATCCTCAGGCCACCATTGGCATCGGAGGTTCGGAATCGACATTGACGGCTCCGTTTGCTATCGATTGGAAACTAGGAGATCCATCGATGACCGGAGCGGAGAAGGAAGATGACCTGATTCCGCCTTCACCTCGGCTTACTGCGGAGCAGATCGGGCAAGTCGGTCTGGCGCCGGCCAAGGTGTGGAGATGGAGAATTTCTTGACCGTGGAGCCCTCGATTAGGGAATCGAGGCAAGAGAAGAACGATCAAGGACTTGCGTAAGCGCCGTGAGATTCGACGGTTTTTGCCTTCTCGATCTAGCTTGTACTTCTTCTTAATCGTGTCGATCCGATTTTGCAGTGGATATCCGTCCTCCGTGTCTTCTTTGTGTGGCCATGGGCGGCGTTGACGGCGTCACACCGTCAACGTCGGCGGCGTCGGCAACCTCTTTCCAGTGCTTCTGCTAGAGATTTCCATGGCTGACCGGAGCGGAGAAGGAAGGTGTTGAAGGCGATGAAACCGACCTCAAGGAGCTCCGCGACGCCTTCCTTGAAATGGTAAATAAAGAGCGGCCATATCCGAGGTTCGAACCGGGGACCTATGAGTACTACCCACAAGTCCTTTCCGGTGAGCCATTCCGGAATGGTTTCCGCGACGCCTTCCAGTTGTACGATGAGGACGTCGCGTCCGCTTCTTCGGTCGGTAAACTCTTAATTTCTCCAAATTCCGGTGTCGGCGGTGCTTACCATTCCCGGTAATCTCTCTGCACAAAATCTGACATCTTTGTTCTCAATTGATTGTTGAATGTTGGATTACTTACTGTTATTGCTGGTGCACTTGGCATTTACCATTCCGTCATAATTGATTGTTGAATGTTCGATTACTTACTGCTGGTGTATTATTGCTACGGTTGGTGCACAAAATCTCTCTGCACAAATTGAGCTACTTGGTGATCTAGTAGTGGAAGACATCCTGCAATCGTTCATATTATATGTTCTGTTTTTTATATGAAATTACATGTGTCACCAAGAGTGTCACCTCTAATAAGGGTGGTGACAGTGATAATGATGGTGACAGTGATTCCGTAAAAAAAAACTCGAACAACAAATCTGTCACCAAAAAAAGTTGCTGCTGTATGTGTCACCACTGACAGTGTCACTTTAGTCATCTCATAAAAAAAACAAAGGTGTCACTACAGTGATAAGGGTGGTGATAGTGGTGACAACGATAGGGGTGGTGACATCGATAGGGGTGGTGACAGCGATAGGGGTGGTACATAACAACGTTATGGGTGATAACAGCGATAGGGGTGGTGGTGAAAGTGATAGGGGTGGTGATGACAACGATAGGAGTAGTGGTAATAGCGATAGGAGTGGTGACAACGATAGGGCGGTGACAGCGATAGAGGTGGTGACAACAATAAGGGTGGTAACCACTTATAAAGGTGGTGATACTAATCTCGTAAAAAAAAACTGTCACGACACACCCGATTTCCGATATCCGTAAATCCAGGCAGGAGGCGCATATACACTTCCTCATTAAGATCGCCATGGAGGAAGGCATTATGGACATCCATCTAATGTAGATGCCACCCTTTTATAGAAGCAATAGAGAGGAATAGGCGAACAGAAGTCATCTTGGCAACAGGGGCGAATGTCTCATGGTAATCAATCCCTGAAACCTTATTGTTTCCGGGAAAGATTAGGAGTGCCTTATATTAATGCTCAATAGAGCCATCAAATTTATATTTGATTCGGAAAACCCATTTACACCCAATGGATCTCTTGTCGGGCGGAAGCTCAACTAGCTCCCAAGTGTCATTCCTCTCAAAAGCATCAAGTTCATACCTTATTGCCAAGCGCCACTCCTTTCTTTTAATCGGAGAACGAGCGAGCCTCGTGTGTGGCAGTGACAACAACAATAAACTATACACAGTGAGGAGAAAAGTTGCTAACAGAAACATAATTAGCTATAGGGTAAAGAGTACCTGAGGAGATGATTGGAGTGGTTGCTGCAGGAGGCTCGGGGGGGGGGGGTCGTGATGTAGTACTGTGTTGCAAACATAGTCACGAAGACGGACACTTGGAACTCGGTCTCAAGAGCTTCGACGAACCTCCTGATCAGCCGGAGCAAGGGGCTTTGCCATATCGGCAGGCATTGGTGTCAAGTTTGATTCCATGGGAGTATCCGCATCACAAGAGCTCAAAGTAACCTCCCAATTAGAATCAAATATAGATGGATGAACCACAGAAAGATTCGGAGAGCCCTCAAAAGAACCTGGCGGTGCACTAAAAGGAAAGTTGTTCTCTTGAAAGACAACATCCTTAGAGACAAACATTGAGCTAGTGTCAAGATCAAGGGCTCGCCATCCCTTTTTACCAAAAGGGTACCTCAAAAAAATTCATTAATGACTGCAAGAAGCAAACTTGTCAGAGCTCCTAGGAATGATAGATGAAAAACAAAGACAACCAAATGTCTTAATGTGAGAATAATCAGGCTTCTGTTGAAATAGAGTGCAGTATGGTGTCTTTCCTTCAAGAATAGTAGTAGGGGTCTTGTTAATCAAATAGGCTGCTGTAAGTAGACATTCACCCCAATAGCGAATTGGGATGGAAGCCTGAAACATAAAAGCTCTAGCAACGTTTAGCAAGTGACAATGCTTACGCCCTACCCGCCCATTATGTTGGGGGGGGGGGGGGTGTGTAACACTTGATGTTTCAAATAGAACCCCGGATTCAGCAAAGAAAGATTGTAATGAAACAAATTCAGTGTCGTTGTCAAAGCGAAACGGCTTCAACCGTTTATCAAATCGTGTCTTGACCAAGACAAAGAAATTCTTGACAACAATTACGACCTCGGTTTTGGATTTAAGCAAGAAAACCCAAACAGATATAGAGAAATCATCAACTAGAGTGAGGAAAAACCGAGCACCTGTTGAAGGTGGCACTCTATAAGGACCCCAAACATCAGCATGTATCAAATCAAACAAACCAGCTGCTCTATTATTAGAATCATAAAAACTTGCACGAGTTTTCTTGGCTTCAAAACAAACTGAACAAGAATCAACAGAAATATGTCTATCAATCTGAACACCAGATAATTTAGAAAGTAACTGATACGATGGATGGCCCATCCGTCTATGCCAAAGAGCAGAAGTGGAAACAGAAGCAACAATTCCAATTGGCGGTGTAACAGAATCACCGATGAACCACAAGACCTCCCCCCGAGCTTCACCGGCTCCAATCGTTGTCCTCATAATGCGGTCCTGAAGCACATAGAACTTATCAGTCATTGTGACTAAACAAATTTGCTCTCTGATGAGTCTCAAGAAGGAAATCAAATTGCAATTAAATGAAGGAACATAAAGGACATTGGTTACAATCAGATGATCCCCAAGTATGAACTTTTCCATACTTATCGGCAATCGAAATAGTTCTATCAGGTAACATGACATGAACAGGAGAGATATCACACAAATCAGTAAAGAGTTCCTTATGCCCCGTCATATGATACAAGGCACCCGTGTAAAGTATCCACCTGTCATTTTTCTTACCCATCAACTGATCAACGAATGACTTAGCGTGGAAGGACTTGAACATGTCCATCATATGCTGCCATTGGTTCTCACTGAGAGCCGGAGTCATGGTTGCGCGGTCAGCAGCAGTGAAAGTGGGTGCATTCAATGGCAGAGATGGGCTGCTAGCTAGCAACATTTGCAACCCCTGACGCCACCCTGTTCGAACCAGCATTTGAAGACCCACACCCCCGAGTCCAAGCAGATGTGTTTCCCACAACATCCGTACCTGAATTTTGACGCAAATCGTCCCACTAATTTGGGCACCCGATCAATTTGAAGCAAGAATTCACATCATGTCCCGTTTTCTTGCAATGGGTGCAAGTGGGTTTGGACCCATTTGAATCACCTTTGGTATTTCTGACTAAGGCGGACGATGAAATGGGGCTGCGATTTGCAGCAAAGGCTACTGCATAAGTCCTTCCACCAATAGACTTGTCAATGTTGATGGTGTGCGGACGCTCTTCTTGAACGACCAATAAGTAGACTCGATAAAACGGCAGAAAAGGTTCCCTTGCGATGATAGATGAACGTAGGTAGGCAAACAAACTATCCAATCCCATAAAAAACCGATGAGATTGCTCCTCATCTCGTTACTTAATCAATGTCTACCTCCATTCATAAGTGCGCAAACCACATGAACAAGATGGTATGGGCACATAAGCATTCAACTCATCCTACAAAACCTTGAAGCGTCCATAATAACTCTCAACAGATTGTCCATTCAACTCGCATTTCGCAATATCAATGCGCAGTTGTTGAATTCTTGGAGCATTGCCAACTGAAAACCATTGACGAAGATCATCCCACAATTCCTTGACAGTTTCGGTAATGGTCACAAAGGAGCGGAGGGTTGGGGAGATGGATTGTAGTATCCATTCCACAAGCATGGAGTTCACACTCCACTAGTCTTCGATTTCTTCAGAGTCAGCATTCGGTTTGGGGATAGACCCATCAAGGAATCAGAGTTTTCGCTTTGCACGGAACGAATTTCGAATACCCTTTTTCCATTCTTGGTAGTTATCGCCCTTCAAAATCACCGGGGCAATATTCATCCCTGGATTGTAGGAGGGATGACGAAAGTAGGGGCTGATCTGATCCATGATAGCCGGCTTCTTTTCCGTCGAGGTTGCCGTCTTATCGGTAGCCATATCTTCAGAGTAATCACTCAATGAAGCAGGTATCGATGCGGAGGAAGAACGCAAGGTAAGTTTTGTGTATTTTAGGTTTAGGGCTCTGATGCCATGAGCAGATCAGAGTTGCCGAATTGTTTTCCTCTCCTTTAATTAACGAAAGATGGTACAATATATATTGAGTTACAACCCTAATATCGAAATAAGAAATGGAAATTAAATTAAATAACATACTGGAAAATAGAATATACGCTAATACATCCTTCATGGCTTTGTAGGAATCTTTGCAGTACCTCGAATTCATCATCGTCTGCCATTAACGTCAATTTGAGGGCTTCAAACTTTTCGAAAATTCACGAGGTAGGTCACGAGAATCGCATATGGTTCTGATACCACTGTTATGATCCTAAGTGGATCTCTGTGAGATTGAATATGAAGATAGAGATTGAGGTAGGAGATGAAGAAGATAGAGGAAGAAGAAGACCAGATAAGAGGCATGATAGACAAACGAGAGGAGAGAGAAATTAATTAGACAAAAGGGTAAATAGATAAGTGTTTGACTATTCATTTCATAACAAATTACAAGGTATAATGGTATATTTATATCATAAATTACTTTAATCTAATATAATACCTAATATATGAGATCATAACACTACGAGGGACAGATTAAATGAAGATCGAAGAAAGGAGTCAAAAGGATTAGGAGCCAATCGAACCGGTTTAAGAAAGAGTCAAACAGTTCATTATACATGGGTTGCAAGTACCAAGCTGACGCTTTGCTTTCAACGTAAATCACAAGATCATCTTGAGTGCAAATACAAAGCCGAAGCTTTGAACACAAGCCGAAAGCCATCGTCTAGTATCCCCCAAAAAAAAAAAAAAAAAAACACAAAACACAAAATAAAACTAAACAAATACAGTAAAATAAAATAAAATCCCGACGCGTAGTTCATTGACGTGAATTGGTTAAAAATGGATCGGTCAGTGTTGGGTCATGGCCTCATGGGTGGCTTCGTAGTTCCTCCCCACATGCTCCCTTTTCTCTCACATCTAGTGTTGACTTCTTGGTTAATTTGTCCACCCAAATTTCTCTCTCTCTTTATCTGGTTTCGATCTACGCAGGTCAACCGCTCGATCTTCTCTCTAGCTTGAGTCAAGTTGCTCGATCAGGCTGTATGGTCTATTTGCTGCCGGCTGACCGGATCATTCACAACCCTAGCTGAGTTTGTGCTGTATTGTTGGTCAACTCATCCGGCCCCAACACCTACGTACGATATGATCGATACACACTAAACAAGGTATATATACTCATACGTGTTAATTATATATATAATCCCTGTTCTAGTAATATATAATCCCTATCTATTTTAGATTCAATAGATTCTTTATACTCGTTTCTCTAAAATATTTTAGAGAAACCTTATGAAAAAGAAAATATTCCTCTTACAATAGCAAAATTTTAAAATTTAATTCTATTCGATATCAATCCGAATTCATTGGAATCCATCATTAATTGGTGATAATAAAATTTTGTTCTATTTATACAAATCCTAATCTTTATGCTAAATTAATTTAAGGGTTTTTGTTAGAATTAACTTAAATTGGTTGTGTTTAAGTTGAATGTGTCAGCCGTGCACGTTAGAATTAACTCTCACGTACATATATCGATCTATCTATCTTTATATGAGAGTTTTTGTTAAGACTTTTAAGTTAATGTTTAAATTAAACAAATTAGTTTTAAGTTATGTTAAACTTAAATATTTAATTTACACTTGTTAACATTTTTAAGTTAATTTTTACTGTTAATTATAAATTTCTTGTTTCACTTAAACATGTTAAAATTTTAACTTAAAATTCATGTTCGTCTTTGTATTAACTTTGTTAGGTAACATGTTCATCTAGTTGTATTAACTTTGTTAGGCTCTTGCCTGAGAAAGAGAGAGATTATAGAAGGGAGAGATAGAGGAAGAGTAAAAAGGGGTTTGATATTATGTATTTTCATGCTCATATCCAATACAAGTTAAGGCTACTTATAGTCTCACTATTTATTTTTTTTTGGTCCAAACTTATAGTCTCACTATTACAAAGCCCAATTTAATTATTCATGGCCCATATCCATCTAGCCCCATAGCCTAAGAAACGGAAAAAAAAAAAAAAAAACAACCACACAGTATGGGCATAACCACGTCTCACTACCTATACAAGGAAGATCAGATCATGAAACTTGTTGATTCCGACGTTGCAGGCAGGTTCTGGTCAATGTCTGCTGGACAACTCTCCTCTCTTACTCGAAAATGGTGAACCTGAGCTACTTGACCCCTAATCATTGGCGTCTGATGCCTTAGTCCTCTTTGCATCAGTTTCCCTGTGATCGCTTTGACACATGCTTTCACCGTTTCCCTGTCTAGCATCCCTTTCAATTCCACCTTCGGGCCATTCTTGA
Source organism: Persicaria tinctoria (assembly GCA_037127255.1). NCBI lineage: Eukaryota > Viridiplantae > Streptophyta > Magnoliopsida > Caryophyllales > Polygonaceae > Persicaria > Persicaria tinctoria. The sequence goes on from JBANSL010000012.1 coordinate 18,049,967, forward strand.
GGAAGGATATTTGCATCTTTTCGTAGTCGAACATTAAGGGGCTAAATTTTCGCATCCAGTTACCCCCTAGCAGCAGATCAACATCCCCAATCCGCAGTGCTCGAATGTCGAAGGAGCAAGTGCCCTCCCTGCATTACCCAACTAAAATTATTACACTCATGCTGGCAACTCAGCTTTTCACCTCCAATACCTTTGACTATCATCATTTTCGCCTTCTACAGGCTGAACCCAACCTCTTGCGCAATTACCGGATCCACGAAACTATGGGTGCTTCCGCTATCGATCAAGATCATGACTGATTTGTTGCCAATTCTTCCTCGCACCTTGATCAAATTTTCAGAACAGCCGCCCGTAAAGGCATGGACGAATACCTTTTGCTCTACTTCGACATTCCTTGTTGCTTCCTTGTTTAGCTATTCGTTCTCACCAGATTCCCTTGTTTCATATCCGCACTCCCCGTCGCTAACTGACATCATCTTCACCTTCCCTATGTTGCATCGATGGCCCACGAAATATCTATCATCGCATCGGTAACACGAGCCTAGGGTGCGACGTGGTTCGCTCGTGCTACCCAAATCCTTGCTCAGCATATCATCTTTCGTGCTCAAGCCTCTTGGTTTGGCAATTGCAAACTGACTTTCTGTAGGAATCTTGCTAAAACTTGTACTGTTCCCTGGATTCTTGCTAATCTCTAGGGATGACAATTTCACTCGAACCCGACGGATATCCGTCTCACCCGACCAGAAAAAGTGGGTGAAAATCCGAAATAAAGCGGATATTAAATGAGTGATGGGTGAACGGGTGATGGGTCGGGTCGGGTCGGATTCGGGTGAAGACGTTCCCCACTCGACACCCGACCTATCACTCGATTCGTCACCCGACTTATATTATATAATTCCATTTATATGTAAAATTACCAATATACCCCCTAAACCAAATTCAAGATACCTAACAATTTCCATGTTGAAATTTTGGTTGTTGAAGAATGAAGACTATGTTTTCTCTTCATTTTATTCATAATTGTTATAATGTCTTTTTATTTCTAAGACTTCTAGTTTGAAGCGTTGAAAGTTGTGGATGTTTACACGTATTTGACTATATTTGGTACTTGTTTATCCATCGATGTGTTCGATGTATGTTTTTCAATATATTTTTTTGATGAATTTGATGTCTTGTATTTCACCCGAATTATCACTCGATCCACCCGATCACTCGGTGGGTGATGGGTGGACAGAGCGGGTGAGATATTTGGTGGGTAATGGATCGGGTAGGGTGAAGGGTTTTTGGTTGTGGGTAGGGAGACGGAAGTAGATCATCCACCCATCACCCGACCCATTGCCATCCCTACTAATCTCTACTATCGCCTGAACTGATTCGTTGTGTGATCTAGCCAATTCCAATGCCTCGGCTAAATCTTTAGGACACACCAATTTAACCAAAGACCTAGGGTTCGTTTGGTTCAATGTGGGAATTGAAATTTCTGGGAAGTTACTTTATGGGAATTGAATTCCCGAGAAATTCAATTGACGGGAATTCTAAAAATATATTTGGTTGATTTTTTATTCTAGGAGATTAAATGAAGGAAATAGAAATTTCTAAGTTAAATATGGGAGAAGTTGAACTTACCTAGGAGACTAGGTAAGTGAACTTCCTCCATTTTAGGGAATTCAACTTTCTGGGAAGTTGAATTCCTACGTTTTTTATTTTCAAAAATACCAATCAAATACATGAATTTCTCCTACTTTTTAGGAAGTAGAACTTCCTGGGTTTTTCGATTGCCAACCAAATCAGCTCCTAATCTTTGGTTTAAGCCCGCTAATGTAACTCGATACAAATAAGTTTCAGGAAAATGGGGATTGTATGACAAAATACCAGCTCTTAGCTCCTCGACTCTTTCGTTGTAGTCTTCCAAATCCTCTGATTGAGCCAACTTATTGAACTCCTCGACAATGCCCACCCCTTGCTTCCCCAAAACGCACACAAGTGGCTTCGCCCAATTCCTTCCAGGTCGCCTCCTTCCATTGCATAAAAAACCCTTGCATCCAAGTATCTGCGCGATCGAACACACATAGCCGCAAGTTCGACCTTCTGATTTTCTTGGATTCCAAAGATCGAAAAGTATCTGTCACATTTCCGCACCTAGCTTCGAGGTTTCTTCCTCTTGAATGTTGAAATCGATCTTGGGAAACCTAATTGGGCGAAGTTGATGAACGAACCCTCCGATCTCCCGTTCGCGTGTCGTTCTTGACCACTCTGGTGCGTTGCTCCTTCGTTCCCTGCTACCGTTCGAGTGGTTCTTGCTTCGCCTGGTGCTGGTGACAACAAGTCTACCAGCGGCGACGCTCTATTGCCCTGTAGCGGTGTTCCGTTTCCATGCGGCGACTGGTTCTTGATCATCTCCACCAACATCTCGAATTGTTGACCCGCTTTCACTTGAAATTGCTTCATCTTTGTCTGAAAAGCATCGGTGCTTTTTCTTAAATCCTCCAAGATCTTCTGTTGTTCTTCTTGCCTTAATTTGGTTCGTTTCCGTCAATGAACTGTGGACGACAGCGGTGAATTGCTCTAATTGCTGCAATTGGATTTCGTTTTTCCGAAAGCCCTCCTCCTTGAGCTTGGAACGGGTGCCGTCGACCATGGCAGCGCTAACCTTCGCTCCGCGGATACGAATAGGCTCTTGCCTAAATGACGTGAGAAAGAGAGAGATTATAGAAGGGAGAGATAGAATCAACCGTTTGTTTTATCATTTTAGCTTCTAGATCTGACTCAGATTAATAGGGCAATTTATGCAAATCATCTCGATTATATATCAAAAGCTTTCAAAGTTGCGGTGTAAAAGTTGTATGCCATTCTGATCATTGTTACTTTTTATCCTTCAGGAACTTCACAAGTTTGGATATCTGCATCATTACAGGCTTACAGCTTGATACTCGCGCGCGCATCTGTTCAAGTTTGCGATCTATATATCTGCGTTGAAACCATTTTAATTTGGTACAACTCTTTTGATTGTATACACTGCATCAAGATAGTGCGTGGTTCATACGGAAGTTGAAGGTATGTATTTTATCTATATAAATGTAAATTTATGCTTCTTTTACAAGTTTATTATTTATCTAGTTATAATGTAGGTTAATTTGTAATTAATTAATAATTAGATTATGAGTATTTATTGATTTAATTTTATTAATCTATAACTAATTTGATTATGAATATAATTTGTGCAAGTTCCTACCGGATATCTTATCCCACTTAATTTCCTTATGGTAGATGGCTATGATACCTTCCTCTTCCGCTATCAGTGCCCGCTTACATGAGAAGCTAGAATGCCTTAGAGGGATGATGCAACAACTAAACAGTAAGGCCGATGATATTCAAAATGAATTACGAAATGAAGAGCTTCAAGCCAGAAAGAAAAGAAAGAGTGAAGTTGCTTTATGGCTCCAACAAGTGAGCAGTATTGAAGAACCAGTTCGGAGTATTGGAATAGAAGTTGCACAAGTCGGCTTCTTTCGGCGAGGGCAGTTTTCGGAGAAGCTTGAAGCGATGATGGATACTGTTGAACAATTGATAAAACAAAGTGAGTTTCCCAGAGGACTTTTGCATGATGATATCAAACCCGAAGGCCTTGAATTAGTAGCAGTGAAGATGGAAGGTCCCACTCCCTCAAGAGTTCGTGATGAAGTTTGGAGGTGCTTTGAAAGAGGTGAAAGGAGGGTTGCTATCTTTGGTATCGGTGGAGTAGGCAAAACAAGCTCGGCCATGCACATCAACAATGAGATTTTGAAAAAAAAACGTCTTTTTGAACGTGTTTATTATGTCACTGTATCTCGAGAGACGAGTGTCCATAAGTTGCAGAGTGACATTGCTAAAGCATTTTGTCATTCCCTAGAATATGAAGATGAGACAAAGAGAGCGGCTGAGTTAAGGGAGGCACTAGCGAAGAGAGAGAAATCTCTACTAATCCTTGATGATGTGTGGGAGGATATCACAATGGAAGAGGTTGGAGTTTTGGTAGAAAGTGATGGATGCAAGTTGCTCATCACCACTCGGGATAGAGGTGTTTGTCGCAAAATGAAGTGTTGGCCAGTTCACATGGAAACTCTTTCACCTGACGAATCTTTGGATTTGTTCAAGAAGCAACTTGGCAATTTTGAAACTCTTCCTGATGAATTGAAGGTCACTGCTGCTTTAGTAGCTAAAGAATGTGATGGGCTACCACTTGGAATTGCCACAATGGCTGGATCCATGAGGGGAGAAACTAGTGCACCCGTGTGGAGAGATGCGCGGAGAAAACTGCAAGATCCTTGTAGCACTCCACATGATATGGAAGACAAGGTATTCAAAATATTGAGGTTTAGCTACGATCGCTTAAAAGAGGAAAAGCATCGGAAGTGTTTCTTGTATTGTGCTTTATATGGTGAAGATTATGAGATAGAGAAGGAGGAATTGATTAGGCAGTACATTGCAGTAGGGCTGTTAGATGGAACCAATAGAGAGGAAAGCTTAGACGAAGGATACACTTTATTGAATGTTCTGGAGAATGCATCTTTGTTGGAACGTGCGGAAGTCATGGTTCATGGGGGATTTGTAAAGATGCATGATTTAGTGAGAGACATGGCGATCAGAATAATGGGCACCACATCCACTGGCATGGTGATAGAAGGAAGAAGTTTGAAGGAGATACTTGGACAAGAACAATGGATTAATAAGGATTTGCAGTGGGTGTCTTTACTACATAATCGGTGCGATAGTATTGAAGGTGTCATGCCTGATTGCCCAAACATTTCCGTGTTGTTTCTTCATGATTTTTATCTGAAGACTATATCGAATTCTTTCTTTGTGAAAATGATCAGCCTCAAAGTTCTTCATTTGTCATGTGCAAAAGTGAACGTGTTGCCTGCTTCAGTTTCTAACCTATGCAATCTCAACAGTTTATTGCTTCGTTTTTGCGAAAGTTTGGTCTTAATTCCTTCCTTGGCAAAGCTTATGAAGTTAAGACATTTGGTGCTACATGACTGTTGTCGGATGACAAAATTGCCAGAGGGTATGAAAGAACTAACAAGCCTCGAGTACCTCGATTTGAATTTGATAAAAGTGGAGGTACTGCCTGCTTCTGTTTCTGACCTGTGCAATCTCAACACCCTGTCGCTTATGTCCTGCTCTGAATTACACTATGTTCCTTCATTAGCTAAGCTTACAAAACTAATAAATTTGACTCTATGGTCGTGCAATAAGTTGGAGACATTGCCCGATGGTATGGAAGCGCTAGCAAACCTTGAGAACCTTGCGCTGTCAGGGACACAAGTGGAGGTACTGCCTAGTTCTATTTCTGACCTATGCAATCTCGAGGACTTGTGGCTTTGTAACTGCAGCAGTTTGCACTTCATTCCTTCCTTAGCAAAGCTTAGAAAACTACGAAGGTTGAGTCTAGACGGGTGCAGGAAGGTGGAGACATTGCCCGAGGGTATGGAAGAACTAACAAGCCTAAAGTACCTAAATCTTCAAAAGACTGGTATAAAAGGGTTGTACAGAGGGGTATTTATAAAACTCCTGAATCTTGAGAGCTTTTTGGGCAATGATGAAATAATTGTTCCACCGGAGCTATTGATGAGGTTGAAGCATCTTGAGAAACTAATTGGGGTTCATTTTAAATATGTTAGTGAGTTCAATCGATGTGTTGATTTGGGTGTGTTTAACCGATTGGAAACTTATCATGTTTCTGTTGGGCATTACCATTATATCACCAATTGTTGTCCACTTGACGATAAAGATGATGATGATACAGAATTCATTAAGGCGATATGTTGGAATGGTGTGTCAGGAGGAGAAGAGTGTTTTATGTTTCCACAGAATGCGAGTAGACTTGAGTTCAGGGAGTGTAGCTTTGGTGGCGGGAGCTTGCTGGGTGATTTGCCTTCGCTGGGTGATGCAACTACTGATTTAAGCTTTTGGTGCAGCGCCGATGATTTTGATTGCATAATTCCAGAGGGGTGGACAAAACCTCTTCAACGCATCCAAATGTTAGTGCTTGAAGATCTAGATGAGTTCGGTGGCCTAATTAGAGAGGAGGTGGTGTATCCGTACATCTCTTTTTCCGGGCTTACATTTCTGTACATTGAAAACTGTCGAAAGTTGAAGAAGTTGTGGATGCTGAACCTTGACCTACCCAATTTGGAGGTGATTGCCATAGCAGATTGTGGACAGATGGAAGAAATATTTGCAACGGGAAAGGGGGGGACAGTTAAATTACCGAGGATGCGTTCTTTGAAATTGAAGGGTTTGCCAGAACTGAGGAGTATATGGGGCAATTGCGAGGTCTTCTTTCCTCATCTTATTTCTTTGGAGGTAATTGGGTTTCAGAAGATGAAGAAGATAGGGAGGGTAAGTCGCAACCTGTCCTCTTTGAAAACAATTTCTATTTTTGGTTGCGATGAATTGGAAGAAATATTTGCAGCAGAGGATGAAGCAGGAGACGACCAAATCCATTTGCCAAAGTTGGAGGAACTGGTGTTAGATTATTTACCACAACTGAGGAGCATAAGTAGGAAGACCATTGTCTGCAACTCCCTACAACTAGTATCAATTAGAGCGACACCGGATGAAAACCAGCCAGAGTTGGAGAACTGTCCAATTTCAGTCCCAAGTCTGTCAGCTAGTGGTCCTCTTCCCAATTTGTCAGCTTATAATATGCCTAAAGGCTGGTGGGAATCGCTCCAATGGAATGACCCTGCCACCCTATCCAACTTCCACCACCTTGGTTGTTTTAGCTATTGTTGGAACTTGTCAACGGATGAGCCCGATGAGACAGAATACATGGACGAGGACGACGACAAAGATTCGATATCCTGAACATCATCAGGTCATTGAGATCTCTTCTGGAACATCACCGACCCTTTTCAATTTTTTATTTGAAGCGGTGGAGCATGATTTTTAGAATTGATGGCTTTGTTTTGTTCACGAGTTAGACTCGATTAGAGATTTTTATTTACTTCATTTTACGGTTTTTATTGAATTTGGGGTTGATGAATCCAATCAACGTTTTGTCTTGATCAAGATACAACCGTCTCTATTGTGTTTCCGTACTTTAGTGCTTATGAGATACGGACTCTTTTTTCGTTTTGATGGGTCTGATTCAATGAGACATGCATAAAAAGTACATTTGTCTTCTGTTTCAGTTGCAACAACCATTTTTATCCAAACCCCTGGTTAGATGTGTGAGCATGTCTCATTTTAATCAAAGCTTCAACCGGCAAACTTGCTTGAAGATTGGACCTGAAACTTTCCTACTTAACTAATGGATTCATGCTTTGTATCATTGGATCTGGATTATTGCCTTATCGGCTTTGATCTTCACATATAATTTCAAGTCTTGAAATAGTATAGAGCTACTATATTTGATCTTTATTTGCCCGGTTTGATTGAACGAAGTCAATCTACATCTAGACGGGATACTAAACAAAACCTTTGACAGTACTGCAGAGGCCCTTTTAATACAGGGTTTAGCACCACATTACAAGAAAATAGGGGACAACTTAGGGTTAAATCTGGAGTTTGGTTTGTTTTATTCATACATGTTACGATTTTCTGTTGCCTTTATGTGTTAGTATTTATGCTGAATCTAGATGTTAGTTTAGTCTCTGCTAAATTAAAATTCATAGGTTTAAATTTGGACTTATTATAAATCATAAAACTACAATATCCAGCCTATCAATGGTTAACAAAGCTAATTACTCCATCATTAAAGCCTTGATCTCCAATTCTCCACCATCTTGAAACCGAATAACTAGTCCCATTCCATAGCCTTTATAGAAATAGTCCCAATGAAGTTATTTTTCTGCATTATATGTGATTTTACTTTGTCTATACTCCATACATGCTTATGTCAGTCACTCCCAACTTTTCTGCTTTGCCGATTATTTCTCATTTTGTAGTTTCTGTTATGTGAAACTAGTTTTGAACCAATTGTCTTAACTTCTGTTTCATCCTAAAGAAGTTATTTTCTGCATTATATGCGATTCACTGTGTCTATACTCCACACATGCTTATTTCATTCACTCCCAACTTTTCTGTTTTGCCAATAATTTCTCTTTTTGTACATTCTGTTACGTGAAACTAGTTTTGAACCAATTGTTGTAGCTTCTGTATCATCCTAATGAAGTTATTTTTCTGCCATGTTTTTGCTTTAGGAGTCTCATCGAGGATGTTTTAGAGAATGCTCGTTCTTGAAAGCTTCGTTTTGGTAGTAGAGGAGACTAGGAATCATTCTGAGAACTTTTTTTTTTTTCTTTTTTTTCTGTTTTGAACTTCTGAAATCTGATTGCAAATATTTCTTATATATGTTTCACTCTGAGAACCGTTTTACGGAGTATTTTTTAGTTGGCTGCATTGGTCAGTACGTGCTTTTGTCATAGTTGATTTGATAACTTTCCAAATTGCTTCTGAGAAATATAGCTTTCTAAAACATGAATTACGTTAGGCTTGTGATATAATGATGGTGTATATATGTGAATCTCTATTCGTCGTATCATACTTCTGTCATAGTTGATTTGATATCATAGTCAATAAAGAAAAGAGAGTTGATTTTATAACATTAATCTTCTTCCAATGAGAGACATGCTAGCTGACAGATGACTGATATGAGTCTCATCACTTAATGATGATTGAAGGGCTAAATGTTCTAGAATAACAAAAATATTTTGTTATTCACAAAAATATAAATTAAAAATACTCCGTATTTCATAGGCATACTTACCTAAAATATTACTGTAATAGATAAATATGCAGTATTTGATAAGTGTTATTATTTTTATATCTAGATTATTTTTTGGTAAAAAAATTATTTATATAAAAATTAATTATTTAATAATTTTTATTTTATTTATATCTATATTATTTTTTGAGTCTAAAATGATTTATAAAAATATTATGTAGCCGCAATCCATCTGTGCTGTTGTGCATAGCTATTTTAGCAAACTAACATAATAAATATATCATATGTATTTATAAAAAAAATTAAAATATTTTTAAAAAACAGTTGTCTATTTTTTTTATTTTTTTTGAAACGAAAAGAATTTGACTGAAAGGATAAACCTAGGAGCCAAGAGCATCCAAGCGGATGAAATGACGAAGGTTAGAGTCGTCAGGTGCCAAATGGCTATAGAAGTCAACGTGTAGGTGCGATAAAAGGTCCGCAACACGGTTAGCTTCCCGATAGACATGACGAATCTCTATAAAACTGAAGAAGCCAAGCGTGACTAGACTGTATGAGACAATCATATCAGAGTCACCCGTTGGATGTCCAACACCTTTAAGACTGTTAATGATTGTAAGATTATATCTTTCGATCTCTAGTCTTGTTATGTTTATTATACGGGCTGCCTGCAAGCCCTTCCAAAACCCTCAGTGCCTGAGACGGAGGTGAAAGGGGAAGACCCAACTTCATAGTATATTGGTTCTCCTTTATAGTTTCTGATGGCAAACCCATAGGAACCATGTCCAACTGATCCCATAGCATCATCGAAATTTAACTTGTGATTCCCGGGTTTCGGCGGGACCCATTTAGCCTTTTTCCTTTTTTGGATCGGTTCTTGTTGCTGGTTGTTGTTTCAGTGTGCATTGGGCTTCTGTACCTTCCTCTAGATATTTTGTCGTTTTCCACATGAACATTTGTTCTTTTGCGAAGGATAAAATACTTCTTGAGTCTGGATTGACGTTATCAAAAAGTGTTTTGTTCCGAAAGTACCATATGCTCCACCAAGTAAAGGCGAGCTTAGTGAAATGATCCATTCCTATTTTGTTTCTGATTTGCTGTACGGTGTCGTTAAGTTGAGTTCCTTGTGCAAAGTGTTTATAGCAAGAAATTGAGATGGGTCCATCCAAGTGACAACATTTTGCGAAATCAGGCAGGACCATAGAAGGTGAGTAAGGTCTTTATAGTGAGAATCACATTGTGGACAAGTAGTCGGAATGCCAAACCCACGAGAAGCAAGTCTAGTCGAGGTGGGCACTTCGTTTTTGGTGATTTTCCAAATAAATGTCTTAACTTTAGATGGTGCGTCCATATGCCAGATCCAGCTCATATCAGAACTGTGATGTTGTTTCCCAGCATCGATCATATCAATGGCTGAGCTAGTGGAGAACTATCCATTACGGCTCTATTTCTAGTACAACCTGTCTATATGGATGTACCTAGGTATCGGAATTGTGAGGATTGAATCAATTATTTCATTGGGTATAATGTCTTTAGTTTCGCCACGTAGCTTCAATGTTCTAAAAGGCGCTAGGCGGCCACTAGGCGGTGGGTGACTGCCTAGCGCCTAAGCGGCTAGGCGAGTGCCTAGGCGGCGCCTAGGCGGACTTAGAACAAACTTGATTATCTCCTAAATTTTGACGAATAACACTTGTCAATAATTCATATAATTTAATAATAATCCACAATATCACTCATAAACCCAAATTTGCGATGCTTAACTAACACTAAAGTAAATAAATGCAAAAGTACACGTTTGGCTAACAACTCTAAACCTCCTGAAATCCAAAACTATAGGTTCGACTGAAAAGCAAATACATCCCGACTTGGGGGATAAAAAAAAAGCAAGTCAACTATTCACATACTAAAAGCTCAAATTGAATAATCGTTGGACTAGGCGTGACTAGGCGGCACCTAGGCGAGCCCAAGCGGGGTCTAGGTGACGCCTAGGCGGGCCCAGGCGGGGTCTAGGCGGCGCCTAGGCGAGATTAGGCGGTGCCTAAACGGATTTCCGCCTAGAGGACCGCCTAGGCTTAAAAATTCCTAGGTCTCGTCCCGCCTAGCGCCTAGGCGCGATTTTTAGAACACTGCGTAGCTTCCCTACATCCCAAGTCTTAGTTTCTATCAAAAAGTGTTGGATTTTAGTGTTTATGTCTATTTGTTGGGTGTCAGATATTGTGTTAATTAGGGGGTTGTCTCCGAACCAGTGATCCATCCAGAAATTGATGGAATCACCACTGCCAATTGACCATTTGATTCCTTCCTTTAATAATGGTAGTAGTTTGGTTAATTGTGTCCATTGCCAAGATGCGCCGCTTTTTCTGTGGTAATTAAGTATGCTTTGTCCTTTTAGGTATTTTTCTTTTATTATGGAAACCCATGGGTTACAAGGCTCCGCAAGGATTTTCCAAAGTAACTTCAGTTTTAATGCTTGGTTCATGTCTTCTGATTTTCGGAGGCCCAACCCCCCATTTTCCTTTGTTTTACAGATTTCAAACCAACTTATAAGCGGTTTGTGTGACGGTCCTTTGTTCCATAGAAAATTCCTGTTAATCCTATCTAATTCCACATGTACTGATTTAGGAAGTAGGAAGCATTGCATTAGGTGCAGCAGTTTAGCTGAAGTGTTGTTTTGATTAGTGTACACCTACCCGCCTGCGAAAGACAATTAGCCTTCCATTTATTCAATTGGGCCTTGGTGGTGTTTAATAACTCTTTGAAGTCCTCTTTTGTGGTGTGGCCACTAATAATAGGATAGCCCAGGTAGGTTCCAAGATTTGTTGTGTACTGAATTTCAAGCTCGTTATGGATAGTAGTTTTCTGGGCTGCAGTGGTATTAGGGGAGGTTTGAAAATTCGATTTGTTTTTGTTAACTTTCTGTCCTGATAGAGAAGAAAATTTCGTGACAATCTTATTAATTTGGTCACATGTTGTTTTAGTAGCGGAGGCGAAGATGACAATATCATCTGCAAATGCTAAGTACGGAATTTTAGTTCCACTTCTTGTCATCTTGATTCCAAGGTGACTTTTCGGTTTAGTGGATTCAGATTGGAGCCCCCTGCCTAGAATTTTTGATAGTATCAAAAATAGGTATGGTGATAGTGGGTCACCCTGTCAGAGACCTCTCTGTAGTGTAAATAAGTCAGTTGGTTCATTATTGACCAGCACCGAGTACGTAACCGTGGTTATACACTCTTTAATCCATCCGACAAAACGATTGGAAAAGCCAAATCTGGTCATTACTGTTAGTAAGAATTCCCAGTCTACAAGGTCAAAGGCTTTTTTCCATATCTAATTTTACTGCCATCCATCCCAATTTCCCTTTTTTCTTTGAGGAGTGGAAAATTTCATTTTCTATGATGATGTTGTCATGTATGGCTCGACCCGATGAGAAGGCGCTTTGTAAGGGGTTGACGATCTTTGGTATAATTTTTTTTCAGTCGTGCCGCCAGAATTTTTGCTATGATTTTATAGGTTGTTGAACATAGACTAATGGGCCTATATTGTGTCGTTTTTGTGGGGTTATTGCATTTTGGTATTAATGCTATAAAGATATGATTTGTTTGTTTCAAAATTCTCCCACTAAGAAAGAAGCTTTTAACAACCTTGATGGAGGTAAAACCTATCGTTGATTCCGCCAAAGAAAACTCAAACCTAAAGCAAGTATAGCGATAAGCAAGAGGTCGATCCCACAGGGAAAATTATAACTCAAGTGTGATTTATGTGTCAATTAAAGTAACCAGTTTGGGGGGTTTTAGTGGGTGAAAGTTCCGCCTTTTATCAAAGCGGAGTAAGCAAGCAAAGTAAATGGATTTGGTTTTAGACAATTAGGAGAAGTAATTCTACCTACAATTTTCCACTTTATTGGATTGAAGCGATCCTTGTAACTTCTTCTCGTCCTATTAAGTTTCCTATGAATGCCCTTGTCCCGACCTAATATAGTTACTAGTCCAACCAGTCCTAGCAACCCTTATCAATCGAACAGTCCCTAAAGAAGGATTTAACCCAATTGATAGCTTTAAGTTCAGAGATTAGCCAAGGTATTTGCAGTCCCTAAAAAAGGATTTAACAACACATTCAACTTCCTACTCATTCAATTAGTTCAACCAACCCTAAAGGAATAAGTTTGCCACTTAGGTTAAGGTTCACAACCAGGAATCTACAAAACCTTAGCGATTGAATTGATCTAACAAGTTGGCCAGACAAGATAGAACAAATCAAAAATCAATCAAGCACAAAGAAGTTGAAGCATTCACAAATAGGAAACAAGGAGCGAGAATTAGAAACTCACAATCAATCCGAATAAAGCTTCAAATTGCAGGCAGAATAGATGAGTTTAGTTCCTCATGGAAGACATTGCTCAAAAATCTCTAAAGTCTCCTTGGAAGTAAGTGTAGAAAAAAAAGTAATGAAAATAACATAAAAGTGGCCTTATCCAACATCCCAAGTCGGCCACCCAATGGACAAACAAAAACTAGGGTTTTTAATTAAACAAAGCGCAGCGCTTCAACGCTGTCGGCCAGTGCTGCGGGCGCCGCAAAGTTTCTGCGCCCGCCGCACACTGAAGATCCGAGATCCCCGCTGCAGCGACCTGTGCTACGCCCGCCGCGAGGTTGCGGCGCCCGCGGCACTATGTTTTGCCGTGACTTCTTGTATTCCTTTGCGGGTTTCTCCTCTTGTCTTGCATCTTTTCTCCCTTGTTCCTTCCCATATTTCTCGTGTTCCTTTTCGAGATATTGCATCTCCCAAATGTGTTCCGATTCAATCTGCGAGATAAACACAAAATTGCGTAGAATCCGAACTCTTCTAAAATAATCACAAGATGCAATTTAGCAACAAATTATGAAATAAATGCAACCTAACTAAACTAAAAATGCCTATAATGCCTATCTAAAATATGCATTATCAAATTCCCCCACACTTAACCTTTGCTTGTCCTCAAGCAATGATAGAATGAACATGAATAAAAATATCCCACAGGAAATCCCTTCAAGTTTCAACATTATCAAAAAGCAACATCCTAGTAGGTGAAAACATAAACCAAGCAAACAAACGTCATAGCATGTATTATAGTGATCAAAGCTTATAAGTAGACATCATCCAACCTCACCAGAAATATGTGTTTCACTCATGTGTCTAGGCTTTTCAGTACAACTCTCAACTCAAACCAATCATGCACTAAGCTCATAGACATTGACCACCATATCACCAATTCTCTACCAAAATGTCATTACTTGCGGGACACAATAAAGAAAATAAAATGCAACATTTTTTTTTCTTTGGTTTTCTTTTCTCTCTTTTTTTTTCTTTTTCTTGTCTTGGTGCTTTCCTTACGCGAAGCGCAAACATGGGTGTCATGAATGACCCCAGTCTATCAACACCTCAACTACTAATATGAAGTCCACTTGAACACCTTTTGACGCAAGTTGCAAACATGGGTGTCATGAATGAACCTGGTTACTTCAATGATCAAGCTTCTTTCCTAGTGGATAGTTTTCAACACCTTTTTGCGCGAATCATACCCATGGGTGTCATGCGTAGACCCGGTTACTCAGTGCATCAACCATTGCCACCTTATTCACTAAATATTCACAAATTCAAACAAAAGACTCAAAATATAACATAAACTCCGCAAGCAACAAACCATGTGCATTGGTCCTTAAAAATAGATATTGCAGTCAATGCCAAGAGGTAGCAACACTAGGCGAGTAATTCACACAATTGAGCAAAAGAATTCAAATAAGGCCAAACATTCTCACAGGGTCATGTTTTCAGGAGTTCAATCATACTTTAGCTCAATCATACATGCTCAATTATATTTGCTAGCTCATGTTCCACAAAAATCAAATAAAGACAATAATCAAAACATCCAGAACTCCATGGGATTTATATGATCATGCTTGAAATTTAAATAAGAGGACAAACTAAGCCAGATGGGTATTTGAATAACACATATGTATGCGATGCATGCTTATTTTTGGATTTTTGAATTTATTTTTAGATACCAAAATAAACAAAAATTAATAAAAATGATTACAGAAATTAAACATGGTGCAAAAATTTAAATATGATCTCTTATATGCATCTATAAACAGAATTCCTCTCCTCCACACTTAAAGTTTTCATTGTCCTCAATGAAACAATAAAGACAACAAAAGTAAATCAAATATAATCAAGGTGAAGGAAAAGAAAAAGGAAAAAGAAAGAAAAACTTACCTCGGGTTGCCTCCCGAGAAGCGCCTTTGTTTCAAGTCTTTGGCTCGACGTACTGGCCCTTGATTGGCCTAGGTTCCTCCACCAGAGTCACCAACACCTCTCATCTGATTGACAAATGCGGGCACCCTTGAAAGGTGTAGCTTTCTGTCCAAGCTGTCATCCATGACCCTCAGCTTCTCTCCTTGAGCTATGCCCGGGGGTTGTCCTGGAATCACAAACGATTTCAATTTGTTAGGAGGTTCAAATTTCCATAAACTATGTTCCTTAGGTGTCTCTAACAAATCACGAAAATTATTGGTGCGATCAATATTGTCCGCAATAGGCATATCTAAAGAATTTTCAGGAGAAAGCTTAGCATGATTAAAGAGAGAGAATTCTATCTTTCTTCCATCAAACTCCATAGTCAATAGACCCTCACAACAATCAATTTTCATTTTCGCAGTTTTCAGGAATGGTCTTCCTAGTATAATGGGTGTTTCAGGGGCTCCCTGCTCCATATCTAAAACAAAGAAATCAACAGGAAAAAATAAATCATCCACCATAACCAAAACATCTTCAACAACGCCTCTTGGCCTGATTTGTGATCGATCAGCAAGTTGCACTGTAACCCCAGTCTCAGTCAGAGCACCCAAACCCAAAGACATGTACATGTTATAGGAAATAACATTAATTGAGGCTCCTAGATCTAGCATGGCTTGTTTAAATCTAGTATTCCCAATTGCACATGGAATTGTAAACATACCTGGATCTCTACATTTTTCAGGCAATTTCCTTTGTAACATAGCAGAGACATTTTCATTCAAGCTTACCTTTTCCTTCTTTTTCAGTCTTTGCTTCTTCTTGATGGTGCACAATTCCTTCAAAAATTTAGCATATCTAGGAATGCTTTTGATCAAATTAAGCAAAGGAATGTTTACCTCACACTTACTGAATGTCTCGAAGATTTCCTTGTCATTCTCATATCTTCGTGTATCTTTCAAGGCTTCCGGGAAGGGCGGAATGGGCTTTGGAGTCTCCATAGGTAAGGGAGAAGAAGGAGAGGAAAAAGAAGGAGAAGAAAGAGGGAGAGAAGAAGAAGAAGGAGAAGAGAACTTACCAGGAGACGATTCGGCGCTAGAATCGCATGCGGCGGGCGCCGCATGAAAGCCGCGGCCGCCGCATCTTTGCTGCGTATCTCCTGCGGCGGGCGCCGCGTGAATGTCGTCCCTGGCGGCGGGCACCGCAGGGGTGCTGCGGCCGCCGCAATGTTGCTGCGGCCGCCGCACGGGTGTTTGGCCGTTTCCATCTTCAACGATCTCTATCTCCTCGTCCATTATCTCCTCATCATCTTTTTGATTTGTGGCAACCAGTTCCTTGCCACTTCTAAGTGTCACAGCACTGACATTCTCCTTTGTCGGATTCTCGATGGTTTGCGACGGAAGCTTTCCTGAACTGTTTGCCTCTTTAGCACTTAAGATTTGAATGAGCTGACTCATTTGATTCTCAAGGTTTGTCATCCGATCGGATTGCTGCTTCTCTAGATTCGCCATCCGCTCCGACTGTTGTTTATCATTCCTCATGACTAATCGTGACAGTTTCTGCAGTGGGTCCTCATTATCCTCGTTTGATTGCTGCTGACCTCCCTATCGAGGTTCATATTGTTGTTGAGGCCTTCCCTGTTGTCCCCCTTGCTGATTGAAAGAGGTTTGATAGTTCCCATAGCCTTGCTGATAGCCCCTATTGTAATTATTGTTGTTGGAATACCCAGGATTTCCATAATTGCCTTGCCTAGGCCTTTGTCGAGTGAAATTCCCAATAGCATTCAAATCAAAATTAGGATCTTGTAGAAACGGGCACATGTCCATAGGATGAGTGTATTGACTGCAGAGACCACATGCCTTTAGTTGTTGAGGAGTTCTATCAGTAACCAACTGTTTCATCATCTGCTTTACCTCTGTCATATCAGTCTGAAGTGCAGCCACATTAGCATCTACAGCGAGTACACCCCCAGCACGAGGGCTCTTATTGAACTGCCTGGAGCCCTCAGATAGCTCCTTAAACACATCCCAAGCTGCGGCAGGCGTCTTGTTCAGCATGTTACCTCCACAAGCAGAATTCACTGTTTTGCGCTCTATATCAGTCAACCCATTAAAAAGAAAGAGAACCAGATCCTTTTTAGAGTACCCATGGCATGGGCAGCTGGCGCAGAGTTTCTTGAAGCGCTCAAAGTACTCATGTATAGACTCCGTCGCGTACTGCTTAATGCTGCTGATTGACCTTTTCAAAGCATTTAGCTTTGTTGCAGGGAAGTACATCTCTAGAAAGATTCTTTTCATCTCAGCCCAAGTAGAAATAGAGTCAGGTGGTAGATAGAAGAACCATTTATTTGCATCATCCTTCAATGAGAAGGGAAAAGCTCTCAGCTTGATTTGCTCATCAGTTACGTTCTCTGGTTTCATCTCAACAACCACCCTATGGAATTCAGACAGATGCTTGTGGGGGTCCTCCCCACTCAACCCATGGAATTTGGGTAGAAGATGAACTACCCCTGACTTCAGTTCAAAGTTGACTCCTGCGGCTAGCGCAGGAAATTGGATTGCCAAGGGTTGCTGTGTTAGATCAGGAGCAGAAAGCTCCTTAAGAGTGCGGTTCGCTTCGTTAGCCATCTCTGTTGTAGGTTCTTCTTGATCAAAAGGGAGTTCGCGAAAGCGATCACGGGCTTCTCGCCTTAGAGCGGCAAGGGTCCTTTCAATCTTTGAATCTAATGGCAACAAAGAAGAATTAGTAGCACGGGTATGGACCATATACGACGATCCACACCAAAATTAACACTAAAAACACACAAGAATTAAAAAAAAGTTCCCCGGCAACGGCGCCAAATTTGACGGAGGTAAAACCTATCGTTGATTCCGCCAAAGAAAACTCAAACCTAAAGCAAGTATAGCGATAAGCAAGAGGTCGATCCCACAGGGAAAATTATAACTCAAGTGTGATTTATGTGTCAATTAAAGTAACCAGTTTGGAGGGTTTTAGTGGGTGAAAGTTCCGCCTTTTATCAAAGCGGAGTAAGCAAGCAAAGTAAAGGGATTTGGTTTTAGACAATTAGGAGAAGTAATTCTACCTATAATTTTCCACTTTATTGGATTGAAGCGATCCTTGTAACTTCTTCTCGTCCTATTAAGTTTCCTATGAATGCCCTTGTCCCGACCTAATATAGTTACTAGTCCAACCAGTCCTAGCAACCCTTATCAATCGAACAGTCCCTAAAGAAGGATTTAACCCAATTGATAGCTTTAAGTTCAGAGATTAGCCAAGGTATTTGCAGTCCCTAAAAAAGGATTTAACAACAGATTCAACTTCCTACTCATTCAATTAGTTCAACCAACCCTAAAGGAATAAGTTTTCCACTTAGGTTAAGGTTCACAACCAGGAATCTACAAAACCTTAGCGATTGAATTGATCTAACAAGTTGGCCAGACAAGATAGAACAAATCAAAAATCAATCAAGCACAAAGAAGTTGAAGCATTCACAAATAGGAAACAAGGAGCGAGAATTAGAAACTCACAATCAATCCGAATAAAGCTTCAAATTGCAGGCAGAATAGATGAGTTTAGTTCCTCATGGAAGACATTGCTCAAAAATCTCTAAAGTCTCCTTGGAAGTAAGTGTAGAAAAAAAAGTAATGAAAATAACATAAAAGTGGCCTTATCCAACATCCCAAGTCGGCCACCCAATGGACAAACAAAAACTAGGGTTTTTAATTAAACAAAACGCAGCGCTTCAACGCTGTCGGCCAGTGCTGCGGGCGCCGCAAAGTTGCTGTGCCTGCCGCACACTGAAGATCCGAGATCCCCGCTGCAGCGACCTGTGCTGCGCCCGCCGCGAGGTTGCGGCGCCCGCGGCACTATGTTTTGTCGTGACTTCTTGTATTCCTTTGCGGGTTTCTCCTCTTGTCTTGCATCTTTCCTCCCTTGTTCCTTCCCATATTTCTCGTGTTCCTTTTCGAGATATTGCATCTCCCAAATGTGTTCCGATTCAATCTGCGAGATAAACACAAAATTGCGCAGAATCCGAACTCTTCTAAAATAATCACAAGATGCAATTTAGCAACAAATTATGAAATAAATGCAACCTAACTAAACTAAAAATGCCTATAATGCCTATCTAAAATATGCATTATCAAACCTTAATCACAGATGGTTCGATTATGTGCTAGTATTTTTTGTAGAAGCTGGCAGGGAAGCCATCCGGGGCAGGAGATTTATCGTTTGCTAAGCTAAACACAACGTTCTTGATTTCAGAGTTTGAGATTGGCCTTGTCAGTCATTCGTTGCCCTCACTTGTTACTTCATTTGTTATGAGATTAAGTAGATTACTGGGTGTTCGTTGTCTTTGTTCTTGTGTGAATCTACCAATGAAATCATTTTTAATGATTTCATGGATATCTTTTTCATTTTTAAGGCTGAGCCCTGCCGTGGTTTGGATATTTTTAATGATGTTTCTGTTCCTTCTTCCGGTAGCTATTATGTGAAAATATTTTGTGTTTGCATCTACTAACTTGATATGAGTCCGTTTCGCTCTTTGTCCCCAATATTTTTGTTGATAGTTTAATAGTGCAGCATGTTTAGCAGATAACCTTCTTATCTTGGTATCTAGTGTATGATTGTAAGAATTACAAAGCCGGATCTGCAGATCTTGTAGCTCTTGCTCTACTAAGTTTATTTGTCGGAAGATGTTTCCAAATGCTACTTTGCTCCAAAGTTTACTTTTCTTTTTGACTTCCTGAAGTTTCTTGGTCAATTTGAACATGTGGGAACCCGGAGGATCAACACGTTAGGCACCACAAACGAGGGTTTCAAATTCTGGTCTCGTGGTCCAGGCCATTTCACATTTGAAAGGTTGAAGCTTAGGTTTCTGATTGTCCATTAGGTCAAGTGTTATTTGTGCATGGTCTGATTTGATAAAGGCATGGTTTTTTGTACTTTGGTTTGGGAAGTATTGTAATAGACTATAGCTTACCAGTGCTCGATCCAGTTTTTCGAAAATATTGTCATTTCCTTGCTGCCTCTTCCTCCAAGTAAATTTGTTCCCAATGGTCGGAGTATCAATGAGGTTATGAGTTGTGATCAAGTCCTTGATTCGCGTGAATCTCCCAATGGACGGTTGATTCCCACCCAATTTGTCGGTTGGTTCAAGGATTTCGTTTAAATATCCAATTATAATTACATGGCCTATTGTATTTCTGACTTGAGCTGACAAGGAGTTCCAAAATTCTTGTTTTTCGCCTTCAGTAGCCGGGGCATAAACAAAAAAGATTGTGATTTCTATGTTTAGGGTATGATTTTGGTAGGTGGCTTTTATTGTTCTCCTATCTGAATTTATCACTCTAAAGGTTTCGTTTTGGAGTTGGGATTCTTTCCAAAGGTGGCAAAGCCCACCAGAAAGTCCGTTTGAAGGACAAAAATGCATTTTATCAAATCCCGGTTTTATCAAAGCCCGGTTTTCTCTAGGGGGTTTTCTCTTCACCTATGATAAGAAATGAATTAGAAATCCAAATTTCATCTCAGAATTCTAAAAATATTACATGAAACTAATACTCAACAATCAATTAGAGGAAGTCGAAACCATAAATTAATAAGTAGACAACCACAAGTATAACAAGCTCAGAAAAGAAGAACAAGAAGTTAGCAGAGATCTGTTGGGACTCTACTTTATGAATGAGAATCTTCTTATGGAAATCAAGTGGATCAATTAAATTTGAGGTCATAGAATGTGAATACCAGTTGAACCCAAGTTACATAATAAGAGTAATGCTCAATCAAGAAACCCAAGCTTCAAACAATTTGGTATTAAACACAACCAAAATTCAGTAATTTGTACACACATGGTTAACAAAAAAAGATAAGGCTAACTAAGACATGAAAGCAAGCATATATGGGACATGAAATGAAAAAGGAACAACACAACACACTTATTAGCAATAATCTCTCAAAAATATGCTACCGGATATGCATTGAAATTCCGTCTCAACCCAAACAGCCAAATGCATCATAAATTTAGCACAAAATTGATCATTTCAGTCTAATCGAAAGCTTAACCAACAAATAGTAATTACCAAACCGACCTAATGCCCAAATAAGATCAAATACAACAGTTCTATTCGACATCAATTTATCACCCATACATCAAGCATCAATAACCCGACAACATCAACAATGAACACAATTCCCTTTTACATTCTCATTCGTGCAGTTAGCAGACAAAGACTCAATATTCCAACCCAAAAACTCAAAGAATCACCTTGATAACAACAAAATCCTCACAATAGAACCCACAATCAAACACTTAATACCGAAATTTCTAAAATTTATCGAATTCGAAAAACCCTAGAAAATTGGGGATTTAGGGAAAGATACCTCAAGGTTTCAATGGAGGAAGGAGGAGGACTGTATCCGGACAAAAGGCTGGAGATGGTGGCTGGGCAGCGTCGGTGGTCGGCTGGAGTGATCGGAAGCAGTGGTGGGGGTGGTTGTTGTCGGACCAGAAGATCGATGCGATAGCGAGAGTAGTTGTGGGGTTGTGCTGGTACGGTGGTGGGGTTGTAGCCGGCTGTTCCGGGGGTATTGGTGAGCGGCGACGTAACGGGTGGTGGATTCGGCGGCCGGTGTTGCAATGGTGGCTGGCGGAGGGAGGAGACGGGAGCAGGAGGCTCGCAAACCTCAAGCCTGCCTGACTGTTCTTTCGTGTGTTATTATAAACACAAATTATCCCAAAAATTTCATCTGGGTATTATGAAGCGCCAATTTTCCCGCTATAGATACCCCTACCTATGACTTATAAAAAACCGCTACATTTGCTTTATTTTTCATATTTTTAAAAACCGCCACATTAGGCTAATAATAACCGCTACCTTAGTGTTGGAAACGAAAAATGGATTTACAATGCTGAAAACTGCCACATATAACGCCACCTAAATTAAACCGCCACATCCCACCGCTACATTAGATCGTTTATGCAGTAATGTCTGCAAGTTGCTTCTATCTGGGTCCATATGTTTCTTTTGTTAAGACCTCTAATATTCTAATAACTGATCTTCATTTGATGTGTTTGTATAAGACTGGGTAAGTCCTTTTATGATTGATATGGGAAAGAACTTGTGTCTTCCATATTCGTGTTATATATCTATAGATCTTACAGGTTTGTCTGTTAGAGGTTGCCAAGACTACATCAAGAGCATGCATACAAGCAATAGTATGAAGGTAATGATTGGTGACTTTTTTAACTAAATAGTACAACCTGATCGAAAGTATGTGAGTAAGAAGAGTGAGGTTACACAGTTCATAAGATACAGAAATTATATGAAAAAATAGTTTACAAGGTGTAAGATCATGAGATTGATTGTAATGTCCTCCTTGAGGGTTTTCATTCATTGATAAACATATATATAGGTTACAAAGGTATTGGGCCTTAACGGGCTTTTAGCCCACTATACATGAGGAGACCTATGTAATCTATCAAACCCCCGCAGTCGTAACGGGAGGTGTCCATACAGTGAGACTGGAACGAAAATCAATAAACAATTGTCTAGGTAAACCCTTGGTGAATATATCAGCGTACTGATAAGAGGACGGGACATGTAGAACGCGGACATGTCCAATGGAAACCTTGTCCCTGACGAAGTGGAGATCAAGCTCAATGTGCTTCGTGCGTTGATGCTGGACTAGGTTGCTAGCCAGATAGACGGCGGAGACGTTGTCAGTGTAGACGAGAGTGGCCTTCTGAAGAGGGCAACGGAGCTCAAGCAAGAGATTGCGGAACCAAGAGCACTCGGAGACAACGTTGGCAACACCCCTGTATTCTGCCTCAGCACTGGAGCGAGACACGACTGACTGACGCTTGGCGGACCAGGACACAAGGGTGTCATTGAGGAAGACACAATAGCCAGACGTGGAGCGACGGGTGTCGGGGAAACCACCCCAGTCGGCATTAGTGTAAGAAATAAGATCAAGCTTAGAGGAAGGAGTGATCGTGGTGCCGAGCTCTAGGGTGCCGCTGATGTACCGAATGATCCGCTTCAGAGCATGAATTCAGAGCATGAAAGTGAGAATCCCTGGGCTCATGCATGAACAAGCAGACATGCTGAACGGCTTAACTGATATCAGGTCTGGTGAAAGTGAGATACTAAAGAGCACCAACGAGGCTCCTGTACAGTGTCGGATCATCAACCAAAGGACCAGAATGAGCACTGAGCTTGTTGGAGGTATCAACAGGGGTGGCGACTGGATTACAGTTGACCATCTTGGCCCGAGCAACAATCTCAGCAGCATACTTACTCTGTGAGAGAAACAGACCAGACGTATGACGCTGAACAGCAACTCCCAAGAAGTAAGACAACGGACCCAGATCAAAAATGGCGAATTCCGCACTCAACTGCGAAATAATGGACGCCCGAAGAGCATCAGAAGAGGCGGTGAGAATGATGTCGTTGACATATAGTAGCAGGAATGCCAAGTCTGAGCCTCTGCGATAGATAAACAGAGACGTATCCGAACGACTGCCAATGAAACCCAAGCGGAGCAGATGTGAGGCGAAATGCTGGAACCAAGCCCGCATATTCTGTTTCAGACCATACAGAGAGCGCTTGAGGAGACAGACATGCTTTGGACGATCAACATCAACAAACCCCGCCGGCTGAAACATGTAGACTGTCTCATTCAGATGGCCATGCAGAAAGGCGTTCTTGACATCTAACTGATGGATGGCCCAGTTGCGCGACAAAGCTAGACTCAAGACTACTCGGATAGTGGCAGGCTTGACCACAGGGCTAAACGTCTCATCACAATCAATACCTGCCTGCTGAGATCTACCGTTGACCACTAGACGGGCTTTGTAGCGCTCCAACGTCCCATCAGAGCGGAACTTGTGACGGAAGAGCCACATACAGCGGATGACGTTCGCCTCAGGGGGGCGAGGGACAAGAACCCAAGTACCATTCTTCATAAGGGCCCTGTATTCGTCGAGCATAGCCGCATGCCAATTCGAGTCGAGGAGGGCGGTTTTGTGGGAGGTGGGAATGGGGGAAAGGGAGGTCGAGACGGAGGTAGGGGAGGATTGGGATTCGGGAGGGATGGGGGCAAGGGAGTGAGAGGCGTCGGGGAATGCGGCGGGCGCAGCATGCCCGCCGCAAGTTGATTGGCCGCGGCCGCAACATGATGTTGTGGCCGCCGCGAGTAGGTGAGGCGAGGGATGTGGGGTGGGGTTTTGATTGGTTGCGGGCGCAGCATTGTGATGCGCCCGCGGCATTGGTTCTTGGCGGGGGGACGGGGCTGCGAGGTCATATGTGTGGATGGCGGGGCGATGGGCAGTGGTCATGGAGATGATCTGACGGGGTCGGAAGACACCGGAGACACTGCGGGTGTGTGGTCTAGTGGTAAGGGGTGGTGGTGGTGGGGGAGGGGGAGAGGTAGGAGCACCGGGAGAGCTCTGGGGAAACAGAAAATGTGGGAATGGTGACTCAGACTCTGATGGAGACACAGGGGGTGTGGGAGACGCAAAGGGGAATCGCGACTCAGCAAAGGTGACATGATGAGATACAATGATCTTATGGGTCTTGATATCGGGGCAGAGGTAACCGCGATGATCAGACAGGTAGCCAAGAAAGACACACGGGGTGGAGCGTGCGTGAAGCTTGTGAGGGGCGGTAGAAGACTGATTGGGGAAGCACAAACACCCAAAGGTACGGAGGTGATCATACCTAGGCAAAGTGCAATAAAGTGCCTGAGTTGGTGAGCGTTGATGAAGGGTAGTGGAAGGGAGAATGTTTAGGAGGTAGCATGTGGTGGCTAAGGCGTATGGCCAGTAGAGAATGAGAATGGATGCGTGGAAGAGGAGAGAGCGCATCATATTGGTAATGGTTCGGATGATTTGTTCGGCTTTTTCATTCTGTTGGGAGGTATATGGGCAAGACAAGTGATAGGAGATCCCATTGGTGTTGAAGAAAGTGTGAAAATCTTTGTTGTCAAATTCGCGACCATTGTCACATTGGAAACACTTGATAGAGGTGTGAAATTGTGTTTTGATGTAAGCGTGGAATTTGGCAAAGAGAGGAAACACTTGAGATTTAAAGTGCAAAGGGAAAACCCATAAGAAATGTGTATAATCATCCAGAAATAAAAGGTAATACTTAGGACCCTCCTTGATAGGCATAGGAGATGTCAAAATATCACTATGAATAATATCAAAAGGTGCAAAAGTAGTGTTTAAAGACCACTGAAAAGGAAGTCTGGCATGCTTGCCTAACTGATAAGAAGAACATAAACTAGAGCGAGGCTCTTTATTACATTGGACAAGACTCTTAGCACGAAGTAAATCTAAAACTGCAGGACTGGGATGACCAAGGCGTGCATGCCAAAGACTAGATGATGATGCCGAGAGGGCGACTAGACTTGACGGGCTGGATGATGAGGCCGACGACACAGGATAGAGCTCCCCGGTGCTATTGCATCTCAGGCGTGTAACCCCCGTAGTAAGATCCTTCACAGAGAAACCAAACGGATCAAACACAAGAGAAACATTATTGTCAGTGGTGAACCGACGGACAGAGATAAGGTTTTTGACGAGTTTGGGGGCAACAAGGATGTTGTTAAGGTGTAAGGGGTTGGTTGAGGTTGGTAATGTGGCGTGGCCAATGCCCGAAGTAGCAAGGTGACCACCGTTGCCGACGATAATAGAATGAGTAGGACCCTTAAAAGAAAAAGAAGAGAGAGTACCTGGGGAGTTCTTCATATGAGAAGTGGCGCTAGTGTCCACATACCAAGCGGCGTCAGGAGGAGCCAGCTGCATCGAAGAGAAGGCGTGATGAACATCAGTTGGAGTGAACGCCGGATCAGATGACGATGGGTAGGCCTGATGTCCTGTGGGGCGAGGAGCATGACCCAACAAGCCCGCACCCTGCTGACCGTTGGGATACGGGACTGGTGGGCGATACGACGGAGGAGGGTAGCCATAGGGCATCCAAGGCGGATAGTCGGGGTTGGGATACCAAGAGGGGCGAGAGGAGTCGGGCTGCTGGCGTCGGCCATTACTGTGGCCGCCGCCTCTCGCAGCCGGCTCTCTCGCAGCGGGATGGTCGTTTTTGCGGTTGATCTGCGGGGCATAGTACTCGTCGATGTCGCTGAACGAGACCAATGCCGTCTTGTCCTTGACAGTTTCGGTGGTCTGACGGTGAAGGCGAGTCTCCTCCAGGATCAATTGAGATCGGGTCTTTTCGAAGGTAGGGAGTGGTTCTGTCTGCTGAATATGAGTAGCAGCAGCGTTGTATTCAGAAGGGAGACCCGAGAGTACCTGGAGGACGAGGCGGGTGGCGCTGGGTTTGGAGTCGACGGCGCCTAGTTGATCAGCCAGGGTCTTGATGTGCTGACAATAGGCGGATATCGACGGAAAAGAAGAAAGCTTGCAACTTGAGAATTCGTGCTCGAGATAGACAGCACGGGTGGACTTGTTGTCTTGAAAGAGATTCTGAAGTGTCTTCCAGGCATCCAAGGCGGTGTCTTTGGGGTCGATGATGGTGGTCAAGAGATCTTTTGAGATGGTGTTGAAGATCCATTGAAGGAAAATGGTGTCAAGTTGAGCGAAGAGATCGTTGTCTTCACTTTCAGGGCGAGTGACGGAGGAGTCAATATGGTGGAGGACTTTATGAGCCTTAACATGGGTCGTGAAGAGGTGCGACCACATGGTGTAGGTACTGGATTCATGATCAAGGATGATGGGGATGCAATTTTTGATGTTGGAGATGGTGAGGGCAGAATGGAAAGGTGGCTTGGTAGCGGTTGTTTCGGGGGGTAGTCATTGAGACGAGAAGAGGAGAGAGAGGAGAGGTGGTGGGGGGGGTCGGCGGCTAGAGGGAGGTGGCGGCGGCGGTGGTGGCCGACGGGGGAGGTGGCGCAAGGGGAGGGAGGTGGCGGCAAGGGTTGGCGGCGAGGAGAGGGAGGCGGCGCAAGGGGTGGCGGCTAGGGTAGAAAGAAAGAGAAAATTAGGGTCTTTGGATCTTAGGCTCTGATACCATGTAAGATCATGAGATTGATTATAATGTCCTCTTTGAGGGTTTCCATTCATTGATAAACATATATATAGGTTACAAAAGTATTGAGCCTTAACGGGCTTTTAGCCCATTATACATGAGGAGACCTATGTAATTATCACAAGAGATTAGTAAAGTGTTGTCTATGTATCTGAGTTTCAATGCAGAGATACTGAATATGGATTATGTGTTTTTTTATTATTGAGATTGCTCAGCCAAATGAGCGAGTATAATTTCGATTTGTCATGACAATAATTACATTGTCTAATAATATGGATTATGCTTACATTTTTTTGTGCAGGTTTTCTGAGCTTTAAATCTCCATTGTATTTCTGCAAGTGGTAGATAAAAAGCAGGCAATCGAGAGAGCAGCTCACTCGGATGATGTTAATGCAAATATTGCTAGAATTGATAGCAAACATTGTTTGTAGCAAAATAGCATAGTGATTGCAGTGGTAATGAAATAAATAGAGGTTGATGTGGACAGTCCATACATTGATACAATTTTTATTTTCTTGATTCCTTGAATTGTATAGTGAAATTACAAGCTTATATGTTGGAATGTTGATACCGTGATCTCTGTTGATGGTGAAGGCTTTGTTTACATGGTATCTAAGTAGCCATTTGCTGCTGCTGTGTTGGAGTTGTGCAGAAAAGAGAAGGAGAGCCCATCTGCTGCACCACCAGTTGCCTTTGAGTATGGACGAGTGTGAATAAACCTGTGGCATCGTTAATTTATCAAATTGCTCAAGAGCAAAATCCTCTCGAGCAGAGTTAGTTCCTGTGTGATTTGATTCAAAGTGTAAATAATATGGGTAAGCAACCAAGTGGTGAATTATGTAGTATGGGGTGACAGGAGTAAGCAAAACAGCAAAGTAGAAGCAACAATATTGGGTAGAGTTTGGATATTTCAAAGAATTGGTTTTGCTTGAGTAAATTTCAAGATAATGAAAATGCAACCAAAAAACCAATAGCCTAGAATATCCGTTTGTTATAGGATGGAGATTAAAAAAGAATTGGTTTTGCTTGAGTAAATTGTTTCTCAATCGACTGGCTATGCGAGCACGCAATCGCCCACGCGGATCGTCGGAGATTTAGGCGGCTAGGCGAGCACGCAATCGACTGGATATGGCTCTGATTGCTCAGATTCCTGTGGTAGTTGCAACGAAAGGAGCCTGGATGAGTTGTCGGAGAACACATAACTGATGGCGAAGGGGAGAGGGGCCGATCGAGAGAGATGCATACCGATTGTGCCGGCGGAAGGGAGGAATGGCGTAGGTTAACGCGTGTCGGAGAAGATGAGCGCTGAAGGAGAGAAGCGGCAGCGGAGACGACCGAAGAAGAAGAGGCAGCGTAGGACGAAGGCGATGACCCCGGCGACACCGGATTTGGAAGCTCTTCACCGGAATCGTCATAGCCTCCATTCGAGGGAGTCTAGGGCTGACATTTCATTCTCGGTGGTGGTTGGGTGGGCACGAACAGGATGGGTTCTAGGCTCAGTGGGTGCGCTAGAGGGAGGGTTCGAACGCCGGTGGTTGGGTGGCCGGAGGTGGCTCGTGGAGGGCGGGGAACGGCCGGAGAGAAGGAGGAGGCGGGGCAGTGAGAGTTTGGTTCAACAGGAATGGTGACCTGTGAAAAGGGGTCAACATAACCGGTTATTTTTGCCAAAATTTGGGCTTAATTGCTACTTTTGCAAATTTTGGATAGAAATGTTATTTTTGTAAAGAGCCCAAGCATTTGGTATACTGGATGCTATTTTCTCTACTTATTTACATTTTTTCTTTTTTAATTGTTAAAATTATATTATAATATTATATAAAAGGAGTTGTAATATAATATTATATTTAGTCTATATTTAGAAGGAATATATTTGGGGATAATTGATTGATGAAGAAAGTCGACTAAAAGGGGGTTTTCTGGAAATATCAATTTAAGAGATAGTTTATGACAAATAGGTATCTATTAATATTACTAATTCTGCTAGCATTTTGCTGACGTGTCACGTCCACAATCAAAGTTGAATTTTTTATTCAAATGAGATTTTCTTATTGGTCAATATTATTATGGAAACTTTAAAATATTTGTTTCCTATTTTAAATATGATTTGAATCCATTCCTTTTTTTTTCCAGTTATATTGCCGTAAATATTGAGACATGTTTCCATTTTTTTTTTTCCGATTGCAATCTATCTATCTATCTATTAATATTACTAATTCTGCTAGCATTTTGCTGATGTGTCACGCCCACAATTAAAGTTGAATTTTTTATTCAAATGGGAATTTCTTATTGGTCAATATTATTATGGAAATTTTAAAATATTTGTTTCCTATTTTAAAAATGGTTGGAATCCATTCCCTTTTTTATTTATTTTCGATTATATTGCCGTAAATATTGAGACATGTTTCCATTTTTTTTTTCCAATTGCAATATTCTCATAATTCGTCTACATACATTGAACTTAAATTTGAATCTTGGTATATTTTATTTTTCAAAATTTATACTCTACATAGACCCATATCCAATTGTCCGTTTATAAAATGCTACGGAGTATAAATCAACTTTCACATATGTTCATATTTTCTCACCAACCATGCAAGTATTTCATTTTCAAATAAATTAATCAAATATGTACTCGGATTGTCTGCATTCATTATCTTAATGGATTGAATTCATTTAAATATTTGTTTATTATATCACATTTATCCCAATCATGTTAAAATTTACTACTCTCTATTCGTTTAGCTAAATATGTTGTTTAATATTCATTCACGCTTTGTTAGGATTGTAAAAATTATATAAAATATTATTTTTCAAAAAAATTATAAATTAATTTCGATAATAGGTAATCTATTAATAATATTAATTCTACTATCATTTTGCTGATGTGTCACGTCCACAATTAAACTTGAATTTTTTATTTAGATGGTATTTTCTCATTGGTCAATATTATTGCTGAAATTTTAAAATATCTGTTTCTTATTTTATCATTGGTCAATATTAATTTGATATGTTGTATGTCAATTTGTGATCTATTTTAATCGTCTACGTGCATTGAACATTCGTCAAGCCTTGGCTGATTTTATTCTTGGATATTGAAATTGTTGATTTATCATATTTAACCGATTGCAACAGTCCCCACAATGTCTACATACAACGAACATGTTATAATTAATTTGTAAATATTCGATTTCAAAAAATAATTATAACAATCAATTAGAGCCAAAAAAGTTTTTTTTATATAATTTAATTATTTTAGACATCTTAAATGACTATCGAAAAATAAATAATATTTTAAGACTCACAAGCATTACTATTAACTAATGCTTATTTTACATCTTGGATGAGGCTTCTTAGATTATTTTTCTACCTTTAAGAATTTTTTTTTACCATCTTACCTTTATTTTCACTATTTATTTCCCTCTCTTTCTAACCATCTTTCTCATGAAAACAATGAATAAGTTATGTATATCTACATAACTTCAAAATTATTCACACAATCATGCGCTTATGATTTTTTTTTTAATATTTGTACGGGAGCTTATATTTTACTTTTTAGATCTATGCTAATGATAATAATTATATATTTATTGCAAATTATATTAGGTGGTGTGTTTGAGTATTATTACTACTTTACCTTATTAAATCGTTTTTAAAATTTGTATTGTATCTCTTTCCAACTAATTTATAAATTATAAAAAATACTTTATACATATTTTTGTTGTAAACACGTATATATATTAATATAGTATTATATACATATATAAAATGATGTTCAAATTAAAATGGATTAAGCTTAAAGGCATGGGTATTACACTAGTATTACCTAAATAGGTGGTTTTTGCAATTTGGCCAATGTGACTCTCTGGACAAATATATTTAGGAAGGGTTGACTTGGTTGAGTGTAGTTTATTCGATCGAGTATTTGACTTTTAGGTTCCATGGCCTGAGTTATTTCCTGGAAGAAGATCCCATCTCAAGGTTTCTGATTACCTGATTCTCTTGCTCTCTAGCTTCCTCGCTCAGGCTGTCTGTCATAGCTTTGCTGCCTTGTGTTGTTCGATCGATTCATCCCACAAAATACAACCTCCCGACGACTACACAAGGTATGTATGTATGCTTCTTTAAGCTATAACGTAACATCCATGGTTTGTTCAATTCGTCTTTCATTATTGACCTCTCGAATTCAACCTAAATCGTGTATAAAAAATGAATATATGTGGAATTACTCCATTCTCCAACATTCACTTTAATTTAGGATCTCACATGCTATCAGATCTACAAGTTTCCTCTCGTCTTACCCAAACATGACTTAATTGCAAAAACCATAAACTAAATATAATAGAGGCTGCATTTTCATCAAAACATTAACTCAAAACAGAGGTATAAGATGTTCTTTGTGATCAGATCAATGTCGACAAGTAGCTAGCTACCATCATATTTCTGAATGTATATTTGTGAGGATAGACTGTGTTCTTACTTAAATTGTATATTTGGGACAAAAGTCATGTTGCTAATATATTAACACACACTATTATCGTCAGATGGCTATGGTACCTTTCTTCTCAACTAACGACTCCCGCTTACATGAGGAGCTAGAATGCCTCAAAGAGATGATGCAACAACTAAACGCTAAGGCAGGTGACATTCAGAATGAAGTACAAAATGAAGAGCTTCAAGCCAGAAAGAAAAGAAAGAGTGAAGTCACTTTATGGCTCCAACAAGTGAGCAGTATTAAAGAACAAGTTCAGAGTATTGAAACAGAAGTTAAACAAGTCAGCTTCTTTCATCGTGGTCGATTGTCAAAGAAGCTTCAAGAGATGGTGGAATGCGTTGAACAATTGTTAAAGCAGAGTGAGTTTCCCAGAGG
Source organism: Persicaria tinctoria (assembly GCA_037127255.1). Classification (NCBI taxonomy): domain Eukaryota; kingdom Viridiplantae; phylum Streptophyta; class Magnoliopsida; order Caryophyllales; family Polygonaceae; genus Persicaria; species Persicaria tinctoria. The sequence goes on from JBANSL010000012.1 coordinate 18,081,858, forward strand.
AATGTTGCTTGATGATTTCAAACCTGAAGGCCTTGAATTAGTGACGCAGAAAATGGAAGGTTCCACTCCCTCAAGGGTGCAAGATCAAGTTTGGAGTTGTTTTGAACGAGATGAAATGAGGGTTGCTATCTTTGGTATCGGTGGAGTGGGCAAAACAACCTTGGCAATGCACATCAACAATGAGATTTTGAAACAGAAACGTCTTTTTGTACATGTTTATTATGTCACTGTATCTCGAGAGACCAGTGTCCTTAAGTTGCAGAGTGACATTGCTAAAGCAGTTGGACATTCTCTCGAATATGAAGATGAGCCGAAGAGAGCGGCTGAGTTGAGGAGGGAACTAGCAAAGAGAGAGAAATCTCTGCTAATCCTTGATGATGTATGGGAGGATATCACAATGGAAGAGGTTGGAGTCTCGGTGGAAGGCGATGGATGCAAGTTGCTCATCACCACTCGGGACAGAGGTGTATGTCGCAAAATGAAGTGTTGTCAAGTTCAGATGAAACCTCTGTCAGCTGACGAATCTCAGGATTTGTTCAAGAAGCAACATGGGAATTTTGAAACACTTCCCAATGAAGTGAAGGCCACCGCCGTTTTAGTAGCTGAAGAATGTGATGGGTTACCACTCGGAATTGTCACGATGGCTCGATCCATGAGGGGAGAAACTGATGTACCTGTGTGGATGGATGCACTGAGAGAACTGCGAGATCCTTGTACCAGTTCACATGATATGGAAAACAAGGTATTCAACATATTGAAGTATAGCTACGATCGGTTAAAAAAGGAAAAGCATCGGAAGTGTTTCTTGTACTGTGCTTTATATGGTGAAGATTGCGAGATAGAGAAGGAGGAATTGATTAGGCAGTACATTGCATTAGGGCTGTTAGATGGAACCAATAGAGAGGAAAGCATAGACGAGGGACACACTATATTGAATGTTCTGGAGAATGCATCTTTGTTGAAATGTGGAGAAGTCCTGGTTGATGGGGGAGATGTAAAGACGCATGATTTAGTGAGAGATATGGCAATCAGAATAATGGGCTCCACATCTATTGGCATGGTAATAGAGAGAGGGATAATTAGAAAGGAAGAATGGATTAATAAGGATTTGCAGTGGGTGTCTTTACTATTTAATCAGGGAGATAGTATTGAAGATGTCATGCCTGATTGGCCAAACATTTCAGTGCTGTTTCTTTATGATCCTTTTCTGAATCCTTTTTTGAAGAATCTGTCAGATTCTTTCTTTGTGAAAATGATCAACCTCAAAGTTCTTCATTTTTCATGGGAAGAAGTGGAGGTATTGCCTGCTTCTGTTTCTGACCTATGTAATCTCAACCTTTTATTTCTTCATTTATGTGATAATTTGGGCTTCATCCCTTCCTTGGCAAAACTTACAAAGTTAAGAGAGTTGGAGCTAAGGGACTGTAGTCGGCTAACGAAATTGCCACAGGGTATGGAAGAACTAGCAAGCCTCGAGTACCTTGATTTGTATTCGATAAAAGTGGAGGAACTGCCTGCTTCTGTTTCTAACCTGAGCAATCTCAAGACTCTGTCGCTTATGTCCTGCTCTGAATTGCACTACGTTCCTTCATTAGCTAAGCTTACAAAACTAAAAAGGTTGACTCTGTGCTCGTGCAATAAGTTGGAGACATTGCCCGAGGGTATGGAAGCACTAGCAAGCCTTGAGTACCTAGGGTTGTCAGGGACACAAGTGGAGGTACTGCCTAGTTCTATTTCTGACATGTGCAATCTCGAGACCCTGTTGATTACTAACTGCGTCAGTTTGCACTTCATTCCTTCCTTGGCAAAACTTACAAAACTACAAATGTTGGGTCTAAAAGGGTGCAGGAAGGTGGAGACATTGCCCGAGGGTATGGAAGAACTAGCAAGCCTACAATATCTAAATCTTCGAAAGACTAGTATAAAAGGCCTGCACAGAGGGGTATTTAAACAACTCCTGAATCTTGAGCGCTTTTTGGGCAATGATGAAATAATTGTTCCACCAGATGTATTGATGAGGTTGGAGCATCTTGAGAAATTAAGTGCGGTTCATTTTAAAGATGTTAGTGAGTTCATTCGATGTGTTGATTGGGGTGTGTTTGACCGATTAGAAACTTATCATGTTTCTGTTGGTCATTCACATTATATCACCAATTGGTTTCTACTTGACGAGAAAGATGATGATGATATAGAGTTCATTAATGCGATATGTTGGAATGGTGTGTGTGTGTGTGTCAGGAGAAGAGAGTTTCAAGTTTCCAAAGAATGTGAGTAGACTTGAGTTCAGTGGGTGCAGCTTTGGTTGCGGGAGCTTGCTTGGTGATTTGCCTTCGCTGGGTGATGTAACTACTGATTTAGATCTCTGGGGCATCGCCGATGATTTTGATTGCATAATTCCAGAGGGGTGGACAAAACCCCTTCAACACATCCAAAAATTAGTGCTTGAAGATCTAGATGAGTTCGGTGGCCTAATTAAAGAGGAGGTGGTGTATCCATGCATTTCCTTTTCGGGTCTCACAATGTTGATTATTACACTTTGCCCAAAGTTGAAGAAGTTGTGGATGCTCAACCTTGACCTGCCCAATTTGGATGATATTTTCATAGCAGATTGTGAACAGATGGAAGAAATATTTGCAACGGAAAAGGGGGGAACAATTAAATTGCCGAGGTTGCATTCTTTGAAGTTGGAGGATATGCCTGAACTGAGAAGCATGTCAATTTCAGGCCCAACTCCCTCCGATGAGTATCAGTTAGATCTTCATTTCGGTGGCCTACTTAGAGAGGAGGCGGTGTATCCATACATCTCTTTTTCCGATCTTAGAGTGCTGGAAATAAAAAATTGCCGAAAGTTGAAAAAGTTATGGATGCTGAACCTTGACCTGCCCAATTTGGAGGAGATTTCCATAGCAGGTTGTGGACAGATGGAAGAAATATTTGCAATGGTAAATGGGAGAACAGTTCAATTGCCAAAGCTGCGTTCTTTGGAGTTGGAGGATATGCCAGAACTGAGGAGCATATGGGGCAATTGTGAGGTCTTCTTTCCTCATCTTGAATCTTTGAAGGTAAGTGATTTCCAAAAGATGAAGAAGATAGGGAGGGTAAGTCGCAACCTGTCCTCTTTGAAAACAATTTCTATTTCTGATTGCAAAGAAATGGAAGAAATATTTGCAGCAGAGGATGAAACAGGAGACGACCAAATCCATTTGCCAAAGTTGGAGGACCTGAAGTTGGATGATATACCAAAACTGAGGAGCATCAGTAGGAAGACCATTGTCTGCAACTCCCTACAACAAGTTTCAATTAAAGCCAACGTGTCCAAAATCCAGCCAGAGTTGGAGAACTGTCCAATTTCAGTCCCAAGTCTATCAGCCAGTGGTCCTCTTCCCATATTGATAGCTTATGAAATGCCAAGAGGGTGGTGGGAATCGCTCCAATGGAATGACCCTGCCACCCTATCCAACTTCCACCACCTTGGTTGTTTTAGCTACTGTTGGAGCTTTTCAATGGATGAGCCCGATGACATAGATTGCATGGATGAGGACAATGACAACGATTCGATATCTGCAACATCATCAGGGGATTGAGATCTCTTCTGGTACATCACCGGCCATTTTCAATTTTTTATTTGAAGCGGTGAAGCATGATTTTTAGAATCGGTGACTTTGTTTTGTTCACGAGTTAGACTCGATCAGAGATTTTGATTTACTTCATTTTACAGGTTTTATTGAATTTGGGGTTGGTGAATCCAGTCAACGTTTTGTGTTGATCAAGTCTCAAGACATAACCATCCCTATTGAGTTTCCATACTTCAGTGCTTATGAGATACCCAGTATCCTCTTTTTTTTTTTTTTAATTTTTATGGGTCTGATTCAATGAGACATAAAATGTACGTTTGTCTTCTGTTTGAGTTGCAGCAACCATTTTTATCCGAACCCCTGGTTAGATGTGTGAGCATGTCTCATTTTAATCAAAGCTTCAACCGGCAAACTTGCTTGAAGATTGGACCTGAAACTTTCCTACTTAACTCATGGGTTCAAGTTTTGTATCATTGGATCTGGATTATTGCCTTATCGGTTTTGATCTTCCCATATAATTTCAAGTCTTCAAATAGTATAGAGCTATTATTTTTTATCTTTATTGGTCCGGTTTGATTGAACGAAGTCAATCTACATCTAGACGGAATACTAAACAAACCCTTTGACAGTACACTGCAGATGCCCTTTTATTAAGGGTTAAATCTGGTGTTTGGTTTGTTTTGTTCATACATGTTTATGATTTTCTGTTACCTTTATTTGTTAGTATTTATGCTGAATCTAGATGTTAGTGTAGTCTCTGCTAAATTAAAATTCATAGGTTTAAATCTGGACTTATTATAAATCATAAAACTACAATATCCAGCCTATCAATGGTTACCAAAGCTAATTACTCCATAATTAAAGCCTTGATCTCCACCATCTTGAAACCGAATAGCTTGTCCCATTCCAGAGCCTTTATAGAAATGGTTCCAATGAAGTTATTTTTCTGCATTATATGTGATTGATTTACTTTGTCTACACTCCATACTGCATGCTTATTGTCAGTCACTCCCATTTTCGATTGAAAATATTTAGCCAAATATCCATTTTATCCACATCCTTTTGCAAAATGTCCAATTAAAAAACGGTTTTGCTAAATGTCCAAAATATTTTCGAAAACCCCATAATACCCTTACCTTTATAATTCACCAATGTTCAGTTGCAGGCGGTTCCATCATCGTTCCCGTCTTCTCTCTCCTGCTCCAGGCGCAACTCCCTCTCCCCGACGATTCCACGCCATTTCCAGTTCCAGGCGGTTTTCCTTCCACCGTTTATCTGGTTTTCGCCGGTTCCCCTGCTGCTGTCTTCTCCCAGTTCGATTTCGTGTCGATCTTCGTGCTTCTAATGGCGTCGTCATCAGGTACTGGACTACTGCTCACTGTCGTTTCAAATGAACTCGGTTTCTGTTTAGGGTTTTTGCAATTTCTGTTTGCATTTGGACATCTCCTTCCATTTCCTGCTTGTTTTTCTCTGGTTGTCGTCAGTTTGTTGTTTAATTTGGGTTTGTTTTTGTGATTTTATCCTGTTAATCACCGGGTAGGGTTTGTGTTTTGCTTTTATTTGTATGTAAGGGTTATGAGTTTGTGATATGATGCATTGTTTGTTTATTGAACTAATTTCGTTTCAAATTTAGCATTTATGCACAGTTGTTTGATCAATTTGATATGCATGGTGACAGTAGTTTCCCTTTTTGGTTCCAGGATGTTGTAAGCCATTATTCTGCCTGTTTTTGTGATTCTTCTGTTTTCTATAAGGTTTCTGAGTTTGTGATATGATGCTTTATTTCTTCCTTGGACTGTTTTTTTTTTGAATTTAGTATTTATGTTTTTCATCTATTCCTTAAGTGTGGTGACAGTAGTTTATATGTTTGGTTACAGTCTGTTCTATGTCCGTTCATGGTGGGAGACCATTCATTGCTTAGAATTATCCTTTTAGTGACACCATATGTTCCCACTGTTTTAATGTTTTACACCACATTAAGCTTTGCTTAGCATTAGCCCAACCAGGAAGACCATTCATTGCTTTAGGGTTGTTGCTTCCCTTGTCCTAGGGGTATCCATTTGGTGACACAATTAATTTTGATGACACCATTACTCCTGCTGACAGAGTATTTGCTTAGCATTAGCCCCTTTAGGGTATTTGATTCCCTTGTCATAGGGTTGTCCTGTTGGTGACATCATTACTCCTGCTGACACCCCTCATCTTTCAATGAAGTACTGTACATAACATTTTAGGGTTTAGGGTTGAGGATTTAGGGTTTAGGGCCTTGGCCCTAAACCCTAAAGACTCAGCCCTAAACCCTAAACCATATTGTACACCACATGTCCTTGTGATGACAGGATTCTTTTCCACCACACATGTATCTTTGCTTAGCATTAGCCCCTTAGGGTTGTTGCTTCCCTTGTCCTAGGGGTATCCATTTGGTGACACAATTAATTTTGATGACACCATTACTCCTGCTGACAGAGTATTTGCTTAGCATTAGCCCCTTTAGGGTATTTGATTCCCTTGTCATAGGGTTGTCCTGTTGGTGACATCATTACTCCTGCTGACACCCCTCATCTCTCAATGAAGTACTGTACATAACATTTTAGGGTTTAGGGTTGAGGATTTAGGGTTTCCATACTGTACACCACATGTCCTTGTGATGACAGGATTCTTTTCCACCACACATGTATCTTTGCTTAGCATTAGCCCCTTAGGGTTTTTGCTTCCCTTGTCCTAGGGGTATCCATTTGGTGACAGAATTAATTTTGATGAAACCATTACTCCTGCTGACAGAGTATTTGCTTAGCATTAGCCCCTTTAGGGTATTTGATTCCCTTGTCATAGGGTTGTCCTGTTGGTGACATCATTACTCCTGCTAACACCCCTCATCTCTCAATGAAGTACTGTACATAACATTCATTACTCCTGCTGACAGAGTATTTGCTTAGCATTAGCCCCTTTAGGGTATTTGATTCCCTTGTCATAGGGTTGTCCTTTTGGTGACACCTTTTCGTGTGTTGAAACCCCTAATTTCTTAATGAAGTATTGTACATAACATTTTAGGGTTTAGGGTTGAGGATTTAGGGTTTAGGGCCTTGGCCCTAAACCCTAAAGACTCAACCTTAAACCCTAAACCATACTGTACACCACATGTCCTTGTGGTGACAGTATTCTTTACACTGTTTAGGGTTTAGGGTGCCCTTGTTCTTTATCTTTTGTGTATTTATGTATTTGATATATTTCTTATGATTAATGACAGTAGTTTATCTATTTGATTACAGTATGTTATATGCCCTTGTTCCTTCTCTTTTGTGTATTTATGTATTTGATAAGTCTCATGTTTGGCGGTAGTAGTTTATCTCTTTGGTTACAGTCTGGTATGTTTCTGTTATGATGACATTATCTTCCATATGGTGACATTTCATTTTTATTTATTTATGTTTGAATTTGATATGTTTTTCAGGTAAAGATATTGTGCTATTTAGTGAACCTTCTCCTTTGGAGACATCATTTCCTCTTGATTCTGCTGGATTTAAGTTCATTGTCCCTGAGAAGAAGCGTTTCCATGCACATCTTAATGTATACTCAAAGCCTGCTGTTATTGATATCATTCGGGAGGGGTTGTCTTCATCTGATTGGGCTGCCCTCATTGATGGCTGTTTTGGGGCAATTGTGCGTGCTGGTGATCGCCTGTATTTCTATTCTCAACTTGTCCATCAGATGCTGCTACATGAAGTGGAGACTAAGAAAAAGAATGAAATGTGGTTTAAAGTTGGACGACATTTGTTAAGGTTCTCACTTGCTGAGTTTTGCTGTGTAACTGGGTTGGTTTGTGAAGATAATGGTTCAGATAAGTCTACCTCTCCTCAAGTTGATATGGAGGAGTTTTTGGGTGTTTCTGAGTGCAATTTGGATGGTCTTATTGCAATTTTTAAAAAGGAACCAAAGGTGTCTCCGAAGAAACTATCCTTAGCATACCTATTACTGATTGAGGGTGTTTTGCTCCCCCAGAGGAAAAACTATTATGTCCGTCAACAGTATGTTAATCTTGTTTCTGATTTGGTCAGATTATCGGTGTATCCTTTTGGACGTCTTGTGTATTTGGAAACATTGTCTTTTTTGAAGAAAGGCATGCGATCAGAACAAGCCAACAGAGGTGAGAGGTTTGGCTACAATGTTTTCAGTTATCCCTTGGCATTTCAGGTAGTTCCCTTCTACTTACTTTTAAGTTCCAATTTTTATTGTGGTTGCCTATTATTTTTATATTATTGTTCTTTTATTCTAATTTTTGTCCTTATTGTTGTTTTGATCTCAGGTTTGGATTTTAGAAGCAATTCCTAAAATTGCTTCGATGACATGTTGTAACTTTGCATTTTGTGAAGGATTACCTGCCTCTATTGTTTGGTATAGTGAAAATGTTGATTTCTGCATTAATTATGACAAGTGTGCTGAATTGTTTTTAAAAGATTTGGTAAGCATCCTTTTTCTTCTTGTGTTTTATTATTTTTATATCAGTTCATTGTTCCATTTCCTAACTGTCATTGTGTAATGTTGTTTCTTGTTTTCTTGCTAGGGTGTTGCTGTGTATCCTATTTATGCTGAGTTTATGAATGGCCCTCAACTCTCGTTTTCTGATGAAGTCTCTGATGACGCCATTGATTCCTTTGTTTCATCTTTTGTTGGGTTGGGTACCGATGACAGTGATGTAGTATCTGCTAGAAAGTTACGTCTTGAAGCTCATGTTGTTAGGCAATCAGGTGGTCCCATATTTCATGGTGGAGTTGAAGCTACTCTCCCTTCTCTCAAACTTCCTACTCGAAAGAAGGACTTAGTCAGAAAGTCACCATTGGGGAAAAAGAAGTTAATTGCCACTGATGCTACGTCTGATTTTGAGAGTCCTGTCCCTCTCAAGAAGGCAGGTGTTACACGGTCCACGCGCACTGCTGCCAGTCCTGTTCCTCTCAAGCAAGCAGTGGTTACACGGTCCAAGCGCAGTGATTCTCCTGTGGTGAAGAAGAGAGAGTTGAGAAGCTCTGTTGCTGTTGATCAGCCTATGAAGAAGAAGCAACGAGTGATGCCATCTCGGCAATCTTCAAAGAGCCAATCTCCCTCTAAGAGTAAAGAAGAAGCAAAGAAGGTTGACAAAGTTCCAACTCATGCAGACAAGCCAAAGAAATCCAAGTTTAAGCTACCTAGACCTGTTCCTCCTACAGGTGATAAGTTTAGTGCCCCTAAGTCAGAGTCTGCACCTGATTTGCCTTCCTCTTCTATTCCCGCAAGTGATGATCTTCCTGGTTGGGCTAAAGATTTGTTTGGAAAAGCTGAATTTATTGAAGGAATTATCAAATCTTTTAGGGCATCCTTTGAGAAGATTGAATCACAGTTGAAGGAGTGTGTTTCTAAGATCATTGGACTTGAGCAGAGAATTGCTTCACTAGAATCTCATCGTTCTAATGATGACAGGGAAGCCGCTCTAAAAACGTTTCGTGAAGAATTGGATGCATCTCTCAAGCCTGAAATGGATGCGATTAGGGAGAACTGCTCTCAGATTTCTCAGCATGGGTATCCTTTTAGCTGTTTAAATGAAACGGATGACAACGATACTTCCACTGAGTCTGACCCTGCAGATTATTGTGTTCGTCCATCAAATAATGCGTCAACTTCAATAGATGGTGATGTTGATTGCACTGCTGATGGGACAGATCTTGAGTCACTAGAGAAAGCTGATGACAGTGTTCTTCCTTCTGCTGATGACAATGTACTTCCTTCTCCTGATAAGATTGTTGCTGACAGTGCTATTGCTACTGCTGAAGTCCTTGCTTCTCTGGCTGAAGCTGGTGACATTGATGTTCCTGTTAATTCTGTGTTTGTCTCAAGTGCAGTGGGTGTTTCAGATGATAAGGTTAATCTTAGTGGTGTTCCTGCTGACAGTGGTGTGCCTCCAACTGTTGTGTCACATGGTGGAATTGAAGCTTCTCCTCCTGCTTCTACTAATGAAATTAATGAAAGTGGCTTTGTTACTCCTACTTTAGTCATTATCTCAACAGATGGAACTGATGATTCTAGTGTTGCTCCCACTGAAGTTATTCTATCAGATTCCACCAATATTGGTCTTTCTGTTACTCCTAAAGCTGTTCTTTCTTCACAGGAGTGCATTGCTGACATTAATGTGCCAAAAGATGTGCCTGGTGACAGTGTTGGAGGTGATACTGTTGTTATTGTTTCGACTGATGAAATTAATGACAGTTTTGGTTCTGGTGACATTGTTGCTCCTACTGTTGTTCTTTCTTCACTTGAGATCAATAAAGACAGTAGTGTGGCAAAAGAGGTGGCTAGTGACATTGTTGGTGATGATACTGCTGTTAGTGCTTCAAATGATGGAGTTGATGACAGTTCTGGTGTTGGTGTCATTCTTGGTTATTCATCTGATGTGAATGATGAAAGTGTTGCTGCTGATGTTAATGTTTCTGCTACAGAGAGTATACTTCATAACATCACTGATTTTATGCAGCTCGTACCGTCAGATGAAGAAGAAGAGGTTCCGTTACGGCGTTCTCATAGGGTTGGGAAAACTGCCCCTGCAGTCCAAACTCCTTATACAAATCCATGTAAACCAAAGAAGCCTCGTCTTCCAAAAGAACCGACTAACTCTTTTCTAACCAAAGAGGCTCGTACTGATTTTTATACTGGCTTTAGATCTCTTGGGTAATTATCTGTTTTTTTTTATTATCTATCTTCTCTTTTTTATATTTCTACTTCCTATTATAATTTTATTTATCTTTGGTTTTATTTTTATATTTTTTGTGTTTTTGTAGGCGTGATGGAATGATTTATGGGTTTACTGTTGACATGAACAAGTCGTTTTTCACTGAGCTGGTGGGGAAGGGCAGCTGGCTTCTTGATATTGTAAGTTCATAATTGTGTTATTTGGTCCTATGTACATGTGTGTTTTCTTGTTGATTACAGTTGGTGACAGTAGTGTGGTGATAGTTAGGAATTATTCTTTTTCTTTTCACAGCATATTGATGAATCACTTTATCATTTGAGAAAGCGCCTTCACGACTTTCCTGATCAACATTCAAGCAGTCTTATATTAGACACCATTTTTATTACCAAGATTGGGGCGTACGATCCTGATTTAATTAGAAAGCACCCTATAATTGATGAGTCTTTCTACAAGTATTTCATTGGTCTCTCTCCTCCTTGTGGGAAGTCTTGGGAAGGTGTCAAGAAGGTCTACACCCCTTTTAATATTGATAACAAGCATTGGGTTGCACTTGAGATTCAGTTGGATTCGAAGCACATTATTGTGTATGACTCCCAGTGTAATTACTACAAAGAGGAAGTTATAGCTCAGAAGCTTGCTCAGACTTGCCATATGCTTCCTATTCTAATGATGAAGAGTGGTGTGTTTCCTGATGTTGATGACACTCCCTTTGTTGTTGAGAGAGTATCGGGTTTGAAGCAAAATGAAGAAGGGTACCTTCTGTTTGCCATCTTTTTATTCTCTTTATTTATTTATTTTCTGTTTCATTAGATTACATCTGGTCACTTTTTCTTTGTGTGTTTCTTTGTGTGTTTATCATTGGCATTATTTATGCAGTCTACATCATCATTCTGCACACAGAAGCTGTCTTCCATCACATATGTATTCTTGAAATAGCTGTCAGCATGTAAAACCAACTGATTTTCATCATTCATGGAGTGTGTAACCCGATCTTCAATGATTTCCTTTACAACAGTAGCATATAAAGGCAATGTCCAATTCACTTCCTTCACTTCACTCATTTGAAAGAAACTCCTCAAATCACTGTCATTCTCAATAAAAAAAGGCTCCATAGTTTTCTTGAAAGGATGCAAATGGCTGAATTGAAGATTAGGAGCCAAACTGTCACTATTGATGAATCTGTTGATTATCTCAGTCTTCATCTCATACATACTCATAGGTTGATTGATGACAATCACTTTTGATGACACATCCCCAACAAATACTAAATCATCTTCTTCCATCTTCCATTCTCCTCCAAATTTTACCGTTAGCAGATTGACATCCATTATACCTGTTCCCTGGTGACATCTCTTAAGCTTAATACACATCTATCAAAATCAAATTGCAATTAGATACTGGGATGACAGTCATCCAGTGTTATTCAAACTGAGACCAAAACCAAACTGAGATGCTGTGATGACAGGCATCAGATTTCACTCAAACACATCTATCATAATCAAATAGCAATTAGCTATTGGGATGACAGTCATCCAGTGTTATTCAAACTGAGACCAAAATCAAACTGAGATGCTGTGATGACAGGCATCCAATTTCACTCAAACACATCTATCATAATCAAATTACAATTAGATACTGGGATGACAGGCATCCAGTGTTATTCAAACACATGTATCAAAAACAGAATTTGGGATTACAGTACAAAAATCACCAAATTTGCTACTGAGATGAAAATCATCAACTAAGATCAAAATCAATGACAATATTCACGTATCAAACAACAAACGAGCACAAATTCGATATTTACCTCTTTTGAAATCTGAATTCGGGATTACAGTGCTATAGCTGAGCACAAATTCGTTCAGGTTTGATGACTGTTGGCGAAATCGACGATGCCTGATGAAGAAATTGGCGTTCCTGCTTCAGATCGAGATCGAAATCTTCAAAATCAGGGAAATCGAGGAGGTCTGGTGAAGAAACTCGCGTTCCTCCTCGTCGTTCCGTGAATCAGAAGAAATTGCCGTTCGGCAATAGGAAAAAATAGGAGGGTATTGAAGCTAGGGGTAAAAATGTCAATTTTGGACATTTTGCAAAAGCCACTATGAAAATGGACATTTTGCAAAACAGCCCCCTTATTTTGGACGGTTACCAAAAAAACCCTTTTGGATTTGTGAATAGTTTTGTATTTGTGAATTTGTATGTGATTGCAAACTTGGATTTGTGAATTTGTGTGTGGTTGTGAACTTGGCACAATTTTGTGAATAGCTTTGTGTTTGGTGTGTAATGAAACAGGTTTGTGCACAATTTCGGTGCACAAAATATGCACAATTTTAGTGCAATTGCAAACAGGGCATCAACCATTTTTCAATTATTTTTTTTAAAAATCAAACCATACTCAAGCGACGAACATTGACATAACTTGTCGCCTAAGTAGTATGCTCGGCTCGGCTTAGAAAGGCCTTTTAGGTCTGACAATGTATGCAGGCGACGAACATGTTTTCGGTTGCCTAAGGTTACTCAGGCGTCGGGCAACATGACACCCGTCGCCTGAATACTCTAGGGATGGCGTCGAGCCGACCACGGGTCAGGCGACGGATGTTCGTCGCCTGAGTGGTCAAACATAAAATAAAATAGAAAAAAAAATACCGACGGATGTTCGTCGCCTGAGTGACCACGGGTCAGGCGACGACGGATGTTCGTCGAGCTTCAACCGGCAAACTTGCTTAAAAGGCAAACATAAAAAAAAAATAGAATGTACCGAGCTAAAGTCCAACTTGTCTAAACTGAATTAAACCTGAACTGAAACTAAACCAAACTCAGCCTGACAAAAACAAATCATTTGAAATTACTTTGATTATTTTCATTCATCCATTGGCATCATATATTAACTAAACTGAATCATGTAATGTATATAGTGTATTCTTGTGATCATGACATCATACATTAACTTGAAATTACTTCTATTGAAAGGTCACATTACTCGAATAAGTTCATGAATGATACCTTCTCTACCCAAAAAAAAGTTTTATTCTTCTTCCCGAGAGGTGATTTTTAAAAGTTCTGAAAACAGATTATTAAAGCAATTAATAAAACCGTCACAATAGCTTTTAAAACCGCCACTATAGGTAATGGTACATTCTCAAACCCACCACCTATATCGCCACCATAGACAAAACCGTCCCAATAACCGCTTCATTAGCATAACCGTTGCAATCAAGTGTTACAATAGATCTTAATTGTATTAGTGAAAGAAAGAAACAGAGATTTAACGTGGGTGTGTTATGTATGTCCACGTGCAGAAGAATAAGTTTCTTTATTATGGAGGCAAACAAGAAACTAGGGTTACAATTGTTAAGTTTCATGAGTATATATAGTGATCGACTCATGAAACCCTAGTCAGATATGGGTCTAAACCCGAAATAGATAATAAGCCAAATTCAAGACATATTAACAAGCTTCAATTATCAAAGAGAGACTAGATAAATTACACTTTCACCCTTTTTTATTGAAAATTTTCATTTCCTTCCAATTCAAACAAATAATAACGGCTTGGTGTTTTTATATTATGAGAACTAAAAAACTATTAACACACACAGCCAGATTATATTTATCATCTTGCTCAGAAAAAATCATAATTTATAATGATATAAATTAAAATCATAATTTATAATGCTATAACGCTATAAAATCATAATTTATAATACCATATCTTATATTTATATGTTATATATGAATTTTCAATTACCAATTCCTATTTGAGATTTTCACTTGTGGAGATGGAGATTGAGATCAAGATCAAGATCAAGATTGTTATTGAGATTGAGATTTTGGTTGTTACATATAAATTTTGTGATAGATGTTATATGTGAATTTTCAATTTCTGTTTGAGATTGAGATTGAGATCGAGATTAAGGTTGTGATTGGGATTGGGATTGAGATTGGGATTGAGATTGAGATTTTTTGTCAAATATAGATTTTGTGATAGATGTTATATATGTATTTTCAATTTCCGTTTGAGATTGAGATTGATACGGAGATTGTAATTGAGATCGAGATCAAATTGTGTGTGATTGAGATTGAGATCGATAAAGATCAAAAGATTGAGATAATATAGATTTTGTGGTAGATATTATATATGAATTTCCAACTTTCATTTGAGATTGACATCAAGATTTTGATTAATGAGATTGAGATCAAGATCGAGATTGAGATTGAGAATGAGGTTTTGGTTGATATATAAATACAGATTTTGTGATAGAATATTTTATATTTTATATTTGAATTTTCAATTTCCACTTGAGATTGAGATTTTGGTTATTATATATAGATTATGTGATAGATGTTATACATAAATTTTCAATTTGCAATTGATCAGTTTTTTAAATGTAAACATTGATATATACCAAGGTATTCTACGTGTTGTATGATAGAATTTCCAATTTCTTTCCTTATCTCGATATCTTTGTCTGGAAAAAAGGAGGACCTTAAGTTATTGAAGAAAAACTAGATAAATAAAGGGGGAGTTAACAAAATGTCCAAAATACATGGCTTAATTAGTAAATTATCCAGACCTTTGGACAAATTAGTGAATTGTCCATCCCCTTTTCAATTTTTTTTTTGTCATGCAAATATAACAATATGTTGTGCAGGTGCAAATATCACCATATGTTGTGCAAATATAACCCAAGTCACTAGTACAAATATAGGAGGTGGAGCGCGATAAGTTGGGTACGGTTTTTGACAAGCGTGCTTATTTTTTTTATTTTAAGCACGGTTTTATATTAAAAGTGTGTTCCCAACCCCAAATTCAACTAAAAGCAAAACGCTTTTTCATAAAACCGTTCTCGTTTATTTCTAAAAAAATATTTAGACCGGTTTTCGTGTAAAGCGTGCTTAAAAAAAACTTAAAACGAGCACAGTTTAATTTTCAAAGCGTGTTCCCAAAACCAAATTAGTGAATTGTTCATCCCCTTCCCCAATTTTTTTTTGTCGTGCAAATGTAACAGTATGTTGTGCATGTGCAAATATCACCGTATGTTGTGCAAATATAACCCAAGTCTAGGTTTTTTAAAACATTTTGTCGTGCAAATATAACATTATGTTGTGCTTGTGCAAATATAACCGCATGTTGTGCAAATATAACCCAAGTCTAGTTTTTTTTCCATGTCAATACATTTTGTCGTGCAAATATAACAGTATTTTTCCGTGCAAATATAACATTATGTTTTGTTTGTGCAAATATAATCGTATGTTGTCCAAAATATAACCGTATGTTGTGCAAATATAACTTTATGTTGTGCAAATGTAATTTTTTTTCGCTTTTTTTTTTCCGTTTCAACACTTTTCGTTGTGCAACTATAACGCCATGTTGTGCTCATATAACATTTTGTTGTGCAAATATAGTTTTATGTTGTGCAAATGTAATATTTTTTTCCCGCTTTTTCCCCCTTTGTTTCAACACTTTTTGTTGTGCAAATATAACGGTATGTTGTACTCATATAACATTTTGTTGTACAAATATAACTTTTCGAGTTCGACTAAGTACTTTTTGAGTTCACCTCTCATCATTTTTTTTGGTGAAATAAAATTTGCATCTACTAGAAATTAGTACAACAAGCCAAAAATATGACTGCAAAATGACCAGAGGAAAAAATGGATCCATCATTCACAGTCACATGCTCAAAATCTTCGGCAAAGCAGCAACCAAAATGCTAGAGATTACAAGCAGCAGGACTCGTACCAGCGATGAGACTATGGACAAAATCTCTGTAGAATTTAGAGAGGGATAAAATCCTAATAGATTAGTGGTGGAAGCCTCATATTAGAGAAGGCAAACACATGCTTATAATGTTATTATTCAACCCTTTATATAGGGATTACAATGCTTGGAGAATAAGTAATATAAAGATATCGACAATCTAAACCTACAAAGATATATATTTCTAACCTAACCTAACAATATCAAAGATTATATCCTAATACAATCATAACTGATATATCATTCCCAATATATCTCTAACACGCCCCCGCAGTCGAAGCGAGAGGAAAACCACGAATGCTGAAGACTGGAGGCATAAGATAGATCTGCGGTTGATGTAGATGGCTAGAAAACGAACGATGAGAGCCCGAGAGTATGAAAACCCATCAACGAACAACAAAGGCGAACGACGCCCCCGCAATTAGACAAGGTGGTAAAGTAGAACCGATAGGGTTAAAAGGGTAGAGAATAGGTAATCAACTATCGGACGGTAAAAAAATATGGATAGGGTAAGGTAAGGCAACGAAAGTGTTCGACGAAGGTGGAGATAGGCCAAGATTGAAACTCGCTCTAATACCATGTAGAATTTAGAGATGGATAAAACTCTAATAGATTGTTGGTGAAAGTCTCATATTAGAGAAGACAAACACACGCTTATAATGTTATTATTCAGTTAAAAAAACCCAAGGTTATGAACAAGACCGTAAATGCATCAACAACGAGCACCAAATCTAAATGAAAAGAGTGATTATGAACAAGACCGTACACTGGTACTGTTCAATTGCAAAATCCAATCACTTGACCATTTCTACCGCCTAACTTCTCTATACAATTGAAAGCACCAAAGTAAAAGCAAAATCAAAAGTGAATCTCAACCAATCAGCTAAACAAATATGCTTCAACGGTAAAAGGATTATTATCACACAGCCAAATCGAACAAAGCTAAGCTACAGTCTCCAGATTAGTTCAGACCCCTCGTCCTCAACGTTTCCTGAGCAGCAATCCAAAATGCAATCACAATCAAATTCCAGAGTTCACGCTGCAATCTCTTGACGATACAAATGGAATAGTCTATGTTTGGATGCAATTCGAAAAAGCACAGTACGCAGAGGAACAAGATTTACCTTCACAACTTGTTGTGCGACAAGTTCAGCATGCAAGCCACGACAAGACTTCGCAACTTCTTCAGAAGATAATGCATCCCAGACGCCATCGCAACAAGTTCAGCAGGCAATCTCTTGACGATACAAATGGACTTACCTAGATTCAAGACACAAGGGAGCAGCAACAACTAGAACTTCCCAGCAGCAGCAGCAGTAGCAAGGGGAGATCGGAACATAAGCAACAACAATTGGAATTGGAACATCGACGGGTTGATTCTTAATTGAAAAGTCACAATTGAAAAAGTCTAAGTGCACAAGGGGAGATCGACTTCAGATCTAATTGAATTGGAATTGGAGTTCGGCTTCATATCTAATTGAAACTGAATTCGTTGAGGAGAGAAAGACAGAGATGCTAGAAAGAGGGAAGGTGTAAATGCTCGGGTTTTAAAATCTTAAATTTCAGAAAAATGAAATGAAATCGGATTTAATTCGGATATTTCAAGAAAAATTCGTTCTAAATTTAATAAATCGAACTTGAAAATTCTTAAAGCGAATTCCAGCCCAATTTTTAACTTTAAAGATCGAATCCGTCTTTCACCTCAGGATTCGAAAATTCCTTCCGGCGGCAATATCCTATTCAATTTTAAATATCTAATCGATCGAGAAAGCGGAATTTGAAAGACCAATCATCAGAAATTCAAATTTCCGACTCAAGACCACAATTCCGTCCCCTTTCTCCCATCCTTATCCAAATTCAACCTTGGTTCCCACAAATTAAGATTTTATTTGAATTGTCTATCTCTTTCTCTCTTTCCCTAACTAGCCCAACACACACATACACCTTTTTCTTCCCCTTGCTTTGACTCACCAAGGATGGCAATGAGGACAACCTTTTTGCCATGCCTTATCCGAAAATTTCAACCAAGGAAACCCACCTTTTGTTCCATAAAATCAGACTTTTGACCACACATTTCACCCATACAAACACAAAAGCCAACACACAGCTTTACACTTTTCCTCCCTTTTGGTTACCGAAGAACCCAGTGAGCTCTTAGCTCCTCCATTCCATCGGTCATCCTTCCGCCTCACCATCTCGCCGCCTCATCTGCGCACCTCTGTCACCACTGCACCACCCATTCCCGTCATCGACCACCGCCACCACCACAACTCCCTTTTCCTGCCCTTGTTTTGTCGAGTCGAGGAGTCAAGCTTCCACCCACCTCTTCCTCCTCCAACCTCCTTCCTCTCTAGCCAGCAGCAGGGGAAACCTCGACACCCAAGCAGCAGCAAAAGCGTCGCCCAAAAGAACCTCCTAAGATCGAGCGCCGCCCTATTTTCCGTTCGCCTCGGTAAGCTCCGTTTCGCTTGCTCTTCCTCTCTTTCACCTTCAAATCGAGCAAAGAACCCACCTTTAATCTCCTCCGTGTTGAGAATATATGAGTTGTGGGATAAGGATCTCACGTTGATTAAAAATTGAATCCAAGCATTACATATAAGCCGATGGGCTACCACACCTAACATCAATTGATTTTAGGATGGAACCCCACTCGGCTTATGTGCTCGGCTTGGTTGGTGCACATGATGCGCTTGGCGTGCGTGACTCCCCACGTTATATATGACCCACCGTTATTTAACATGGTATCAGAGCCAAGGTTCGGCTAAGTGCGATGTGGTTTGGATTCCTAATCTTAATTGGTTGGTCGGCCTTAAGGTTTATGTCGTTGAGTGCAAGACTCCACTCGGCTTGGTTGGTGCGCATGATGCGCTTGGCGTGCGTGGCCCCCACGTATTATATGACCCACCGTTATTTAACACTCCACCCTTCCTATGTAGATTCCGGCAAAGAATCCGACTCCTGACGTCTCGAACCTCCCCTCTGACGAGCTTGGACAGCCTCCGGTGTGTCTCGAAACCTCCTCTCGGTGAGCGCCTCTCCTTCTCCTCTTTCTTGCTCAAGTTTTGGCCGTGGGTGTCGAGTGGCCGGAGCCCAGCCCCACCGCCGCCGACGGCCTCCCCTTCCTTCTCCCTCCTCCTGTTCTTCGTTCGAGTGCAGTGCAATGCTCCCTCCGTTCTGTTCTGTTTCGAACAGTATGAAGGTAGAAGATAGGTTGTGGCCCGTCTCTCCACTTGGCTTCCACCTCAGCCGAGTGGGACCCTTTTTTTTTAAGACATTCCAGCTCGGTTTGTAAGGGAATGGGAATGTGTTGGCCTTTGGGCCTAATTTAATTGGGCCGAGATTGGCATTTTAAAGGGGACAAGTGTTTGGGCCTATTTTACTCCTTTAAATTCGATTTGAGGTTTAAAGAAGGAATGAGCTCGGTTTAGGGTGGATTTAAAATAAGAGGGTGGGTTTTGGCAAATTAAAATAAAGTAAGGTTGGTTTGGTAATTTAAAAAGGGGGTGATTTTTATAAAATAAAAATGGTTGGGATTTTAAAGGATTTAGAAATATTTTATGAAAATGTTTAAGAGGAAATGGTATTTGAAATTTTATGTAATATTAGTGAGATTAAAATATAAAATATTATTTTGATATTAAAGATATAATATTGGGTTGATATAAAACAAAATATAATATCATAAGACTTGGAGATTTAAAAAGGTATTGTCGGATTTAAAAAGGAATTTGACGAGTATTTTCAAATGTCGGAATTTCTAGCTAGTTGATTCGGATTTTGAAATGGTTTGGAGCTAACTTGGGAATCTGATTTGTTCAATGACTGACTAGTGACTAGCATGATGCTATGTGTGTGACTAATTGCATGACGTGTGGTGATTTATTATGCGAGGTCAAATGTTAGATAATTATGATGATGATATATAATTATATGCTAAGTAAGAATATGAAGTTATAGGATGCAAATTGGCTAAGTATGAATTGGAATTGTCTTAAGCTGATGATTTGACGAATTATATTGAATATGGTACGAGATAAAGTTGAGATGATGAAAATGATGATGTGACGGTTATTGTGTTAAGTTGTGAAGTTGTGTGTATAATAATTCTATGCTTTTTGTGCCTTAGAGATAGACTCATTCATGTGCTTATACTTGTTAGGTGACCATCTGTGACGTATCGAATTACATGTTGCCTGGTTGATTGCCTTTTGCTATTCTGCGGTACCAGGTAAGTCTCTTCGGAGCTTACTCAGATTGATAGAGAGATATTCCCTGCTTTATGTGCACGATATACTAGGTGCTTGCATTCATGATCAGCATGCTAGGTTGCATTGACCGCTGAGTATTCTATTTCTTTATACGTATGTAAACAGAACGACCGTTATCTGTGAAGTAACTAGAGTCTTTGCTAGGGTCATAGGATGACCCAGTCCCATCGGGTCCCGTCCTGAGTCAATCGAGTCATATGGACTTCCTTTAGATATATTATGAACATGATTGCGAAAGCTGCCTACGGGCTTTGTTTTTCTTGTGGTTACGGGTCGGGCCTGCGGGCCGTCCGATTATAGTGGAATCCATTCACGAGCTAGCCAGTCTCCGCCCTATCGGAAGGGGGAGGACCTCAAGCGACAGAGCAGAAGCAAGCAAGCAAAAGAGATTCGAGGGGAGTCGCAGCGACAATAGTTGTGGTGGCTATGGTCATACTCGTACATGAGCGCTCAGAGATGCAAATAGGAGGCGGAGATGCAAGGCGCCGGATGGCTCGGAGACGATTGGAAGATGCGAGGGAGATTCGATTGGAAGATGAAGAAAGCGTCGAGGAAGGAGGAGACGAGATGAATTGATAGGATTAGGGTTACTTTAATTTTAAAAAAAAAAGATGGATAGTTTACTAAATAGTCCAGGACACTCTTCAAATTAAGCCAAAAAAAGTGGCCGTGGCACAAAATTTCTCAAAAGATTATGCCTTAATTTCTTTAAAATCTTTATTTAACGTGACAAATTACATAGAATTTGTATTTACCATGATAAATTATTTTGTGCCAAACCTGCCTTAATTTCCTAGAAAAATCTGGACCATACCATTGTCTCTACATTTCTGAAATCTAAACAAAGAAGCCACCCATTTGCAAAGTAATGGGCTTCATATGCAAGTTCTATAGCTAGCCCACATATTAATATGTACCAAGTAATGGAAATATGAATTATCTCCAACAATCAACGAAATAATTGATTTGTTGAGTGGTATATATTCTCAAGGCCGTCCCCTTTTTTTGACCGTCGGACACCTACTTTTCCACTTGAAGTAATCTCCTTTATACTTGTTTCCTGGAAGGAGCCTTTTTGTTTTTGGTAAACTTCGTGGAAGGAGCTAAATCCAGCTTTCTTTTCTATGCATGCAGTTCATCCATCAATTTATCCATTTTCTAAGCTCCTAGATTGGATGAGCCTAATTGCATTGCTTCATCCCCATCAATCCATTAATTTATAGAATTCGGCTGTGTACGGACGTTGCTGGGTTCATTTGGATAAACAGATCAACACAATTAGATTCTCAATCTCCATATGTGTACAATAAAGGTCAGTTATCAGCCTCTCTTTTTCTCTCAACTACTCTCTATGTATGTCATTTACATACTGTATTAGGATAATAGGGTTAAATGACTGCAATTTCATTAGTGATATTTGATTCAAACCCAAAACTACAAAATATATATATGAACTTGCTAATTAACATAATATAATCAATCTTTTCTACAATTAGTTGATTGAATTGGTGTACAGTATTAATTTAAATATACTTTTCCACAATTAGTTGATATTAGTATTATAAATTCACTACAGGAAAAGGGGTATATTGCGACGTTAAAATATGCCATTCTCGACGCTTTAAAGCGTCGGAAATATTACTCTCGACATTTTTTTAAAGCGTCGGAAATTTTAACGTCACGAATGGCAAGTGGTATTTTTGACGCTTTTAGCCGTCGCAAAAAAATCTCGACACTTTTAACCGTCGGAAAAAAAATATTGGCATTTTAAATTTCGATTGTACAGCGTTTTAATTGATGCCATTCTCGACACCACTGGGTGTCGATTTTTTCAATTCTTTTTAAAAAAAAAAATGCTAATTTTTTCTCAAATGAAGAGATGCATAAAACCATTAACATTTATTTTACAAATATATTTATATTATACACCTTATTTAATAATACAAATGCATAAAAATGTATAAATACCCTACATATGTACTAGACAAATCATCAATCAGATTAATAATGAAATACGTCAATACTAGACCTGTCAAACGGGTCATTCGGGTCGGGTTCGGGTTCGGTCACTTCGGGTTTCGGGTAAAACGGGTTTCGGGTTTTTCGGGTTGACTCGAACTCGGGTTTGACCGAGTTTGACCGGGTTTCGGATTTGTCAATTTTTTCTTTTTTAAATTAAAAAAATCATGATTTGATAATTTTGTGATAAATTTTAATTATATATAAAAAAATTAATTATATATAATTATAAATCAACCGGGTCGATCGGGTCACCGGGTCAATCGGGTCAAAATTACCGGGTCAATCGGGTCACCGGGTCGAAACCCAGATTACCCGAAAATTTTTGGATTTTTCAGGTTCGGGTCGAAAAAAAAATTCGGGTCAAAATTTCCGGGTTCGGGTCGGTCGGATCGGGTCACCGGATCGGGTTGTGTTTTGACAGGTCTAGTCAATAACTCTTTTCTCCTTATCCTCTCTCTCTCCACTGTACTGTACACCTTCCTCTTCCCTAACCTTCTTCAATCCCTAATTCCTTACATTTTCCCTTCATTTTCCTAAATCCAAGCTTGGGACATAACAAATTCATACAACTAGGGTTGTCCAATCATTTTCGGAGGCCCTCCACAAATATAAAATTAAGGCCTTTAATATTTTAATAGCATTGGTAATTACTAAATAGTTTACTCAAAATAAATACGGACTATCCAATCATTTTCGAAGGCCCTACACAAATATAAAATTGAGACCTTTAATATTTTAATAGCATTGGTAATTACTTAATAGTTTATTCAAAATAAATATATACTACTTGTCAATTTTATATTTATTTAATAAATATAAATTAAAATATTATAAAAATATTATGTAGTATTGTTTATGATGAAAACAAATAGACATTAAAGAAATCAAAAAAGAATGAGAAAAGCAGGACAAAAACAAAGAGCGAGGAGAAAGAGAATCATGCAAAGGTGGGATTCGAACCCGATGCATTTGTAATTAGGGGGGAAAATAACTATCCATATAATTAGTCCCTCAATTCGTATCCTCTCGAGTTTTCTAATGCAGCAAGCTCCAATTTCGCTCATGGAAGTCCACTTCCCAATATCGCTCAGTTATTTTTCAATTTAGCCCAACAATTTCGATTGTATTCTTTTGTCGTCATATTGTCAGCACATATTTTCTATATAAATTCATTTGTCCGCTTATATATTTGTTCCCATATATATCAGCCTTTATATATTCGTTTGTCATCATATTTCTTTGAAAGCATATAGGCTAACAATTGCATATATTGTTGATAAATTCGTTTGTCAACTTTTATGTGTATTTATTGGCATATGTATTTATATTTGTCAGCATATTTGTCTTGACTAATTTAGTTCTCAGCATGACAATTCATTTCATTTGTCAGCTTTTACACTAATGAAGATTGACAGTTAAAACAGTGCTTACAAGATAAGCTGACAAACCATGCCAGATAGCTGACAAACAATATAACATAAGCTAACAAAGCATGACAGACAACTGATAAATGATGAAAATATCAGCATATTCCTAATTGAATAATTAACAAATATCAGCATATATAATGAAAAATAAAAATCAACCAATCAGTATATTACAACATATATTATAGACACCAAGATGTTTTGAAATACACCATCAACTAGGATGTTCCCAAATACACAACCACCACGAAATACGCCAACCACTAGAGGTTTGAAATTACAACAACAACTAGATATCAACGTATTTGACAGATGTTTTTAAACAAATACTAAAATTGGAAGCTCTATTTTTCCTTCAATATATTAGAACTCATAAGTTCACGATATCGAAACAACTTCTCTTAAGTAAATGATCTAATATCTCCAACCAACAGTAGAGCTTAATTCAATAGCCTTGACAGTACAGATCCCACAACAAGCAATATATGCATGCCACATGAATAAAAATAGGTAAGTGCATATACCTGATGACAAATCTGAATAAGAAAGTGAACAAAAAGAAATATTTATTATAAATACACATACCCAGTTTCATCATGGATGATATTGGGAGCCCTCTCTATGGTGAATGTGGGAGTAGCTTCGAATTCCTTGTATGTGCCAGATTTGCTCAAATAAATAGGGAGCCAGATAGTTATGCCCCATAAACATTAATTCAACTTACGATCATCAACAACATACTACAATGATAAACTACAACATTCCTTTATGAAATTTGAATTTCTAGAGGGACCCAATGCATGTCTTTGATATTGAATGGAGTATAAATCCTTGTTGTAGTCATCCAATCTTTGCCATAATTCTTAGGATAGAACCCAATAAAATACTTCAATATAGACTGTTCAACATCGTCTCCTGGATCTAAGGAAACAATTGATTGTGGTTAATGCCACTGATAAAGCAAACAATCCAAAATAAAAACTTCTTCAAATTGGGAAGCCTCATCTGAAAATATCTTTCTCATATGACAAAGAGCTTCCTCCATATGCTGAAAATGCATATTATACATGCTTTAGTAGATTATAATCAAAACTATTTTGTTTAAAATTAAAAATATAATATATATAAATTATATATATACTTACCATGCCTTCAACCCATTTGGTTTTCCCAATTACAACTCCAAAAAAAATCCTTCTTTCTCAACATACCCTTTGACAAAAACAGAGAAAGTCAACATATCAGAAATATGAAATTTAAAACACAAAACTTAAATTAGAAAGTCCACTAACTTTTTTCTTCTGATGTTCAATAATGCCTTTCTCTACAATTACAATTCTACTTGTAAGCATGTCGATCATGTTTTGTCACTTTAAACACAACTGCTTCACCCATGTAAGCATCTTCTCTTTCTCAACTCCCTTCTCACCATTGTCAACTACATTCTCCTCTTTGGTGCTTCTCTTTGTCAGCTTTGTTAAACAGACCCCTCCTCTTCTAAATGGTAGCTTCCAATCATGCAGAGCGACCCCTCCTCAGAATGGTAGCAGGGTGTGGCTTGCTCTTCTGCCTCTTTTTCACCTTCTTAAAAGCACCTAAATCAAAAGCCTTACGTTTCAAGCGAGCGCACCAAGGGGACTACCAAAGGGACTGAAAATCAGGAGAATCAGGGGTGGGACTAGTAGAAGCAGGTATAGAACCGACATGAGCATCATCTCCAAACCTCATCAAGTAAAAATCCTTCCTAACATTTTTCGCATGATAAGAAGGACCTTTTTCGGGTGACGGGAGGAAAACTTGTCGTTGATCCGTCAAAATAAATCTCAAACCTATAACTAGTACATCAATAAGTAAAAGGTCGATCCACAGGAAAATTTGTTATTCAAGTATGAAATAGATGCCAATTAAGTAACCAAATGGGGGGTTTTGTGAGTGTAAAAGATCCGCCTTTTCTCAAAGCGGATTGATGAAAGAAAAAGTAAATGGTTTTGATTCAAACAATCGTGAGAAATAGTTCTACCTATAATTTTCCACTTTATTTGGTTGAAACGATCCTTGTAACTTTTTCTCGTCCTTTTTGGTTTCCTATGAATGTCCTTGTTCCAACCTAATATAGTTACTAGTCCAATCAGTCCTAAAAACCCTTATCAATTGAACAGTCCCTAGAAAAGGATTTAACCCAGTTGATAGCTTTAAGTTCAGAGATTATCCAAGGTATTTCCAGTCCCTGAAGAGGGATTTAACAACACATCCAACTTCCTACTTATCCAATTAGTTCAATCAGCCCTAAAGGGACAAGTTTGCTACTTGGGTTAAGGTTCGCAATTAGGAATCTACAAAACCCTAGCAATTGAATTTATCTAACAAGTTGGCAAGATAAGAAAGAACAAAACAATCAATCAATAAGCGCAAATAAGTTGAAGCATTCAATAGCGGAATTAAGGAATGAGAATTAAAAACTCACAATCAATCCAAATAAAGCTTCAAATCGTAGGCAGAACAGATGCGCTTAGTTCCTCATAGAAAACATCGTTTAATCTCTAATTGTCTGATGAAAAGTTGAATAGAATAGAAGTCTCAAAAGAAAGTAATAATTGGCCTTTTAAAAGTCTAAGCCGACCTAAAACGAAACAAACAACTAGGGTTTAATTAAACTAAGACGCGTCGTCTCCCTAGCGTCTGATGCGGCGACCGCGACATGGTTGCTGCAGCCGCTGCATCCTGCTCGCTGCAGCCTCTTTGCAGCATCCGAGAGCAGCTCTTACTTCTTCTTTCCTCTCTTCAAGTCTTGCTTCTTCCACTCCAAGGTCATGCATCTCCCAATGGTCTTCGAATCCCTCTTTGCAATACAACCACAAATTTGCGCAGAATCCGAATTTTTCCAAAATAATCACAAGATGCAATTTAACTACAAATCATTGGCTAAATGCAACCTAACTAGCCTAAAAATGCATATAATGCCTATCTAAGATATGCATTATCATTGGGGTTCACCAAAACATTCAAAATTAGGTTCAACAAAACAAGATCAAAAAATTGATCATCAACTTCTTCTTCAAATTCTATCCCAACCTTCCTTGAAAATTCTGCATACTTTGAATACACAGGGGCCTGTTTACACATACAAGAATGTTGATAATCAATGAAACGAACAAATACTACTCCATCTGATCCAAAATAAGTGTCGTTTTAGACTTTTGGATTTGATCCAAAATAAGTGTCGTTTTATGTTTTCTAAGCAATTTAATAGATTGATTAATGAAAATTGTACTTGTTGACTACTTTTTCTTTCAAACTCTCTACTTATTGGTTGAAAAAGTTGGTATTAATAAATGATAAGATTCAGAAAAAAAATGTATAAAACCAATGATAATTAATACTTTACTTAAAAATTGTGTCAAAAGCTCAAACGAGAGTTATTTTGGATCGAAGGGAGTAATAATTAAGAATATTGACAATCAATGAAAGGTGAAAATAAAAAGCTTACCACTTCTCTTTCAAACAATGATAAAGCTTGTTCATGATTACTTTTGACATTACAAACCCAATGCAAAGAGGTTGGGTTGTTGTCAACATAATTAAAAGTACATCGAAGCTTTTGAGCAATAGATGGAAAAGTTTCCAGAATCCAAATCTGTTAAATACACACAACAAGCTGATTTTCAAAAAAAAAAACTGACATATAAACTATAAATAGTGAATGCCAAAATAGAATAAAAAATCACCTGGAATGCTAGAGGTCTAATATCCATAGAGCTCATATACACCCCTAGCTTTCCCAGCCTTGTCGATAGAAGATACCTTCCTCAAACATTTAAATAATTGTCGGTAACAATCACGACTCCAATGATATCTTTTAAATTTTTCAGCATCACATGTAAGCACTAAATGATCCAAGCTGAAAACCTCATAACGTTTAAATAATAAAACCTTCCCAATAATCAAAAGTTTTGCCATCACTAACTTTTTTGGATAGTTTTTAGGCTCAGCTTTAAAAATCTTAAGTATTGGCCTTTCCAAAGAATTCTTTAAATGTAACATGCTTCAAAGGTGAAGGATCATATTCAATCATTGAAAGACCAGTTATGACATGAAACTCAACTAAGGAAAAACGAGAAACAAGACCATCAACTTTAAACCATGGTACCGATTTTTTTTTTTACAATTTCATGCATAACCATATGATGTAATAATTGAAAATTAAAATGTAGTTTCGATCCTTGATGAAAAACTAAAACAAAATAGTTTCACAAACCTTGGGGTAAGAATAGAGATTACCTTGTAGAATTCAAACATTACTTTAGAGAAGCAACTTAATGAAAACTACCTTAAGATCAAGTGGGAAATTATGCATCAAGTGGAGAAGATCAACTTAATGAAAACTACCTTTGACCGAGTAGAATTCAAACATTGCTTTAGAGAAGGAAATAAGGCAGCTAAGTATATTGTTAGAATGGTATCCTATCTATCTATTATTAATAATACTAATTCTACTATCATTTTGCTAACATGTCATCCCCACAATTAAACTTGAATTTTTTTATTCAAATGGTATTTTCTTATTGGTCAATATTATTGCTGAAATTTTAAAATACATGTTTCCTATTTTGAACATATTTTTTTTCCTATTTTCATACTAATCAAAAGTTTCTTTTCTTATTAATCGATATTATTAAAGGAAGTTTAAATATTTGTTTCCAATATTATATTTATCAGTCATATTAAAAATAGCTAGATATTTAATTCAAATGTCAAAATAAAAATTAATTATAAAAATCAATGATTCTCAAAATCATATTTCTTTTCAAAATTTACATATTATATGGTATAGACATCTTAATTTTTTTTTTTGAAAATTTTTAAATATTTTTGGAGATAGAAGTGAAACGTCATTAATTTTAATAAGAGATTATTTTTGCACATGTTATCCTTCAAAAATTGTAGAAAAAATAATTATCCAAAATGAATATTTTAAATCTACACCGACTCTACACATTCTAAATGACATTTATGTAAATTTTTAACCTAAGATTTTTCAGATAGAAATTATATTTATTCTAAACATCTTAAATGACTATGGAGAATACAAAAAAAAAATTTTAAGATCTACATAAAAAAAATTGAAGAATTTTTAGAAAATCAAATGTGAAATTTGAATAAATAAATAAACAATCTTTTATGATTAGTTTTTGGGTGTTTGGCTTCAAATATTGAAGAAAAAAAATCCAAAATAATAGTTTACATTTATATTTATTTAATACAACCTAGAAGACACTTATTATAATTTCAATGTTTTAAGGCTTGCAAAAGTTTTTTTTATGAACTTAGGAAAAATAATCTATTCGTGAATATTCGATTTCAAAAATTAATTATAAAAATCAATTAGAGCCTAATTTTTTTTTACAATTTACTTATTTTAGACATTTTAAATGACCATCGAAAAATAAATAATATTTAAGACTTACAAGCATTACTAATGCTTATTTTACATCTTGGATGAAGCTTCTTAAATAACTTTTCTACCTTTTAGGATCTTTTTTTTTTTACCATCTTACCTTTATTTTCATATTTATTTCCCTCTCTTTCTAGCCATCTTTCTAATGAAAATAATGAATAAGTTATGTATATCTGCATAACTTCAAGAGTTTTCGCACAATCATGTGCTTATGATTTTTTTAATCTTTGTATGGGAGCTTATATTTTCTTTTTTAGATTTATCCTAATGATAATAATTATATATTTATTTCAATTATATTAGGTGGTGTGTTTGAGTATTATTACTACTTTACCTTATTAAATCATTTTTAAAATTTGTATTGTATCTCTTCCAAATTATTTATCTACGAACCAAAATGATAATCTAAATCTTATGATAATTTTATATAGTTTAATACAATTTTTTAAATAATATCAGATGATTATTTTTGAAATGAAATTAAAACTCTCTCATTAATTAACAATTGTGAATTCATAACAAAACCAAAACAAATTTAATAAATAAAGAAAACTATAAAAATATTTAGAAATTAGAAACAAATCTAATTCAAGCGAGAAAATAAGTATACAATTGAATTGTTTATCCTCCTAACCTAAGATCAATGATGCAATCTCCAAAATCTCTAGCCTCGAACAACACCTTCTTCAAAATAAAATTCAACACATACCTCGAACGGGTTTTTATTTTCCAGATAATGAATTTAATAATCTAACAATTAGAATAAAAAAATATATGTGGCAAACCATCGTCTTATACCAATTGAAAAAACATAAATGATTATGGCAAACCATCGTCTTATACCAATTGAAAAAACATAAAGGATTGTTTAGCTTTGCCTCTGCTACATCCAAGGTACAATTGAACATTTCAATAACTCTCACAACCGTCATT
Organism: Persicaria tinctoria; assembly: GCA_037127255.1. Classification (NCBI taxonomy): domain Eukaryota; kingdom Viridiplantae; phylum Streptophyta; class Magnoliopsida; order Caryophyllales; family Polygonaceae; genus Persicaria; species Persicaria tinctoria. The sequence goes on from JBANSL010000012.1 coordinate 18,112,011, forward strand.
AGTAACACACCTTTGACCCTCGTTTAGAGGATTCCGACCCGAATTTAAAAATTTGACAAACAATTTCCGTCCTTTCACCACTAGAATTTAAAATAATTATGGGATGGGGATATCCTTTTCGGTTTTTAAAATCTAATCAATTGAAGAGCGGGTTTCGGAAACTAACACTCGGGAAATCGATTTCGGGATTCAAATTTCGTATATTCGGGATTCTAAATTTAGGATATATAATAATAATAATAATAATTATTATTATTATTATTATTATTATTATCTATTTTAAATTACACAAATAAAAAAATTAATTGATTTATAAAAAAAACATGTTTTCTATTTTTAAAAGTGTTATTAAAAAATATTTTTAAATAGTAAAATATTCTTAAAATAATAAAGAAGTGGTTACATATGACATGTAACAGTATGAATTATAATATTAGTATAGAATACTACAAATATATAAAGAAGTGGTTACATATGACATGTAACAGTATGAATTATAATATTAGTATAGAATACTACAAATATATATAGCTCATCATTTAACATATATCAAATAAAAAAGTAATATGATGCAATATATAAAAATGTTGACTAAAAAAGAGCAAATAAATATTCATCATGATTTTTCTTAATAAGGTAGAATATTACAAAGTATAGGCTAAACATTTGAGCAGAAAAATGTTTTCTTACCATTTAACATGTAGGAAATGATACACTTTCCAAAACTAAAATATATGATCCTTCCAAAAATAAAAAGTAAATCAACTTTGAAGTTTGAACATATATTCAACGTATACCTAGGTTTTGTTATTAAGATATTTATAGTTTATATGGTATTGTAGAAGAAATGTGACACAATAATATTGGTTAAAAATTTAGGTGGGAAAATTTTTCACCAGAAGCTGCTGTGTGGCAAAAACAACTTCTAAAGAGTATTGTTTAGAATATTTTTCCAGTTGCTATGTATCAAAATGGGATGTGTTTGAATTGTTTGTATATCATTTCTAAAAGAAAAAAAATTTAAGTTACCGTTTTTGTAATAGACTGTAATATTCTTTAACGCATGCATTATTATGCTTTATTTTTTATTCATTTATTTTAGAAGTATTATCCAATAAAAGTTCATAAAAATACTTGATTCTCATAACTTATTTTTTTAAAAATAACCATATTCTAATGTATATGTACAACTATATTTCAAGAATACATTTACATGATTTTTTCTATTTTATTATACAATTATTATTATTATTGTTATTGTTGTTGTTGTTATTATTATTATTATTATTATTTTATTATTATTATTATTATTATTATTATTATTATTATTATTATTATTATTATTATTATTATTATTATTATTATTATTATTATTATATCAAATAAACATTACATAAAATTGGATGAGAGCCGGCTAACAAGTTGTGCTCCACAACCCTTCTGAATACTAAAGGCAATTCTAGTCAAAACATGACATGTATCTCTACTATACCCGGGTAGCCCCCTAGCGACCCCACACACCCGCTTGTTTTTTAAAAGGTTCATTGTATCCCATGTTGTAAAATAAATAAATTATATCATAATATGACTAATATTTGTTAATTCCTTTGTTTTTTCGTCTTGCAAATCAAGTAAGTCTGAAAGACTTAACCGAATTAAATTTTATGTTTTGATCAAATTTTAAATATAAAAATAAGTTTTAAATCAGGACTTTTTATTTTACAATATTTCAATCACTTTTAATTCATTTTATATTATTTTCTAAATCTTTTGATGCATTATTTGACCCAATTTACTGCATCTGTGAATAAATATGTAATCAATATTAGAAGTTTAGTTTTTATAATATTTTATATATATGTTCATAAAAAAAATTATATGTATAGATATATAATTAATTTTAATCTTGGAATCGGTATTGGGGTAGTTGTTTTTGGTATAGAGCTACTTATAGATTTTAATCTTTAAATTATCAAATTAAAAAAATAGAGGATTAGTTATACAATGTTTTTCTAGCTAAAATGATTTTTGAAGGGGGTAAAGTGGTAAACCATGATCTATAATGGGTCATGCATGCATCATATATATGCATGATGCTTAATTATGAGCTAAGTCGTAAACTCATTTGAGATTGCATGATTTATCTCAATGTTAGGAGGCCAAACAATTCAAGTTGCATGCTTAATTTTTCGCTCGAATTAGATTTGTTTCTACTTTTTAAATATTTTTATATTTCTTCTTTGTCTATTAAAGTTGTTTTGATTTTGTTAGAAATTTATGATTGTTAATTAATGAGGGAGTTTTTTTTTTTTTGATAACGAGGGTAACCCACCTAATTTGGTGGTAAACCCCGGACACATGACCCAAATGGCAAGAGCCACGCGCCAGGTAAACTGGCTTGCGCCGACTAGCTAGACCCAATAGTAATAAGCAAGGTGAACCTTGATTATTTCACCAAGAGAAAGGCGGAGGCAGGGGTCGAATCTGGGACCTCCCATTAACCCACCTTACTCCTTACCATTGAGCCACCCCATTAGGGGCGGGAGAGTTTTAATTTCATTTCAAAATAGTCATTTGGTATTATTTAATTTTTTTTTATTAAACGATATAACAATTATCATAAGATTTATATTATTATTTATGTTTGTAAATGAATATACTTTATTTTTTAAAATGTTAATATTTTTACATTTAAATATGAAAAGTATTATAATATGACCCTCCATAATATATATTTTTATATTAAACCCGTGTAAAGCACGGGGAATTGACTAGTTATTTGTAATAGGTCTACTCTCTTTTAATAGGAATCTTTGTATCATCAAGGAAGTGGTTTACGATTATTGTAAATCCCTCTTAATGTTTGCTTACGGTATAAAAAAAAAAAGAAACAAAAAAGGTGAAAGGGGTGACTCCTTTACCACTTATACTTGCTTTTTTATGTTTTCCTAATTAAAGAATCTCAACATATTTAAAAACTTACTAGAGGCAAGGAGTGTCAATAATATTTAGGTTGAATTTATACCTTTTAAAACTTCAAATCTTTAATTACAGATGGTGTGGAACTGTGGTGTTGTAGAAAAATAAAATTTTGAAAATTTGAAACTATGTTTTGAAACTAAAAGGAAAATCCTGAGTTTGGTGTTGTAGTTCAGATAATTATATGTGTTTTATGTTGTTATATGTAATAGGAAAATATGGTTGTTCTTTGTTTTGTAATGTAAAATGTGGTAAATTGTAATGATATGTACATCAAAAGCTTTCAAAGTTGCGGTATAAAAGTTGTATGCATGCCACTGATATATTGTACTTTTATCCTTTAGGAACTTCACAATTTGGATATCTGCATCATTTAAATTTGGTACATCTCTTCTAATTGTAAACACTGCATCAAGTTAAATGATGATTATTACCTTCTAGTAAGTTATTGTTGAAGGTATGTATATTATCTATGTACTTGTTAAATGATTACATTCATTCTTCTTTTACAAGTTAAATGATGATTATTACCTTCTAAATGTAAGTTCATTGGTAATGAATTAATGTTTATATTATGAGTGCGTATTTATTTACTTAATTTGAGTAATTAATAACTACAGTTTAATTTGTGCAAGTTCCTACTGGATATCTCACCCCCTTCATTTCTTTATGGTAGATGGCTATGATACCTTTCTCTTCAACAAACAACGCCGGCTTACATGAGAACCTAAAATGCTTGAGAGGGATGATGGAACTACTAAAGGCTAAGGCAGATGATTTTCACAATGAATTACAGAATGCAGAGCATCAACCCAGAAAGAAAAGAAAGAGTGAAGTTGCTTTATGGCTCAAACACGTGAGCGATATTGAAGAAAAAGTTCAGAGTATTGGAGAAGTTACACAAGTCGGCTTCTTTCATCGTGGGCAGGTGTCGAATAAGCTTCAAGAGATGATGGAGGATGTTGAAAATTTGTTAAAACAGAGTAAGTTTCCTAGAGGAATTTTGCTTGATGAAAACAAACCCGAAGACCTTGAATTATCGACAGTGGAAATGGAAGGTTCCACTCCCTCAAGGGTCCAGGATGAAGTTTGGAGTTGTTTTGAAAGAGGTGAAATGAGGGTTGGTATCTTCGGTATCGGTGGAGTGGGCAAAACAACCTTGGCAATGCACATCAACAATGAGATTTTGAAACAGAAACGTCTTTTTGTACATGTTTATTATGTCACTGTATCTCGAGAGACCAGTGTCCTTAAGTTGCAGAGTGACATTGCTAAAGCAGTTGGACATTCTCTCGAATATGAAGATGAGCCGAAGAGAGCGGCTGAGTTGAGGAGGGAACTAGCAAAGAGAGAGAAATCTCTGCTAATCCTTGATGATGTATGGGAGGATATCACAATGGAAGAGGTTGGAGTCTCGGTGGAAGGCGATGGATGCAAGTTGCTCATCACCACTCGGGACAGAGGTGTATGTCGCAAAATGAAGTGTTGTCAAGTTCAGATGAAACCTCTTTCAGCTGACGAATCTCAGGATTTGTTCAAGAAGCAACATGGGAATTTTGAAACACTTCCCAATGAAGTGAAGGCCACCGCCGTTTTAGTAGCTGAAGAATGTGATGGGTTACCACTCGGAATTGTCACGATGGCTCGATCCATGAGGGGAGAAACTGATGTACCTGTGTGGATGGATGCACTGAGAGAACTGCGAGATCCTTGTACCAGTTCACATGATATGGAAAACAAGGTATTCAACATATTGAAGTATAGCTACGATCGGTTAAAAAAGGAAAAGCATCGGAAGTGTTTCTTGTACTGTGCTTTATATGGTGAAGATTGCGAGATAGAGAAGGAGGAATTGATTAGGCAGTACATTGCAGCGGGGTTGTTAGATGGAGCCAATAATAGAGAGGAAAGCATAGATGAGGGACATGCTATATTGAATGTTCTGGAGAGTGCATCATTGTTGGAATGTTGTGCAGCAGACAAGTGGAATAAGAATAAGAGATTTGTAAAGATGCATGATTTAGTGAGAGACATGGCAATTAGAATAATGGGCTCCACATCCACTGGCATGGTAATAGAGAATAAAAGTTTGAAGGAGATGCTCGGAAAGGAAGAAATTTACATGGATTTGAAGTGGGTGTCTTTATTTCGGCATAACACGGATCATATTGAAGGTTTGATGCCCGATTGTCCAAATATTTCAGTGTTGATTCTTCGACCTTTTTTCCTGATGACTATATCGGATTCTTTCTTTGTGAAAATGATCAGCCTCAAAGTTCTTGATTTGTCAGATACTGAAGTGGAGGTATTGCCTACTTCTGTTTCTGACCTGTGCAATCTCACCAGTTTGATGCTTCGTTCCTGCGGAAGTTTGCGCTTCATTCCTTCATTGGCAAAACTTACAAAGTTGAGAGAGTTGGACTTAAATTTGTGTGAACGCATGAGGGAATTGCCAGATGGTTTGGAAGAACTAGCAAGCCTTGAGTACCTTGATTTGTCACATACAAATGTGGAGGAATTGCCTGCCTCTATTTCTGACATGTGCAATCTCGACAGTCTATTGCTTGGTTGTTGCAATAGCTTGCGCTTCATTCCTTCATTGGCAAAACTTACAAAACTGAGAAGTTTGAATCTATTTGGGTGTGAGAATGTGGAGACATTGCCAGAGGGGATGGAAGAACTAGCAAGCCTAGAGCACCTAGATCTTCAAGGGACTAAAATAGAAAGCCTACACAGAGGGGTAATTATAAAACTCCTGAACCTTGAGAGGTTTTTGGGCAATTACATAATTGTTATTCCACCCGAGGAATTGACGGGATTGAAGCATATGAAGAATCTAAGTGGGGTTCATTTTAAAGATGTTAGTGAGTTCAGTCGATGTGTTGGTTTCGGTTGGTTTAATCAATTAGAAACTTATCACGTTTCTGTTGGGCATTCACCTTTTTCCATCCGTTGGGTGGAAATATTTTACGAGGAAGATGATCCAGAATTAATTAAGGCGATATGCTGGAATGGTGTGTCGAGAGGAGAAGAGTGTTTATTGCTTCCACAGAATGTGAGTAGACTTGAGTTCAGTGAGTGCAGCTTTGGTGGCGGGAGCTTGCTTGGTCATTTGCCTTTGCTGGGTGATGTAACTACTGATTTAGATCTTTGGTGCAGCGCCCATGATTGCGAGTGCTTAATTCCAGAGTGGTGGACAAAACCCCTTCAATGCATACGGAGATTATTTGTTGAAGAGCTAGATGAGTTTTGTGGCCTAATTAGAGAGGATGTGGTGTATCCATACACCTCCTTCTCGGGTCTCAGAGAGTTGACAATAAAGGGTTGTCCAAAATTGAAGAAGTTGTGGATGTTGAACCTTGACCTACCCAATTTGGAGGAGATTAGCATAAAAGAGTGTGAACAAATGGAAGAAATATTTGCAACGGAAAGGGGGGAAACAGTTAAATTGCCGAGGTTGCGTTATTTGGAGCTGGAGGATTTGCCAGAACTGAGGAGCATATGGGGCAATTGCAAGGTCTTCTTTCCTGAACTTTTTATTTTGAGGGCAATGTGTTTCGAAAAGATGAAGAAGATAGGGCTAGTAAGTCATAGCCTATTGTCTTTGGTAGAAATTTATGTTTTGGATTGCGAAGAAATGGAAGAAATATTTGCAACGGAGGATGAAACAGGAGACGACCCAATCCATTTCCCAAAGCTGAAGGAAGTGCTCTTAGATAAGGTGCCGGAGTTGAGGAGCATCAGCAGGAAAACTATTGTCTGCAACTCTCTCCAGTTCGTATCGATTAAATCTAGTGTGTCCAAATTCCAGCGAAAGATGGACAACTGTCCAATTTCGGTCCCAAATCCGGGCCCATTTAGGCCATTAAGAGATTTTCATGGTCCTACATTGTTCGCTTGTAATATGCCAAGAGGATGGTGGGAATCGCTCGACTGGAATGACCCTGCCACCCTTTCCTACTTCAACCAAGTCTACGAGTGGAACTTTTCAGAGCGCGGATGGTGGGACTTCACTGGCGCTTTTCAATGACATGCCTAAAAGCTGGTGGGAGTCGCTCCACTGGAAAGACCCTGCCACCCTATCCCACTTCCACTCGTTGGAACAACCAAGCTGGTTGTTTTAGCTACCGTTGGAACTTTTCAGGGGATGAGGATGAGCTTTTCAGAGTTCCGACGGGAGAGAATCGTTATTTTTAGAATTGAATGCTTTGTTTTGTTCACGAGTTAGACTCGATTAGAGATTTTGATTGACTTCAATTTACGGTTTTTTATTGAGTTTGGGGTTGATGAATCCAATCAACGTTTTTGTGTTGATCAAGATACAACCATCTTTATTGTGTTTCCATACTTTAGTGCTTATGAGATACGGAGTATCCTCTTTTTTTGTTTTTGATGGATCTGATTCAATGAGACATGCATAAAAAGTACATTTGTCTTCTGTCTTCTGTTTAGATGTGTGAGCACTTGAGCAGAGTCTTGTTTGTTCTATACATCTAAAATTGAGTGTTGAATATGAGCCTTGATGTTGTTTTTGACCTCTAGGGGCCGGTTTACATGGGAAATGCTCAAGCTGAATTGCTTTCCTGATCATGATTGAAGCTGTACATGTGCAGTTTAGGATTGTGATGCTACCCTATCATTCAATTAGCTGAAAATCCTGCGTTTACATGATTAGCACCTTTGATTATTTGTATGCATACTTGTGATATTAGTTCATCATCACTTGATTGCATTTCAGAGGTCAAATATAATAGGTTTAGATTGCTTTAAATATAGATTCATAGGGAGCCTCTTTGGACTATTTCCCAATATCTTTCCTGATCACATACAATATCATCATAATCTAAGAGCTCTTTGATTCTGTTTGGGATTGTCGAATGGTTTTGTTGTAAAGTCGAATATGGTTGATTGATTTTCCATCTTTGGATAATTGTAACACAGGTGCACCAATAGCAGGGTCTGCGGTTGACCAGATCGACAAGTGCATAGGCTATATAAGTATCGGTTACCCATTAGGCTTAACAGCCTCCATTCTGTTTGGGAGGCATCACAAGGCGATCTTACAGTCCACAAAGCCGAAGCTTTTCATCATGGGAACAAGAGACGGATTCACAAGTGTCAAACAGTTGAAAAGCGAGCTAAGCTCAGCATCAGGCAGGGTGGAAACTCATATGACTGAAGGAGCTAGCCATTTTCAGATGGAAGGCCCTGCGTTTGATGCTCAAATGGTGGATCTTATTGTTGGATTTGTCCAATCACTGTTAACAATTCTAAACAAGCATGATTTAGGAGGTAAATAATGGTGGATCTCATTTTAATCAAAGCTTCAACCGGCAAACTTGCTTGAAGATTGGACCTGATACTTTGCTACTTAACTCATGGATTCAAGTTTTGTATCATTGGATCTGGATTATTGCTTTATCGGCTTTGATCTTCCCATATAATTTCAAGTCTTGAAATAGTATATAGAGCTACTGTTTTTGATCTTTTCGCCCGGTTTGATTGAACGAATTCAATCTACATCTAGACAGGATACTTAACAGACCCTTTGACAGTACTGCAGAGGCCCTTTTAATAGAGGGTTTAGCAGCACGTTAAAAGAAAATAGGGGAACTAAGGGTTAAATCTGGTGTTTGGTTTGTTTTGCTCATACATGTTTACGATTTTCTGTTGACTTTATTTGTTAGTAGTATTTATGCAGAATATAGATGTTAGTGAAGTCTCTGCTAAATTAAAATTCATAGGTTTAAATCTGGACTTTTGTTTTATTTTTCCTTGTTCTAGAACAAGGAAAAAGAGAAGAAGATCTGGTAATTTCCTTGTTCCTTTTCTTCTCTTTTGTCGTTCTTCCAAGCTTCGATTTGGCAATAGAGGAGACCGGGATTCATGCTTTAACAATTAACATCGTAGGTGAGATGAGCTTTTATTGATGCTTTAACAAAAGTACTGTCATAAAACATATGCTTGTTTAGAGTAGCTACAAGACATGATCCAACTAGTCAATTTCCGTTCGACGAGCAATAGTGTCATATTGTCATGTAAGAGCGCTGAGCTGTATGCAGATACATCATCGGGGCACATTCAACTACTAGTGAATTACAGTAGTAGTATAATCGATCATCATTTCAGTATCGAAAAGCATAAAAAATTTATTTCCAAGAGTTCCAATGCAGCATAAACCGAAACATTGTGCATTTTGATTTGTGGACTGATTGCTTTGATAGATCATGTATAAATGAATATTATCTGGTGGTAGTACTATATGTGTGTGGCTCTTGTTGGGTTTTGACTCGGGAGGAATACGAATCGGTTGTATCAGCCATTAATTTTGTGGGTAGTATGAAATCTTGATGGAAGATGGGTAACTAAACAGAGGTGAAAAAAACTGAGCTGGTGATAGTTTAATGGTTTTTAGGTGACCTTGATCAAAACTAGTTGTGGTCACAGCCTATGTGGCCAGACGTGGATCCCTTATTTAGCATTAAAAACAGTTGCATTTCTTTCTGATTTTGGCTTCAATGTGCAGGGCAGCTACACGAACGTCGAACAGGACAAGACAATATATGGCATTAAGATATATGCAATTTGGCCAATTAGGTGAATAACTTCTAGTTGTGTTATATGTGGTGTGATATATTGATCGTGTAATCTTATTAGGGGAAGTTCAGATGGGTGAAATCGAGTTCTTCTCTTGCTTGGATGGGTGAAGTCTAAACAGTTTCTTCTAGATAGAATGCCTCCCCACTTATTAACACTGTCAATTGTTTGACCCCCAATCAGTGCCGGTGGAACTTATTTTGCAGTTTATCATAAACAAACTAGCTAGTAATTGTTAAATCCATAAGCTTCAGATTAGGAACCTTCAAAGCAACAATTAGAAGTAAACAAATTAATATGAGAGTCTCTTTCACTAGTGATCTGAAAAGACAAGAAAGGCTTATAAAAACTGTCCTTTTATTGTGAAGATGTTGACAACACTTAGCTGTTAACGGTTGGAATTATGATCTCATTCTCATCTCAGCTTTTGATCCTGTAGAACAGTACCCTATAATTTAAGAGTGAGTGAATTGAGGAAATTGTTAAGCAAGTACTCTAAATGTCAGCTTTCTAAAGTCTTCACCTTCTCTGATGCTTCAGTTTGATGTCATCTCTGAGTTGGAAATCCACCAATTCCAAATATATGCATTTAGTCAGATCCTTTTGCTAATCTTTCCTCTCTGTTTACTGTGTTCTTAATTTTGCCATGGTTAGTTTGAGCAATATTGTCCCTTTGCTAATCATTCCTCTCTTTGTTTCAGGGCATATTTTTTAAGCAAATTATGGAAAAAACAAGTCAGCAGGAATTGCCAAAAAGAACTTACTCTAGGAGATGTGATGGAGCAAATTCGGGGTGACACTTACTTTATCGAACCTTTTCTCAAGTATTAAGCTTTGTAGCATTGAAATGCAAATGTTATACTAATATAGTCATTTGTAGAATGGACGACAAAAGAAAAAATTCATCATAAAAAATAAGGTACTTTGGGCGACAGAAAAAAAAAAAAAAAAAGGAAAAATGGCATGAGCCTAGCTGGCCCTTCCAGACGAGCCCAAAAAAAGTGGGTTCAAAACACGCGCCCCTAACATCATATGAGAAATTTGTGCACGCTGTGACCCAGATCATGTACTATGCTTTGTAATTTGTATCCTGAAGATTATCAGATAAACAGCAATGAATTGATTAGCCAGTTCATTGCAGTGGGATTTATTTTATTTTATTTTTATGAAAGCAGCGGGGTTATTAGACACAACTAGAATGTGTCTTTGCTGGAATGTGAGACAGACAAGGAAAAAAGGAGACATGTAAAGATGCATTAGTGATTGAAAAACATGGCAATCGGAATAATTGGTACCGTGGAAAACATTTCAATGTTGTTAATAATCCTCCAAGGATTGCATTATTAGATTCTTTCTTAGTGCACCTGATGGGCCTCAAAGTTCTTCTAATTTGCCACATACACGTGTGAAGGTACTACCTGATTCAGTTTCTAAACTGTTCAATCTCACTAGTCGGTTGCTTTCTTTCTGTTGAAGGTTGCAGTAAGTTCCTTCATTAGCAAAGCTTATGAAACTAAAGAGAGTTAGATCTACGAAGTACGTTGTATGGGTGAGGAAATTGCCTGAAGGTATGGTAGAGCTAGCAAGCTTTGAGCGCCGAGATATTTGAAGGACTGGAATAGAAGGCATGTAAAGGGATTTGGGGATGCTGATTGGGCTTCACTTTGATGATGTTAATTAGTTGCTTCAATAAATGTTTGTGTTGGTTATTTTAACCAATATATATGGAGATCTGAGTCTCTTACTGTTGGATCTATTTTGGATCCAGATCGGCTTAGCAGAAGATGGCGATACTCAATAGAATCATACTTGTTTATAGCTGTTTGGGCCGTTAGCATAGGAGAAGACGTGTGTTTGTTGCTACTCTGCTGATCAAGTGCAAGTGTTTTTGTGTCGGGAGCTAGCTTGTTGGATGCTTTGTGATGCAACTGAAGTAGAGGTTTATTCATCCTCAGAATTATGAAACTAATTGAATTCAAGAATTATGAAAAGATTGAACTTGCCCGGTTCATAATCTATTCACAACTTTTACACCTTCTATGATGTTGAAATGTAATTTGAATTGTCTAAGAGCTGAGTTAGTTAGCTAGCTTGCAGCTTAGGTTATGCAAGTTTATGTCATGTTAGTAGTTAGTGTCAAGTATGCAGTTAAGCTGCAGTTTAGAGTCAAGTTAGTGGGTTGTGTAGTGGGTAGTTTTCAAGTTCAGTTGTGTGAGTTTAAGGGTGTAATATGTAGACGGTTTCAATCAATTGAAGGTGTGGAAGTTTCAGTTTTTCGAAAGATAGAGTTTTGTTCTGTATTGACAGAAGAACTCAGGAAGTTTTGTGGTGAGTTTGGCTTATCAAAGCCTTAGTGTTGTGAGGTTGATTCCAGAAATTAGTCAACATTTGGTATTAGAGCAAACACACGTCTGTGTTGCTGGGTTTGATTCGGGTTTGAGTGATTGTGAGAACCAAACACAAGGGAAACACATAGAGATTGAAGTTCTGAGAAAATGCAGAACAACAACAATGGAAGTTCAAGCAACCCTCAGTTGCCAATCTTTAAGGGAATCAACTACCATTTCTGGAGCTTGAAGATGTCCACCCTCTTCAAGTCACAAGAAGTCTGGAATCTTGTAGAGCAGGGATTCGAGGACGATGGAAATGAGGCACCTGATAAGCCACTGAGAGAGAAAAGAAAAAAGGACTCGAAGGCATTGTTTATGATTCAAACAGCCTTGGATGATGAGATTTTCCCAAGAATCTCAGCAGCTACAACATCTAATGAAGCCTGGGAAGTGTTAAGACAGGAGTACATGGGAGATAAGAAAGTGATCACAGTCAAATTGCAATCATTGAGAAGAGAGTTTGAAACTCTGATGATGCAAGAGAAGGAACCAGTTCAAGTGTTCCTCTCAAGGGTCTTAAGCATAGTAAACCATATGAAGTCATATGGAGAGAGTGTAAGTGCTGAGACTGTGGTGAGTAAAGTGTTAAGGAGTCTCACCAAGAAGTATGATCACGTTGTTGCTGCTATTGAAGAGTCAAAGGACTTGTCAACATACAAGTTTGAAGAGTTAACAAGCTCGTTGCAGGCCCATGAGGAGAGACTTAGCAGATCCACTGAAGTGAAGGAAGAAAAAGTTTTTCAGGTTAAAGATGATTCCTCCAAGACCAGATCAGAGGGTTCTTCAAGTAGGGGTGGCTATAGAGGAGGTCACAGAGGTAGAGGTGGCTCAAGAGGGAGCTACAGAGGCCGAGGAAGAGGCCATGGAAGAAACCAGTCTGGTGGTTCAGGGAGAGGAAATGGGGATGATCAGTGGAAAGAGTCCAATAGAAGTCAAGGCACTGATTCTAGGCAGCAAAGGAGTGGAATTAAGTGCTATTACTGTAAGAAATTGGGCATAAGGAAGCCTATTGTTGGGAGAAGCAAGAGAACGAGCAGAAAGAAGCCAACTATTCAGAGAAAGATGACAAAGATGATAGGCTGTTTATGGCATTGTCATCTGTAGCAGAGGGGGCAAGTGAGCTGTGGTTCTTAGATAGTGGTTGCTCTAACCACATGTCTAGTTCAAGAAGCATATTTAAGGAACTAGATGAATCTAAGAAAGGAAATGTGAGACTTGGTGACAACAAGGTGTTGAAAGTGGAAGGGAGAGACACTGTGGCAATGAAGTGTGTACAAGGTGATGTGAGTTTGCTTGATGATGTTCAGTGGGTGCCCGAATTAGCTCACAATTTGCTCAGTGTTGGCCAGCTGCAAGGAACAGGTTACTCTTTGCTATTTGAAGATGATAAATGTGTGATAAAGGAGAAGAGAACAGGTTTTGTGGTTGTAAGTGCTCCTATGAGTAAGAATAGGATGTTTCCACTCAATCTAGCAGCAGATAGGGGAAAAGCTATGGCAGTAAAAGGTGATGAAGAAACCATGCTATGGCATATGAGATATGGTCATCTCAATGCTCAAAGCTTGAAGCATCTGAGTACAAAGGAGATGGTTGCTGGTGTGCCCAGGATAGGTGAATTGGAGTTGTGTGAGGGTTGTGTTTATGGAAAGCAGGTAAGAGGTTCTTTTTCAAATGATGAACCATGGAGAGCCAATGAGTGTTTAGAGCTCTTACATGCTGATTTGTGTGGCCCTATGCAAACTGAGTCACTATGAGGTAGCAAGTATTTCTTCTTGATCACAGATGATTGCAGTAGATTCAGTTGGGTCTATTTTCTCAGATTCAAGTCTGAAGCATTTGAAAGCTTTAAGAAATTTAAAGCTCTTGTTGAAAAGCAATCAAGGAAGATGATCAAGGCATTGAGAACTGACAGAGGAGGAGAGTTTATGTCTTATGAGTTTATGAATTTTTGTGAGGAAAATGGAATAAGGAGAGAATTGACAGCTCCCTACACACCTGAGCAAAATGGTGTGGCTGAGAGGAAGAACATGACTGTCATAGAGATGGCTAGGAGTATGCTCAAAGCCAGAAAGGTTCCAAATGAGTTCTGGTGTGAGGCTGTGGCTACAGCAGTGTATGTGCTTAACATATCTCCAACCAGAGCAGTGATGGATAAAACTCCATTTGAAGTTTGGAGAGGAAAGAGACCTTCAGTGAGTCATCTCAGGGTTTTTGGATGTGTGGCTTATGCTCTAGTAAATTTGAGAAAGAAACTAGAGGACAAGGCAGAGAAGTGTGTGTTCATAGGCTATGCAGCACAATCAAAGGCCTATAAGCTTTACAATCCAGTGAGCAAGAGAACAATAGTGAGCAGAAGTGTGGTGTTCAATGAAGGAGTTGAATGGGATTGGGAGAACAAGCATGCTCAATCCATGGAGGATGATGTGATTCATGTAATCCCCATCAGCAGTTCAACAGAAGAGGAGGATAGTGATGATGATGATCATGGGGATACTCCTCCTACAACACCAGTACAGCAGCAAAGCTGGGGCTCTTCAAGCCGTCATAGTGCACCATCATCAAGGTCATCAAGTGAGTCACCACCAAGGAAATTCAGATCCTTGTCTGATATATATGCAAACTGTGAGATGGCTTTAGTAGCATCAGATCCTGAGTACTTTGAAGACGCTGAGAGCAATGAGAACTGGAAAAAGGCTATGAAGGAAGAATTGAAGTCCATACAGAAGAATGAGACATGGGACTTGGTGGAGCTGCCACAAGATAAGAATGTCATTGGTTTGAAATGGGTTTTCAGGACCAAATTCAATACTGATGGTAGTGTTCAGAAGCACAAGGCCAGGCTAGTGGCAAAAGGGTATGCACAGCAAGAGGGCATCGATTTTGAAGAAACTTTCTCTCCTGTGGCAAGGATGGAGACAGTGAGAGTTGTGTTGGCCTTGGCAGCTCAGTGGCAGTTGCAAGTTTATCAATTAGATGTGAAATCAGCCTTCTTAAATGGAGAATTGCAAGAGGAAGTATACGTTGAGCAGCCACAAGGTTTTGTGAAGAAGAATGAAGAGCACAAAGTGTACAAGCTACACAAGGCTTTATATGGCCTGAAGCAAGCTCCAAGGGCCTGGTATAGTAAGATTGATTCATTCTTTCTAAAGAATGGATTTAAGAGAAGTGAAAATGAACGTACACTGTATGTGAAAAGGAAGAAGAGTGGAGAGTTCATTGTGGTGTGCTTATATGTAGATGACATAATCTACTTCAGTTCTTCATCAGAGTTGCTCAAGAATTTCAAACATGCTATGATGAGCAAGTTTGAGATGACAGATTTGAATCTGTTGCAGTACTTCCTTGGATTGGAAGTGAAGCAAAGCAAATAAGGTATTTTTGTGTGCCAAGTGAAGTATGCCAGAGATAGGTTGAAGAAATTTGGAATGGAAAATTGTGATGCTGCTCAGACACCAATGAACATGAATGAGAAACTGAGAAGAGAGGATGGTACTCTTATGGCTGATGAGAGGTTGTACAGAAGCCTAGTTGGTGGCTTAAACTATCTCACACATACTAGGCCTGACATTGCCTATAGTGTGAGCGTAGTTTCAAGGTACTTGCACAGTCCTACAAAGTAACATTTGGGAGCAGCTAAAAGAATTCTAAGATACATTGCTGGCACACTTGAGTATGGCATGTGGTATGAACATGTTGAAGACTTCAAGCTGAGAGGGTACACAGACAGTGATTGGGCAGGCTGCATTGATGATAGAAGGAGTACTTCTGGGTCTGTGTTTGGGCTTGGGTTAGGAGCAGAGCTGGCAAAACTCGACCCGAACCCGAAAACCCGACCCGGTCGACCCGGAACCGATTGTTTTGAACACCGATCAACCCGACCCATTTTGGACCCGAAATCCGAATAACCGATAACCGAAACTCACCCAAACCCGAATGAACCGAACCCGATTCAACCGAAACCCATTAAGACCCGAACCCGTTACAACCGAAACCCGATATAACCCGAACTTTAAGATACATTCTAGTAATTTTTCAAAATGAATATTGAAATAACTGAAACTCGAGACAACCGAAACCCGAATGAACCGAAACCCGATACAACCGAAACCCGAACCCGACCCAACCAAATAACCAAATTATTAGACATTACCCGAAACCGAATGACCTGAAACCCGAATTACCCGAAACCCGAATAACCCGAAACCCGACTAACCGAACCCGAACCCGATCTGACCCGCCCGATTGCCACCTCTAGTCAGGAGCAATCACATGGAGTGCAAGGAAGCAAGACACAGTAGCTTTGTCTTCATCAGAGGTAGAGTATGTTGCAGCTGGAGCAGCTGCTAAGCAAGCTTTATGGCTGAAGAAGCTTATGCTTGATCTGAGTTGTGATCATAAGGAAGTAATTGAGTTGTGGTGTGACAACAAATCAGCAATTGCAATGACGAAGAACCCAGCCTTTCATGCCAGAACAAAGCACACAGATGTTCAACATCATTTTATTCGAAGGCTGGTGGCAGAAGACAAGATCACTCTCGAGTTTTGTGGAACAAATAGCCCGGATGCAGACATATGTACAAAGGCTCTTAGTAGTGCAAAGCACTTCTATTTCATGGAGAAAATAGGCATGAAAGAATTCAAATTAAGGGGTGGTGTTGAAATGTAATTTGAATTGTCTAAGAGCTGAGTTAGTTAGCTAGCTTGCAGCTTAGGTTATGCAAGTTTATGTCATGTTAGCAGTTAGTGTCAAGTATGCAGTTAAGCTGCAGTTTAGAGTCAAGTTAGTGGGTTGTGTAGTGGGTAGTTTTCAAGTTCAGTTGTGTGAGTTTAAGGGTGTAATATGTAGACGGTTTCAATCAATTGAAGTTGTGGAAGTTTCAGTTTTTTGAAAAATAGAGTTATGTTCTGTATTGACAGAAGAACTCATGAAGTTTTGTGGTGAGTTTGGCTGATCAAAGCCTTAGTGTTGTGAGGTTGATTCCAAAAATTAGTCAACATTTGGTATCAGAGCAAACACACGTCTGTGTTGCTGGGTTTGATTCGGGTTTGAGTGATTGTGAGAACCAAACACAAGGGAAACACATAGAGATTGAAGTTCTGATACCAAATGTTGACTAATTTCTAGCGTAGAAACATTTACAAAAGAGATCCAAAACCCAGTCACTCACATCAGACATCACTAACTAGTTAAGGAATTCATTCAGTGATCCTATAAAAAAATGTTTTGTTGAAGGGCATCAAATTAAAGTACGGAAGTGTTATTCCATCTGCAATGTGAAGCCGGATCTTGAAATATGTGGTGTCGAAAGAACTTCCTTCTTCAAAGGTACCGCGTGATTTTAAGAACAGCTGATAGCTAAGCATCAAAGGTTTGACATGTGATAGCTCGATCACCAAACACATATATGTCTCACCAAACTAGATCTCCAACTTAGAAGCGGTAGATAGATAGCAGCTGAACATGGACAATGGGACGGCACAACTAGTGTGTGTGATATACAGGGGAATGATTGTCTGCAACTTGCTCATCCTCTTCTTATTTTAATGCTTTATAATGTAAATGACTCTGTGGAACATTAAGTAGAGATGATTGATTAATTAAACGGCGATATTCGTTCGAGGAAAGTGCTGTGCAGATCCATCTAAAGTTAGCACGCCTTTCGGCGAGTTGAGAGTAGTTTATTCGAGTATTTGACTCATAGCGTTCTTACCCTTCCCCATCATATATCTCAACGCCTCTGATTACCTAATTCTATATAGCTCCATCTCAGGCTGTTTGTCATCGCTTTGCTGACTCAAGTTGTGCTGTTGGATCAACTCATCTGATCCCACGTACTACACTCACACTATGCCAAATTGCGTCTCGCTCGACGGAACTCAAAAGGTTCGTTGCCTGAATCAGGTTCGGGCGACGAACTTACTAAGGCCCGTCGCCTGAACGTTGGGAAGCCCAAACCGCCTCCAACCCATGTTCAGCCGACCAGAAAATCTCAATGTTCGTCGGCTGAACTGTACTCAGGCGACGGAACAAATTCAGGCGACGACCTTTGCTCAAGATCGGTCGCCCAAATAGGTATCCGAATGACGGCTGTCAGAATGGGCCTTTGTAGCGACGGAAATACTAGTGGTTCGTCGCCTGAGCGTTGTTCGGGTCTTTGTAGCGACGAAAGTTCTTGTGGTTCGTCGCCTGAACGTTGGACTTTTTCAAAAGTAGAGTAATAAAGTCCGGTTGGTTGGGGATATTAAATACTGTTCATTCAGGAGACGAATATTTAAATATGTCCGTCGCCTGAAAAGTGGGGTAGTTGACCCCATATTTATTACTATTCACTCAGGAGACGGAGTTATATATATATCCGTCGCCTGAATGTGTTTTCCGTAACAAACAATTAAAATCGGTTGTACTGTACAATAAATCATTCTCATCTTCATCCTTTCTCCCAAAATAACCCTAGAGGGCTCGAAAACTCTTCCCCCATTTCACACCTCCATTGAAGGTATGTATAAATTTTAAATTTTTTTGTTTTTTTTTGTTGAATATATGCATATACATTGTTTGTTTGGATATTTGATGATGAGCTTGACTTTTTTAATGGAGTTTGGATGGTAAAAAAGTTGTTTGAATGGAGTTTATGAGGGGAAAGAGTTGTGTATGTATATATGGAGTTGAAATTGAGGTTAAATGGAGGTTAAATTGAGTTTGTGTTATGAATTGATTGTTTATGTGAATAGATTGTTTATGTTCAATTTTATTTTAGAATGTGGTGTAGAATGACATAGATGATGAGAATGGAATTTTTATTTGAGTTTTTGATGAAAATGGAATTTAGAACGTTATGATTGGAAATTGATTTTAAATTGAGTTTGAGGTATGAATGGATTGTGTATGTGAATGGATTGTTTATGTTCAATTTTATTTTAGAATGTGGTGTAGAATGACATAGATGATGAGAATGGATTGTTTATGTGCAATTTCATTTTAGAATGTGATGAATTCATATGAATGGATTGATAATTATAGGACGATAATGGGCGACAAAAGTTGGATGCTACTCCCTCACGCTCATGGGGAGTATCAAAATGGAATATTTCTCTTTATGCAGAATCTTAGAGATAATGCGAATGGAATGACTCATTTCCTATGTCCGTGTCGGAGATGCCGCAACAATGAATGGCACCCAATAGATGAAATACACAGTCATTTGGCCCACATGGGAATGTGGCCTAGTTATACTGTTTGGGACAAGCATGGCGAAGCCCCAGTTGATAGGACAAATGAGCAATGACGAACGCAGATCCTGGAGGAAGGGGCATCTTCCTCCGTTGATGGTCCTGCTATGAACATTCTGCACGATGCTTTTCTGTTTCATGCCGGATATGAGGCGCACTCTGTCCCCGACGATCCTCTGTTCCAATATGTTGTTGACGATGATTACGAGAAATATAATAGGCTTGTAGAGGCAGCAAACATGCCATTGTGTGAGAACAGCGATATGACTGTTCTGAATGCCTGTCTGGATGCAATGCAAATGAAGTCAGAGTTTGGTTGGACAGATAGGAGCATGGACTCCATGTGCGCACACATTGCTCGCATGTTGCCAAAAGGACATAAACATCCTACGGATGGAGCGAAGATGAAGAGTGTGATTAGGGACCTTGCATTTGGGTACGAGCTGATCGACGCTTGTGAGTATAACTGTGTGCTATTTCGCAAACAATATGCAGATCTCGAAGCGTGCCCCAAGTGCAACACACCTAGGTGGTGTACTAGGGAGGGTACGAGAGGCAAGGTTCCCAGGAAGGTTCTCCGGTACTTTCCCTTAACCCCTAGACTGAAGAGATTGTTCATGGAGCCGAACATTGCAAAGGCTATGTGATGGCATGGTGAGCGGGTGAGAGATGCAGAATGGTTGAAAGACCCATCAGATGGTGAGGCATGGAAAGAATTCAACAAAACCTACCCGCATTTCTCTGAAGACGTGAGGAATGTGAGACTTGCACTTGCAACCGATGGATTCAATCCATTTGGGAATCAGTCAACCCTCCATAGCACATGGCCTGTCATAGTGATGCCATACAACTTGCCTCCGTCGTTGTGCATGAAGAAGGAATTCAACATGTTAGCGTTGTTGATTCCGGGACCAAAGTCTCCAGGAAAGTGTCTTTGTGTGTTCATGCAGCCGTTGATCGATGAGCTTCGCCACTTATGGGGGACTGGAGTATATACTGTTGATCGATACTCAAGGTCCACTTTCACGATGAAAGCAGTAGTGTTGTGGACTATAAGCGACTTTCCTGGCTTGGGGATGTTGGCTGGAGCTGCGACAAAGGGGTATAAAGCCTGCCCTATTTGCTTGGACGGTACTTCTGCAACGCATGAACAAGGGAGAATGGTTTACGATGGGCACCGTAGATGGCTTCCACTAAACCACCCGTGGCGAACCGATGGTATGGCATTCAATGGAAGCGAAGAACACAGAACACGCCCTTATGCTTGGAACGGGGAGCAAATTCTTTCACAGATCGATAGGTACGAGAACTGTCTCTCTTTTCACTCTCTTTTCACTCTCTTTTCTCATTATGTTTCCATCTGTTTCAACAGGATCAACTTCCTCGTCCTCAGCTCGCACCCTGCTTTCAATGGTTCGGTGCAGAGAGGGGTGCGGAGAAGCCATGCACAGAAGAGAGATGGGACACTCCCTCATGCGCCATTCCTGGTGAAACGGGAGGACATACCAGATATATTCGAATGGTTCGGTGCAGTGAAGTACCCCCATGGGTACGCTGGATCTTTGCACAACAAGGTCAAAATTACAAAGAGAAAGTCCCACGGCCTAAAGACCCATGACATTCATGTTATGTTTCAGCGTCTTTTTCCCTTGTCGTCCGTGCATACCTGTCGTTGGGTGTTGCCAAGACTTTGGTTGCGCTAGCGAAATGGTTTTAGAAATTGTGTGCTAGGGAGGTGAGGAAGGAGGATGTTCGCCAGATGGAGGATGAGATAGTTCAGATTCTTTGCAGACTGGAGGTGATTTATCCCCCGCACTTTTTCACAATCATGGTACACCTTCTACTTCACCTACCGCAACAAGTGTTAGAAACTGGACCAGTACATTACACCTGGATGTACCCAATAGAAAGGTATGCTACTTATAGATTAAATTCATCTCACAATTTCACGTCCATCTTACCCATCCAAAACTTCTTCCTTTGTTTTATAGGCAACTTGGCAAATATAAGGCTCAAGTGAAGAACTACTGTTACCCGGAGGGAAGTATTTCAGAGCGTTACGTTTTAAACGAGGCAACAACATACTGCAACTTGTATCTCGGGGGTCGAGATGAGAGCCGTGCAGGTACGAATGCTATGGAGGAGTTGAGCTATGATATTTCTGTCGTTTCAAGCCTCGTGCGTCCTCACGGTGAAATCATGAGAGAAAGGTTAGGAGAACCTATGATTGCAGAGGCTCACTAGCAGGTTTTAACCAACTGCAAGGAAGTTGAGTTCTACTTGAAATCGCATGAGAACCTGTATAGTGAGGCTTACCCGGAGTATGAAGAATGGGACCGTAGAAAAGATTTTCTCAGTTATTTCTACCCATGGGTAAGAACGAACGTGATGTTTCATTGAACAAATTGCATGTTTGTTTTCCCAAAACAGAACTCTAACATGTTATGTTGTATAGGTTTCTAAGATGCACAGAGATGGAGACAACTACCTAAAACCGGAGGTTCTGAACTTGGCAAAGGGGCCACTACAATGCAAACTGTATTGGGCCTGCTCTGTCAATGGGGTGAAGTTTGTGGCATGGGACAAAGACAAAGATTTGAGAACACAAAATTCAGGGGTGATGGTGGAAACTTCGGATGCTAAGTACTATGGGGTACTTGAACAAGTGGTAGAGCTGATATACGCTACTTGTATGCCAGTTGTGTTGTTTAAATGCAAGTGGTTTGACACCGACCCTGAAAATAGTGGAAGCACCAAGGTAAATATGGGTTTGCTCTCTGTGGACACAAACAACAGTTGGTATGAGGATTCCCCGTTTTGTCTTGCACGCTCGACGAGGCAAGTGTTTTACGTGGATGATCCAAAGGCGGGTGATGCTTGGAAAGTAGTTAATGTGATGTCCCATAGGAACGTGTATGATCCTCAAACTCTAGCAACTCGCGGAAATGATCTTACCAATGAGGTGGAAGAAGCTTATTAGGAGATTGGCCCGGTGATCTATTTCGAAAATTTGAACCTCGCCATTGATCTTGAAATGGAGGAGGAAGAAGAAGAAGACGATGATGATGAAGATGAAGATGAACATGATGAAGATGAAGATGAAGACGACGATGAAGATGAAGATGAACAAGAGGATGACGAAGAGGAAAATGACGATGACGAAGGTTGATAATGTCTTCGGATTCCATAAATCATATATTGTAATCGTTGTTTTTGTGAGACATGGCGGTTATTTTCGTATGTGTATGACATGGTTGGTATCATGGCTTCTAAGACTATTTTTTTTTGGTGCAATTTGTCATTAAGTTATGGTAAACAGGGCAATAACACGTGCCAAGTGCTCTTTTTAAAAAACTCTGTATTTTTTCAGGCGACGGAAAAATTAAATTCCCGTCGCCTGAGAGTATTCAGCAGACGAACTTATTGAAAGTACGTCTCCCCAATGGAAAAGTGAATTTCACACCATTTTGGCTCGAATAAAATTTCATTTCCCACCTTTATTTTTACCAAAATTTGAATTTCCGCCAAATGGTCAGTCGACGGAATTGTTTATTTTTCGTCTCCTGAAATGATTCAGGAGACGAACTTATTACTAGTACGTCTCCCCAATGGAAAAGTGAATTTTTGCCCCATTTTGGCTCGAATAAAATTTCATTTCCCACCATTATTTTCACAAAAATTTGAATTTCCGCCAAATGGTCAGTCGACGGAATTGTTTATTTTATGTCGCCTGACATGATTCAGGAGACGAACTTATTACTAGTACGTCTCCCCAATGGAAAAGTGAATTTTCCCCCTTTATTTTCACGAAAATTTGAATTTCCGCCAAATTTTCAGGCGACAATATTGTTTTAAATATCCGTCGCCTGAACATGTAGGATTTTACAAACTCGGACTCCTCCCCTAACCCTAGCCCCAAATCATTTTCACTCATCGCTCTCTATCTCTCTCTCTCTCTCTCTCTGTCTCTCCTCCGCCTCCTCCCTCTCCAACTTGCCGCTGCCCCTCCTCCGCCTCTCCTCCGCCGCTCCTCTCGTCCCTCCTCTACCTCTCCTCCGACCTCTCCTCCGCCATGCCTCCTAAATGCCGCCCTGTGAAGGGGAAAAAGAAGCAAACTTCGTCCACTCCGTCCCCGATTCCTCCACCGCTGCAAACCTCGCCATCGAACTCAGCCGCTTCAGCGCCTCCGGCTCCCTCTCCAAACCCGGCCCCGACTCCCACACCCACTCCCTCTCCAAACCCGGCCCCGATTCCCACACCCACTCCCTCTCCAAATCCGGCCCCGACTCCCACTCCCACTTCCTCTCCAAACCCGGCCCCGACTCCCACTCCCTCTCCAAACCCGGCCCCGACTCCTCCTCCTGCCTCAGGGACTCCTACTCCCTCTCCCACTCCCTCTGCAACAACCCTGGTGCCACCTCCTCTCCTATCTCTCACCAATGGCAACCCTGCGCCATCCACGGCCATTGTCGGCGCCAACCCAGTAGCTACGTCATCAGGCGAGGCCCCTCGCTCCATTTTTTTTTCTTTTGGCTTGATATTTGTGGACTTAGCCTTGGAATGAGACTTTGTGTCTCTACAATCTTGTGTGAAACAGGATCAAGACCTTATTTTGCCTTTGGCTTGTGTCTCTACAGTCTTGTGTCTCTACAGACTTTGTTCAATGTCTTTTTGTTTTAACTTTGCTTTCTTTTTCCTTTGGCTTGATATTTGTGGACTTACTTGTTTGATTGGCCTTATTTTGCCAGTACTAAATGTTACTAAATGTTACTTCCTAAATGTTACTAAATGTTACTTCCTAAATGTTGCTTGCTTTGTAAATGTTACTAAATGTTACTTCCTAAATGTTACTAAATGTTACTAAATGTTACTTCCTAAAAGTCTTGACACACAAGCATTACCTCCTAAATGTTACTTACCTCCTGAATGTTACTTATGTTGAATATACACACAAGCATTCTGTTACTCCTTCCCCAACAATCTGTTACATTACCTAACCTTCACTATAGCCATATCACTACATGTTGCTTTTTTTTTTATGCTTATTAATGTTACTTATGTTGATGATGATTGTGTTTTTTTTTGTTGCTTATTAATGTTACTTATCTCACCTGTTATCTGATATGTTCTTATGATTTTTAGGTAAATATCGAACCATCAAGAGTCACAAAACAGCACTCCTCAAGGCAGCAGCAGGGAAGAAGCTGAAGATTGAGTGGTCCTGCTTCCACAAGGGGCCTGGCCTCAAGCAACTGCATGACACCTTTGTTCGAGACATTGGGTGTGCTATCAGGGACAAAGTGTCGATGCTTGCATCAACATGGAGCAAACTAACAGATGAGCAACAGTCCCCCGTAAGAGATTACTTGGAGGTAGTTTTTTTTTATTATCTTTTATTTAAGTACTTATTACTTATATCTTTATAGTGCGATCTGTGTTTGCTTTCTTGACTGTTGCTTATTTTTACCTAAAAAATACTTATTACTTATATCTTTTACCTAAAAAATATGCTTATCTACTGCACTTATTACTTATATCTTTTACCTAAAAAATATGCTAATCTACTGTACTTATCTACTGTACTTATTACTTGGATCTTTATAGTGTGATCTAGCCTCAAGCAACTTTTACCTAAGTACTTATTACTTATATCTTTTACCTAAAAATTAATTTGGTTTTGTGCTTCACATCTATTATGCACTGATTTTTTTTGTTTGCTTGCTTGCTTGGCTGTTGCCTATCTTCTGTCATGTGTGGATGCACTATGAGATTTGTTTGCTTGCTTGACTGTTGCTTATTTTGCTTGCTTATCTACTATGAGATTTTTTTAGTTTGCTTGCTTGGCTGTTGCCTATCTTATTTTTGCTTCACAATATTCTTATCTATTGTTGCTTTTCATCTATTTGCTATGAATTTTTTTTCCTTGCTTATCTACTATGAGATTTGTTTGCTTGCTAGACTGTTGCTTATTTTTGCTTGCTTATCTACTATTAGATTTTTTTAGTTTGCTTGCTTGGCTGTTGGCTATCTTATTTTTCCTTCACAAAATTCTTATCTACTGTTGCTTTTCATCTATTTGCTCTGAATTTTTTTTTCTTGCTTAACTGTTGCTTGACTGTTGCTTTTTTTTTTGTTTCCTTGCTTGGTTGTGCTTATCTACTTTTGCTTATCTCCAATTCAAATTTTTTTTTTTCTAATATGGATGTGTAGATGTACTATGAGATTGACCCTGCAGTTGACTCATACGTGGAGAAGAAGAGTGGAAAAGCATATGGGGCCTGGAAGTATGACTGTCATCAACACTTCCTGGAGTGGGGGGGCGAGGACATACCACTTGAGTTTGTCGCTCGCCCTGAGCAGTGGCGGTTCTTGGTGAGTGACTTCACAGACGAAGCGAGAATGGTAATTTCTCATTAATTCCCTAACTTGTTTTTTTATTCGCCGTTTATCTTATTGTTTATCACTTGTGATTTCTGATTGACTATCTTTTTACAGGCCCTGTGTGAGCGAAACAAGCAAAACAGGACCAAGAACCCGAACCCCCTTAATCATCACAATGGGTCCAAGCCCTTGAGCTTCCGAGCAGAAGAGCTCATCGTTAAGGAAAACCATCCGGCGGCATGGCTTAAGACAACCATAGAAGCCTACGAGGGGTGTCCGGGTGCGCAAGATGGACTGGTATGACCTTTTTTTTTTTTTTGTCATTTTTCCTAAGTACTTAGGTTTTACTTATATTATTGCATTTCTTATAAATCCTGTTCAAAAATGCATTTCTGTATGACTTTCTTATTTCTCCTAAGCACTTAGGTTGTACTTAGGTTTTACTTAGGTTTTCTGTATGACTTTCTTATTTTCTGTATGAGTTTTACTGACTGTAATTTTTCTATGACTTTCTTATTTCTTATAAATTGTAAAATCAGAAGTTCAAAAATGCATTTCTGTAATTTTTCCTAAGTTTGTGTACATCCTATAACTTGTATGACTTTCTTATTCTCTGTATAACTTGTATGACTTTCTTATTTTCTGTACTTGTTTCCTAAGTTTTTGTATGACTTTCTTATTCTCTGTATAATTTGTATGACTTTCTTATTTTCTGTAATTTTTTCCTAAGTTTCTGTATGACTTTCTTATTCTCTGAGTTTGTGTACATCCTATAACTTGTTTTACTTATATATATTCCTTTTACTTATATATTCCTTTTACTGGTTTGAAATCAATATATGCATTCCTTTCTCTGTTTTACTTATATATATATATATATATATATATATATATATATATATATATATATATATATATATATATATATATATATATATATATATATATATATATATATTCATTTTACTTATAAATTTCTGTGTTTGTAGGCCAAATTGAAACGTCGTCTTGATGAAGTCTGCACTGTTGGAGAAGGAGCAGAAGTCCCAAGCCAAATATCACCCCTCTCTGTCGAAGAACAAACACAGATCATCTTGGATTGCTTTGGGGAAAGAAAAGGAACAGAAGTTCGAGGTATAGTTCAATCCCACTTATTTTATTATTGTTTTACAATTTTCAGAAGTTCATAAAAATATTTTACTTGTTATAATTCATATCAAGATTTTACTTATGTTTGAATTTCTGATTTTACAATTTCCATTACAAGATTTTACTTACGTTTTCAATCTTGTTTTCATAACAAGATTTTATTTATGTTTTACAATTTCCATTACTGATTTTACTTATAGTTCATAACAATATTTTACTTATGTTTTCAATCTTTTTCTACTTACAGCTCTTATTATGTGTTCAATCCCACTGATTTTACTTATTATGTTTTCAATCTTTTTTTAAAAGGAATGGGTGCAGCCGGAGAGCGGCCTGCAAAGAAAAGAGGGGGTCCATGGGCAGCAAGGGTTGCAGAGAGGGACAAGGAGCCGGAGGAGGTGAAGGCTGAAATTGAAAGGTTGCGTGAGAAAACCACCCTAACTGAGACCAAGAATGAGCAGCTGGAGGAGCGTATGGCCAGCATCGAGAGGCTCATGATGGGCATGCTAAGTGGTCAGGCCAACTCACAACCATCCGTCACCTCTGTAGTGTGTCCTCAGGCTGTCCCTTCAGCCACAGCTTCTCCTCAGCCCTCCACAAACTCAGCTGGTCATCCAACAGACAGTCAACCCTCCCCCCAGCCGAAATAGCTAGGTAAGGACGCCCTCCTCATATCCCTCTAACTAAAACTTGGGTTTGGTTTTCTGGAGAAACATTTAGAACTTGTGTTGGATGGAATTTGTAGTATTTGTGTATACTTTTTGTGAAGTTTTTTGTGAAGTTTTTTGTGAAGTTGCTCAAGATGGATATTTGTCACATACTTTTGGTATGTTGGACAAGGTTTATGGTGGATATTTGTCACATATTTTTGTGAAGTTTTTTGTGAAGTTTTTAATGTGATGGAATGAATTGCTTGTGCTTGTGTGTTGTTGAGTATGTTGTTGTTTGTGTTGTTGTTTATAGAGTTTAGGACAGGAGCACAACATGTGCTATAAGGTACATTCGAACAGGGGGCACCTGCCCTATTAAATTTTATTTTTTTTAAATCAAAACAATTCAGGCGACGAACAAACAACCTTACATCGTCTTATTACTAAAAAAAAAAAAACCTATTCAGGCGACGAACTTATATAAAATTTCGTCTCCTGAACACTCCAGCTACGGACATACAAATGAGAATGCATCCTTAGACTACACTCAGGAGACAAAATAATTCTATGTCCGTCTCCTGAAACTATCTAGGCGACGACACATAAAGAAAAAAGTTTGTCGCCTGGATGCTTTCATAGCCCTATGGCCCTTTTCAATTTTTTACTTGAACTGGTGAAGCATGATTTTTAGAATCGATGGATTTGTTTTGTTCACGAGTTAGGCTCAATTGGAGATTTTGATTTACTTCATTTTATGGTTTTGTATTGAATTTGGAGTTGATGAATCCATTCAACCTTTTGTCTTGATCAAGACACAACACCATCTATATTGTGTTTCTGTACTTTAGTGATTATGAGATGCTGAGTATCCTCTCTTTTCATTTTCATGGGTCTGAATTGAAGTGCGGAATAGGCAGATAAAAGGCAAAAAAATACTCTAGAAAGGGAAGAAGAATAGAGTATGCAAACTTTTCACAAATGCTGAAACTGGTAGTAAGACCTTATCTGAAACGCAGAAACAAGTTAATAAAAACGTGGTGAACAATATGTAAAGCAAAGACAAGCACGAATGTAAAGAGCGGAAAGTAAAGGACACGATACTTGTTAACGAGGTTCGGCACATCCGCCTACGTCCACGCCGTAGGATTATCCAACCCGTGGGATTCAACAACTTTATTTCACTTTATCTTATGAGCCGTAGATACAAACTCTAGAAGACCTTCCCTTTTCTAGACTACTTCCTATCTAGCAACCTTAGTATCTATACGTTTGGGTAGAGATGTAACCTTAGTATAACCCTAAATGAATTGTACGATAAAACTCAAATAAAACCTCACACTCAAACAAATAAAACACTTAAGCGTAGAGAGTTGTGAGATCGAATGCTTCGCAGGAGTCTTGA
The DNA here is from genome assembly GCA_037127255.1 of Persicaria tinctoria. Taxonomy (NCBI): domain Eukaryota; kingdom Viridiplantae; phylum Streptophyta; class Magnoliopsida; order Caryophyllales; family Polygonaceae; genus Persicaria; species Persicaria tinctoria. The sequence continues at coordinate 18,140,789 of JBANSL010000012.1, forward strand.
TTGTCGTAGGATGTTGAGCGATGTGGAGTTGTGTTCTCTGCAATCTCCTTCTACTGCATTAAATAGGCTGGCACGTTGATTTCAAAAATCAAATGCCTTAATCTTCTTTCGGTTAGTTCAATGATGTTGCACCGTATCTTACTGGAGAGAGATCTTTGACTTTGTTGAGCACGAATTCCAGAACCTTCTATCTCAATATCCTGGATTGCTTTGAGAGAAATATGATAAAGGATCCTGGAAAAACTCAATCAAAGCTATAGAGATAAGATATAAAATCCAACATAATTTAGGCCCGATCAAACGAAAAACCAAACAAACTAATTAGGCTCAAACATATGCACACATAAGCCCAAGAAACACTTGGGACATTAGCAAGTCTCGAATCTGTAAGGCTCAGACGGGGCCCATCAAGAGAATAGGCCCATTAACTCCTTTCCAGATTTCGAGTCTTGTTTTGTGCAGTCGTTGGAGCCCTTTCGGTAAGACCTTACCCAACTCAGAAATCCCGAGTTTTGACTTTCATCAACCAAGGCCTTCATCATCTTTAGAGTTAACATGATTCAATGAGACATACAAAGTACATTTGTTTTCTGTTTCAGTTGCAACAACCATTTTGATGTGTGTGTTGAACTTGATTATGCTCTTGTTTTTAACTTCATTTTGTTTCCAACAACTTAAAAGTTACTTGTAATTGTCTATTTTAATCGTTTCATTGCCTTGTAACTTGATTATGAGGAAATTCCTTTGCCAAAGATGGACAAGTGCTCAATTTCAGTGACAACTCTATCAGTCATTAATTAATAATAGCAGTCCTCTTCCATCAGCTGGGCAGTTTTTCTGTGAGTAGTGATGGGCTAGACAGCACCAAAGAGATCGATGAGCTCCACAACAACTTCGATCTCCAAAACACCCGAGATCTTGTAATATGAATAATGAATTAGAGCTTTACCTTGCCTATATAATTGCTTCTCAGAACACCCAAGATCTTTCAAGAAGGCAAAGGTATCACTTGCTTGCAGGAAAGCTCTTTGGATCTATAGCTTGTGATCTCTAGGTAAGATTCTACATTCTGCAGGATAATATAAAACCTGTTTGGTATCGATATCTTGGTATCAATACCAACTTGCATCACAACCTTTACCTACCAGTACAACATTTGAAGCGGTGAAGCATGGATCGCATGGTGTTCAGAGTTCGACTGAAGCACATGGAGTCTACGATACGATGTCAATCTTCTGCTAGATTTTGATTTGCTCGAACCGTTCTTGTTCGACTGAAGCGTATGTGCCTTGAACTCTTGACCCATTCCTTCTTTTCTCCATCCATCAATTTGGTTGGTTAGTATGATGAGCAATTAGACTATATAGTAAATGGAAGCTTGTGTTGTTCGCAGTTGACTGTTCAAGTCTCTCAACAGTACGTGGTGTTTCCTACCCATGTCTTGTCTCTGAACATTACACACACATGTCATGGTAGAATTTTCCCTTTCTTCTCTCTCTGTTTTTGCACATAACCGTCAACAAGATTCATGGGAGAATTTTCCCTTATCTATTTACATTCATGTGATCTCTAAATCTCTTTACACCATTTTTTTCCCCGCATTTATTCCTCTTCTTGACGTCTAATTTGTTCCTACATTACTCCACAAATACTAGTTAAGGTGGCCCAACCGCCAAAATCCCTTAGTAAAAAGGTTTCAATTTGCTATAGATCGTTCTGTTGTTTGTGTATGTGTTCTACATCGGAATTCATTCAGAGGGCATCAAATATATTAGGTAGGGTTGTGTGTATAGTTTATGTGTAAATTATTTTCTGCAACTTCTTCTTCTTTGTTTAATGTTTTATAATGACTTGACAGGAGGAAACTGTCGTTGTTCCTATCAAAGTATAACTCAAACCTACAAACTAGTATAGTAAGCAAGTAAGAGGTCGATCCCACAGAGAATCAAGTATTCCTAAGCAATGTATATTTACCAATTAGTAGAAAAGAGGGGTTTTGGTGATTGAAGATGATAAAATAAATTATAAACAAGTTAATAGAGATAACAATTGAGAAAATAGTTTCATCTACAAACATCCACTTTAGTTTGGTTGATTGATCATCGATTCTTCTTCAAGTTCTATTTTCATCCTATTATTGTTCCTGTCCTGATCTTATGTAAATTACTAGTTCTACGAGTCCTAGTAACCCTTACTAATTAGATAACCCTAACACGGTCAAAGTTTAACCTAATAGTAGCATTAAGATTAAGGATTAACCAGGATACATGCAACACCAAGCTACGAGTCAACATTTAACATATAATTGATTCTCTACACACCAGTTTAGTCCTACGAGTCCTAAAAAGGCATGATTGCTACTATGGATTAAGGTTCGCTACGAGGAATCTACAAAATCCTAGCAATAATCTCAACTAGTTGCGCGGACTAGAAGAAATCAACAATATTCGCAAAAGAATCAATACGAATCAATAGGAATAGAACAAAAATAGAAATCTCACAACTTTATCAAACCAAAGCTTCAATTCATAGACGAAACGAAAGAGTTTTAATGATTCTAAAAACTAATTAAAGAGTATAAAGAGATAAAAAGTCCATTAAGGAGATTCGGCGTTTCTGCAGAGGCCGCGGGGCAGCCAACCCAGGCCGCGGGGCGGCCATGCGATTGCGAAATCCTTCGTCAGAGCTTCGGGCCGCGGGGAGGCTTTTACTGTTCACAGTGATTTTTTCTCTTCGAATTTGGTCCCGATGTCACCACGAAAGTTCTAGATGTCGGAAAGAGCTTTCCAACGCATGGTCATAATAGTCATTCGGACCACCGAGGCCTCCAGAAAGTGCGAAACATGTCTGTCGACAACTTCTGCAGACTTGTTCTTCACTTAGGTTCTCTAACTTCGATTCCGCTCCCGTTCTCTTCACTTTTATTCTTCCTCTTCACTCTTCCTCCATCCATGAGCATCCTCGTTCCTCGTCGGATCCACTTATACCTCAAATAATCCATAAAAACATGTAGATTCCGATTCCACCAACAACACAAGTATAAATGTAAATCCAGCTTAAACAATACGTTATGCACGTCTAAATCATGCTAAATGCATCCTAATATGCCTACCTAAATGTGTGCTATCATGACTCTCTGGACAAATATATTAGGTAGGGTTGTGTGTATAGTTTATTTAATCGAGTATTTGAGTTGTAGCTTTCATGGCCTGTCTTCTTAATTTCCTGAAAGAAGATCCCATCTCAAGGTTTCTGATTACTTAATTCAGCTCGATCTCTAGCTTGCTCGCTTTGGCTGTCTATCATCGCTAATTTGCTGCCTTTTACATGTTGTTCCATCAATTAATTCATCCCACATACTAGATCCAATCTCCCGACAACTACACAAGGTACGTATGTATGGTTCTTTAAGCTTACCCTAACATCCATGGTTTGTTCAATTCAGTCTTTCATTAGTCACTTCTCAAATTCAACCTATATCGTGTTCTTGTATAAAAATGAATGTGTGGAATATATTAATCCATTCTCCAACATTCAGTTTTAATTAGGATCGATCTCACATGCTATCAGATCTACAAGTTTCCTCTTGTCTTACCCAAACATGACTTTATTGCAAAACTCATATTTCTGAATGTATATTTGTGAGGAACAGTCGTCTTACTTAAATTGTATATTTGGGACGTAAGTGTTGCTAATATAGTAATATATATCTATACCCTGAAGTATATTAACATACTATTTTTGTTAGATGGCTATGGTACCTTCCTCCTCAACTAACAACTTAACCCCCGCGGCCCCACGCGCTTACATGAGGAGCTAGAATGCCTCAAAGAGATGATGCAACAACTAAACACAGACAATGGAAGAGGTTGGAGTATCGATGGAAGGTGATAGATGCAAGTTGTTCATAACCACTCGGGACAAAGGTGTATGTCGCAAAATGAAGTGTTGAATTGGCAAGTTCAGATGGAACCTCTTTCAGCTGACGAATCTTGGGATTTGTTCAAGAAGCAACTTGACAATTTTGAAACTCTTCCTGATGGAAGGACGCCTCCACTTTAGTGCAGAATGTGATGGGCTACCACTTGGAATTGTCACAATGGCTGGATCCATAAGGGGAGAAATTAACTAGTGTACATGTGTAGAGGGATGCACTGAGAAAACTGCGAAATCTTTGTAGCAGTCCATATGATATGGAAAACAAGGTATTTAGAATATTGAGGTATAGCTACGATCGCTTAAAAGAGGAAAAGCAACAGAAGTGTTTCTTCTACTGTGCTTTATATCCTGAAGATTTCGAGATAGATGGAACCAATAGAGAGGTAAGCGTTGACGAGGGACATGCTTTATTGAATGTTCTGGAGAATGCATCTTTGTTGAAAGTGCGGAATTCAAGGGTGATAGGGGAGATGTAAAGATGCATGATTTAGTGAGAGACATGGCAATCAGAATAATGGGCTCCACATCCACTGGCATGGTTATAATGGGAAAAAGTTTGAGGGAGATGCTTATAAAGGGAGAATGGGTTAATAAGGATTTGAAGTGGGTGTCTTTACTATATAATCAGTTGGATCATATTGAAGGTGTCATGCCTTATTGGCCAAACATTTCAGTGTTGTTTCTTCATATATGATATTTATCTGAAGATTGTATCGGATTCTTTCTTTGTGAAAATGATGAGCCTCAAAGTTCTTAATTTGTCATGTGCAGAAGTGGAGTTATTGCATGATTCTGTTTCTAACCTGTGCAATATCAACAATTTATTGCTTTGTTTTTGCAAAAGTTTGGGCTTCATTCCTTCCTTGGCGCGCAAAACTTACAAAGTTAAGAGAGTTGGACCTACGAGGCTGTTGTCGGATGACAAAACTGCCTCATTCTATTTCTGACATGTGCAATCTCGAGGCCCTAATGCTTAGTAACTGCAGCAGTTTGGACTTCATTCCTTCCATAGAAAAAGCTTACAGAACTAAGAAAGTTGAGTTTAAAAGGGTGCATACAGGTGGGGACATTGCCCAAGGGTATGAAAGAACTAGCTAGCCTAGAGTACCTAAATCTTCAAAAGACTATTATAAGTATAAGATATCTGGACAAATATGTATTTCCAAAATTCCTGATTCTATGCCAAGAAAGTACTTCAGTTCCTCATGATCTTTCATATAATTCCTTCACCTTTCGTACGTAACTGCGAAGGGTCACTACTTAAGATTATCATATAATTCATCCAAATAGTACGTGTACGTCTTTAGAAGTATAATAGTGAATAATCGGCCCTTGATTGCTTAAAACCATGTCTTAGCAAAGTTAAAGATAGCTTTGCAAACCACTGTCGTCGTGGATCTTGTTTTAAACCATACAAGCTCTTGATCGATCAACCTGTATACCCTGGTAGAAGGATCACATTTGCTAATAGGCTCTCCTTCATCAGCATAACCTTGTGGGAGTTTCGTCTACACTTCCTCATGAAGGTCTCTATGGAGAAAAGCATTTGACAAATCCAATTGACTAATGTGTCATTTCCTTACATATACAACAAGCAAAGTATGGACAATAGTCATTTCAGCCATAGGTGCAAATCAACTCCTTTGTTTTGCACGCAAGCATGGCACCAGGAATTAAAATTAGGGTGGGCTAAATCCGCCTTACGCAATTAACAAAATTATTGTTAAAAATACTGACAAAATTAATGTTGATATAGTATGTAGAAGATTAATTTCATTAAAATGTTCAGTCAAATGGACAATAAAGAAATAAAATCTATTTAAATATAGGCTATGTAGCTATGAAATGGATTGAATACTCAATACTATATTAAGGCAAAACAAAATTACTAGAAAAGGTAACAAAGTGAGAATCGAACCCTATGCCAATGGTTAATTGTAAGTGGAATGGACAATCCGAGCAAATGTAAACTAGTGTTTTATGTGCTGACTTATTTACTTATATATATCAAAGCTGAGCCCACCCCTCCATCCGTGCCTGTTCGCACGCAACCTTGTATGACTATTCTTGCCTTGTGTTTGGCGGTAGAACCATCTACTTTGATCTTGGTTCTAAAAATCCACTTATAGTACATAGCCCGCTTTTTTTGGGAGGTAGAGGAGTAATTGCACCTAGGTCTTGTTCTAATCTATTGAATGAAGTTCAAGATTCCTTATTTCATACCCGTTTGGATCCCCATAGGTTGATCAAAAGAGGAGGGATCAGAAATGGAGTTGAGAGCAAGGATATATTCTTTTTTATTAGAAGGGTTTAAATGAGCACAAGATACAAATTTGTATGTGTGAATAATGTGATAAAAGGATCAATTTATACTGCACAATGCAGTGAATAAGGCAAAATAAGAGGAAGAAGCTATTAAAATCAGTGAATCATCATCATTGTTTCATTGATCAGAAATGGTAAATATTCAGAGGCGGCTAGGAGCCTTGCTGCCCTTCACCATTTCCCAAAACCCTACTGAAATCAATGAACGAGGCCATCTTATATAGTATGGAATCCTCGCTCATGATTGAACGATCACAAACAGACAAACAAGTGCAGACTGTCTTATTACAACCAAATTGAAATGCAGCTGAAATGAAATGCAGAGGCACCTCAGCTGAGTGAGCTGGATTTAAACAAGGAGTAATATATTATATCGTACACATATCATCTTCATATCCCCCTCAAGTTGGACTTGTTGAGAATCCTACAAGACCCAACTTGAGAGCAAAGAATAAGTGTTGCTTCTCTCCCAATGGCTTAGTAAGTGTTGGAGGGAAAATTTTCGTGAATTAATGTAATTCATGACCTCATAAAGCATCACATTTATTATATGAAAAAAAATGTGATCATCTTTCTTTAAATTAGACACGAGACTTACAAATCTAATATTGGGCCTGGAAAAGTCCATTGGAAGCCCAGCCCACACATAGAAGAAGAAAGAAGCTAGAAAACTGCAGAATTTAGGAGTTGAATGAAAAGCTCCAAGTCTCAACTGTTTTCTATCACCTCAGTACGTGGGAATTTATTTCCATCTCCAGAAAAATAAAATAAAAGGAGAAACTGGGTAGTTATCTAAAGATAGGTAACTGCTATTCCTACACCCTATAAAATGGTGGTGCAAATCCTCTACTCCAAACCCCTACTCCAACTTCGTACCTCACAAAATTATTTTACCTCTAAATTTTTTTTAGCCTATTTCTAAAATGAAGGCCAAATTTGGCTTGAAATTTTAAAAGGTCAAATATGAATACCACCTTTTTATTTATTTATTTTTAATTATTCATTATTAATAATGAATAATTAATTTATAAATCACACAATTAATTGATCTAAACTATCTAATTATAATTTTTATCAAAACTAAAAGTTATGGTTTGTGGCTTTCAAAAAAAAAAGTTATAGTTTGTAAAGATATTGATGAGTTCTTTGATATGACTATAATATTTAATATGTTTGGATTATATTTGCATAAATAATTAATATCTTTAGAAAAACATATTCATTTTATATTGTTACATCTTCATCAAAATCATATCTCATAAATAAATATCGAGTTGTATCAATTACTATATTTAATATGTTTGGATATTGATGAGTTATTTGATATGCCTATAATATTTAATATGTTTGGATACATGCATGCTTAAACTTGGTAGTTGGGATCGCTCTCGCTCTCGCTCGTCGACCAAGCTTGCATAATTGAACTTTTCTAGGTTTGGTTGGTTGTGAGTGGTTGATAGCTTTGACAGACTCTCTTGTTTCGGCTAGAGTGCTTCTCAGTTTACTTTAATTTCTATTTGCGTTTTGGTTTGAGCTTGGCCTGCGTCTCGTGGCGATTGTTTGTGTTTATTTGGATAGCACCTTGTGCCTCGTGGCGAGTTCCGTGTGTAGGTTTTCTTCTTTTTAAAAATGAATAATGTACATGCTACATCCAAGAAAGGGACTTGGGATTTGAAGGTTGGTTCGTGGAATATTGGGACTCTGACGGGTAAGTCTATCGAGTTGGTTAAAATCCTCAAGGAGCGCGGAATCGAAATTGCGTGTGTTCAAGAGACAAGGTGGGTCGGCGTTAAGGCTAGAATGATCGATGGTTGGAAACTGTGGTATTCTGGTAATAGCAAGAGATCAAATGGAGTTGGGATCCTCGTGAGTGAGAAATGGAGAGATCTTGTCGTTAAGGTGGATCGCAGAAATGACAGGATGATGGTAATCAAGCTTGTCTTGGAGGGTGGCATACTTAACATTGTGAGTGTGTATGCCCCTCGGGTGAACCGTGGTGATGAGGAAAAGAGGATCTTTTGGGAGGAGTTGGATGACTTGGTCAGAAACATCCCAGAGTCGGAGCGTCTAATTGTGGGTGGAGACTTCAATGGCCACATAGGGCAGGGCAGTGACGACTACAGTTCAGCTCATTGAGGTTTTGGGTACGGAGTTCGGAACGAAAGTGGACTCGCTCTTTTGGAGTTTGCAGTAGCCTTTGATTGCATCATTGTGAATTCGCTCTTCGCTAAGAGAGATAGTCACCTGATTACTTACGATAGTGGTAGTGGGTGCTCACAGATTGACTACTTCCTTGTACGGAAGGGAGACAGGAGTGCATGCAGGGACTGCAAAACTATCCCTTTTGGAGGTTTGACTACCCCGCACCATCTACTAGTGTTACAGCTAGAGTTCAAGGGGTTCAGAAAAAGGTTGATCAGCAAGCGCAGTCCGAAAATCAGATGGTGGCGCATGAATGAGGAAAATGGGGAGCTCTTGAGAGAGAAGGTCTTAGCTGAGGCGGAGAGGGGAGGTGCATGGTTAGTTAGAGACAATGCAGACTTGATGTGGGGTATTGTGGCTGATTGCATTCAGAGGGCAGCTTCGGAAGTCTTGGGCGTTTCTCGAGGGAGCAGCAGGCACAAAGGCAACGAGACATGGTGGAATGAGGAAGTGCAAGAAGCGGTTAGGGAGAAACATTTGGCTTTCAGAAGAGTGGTGAGTAGTACCAGCGAGGCGGAAAAAGAGAGTCGTCTAGAAGAGTACAAACGGGCAAAACAAGTAGCCAAAGTTGTTGTAGCAAAAGCTAAAGATAAGGCCTTTGAACATTTGTACAAGGCCTTGGATGAAAAAGGGGGGGACAGATTGCTTTTATCGCTGGCCCGGGCCAGGGAACATCAGAGTAAAGATTTGGGCAGACCAAGATGTATTAAAGACGAGTCGGGTAGAGTGCTGGTGGATGACTCCCAGATTCAGCAGAGATGGAAGAGATACTTCTCCGATTTGCTTAATGAGGGTTTTAGACCAGCAGAGACTACTTTGAGCAACAGTGGCCACGAAGAGTTCGCATACTGTAGACGTCTGTCTTATGAGGAAGTGAAGGGGGTTGTGAGTAGAATGAAGAGTCGGAGAGCAGTGGGACCGGATGAGATCCCGGTTGAAGTGTGGAAATGTCTGGGCGTAAAGGGAGTGGAGTGGCTCACTCAGCTTTTCAACGTCATTCTCAGAACTGCAAGGATGCCAGAGGAATAGAGACTCAGCAAGTTAATCCCATTATATAAGAACAAGGGAGATGTACAACAATGCAGCAACTATAGGGGAATTAAACTTCTTAGCCACACAATAAAAATCTGGGAGAGAGTTATTGAATGGCGGTTGAGGAGGTTGGTTAGCGTATCTGAGAACCAATTTGGTTTTATGCCGGGAAGGTCAGCTACAGAAGCTATCCATTTGATGCGGCGCTTGGTGGAGAAATACAGGGAACGGAAGAAAAATCTGCATATGGTTTTCATCGATTTGGAGAAGGCATATGATAGAGTGCCAAAAGACCTTATATGGGAATGTTTGGGAGCTAAAGGGGTTCCAGAAACTTACATAAAGGTTGTCAAAGATATGTATCATGGTTCACAGACTAGTGTATACTCACACAGTGGGGACCCTGAGTACTTTGTGGTTCAAGTAGGCTTGCACCAAGGCTCGGCTTTGAGCCCGTTTCTATTTACAGTAGTCATGGATGTGGTGTCAAGTAGTATCCAGGGTGGGATCCCATGGTGTATGCTTTTTGCGGATGACGTTGTCCTTATAGACGAGACGAGTGCAGGGGTTAACAACAAACTAGAGTTATGGAGGGATAAGCTTGAGGAGAAGGGCTTCCGTTTGAGCAGGACAAAGACGGAGTACGTGGTTTTCAGGTTGGGCGAAGAGGAAGAGGAAGAGGGAGACGAGAGTGTCAGCATGGGTGGGGACCTAGTTCCGACGAAAGACAGTTTCAAGTATCTGGGGTCTGTAATGCAGAGCGATGGAGGTGTGGACATGGATGTCAAGCATCGGATTCAAGTGGGCTGGCAGAAATGGAGAGCCGCGTCATGAGTCTTATGCGACAGAAAAGTCCCACTCAAGCTCAAGGGTAAGTTCTACAAGGTGGTAGTGAGACCAGCTCTATTATACGGGGCAGAGTGTTGGGCGACAAATAAGGCTCAGGAATAGAAACTCATGGTGGCTGAGATGAGGATGCTCAGGTGGGTGTGTGGAGTTACCTTGCGCGACAGATTCAGAAACGAGGCTATCCGAGAAAAGGTAGGAGTGGCTAGTATTCAGGCTAAGTTGCGGGAATCGAGACTCCGATGGTATGGCCATGTTCAGAGGAGAGATCCAAATGCGCCGGTGCGTAGGTGTGACAACTTGGCTATCGAAAGAGTTCGACGAGGAAGAGGGTGTCCTAAAAAGAGCTGGAGTGAAGTGATTAGACATGATCTGGCCGCTCTGGGACTCTCAGAGTCTCGGAGGAGATGACACGCGACAGGATTCAGTGGAGGAGTGCTATCCGCGTTGACAAACGCTAGTCAGGGACAACATTTTCTCACTCATGCTTCCCTTCTACCTCAACTTTCCTTACGTACATCCTTTCCAACTTTTCATCTTTGTCCCTATCTTATTTCCAGCTTCTTTGGTGTCCGGTCATGGGTCACTCGGAAACACCCTCTCGACCTAGTCGGGGCAAGGGTGCGTACATCTCGACCCCCCAGACCCTGCTCTAAGCGGGAGATACTGGGTTTGTTGTTGTTGTTGTTGTTTGTATAAATTACTATATTTGAAAATAATAATAATAAATCCCAAAACACATCAAAACCATAATATGAAGTAAATTTATAAATAATACAATTATAAATCTATATATTATATAGTTATGATTTCCAATTAAAAATAAAATTTGTAGTATTGTTAAGATATTCAAGAGTTCTTCAATATGACTATAATATTTGACATATTTGAATTATTATTGCATAAATAATATTTTTAGAAAATGACATTAATATTTTTTATATTATAGATTCATCCAAATTATAATAAAAAATAAATAATAGTTGATATATTCCGCCATGAGTAGAGTGTTATTAGCATACATACGATGTAAGACATTTTGATCCTGTTCAAATGAATCAAAGATTGAATTAGAAATCTTAATAGTTTAATTTGAAGAGTGAGAGGATGATGATATTTGAGAAGAATTCATTGTTGATTCAAATAGAAAGGATAACGATAGAATCGAGTGACGAAAATGAGTGTGGAAGTTCTAAATAACATGAGTATTTATAGAAAATTTACCTGTCAAATTTGACCTACGGTGGGAGCAAAATTATGCCAAAACCCAATTTTTATACTACCATGGGAGGAGATGGCCTAAGAAAAACATTTACTGGAGAAACAGATTGCCAGTTCAGAGAAACATGTTCTGGACAAATCAAATCATTTCAGAGAAACTAAGCGCCTGTATTCTATCTCTCGGCTGTCTCAAACAAAGCACACATCATGTGCAGTCCCAAAATTAATCAAAAGGGGCAAACTAATTATCCTAAACGGAAACAAATCCCAAAATCCTCACTAATTGCTACCAAATTGCAACTAACACTAAATCAAAATACCTAAATCAAGATCAGCCATGTCTATCACAAACTGAAATCCAAATTTGGGAAAAACAAAAAAAGGCAAAGCTAAGCTTGACATACCAAACCAGGAAACCAAAGCAAGGGTCTCTTCCGATGCGGCTCCCGAAGAGGTCCTTTGTAAATGAAATTAATCGTATATTTCAAGTAAAACTCGTTCCAAATTTTAATAAATCGAACTTGAAATTATTAGAGCGAATTCCAGCCCAATTTTTAACTTTAAAAATCAATTCCGTCATATTCTCCCATTCTTATCCATTTCAAGTCATCCTCTCTTAATTGGGTAAAATTCTATCTCTTATTTCACTCCCTCCCTTCTTTGACCCCCTTCTATGGAAAACAAACAAACAACTACTGTAGCTCCTCTCTGATCGTGACCGAGACGGCGAGACCAGCTGAAGGCAATCTCTTTCCCCTTCTCTGTTTTCATTTGAATCCCTCTCCCCATTTTTGATAAAAAGGTAACAGGTGCACAACTGCCCTTTTTGTCTTCATCTTCCCCATCTAGGACTAACAACCTACACCAACTCCCTCTTATCCTTTCATGTTTCTTTCCCCTTCTTTCACTCAGATTTCAAACCACCCACAAATCCCCTCTCTCTCTCTCTCCATTCTGTGGTTCATTCCCCATTCACCCTCTCATCTCCCAATTTTAAACATCAAACAAAGACCCCCCCTGTGGCTTTTGATTTCAACAAAAACAGACCTAAACCCACACAAAACACACCCTTACTTCCCAGAAATTCCTGAACAACCCTCCATCCACGCTTGAACGCCGCCCCTGATTCGACGAGGCTGAGCCGGGTCGCCTCCCCTGCTTACCGAGAGCTCCCACGCCCCGCGTCCTCCTCCCTCTCCTCCTCCGAACCTAGCAGAAGCAGCAACATCTCCGACAGAGCCGGCCCTGGGGGTAGGCCCAAGAGGCGATCGCCTAGGGCCCCCTAACGAGTAGGGCCCCAGAAAAAAAAAATTATGTTATATATATAACTAAGGTATTGTATATTATTATATTTACACGTAATAAAAGATTTATGAAAATTTATACGTCAAAAAAACTCATGTGTGATGTGACTTTAAATGTTTCAAGTCAACGATAAAGAGTCTAAGAAGGTCTCTGTCTTTCAATTTTTGTTATAAATTCAAAAACGAGTAGTTTTTAAGTAACAACTTATGCTACTTTAATAAATTTATTTAAGTGATTATAGTATTTTATTTGGATAAATTTGCAACGCAATAATATATTTTAAAGTGTTTAACCTTACTGTTTTACATTCATGGGAAAGAATATAATATTTAAAAAAATATTTTTACTTTTATTTCTCACTAATTTTTTTTAATAGGATTTCTAAGGAAATATAATAAAAAAAAAGTAAACAAGTATATTAGTAAATCTATAATTTGTAGTATTTTGTTGTGTTATACCGAGAGATTGTATAATACTGAATGTCCGTAAATTTTCCTTTTAGTGATAAAAATAAAATATGAAATTTATAATTGTTAAATATATATATAAAAAATTGCATTGTTTGATAATTTTTCTAAAAAATATTATGAATATTTATATTAATCAAAAGACTTTTTTTTTAGTAGCCTCGGGCCCCAAAAATCTCAAGGCCGGCCCTGATCTCCGAGGGTCTCTTCCGTCAAGCCGGAAGTAGCCAGAAAGTGTCGGAACCGCCGCCGCGCTCAATTTCCCCTCCGAGATTCCCTGTTTCTCCCTTTCCCGTCCGGTAAGAGCTCTCTCCTTCTCCTTTCGATCGGGATACTATAAAGTTCGTATTTGACCCTTAATATCCGTCCTAGACCGAGGCTTCGTTTCTCCCGACTCCGACGAGCCCGAAGAGCCCCCGACTCCGTCGCCGACGAAGCGTGAAGACCCCAACGAGTTTCCGGCGAGCCTCGAATTCATCTCAGTGAGCTCCGCTCCTCCTTTCTCTCCTTGGTTTCTCCTTGTTTGCTGTTTGGGGTTGCTGTCGAGGGGGATATCACGGGGTGAGGGCGAGAGAAAGCCACCGGCGGCATTTCTTTTCCAGATTTTCGATCGGTGTTTTTGGAAGGGGATGATGAACAGTATCTTGTTTAGAGCATGGGCAATGGGGGTTCTTTAACCCAAATTTAAGAAATTTAATACTATTTTATTTGAGATTGTAAAAAATGGGTTAATGAATGATTTGACTTGTTCTCTCCTAAGGAACTCTTAAACACCCTACAAAGGAGAGAAATTGGGGACCACATCAAAAAAAAGTTGAAAGAAGAGTGAAGAGATAAAAGATAAAAAGGGAGTTAAGAAACTATAATGAGTTCTAGGGATGTGAGTGAAAATGTATAATGAGTTGTTTAAGGAATAGTAAAGAGAGACAAAGATAAAAAGTGGAGTTAAGAAATCCAATTGGGTTCGAGGGATGCGGATGCTCTTACTCCCTTTCTTCAGCTCCGCGGGTCCCACCTCCACCTCAGCGCCACTTTTGCGTTTGGGCCCCACTTTCTTTTTCTAACTTCAGATTGAATAAGAGGGATGGAGGGCTTCGGCCTTGTGTTCCAAAACAATCAGTTGGGCCTATTTGTTTTCAAAAGAAAAATCCAGGCTTTGGGCCTGTTTTCAAACAATCCGGTTTTGGAAGATTTAAGGCAAGTGGGCTCGGTTTGGTAGTTTTCTATATAAAAAGGGGTCGGTTTTATTAATTTCATAAGGGCTGATTTTATAAAATAAAAATGGTGTGGTGTGGATTTTTAGGAAATTGGAAATATCTTATGAAATTGTTTAATAAATGGTATTTGAAATATTATATAATCTTATGCGAGATTTAAGATATAAATATTATTTTTGGGATTTAAGATATAATATTATGGTGATTAAAAGAAAAATATAATATTATGAGACTTAGAGATTTAAAAGTATATTAACGGAATTTCTAACTAGTTGATTCGGATTTTAAAGCAGTTTCGGGACTAACTCGGAAATTATGTGATTGGTGGCTAACTAGCATGATTGATGTGAATGGTTGACTAATATCATGATTGGTGTGTACTAATGGCATGATTGATTGAATAAAGGCATGATGAAATGTTAAAATTGTGTATTGTTAATGTATGCTTTCGAGATATGATGAACTTGATATATGTGATGTGCGGATTATTATTGCGGATACATTGTGGCGGATACATGAATGTGACGGAATGGAGTGATGATAATGATATGGTTTTGTGGAATGTGGCGATATGATGAATGGTTGGACTTGACGGAACGATGATTGCGATATGGTTGCTATTCTCGTTGAATGATATGCTTGAGTGCTTGGATGATTAGACGTAGACTTATATAAATTTTCCTATATGTATCTAGGTGATCTTTAATCTATCGTAATGCTTGTCTTGTTGTTCTGCACCGCCAGGTAAGTTCTTAGAGCTTACTCAGATTGATTCCCATTTGCATGTAATCATAGGATATACTAGGTGTTTGCATTCATAATCAGCATGTCATGTAGTACCATGCTAGGTTGCATTGACCGTTGAGCATTCTATTTCTTTATGCGTATGTAAACAGAACGGTCGTTATCTGTGAAGTAACTAGAGTCTTTGCTAGGGTTATAGGATGGCCCGGTCCCATCGGGTCTCGTCCTGAGTCAATCGAGTCATGAACTTCCTTATATTATGAGATGCCTGCGGGCTTTATTGTGGAGCGGGTTGGGCATGCGTGCCGCCCGATTTTATTGGAATGCATTCACGAGCTGACCAGTCTCCGCCCTATCGGAAGGGGGTGGAGGTAGGAGAGGGATATACCATTTGGTATTTTGTGCTAAGGCCTTGTTATTATTATGCACCTGATCATAGGGGCATGTTAGTGTGTTAATATTCTGCCTTGCATCTAAAAGCATCTTTATTAGGAATAGCGTATATGGTATGATTACAGTAGGACATAGTCCTGTGGGTGGGCCTCAGTCTGATCCCACGCCCTGCATTATTTTTTTTAGGTATGTCATATATGTTTAACGATGCTGGTTCTGCTCCATGACCGCGGGTTTTGACATGACGGAAAGAGAGAGTTGAGACTCTGACTTCACTAAAGTATTAATGGTTTAGATTTGAATATTTGGCTTACGTTTTGACCCGCCCCTGCCGTGGTACCCATTTTGTATCATACTTTACTTCCGCTTCTGTATGACTATGAGTTTCTACGCTTAGACTTACGACAGGTACAGGGGACTTCCTAGGGGATTCCAACGATCCCTTCGAATTTGGGTGTGAAATCCCACTTTGAAAGTGTTAGTTAGGATTTCAAACTTTCAACCTGTACTCGGGGCGCAAGATCCTAACGAGGGGTTTCATCCCTCGAAACGTAACCCGGGAATCATAATCCCGGGCCGTTACATCCTTGTTGCTCCGCCTCTCTCAAAATCGAGACTTCTCGAGCTCCAGTTCTCCTGCTCCTTTGGTTTCTACTTACCCAAACCGATAGCCCTAAAAGGCTCAAATCGCAAATTGCAAACAGAAATCAGCTAAGAAATTGGGCATTCAATTGGAAGTGAACACGAGAGGAAATCTAAACGATGAATCAAATATCGAATTGGAGATTTTCGAGAAAGATTGAGCATACCTAATTAACTGGAGTTGCATCCTCTTCCCGTATCTCCTTGCAGCGACATCCCTGAAGGCGCTAACGTGTCTGCCACCCTCTCTTCCGATCGTCCAAGAAATCGCTCCTCAAGTTGTCCCTAATTGTGCGGCGTTGATGCACTTGACTCCAATTGAATTCAGTGTCTCCCGTCATTGCTCTGTTCAGACCTAAATGAGAAATTCCGTCTGGTACCCCTGTATTTTGTGCAATTCCGGATGGTGTCCCAAAGGTTTTTTTTTCCGTTTGGTACCCCCGAGTTTTTGTAAAATTCCGGCCCGTGACCAAAGTTGAATGTAAAATACTAAAATGTTTAGAACCTTCTTGCCGTCAAGTGTGATGATTTTAAACCAAATTAACCCAGTAACCTCTTTTAAATCTAATTCAACCCAATATAATATTTTACAAGTGGATTCAACCCAATATAATATTCAACCCAATTTTTTTTTTCCTCAAAAAAAAAAAATTCAACCCAATTTAACCTATTATTCCAATTGAAATATTTATTTAAAAAATATAATATTTAACAAGTGGATTAGTAAATCTTATTCCAAAAAATTTTTAAAATAAAACTTAAGGCCACCTTTGAAACACAAAAAAAAAGAGTAAATTTAAAATACTAAGAGTAAATTTAAGGCCTTAAACCAAATTAACCCATTGGCCTTAAATTTACCTTCAAAGGTGGCCTTAAATTTAAGGCCACCTTTGAAACACAAGTTTTATTTTAAAATTTTTTTGGGAATAAGAGGTACTAATCCACTCGTTAAATATTATATTGTTTAAATAAGTATTTCAATTGGAGTAATAGTTTAAATTGGGTTGAATTTTTTTAGGAAAAAAAAATTGGGTTGAATATTATATTGGGTTGAATCCACTTGTAAAATATTATATTGGGTTAAATTGGGTTGAATTAGATTTAAAAGAGGTTAATGGGTTAATTTGGTTTAAAATCATCACACTTAACGGCAAGTTAAAGGTTCTAAACATTTTACATTCAACTTTGGTTACGGGTCAGAATTTTACAAAAGCTCGGGGGTACCAAACGAAAAAAAAAAAACCTTTTAGACACCATTCGAAATTGCACAAAACACAGGGGTACCAGACGAAATTTCCCGACCTAAATTAATGGGGGAGGACCGGAGGTGACCTCATCTGTGAAGATACCTGCACATAAATTTTTGGGGCTGAACTAAAGAAACAAAAATGGGTTTTGACTTGTTATCAGACATATCCGAAATGAAGTTGGGCTTTAATGTGACCACAAATCCACATATACATATCATACGTATTCATATGTATGATTTGAAAAAAGATGGGCATGCTTTGTTAAGCCAGACAAAAAGAATGTCTTTAATTACACAATTCACCCACTAAAATATAAGAATTATAATTGGCATTAATTAAGAATTCGAGTTTGATCAAAACATAAAATTAAACTCGTCAAATATTCTTTGCCAATTAATTCTAGTGGGTCAATCTCAAATCGGCTTCAACAAAAAACGGAGTCAAAACCTCAAATCGAGTTTCACCAAATATAAACTCGATCTTCATTTTAGAACTACGTATAGACTTGATACTCTTTTACGAGTTACGTAGGAAATTCCATACAAAATTATAAATAGAGAGAATTGAAAGATTAAGACCCCTTCAATAATTTTATTAGTTTATAGACCTATAATAATTTTTTTAATCAAATAAATCTTTTCAAGTGTATTATTACCTATTTACCCTCAAAAAGATTTTGTTTTAAAAACCTACTCCATATATTTCTGTTCCGAGAATAGTGGACCGGCGGTTCTCTCTCCTAATTGAATATTCTAGAATTTGATTAGCATCTTAGAAGTTGCAGTAATATAATAAACTATAATTTTGAAAATTGTTTAAGAAAATCATTATAGATAAAATAATAGAATGTCTTCCGTCCCTAATTACGGGCTTTCAATATACATGTCAACGTTATTGCATAGTCTGTATATAAAAAGTTTTTTTTCAAAACAATGTATATAAGAAGTTGATATAAAAGATAATGTAATGTATTTAATTAACATAATAATCAAGCTACATCAAAAAAATACCATGAGGGCTCGGTTAAAAAAAACCATTTGTACTATTTAAAAAAAAATTATTTAGTACGAAGAGGGCCTAATAAAGCTACATGTCAACGTTGTTTTGTTATATAAGAACTTTATATACTTAAAAGATATGAATTAAAATCAAACAATAATTTCTGAACCAATATTATGCAGACTCCACGTTCGGAAATGAATTTACAATAAATCATTACATTATATTATCAACCAACAATAATTTCACTGTAAGGTATGAGATGACAATAATTAACATTCCCGAAATTGATTTTTTATTGTATTACATTACATGATTACAATATTTTAAAAAAAATTATATGTACAATATCTTATTTATTGGACGATATTAAAGAATTACAATAGATTAGTAATTGTACCCCATTACGGAATTACAATAGATTGCTTATTGTACTTTATTATGGAATTACAATATTTTATTTATTAATGTACATCGTATTCCTCAACTTGATTATATATTTTACTAAAAGAGATCCTAATCATCTAATTCTCTTTAACATTTATAATTATACAGTATTACCCTATTAGCTAGCTTAGCGTAACATGATTCATATATATTGTAATAAATATTACAATAAATATACGTATTTTAATGTTCAATGTAATCTTATTGTATTATATATTGTAATGTAATGATTGTTGTATTCCTCTATTCATGTATTGTAATGATTATACTATTTTATTGTAAAGGAAGAGTTTGTACGTGATTTCCTATAATATATATATATATATATACTAGATCTTTTAAAAAATACATAAGAAATAAGGAAAGAATGAAGGTAAAACATAAAAGGATAATTTAAGAATATTTGGTAATTTATTGTTATTAATTTTTGTAAATACAAAATAAGAAAGAAAAGGAATTAAAGGATAAAACTTAAAAGGGTAATTTAGCCATTAAAACACTACAAGGTCTATTTAATAAAAAAATTATTGATAGGGTCTATTTTATTGAAAGGAGTCTATATACCCCATTAACTCTTTTAAATACGCCGAATCCAGTCACTTGTTACAAATTAAATCAAATTTGTTCTCATAAACGAATTACGAGTGATTTGATTCTCTTCTAAGAGATACGTAGGAAACCCGATACAAAGCTATAGCTCATCGGGTTCAATCACACGGTCCTCAAACAACCAAAAGAGAAAAACCACAAAATCAAATTGGTTCCTTCTCAAATGAACTACGGATGATTTGATCCTGTACCAACGGGTACGTAGGTAGCTCGACTTACAACTTAAGCTCGTCGGGTACAATCGTCAATCCAAATCAAATCAAATTTGTTCTTCATTTTAGAATTACGTAAAGATTTGACGCCTCCTATCGGCTACGTAGGTAACCCGATATTAAATCCTAAAAATATATCGGATTATTGGGTACAGTCGTCAACCTCTAAATTCCCTTTAAATGAATACGAGGTCAAAATCAAACAAATTCAAATTTTCCATGCCGACTCGATATAAAGCTTCTGCTAGTCGAGTTCAATCATCACCCTCAAATGATCATAGGGTCAATCCAAATACAAAGTTCATCTTTGTTCCGAACTACGGTGACTTGATTCCACCAAACTAGCGGATACGTAGGAAACTCAATGTAAATCAAATTCTCACCGAGTCCAGTCACATCCAAAATTTGAAATCAAATCTCCTCAAATTCGCTTTTCGACTCTAAGTCGTCCCAAATATCAAATTTCCATCAAATCCAAAGTGTCTCATCCGACTCGATACAAAGCTCCCGCTCGCCGAGTTCGGTCACGACCAAAACTTCACAAACCCAAATACCAAATTCAAATTTGTCTTTTTCAAGAACTACGTATGATTTGATCCCTTCCAAAAGGGTACGTAGGAAACTCATAAACGAGTTCAATCACGATCCCCAAATTGACCTTTAAGTCAAAACAAGTCAAATCTCAAATCAAGACAAATCATACTCCACATCAAAATCAAATCGTTTTATATGCAAATGATAGGCGGGTTACTTGAGTTACCCTTCCGAGAAGGTGGGCTCAGGCTACTCGGGTGGAGTGTTGTTCGAGCTACCCTTCGTAGAAGGTGGGCTTAAACTTCATCCTCTGATGCATATAAGAAAACGAAACCAAATCCAAATCCAAACCAAAACACACACAAATTCCAAAACACTCTGAACTACGTAAGGCTTGATTCTCTTCCAACAGATACGTAGGCAACCCGCTAAAATTGGGGTGCAGCCCAAATCACCAAAACCAACAAAATCTTGGTATCGATACGACTTCGAATCAAGAGGATAACCAAAAGGGGTCGAACTCAAATATTAAAAATCAAATAAAATGTGTTGTACGATTATTTGCGCATCTTTGTCCAACAGTAAGAATATCAGCAAGCCGCACTCCTGTTTTGACATGTTGGGGATGAATAAAACCAGCTACAAGGTACTGGCGTGTGAAGTGGCAATCTATCTTTAAGTGCTTAGTTCTCTCATGGAAAACCGGATTTTCAGCTATGTGAATTGCAGACCTGCTATCATAGTACAGAGGTATAGGCCATGGCACACAGATAGACAATTCTTGAAGAATACCTTCCACCCAAATTAATTCACTGGTGGTGGTGGACATGCTCCTGTACGTATTCTGCCTCAGCAGAAGATTTAGACACTGTATTTTGCTTCTTTGTCTTCCAAGACACCAAGTTGTTGCCCAAGAACACACAATAGCCAATCAATGATTTAGCACTGAATTGACAAGTGCCCCAGTCAGCATCACAGTAGGATGCAATGGTTTTTGAAGAGGATACAGGATAGAAAAGGCCTACAACAAGAATGTCTTTCAAATACCTTACCACATGTAAGGCAGCTTCATAATGAGGATGTCTCGGCTCTGACATGAACTGGCTGAGATGTCGAACGACATAAGTAATGTCAGGTCTTGTGAGATTAAGAAATAATAACCTTCCTATTAACCTTCTGTAAATTTCAAGATCAGCCAAGATCTCCCCTACATCAATTGACAACTTCAATCCTCTAGGGAGAGGGAAAGTAGCTGGTTTACAATGTAACATATTGCAATCAGATAACACATCAACCACATATATCATTTGATGAAGATGAGTACCTGAATCATTTCTAGAAATTTCCAAACCTAGGAAATATCTTGCATACCCCAAATCTTTGATGGTGAATGCATGATGTAAGGCCATCTCGGTTTGTTGTATACACTCCTCATCATCCCCAGTAAAGAGAAGGTCAACTACATATACCAGTGCTGTCACAATTCCATCTTGAACTTTCTTTACAAATAAAGAGTAGTCACCAAGGCACTGCTCATATCCCAGACTAATAAGAAATATGCAAAGCTCAGCGTTCCACTGTCTAGAAGCTTGTTTGAGCCCTTAAATAGATTTTCTGAGCCTACATACTTGATTAGGCTTTGACAAAACATAACCTTCAGGCGGCTGCATAAACACTTCTTCTTCTAAATGCCCATGTCAAAAAGCATTATTCACATCTAGTTGATGTAATGGCCAATTTTTTATTGTTGCTAGTGCCAACAACAATCTGACTGTGCTAAATTTAGCCATTGGAGAGAAAGTATGTTTATAATCTTTCCCTTTTATCTGATTATACCCTTTGGCAACCAATCTGGCCTTGAACCTCTCCACAGTTTCATCAGGTCTGTACTTAATCTTGTACACCTATTTGTTGCCTATTGCTTTCTTTCCTGGAGACAAATCCACCATCTCCCAGGTTCTGTTTGCTTCAAGTGCTTCAATTTCAGTTTTCATTGCTTGCACCCAATGATCCTCCTTTACTGCATGCTTGTAATGCACATGCTCATGTAGACTTGCCATAAGAGCAAAGGGTGGAATAAATGTATGGTATTTGTCATGAGATTGGTCAAGGCATGTGGCAAGAAATCTTTGGGATTAGGAAGAATTGCTTCTTCTGGTTTGACAGACAAAGTCCTGCATGTGTTTTGGTTGAATTATGGCTCTTGATGATCTTCTTAAGGGAGGAAAATCATTATGATCATCTAAGAAACTAGTATATGGCTGTGGCTGTATGGGTGTAAGGGTGTGTTTTTGTGAAGAAGGCAAGGTAGTACTATGTGTGGAGGATGGTGAAGGTGTATTTGGTACAACCTCATCAGTAGAGCTAAGCATGGGACTAGGTGTATGTGAATTAAAAGGATTATGGTATTGTGTTTGGAAATTAGTATCTGTAGCAGGGTTCACAAGAGGTAAGGAATGGTGCTCCTGGCTTAAGGGCATTTGCAATGGCTCTTTTATTTCCTTAAAAGGAAAGGATTTTTCTTGAAAAATCACATCCCTACTAATAAATGTGATTCTAGATTCCAGGTCCTATACTTTGTAGGCTTTCTGCCCATGAGGATAGCTAAGAAAAATGCATCTTCTTGATTTAGCAGACATCTTGTCTCTCCCTGGTTGATTTACTGATGCATAACATAGACAACCAGGTACCTTCAACTCTTCATATGAAGCAGGCTTCCCAAACAATACTTCATAAGGTGATTTCCATTTCAGAATCTCAGTGGGCAACTTGTTAATCACATAAGTTGCAGATAAAATACACTATCCCCAAAACTTGATTGGCAAACCTGCATGTAATCTCATGCTTCTAGCAGTTTCCACAAGGTGTTTGTACGTGCTTTCTCTTTACCCTCCCATTTTGTTGTGGAGTGTAAGGTACTGTCTTCTCATGTACAATGCCCTTTTCAGCAAATAATTCTTGACACTGTCTTGAGGTGAACTCTGTGCCATTATCTATTCTTATGCATTTCGCACAGCATTCAAACTGATTTCTCACATAAGCCAGAAAATTTGTCACAGTTTTGAACACATGTATCTTATTTTTGAGCAAGAATGTCCAAGTAATTCTTGAACTATCATCTAAAACAGTTAGGTAATATTGAAAACCATTATAAGTAGCACTATATGGTCCCCGTAGATCCATATGGATCAAATCAAAAGGCTTATCTGCTCTGCTTAAATTTATTTCAAAAGGAAGCATGTGATGTTTGCATAAGGCACAAGTGTCACAATGAAAATCATTAAAATTTGTCTGCTTCATAAACTGCAAGTGTATCATCTTTGAAACTGAATTATGTCCAAGTCTAGCATGTGTTACATCTAAATCACAACTAGCTTTATTACAAGATATTGAAGGCAAAACATGACACTGCTTCTTAATTCCCCAGCTTCTTGCTTGATCAACTGACAACACCTTGTAAAGACCATGTTTCCTCTCTCTAGACAACATCACTTCCTTAGTTCCAGGGTCCTGGATATAACAAGATGTACGAGTAAACACAGCAATCAGTTCATTATCATCTAATAATCTTCCAACTGATAATAAGCTATGTTTTAAGTCTGGCACCAGCAATACATCATTCAACCAAATAGTGTCAGTTATTTGCAATCTCCCTGATTCAGTAACAGTTTCCACAGTACCATCAGGCAAGCCTATTAGAACAGGTTTACAAAGCCTGACTCTGGCTTGAGAAAAATGATCAATGAGCATCATATGATCACTAGCTCATGTATCCACAATCCACTCATCTCTAGCTTGTAAAGACAAGTTAACAGAACTAGCATGAGTTGATAGGTTACCTGCAAAATTGGCAAAGGCCTTATCTGATTGACTCTTTCCCTTCATACCTGCCCCTCTATGTTTCCTGAACTCTCTTCAAGAGGACTATTCATCATAGCCCCATTCATAAATCCTGCTGCATTAGCTGAACTTTTTCCTGTAGAGTTGTTCCGTTGACTCTCCTTTAACTCTTTGAACCAATCAGGCACCCCATGTAACTTAAGTCACTGCTCAGAAGTATGCCCTTTCCATCCACAATGAGTACATTTGGACGCTTGCTTGATCCTCTTCGGTTCCTTCCAGTTCCTCTTCTTATTCTGTGCACCATAAGATGCATTGCTTTGTGTATAAGATCCACTCCCCTGGATATTGTAAGAGTGATTTCCCTGACCAGAAAAATGACCAGAAAAGTGACTTTTGTTGGCTGCAAAAGCACTTGCATCAGTCATGCCATTTGAAGTTCCTCCTGATGCCTCAGATCCCATATCCACTTGCTGCAATATGTAATACCCTTTACCAACTGTAGGCAAAGGATCCATTTCCAAGATAGAATTCTTGGCTTCATCATAACTATCATTCAGGCTGGCCAACAACTGCATCAATCTGTTTTTGTCTTCCATCTCACTTATCTTCTTAGACAAGTTGCATCCACAGTTCTTCATAGCCCCACATGAGCACTCTGGCTTCCTTTCTAACACTTGGAGCTCATCCCAGTGCTTTTTGAGAGTATTAAACAGATATGCAAGACTCATATTGCCCTGACTCACATTGTTCAACTTCTTCTTTATGTGAAAAATCAGTGGAGCATTAATCTGGCTGTACCTTTCCACTATTTCATCCCATAACTGCTTAGTGGATTCAACATACATCGAGCCTTCAGCAATATTTTTGTTTACAGAATTCAATATCCAGCATTTCACCATATAATCAGCTCTTATCCACCTTTGAAGATCTATCCCTTCTTCAGTGGGTTTCATACAGTTCCCATTAACAAACCCAAGTTTGCATTTAGCTCCTAAGGCCATCATTATGCCTCTACTCCAAATCATGAAATTTATTCCATCAAATGTAACATCCATTAATTGAGACCCTGGATGATCTGAATTTGATAAAAACAAGAGATCATTCAAGTTGCCTTGATTGTTGACATCTCCATCTTCTATATTTGGATTGTTGCCTGGATTAGCCATCTTCTTCCTCACTGACTTTTGTAGCGGAAATAATCAGATCGTGAGCCTAAGCCCTGATACCATGTGAATAATGTGATAAAAGGATCAATTTATAGTGCACAATGCAGTGAATAAGGCAAAATAAGAGGAAGAAGCTATTAAAATCAGTGAATCATCATCACTGTTTCATTGATAAAAATGGCAAATATTCAGAGGCGGCTAGGAGCCTTGCTGCCCTTCACCATTTTCCAAAACCCTACTGAAATCAGTGAATAATGCTAACTTATATAGCATGGAATCCTCACTCATGATTGGACGATCACAAATAGACAAACAAGTACAAGCTGTCTTATTACAACCAAATTGAAATGCAGCTGAAATGAAATGAAATGAAATGCAGAGGTAGCTCAGCTGAGTGAGCTGGATTTAAACAAGGAGTAATATATTATATAGTACACATATATCATCTTCATAGTACGTGATGAGAGCTCATCTTTTGATTTAGAACATTACACCACTCTCTCTAACAATGTGCGTACACTAGCTACTTGCTGAACATGACTGTAACATTTTATTTATTCAGCTATAACTACATGCGGTGGGAAAAAAAAATCAATACGCGTAGTTGAGTAATCAATCAATGTGGGTTCGTTGAACTTTCCCCAACCGTAACATTAATGAATCAATTAGTTGGGTGGTTTTGTAGATATTTGGTTCTTGCATTTTGTTAAATTACGGTGGGTAATATACGACGTGGGGGGCAACGCACGCCCAAGCGCAATACGCGCACCAACCAAGCCGAGCACACAAGCCGAGTGGGGTTCCATCCTAAAACCAATTGGTGTTAGGTGGGGTAGCCCACCGGATTATATGCAAGGCTTCGATTTCCTTTCTAATCAATGTGGATGGTTATTTTTCCCATCTTACCACACATTCTCTTATCATTGTCTAAAAAAAGGACCTTCGGGCTTCAATTATAGAGACTAGATAAATTACACTTTCACCCTTTTTTTCTAGTGAAATTTCCACTTCCTTTCAAATCAACCAAATAATAAGGCATTAGTGTTCTTATATTATGAGAACTAAAAATAGTTAAAAACACTTTTCAAACACAAGATCCGCCAAGGAGAAACTATAACATACATATATATACACAACCAGTTTAAATTTATCATCTTGCTCAAAAAAATCAAAACGCGTAGTTGATTGATTGACATGAGTTCGTCTTGCCCAAACATTCATGAATCGGTCACTGTTAATTGGATATGGCTTCGTAGATATTTCGTCCACGCATTCCCTCACCTCCATATTTATATCTGGAGGGAAAAAATTCATGAATCGGTCAGTGTTAATCGGGTATGGTTCCATGAATGCGGATGCTCTTAAAGCATCCAACATCCGCATTCATGGAACTCGGCCAGTTAGGTTCCTTAACTCTTCTTTTTATTTTTCTCTCTTCTTAATAAACTGTTAGGACAATGCATAGTATATAAGCATTGGCCAACACCCTGTAATTCATTCATGATCAATACAATTGTTTCCCTCCTAAACTCTAACCAAATCTCTCTCTCTCTCTCTCTCTCTCTCTCTCTCTAATCTGTTACACAATCGGCTAAGGCCTTAACAAGTGGTATCAGTTGCTTGAAGAACTCGGCAATGGCGGATGGAACTCGGCTCAAAGCATCTGAGAAAATGGACTCCCATCTGCAACAACTTCAACAATTCGCGGCCAACACTCATGAAGCATTGATGGAGACGATCAGGAAACAGGACTAGCAAAGCAAGATCTCCCAAGAACAACACCGCGACATCCAGGAACTCAAGAAATCAACGGGGGAGTTCCAGACACAGATGGTGGAATGGATGAAGGTGCTTACGCAGAAACCAGGAGCGGAGCAGCAAGAAAAGACACCTCCAAGAGTGAATCGTGAGATCTTCGACGAATCACACACATACAGACCACCTCCGATGCGAAACGAAGGCGTCTTCGGCAATCAAAATCTCTTTCCCAAGGTGGATTTTCCCCAATTCGATGGGAAGAAACCACGCAGTTGGGTTAGGAAGTGCGAAAAGTATTTCTTCCTTTTCGGCATTCAAGAAAACCAGAAGGTGGAATTGGCTTCAATGTACATGGTTGATCGGGCGGATACATGGATCCAAGGGTATCTGATGCAAAGGAGGGGCGCTCGCTAGAAGGAGATGAGCGAGGCGTTGTGTATCAGATTCGGCGAAAGACAGGGGGTGGAAGTTGTGGAAGATTTCAATAAGCTCACTCAGACCGACGATTTGGAAGATTACACAGAGAGATTCGAAGAACTACGGGAAGGTATGCTCGCTTACAATCCACATCTTCTAGAAAATTACTTTGTCACGAGCTATGTGAGTGGATTGAAGGCCGAAATCAAGCCACTAGTTAAGTTGGGGCGACCTCGCGACATAGCTGAGAGTATTGAACTAGCTCGTCTGCACAATGATGCAGTCCAGGCCTTAATCAAAGTTAGTAAACCAGCCTGGAAATCGGGATCAAATTGG
The DNA here is from genome assembly GCA_037127255.1 of Persicaria tinctoria. NCBI lineage: Eukaryota > Viridiplantae > Streptophyta > Magnoliopsida > Caryophyllales > Polygonaceae > Persicaria > Persicaria tinctoria. The sequence goes on from JBANSL010000012.1 coordinate 18,168,693, forward strand.
AACCAGGAAGGAGTGAAATTGGGGTCAACTGGATTCAAGAATCAAGGCGAATTCAAGAGGGTTCCAGGCCTTTGTTTCCGATGTGGCGAGAAGTACTTTGATGGCCATAGATGCAAGAATTCATCAGTCAAAATGGCGTCGGCTTTGAATCTTGATACTGGAGATTCCGAGGAAGAAGCACCAGAAGCTGCAACAGAAGAGAATTTGGACATGGAAGATGATCAAGAAGGCTTTGTAAGAGCTTTAACTGGCAATGAAGGGCCAGATACTTCGATTGTGGTCAAAGGTTACATAGGGAAAAGATCCATCAAGGTGCTAATAGAAAGTGGCTCAACTCACAGTTTCGTGGATCCCTTGATCGCCAAGGAAGCCGGATTCAAACTATCATCAGCAAGCTTAATGATAGTCGAAGGCTTAAACAAGGGAAAGCTCTACTGTCGACAGGAGTGCAAGGCGTTCAAATGGATGATGCAAGGAGGAGAGTACTCATTTGACATTCGAGCTCTTAAGGTTGGAGAGTTTGAACTGCTCTTGGGAGTTAACTGGATGAAGAAATATAGTCCAGTTCAATTTGACTATAATAGGATCACAATCGGGTTCTCTAAGGAAGGGAAAAAGGTAGAGCTGCAGGGGGTGTTGGACAACAAAGAAGGACCTAAAGTCAGGCATCTCACAGGCAAGGAGCTGCAGGTGTTGGCTTGCAAACAAGAACTGATTGCAGTAGCAGAGGTGGTCCAGGTATTGCAGTTGAAAGCGACAGAACAAGGTAGACCAGAGGAGGTGCAATTGATCTTGGATCAATTTGCAAAAGTGTTCGAGGAGCCCAATAATCTACCACCAGAAAGGGGATGTGAACACTCCATACCTCTCAAGCCAGGGACCCAGGCAGTGTGCTCCAAGCCATACAGGTACCCTCATACTCAAAAAGATGAAATTGAGAAGCAAATTAGGGAAATGCTGTCTGCAAGCCTCATTAGACCAAGCCAGAGTCCTTTTACATCTCCTACTCTATTGGTTAAGAAAAAGGATGGAACATGGAGATTCTGTGTGGATTATAGAAAGCTGAATGAAGTTACTGTCGAGGATAAGTTTCCTATCCCTAACATTAAAGAGCTGTTAGATGAGCTACATGGAGTTGTCATCTTCTCCAAACTGGATCTTAGAGAAGGCTATCACCAGGTGCGTGTGGATGAAGGGGATATACACAAGACTGCTTTTAGGACTCACAATGGGCATTATGAATTTCATGTCATGCCCTTTGGCTTGACTAATGCCCCAGCAACTTTCCAGTCTCTAATGAATGTTGTCTTTGCTGAATTTCTAAGGAAATTTGTCCTAGTTTTCTTTGATGACATACTCATCTACAACTCAAGTATATGTGATCACATCCAACACTTGAGATCTGTCCTGGAATGTATGGAGAAACACCAGCTATATACCAAGCTCTCAAAGTGTAGTTTTGCAGTTGATCAGGTTGAATACTTGGGGCATGTCATCTCCAGCAAAGGAGTAGCCACTAATCAGAGTAAGATTAAGGCTATTGAGGAGTGGCCAGTACCTAAGAATGAGAAAAAACTGAGGAGTTTTCTGGGCTTAGCAGGATATTATAGAAGGTTCATAAAGAACTTTGGAACCATTTGCAGGCCATTAAATGAATTGCTGAAGAAAGATGCATTCCAATGGACAGGTGCAAGCACTGAAGCATTTCACCAGGTGAGGCAGTTGCTGGCTACACCACCAGTGCTAGCCCTTCCAGATTTCACACTCTAGTTCTACATAGAGGCTGATGCTTGTGAGGAAGGCATTGGAGCAGTTCTAATGCAGCAAGGGAGACCTCTAGCTTACATTAGTAAGGCACTCCATGGCCAGCACTTGCTGCTATCCACATATGAGAAGGAGCTCTTGGCCATTCTCCATGCAGTGGAGAAATGGAGACACTACTTGGAGCCAGCTCCCTTTGTGATAGTCACTGACCACCAGAGCCTCAAATACTTGATGGATCAGCAAGTCACAACTCACCTTCAGAAGAAGGCCATAAGGAAGCTCCTGGGGCTATCATACTCCATCCAATACAGGATGGGAAAGTGTAACATAACAGTAGATGCATTGTCAAGGAGAGGGCTACCAGTGCAGTACTCAGAGAAGGGTAGCTGCCTTGCAGTAACTGTGATCAAGCCTGCATGGATCAAAGAAGTCTTGGATAGCTACCAAGGGGACCCGGAGATTGCAAAGTTAGGACCACCTGCAGCAATTGACTCTCAGTCACACTTTAAGTGGCAAGGAGAGTTACTGAGATACAAGAATAGGGTGGTGATTGGTCATAGCCAAGAACTGAGAGCTCAGGGGGTCACTCAGGGGTAAGGGCTACCTACCATAGGATTAAAGCACTGTTCTATTGGCACCAGATGAAGACCAACATTGAGCAGTTTGTCAAGGAGTGTGATGTATGTCAAAGGCATAAGCATGAAATCATAGCTTATCCAGGCCTTTTACAACCATTACCTATTCCTGAGTCACCATGGTTCTCAATTGGTATGGATTTTGTGGAAGGGCTACCAAAATATAAGGGATATGATGTGATCCTGGTGGTGGTAGATAGATTGACAAAATATGCTCACTTTTTGTTGCTCACTCATCCATTCTCAGCAAGTCAGGTTGCTCTCCTCTTCATGGACAACATCTTCAAACTCCATGGGGTTCCCCATGACATTGTCTCTGATCGTGACAAGGTGTTTACCGGTCTTATGTGGAAAGAAATTTTCACCAAGATGGGCTCCTCCTTGAAGTTGTCCACAACTTACCACCCTCAAACAGACGGCCAGACAGAGAGGGTGAATCAATGCCTGGAATCCTATCTCAGATGCATGTCTTCAGCCATGCCTAGGCAATGGGCTCAGTGGATCACACTGGCAGAGTGGTGGTATAATACCACCTTCCACACAGCACTGAAGATGTCCCCTTTTCAAGCACTGTATGGGTATGCTCCACCTCAAATGGGACTCAGAGCTAGCAGCATCACAACAGCCTCTGTAGAAGATTGGTTCCAGGAAAGGGAGGGAGCACTACAGCTACTGAAATCTGGTTTGAAGGAGGCTCAAGAGAGAATGAAGTATTTTGCTGATGCAAGGAGATCAGAAAGAACATTGGCAGTAGGAGATAAGGTGTATCTTAAACTGCAGCCATATAGACAATCTTCCTTGGCACTTAGAAGATGTGTAAAATTGAGTGCAAAATTCTATGGGCCTTTTGAGGTACTGTAGAAAGTGGGTATGACAGTTCTCCCTACATCCTCACGCATACACCCAGTCTTCCACATCTCCCAACTCAAGAAGAGAATAGGCCCAACCTTAGGGGTGCAACCAGAGCTCCCAGCAACAGATGACACAGGATCATTGATCACTGCACCGGAGGCTGTTTTGGATTCTAGAGTGCAGCACCTTGCCAATAGTGACCCTGTGGTTGAATGGTTAGTGAAGTGGGTTAATCTGCCCAAGGAGGAAGCCACCTGGGAGCCTGCAGGGCACATCATCCACCAGTTCCTTGAATTTTCTTTGTAATAACCTTGAGGACAAGGTTTTGCTTAAGGAAGGGAGTATTGTTAGGACAATGCATAGTATATAAGCATTGGCCAACACCTTGTAATTCATTCATGATCAATACAATTGTTTCCCTCCTAAACTCTAACCAAATATCTCTCTCTCTCTCTCTCTCTCTCTCTCTCTCTAATCTGTTACACAATCGGCTAAGGCCTTAACATAAACCCAACTTAATTTTTTACTCATATCTCTACGACCCATTTTATTATAAACTAAATAATATATATATAATTAAAAAAAAAAGCCCCACCACAAACCAAAACCCCTCTCTTTCTCTTTCTTATCCTCCCATCCATTTTCTTTCCTTTTCAGTTTTTAAGGGTTTCTTGCTAATAAACCTATCACATCATTCCTTATCATAATATATCATTCCTCTATTATTTTACTACTAAGTTCCTTAAGGAGAGAGAGTGATAAAATATGGTTTTAAAGTGATAAAATATGGTTTTAAAGGGTTTTAGGGATGTGAGTGAAAAATTGTATTGGATTTTTTAAGGAGAGAGAAATATAAAAAGTGGAGCTAAGGAAGCCGGATGGATTTCACGAATGCGGATGGTCTAAAAACACCCAATGTCGGTGCTCAAAGTGTACGTCTTGTCCAAAAAATCAACGCGCATAGTTGACTGACATAAATTGCAAGCATTAATGAATAGGTGAGTGTTAGTTGGGCTATTTATTACCATATCTCTTTATTTATTTATTAAGGTAGCTAAGTGGCTATATAACAGCCAGCAATTCATCTCTCTCTCTGTCTCTCTCAAAGGTTTCGATCCATTTGGTGCCGGCCGGTCGCCCGAACCATTCACAAATCAAAACCCCCAGCTGCTAGTTAAAGCAAGAGTGTGATGTTGATGATCAACTCGCTCAGTAGATCCAACCTCCTATACTCCCTAAATCAACAAGGTTTGTGCATATCTACGTGTTCTATCGCCCCTATTTTTATATACCATCGTATACTATCAAAATTAGCTTTCTACCATTAATTGCAAATTCTCCCAATCTGGTACTGTTCTTTAATTGCCGACTTCTCCCACCAATCTATACATATAGATCTATATTCTCTATATAGCTTAGATATACTAAAACACTAAAACCAACACCGATGCATAAGATTATACTCCCTCCGTCCAAAAATAAATGAACTTTTACTATTCATGCACGCTTTTTAGGAGTTAAAAACTATATAAAATATTAAATTTTTTTTTAATAATTATAAACTTATTATCAATAAGTTTGTAATTATTAAAAAAAATTAATAAAAAAGTTAATATTTTATATAGTTTTTACCTTCTTAAAAAAAGCATGCATGAATAGTAAAGGCAATGTATTTTTGGACGGAGGTAGTATTTGGTTGTGATTGATTTTAAGAAAAAAAATTCCTGCAATTTTTTTATTAAAATAGTATATTAACATAATTTATAGAAAATTATCATATGGAAAAATCTATCTATATATATATATATATATATATTTTTTTTTTAATTGATAAAAAAATATAAATCATAACTATTTTAATTGATAAAATTTATAAGCGTTATTTTACTTGTATCTAGATTATTCTTTGATAGAAAGAATTATTTATATTAAAATTAATTATTTGATATATTTTATTTTATTTATATCTATATTATTTTTTGGTTGAATGAATTATTTATATCTATTTCTATTTTATATTTTCTGCACATTTTGATCATTATTAATTTAGTTCTCATAGTGTTATTTAGAGTTATTATTTTTTTCATATTTTTAATAATTTTCTTTTATAGATAATAGATATAATTTTCATTAACAGTGAATGAGACTGGGAGTTGGATTTCCTTTATGACTTTAACTCCCCTTAAAGAAGCCCGAACACGTAACCACACATGTAGCGAATTAAGTGACTTATGGATCCGCATTAACGGATTTAGGAGCTAGTTTTCCCGACTCTCGATAGGATGTTATACATCGATTTTAATATATGTATATAGATTTTTTTTTTCCGTTCTTAGTATGATATGTCATGAGATAATCTGAGGTGAGTGTGTTGTAGATTTAGGGTTGAATTTGAGAAAGGGAAAGGAAGGAGTTGAGGAGTTAGAGTTGAGAGAAAGGGGAAGAAGATAGACACAAGGATATAAAGAGTGGATTATGAGATAGAAAGAGATTAGAGGAATTTATTATTTCATTATTCAATTAATTACATGTAAATGGGTATTTATACCCATAAAACATTCATACATTCTCCTTACAGAAGCTTTATCGTCACTTGAAAAAATCACAAAACTATTACTAAAATTCAACACTGAATGTAAAAGTTTATACCAAAGTCATCACTAACAAAAAAATATTTATACCGATTGTCATCCCTTGGAAAAAATTACAGTGACCAACCTAATATGCTCTGCCTAGTCTCAATCTCAATGATCCTGCACTTGATTCCATATGAACAGTTGAACATCCATATGAAAATTTGTAGTTGATCCACTAGGCATTTCTGCACTAGTCACCACTTGGCAACAAAAATTTAGCAACAGTTTGGACGTCCCTAAATAGCAGCAACAACTTATGATACCACAATTTTCCTTTTCCATTCAAATTGACAGCCGCAAAAAATCAAATTGAACTAGCAGCAACTTTTTATGACAACTCCCATTTGTTGGCAGTGGGCTCATACCCTGAAAGCAGAATCACCTCCACCTGGATCAAGGGTGAGAATATTTAATGCAATCTCAAGTCCAACACCCATCCCTTCTGCACCACACCAACAACTATTGATAAATTGGCAAAGCTTTCCAGCGGCAGCAATAGTAGGATCTCTAAGTGAGCAACAACTCCTCCCCCATCAAACGACAATGTTTTCAAACTATTCCTTAAGAGCTTGAGATCAAGAGACAATCTAAATATCTCATTGCTATACTTAATATTCCCTAAACCTTACCCAAAAAACCAAGACTATATATATTACCACCTCTAGGGTCAAAAGCAATACGAGATAAGCCACTCCAATTGATTATTTCAGTTGGTTCCATAGCCACACTCCTAACCTGAATCCCATTTGCTAACTTAGTCGGCCATTGCTCTTGGGAAACATCCCTATGAGGCATTTCCTCGAACAGTTGATATGCAATTTGAACTTTAGGTGAATCAATTGAAAGATTCTCAACTATTTTCTTTGATACCTCATTAATCACCACAATATTGGATTGAAATGGGTTTACTTATGAAGCAACGAACTTGAGAGACAGCTCTTTGCTAGCATCACCCGAACTAGGTCCTTATTCTTTCTTCTCGATGATAATGAGCGTTGATCCATTAGCAGCCACGTGGGAGAGGTCGTAGAAGACTTGGAGATCACCCCAACTTCTTGATCTCCAGTCCTAGACAAGTCCTTTGAAGACTCAAACTTGATTTGAAGCGCCGTTGGATTCAGATTGATTCTCATTCGATTCCGGACTCGATCCGATTATTTCCTGATTCACATCTATAATCGGGGCTTAGATTTGTTTTCCGCCTGCAAACAAAGCTTCAACCTTTCTTGATTCTATGACAAAGACAATCTACCTAAACTCTCCAAGAATAACTCCAATTGGCAGCAATCATCATAAATATTTCTGTGATTGAAAGACTCTACTGCCTTCAATGCCAATTCTTTTGTTTGGAATCGAATCTTTGAAATTTGAATGATACCGCTCGCCTGGCAAAACATTTCCATGTACTCGATCATCCCAAACCTATGTGTTCCAACTCTTCCGGTCCCCCTCAATTGTGGTTCATATATACAAAAGTTTGGTGTAGTAGTGTTATAGTGTAGATAATGTGTGTTTTCTGTAATTGGAAAATATGGTTATTCTTTGTTTTGTAATTTAAAATGTGTAAAAATGTAAATTGTAGTGATATGAATTTGATTCGATTGTATTTCAAAAGCTTTCAAAGCTGCGGTGTAAAAGTTGTATGCCTTTCTGATTGTTACTTTTTATCCTTCAGGAACTTCATAGTTTGGATATCTGCATCATTACAACCACTTGATACTCGTCTGTTCAAGTTTTCAATATATCCGTTGATCAACCATTTAAATTTGGTACATCTCTTCTAATTGTAAACACTGCATCAAGATAGTGTGTGGTTCATACAGAAGTTAATTGAAGGTATGTATATTATCTATATAGGTACTTGTTAAATGATTACTTATATTCATTCCTCTTTTACAAGTTAAATGATTACCTTCTAAATGTAAGTTGATTGGTAATGAATTAATATTTATATTATAAGTGTGTATTTATTTAAGTAATTAATAACTACTCTTTCCGTTTTCTTTTAATTGACTTTTTACCATTCAAGTACGTTTTTTAAGTTGTGAAAAATTACATAAAATAATAATTTTTTCCTTTTTAAATTAAAAAAAAATCATGATTTGGTAATTTTGCGATAACTTTAAAATCCTAAAATTAAATACGTGGTTCATAAATTCTAATGCTTGTAATTATATACTATATATGATCTAAAATATTTTATTTTTATTATTTCTCGTAATTTTGAATAAAATTTAAAAATATATAAACGGAAATTTCGTCAGGTATCCCTGGGGTATTGCAGTTTTCACGAGGTATACAACTCTTTTACATATTTCGCGTGGTACCCCTGTGGTTTTAATTCATTTCGCCTCGTGCCCTTTCCGGTTACATTTAACGTTTTTGTGTTCCTTCCGTTAAAAAAAAATTAAAAAAGAAAGAAATTAAATCCTGGGCGAAGGAGACTGGAGAGCGAAGGAGACCACCGACAACCACCATCCCACCCAACTCCGGCGAGGCTCAGAGCCGCAGGCCACTCACCATATTTCGGCGGGGAGTGTCTACAGAGCTCCTCCGTTGCTCACTGCGACGGTGCTGACGAGTGACGAGTCAAACAGTGAGATGAGGAGCGGGGGCGGCTAGATGCTCGATAAGGAGGAGAGGGTGGTATTGACTGGTTAGCGGCGACGTTAGAAGCTCCAATCAGGGGTGGATGGACGAGATCAGTGGTGGCGGAGGCGGTTGGGTGTATTGTGTTCCTCCTCCGGTAGGGTGGCCCCTCTCTTTGTTTAGAGTTTTTTTGGGCACTTTCTCTTTTCGTCCTCAAGATCCAGTAGGTTATACGCCATATCCGTGCCCCCAATGGCCGGATCTATGTTCGTGTCCTCGAAATGGTCGGATCTGTGTTCCTCCAGACAAACCCTAGCCTGCAATCAATCCTCCCTCTACTCGCTCCTCCGCAACCTAATTCATTTGCTTCTGATCAATTGAACCCTAATCCATCATCATTCGCAGATTCCTCGCCTCAATTCAAACTCCAATCCCCAATCTGGGCGGACAATGTGAAGAAGAAGATGAACCAGCCGTCGGTTGCAGGAGTACCGAGCCGGATCCGAGGAGCAGCAGCACCGCCGGGCAGCAGATCCGAGCCAGCCTCCTATTCGAGCAACGCTGGTGGTCTCCTTGCCCCTTCGCTCTCCAGTCTCCTTCGCTATCTCCCTATCTGTTCGAGCTAGGAATTAATTTCTTTCTTTTTTATTTTTTTTAACGGAAGAAACACAAAAACGTTAAATGTAACCGGAAAGGGCACGAGGCGAAATGAATTAAAACCACAGGGGTACCGCACGAAATATGCTGTTGCAAATGTTCTCAAAGGTCTCATTAAGGCCCATGAGAAATTGCATTAGCTGTGTAGTGGGTTCCCTGTCGAGCAATTTCTTCAGAATAAGACAAGTACATCCTTTAAGAACTCCACACATACAGACTAGAATACCTTGGAGAGCATGGAGTTCATCCCAAACTCTCTTCCTCTTACCATAATATGCAGAAACTGATAGATTTTCCTGTTTAATATCACTAATTTCCTTCTGCAATTGGTGCACCAAGGGAGCATTGGATTCAGAAAACCTTTCTAAGATTTCATCCCAAAGTTCTCTAGCTAAAGCAACATGCATAAACTGCTCGGCAATCTCTGGTTTCATGGAATTTGTTATCCAACAAATCACCATAAAATCACAGTGTATCCACTTCTCGAGATCTGCTGTTCCTTTAGCAGGCCTGCTGCAAGTGCCATTGATGAATCCGAGTTTAACCTTTGCACCAAGCGCCATTCTTACAGCGCGACTCCAGTTGAGGAAATTACTTCCAAAGAACTGAACAACAACCAGAGTCATCCCTGGATGATCAGAATTGTTGAGATGAAGAGGATCGGTGAACGTCGTGGGAGTAGCAGCTCCTCGTTGATCGACGTTCATGTTGGAATCTATCTGGTCTGACATTATACACACAGATCGCCGAATAAGAGAAAGTAAAATAACGAAGTCACACAACAAATCAGAATCAACACATACTCACAATTCCAGATCAATTCCTCAAATCACAACTCAGAACCAAGCCAATTCAGAAGTATAAAATCACCGATTGTAAGTCGTAAATTGAACGAAAACATTCAAGTAACGAGGAATAGATCCTGCTTACGAACTAATGAAGCAATCACCAGTCAATTCTCAATCAATAGGCCTTTCCACAGGCCAATTTCATCATGAAAGCAAGTAATAAGAACGATGCGAAAGGAAATAGCTACTGAAAGAGAAACAGAAAACGAAAATCATGATGAACACAGAGATCAGATCTGCAAGCTGTTGATCACAAAAAAACCAATCGATTTCATTCCTTTAATGAATCGAAGCTCTGATACCATCACAAGCATCAACAATCTGTGTTGATCCTTGTGTTTAGATCAAATCTGTACCTTGAGCTTCAAGGTGGAACAATTGAGGGAAAACATATCTAGAGAGAGTTTGTTACGTAAGATATTTTGTGTAGAATAATGTGTGAAAATCTTATTATGATATGTACATCCTACATGCTATATATAGCCACTAGTTACATCTGTACACAACACCCTTATTGTTTCTATAAGCCTAACAACCTAACTGAATACTCCTGCATATCTAACCACCTAGCCAGCTCGTATGTACACAGACCACACTCTCTACAACATCTCCTTTGTCCCATAACATGAACCACATCCCATGCATTTGAACAAAGCTATCTTCAAATATAGCTTATGTATCCTTAATGGAATTGCCACCCACTTTCTTGCTACTACTAAACTCCAAACGACTTCTATTTTGAAACGGAGGGAGTATAGGCTTTCAAAGTTGCGGTACGTGTAAATGTTGTATGTCATTCTGATTAATGTTACATTTATCTTTCAGGAACTTCACAGTTTGGATATTTGCATCATTATAACTTGATACTCGTCTGTTCAAGTTTTCGATCCATCTGTTGAAACCATTTTATAATTTGGTACATCTCTTTTGATTGTAAACACTGCATCAATTCAAGATAGTGCGTGGTTCAAACAGAAGTTATAGAAGGTACGTATATTATCTATGTACTTCTTAAATGATTAAATTCAATCTTCTTTTACAAGTTGAGAATTATCTATCTAGCTAGTTACCTTCTAAGGTCTTGTTTGTTTGAGATGCAGATAATATGAGTGAAATGAATCAAATTTTATGTGTAAAATTTGTATGATCATCATTTTATTTAATTTTTAGTTTAGAGAAGGGAAGATGAAAATTGTTAGAGTGTAGGGTATTCCCATGCTTAAATTAGAATATTGATCAATTAATCTTAACTTAAGAATGAATTAGATTCGGAAAGTTAACCATTATCTTTTCTTATCTAAAAACTAGACATTAACAAAGGAGAGGGCCTGCTAAATTTTTTATTGTAAGATATTTGAAATACCAACCGGCAAATGTAAGTTAGTAGGTAATGAATGGAGTAATAATTATATTACAAGTATTTATTTAATCAATTTGGATAATCTATAACGAATTTAATTATATACAAATTTAATTTGTGCAAATTCCTACCAGATATCTAACCCACTTAATTTCTTGGTGTTAGATGACTACGAAACTTTCCTCTTCAACTAACGATAGCTTACCTGAGAAGCTACAATGCCTAAAAAGGATGGTGCAACAACTGAAGAGCAAGAAAGATGATATTCAGAATGAATTACGAAATGAAGAGCTTCAAGCCAGAAAGAAAAGAAAGAGTGAAGTCACTTTATGGATCGAACAAGTGATCCGTTTTGAAGGACAAGTTCAGAGTATTGAAACAGAAGTTGCACAAGTCGGCATCTTTGCTTTCCTTTGTCAAAGGCAGTTGTCGGATAAGCTTGATGGGATGAAGGAACACGGTGAACAGCTTTTAAAACAGAGTGAGTTTTCCCGAGGTCTTTTGCTTGGTGATTTCAAACCCCTTGAAATGGTAACACCGAGAATGGAAGGTTCCACTCCTTCAAGGGTTCAGACACAAGTTTGGAGTTGTTTTGAAAGAGGTGAAGTGAGGGTTGCTATCGTTGGTATCGGTGGAGTGGGTAAAACAACCTTGGCAATGCACATCCACAAAGAGATTGTGAAACAGAAACGTCTTTTTGAACATGTTTATTATGTCACTGTATCTCGAGAGACCAGTGTCCATAAGTTGCAGTGTGACATTGCTAAAGCATTTGATCTTCGTCTAGACTATGAAGATGAGCAGAAGAGAGCAGCCGAGTTGAGGATAGCCTTGGCAAAGAGAGAGAAATCTCTACTAATCCTTGATGATGTATGGGAGGATATCACAATGGAGGAGGTTGGAGTTTCGGTGGAAGGTGATGGATGCAAGTTGCTCATAACCACTCGGGACAACCGTGTATGTCACAAAATGAGGTGTTGTCCAATTCACATGAAACCTCTTTCACCTGATGAATCTTGGGATTTGTTCAAGAAGCAACTTGGCAATTTTGAAACACTTCCCGATGAAGTGAAGGTCACCGCCGCTTCAGTAGCTGAAGAATGTGATGGGTTACCACTCGGAATTGTCACGATGGCTGGATCCATGAGGGGAGAAACTGATGTACATGTGTGGAGGGATGCACTTAGAGAACTGCAAAATTCTTGTACCAGTTCACATGATATGGAAAAGAAGATATTCAAAATATTGAAGTATAGCTACGATTGCTTAAAAAAGGAAAAGCACAAGAAGTGTTTTTTGTACTGTGCTTTATATCCTGAAGATTACAAGATAGAGAGGGGGGAACTGATCAGACATTTCATTGCTTTGGGGTTCTTAGATGGAGCCAATAGAAAGGAAAGCATAGATGAGGGACATGATGTATTGAATGTTCTAGAGAATGCATCATTGTTGGAATGTGCGGTAAATCGGGTGTTGAATAAGAGATGTGTAAAGATGCATGATTTAGTGAGAGACATGGCAATTAAGATAATGGGCTCCACTACAATGGTAATAATAGAGAGAAGAAATTGGAAGGAGATATTTGGAAAGGAAGAACGGAATTACAAGGATTTGAAGTGGGTGTCTTTATTGTATAATAAGATGGATCGTATTGAGGATATGATGCCTGATTTTCCAAATATTTCAGTGTTGTTGCTTCGAGATCATTTCCTGAAGATTGTACCTGATTCTTTCTTTTTGAAAATGATCACCCTCAAAGTTCTTGATTTGTCAAGTACAACAGTGGATGCGTTGCCTGCTTCTGTTTCTGACCTGTGCAATCTCACCAGTTTGATGCTTTCTGGATGCATACTGTTGCACTTCATTCCTTCATTGGCAAAACTTACAAAGTTGAGAGAGTTGGACTTAAATTTGTGTGAACGCATGAGGGAATTGCCAGATGGTTTGGAAGAACTAGCAAGCCTTGAGTACCTTGATTTGTCACATACAAATGTGGAGGAATTGCCTGCCTCTATTTCTGACATGTGCAATCTCGACAGTCTATTGCTTGGTTGTTGCAATAGCTTGCGCTTCATTCCTTCATTGGCAAAACTTACAAAACTGAGAAGTTTGAATCTATTTGGGTGTGAGAATGTGGAGACATTGCCAGAGGGGATGGAAGAACTAGCAAGCCTAGAGCACCTAGATCTTCAAGGGACTAAAATAGAAAGCCTACACAGAGGGGTAATTATAAAACTCCCGAACCTTGAGAGACTTTCGGGCAGTGATATAAGTGTTCCACCAGAGGAATTGATGGGGTTGAAGCATATGAAGAATCTAAGTTTGGTTCATTTTGAAGATGTTAGTGAGTTCAGTCGATGTGTTGGTTTCGGTTGGTTTAATCAATTAGAAACTTATCATGTTTCTATTGGGGATTCACATTGGTGTGCAGTAGTTGAAGAGGAAGATGGTGATGATACATTATCAATTAAGGCGGTATGTTGGAATGGTGTGTCAGGAGGAGAAGAGAGTTTTCTGTTTCCACAGAATGTGAGTAGAGTTGAGTATACGAATTGCAACTTTGTTGGCGGGAGCTTGCTGGGCGTTTTGCCTTCGCTGGTTGATGCAACAACTACTGATTTAGAGCTTTGTTGCGTCAGTGATGATTTCGAGTGCATAATTCCAGAGGGGTGGGAAGAACCGATTCAAGGCATCCGAAAATTAGTGCTTGAAGAACTAAATGAGTTCGGTGGCCTAATTAAAGAGGAGGTGGTGTATCCATACATCTCCTTTTCGGGTCTCAGAGTGTTGAAAATTTACGGTTGCCCAAAGTTGAAGAAATTGTGGATGTTGAACCTTGACCTACCCAATTTGGAGGAGATTGGCATATACACTTGTAAACAAATGGAAGAAATATTTGCAACGGAAAAGGGGGGGACAATTAAATTGCCGAGGTTGCGTTGTTTGGAGTTGGTGGATCTGCCTGAACTGAGGAGCATGTCAATGTCAGTCCCAATTCCCTCCGATGAGTATCAGTTAGATCTTCATTTCGGCGGCCTACATAAAGAGGAGGTGGTGTATCCATACATCTTCTTTTCGGGTCTCAGAGTGTTGGAAATTTACAGTTGCCCAAAGTTGAAGAAGTTGTGGATGTTGAATCTTGACCTACCCAATTTGGAGGAGATTGAGATTGATTATTGTGGACAAATGGAAGAAATATTTGCAACGGAAAAGGGGGGGACAATTAAATTGCCGAGGTTGCGTTGTTTGAAGTTGGTGGATCTGCCTGAACTGAGGAGCATGTCAATGTCAGTCCCAATTCCCTCCGATGAGTATCAGTTAGATCTTCAATTCGGTGGCCTACTTAGAGAGGAGGCGGTGTATCCATACATCTCTTTTTCCGATCTTAGGATGCTGGAAATTAGAGGTTGCGAAAAGTTGAAGAAGTTGTGGATGCTGAACCTTGACCTGCCCAATTTGGAGGAGATTGCCATAGCAGGTTGTGGACAGATGGAAGAAATATTTGCAACTGAAAATGGGAGAACAGTTCAATTGCCAAAGCTGCGTTGTTTGGAGTTGGAGGATATGCCAGAACTGAGGAGCATATGGGGCAATTGTGAGGTCTTCTTTCCTCATCTTGAATCTTTGAAGGTAAGTGATTTCCAAAAGATGAAGAAGATAGGGAGGGTAAGTCGCAACCTGTCCTCTTTGAAAACAATTTCTGTTTCTGATTGCAAAGAAATGGAAGAAATATTTGCAGCGGAAGATGAGGCAGGAGGCGACCAAATCCATTTGCCAAAGTTGGAGGAACTGGAATTGGATGATTTACCACAACTGAGGAGCATCAGTAGGCAGACCATTGTCTGCAACTCCCTACAACGAGTATCAATTAGTGCGACAGTTTCCAAAATCCCGCCAGAGTTGGAGAACTGTCCAATTTCAGTTCCAAGTCTGTCAGCCAGTGGTCCTCTTCCCAATTTTTCAGCTTTTGATATGCCTATAGGGTGGTGGGAATCGCTTCGATGGAATGACCCTGCCACCCTATCCAACTTCCACCAACTTAATTGTTTTAGCTACTGGTGGAACTTATCAATGGATGAGTCCGGTGACAACGATTCAATATCTACAACATCATCAGGGCATTGAGATCTCTTCTGGAACATCACCGGCCCTTTTCAATTTTTTATTTGAAGCGGTGAAGCATGATTTTTAGAATCGATGCCTTTGTTTTGTTCACGAGTTAGACTCAATTAGAGATTTTGATTTACTTCATTTTACGACTTTGATTGAATTTGGAGTTGATGAATCCAGTCAACGATTTGTCTTCATCAAGGCAGAACCATCTATATTGTGTTTCTGTACTTTAGTGCTTATGAGATACTATCCTCTTTTTTCATTTCTATGGGTCTGATTCAATTAGACATAAGTACATTTGTTTTCTGTTTCCGTTGCAAGTTGCAACAACCATTTTTATGTGTGTGTTGAACCTACAATTGTCTATTTTAATCGTTTCTTTGCCTTGTAATTTGATTATGAGGAAATTCCTTTGCCAAGATAGAGAAGTGTCCAATTTCAGTCACAAATCTATCAGTCATTAATAACAGCTAGCTAGCAGTCCTCTTCCATCAACTGGACTGTTTTTCTGTGAGTAGTGACGGGCTAGAGAGCACCAAAGAGATCGATGAGCTCCACAACAACTTCAGTCTCCAAAACACCCGAGATCTTGTGATATGAATAATGAATTAGAGCTTTACCTTGCCTATATAATTGCTTCTCAGAACACCCAAGATCTTTCAAGAAGGCAAAGATATCACTTGCTTGCAGGAAAGCTCTTCGGATCTAGCTTGTGATCTCCAGGTAGGATTCCACATTCCGTAGGAGAATATATATAAAACCCGTTTGGTAATGATATCTAGATATCGATCAGCCGATATCTATTACCCCTCGTGTTTGACATAATATATGATATCGATTTTAGCAAATTTGATATAATAATTTGGAAAGAGATATCACTTTAAGATATCAATACCAACTTGCATAACAACCTTTACCTATTAGTCCAACAATTGAAGCGGTGAAGCGTGGTGTTCAGAGTTCGACTGAAGCACAAGAAGTCTAAGATGTCGATCTTCTGCTAGATTTTGATTTACTCAAACCATACTTGTTCGACTGAAGCGTATGTGTCTTGAACTCTTGATCAATTCCTTCTTTTCTCCATTCATCAATTTGGTTGGTTTTTGTGATGACCATTAGACTATATATATAGTAAATGGAAGCTCGCGCTGTTCGCAGTTGACTGTTCAAGTCTCTCAACTATGGTGTTTCTACACAAGTCTTGTGTCTGAACATTACACATGATTGCAGAATGTGTTGCCCCTTCATGGGAGAATTTTCCCTTTCTTCTCTCTCTGTTTTGGCCCATATGTCATCTTCAACAAGATTGAATACAAGACCATTGTGTGCAACTCCTCAAGATGGAGAATACAATACCGAGGTTATCATTCATTGATAACAATGGTAAATAATCACACACAGACTTTGTCAATGAATTATTGGAGTTATAAGGTGCAGAATTGCATTCATCTTTGCCTATTAATATATATAATAAAAGAATTATAAGAAAGGCACATCAAAATACAAAGCTTCTAATTAAGCAATCAGATTGTACTGACCAGGCTGCTGCTTATCTATTTACATTCATGTGATCTCTAAATCTCTTTACACCATTTTTTTCCTCATTTATTCCTCTTCTCGACGTCTTTGTTGCTACGTTACTCCACAAATACTAGTTAAGGTGGCCCAAATCCCTTGGTAACAAGGTTTCACTCTGCTTTATAAGATAGTTCTATTGTTTATGTGTTCTACATTAGAATGAGGTTCTAGAGGCAATCATCTTTACACCAAAAGGCCTCGTAGGGTCAGAATGTGAACTGCAAGCAAGGCATCCTTACTGGTGAAAAGATGACTGTTAGCCAGGCATGGTCCGAAAGGGAGTAGTGCTCTGGCCACATTCCTTTCTCCACTTCAGCGGGATAAAGAATGTGCTCTGGTCAGAGTGTGGATTCGGCAGCCCGCCTCACCCTCTCACTCTTCCTCCCCTCCGGAATCCGAAACGCCGGCGAAGCCGATGCCGAGGAGCTATGGAGGACGTGCCTAAGTTCGACCACTTCCACCACTCCAGGCTGATCCCAAACAGTTCCATCATTGTCAGAACACTCCACCAAAGAAGAATTGCTCGGAAGAACTTTTACTGGTGGCATTCCGTTTCGGTTGGAATCCGCGGATTCCGTCACAGGTGACTCGGATCCCGACTCGCTTGCTCTTCAGCTTCCCCATCTTCACTTCAAACTTCATATCGACCTTCACGCTCAACAGAAACTCGTTCTTCCAACCCAAATCCGATTTCAGGGGGCTCACGGAGTCCGAATCCAGATCCCGCGCCGGATCGCCAGAAACCGTACCTCTCAGAATCGTAGTTCAACTGATGAAGACGATGCCAACTGATGCCAACTGATCTGGAGAGCGGGAGGACGAGGGTTGAGGGGTAGGGATAAATTAAAACGAGGGTAGTATTGGTATTATGAAATTTTTTTGGCCAATTAATTACGAGTGGAATTAGGGTGTACATTTAGCAAAATGATGATAAGTGAGAATGAAAAAGTGATTTGGAAGGGGAAAGCGAGCGACTCAATTGGAAGGAAGACAATTTTGTGTTATATTATTATTATTATGTGGATGTACAAAATATACACTTTACTTATATAGAGTTTTTTTTTTTTGAAATCAAATGTCTGTATAAATCAAAGAAGATCAAGTTCCGCTAGATCAACGAGACCTTGCGGAAATTGATCAAGCCAAATACAATATGAGTCTTCGGTTGGCAAAAGCCTAGCCGCAAAATGAGCAACCGAGTTAGCCGCCCTACGAACATGTAGGAACGATACACCAGAATGAATAGATAAAATATCTAAGATATCCTCGCAAACGAGATATACATAAGGCAGACTATGGCATAGACCAAGCAGCCGTTGAACAAGGTTGAAATCATCAAACTCGATTTACAGACGATCGAAGGCAAGGTCGGCCATGGACTGGATCCCAAAAAGAAGAGCCCAAGCCTCTACTAAAGCCACTGAGACAGTTCCTGGGAAGCGCTTAGAGGCTACCATGACAATAGCACCTGAGTGATCGCGGAGAACCGCGCCTAGGCAGATTGATCCATGGAGAAGTGCAGCATCCGAATTGAGCTTTAATGCGCCAAAAGGGGGAGGAGTCCAAACAGTGGAGCTCGATGCTGATGGAGGGCATTGTAGCGGGGAGTCGTTCCTGTAGCGATAATCAGAGACTAGTCTCCGGAATCCCTCTCGCAGGATTGTGGTGTTGCACTCCTCCTCCGAAAACAAGGCTTTGTTGCGAATCGTCCAAGCAATCCAGGAGTTGGTGAGGAAGTCGCACACACCTGCCTCGCCCAACACATCTCGAACTTGACCCAGAACTTGCAGCGGTGCTTGGTCGGTCAGTGACGCAACGAGGACGGCCGAGGTGGAACGTATCCAGGCTACCTCCGAGAAAGGGCAAGAGAAGAGAGCATGCCAGACAGTTTTGTCCCCCGAATCACAACGAGCACAAGTAGGAGATGTCGCCACCCTTCTTGTATAAAGATTTGACGCCACACTCAAGAAATTGGAGCACATTCGCCAGGCAAAGTGGAGCACTTTAGGAGGGAGTTTAAGGCACCATAGGCAACGCCAATCATCCCCCGATTGCACATTCTGTGTGCCCATGTACCCAAGCCAATACGCTGATCTGACTGAGAAGAAACCGGACTTATTGGGAAACCAGACTCGACGATATGCCGGAGAGTGAGGACTGAGAGGAATCGTAGCAATGTGCTGCACCTCCGAAGGCAGGAAAGCTGCAGACAACGCTAGGATGTCCCATGAATGGGTGGAGGGGTCGATAAACTCCGAGACCAAGATGTCAGGGCTCATGCCAGGCTGAAGGCTTGGGGAAACCATTCCCGAGTCAGTAGGAACCCAGGCTTCAGTGGAGGATGCAATCAAGAGTCCATTACCCACCCTCCCTCCTACGCCTTTGTTGAGAAGGGATTTTGCTCCCCATATACTACTCCATGATTAGCTCGGTCGATAACCACGGTAAGCTTGCAGAAAAACCGAGTGCTTGAAGTACTTTGCTCTATAAATCACATCAAGAGATGAGTCAGAGTTCTGCAATAGGCGCCATCCTTGCCGAGCGAGCAAGGCCTGGTTGAAAACGCGGAGGTCACGAAAGCCCATTCCACCATGACTTTTGAGAGAGCAAAGATCGCGCCAAGAGCGCCAATGTATCTTCTGGGAAGTAGTCGATGACCCCTACCAGAACCTAGCCAGAAGACTATGAATCTCATCAATGAGCCCATCCGGCAAACGATACACGCTCATGATATAAGTTGGAATGCTCTGGAGCACCGATTTGATCAAAGTCTCCTTTATGACGGTCGAGAGAAGCTTTTTCTTCCAGCCTTGGACCTTCTTCCATATTCTGTCCTTAATAAAAGAGAAGACAGACTTCTTGGAGCAGCCTATGATAGCCGGCAGACCCAAATACTTAGCGTGCCTATCCACCAACTTAACACCCAGAGTTGCGGCAAGATCCTCCCTAGAGGCGCTTGACAGGTTAGCGCTAAAAGAAACCTCCGACTTTTGCAAGTTTATTTTCTGACCTGAAGCTCTCTCGTACTGACTGAGAATCTCAATTATCTTAGAGCATTCCTCGGAAGTAGCTTTAGCAAACAAGAGACTGTCATCCGCGAATAACAAATGAGACGTTGCCGGCGCGCCTTTGCAGACAGGCACCCCATGAAGATACGATGAACGAACAACCCTGCTGATCAAGGAAGAGAAACCTTCAGCCCCAATGATGAACAAAATAGGGGACAAAGGATCTCCCTGACGTGGCCCGCGGGAGGGGTTAACAAGGCCGTCAATGGACCCGTTGATCTTGAAGGAGTAGCAAGCCCCCTGAACACAACTCATAATCTTGGAGATCCAAGCTCTGTCAAAGCCGAGTTGGGTCATGATCCACCACAAATACGGCCATTCCATACGATCGAAAGCCTTACTCATATCTAATTTCAAAGCCATAGCCCCAGTTCTTCCTCTCGTTTTAGTCTTCATATAGTGGAAGACTTCCATGGCGATGAGAGCGTTATCATTAATAGAGGGACCGGCGATGAAAGCACTCTGAGTAGGGGATATGATCTGATCGAGCAAGGGTTTGAGTCTGTTGACAAGCAACTTCATGATTAGCTTGTAAATAACATTACACAAACTGATCGGATGAAAGTCAGAACTTTATTCGGGTTCTTTATCATTGGAATAAGGGTGATCACTGTAGAATTGATATCATCCAAAGAGCAGCATGTGCACCACCAATCCTGGATGAAAGAGACAACATCAGGACCCACGATACCCCAGTACCGCTGGAAGAAGACGGCGTGCAAACCGTCGAGGCCGGGAGCCTTCCTAGGGTGCATCTGCTTTATAGCGCTGTGGATCTCATCACCAATCGACCGACGGAGGAGAGCCTCGTTCATATCAGAGGTGACGGTGGGTTGTAGATTCGAGATTGCACCATCAATATCAGAAGAACTGGGAGTAGTGGACTCAAAGAGGGCCGAGAAGAAATCGGTAAGAGTCCCAATTATCTCCTCGTGTGTTTTCCTGATCTCCCTGGAATCTATGACAAGCTCTCGAATGGTATTGGCCGACCGACGCTGATTTGCCTTATGGTGGAAATAAGACGTGTTCTTGTCACCCTCCCTAAGCTCGTTAGTTCGAGCGCGAACATGCCAATACTTCTCCTCATCACTGTGCAATCTGTCAAGCTCGGCAGAGATGGTAACACTGCACTCTAGTACAGTAAGATCGGGATGGCGGGACTAGAGACCTTTCAGTTCAAATTCAAGGGCAGTAATCCGCTCAATTCGACCCTTAAAAGCTTTATGAGACCAGTCCGCCAGAGCTTCAGTGCAAGCTTTGATCTTATCCGGTGGCCTGCCCCAACTATGCATCCAGTTGGTTTCCACTATACGGTGACAGTCCTCATGAGAGAGACAGAAAGGCTCAAACCGAAAAGGCCTCCCACGGCGGCGAGACTGGGTTGAGCGCACCATGGAGGTTTGAAGGAAGATGAGGGAGTAATCAGTGGGTGACTCTAGCTGATAGATAGACAGCGGACCAAGCCGGAGAAGCAAGAATCCCGTCCAGACGCTCCTGAATACAGGTGTTTGGGTTACGGCCTCGCTGCCAAGTAAGGAAAGGCCTAGATGCACATCCCAGATCTCTTAAACTACAGTCATCGATGACCTCCCTGAATTCATCCATCGCTCGCTGAGAACGCACAGATCCCCCTTCCTTTTCCGCTGAATCAAGAATTTCATTAAAGTCTCCCACGAAGAGAATTGGCAGAGAGCTCTGCCGATACAAATCTCTTATTAAATCCCATGTCTTAGCTTTGTTAGATGCTTCCGGCCACCCATAGATACGTGAAATATTCCAAGTAGAGTATGCCGCCACAACGGTTGCCAGAATGTGATGATGAGAATAAGAGAGAATAGTTACCGACCAGTTCCGCCACCATAAGCCTAGGCCACCAAAACGGCCTACGGAATCTATACAGAGGCCCTCTACGAACCCGCACTTTCGCAAAACTTTCTGTTGTTCACCCCGAGAGATTTTTGTTTCCATAACGAAAATAAGATTTGGACAATGCTTCCAGGACCAACTGAATAGTTTCATGGTTGTTCGCGAGCAGGGACTCCCATCCCGCTCGCTACTTGATTTTCAATTGCCATACCCTCCACAGATGTCTTAAGCCGCTTGCAGGCATCAGGGGTAGAAGGACTTGGTATTGAGCATTTCCTCTTGGCTACTGATTGTTTGTTCGGATGCTCCTTGAAACGCGCCCTTTGCTTTAATTGTGTTCGGCGTTTAGCCCCTAATGAGTTAGGTGCCCCTGCACTAGATGTCGTGAAAGCCTGATCATGCCCTGTAGTGCTCGGAAGGGACGAGGAGGCTGCATAGGTGCCCTTGGGATCATGCTCTCCCAAATCCTTCGTGCCTTGCACAGGTACCACATGAGAGTGCCTTACCGAACTTTGAGGCAAATGGCGTTGCTTAAATTTATTGAACCAGACTCTTTCGCGATCAATAGCACTCTGATGAAGACGCAACCGAGAGCGAGGGGGTGATGCCCTGAGCCAAGCGCCAAATTGGGGTGCGCCTGATGAAGAGGAAGCGATGGGGGAGGGACAGGCCTTGCAGAGGTGTCCAATACAGCCACAGGTAAAGCAGAACAGTGGGAGACGTTCGTATTGAAGGGGGAGTGTGACTTGGACCCCTCGTAGTACAAGAGTGATGCAGCGACGGAGGGGCAAGGCGACATCCAATTCGATTCGAATCCGGAGCTGACCACTGAGGCCCAGGAAATCAGACTCATCTAGATCGAGGAACCGTCCGATACCGTTCCCGATTGCTTTGGCCATTGGCATTCCTGCGCATCCAAGAGGGACATCACGTGCGACAACCCAGAATGGAGAGTGCGTGAAGTCAATGTCAGAAGGACGCGTGACACCCTTGATCTCCCGAAGTATCAACAGAGAATCATCGAAGCACCATGGACCGTCATGGAGAGCGTGATGGAGATCAAATTGATCAAAAAACTGAAACACGAAGATGCCCTCTTCCACTTCTCTACCCGCAAGACCATGTTTCGGAGACCAGACAGTGAGAAAAGTATTCTTCATGGTCGTAGCATTGAATTTGCGGGATGTTAGCAGTTTACCCGCCAAGCAAAGGGTGAATCGACCAGAGGCATCATCATCATCAAACCCTCTACAACAATTTTCTGGGTTTCTAGTGCTGATAACCGCAAGTTACTCAACACTAGACCAATGTCATTCATCAGTAGATGTTTTTGAATGCAATCGAATGGAGGATAAAGATCAAATGAGCGCACAATTAGAAGATTTGACGAACAAGAGAAGAAAGAAGAATCAGAACCTAGATTGACTAGGAGAATCGCCCTAAAGACGAGGAATCGCCGTAAAGACGAGAGTGAGGTCAATTGACTATTGCTAATGCTTGACTATTGCTTGGAGCATAAGGAGTTTATCTCTATATATTGTACCGGTGTAACACCAAGAGAGATCAATTGAATACAATCTCGTATTCTCCCATTTTCTTTTACCATAGATTATAACACGTTATCAGCACGATAGTTTCTAAAAGCTAAAACCCTAATTTTTCCGATCTGCCGCCATGGCTCCACATAGAATGTACAACTCGTCAACCAACAACTTTCCAAACCACAAGAAGAGAATTACAGCAAACGCTTGGGCGGTGGTGTTTCCGGCGAGGAACAGCCAAAGTAGGAAGGCCTCGTTGAGGAGCAGCATCATTAGCCTTCGATCGGAGCCGATGATCGCTCTCTCTTCCCACAGGAGCGGTGCCCCACCACATGATTCTCGCTCCTCTAGTGTCGCCTCCACTGACGATCTCATTGGGAGGACTACCGGGGCACGCTGGACAGCCGGATATGCGAATCCTCGCTCCGATCAGACCCGTGGAGCGCCTCGGTGGACACTGAGGGGCTGATCCGGATCATGATCAATACCGTGAGGTCGAAATTCTCTGACTTGCTCTCATACGTCAACCAGATGATGCAAAGGGAAGTTTTTCGATTGTTCTTCTTCTTAATTAATTATCCATGGTTTCTTTGAATTTGACCCTAATCTGGCGATATCTTCTTCTTCACCGGCAACAACGCCATCTCCGGCGTCATGGGGCTGGCCCTGGGTGGGCCGAGGGCGTTCCTCCAGCAGGTAAGGGACGCACGCCATTTCTCCACACAAAAACTCAATCCGCCATGGCCACAGCCACGGAATCCGCCAACCTCCGCCGGCAACCAGGCCGCCTCCGTCTTCACTACAGATCAACAAATCGACCGAGTGGAACGTCGCGATTCCGCTCCTCTCACCGGCCACCGCCGCCCGCGTAATCGGAGGGCTCGCCGCCGCTGTTCTCGTTCTACTTCAGCGAGGAAGACGATGAATTATTCCAAATTTAGAACAATTGTGAAACCAGCCTAGTGTATTTAGAAATTGCGAGATTGGCTCACGTTTGTTCTGGTAATTATAGAAAATAACCAAACTCCTAGGGTTG
This sequence comes from Persicaria tinctoria, assembly GCA_037127255.1. NCBI lineage: Eukaryota > Viridiplantae > Streptophyta > Magnoliopsida > Caryophyllales > Polygonaceae > Persicaria > Persicaria tinctoria. The sequence goes on from JBANSL010000012.1 coordinate 18,193,236, forward strand.
CAAATTTTATCCCTTAAAGGTTCCGTTCCTCCATCCCCGAAGCGATGAGATTTAGATCCTGAAATAGATAAACACATTTCCCGAAGATGGGGTATACATAAATTATATCAATCCCCGATGTGCGCCGTCGTGGAGGTAAATGGAGGTAAGTGCAATTTGATTTTTCTAATTTATGTTTTTGTTTATAAATAATTTAATTGGTATCCCAAAGTAGAAAATATTAAATCCATCGAAGTGGATGAAAGTAAAGAAATTGATATTATAAAGGGGCATTTTGCAAAATGGCCACGAAATTGGACATAATTTGCGAAATAGCCGCGTTTTGGGACAATTTAGTGAAATAGACACAATATAAACCCTCATTTTCTCTCTCCTAACCTAATTCTCTCCTGATTTTGGAACGATTGCAATCGGCGCATCCATCAATTAATTGGATCTGTGTGTGCTTGGAATGATTGCAATCGATCTCAATTGCAAAATCGAGGCCGGATCTATTCGACATCTTCGGAGGCGGTTCCGGAGGTGGTGAGCTCGCCGGATCCGAGATCTCCTCCAGCGAGATCTGGACTCAAATCGTCGGCGTCGAGGAGGAGAGGCCGAGCTCGGAGATTGATTACTCTGGCTCGCCGGATCCATGGCGATCGAGGAAGGTCGAGCGAGGGCGGATCTCAGATCTGAGCCGAGGTCGAGCAAGGCGGAGCGAGCAAGCGAGGGAATGATGTGGTGGTGAGCAAGCGAGAGAGCGAGGGAGGGACCGAGCGACGCCGGAGCGAGCCTGCGGTGGGCCGGCGTGCGCGCATCTCTTCTTCGCAGAAATCGGGAGGAAGAAGAAGTAATTTTGATGAAATTATAAAAATTACCCTACAAATATGAGAAATTAAAAAAACTAGCTATATTTTATTATGTGATCCATAATTTATATTTATATTTTTATTTTTGCACAACAAAATGTTATATTTGCACAACATACAATTATATTTACACAATTTACGGTTATATTTGCACGACAAAATGTAAAATAAAATTAAAAAAAAAAACTAAACTCGGGTCATATTTGCATAACTTACAGATATATTTGCATAACATACTCTTATATTTGCACGACGAAATGTTAAAGAAATTAAAAAAATATAGATTATGGATCGCTTACAGTTTATTGAGAAAGTCTGAAATTATATTGAGATAAAATAAGATCATGTTGAGAATAATTTCACAAGTCTTGATTGTCGTGCAACTCTTAAAACAGAGTCGTGCAACTCTTAAAACAGAGTCGTGCAACTCTTAAAACAGAGTCGTGCAACTCTTACAACAGAGGCGTGCAACTCTTACAACAGAGTCGTGCAACTCTTACATCGTATGTTGTTCAATATATAATTTTTTTCCGCTTTTTTTTCGTTTCAGAACTGTTTGTTTCGCAAAAATAACTTTACATTGTGCACATATATGGACTGATCAAGTCGCAATCAATGAGCGACGAGATTCACATTCAGATCGCAGTCTCTCTCCCATTCAAATCACAGTCCGGAAAACAGATCGTGAGCGATACATGAGTTTTTTTTAGTTTTGAATTTTATTTTTTTTATTTTATTTAACATTTTGTCGTGCAAATATAATAGTACGTTGTGCAAATTTAACCGTAAGTTGTGCAAATATGACCCAAGTCTAGTATTTTTTTTTAAACAAGAGTCGTGCAAATCTTAAAACAGAGTCGTGCAACTCTTAAAACAGAGTCGTGCAACTCTTACAACAGAGTCGTGCAACTGTTACAAGAGAGTCGTGCAACTCTTAAAACAAGAGTCGTGCAACTCTTAAAACAAGAGTCGTGCAATTCTTACAACAGAGTCGTGCAACTCTTAAAAAAAAGTCGTGCAACTCTTACAAGAGAGTCGCACAACTCTTAAAACAAGAGTCGTGCAACTCTTAAAACAGAGTCGTGCAACTCTTACAACATAGTCGTGCAACTCTTACAACAACGTCGCGCAACTCTAAAATTTCACAGTGTTATTCATGAAATTTATAGTTTTATTCATACAAACTAATATCTAATTTGATTCTTCTTAAACTAAAAATCTAAGTTGGTCACATTATAATATTATTTTTGCACTTTTTAATCTAATTTGGTTCTTAAACTGTATTTTAATGTTGTGCAAATATATAACATTTTGTTGTGCAAAAATTTAACCCTAAGTTGTGCAAATATATAACATTTTTTTTGTGCAAAAATAAAAAATATAGTAGATTATGGATCAAATAATTAAATATAGATAGTTTTTTTAATTTCTCATATTCATAGGGTGATTTTTGTAATTTAACACAAAAGTCATTCTCCTTCCTACTATTATACGATTATCAGTGAAGAGGAACATGTCGATCGGCGCCGGATCGCAATTGGAGTTCCTCGTTCAAGATCGGCGCCGAATCGGAGTCGAAGAGGAACAAAACGATCGGAATCGAAGAGGAACATAATGAATCGGAGTCGAAAAGGGCGAAGAGATCGGAATCAGATCCGGCACCTCCCTCCCTTCCCGATTCCAGATCGGATCCGGTGGTCGCTCCCTGATTCCAGATCGGATCTGGCGCTCAATCGCCGCCGCCGCCGCCTCCGGCTCTGCCTCCGCCTCGTCGCTGCTCGCTCCGCCTCGCTCAACTGGAATGGATCGTCCAGCAACCATGGCAGCATCAGATCCGGCGACGAAGAACCTTCAGATCCGACGCCGAAAAAGCTTTGCCTCTAGATCCGGCGACGAGAGAGAGGGCGAGGACAAGAGAGCGAGAGGGTGAGCAAGCTCGAGGAAGCGGCCGGAGAGATCGAGGTAGCCGGAGAGATCGAGAGGGCGAGAGATCTGAGGGAGCGAGCGAGAGAAAGGAGATAATTAATTAGGGTTATATAGTGGTCATTTTGCTAAATTGTCCAAATACGCGACTATTTTGCAAAAACGTCCAAATAAAGTGCCTATTTTGCAAATTTTTCCTATTATAAATCACTAGATGTGATCGATAAAATTTATCCCCGTAGTGATGAAACAACAACTATCATCCATTTAGCATTGATCAAGGATTATTATTTTGTTTGTTTGTTTGTATATTATATTTTTATCATTCATCTCCCGAAGCAGATGAAAAGACATATCTCCTGAAGTAGATAAAAACACATTTTCTATGCCTTGCTTTGGATTTTGTCTATCTATCTCTATATTAAATCATATTTATTTTTGAGATAATGAATAAAGATAGATTATCCCCAATTGGAAAGTTAATCAAAATAAGGCATTTTGATAACATTGGAAATCCGTTTTGGAGTGTTATTATGTACATGTTGATCACATAATAGGTATGTTGACTTTCCTTACTTGATTAATTAGAATTTCAAAAGGTTTAAGACCTTATACATAAGGATGGATAGAATTATGTTATATGATATGTGTTTTAAATAAACCATCATTATAATTTATTAATATTTTGATTTGGTGATGGGTGGTGTCATGCGAGTTGTTTGTCCATGGATCCACACTAGGATATCATGATAAAAGGAGATGAACCTTTGAAGATTGAACTCTACTTGAGCCTATCTATGTTAATTAGGCTCGACTTTAAGGCTCATGATGGAGTTGGACCGATTTCTTAATACTAGTATATGCGATCGAGCTTGCGGTCAGGTAAGCCTAAACAACATATATTTGAGTTATGATTTGTACCTCTTGATAATTGCAAAATGATGTTATTGATTGCACATATAGGTTTTATATCCTACATCATGCCATAGTGCTAATATACCTTGATAAGTTGGTAAAGAAATAACGTCATCATGCATCGATTAAAATACTAGCCTCATCTTTGTAGTGATAAGCTAAGATGATATTGTTGATTCCATCTTGTACTTGTAACTAGTTGTTTCATATATGATTTGTTCCATAGAAGGTTAAATACAAACTCCTAAAGTGGTTGAACTTGTTTGATCCCTGGTCACCAGAAGTTGACATTATTTATATATCATGAAGTTGATTTGTATTATATCCCCCAAATGTAATTGCATGCAAATAAGAAAAGACACTTTCTCTCATAGATGACGATGAAATTATTGAAATTGAAATTTGCTATAGTTATTGAATCTACAGTATTTGTGAATGGTAGTGTTTATTTAAACAAGTGATAAATATCTGAATTGATATCCATCTGAAGTGGCCGAATAAATTTTAATTATGTGTAGTGCATTTATTTTAATTTACTGAGATCGCTTTTATTATTTACTTGTGAGGTGTATATGTTTGAGTTTACTTTTGCACAAAACTCAAAGTGTTTCCAGAAGAAACAACTTGTTAAGAGTTGGTATGTCGTAAACATATGTGGTTTTATATTATATATATATTGTTTGTGTTAATAAAATTTATCTCTTGAAGTAGATAAACTTATCTCTACATATGAAAGATTATCAACGAAAGAGCTTAGATTTGATTCTGTAAACTTGGTCGTATTTGGTTTGTTATTAGTATAATTTGGCTATTTGAAGCTACATGAAATCTATGTTTTATTTATCTATTTGATTTGATTTGCATTAATTTAATTATGTATATGTATATGCATTGGAAATGTTTCTTGAAGAAACCATTATGGGTAGATGATGCCAATTTTATTCAACTAATGATGATTTGGGAGAAGAGTTTGAAGCAAATCCTTGTTAAATTGTGTGAAATCGATAAATTTATTCTTGAGAGCCCGAAGACTCTTTATTTTGGGATCTTGTTTTTAATCTACTTGGGTATGGTAGAACTCAAATAAATAGCTAGCTAAATGACCTATGGTTCATAACAACATCTTTTATTGACAGATGCAATATATATTATTACCTCTAGCAGAGGAAATAAAGAGGATACATTGTGCGCGATCGTTGTTAGGATACTAGTCATAGTTTTTAAAATGATTATAGATAATCATGTATGAGTCGACTCCCACATCAAGGAGAATGTGGAAGAACAAGTCAAAGTTGATGGTTTGCCTAATTTGGATTTTTAATCTCCCAAACTGTGAATGAATCATTGCATGAAAATGTTAGAATGATTTAGAGCTTGGTATCTGATGATATGGAAAACTTGAAGTTTTTATGATAAAATATCTAATGAGTGTTTGTATAAAGTCTATACTTGACATAATTAAACCTTATACATATCTCCAGAAGAGCATCAAAATTAGTCCTCGAAGGCCTATTGATATAATCAAGCAATAAACTCATATGAGAAAATTTCTCTAGAAGAGCGTCAAAACACTCTAAGTGAAGGAGTGATGATAGATAAATTGAGATCATAAAAGCCAATGGAGGACTAATAATTGCCAGAAGCAGTGGTTTTCCCCTTAGTTGAGGATGTCAAAAGAGGGATCCAACATAATAAATAGATTACCCATGATTGGCAATATGGATGTGATATGGAAATGTTATCAATGAAATTGATATGTTGAGCATTGAGAAGCTGACGATTAAATCGACCAAGTGAAGTCGTTACTTATGAGATTATCATTTAGGATAATACTAACGCATGGAATGACCCAGTAGATTCATCAATAATAGTTAATAAGCAGGCATGAATATCAAGAGCTTGATTCGATTTTAGTCAACAATAGAGTAAATTCTCCTTCTTGTAATTTATCTCCAGTAGAGAGCTTGGTATTTGCATGTTCAGTATAAACACCGAAATCTCCCCAGATTACACTAATTTGTTATAAATCAAGAAAGTTGATGTATACGGAGGATTGAGTCTCCATAGATGATCAAATACCTAGAGTTTATCACAGATGATAAAATACTCGGTATTTAGAGGGAGAGGAAAAGGAGATCAAGAACCAATATATTTCATGGAATAGAAGTAAACCAATGCACTAGCATGATTTAGATCGAGATTCTAGTAGTAATTTCGAACAATGGTGATATGTCCACAAGTATACTCCTGAAGAGATTTCATGAACGTTGACAATCTTAGAATTGATTATAAGTTGTCTTGAAATAATCAGATCTTTGATTATCGTTGATGCCACATATCTAAGTTTGCACTTGAAGTGCTTGATGAGAATAAGTAGAGCTTCTAAATAGAAGTATATCTACATTAAAATGATTAATTTAATAAGTTAAACATTAATATTTTGGACCCATAGCTCCAATATTAAAGATGTGAAACAATTCATAAGATATCCAATAAGCAGAGGATTAGTTGGAAATTAGTTGAAAGCTCTAAAAATATCTCGACATGTAGTTCGAATGTACAAAGAGAGACATATTACAATATGAAGACAAATGATATTTTCATCTTTGATTAGATTGTGAAAGGGTATTAAGGGTCCAGAAGTATCATGTCTTTATAAAATTGGTGATTTATATGCTAAATTGAGGAGGAGATCAAAGTTGTACTCTTTACCTTAACTTTGGTTTTTGTCCCATTTGGGTTTTTCCAAAGCAAGGTTTTTAACGAGGAAACTTCCCTCACAAGGATACATGGTATAACCCAAATTCTAGAAAGAAATAATTCATGAAAAGATGGATTAGTTAAGCATGAAGTTTTTGGACATGTAGCTCCAACATTGAAAAGTGTAGTATCAATTGATTTTAAGTGGGTGTTTGATGTCTCTAAAAAAGCCATGTTGAAATGCACAGTTTAGTTCCATATTCTATACACTTTGCATATTTCGGGTTGGGAATATGTCGAATTTATGTAGTATATGCTTATTTGCCAGAAATAGAGATCTACATAAATTTCTGTTTAATATTGCAGAATATGGAGCCATTTCGAGAGAAAACCAAGAAGCGAAGACGGAAGCCGAAAGTTTCTCGATATCGACGAGTCTTTTTCGATATCGACTAAAGATGGCCAGGCACAACATTGATCGAGGACGGCCATGTCGAGGAGCTGAGGAATGAAGCAACCCGACTTCAGAACACTCCTCGATATCGAGTTACTTACTCGATATCGACGAAGCATTGAAGACCAGCCTGGAGTCAACGGAGAAACCTGATCGAGGAACCGCGGAGAGCTACTCAACTTGACCAGACACTCGGACACTAAGCAACACCAGTCCTCAATATCGAGGACACTCCTCGATATCGACAAACCTAGGGCACCTGGCCGAGCATGTCGAAGACCAGCTACCCGACATGCCGAGCCTGCCAAGTCGATGAATCCACCTTACTCGATATCGAGTTATTTACTCGATATCGACAACCCCAGAACCGCTTACCCGAGCCATGTCGAGGACCTGCTACCCGGGATGCCGCTGAAGCTGAAGTCGACGTCCATTTTCCTCGATATCGAGGAGTTTACTCGATATTGAGTTGAAAGATCCCGAGCCGCGTTACGCGGTTTGAGCAGTTCGATGCGGTTTTGGATTCCTTGAGGCCGAAGATGTCCGAGTTCTATCCAAGTCTATCAGCAACTATCCATGGAGAAGAAGAATTATCCACATGAAGATATTTTAGTCTTTTAGATATAATTTCCTTTTTGGATTTATGTATGTTATTCCATTTATTTATTCTTAAGCTTTTAGATATAGATAGAGATTTTTATCCTTGAATAGCAAGGTTTAGAAGCCTATAAATAAAGCTCATGGGGCTGATTTCTACTCATTCAATTCCAGAGACACAGTTACACATAGGGGTTTTAGGAGTTCAAAGGTTTTAGGGTTTTGGCATTCTGCGAAAGTTGAGTGCTGGGATTGTAAAGACTTTGAATATAGTTTATTGCAAGTTATTTCTTTCAAATCAATGTCTGCGATTGCGATGAGGCGCGAGTAGTCCACCTACTTCTGGGGTTGGGGTGAGCCCAACGAGAGCCATGTCGGTGGATTAGCGATTGCAAAAGGAGGTATTTTATCGTTATCTTAATCTATTCCCTATGTGCTTCATCTTTGATTGAGAAATTGAAGAACTCATGTTGTGAAACTTGGGTAGTAATTAGGATTTATATTCGAAAGATTTTAAATGCTAATTATGAAAAGGAATAGATACAATTAGGATTATTTGTCGCGAGATTTATATTCCTACTTGTCGGATTAGGTGAAAGCCTTTTTCTTTATCGATAAAGTCACCGCCTTTTATGATTTTTATTCCGCTTGCATGATAATCGTTGTCGCAAACCCTAATCTTGGAGGTTCTTTTTAATTCATCAAGTTACCAACCGAAATTTCTTGTTTTTACTTTTCTGCCCTCCTCGATATCGACTAAGTCTAGTCGATATCGACTACTGATTCCCGATCCCAGATCGTCGTAGCTTCTCCTGTGCAGGTACTCGACAAGACCATCCTCGACATCGACAACTTTACTCGATATCGAGTAGAGTTTCCTCAATATCGACAACTCTCCTACGACTGCTGCTGCGTGAATCGACTTGTCCGATCTTCTGTCGACTAACCCTAGTCGAGATCGACAACCTGTGGTCGACTTCTGTCCGTGAGATTCCATCGCTGCCTAGGATCTGCTGACCAGCTTCCTCGTGGATTCGAACCTGACTTTCTCTTACTGCATTGGAGGGAGTCTTGAACATTATTTGCTGGGATTCGATCGGTTTGCTTTACTTTATTTACTTACTTTTTGCATTCTCGATTCTCTCTTACAACAAATTGGGGCCGTTGCCGGGGATTGCCCAGATCTACAGTCCGACCACCCTCGTAGCACCACATTCGGCCTCCCTTCACCGTTTCCAGCCACCTCCCTTCCCATTCCGGCCCACCGAGCCCAGTTCCGAGCCGGATTCCACCTTCCAAGCCCAGATCTGATTCTCTGTGCGTAACCACCGCCGCCAGTATTAGTTTCTTGACCAAATCCGAGAAACACCCCCTTAATTTTACTCTAATTACAGTGTCCACCCTCTATTTTAACTCAAGGTATGATTTCTCCCTCCTTTCTCTCTAAATTTCATATTTCTATATTTTTGAGAACCTAGGTAGAGATTGGATCTTGAGTTATGTGTTGAATGTTTAGGGTTTGAAATTTATGTGGAAAATTGTTATTTATGATTAGGGTGGGATATTTTTGGAAGTATTCATATTTGGTGGCCTGATTTTATATATGTCTACATATTTTCCATACTTAGTTCATTTATATTATCAATGGAAATTTCATGAATTCTGTGGCTTTTATTTAAATTTCATGAATTCTGTGGCTTTTATTTAAATTCATATATTTGGTGGGCTGATTTTATTTTCCATACTTAGTTCATTTACATATTTTCCAGCCATACTTAGTTCATTTCCATACTTAGTTCATTTATGGACCAATAACCTGCTATATTTGGAAATTTCATGAATTCTGTGGCTTTTATTTAAATTCATATATATGTCACTTTATTGTTTCTTTATATGAATTATTTTACGATTTGATAATATAAGCTTCCACATGCTTATTTGGTATATTTTTAGGATAGTTCATGAACTAAGTATGGGGTTATGTTATTTGAATAGGTTATCTTATAAAGGGTATTTAAATTTTGCAGGAATGGATAACCTATGGATCGAGGATGCAGACATGTACGAGTTGGCCCAGGATCTGGCAGCACGGGCTGAAAGTGCCCGTTGGTATGATCGGCCCACCATGGAGCAGCTGGGTATGCAGCACTGGCTAGTCCAGGCATTTGGGTGGCTCGATGCAGATCGCTTATTAGAGCCCCTGGACTTCCATTACCCGGTCCTGACTGGAGAGTTCCTAGCCACTCTCCGCCGAGTACCAGACTCGCCTGCCTCAGAACAGCGAGTCCACTTCCAGCTAGGCAACACTCCCTACACCAGATCTTTAGAGGAGATCGGCGAAGCCTTCTCCTTCACCCCCACCACCGAGCCATTCCACATCCATGACACAACGGTGATGTGGCGTTACTTGACTGGAGTGTTGCAGCCGACCAGGGATACCACCCACACCTCCCGCATTGCCAGTCCACTTTTTGCTACCATCCTGAGGATTCTGGGTAGCACCATATGGGCACGACCAGAGCTGCGGCGGCCTGTCCATCTAGAGATTGAGTGCCTCAGACGAATGCTGTTCCAGTCTGACCACTTGGCGCTCGCCCACGCTTGGCTCCAGCACTGCATCCTCCGCTGGAACGACCCCACAGGAGCCAACTATGATGGATGTATGGTGTCTATCCTGGCTCACCACCTAGGTGTCCTAGTCGAGAACTACACTTCATGGCCAGTTATGAGGATTAACTTCGCGTCCTTGCAGAAGGGACGTATCATTTCACGCCGCAACAACACCTGGGTCCACTACACATACCCTAGGGTTATTCGGCAGAAGCTGATGGGTCCATACAGAGTTCGCAACTGGTACACCACCTAGACAGGGGTGGAGTATCATCCTACTATCGACCCAACCGCCGATCCTACACTGAGGGATGAGCCCATTTTCACTGACGATGACATGGATGAGGATGATGCTGACGATGAGGCTGACAGTGCCCAAGCCTCTCACCATTCTCACCAGTCCCCACAACAGCTCCATTCCCACCATTCCCATCACTCCCAGCAGCCACACCAGGCTAGCGGATCTTCTGATGGCGTCATGGAGGAGCAGCAGCCTGGTAGCTCTTCCCATGGAGGAGCTCCTGACTATCAGGTTGGCTCATATTTTCCACACTATGGTCCACCACCACCAGCTCCTCCCCAGTGACAGCTCTGTGAGTTTCTTTTCCCCTACCTTTGATTTTATTTCTTTAACAGTGAGGACACTGTATGTTTTAAGTATGGGGTGGGAGAAAAGACTGTATTGAGGACTTTATGTGGTTGTGTGCTTCCAGAACTTATTTGTATCTTGTAAGTCTTAAGTCTTATTTCATGGTTTGTACCGAATTTTTAGGGCATGGCACAACTTTTGTACTAAAGTTATTAGTTGCATATTTTTTGTTTCTTTTGCATGTTTAAGTTTTATGCAATTTTGCCATACTCTAGTCTTGTTTTTATCACATAAAAAAAAAGAGAAAAAAAGAGGGAAAAAATGCATGTTTAAATTTTTGCATTGTCTTAGTTTTTATACCCTAACTTAGAGGTCCTATGATGATAAATAATGATTGACTTGATCATGTAAATCCTATGGCATGTTTGGAAGGTTTAGCCTAATTCCCCGAAATTGTTTTTATGTGGATTGTGAACTTGTGATGAAATTGAGCACATATGATCCTAAGCTAAAGGTTGAAATCCAATAAAATTGTCCTAGTGAGAATTTTGGCCTTATAGGGAGAACATTAAAAATCCCTCTGCTTTCTTGAGTGTATTTACTCTTCCTATGCATCTCTAAATGTTGTGATAGTTATTCAAAGCCAATGCATTTATATGTTTATGTGAATGAGAATTAAATGATGGAGGCACCTTTTAAGCCAATTTTATCCTCTTTTTACCTACCCTGCATTATCCCTACTTGAAGCCAGAACATTAGCCTGAGACTTTTATTATAAACTCCACAAAACTATCCTTAGCCAAATTGAGCCTGACCCCCATTTGGGAATTAAGCCTTAGAGTTGGTTCAAATAATGGTTTGTGGAAGAAATGAGCTTATGTTTCATTTCAAGTGAGGAGGATTTTTGAACTTATTAAGATATGGGTTGGTTTTATATTTTTATCTTGCTATGCATACTATGTAAAAGGATTTTTGGCTCACCCTATAAATGCACTAGTTATTTTCGTTTCAAAAAAAAAAAAAAAAAAAAAAAGTTTGTAGTTATGAATAAAGTGCATGAGCCAAATTTACCTTATTTCTTTCATTTTCGCAAGATTCATACTTTGGAGAGGTTAATTAAGTTTGAAAGGTCACACACCTCATTGAGATAAGTTGGAGAGTTTGGTTGATGCATATGATTGAGAGCTATGGTTTGGTTGAGTTGTGTTGGAAATTTAGGAGTCTTGATTCCCGAATTTTATCAAGCACCACATGGCCAAATAATTCCATACCCTTTAGTTCTTACCAAGCCCCATTACAACCCCACCGAATGGAATCTTCTTTGAAGACTTCTATTGAGCGAAGTCCTCCTGATAATTCTTGTTGCATTTACATAATTGGTTGCGAAGTGGATTTATATTTAAAGTGCAATGTTTATGAGATTGTATATGGAATTGAGTTGAGAGTTGATCTGCATAGCCTAAACACATTGAGAGTTGAGTGAAAACACTTTACCCTGGTGAGGTTGGATTTATATTGCCTATGTCTATGGATCGCTCATATATGTGTGATGACGTTAAATTCACTTGTCTTACATTGCTACTACTTAAGATGTTGCTTTTGACAAAGGCGAAAACTTGAAGGATGTGTTGTGGGTCTTGGTTATTGTTTGGTTATTGCTTGAGGACAAGCAAGTCTAAGTATGGGGTGATTTGATGTCTCTAAAAAAAACCATGTTGAAATGCACAGTTTAGTTCCATATTCTATACACTTTGCATATTTCGGGTTGGGAATATGTCGAATTTATGTAGTATATGCTTATTTGCCAGAAATAGAGATCTACATAAGTTTCTGTTTAATATTGCAGAATATGGAGCCATTTCGAGAGAAAACCAAGAAGCGAAGACGGAAGCCGAAAGTTTCTCGATATCGACGAGTCTTTGTCGATATCGACTAAAGATGGCCGGGCACAACACTGATCGAGGACGGCCATGTCGAGGAGCTGAGGAATGAAGCAACCCGACTCCAGCACACTCCTCAATATCGAGTTACTTACTCGATATCGACAAAGCTTTGAAGACCAGCCTGGAGTCGACGGAGAAACCTGATCGAGGAGCCGCGGAGAGCTACTCGATTTGACCAGACACTCGAAAACTGAGCAACACCAGTCCTCGATATCGAGGACACTCCTCGATATCGACAAACCCAGGGCACCTGGCCGAGCATGTCGAAGACCAGCTACCCGACATGTCGAGCCCGCCAAGTCGATGAATCCACCTTACTCAATATCAAGTTATTTACTCGATATCGACAACCCCAGAACCTCTTACCCAAGCCATGTCGAGGACCTGCTACCCGGGATGCCGTTGAAGCTGAAGTCGACGTCATACGCATATACTAGTTTAAAATCTATAAATTTCCCTCGTAGTGATAAAAATAAAATCCGAATTTAATAATGGTTAAATGAATTAAAATTTTACATTGTTTAATAATTTTTATAAAAAAAACGAAATATATTTATTGATCAAAAGACTCGCATTTTGCCTTGCCTCGGGTCCTAAAACTCTCAGGGCCGGCCCTGGGCATGCTCATATTTATTACTAATTGAAGCATGGAGGTCATTCAGCTAATTCTTTGCTTTGTGAGTACAGGAGATCAAGTTTGAGCCTTGTGTATTGTGTGAGCATATTGACACTAAGGCACCATTTCGTTCGAGCCAGGTATACTTGCTCTGCTATTTTGAGCTATATTCAATATTGATGTTTGTCATGCTATATGGTGAAAGTTCGGCTATTATCTCAGCTAGAAGATGGGGATATTATCTGTTATCAAAAATCACTTCGAGTTGATGGCGAACAACAATTCCGGTATCCAGTTGTCCCATGTGAGATAATCTCACAAAGCTTAGACCGAGTTAACGCTATTTTTATGTTAAGCTATATATGATTTAGTCCCTTATAATTTACGATTGTTACTGTTGGATGATTCCAAGTAAATGACAGTTGGAGTTTTGCTCAAAAAAAAAAATGGCTTGCTGAATATAGGTTAAATTATATAAAACATAATTCCTCATGCAAGTCAACAACAACAACAACAACAACAACAACAACCGCCCAGTTAATCCTTCTAAAAAGCGGGGTCTGGGGGGTCAGGATGTAGGCACTCATACCCCGAACAGGTCGAGAGAGTGTTTCCGATAGACCCAGAACGATAGTGCAATAGGACCGCATAGACAACATGAAATAAGGAATGGAAGGCGCAAGGAAGAAGCATTAAAAAGTAAACAAAGGCACGGGGCACAACTCAAATCCAAACCATAACAAAAAACACTAGACATCAGGAGCTCGTATGCTCCTTCTCCAGTGGTCTCTGCCCGAAGTCATATCCTCCGATAGGTTCAGCAGAGAAAGATCATGTCTGATAACCTCCAACCAGCTCTTCTTACGTCTACCTCTCCCCCTACGGATTTCACCCAAATTCAGGATTTCGCACCTACGGACCGGAGCCGAAGCAGGCCTCCTACTCACGTGCCCAAACCAACGTAATCTGGACTCCCGCAATTTGTCCACAATACTCGCAACTCTAACCTCTCTCCTGATGTTAGCATTTCGGATTCTGTCGAGTCTCGTGTGCACGGTCATCCATCTCATCATTCTCATCTCTGCAACTGACATCTTTTGTTCTTGCGCTTTAGTGATAGGCCAGCACTCAGACCCGTACAACAAAGTCGGTCTAACAACCACCTTATAAAATTTTGTTTAGCTGGGACTTTTTTGTCACAAAGCACCCCCGACGCTCTTCTCCATCTTAGCCACCCAGTCTGAACTCGATGCTCAATATCTCTATCAATACCCCCATCACTTTGAACATACGAGCCCAAGCACTTGAAGTTGTAAGACACGGGGTCTTAAGAGGGGCCAACACATGCCACCTAGCCCTCTCAGGTCCGTTGTCCTCACTTGGAGCCTGAAAATGAAGCGCTCTTGTAACATGGGTAGGGCTTGAATCACTTATAAATCACTCCCAACATTATTATGATATCCGATGTGGGACGAGGGTGTTACAATCTCCCCCCCCCCCCCTTAAAGCACTAACGATCTCGTCAAACCCAAGGGACTGCCCTCCGGGAGGAGCATACCCATGCGTACTGTCGGCGTACCTCCGAGCCCGGAGTCGGCTCTGATACCATCTGTAAGACCCGGGGTCTTAAGAGGCGCCAACCCATGCCACCTAGCCATCTCAGGTCCGTTGTCCTCACTTGGAGCCTGAAAAGGAAGAGCTCTTGTGACATGGGTAGGGCTTGAATCACTTATAAATCACTCCCAACATTCTTATGATATCCGATGTGGGACGAGGGTGTTACAGAAGTACTCCTTCCTGGGGAATGTATCCTGCAAGTCATAAAAAGAAAATGGCTTGGTATCTAAAGATCCATAAATTCAGGTTGCAGGTTGAATTTTGTTTGATGTATCTGTTGTAAGTCATAAAATTTTTGTTTACATATATAAAAGAAATTAAAATGAGAAATTTTTTTAGGAATGGGCTTAGCAAGATGTAGGGAAAGAAGGTTAGCAGCTCTTCAGCTCATTACAAATAAGATCCTCTTGCTTTTGGTTGATGTTGGTTAATGCAGAGTCTTTGAATATTTGCAAAGGGCTTTATTTTGGTTCTAGAATAATATTTGCAAGAAAAGCCATAACTTAACTCATGACAACAAAGTGAGCAAACCTACATGATAGCTAAAACATATGACCTATCATCTATCTATTAATATTACTAATTCTGCTAGCATTTTGCTGACGTGTCACGCTCACAATTAAAGTTGAGTTTTTTATTCAAATGAGCTTTTTTTATTGGTCAATATTATTATGGAAACTTTAAAATATTTGTTTCCTATTTTAATTATGATTTGAATCCATTCCCTTTTTTTATTTTCGGTTATATTGTCGTTTTTTGTTTTCGGTTATATTGTCGTAAATATTGAGACATGTTTTCATTTTTTTTCCGATTCCAATATATCTATCTATTATCTATTAATATTACAAATTCTGCTAGCATTTTGCTGACGTGTCACGCTCACAATTAAAGTTGAATTTTTTATTCAAATGAGCTTTTCTTATTGGTCAATATTATTATGAAAACTTTAAATTATTTGTTTCATATTTTAAATATGATTTGAATCCATTCCCTTTTTTTAACTTTCGGTTATATTGTCGTAAATATTGAGACATGTAAATAAATTATAAAAAATACTTTATACATATTTTTATTGTAAACACGTGTATATATATATATATATATATATATATATATATATATATATATATATATATATATATATATATTAATATGGTATTATATAAATATATAAAATGATGTTCAAATTAAAATGGATCAAGTTCCCGTGCCTTCAAGGCACGGGTATTACACTAGTATTATACTAAACGAAATGCCTATACGGGATTTGAACCCGCATCCTTATGCGTAAGCACATCGCTCTGTCATTTGAGCTAATAGGCTTAAAATACACATGCCTAATTGGATGCAACACCCAAAACAATCCAAATTGGTAACATCATCAACATTCATTCAACTGAACGAAGACCAAACATGCAAGAAGGATCGGAACACCAGCAAAATATAAATAAGCAAATTGATTTGATACCTGAAATATGCAATTTTTAACAACTGTCTCACACTGTCTACCATTTGAGCTAATTTTGCATCTTGGAAGTGCCAGCAAAAAAAGATCCAAAGAGGAATTACTTTCAGCAGCCCATCACTCTGCGATTTAGGGTCCTTGCTCAAGATTTTCTTCCAAACTCTCATCCCCAACCAAACACAGTCACAGTCATAGAGTTTGATAACAGTAAAAAAAAAACTCAAATTCCATGGATCGAATGAACAAAGAAAATAAGAAAGCAAATCCTAAAATTGGAGCACGATTTCAGTCCAATTCAGTAGAGTTGAAGAACCCTAATCCCTTAATCAGTAAAATTCAAACTCAAACTACAATTGAAGAACCCTAAACAATTGATAAGCAAATCGAAGATTAACCATAAGCACCAAATTCTTGCCAATAAGGAAATTTTTTCGAATCAAAACAAGTTAGTCGTACCTAATTGAAGCTTCAATTGATTAGAAATTCGCCTCCAATGTTTCCCCTTCGTATTCCCTTCTTTGTCATCTCAAGGGAGAGCCGCCAGAGAACCCCGCCATTGACGAGCGATTTCACTAGCCTCGCCAGAGAACCGAATTAAAGCATCAGGAAAAACTGATTTCGGTTTCACCTTTGTGGTAGATCGAAGCTTCAACGGAGATCCACGAGTGATTGATTTCGGTTTCACCGGACCGCCAACGCCTCCCTCCTCTTTGCTTTCTGAATTTAGGTTAAATTATTAAAAGGCATTAATGAAATTACAGTAAAAACAAATTACAGCAAAAAGGAAAAAAACTGCTAAAAGAAATTGACAGGTGGCCCAATCAAAAGGATGAAGCAGGGTGTGATACAAACAATGAAGCAGAGGATCTGCATTGTCTTTAACGAGGGTGATTTTCTTCAATTTGGGCAATGTTTTACAATGACTCTGGACAAATTTATCAAGTATGTGATAAGATCTGATCGTACAACTTTTTATGTGTCCTTCGGTGCAACACAAAATTAATTACGTTAAATATTTACAATAAGAAAAATTTTAAAAATTATTTTTATGTTATAAATAACCAATCATACATATTTGTATAATTTTCTCATGAAAAAATATATTTTAAAAAATATTAAAATTGAAAAGAGAATTATTTGATGATAATAATTTCAATATATTTGAAAATACATTTTTTCATGAGAAAATTGAATAAATATATATATAATTGATTATTTATAACCTAAAAATAATTTTTTGAATTTTTTTATTATATATATTGACCCTGAATAATTTTGCGTTATACAAAAGTGTAAGAGATCTTATCATATCTCATTAGGGGAGATCTTATCTCATTAGGTAGGGTTGACTCGGTTGACTGTAGTTTGAGTGGTAGCTTTCCATGGCCTGACTTCTTTCCTGGAAGAAGATAACCATCTCCAGGTTTCTGATTACCTAATTCTCTACCTCTCTAGCTTGCTCTCTCCGGCTGTCTTTCATCGCTTTGCTGCCTTTTGTTGTTCCTTCATTTAATTCATCCCGGCCACTACATCCAACCTCCCGACGACTTCACAAGGTAAGCTTCTTTAAGCTATACCCTAACATCCATGGTTTGTTCATTTCGTCTTTCATTAGTCACTTCTCGAATTCAACCTAAATCCTGTTCGTGTATAAAAATGAATATATGTTGAATATATTACTCGTTTACTCCATTCTCCAACATTCAGTTTTAATTTGGATCTCACGTGCTATATATCTGCAGATCTACAAGTTTCCTGATCTTGTCTTATCCAAACACGACTTAATTGCAAAAAGCATAAAGTATATACGGATTATAAAAGAGGCTGCATTTTTATCACAACATTAACTCGAAACAGAGGTATAAGGTAGATGTTCTCTGTGATTAGATCTGCACATACCATCATATTTCTGACCTACTATATATAAAAGAATAAACTCTATTTAAAATAGGCTGCTTTTTTGTCAACAAGTATTGTAGCTAGCTACCATCATATTTATGAATGTATATTTCTGACGACAGACTGTTTCTTACTTGAATTGTAGATTTGGGACAAAAGTGTTGCTTATATATATCCTGTAGTATATTAACACATACTATTTTTGTTAGATGGCTATTGCACCTTCCTCCTCAACTAACAACTCCCGCTTACATGAGGATCTACAATGCCTCAAAGAGATGATGCTACAGCTAAACACTAAGGCAATTGACATTCAGAATGAAGTCCAAAATGAAGAGCTTCAAGCTAGAAAGAAAAGAAAGAGTGAAGTCACTTTATGGCTCCAACAAGTCAGCAGCATTAAACAACAAGTTCAGAGTATTGAAACAGAAGTTGAACAAGTCACCTTCTTTCGTCGCGGTCGATTGTCGAAGAAGCTTCAAGAGATGCTGGAACGCATTGAACAATTGTTAAAGCAGAGTGAGTTTCCCAGAGAATTGTTGCTCGATGATTTCAAACCTGAAGGCCTTGAATTAGTGACACAGAAAATGGAAGGTTCCACTCCCTCAAGGGTTCAAGATCAAGTTTGGATTTGTTTTGAAAGAGGTGAAAGGAGGGTTGCTATCGTTGGTATCGGTGGAGTGGGCAAAACAACCTTGTCAATGCACATCAACAATGAGATTTTGAAACAGAAACGTCTTTTTGAACATGTTTATTATGTCACTGTATCTCGAGAGACCAGTGTCCTTAAGTTGCAGAGTGACATTGCTAAAGCAATTAGACATTCTCTGGAATATGAAGATGAGACCAAGAGAGCGGCCGAGTTGAGTGTTAAGTTAGACAATGAGGGTGTATAGTGTTACACTGCACCTCAGCACATACAACCTATTCTCACATAACTGATTTTGTCTTCTTGCAAATTAGTGGAACCAATTGTAGCTATATACAGTGCATTACAAACGATGAATCAACACAGAAATCTCTCTTCTCTTTCCTTTGCTTTCTCTGTCAATGTACGAGCAATGCTCTCTTTATCTCCAATCAATTGCATCCATTAACATTGAGGGAGGCACTAGCAAAGAGAGATAAATCTTTAATAATCCTTGATGATGTATGGGATGATATCACAATGGAGGAGGTTGGAGTTTCGGTGGAAGATGATAGATGCAGGTTGCTCATAACCACTCGGGACAGAGGTGTATGTCACAAAATGAAGTGTTGTCCAGTTCACATGAAGCCTCTTTCAACTGACGAGTCTTGGGATTTGTTCAAGAAGGAACTTGGCAATTTTGAAACACTTTCTGGTGAAGTGAAGGTCATCGCCGCTTTAGTAGCTGAAGAATGTGACGGGTTACCACTCGGAATTGTCACGATGGCTCGATCCATGAGGGGAGTGTTAGAATGCTTATAGACATTTTATGTGGCTCGTGTGTCTAGGTTTAATTGAGTATTTGGTCCATGTATATTATATTGTTGGATTTAATATAAGAGTCGAAACCGTGATGGATCGGTCTCGGTTAAAGAATTGAATCCGGGGGTTTATAATATACTCCCTCACCCCTTGCCTATAATATATTAAAGTTTGTCTTTCTCATAAAATAAACATAATGAGATTTATTAAAAGGGAAAAAGGAAAAGAAAATAAAAGAAAAGAAGAGAACGGTTATCTTCTTTCTTTTATTTTGTACGGTATCTTCTTCCTCCCTCTGACAGTTGTTGAACGTCCCAGAAGTGAAAGAAAAAGGCAACAGTAGAGGTCTCTTCCATCAGAGACAAATCAAAGAGAAGGCTAAGGGGCGAGAAATCGATTCACTGTTCCGTTTCGAAGACACTAATTGACCAAGGTTAGTCTTCGATATAGAATTTGGGTTTGAATTGAATTGAAATCTAGATCGTGGTTTGATTGATTTCATGAATGAAATCGAATAGAAATCTTACAATTGGTATCAGAGCGGGTTTAGATTTCTACAATTCACCATTAAATTGATGCATTCGGGTGATCGGAGTATAGTATTTGCCGATTTGATGGACCGATTGCGAAAAGTCCATATGAAATTAGCCGATCGAATTCATGAAAGTAACCGCAATTTGAATTCGATTTAAATTGCCGTAATTGTTGACCTTTTGCAAGTCGGTTGAACATGGGCTCTAGAATTCATGAAAGGTTGGATCAGTTTGCCTATTTCAATTCATTAAAGAAATTCACCGATTGTTTGTGGAATTCATGGAATATTGAATTCTTGAAGTTTGCCTAGTTATTTGCCGATTGGAAGTGCAGGTATTATGTTTACCAAATTGCATGTAATGAATCAGCGTAGGTTTTAGATTTAACCTAAAATTTGCATAGTATAAAGGTTATATGCGTTATATTGTTTAATCGTATTATAAAAGATATTTATCCATGCATTAAGGTAGCTAGGTTAATTCATTGTCTAAATTATAAGGAACTTGTTAGTCACCAAAGTGGCCTGGTTGAAAAGGAATTTAGACTTTGATTTATGATTGTCAATTGTTCATGATTAAAGGATGCTAAATGACATAAAAGGTTGATTGAACAATTGATTTTATTAACTATAATTCTTGGAGATCACCCAAAGGTGGATCATTGAATATAGTTGATAATATTAAAGGGATGATTTTCCACAACTAGGATGGGTAGTATGTATATCCAAAGATAACATGCTTATTTGTCTAATGTGTGTGGTAATTGTCTATTAAAGTTTATATATTTAGCATCGATAATTGTATGTGTGTTTGAGTATTGCCCAAAGGTTGCTTGAATACATGTTTGAAGGTTTATTGTCTGAATCTGTATTAAATTTTCAAAGCACTAATAGGTAAGCATGTATAATTGTTTGCAGCTTCATCAAATATCTTTGCATCCGCAAACTCTGTTGTGAAATTCAATGGGCTCAACTATGATGATTGGTCCGAACAGATCCGATTCACATTGGGTATTATGTCCTTGGACCTTGCAACCATTACAGAAGTACCACCCGCTGCCATTACAGAGGCTAGCTCCGCCGCAGAAAAGTCTTTTTATGAGTTGTGGGAGCGGTCTAACCGGCTGGGTTTGAGCCTTATGAGGATGACGGTGGCAGAAAATCTTAAGCCATCTCTTCCTAAGACAGAGAGTGCAAGGGAATTCTTATTGGCAATGAAAGAGTATTCAAAGTCGGATCTGGCTGACAAGTCGATTGTAGGCAGCATTATGTCTGAGCTGACTACGAAGAGATTTGACTGGTCTCAGCCTATCCATGATCATGTGATGCATATGTCCAATTTGGCAGCAAAGTTGTCGACCATGGGGATGAACGTAAATGAGACATTCCTTGTCCAGTTCGTCATCAACTCTCTACCTCATGAGTTTGATCAGTTCCAGGTGAATTACAACACCATTAAGGAAAAATGGAACATTAAAGAGTTAACGACCATGCTCGTACAGGAGGAAAGGAGATTAAAGCAAAGGATGACAGAACAATCAGTTCATCTCATGGGTCATAATGGTGCTAGCAGCAGTAAAGGAAAGCCAAGTAGGAAGGACAAGAAGGACAAGACTTCGCTGAAAGTTAGTGACGGTCGTGTTCAGAAGGAAATGAAGTGTTTCTTTTGCAAGAAATTGGGACACTTCAAGAAGGATTGTCCGAAAAGAAAGGCATGGTTTGACAAGAAAGGTATTCATTATTGTTCTGTTTGCTTTGAGTCGAACCTTATGGAAGTGCCTAATAATACTTGGTGGATAGATTCTGGTGCTACTACTCATGTTTCTCATATTGAACAGGGATTCAGTACGATCCAGCCCATCAAAGGAAGTGAACAGTACTTGTTCATGGGGAACAAGATGAAGGCACGCATTGAAGGTATTGGGACGTACAGATTGATCATGGACACTGGTTGTCACATAGATCTTAAGGGTTGTCTCTATGTACCTGATTGTGCCAGAAATCTTGTTTCTGTTAGTAGACTGGACGATTTAGGTTTTGATGTTAAGTTTGGACATGCTGGTTTTTCATTGTACCGGAATGATTACTTTTATGGTAATGGTACTTTGATTGATTCACTTTATAGGTTCAATCTTGATATTAAATTTTCTGAATCTATTATGTATGTTGAAAGTAATGTGGGAGTTAAGCGTAGTGCATCTAATGAATGTTCAGCTTACTTGTGGCATCAAAGATTAGGTCACATTTCCAAGGAAAGGTTAATGAGGTTGACGAAGAGTGATATTCTTCCTCATTTGGATTTTAGTGATCTTGATGTGTGTGTAGACTGCATTAAGGGAAAGTAGACTAAGCACAATACAAAGAAACCAACCACAAGAAGCACTCAGCTTCTTGAGTTAATTCACACCGATATTTGTGGTCCATTTGACGTTCCTTCTTGGAACGGAGAAAGGTACTTCATCACTTTCATTGATGATTACTCACGGTATGGTTACATATATCTATTGCATGAAAAGGCTCAGTCTGTGAATGTCCTAAAAGTGTTCATTGACGAAGTGGAAAGGCAATTAGATAGAAAAGTAAAGATAGTGAGATCTGATCGAGGTGGTGAGTTTTATGGAAAATACAATGAGAGTGGACAATGTCCAGGTCCATTCGCAAAGTTCCTCGAAAGTAGAGGTATTTGTGCGCAATACACAATGCCCGGTACACCTCAGCAGAATGGTGTTGCTGAAAGGCGGAATCGTACATTAATTGAAATGGTTAGGAGTATGTTAAGCAATTCCACCTTACCTCTTGCATTGTGGACACACGCATTAATGACTGCGACATACCTGCTTAACCGGGTTCCTAGTAAGGCAGTTCCTAAGACCCCTTATGAACTGTGGACAGGAAGGAAACCCAGTTTAAGGCACCTTCGGGTTTGGGGTTGTCAAGCAGAAGTAAGGGTGTACAATCCACAAGAAAAGAAGCTTGATCCGCGGACAGTCAGTGGTTTCTTCATTGGCTATCCAGAAAAGTCCAAGGGGTATAGGTTTTATTGCCCTAACCATAGTACGAGAATAGTTGAGACGGGCAATGCTAGGTTCATCGAGAATGGTCAAACTAGTGGGAGTGGTGAACCACGAAAGGTGGACATTCAAGAAATTCAGGTTGAAGTTCCTTCACCTGTTGTTTCTTCTAAGGTTGTTGTGCCAGTTGTTGTACCACAGCTTGATGACATAATGGAACAACAAGAGGATGTCCAAATCCCACATCATGAGAATATAAATGATGAGCCAGTCACAGTACAAGAAGAGATAACTGTGCCACATGAACCACTAAGGCGATCTGTAAGGGAAAGAAGATCGGCCATTTCAGATGATTATGTGGTGTATGCTCTTGAAGATGAATGTGACTTAAGCATTGATGAAGATCCAGTCTCATTCAAGAAAGCCGGATGCGTTGATAGTAGGAAATCGACGTTTGGCTACTTGTTCCTACTAGCTGGTGGGGCAGTATCATGGAAGTGTGGAAAGCAGTCTGTCATTGCTACTTCCACTATGGAGGCTGAATTTGTGGCATGCTTTGAGGCCACGATTCATGCATTGTGGATGCGGAACTTTATCTCAGGGCTTGGGATTGTCGACAGTATAGCCAGGCCGCTGAGAATTTATTGTGATAACACCGCAGCCGTCTTCTTCTCAAAGAACGACAAGTACTCGAGGGGTGCTAAGCACATGGAGTTGAAGTTCTTGTCGGTGAAAAAGGAAGTACAGAAACGTAGAGTGTCTTTTGAGCACATCAGGACGGATCTCATGATCGCAGATCCGCTGACTAAGGGTTTGCCGCCCAAGGCGTTCACTGGCCATGTAGAGCGTATGGGCATTATTGATAGAGCCTTGCTATTATGATTATAGCTCATTATGGTTATGACACTTTCTGTATACACTTATGGTTATGTTTCTGCATTATCAGACATGTTATCATTATGGTGTTTATGCATACTTATAGTTTCTTGATGACATGTTGTTTGAGGCTTATAGTTATCCTCATATTTAAAGAATAACTGAGTATGGATTGTTCCATGATACATGGAAGGAATCATGTCGCTCAATGACTTGTGACCGCCATGATCCGATCAGTTCTAATTCTGTAAAGGTTATTAATGTTATATGGAATTCATACATTATAGTTGTACATTTAAAGTTTCAATTAAGCCATCAAGTCGTCACACGAGCCAAGTGGGAGAATGTTAGAATGCTTATAGACATTTTATGTGGCTCGTGTGTCTAGGTTTAATTGAGTATTTGGTCCATGTATATTATATTGTTGGATTTAATATAAGAGTCGAAACCGTGATGGATCGGTCTCGGTTAAAGAATTGAATCCGGGGGTTTATAATATACTCCCTCACCCCTTGCCTATAATATATTAAAGTTTGTCTTTCTCAAAAAATAAACATAATGGGATTTATTAAAAGGGAAAAAGGAAAAGAAAATAAAAGAAAAGAAGAGAACGGTTATCTTCTTTCTTTTATTTTGTACGGTATCTTCTTCCTCCCTCTGACAGTTGTTGAACGTCCCAGAAGTGAAAGAAAAAGGCAACAGTAGAGGTCTCTTCCATCAGAGACAAATCAAAGAGAAGGCTAAGGGGCGAGAAGTCGATTCACTGTTCCGCTTCGAAGACGCTAATGGACCAAGGTTAGTCTTCGGTATAGAATTAGGGTTTGAATTGAATTGAAATCTAGATCCTGGTTTGATTGATTTCATGAATGAAATCGAATAGAAATCTTACAGGGAGAAACTGATGTAGCTGTGTGGAGGGATGCAATGAGAGAACTGCAAAGTCCTTGTAGTAGTTCACATGATATGGAAAACAAGGTATTCGGAATATTGAAGTATAGCTACGATCGCTTAAAAAAGGAAAAGCATCGGAAGTGTTTCTTGTACTGTGCTTTATATCCTGAAGATGACGAGATAGAGCCGGAGGAATTGATCTGGCAGTTCATTGCAGTGGGGTTGTTAGATGGAACCAATAGAAAGGAAAGCATAGACGAGGGACACGTTGTATTGAATGTTCTGGAGAATGCATCATTGTTGGAACGTGTGGAATGCGAGGGTTGGGGATATGTAAAGATGCATGATTTAGTGAGAGACATGGCAATTGGAATAATGGGCTCCACATCCACTGGCATGGTAATAGAGAGAAAAATATTGAAGGAGATACTTGGAAAGGAACAATGGATTAACAAGGATTTGAAGTGGGTGTCTTTATTGCATAATAGGATGGATTATATTAAAGATATGATGCCTGATTTTCCAAATATTTCAGTGTTGTTTCTTCAAGATTATCTCCTGAAGACTATATCGGATTCTTTCTTTGTGAAAATGATCAGCCTCAAAGTTCTTTATTTGTCGTGTGGAAATGTAGTTGTGTTGCCTGCTTCTGTTTCTGACCTGTGCAATCTCACAAGTTTGATGCTTCATAACTGCAAATGGTTGCGCATCATTCCTTCATTGGCAAAACTTACAAAGTTAAGAGTGTTGGGCTTATTTGACTGCATGAACATGAGGGAATTGCCAGAGGGTATGGAAGAACTAGCAAGCCTTGAGCATCTTGATTTGTCATTTACAACAGTGAAGGTATTGCCTGCTTCTGTGTTTGACATGTGCAACCTCACTAGTTTGAATCTTAGTCACTGTAAAAGTTTGCACTTCATTCCTTCATTGGCAAAACTTACAAAGTTAAGAGAGTTGGACTTATCTGGGTGTAATTTCATGAGGGCATTGCCAGATGGTATGGAAGAACTAGCAAGCCTTGAGCATCTTGATTTGAGCTGGAAATATTTGAAGGTATTGCCTGCATCTGTTTCTGAGCTGTGCAATCTCACCAGTTTGAAGCTTAGTTTCTGTGAAAGTTTGCACTTCATTCCTTCATTGGCAAAACTTACAATTCAGCTGCATATTACTCTCAATTCAGCTGTGACTTCAGATTTGAATATGACTGATTTTTCTTATAATAAGGTCAAAGTAAGAGATTATGAATTGAGCATAATCTAGGACAGATTTCTTGAATAACACAATTATCAAACCAATTTATAGAATATCAGAAATCTATAACATATTTGAGGTGATAATGTATGTTCTCTCCCCAAATCTGTCATAGGTTTGTTGTTGCGAATGTCGTTTGGAAAAGGTTACCACAAGAGCTACACCAGTAGATTAACATAACCTGATTTCTTCATTCTGAACATCTACTAAACTACAATGAATATGTTTATGATTCTACAAATTACGTGAATGTTACATGAACTAAAATACTTGAATATAGAGGAGATGATAAGAAAAACTAATTGTTATACATAAATTTAACTATGTTGAAACATGCTCAAGGATTCGGCGGAGCAGATATTTAATTTTTTTGATCATGGATAATTGTAAGGGCATCAAATATATTTAAGGTATGTTTTATAAAATCTGGCTGTAATATGATTTTATAAAATTGATTTTTAACCAAAACCCATGGAAATAAAATCTGTAACCTGAATGTTTTATAAAATCTGGCTGTAATCTGATTATTAATCTGAATGTTTTATAAAATCTGTAATCTGATTTTTAATCTGATTTTTTTTTATAAAATCTATAATCTGATTTTTAATCGGAATGTTTTATTAAATATGTAATCTGAATTTTTAATCTGAATGTTTTATAAAACCTAAAATAGGATTTTTAATCTGAATTTTTTTATAAAATCTGTAATTTAATTTTTATATGAAGTTTTTATAAAATCTGTAATCTGATTTTTAATCTGAATGTTTTATAAAATCTGAATTTTTAATCTGAATGTGTAATATGATTGTTAATCTGAATTTTCAATCTATCTTATAAAGCATGACTAAATTCATACAATGCGTAGAAATAATTTCCATATTTTTCTTTTGAGAATCATAGATGAAAACAAAATATTCAGCAATGACAGATGTGATAAAAAAATCAGCTGAATCTTTAACCGAAAGAGGAAACTGTATTGAAAATTGAAATTAATACATAGTTTATTACATAATATATGCTTTATACACATTTTATGGGATAAATATAAGAAAATAATCAAAAACCATTTTGGCCGCTAAGAACAGGTAATAAGACCGTCAAATCATTTTGACGCTTAGCGGTACCCTGACGTCAAGCGTCTACCAAGTGTTTTTTAGAACATTGTTTCCAGCAGAACAAACTAAGAAATTCGATACATAAGTTAAATGGCTACTTACATCAGATGTGCTTTTGTAAGGGACATTAACATATGCATGAAATAAATAATATCTTGCAATAAGGTAAATGGCTAACCCATAAAGTACCCTGTAATAAGTTAATTAGTATAAAGCATAAACATTAAACATTCGTTTGCACTTACACTATAAATCTCTTCTAAAACATATTCACTGCAATAAGCCTCAATGAAATATTTTCTAAAATAATCAATCTTTTAATTATCCATTATTTTTAATAATAATTTTATTACATATATTTTTTCATAATAAAATTTTATAAACATATTAATATGCGAATCTGTTGCACGTCTTTCGTACTGATTTCCTCGTTGAAAGTTGAAAAAGGATAAGATTGATTCCCATTAACCGCAACCATTACCCGCATTTGCAGTGTAACACCCTCACATGCTTTCCTCATAGAAAGATTGATCCCAACAGGTTAATCACTTTGCGACACCACAAGTTTCGGGCAATGTTTCGTGCTTTGATTCCTAAAAGTCTCAGCAGCTTTAACTGAAAAACCCAATTGATGATTGATGAATCTGACAAGCAACACGATCTCGGTCAGCACTGCCAAAGATGTTCTGGCCATCACAGCCCTCATTTCTATCCAGGGTCAGATCTAGAAACTTAGTCGAAATGCACCACCTGAAAACTGAACCGACCCAATCTAACTTGATAAACGAATATCAACCGACCTTAAGGTGAAAAATAGAGACCAAGCATAGGTATATTGGGGACTCATGTGAACCCAAGCACATCAAGAGCTAGCACCAAAGACAGTAGTCAATCGGGGATCTGAAGTACAAGTCATTGGCAGAGGCTCCGAGGCCATCAGATGAGAGTGCGTAGGGTAAATTTAGGATAACGTTGAACAAATATGTGTATAAGGCAACTGCGATATCCACAAATGATTTAAATTCCAAAACAAAGAATACAATATGTCCTAGAAAACAGCTTCCAAAAGCAGTTAAAACGATGAGCAATCAACTATAGTTTTCTACCCATGTCTGACTGCAAACATTTTGAAGGCCTGTATTTTAAACACAAGAAAGAAGATTCAACATAGGTTACTTTTCAATGAGCATAAAGGAGGTCGGCAACAATGTTGATTTTATAGACAATAACTTCTTCGGATACTCTTCAAATGGTTCTGACTTCCAAGTACTGATGAACTGAAATGATTACTGCATAGGATAGTAGAAGTAAAAAAAAAAAAGAACTTGACAACATGAAACCTCATCCAGTGATCAGCTTCACGGCGATAGTGACAACATACAGGATTATAAGTGGTATTCACATGTACTAAGCAGCTTAGATAAGCACTATGACCTGATCCTTCACACCTCTTTTCCTGCGTCCTGTCATGCTATCTGACATGCTCCATCCTCTGGGAGCCAAAAACCGGTCCTCATTCAATATAGCAAAGGCATTCGCGAAGAGCAAAAGCGCTTCAAGGAAAGTCCACAACCCCATTATCTGCACGTTTAAAAACAGGTTGTTCAATTCAAGCACCCGAATTGAGAGGATATCTCCACAACGAAGGAAGTGAATGTAGTGATCATACGAAAAAAATGATTCCAAAAGTTAAAAGATGAGAGTTCTACTATCACAAAAGAGGCAGCATCTCCCGAATGAAGCACTAGCATCATCCTGTGATTAGATGGTCACATCAAAACTGAAGAGTGGCCACAACCCCAATCGTCTAGAATCTAGATGATAAGTGATTTAAATAAAATCAGGTAAATAAAAATGACTTCAAAGCACCATGACAAAAGAAAGAAATCAAGAGGAACGATGGTGAAAGAGAATGAGAAGATCCATTATTCACAACCAATAATATCGCGTGCATTGTTGATTGCCTCTTACTTCCATCAAAAAGAAAAAAATTATGAAACAGAATTAAAATCGATAGTTAGTATCTAACTGATTTACCAGTAAAGGAAGATTTTATGTGAATAATCCATTATAAAGGAATGCGGACAATTCACAAACTTATAACGAATACCTAAATCTCAATTTTCCTATTTCTCCTATCCCCAACCAAAAGAAAGACGAAAATCTTAGCTAATGCTGCATTCTAAACCGGCGAAGCAACATGAAGAAGCATGAAGGCATACCAATAGATTTCTAATTTTAAAGATCTCTCATTTACACTTTAAAATACCTTGTACATTCACAAAAAGAAAGATGAAGGCATACCTAACAACGAAGATCGGAATCACGATGATCGATGAACACATTCATAAATTGATGAATGAAATCTCCGAGTGGCCATATTGTCCATATCTGCACACGAACTCACAACTTTATGAGTAAATATCTAAATAGATGAAAATCAAAAGATTTACCGTATTTTCCTTCTCCATTCTGATATATGTTGGAATCTTGATTTCACAAAGAAGGCTTTTTCAAGAAGAGAACAGAAAGGACTAAGATTTTACGGACTTACTCGAATAACCATGTTGGCAACTTGGCATTGAAGCTGTACATAATTAACAAACACAAAAGTAAACTGCAAATCCATTGTCTAGATACAAAATTTTACGGATTTAATCGAAAAAAAGACCTATTTCAACATATCTTGTTTCAACACATCTTATTTCAACCTTCTATTGCCCAATTGATAATAGAAGGTTTACATAAACCGCAAATTTGAGCCCATAAGATTTAAAAAAAGGCTAGAAAGGAGAGGGGGGGAAAAGGAATCCATTGTCTACCCTCTGAGGGCAATACACAAACAGGGGTATTAGGCTTTGGATCCGAATTTCCCAAACATATTAGTAGAAGCAATATAGATAGGGGCATTTAACAAAAACTCAAATTCATAAAATAAAGTTATAATTATTCGCATATACTCCCAATTCGGTCTCCATCCACAAAGCCAGAAAACTTAATTTAGGGAAAAAGTAGAAAGAAGAAAAGATTCAAAATTTGTATCAATTATCTATAGTATACATCCGCAAACCTTTAATTTCCAATTCAAACTGCCAAAAAACCCCACCAAGAATTTCAACACCCACATGGCCACATCACAATTCATAACAAATTGTTCATGCTGAACCCATTTCCGCAAACCTCCATTAAAAGCCATCAAACACACACAATACATACATTCACAAATTTCACAAAATCAGAAAAAAAAAACCAAAAAAAGGAATCAATAAAAATAATGAAATTTGAGGGGCATCAAGACCTGGAGCCTTCTCTTGCAATTTGAAAATCAGGAACCTCTTCCTTGGTTGGATTGTTCGCTAAAAACACATCTAGTTTGGTTCTGAACTCTAACATGACCATGAAAAGAATACCTTGATCATTTGTGCTCTCGCCTCTATATACCTTCCATCTTTTGTGTGCTGAGTATACCTAATCTCACATAAACATTCAACAGATCAGTATATTGGAGCAGGAGATTGCATCAGTTCAATTACGATAGCTCAAGAAATCATCTATGTACTTCTTAGCATTTAGATGCCTCTTGAAATTGTTCCAATAAAGAGATGTTTTTTCTAACAATTGAGTTCATGTTCTGCATCTAAATCGAAGGGCAAACTTCACCATTTCTATATTTAAGTGGTGCTTTATCGTGTTCATGCTACTACTGATTTGATGTACAAAGAATTCCATCCATTTCCAGCAACGACTTCTTGACTTGGTACGGTTCTTTATGACTACTAAATCTGGATTGGTGCGATTTCAACCTTATTTGGTTTCTTAAATCCATCCGCCCCCAAAAAACGACCGGAAACGACATTGATATACTCTATGATGCTAGGAATCTAGATAGGGAAAGCTTATAAATTATACAGTCAATCAATCGAGAGCTCAATTTCATAGTCAAGGGTTTAATTTTCTTAATTCATATCAAAATTGGAATACTTAAGATTCGAAAAAGAAAAAGAATCAATGACGAATCAAACCATGCTCGGAATGACAAGTGCATTATGTGCAACTACATACATCTAAATAGAATATCAACAACAAATAAGTAGCAAGGAAATCAAAATCGAACAGAAATTCAGAAATCGAATAGCAATTAAGAAGGAAATTGAAATAGATAAGCAGTTCAAAAACTCATAAACAACCATCTGAACATGAAATCGAACAAATCATGGGAAACTAAATTGGAATTATATACAAATCAAGTGAGAAATAGAAGGGTGCTCGTAAAATTCAAACCTTTTTAAGTCAGATTCAAGTTGAAACACTCGGCAAGGAATCTTGTCAATAATCAGCAATTAACCACGCAAATCCAAATTTCCGCTCCATCTCACGTTCTTCCCAAGGAAAATCACCTGAAATCACAAATTCCTAATCAGAACTCACGAAACTCCCAATTTCAAATAAAATCCCAAAGTGATTTCTAGGGTTAGAGCATCTTCCCCCGTAAGCCATAATGGCTGGCGAAAATAGCCTACCAAAAGAGAATATTCCCAAAAGAGAATATTCTCTAGAATATTCTCTTTTGGCCTATTATACGGTTTTGTTGTTCCCACCGTAGGCTAGTTTTGGCAGGCTATATTTCATATAAATACTAATATAATTTAAAACTTTCACATCTCATTTCCGTCACTCAATTCTATCTTTAGAACATTAAGCAACATAATATTTATTTTTATTATAATTTTGATGAATCTATAGTAAAAAATATTAATGTCATTTTCTAAAAAAATTATTTATGCAATGATAATTTAAATATGTCAAATATTATATTCATATCGAAGAACTCTTGAATATTTTTACAATACTACAACTTTTATTTTTATTTAAAAATCATAACTATATAATTTATAGATTTATAATTTTATTATTTATAGATTTATATAAATATTAAGAACTTAAAAATAAATAAATAGCATTTGGCCTTCCAAAAGAGGAAGCCAAATTTAGCCTTTGTTTTGGAAATAGGCCAAAAATAAAAAGGCTAAAATGGGTTTTGGCCTAGGGTGGGAGTAAAATTAAGCCAAAACCCATTTTTTGGCTTACCATGGGAGATGCTCTTAGGGTTCTCACCAAACAATCACAGAGGAGGGGGAAAGGGAGCCATGGTGCATCAAGAGCTATCTCTCACCCTCGCTTGGTATCTTATGGCTTCCATGGATGACGAAGATAAGAAGAGCGGTGCTGTGAAGCCGGAAGCAGCCTGATGGCCAACAGATACGTTGGAGAAATGTCGAGAATAAGGTAAGGAAAGGAGAAATTGGCAGAGAGGCGCGGTGAAATCGCCACCAGCGCCACCCCCATCTCTGGCATGGGGATCCAAATCCGGTGACCCAACCGACATTCCACTGGACGAGGAAGATAAAGATGACAGTTGAAGAAGAAGCTCTTCGCCGCTCTTTCCTTTGCAACACCTAGGGTT
The DNA here is from genome assembly GCA_037127255.1 of Persicaria tinctoria. Lineage (NCBI taxonomy): Eukaryota > Viridiplantae > Streptophyta > Magnoliopsida > Caryophyllales > Polygonaceae > Persicaria > Persicaria tinctoria. Next base: position 18,226,008 of record JBANSL010000012.1, read on the forward strand.
TCAAGGACTACGACGGCAAGAATTACCGCCGCCGACCACTCGTGACCACAGATTTGTGATCGCCGCTTAGCAGAGGTTGTTCAGATCTGGCAACTGTGCTGCGAAGGGTATTGTGCATTGTGGTAGTGGGAGGGACTCAGGGAACCGTAAGAACATGGGAAGGGTTAAAAGCGTGGGCAACGTGGACAGAGAGAGAGAGGGGGGGAAGACAGAAAAATAAATTAAAAACGAAAAAAAAAACCGCTTAAAAAAAATGCAAAAAATTTCTCTGCTTGACACGTGGATGATTCTTCTGCAAAAGAGTTGCTTTTGCTCTTATATTGTAGGGATTTTGTTTCCAGCAACTTAAAAGTTACTTATAAGTGTCCATTTTAATCTTTTTGTTGCCTTGTAACTTGAGGAAATTCCTTTGCCAAAGACGGACAAGTGTTCAATTTCAGTCCCAAATCTATCAATTATTAATAATAGTGGTCCTCTTCCATCAATTGAGCTATTTTTCTGTGAGTAGTGACAGGCTAGACAGCACAGAGGAGGTCGATGAGCTCGACAACAACGCTTCGATCTCCAGAACACCCAAGCCCTAGTGATACAAATTAGAGCTTTACCTTACCTCTGTAAGCATCTAGGAACCTAGAATAAGTAATAACAACCGCCATTACTATCCCCTTTCAAGAAGGCAAAAGTATCACTTGCTTTCAGGGAAGCTCTTCAGATCTAGTTTGTGATCTTTCTTAAAAGATTCTACATTCTGCAAGAGAATATAAAACCCATTTGGTATCGATATCTAGATATCAAACGATATTTTATATCTAGTATTTGGTATATTCCGATACATATATTAGTTGATATCAATATCGGATCAGAACCCTTTTTAGCCCATTTGATATACTAATTTAAAAAGAGATTCACTTCAAGATATCAACACCAAACGGAGCCCAAGGGCTCAAGTGATTGATCTAGAAGAATATAAAGGGCATGTCATGTGCAGTACATAAAAAGTACATTTGTCTTCTGTTTGAGTTGCAACAACCATTTTTATCAGAAGCCCTGTTTAGATGGGTGAGCAGAGTCTTGTTTGCTCTATACATCTAAAATTGAGTGTTGAATATGAGCCTTGATGTTGTTTTTGACCTCTAGGGTTGTGAGAATCCGAGAAACCGGTCGGGTCGTATCAAATCGGGAGTCGTGTCAGGTTTATTTTTATTTTTGTTTATAAGGTCGGGATCCACCACTTTACACAATAGCTTAAGCTTTTGTGTAGGGGCTTCTCCCTCACTTATATTTTGGTTTGTTTTTCACTCCACTCCACTACCGATGTGGGAAGTGTTTTATCCCAACAAGGGTTTAGGATTGTGATGCTACCCTATCATTCAGTTAGCTGAAAATCTTGCCTTTACATGATCACATACAATATCATCATGTTCAATCTAAATATCCTCTTTAATCTAAGAGCTCTTTGATTCTGTTTGGGGTTGTTGAATGGTTTTGTTGTAAAGTCGAATATGGTTGATTGATTTTCCATCTTTGGATAATTGTAACACAGGTGCACCAATAGCAGGATCTGCGGTTGACCAGATCGACAAGTGCATAGGCTATGTAAGTATCGATTACCCATCTGATTGAAGTGTCAAACAGTTGAAAAGCGAGCTAAGCTCAGCATCAGGCCGGGTGGAAACTCATATGACTGAAGGAGCTAGCCACTTTCAGATGGAAGGCCCTGCGTTTGATGCTCAAATGGTGGATCTTATTGTTGGATTTGTCCAATCTATAATATATAACAAGAAAAGTTGTGTGCAGGCCATCATAAATGCGTACGTAATTATTTCTCCAATTATATATATAATACTCTGTATAATATAACAAGAAAAGTTGTGTGCAAACCTCATAAATGCGTACGTAATTATTTCTCCAATTATATATATAAATTTATAATATAATTTATTGGATTGGTTTCAAAAAATGTGTATTCAATTTGATTTTTTTTTTCACACAAGCCTTCGTAAATGCGTACGTAATTATTTCTCCAATTATATATTATATATATAAATTTATAATTTATTGGATTGATTTCAAACAATGTGTATTCGATTTGATATTTTTTTTTTCACAAATTGATTCCACTAAGCCTTCATAAATGTGCAAACCGTTTTGGTTCCACTAAGCCTTCATTTGTAATGCCATTTACTTTAATACTACCCGTCCAAAAATACATGGATTTTACTATTCACGTACGCTTTTTTAAGAAGGTAAAAAACTATATAAAATATTAACTTTTTTTTTTTAATAATTACAAACTTATTGATAATAAGTTTGTAATTATTAAAAAAAATTAATAAAAAAGTTAATATTTTATGAAGTTTTTAGCTCCTAAAAAAGCGTGCATAAATAGTAAAAGTCCATGTATTTTTAGACGAAGGGAGTATAAGCTGTTTCTAAAATGATTCCACTTACCCATATCATCAATAACTCAATCGACAAAAGCTTGCACGTTGGAAGTTATAGCTTGCACATTTTAATAAAAATATATATATAGATATCAGTAAAAAAACTTAGTTATAGCTTGCACATTTCATCTTTTCCTTTTAATTACTCCTAATCTTCTATTGCTGGAGACCTATCTTTCTACGAAGCCAATCGGTTAGTATGAGGAATTATTAATCAAATGAGGAAAGATGCCTTCATAAATGTGCAAGCCGTTTCACAATACTGATCACAAAAAAAAAAGTATATCATTCACAATAAATATTAATATCTCCATGATTTTTGTAACGGTCCCTCACCCTTACCCTAACAATTAATTTAATTAGGAGAAAATCCGCTGGGAGAAGCCATCCGTAGGATGGGTGAAGCTAAACTCCGATGGCTCGGTATCGAATGATGGGGGAGCCGGTGCCGGAGGACTCATCCGCGATCATGAGGGGCGATGGATGGCTGGGTATGTACGCCGGCTTGGCTGTTGTACTGTGCGGGTTGCGGAGCTTTGGGGGATGGTTGACGGGCTCCGTTTGGCGTGGGAGAATGGTTACAGGAAGATTGTGGTTGAGGCCGACTCTCTGCTCATCATTTCGCTGATCAAGAAAGGGGTCGGGGATTGTCATCCGTTTTCTAGCCTGGTTCGTAAGTGCCAGAGCTTATTAGCCCGAGACTGGGAGGTCCAGTTGAGGCATGTCTATAGGGAAGCGAACCGTGTCGCCGACTCCCTTGCTTTTGTTTCCTTTTCTTTTCCGGTGGGGTTGCATGTTCTTATTACCCCGTCGGCATACTCTGTTATTTTTATTGACGATGACATTCGAGGGAGGGCCATCCCCCGTGATGTTCCGATGTAGGTCTTTCATTTTATGCATCGAGAGCTTGCTCTCGTCTTTTCTACCAAAAAAAATTTAATTAGGAGAAAGATGGAACGACATTCAATTGGGTTACCTGCAAAATTCTTCTTCCTTCTTTTCATTGGCGTATCTTCTTCGGATTTTGCCTTGCTAATCATTGCAACGCAGACAGTGAACAAAAGAGGGCACAACAAGTAGGTAACAACACTCAATTGTATTCCTACTAGTGGTATCTAATAATCTAATGAATTTCTGTGCAAAACTTATTCTCAGGGAATCATTGCTCGGGCTTTCTTTTGCTTTCCCCAGCTTGTTCTGATTTAGTTCTCTTAATCTACAGTTTTATTGTTGTAACGGCTCGTATTTTTAAAATATTAATTTTCTGAAAAAAAAAATCAAAATGAATTTAAAACAAATTCCAGTCTAAATTTTTAATTTAAATATCGAATCAGTCTTTCATTTCGAGATTTGAAGGACCAATCGGCGGAAATTTAAATTCCCGCCTCGAGACCTCAATTCCGTCATCTTTCTAGCATCCTTATCCAAATTCAACCTTGGATCCCTCAATTTGAGATTTAATTTTAAATTTTCCCATCTCTTTCAATTTTCCCAAATTAACCCAACACACGTACACTCTTTTTCTTACTTGCTTGACTTACCAACAATGGAAAAATGGGGGTTCCATGTTTTGTCCGATGGTTATAGTGAAGGAAACCAAGATTTTTGTCATAAAATCTGAACCTTACCACATCTTTCCACACACAAAGCAAAACACAACTATTCTCTTTATCCCTTGGAGGAAGCACCGAGAGCTCCGTCCTCCCACCTCCATTGCCGCCCCACCTCAACATCTCCACCACCACACCTCCGTCACGACTGCACACCGCCTCCCCACCAGTCCTCGTCGCCGGCCACCAGTAGCAGCACCACCTCCCGGAGCCGGAGCGCCGCCGGCGCCGTCCTCCCGCTTTGTTTTCCCGTTCGCCTCGGTAAGACTCCGTCTCGCTCGTTCTTCCCCTCTTTCACCTTCAAATCGAGCAAAGCTCCCACCTTTAACCTCCCTATCACCTTCCTAGGCAGATTCCGATCGAAGAGCCATCTCCAACGCGCCTCCCTGGGCTTCCGACAGGCCGATTCGAGCTTCCGACGGGCGTCATACCCGCGCCTCGGTGAGCTTCTTCTCTCTTCTTTTTCTTTCCCTTTCCGTGGGTGTGTGTCGGGTGACCCCGCCGCCGGCGAGCTTCGAAGCTCTCTCCCTCCGTCGTCTTCCTTCCGAACGATGGAGCTCTGCTCCCTCTTTGTTCGGTCGGCATTAGGAGGAAGAAGAAGCGGTCCAAGCTTCCATTTTCTTTTAATTTGTGGTCCGGTTCAATGAATTTTTTTTAACTAAAACTAGACCGGTTCGGTTTAATGAAAAATCAGATTTTGGGTTTGGGTTTTGTTGGATCCGAATTTAAGAGAAGTTGGGCCTATTCTTTTCCTCCTCTTGTGGGCCTAAATTCTTCCCCATTGGCCGAGATCTTGGTTTAAAGAGGAACAATTCTTTTGGGCCTAATTTTTTTTGTCCAGAACACTTACTTGGGATTTAACAAAAAGGGCTCGGTTTGGGATGTTGTAAAATAAGGGCCGGTTTTGGGGATTTTTACAAAATGAGGGTGGGTTTTGGTAAATTAAAATAAAGGGAGGTTGGTTTGGTAATTTAAAAAGGGATGTTTTGATTAAAATAAGGGCTGGTTGATTGCCTTTTGTTGTTCTGCGGTACCAGGTAAGTCTCTTCGGAGCTTACTCAGATTGATAGAGAGATATTCTCTGCTTTATGTGCATGATATACTAGGTGCTTGCATTCATGATCAACATGTCATGTAGTATCATGCTAGGTTGCATTGACCGTTGAGCATTCTATTTCTTTATGCGTATGTAAACAGAACGGCCGTTATCTGTGAAGTAACTAGAGTCTTTGCTAGGGTTATAGGATGGCCCAGTCCCATCGGGTCCCGTCCTGAGTCAATCGAGTCATGCAACTTCCTTATATTATGAGCTGCCTGCGGGCTTTATTGTGGATACGGGTTGGGCATGCGTGCCGCCCGATTATTATGGAATGCATTCACGAGCTGGCCAGTCTCCGCCCTATCGGAAGGGGGTGGAGGTAGGAGAGGGACATACCATTTGGTATTCTTTGCTGGGGCCCTATCTATTAATATGCACTTGATCTTAGGAGCATGCTAGTGTGTTAATATTTCGCCTTGCATCTAGAAGCATCTTTATTAGGTATAGCGTGTATGTGTGCTTAGAGCCGGGATGCAGCAGGTGGGCATCATTCTGATCCCGCTCACCATTAAATTTTTTTAGGTATTATTTATCTTCATCCCATCGGTGCTGTTTGCTTATTGCGCAGGTCATTTTGTTCGGCGGAGAGTGAGCGCTGGAGTTATCGCCTTCACCAGACTCTGATTATAGTTTTGGATTTACACTTTAGACTCCGTTTTGACCCGGCTCTGCCGTGGCACCCTCTTGTATTACACTTGTTTTTGCTATTCGCATGATTACTGATTTCCACGCTTAGACTTACGACAGGTACAGGGGACTTCCCCGGGGATTCCAACGATCCCTTCGATTTTGGGTATGAAATCCCACTTTGAAAACATTAAAGTAGGCTTTTAAACCTTCAACCTGTAATCGGGGCGCAAGGTCCTAACGAGGGGTTTCATCCCTCGAAACGTAACTCGGGAACCATAATCCCGAGCCGTTACAAAGGGGTATTAGAGCTGAGGTTTTGCGATCCGAGTATGATAGGTTGAAGTGGTTTTGAAAATGGGCCAAGGTTTTCAAATTGCTTTCAAGTGGTTTTCGAAATGTTTTCAAGGGGCAAAATGAATTTAATTGGACCTAAGCACAGACCAATCAATTAGGAATGGCAATCTCGTGGGGTAGAGACTATGCGATAGGCATCCCTTATGGATGTAGAATTCGGGGAAGGTAGGCAAAATACTAGCTTTCTTTTACAGATGGACTGTGAAGACTCCAAGGAACTCGAGGGTTGGAGTAAAATGGGTTAGGAGACCGTGAGGTATTTTCACCTCCGGTTAGCCGTCCCCCGAAGGGCGGCATAGATCGTCTCTGTGCTTGTATGTCTTAAATCCAATTGGGCATGAGGGCGATCCACCTTGAAGAGGGTCATATTGAATCGTTGAGTGCTTCTGTGCTGAGTGATATATTTATTGTTATGTAGCAAGTATGGTTGACCCGAGATGTGGCTTAGATGGGCGTGGGGGTAGGGCGCGTCACGGCAGGGGACGCCCCCGTCGAGTTGCTGTTGAGAGCGCTGAGGAGCGAGTTTCACCACCGCGAGCTGATGACCGGGTGCCAGCTTCCTCAAAGACTAGGATTGGGTAGCTAGAGGCAGCGCTTCATGATATTCTGAGCGAGTTACGTGGAGGGGCTCGATCTATGGCGCCGACGCCAGAGGTTCCAGTTCAGGAGCCAGCCGAGCCCGTGGTCAATGCGTGCCCTGAGAAGCGCATCGATTGGGTCAAGAGGTTGCTCAGTGTAGTCCGCCGACCTTCGCGGGAGGCGTCGGAGATGACGTTGAGAGATGGCTGCGCGATATGGAGGGGTTATTTGACCATATTGTTGTACCTGTCTCTGAGAGACAGAGACTTGTTGCTGGACTTCTACGGGAGGACGCGAATGCTAGGTGGTTTTTCTGCAAGAAGGAGCGGACCGAGTGGACCTATGACGACTTCAGATCCCTGATGATGAAGGAGTACTGTCCACCAGGGATACAGATGGCTAGGGAGGTATCTTTTATGCGTGGCACCTATGATCGGTCGGCTTCTGTAGCTACCATCGTTCGCCAGTTCAAGAGTGAGCTGATATACTGCGATCACCTATGTCCATCAGATGAGAGTCGGATTCGTTTGCTGTCTATGAGATTGCCGCCTCCTGTACTTCTGCATGCGTCCAGCTTGGGAGCTGTCATCTTTGACCGATTTCTGGAGGTTATCCTCATGTACGATCAACAGAGGATTCTGTGTGAGAGTTCCTACTCTACTGTTCGCCCTGAGGCGAAGAGGGCGCGTCCAGCTGACACCCGCGGCTCCTCAGCCACCACTGCTGACATATCCCCAGCGCCAGGGTTGGGGCCAAGGATGAGGCGACTCTTCCGGCAAAGGCCGAGGCGGAGGTCGAGGAGGTAGAGGTTCTGGACGTGGTGGTAGAGGACCATCTGGGTCAGGTCAGGGTCGGGGATCGTCTTCTGTAGGACCGTCAGGGTCAGGGTATGATCGTGGCCAGAGTTCGGGAGGTCGAGGACCAGGATTACCCCCACCACCCCGCGTATTTCAGATGCATGCTGATGACCGCTCAGCCCCGACTTCCGCAGGTACTATATTCTTCCATGATGAGTGCCTATCTATCTTGTTTGACACTGGTGCGACTCACTGCTTCATAGAAGAGGCGTGCGTGGCCAGGCTGAGCCTGGGCTGCACGAGTGGTTCACCCCTTACTATTGGTCTGGCAGATGGGGCCAAGGTTAGGACGAGTCGTGAGATTTTAGGGTGCCCCATTCGGATAGGTGAGCGAGAGTGGCCTACCGACCTTATCGTTATGCCATTGAGGATGGATGATCTCATCTTGGGTATGGACTTCATGGACTACTACGGGGCTATCATCAACTTGCGGACGAGGACAGTGTCGATTTTGGCATCCGACGGGACCGAGCACCAGGTTTGGGGAAGCGACCCCAAGAGGAATGGATCTCTCATCAGCGTAGTCAGAGCCGCCAAACTTCTAGACCAGGGTTGCATCGGGTATTGGTGTTACGCTTTAGAGGTGGATCGCACGCACCCCAGCATATCAGATGTTCCCGTCGTTAGAGACTTCGCAGATGTGTTTCCGGAGGAGCTGCCGGGACTTCCCCCACCGAGAAAGGTTGACTTCGCGATTGAGTTGGAGCCAGGCACCATGCCCATCTCGCGAGTCCCTTATCGCATGGCACCGATGGAGATGGCTGAGCTGAAGGCTCAGCTAGAGGAGCTAGCTGAGAAGGGCTACATTCGGCCTAGTGCATCGCCTTGGGGAGCGCCAGTGCTATTCGTCAAGAAGAAGGATGGGTCGCTGAGACTGTGCATCGATTATCGGGAGCTGAACCGGGCGACGGTCAAGAACTGTTATCCTCTTCCCCGGATTGATGATCTGATGAATCAGCTGCAAGGCGCCGTGGTCTTCTCGAAGATCGATTTGAGGTCGGGTTATCATCAGCTGAGGGTGAAGCCAGAGGATGTTCCGAAGACCGCTTTTCGGACTCGCTATGGTCACTACGAGTTCGTGGTCATGCCGTTTGGGCTGACCAATGCACCAGCCGCGTTCATGGAGCTCATGAACCGAGTGTTCATCGACTTCTTGGACAAATTCATCGTCGTCTTCATCGATGACATCTTAGTCTACTCGAGGAGTAGAGAGGAGCACGAGGAGCATTTGAGGATTATGCTGGAGACGCTGAGGAAGCATCAGCTGTATGGGAAGTACAGCAAGTGTGAGTTCTGGCTCACCGAGGTGGCTTTCTTAGGCCACGTTATTTCAGCTGAGGGAGTTGCCGTGGATTCGTTGCTTGGGAGGTGCCCAAGAACGTCAGAGATATCCGCTCATTCCTGGGATTGGCTAGTTATTACAGGAGGTTCTTCCAGGGTTTCTCGAGTATTGCTAGGCCGATGACGCAACTGCTGAAGAAGGACGTCCCCTTCGAGTGGAGTTCAGATTGTCAGGCCAGCTTTGAGCTTCTGAAGCAGAAGTTGACGACTGCTCCGGTATTAGCTCTGCCAAATGGAACAGAGGACTTTGTTATCTACACAGATGCTTCGCATTCCGGCTTAGGTTGTGTCTGCATCAGCGGGACCGGGTCATCGCTTATGTTTCGCGTCAGTTAAAGCCTGCAGAGGTGTCTTACCCCATCCATGATTTGGAGTTGGCAGCTGTGGTTCACGCTCTGAAGATCTGGAGGCATTATCTGTATGGTACTTCTTGCAAGGCGATGACGGATCATAAGAGCTTGAAGTACATTTTCACACAGAAAGAGCTCAACATGCGTCAGAGACGATGGCTAGAGCTTCTGAAGGACTATGACTTGGACATAGTCTACCATCCAGGGAAGGCCAATGTGGTGGCAGATGCGTTGAGTAGGAAGACTCACCAGGAGGTGGCAGTTGAGAGGCTTACAGCTCAGCGGGAATTGCAGAGGGATCTGATGGGATGCTGCTTTGAGGTGTGGATTCAGCGAGATCGCGGGCAGTTGTCGTTCTTAGAGGTGCAGGCAGAGTTGTCAGCAGAGATTCGACAGGGTCAGGCAGATTGTCCAGAGATTGCAGTTCTGAGAGAGCGGATGGCTCAGGGCATATTTAGAGAGCTTGCAGAGAGAGCAGACGGGATGCTGACCTTCCAGGGCAGAGTTGTAGTTCCGTCGACGTCAGATCTGAGGCAGAGGATCATGCAGAAGGCTCACTCCACCCCTTATTCTGTCCACCTAGGGACGAATAAGATGTATCAGGATCTGAGGAGGAGTTATTGGTGGCAGAGGATGAGAGCAGACATCACAGAGTTCGTAGCCAGATGTCAGGTTTGTCAGCAGGTTTAGATTGAACACTAGAGGCCGGGAGGACCCGTCCAGTCACTTCCAGTTCCCGAGTGGAAGTGGACGGATATCTCCATGGATTTCGTCACTGGGATGAGGTGAGACGTCAGAGGATTTGACGCTATTTGGGTCGTTGTCGACAGGTTGACCAAGTCGGCCCATTTCATAGCTATTCAGGAGACATGGCCAGCTTCGAAGTTAGCGGACGAGTTCATTCTCCAGATTGTGAGGCTTCATGGAGTACCAGAGAGGATCGTATCCGATCGAGATGGACGCTTCACCTCGAGGTTTTGGCAGCAGGTTCAGGAGAGTTTGGGCTCCAAATTGCATTTTAGTACGACTTATCACCCGCAGACAGACGGTCAGAGCGAGAGGACGATTCAGACGTTGGAGGACATGTTGCGATCGTGCATCTTGGACTGGGGTGATCATTGGGTCAAGCACCTACCGCTAGTGGAGTTTTCCTACAACAACAGCTACCACGCGTCGATCGAGATGGCCCTATATGAGGCTTTGTATGGGAGGCGATGCAAGTCGCCGGTTCGCTGGGACAAGCCTGCAGATACAGTTCTGTCGTTGCCCGAGATAGTCAGAGAGACAGTTGATAAGATTGGTCGCATTCGAGAGCATATGAGGGTAGCCCAGGATTGACAGAAGAAGTATGCGGACAGACGGAGGACCGAGCTTGACTTCGAGGTAGGCTCGCACGTATGGCTTCGAGTTTCTCCCACCAGGGGAGTTCGACGGTTCGGCATCAAAGGGAAGTTGAGTCCGAGGTTCATCGGCCCATTTGAGATCCTAGAGAGAGTCGGTGTGGTAGCCTACCGTTTAGCCTTACCTCCATCCTTGGCCGGCGTCCATGACGTCTTTCATGTCTCCCAGCTTCGTCGGTATATTCCCGACCCTAGCCATGTCCTTGACCACTCAGACCTTCACATCGAGCCTAACCATACCTTTGTAGAGCGTCCGGTGAGGGTCATTGACCGTCGCGTCAAGAAGCTTAGGAACAGGGAGGTTCCTTTGCTTCTGGTTCAGTGGTCTAGGAGGAGCCCTGAGGAGGCCACCTGGGAGACCGAGGAGAGCATTCGGGCTAGCTATGGAGATGTCCTAGATGAGTTGCTTGCGTCCTATGTTGAGCCGAGTGTAGACATTACCTTGACCTCTCGAGTGCGGTGAATATGCCTAGTTAGTTGGTTGGTATTGGTTAGTGGTGTTTCTTTGATTTGTGTGCTTATGCTTGGTAGTTGTGTGCAGATCCTTGGTGATATGATATGATGAGCCTCGATGATATGATGATGTGCTAGATATTATGGTATGTGACTGTCTTTGATGTGCTATGATCTTCTGTTTATCTTAAGATTATGATCATTCTTCTATATCCATGATGCCAGATATTAGAAATGCTAGAGATTGAAAAGTGGAATTATGATTTGACTTGGAACCTAGGAAGAGAATACGGGATTAGCCTTTAGAGGTGGATGTTAGAATGATTGGGAAGTTAGAAATGCCTTGTTTAACGGCGAATTAAAAATAAAATAAAATAAAAAATCAAATGGTGATTTAAAAAGGAACATAGATTTTGAGAAAACTATTCCAACCCGAGTTTTCATTATGACGCCCCACGAAGTGGATATAAGCATGTATGGGGGCACCTGTAGATCGCTTGCTAAGACCTAGCGGAGACGTCATGATGGTTTTCGAGTTATGGTATGCCCGAGGAGTCGGAGTGGGGGTGTGGTAGGGGCCCCTATCACATCCTTACTACGACCGATTGGGAGTATTATGATCATGACGACGGTACTGTGGGATCTCATGGGGGCACTTATGAGGTACTTACGGGATCAATGACGTGATCATTGGACTCATCAATTTCAACTTCATCCCCTACTTTAGAATGATTTTAGTCTTGGGGACGAGACTTGTTTTTAGAGGTGGATGATGTAAAGGCTCGGATTTTTAAAATATTAATTTTCGGAAAAGGAAAATCAAAATGAATTTAAAACAAATTCCAGCCCAAATTTTTAATTTAAAGATCGAATTCGTCTTTCATTTCGAGATTTGAAGGACCAATCGGCGGAAATTTAAATTCCCGACTCGAGACCTCAATTCCGTCATCTTTCTCACATCCTTATCCAAATTCAACCTTGGATCCCTCAATTTGAGATTTAATTTTAAATTTCCCCATCTCTTTCAATTTTCCCAAATTAACCCAACACACATACACTCTTTTTCTTACTTGACTTACCAACAATGGAAATGGGGGTTCCATGTTTTGTCCGATGGTTATAGTGAAGGAAACCCAGATTTTTGTCATAAAATCTGAACCTTACCACATCTTTCCACACACAAAGCCAAACACAACTATTCTCTTTATCCCTTGGAGGAAGCACCGAGAGCTCCCTCCTCCCACCTCCATTGCCGCCCCACCTCAACATCTCCACCACCACACCTCCGTCACGACTGCACACCGCCTCCCCACCAGTCCTCGTCGTCGGCCACCAGTAGCAGCACCACCTCCCGGAGCCGGAGCGCCGCCGGCGCCGTCCTCTCGCTTTGTTTTCCCGTTCGCCTCGGTAAGACTCCGTCTCGCTCGTTCTTCCCCTCTTTCACCTTCAAACCGAGCAAAGCTCCCACCTTTAACCTTCTTATCACCTTCCTAGGCGGATTCCGATCGAAGAGCCATCTCCGACGCGCCTCCCCGGGCTTCCGACAGGCCGATTCGAGCTTCCGACGGGCGTCGTACCCGCGCCTCGGTGAGCTTCTTCTCTCTTCTTCTTCTTTCCCTTTTCGTGGGTGTGTGTCGGGTGACCGGAGCCCCAGCTCCGCCGCCGACGAGCTTCCAAGCTCTCTCCCTCCGTCGTCTTCCTTCCGAGCGATGGAGCTCTGCTCCCTCTCTGTTTGGTCGGCATTAGGAGGAAGAAGAAGCGGTCCAAGCTTCCATTTTCTTTTAATTTGTGGTCCGGTTCAATGATTTTTTTTTAACTAAAACTAGACCGGTTCGGTTTATTGAAAAATCAGATTTTGGGTTTGGGTTTTGTTGGATCCGAATTTAAGAGAAGTTGGGCCTATTCTTTTCCTCCTCTTGTGGGCCTAAATTCTTCCTCATGGGCCGAGATCTTGGTTTAAAGAGGAACAATTCTTTTGGGCCTAATTTTTTTTGTCCAGAAAACTTGCTTGGGATTTAACAAAAAGGGCTCGGTTTGGGATGTTGTAAAATAAGGGCCGGTTTTGGGGATTTTTACAAAATGAGGGTGTGTTTTGGTAAATTAAAATAAAGGGAGGTTGGTTTGGTAATTTAAAAAGGGATGTTTTGATTAAATGAATATGGTTAGGATTTTATAAACATTTTATAAGAGTGTTTAAAAGAAAATGGTGTTAGAAATATTATGTAATATTATTGGGATTAAAATATAAAATGTTGTTTCGAGATTTAAGATATAATATTGTGGTGATTTATTATGTGTGGTTAAATGTCATATGATTATGATGAGGATATACACTTATATGCTAAGTATGGTTGTGAGATGATAGCATGCAAATTGGCTAAGTATGAATTGGAATTATCTTAAGTTGATGAATTGGAGAATTATAGTGAATATGTTGCGAGATAAAGTTAAGATGATGAAAATAATGATGTGACGGTTATTGTGTTAAGTTGTGAAGTTGTGTGTGTGATAATTCTATGCTTTGTGTGCCTTAGAGATAGACTCATTGATGTGCTTATACTTGTTAGGTGACCATCTGTGACGTGTCAGATTTCATATTGCCTGGTTGATTGCCTTTTGCTGTTCTGCGGTACCAGGTAAGTCTCTTCGGAGCTTACTCAGATTGATAGAGAGATATTCCCTGCTTTATGTGCATGATATACTAGGTGTTTGCATTCATGATCAGCATGTCATGTAGTATCATGCTAGGTTGCATTGAACGTTGAGTATTCTATTTCTTTATGCATATGTAAACAGAACGGCCGTTATCTGTGAAGTAACTAGAGTCTCTGCTAGGGTTATAGGATGGCCCAGTCCCATCGGGTCCCGTCCTGAGTCAATCGAGTCATGCAACTTCCTTATATTATGAGCTGCCTGCGGGCTTTATTGTGGATACGGGTTGGGCATGCGTGCCGCCCGATTATTATGGAATGCATTCACGAGCTGGCCAGTCTCCGCCCTATCGGAAGGGGGTAGAGGTAGGAGAGGGACATACCATTTGGTATTCTTTGCTGGGGCCCTATCTATTAATATGCACTTGATCTTAGGAGCATGCTAGTGTGTTAATATTTCGCCTTGCATCTAGAAGCATCTTTATTAGGTATAGCGTGTATGTGTGCTTAGAGCCGGGATGCAGCAGGTGGGCATCATTCTAATCCCGCTCACCATTAAATTTTTTTAGGTATTATTTATCTTCATCCCATCGGTGCTGTTTGCTTATTGCGCGGGTCATTTTGTTCGGCGGAGAGTGAGCGCTGGAGTTATCGACTTCACCAGACTCTGATTATATTTTTGGATTTACACTTTAGACTCCGTTTTGACCCGGCTCTGCCGTGGCACCCTCTTGTATTACACTTGTTTTTGCTATTCGCATGATTACTGATTTCCACGCTTAGACTTACGACAGGTACAGGGGACTTCCCCGGGGATTCCAACGATCCCTTCGATTTTGGGTATGAAATCCCACTTTGAAAACATTAAAGTAGGCTTTTAAACCTTCAACCTGTACTCGGGGCGCAATGTCCTAACGAGGGGTTTCATCCCTCGAAACGTAACTCGGGAACCATAATCCCGAGCCGTTACAATTGTCGCAATGAGAAGGAGTACAATGATCTTGCAACAATATTTTTCAACACTCAGGTGAACATATCGGATGGTTGCATCCTCTGAACTCAGTTATGTTTTGGCCAGAAGATTATCCTTGGGGAAGCCTACTTTATGCTCAATGATATTTTACTAATATTAGTTTTTTTTTTCCAATGCAGGATGATGCAATAAGAAATTTGTTCAGGGCAAAAACAATTCATGAATTCAGTGCACAAAGTCTACTAACCTTTTTGGTAAGTGCAGTTTCACTATTTGGGGCAATCCTAATAACTGAAATCTCGATTGTTGAATTTCAGTGTGCTTCCAAGAGTGACAAGACTGGACGAGTCTTCACAATCTGTTTCGCATTTGCTGAATTTAGGTGTTCTAGAGATGAGAGCGCCAAGGAGGTTTCACGTTACCTGAAATCAAGGAAGAATGCCATCAAGGCTGTCACAAAGGCATTGGAGTTCAAGAAAGTTGAGAACAAGTATGTTGTTTTAAATACACATGGATGGTTAAGTATATATAATATATCTTATCACTGAGTTCTATCATTCATCTGAACTAGAAGATCATATATTATTAAGCTGAAGTCATCAACATAATAGCTTATCAGTTAAAACCTAATTACTACTTCACAAGTTAGTGTCAACATCTTCCTAAATGAAGCACTGAAAAGGAAATACTGTTGATGGAAAAAGGGCATGCTAATGGAAGTGGATATCTACCTAAAATTGTGCAAGGAAGATTTTGTATCATACCAAAAAGGGATTATCCTATCTTCCATTCCTCTTGAGTCTTGTCTGGATAGTTAAAAATTACATTTATGGGATTCAGTCATACAATGGATGCTAATTTCTTTATAGATGATCTCAATCAGCACATAGAGTACAACTATATTTATCACTCAAAATCCTACATTGGACCGTAATTTTACAACGGAGGCTATAAACCTCGAGATCGATAATTAGACTATCCACTCTCATATCTGATACTTGAAAAATAAAGACTTTTACCAATTAATACTAAAAATAAACTACCTGCAGATGGAGTAGGCCAAATTTGTTCACAACCATCACGAAGCGAGGGCAAAACTCAATTCCACTGAATCATCTTCTTCTAAGCCTTTCCTTTTTACAGAAAATTAAGTAACATCCATGAAGAATTAGTAATTGGAGGATACCTTGGACTGCAGGTGAATCGTGTACAACATGAAGGGCAGGAGCATATGTTTCGCAATTGGATCCGTAACGGGTTTTGGTACATCCGGTGTGGCTTTGGCCAGCCGAAACCTGAAACCAAAGATGGGAGCAAAGCAAAGTTGAATCAACTGAAAATTAGAGCGAATGGAATGGAATGTGAGGTGGGAGGCGGTACCTCGGTAGCGAGGACGGAGAATGCGAGGAGCGAGAGGAGGAGGAGGAGGGCGACGAGCTTGGTGGTGGCCATGTTTCCCGCCTTTAATTAAAATAATATAATAAGATGAGATGCATATCTGCTTTTAATGGAATTAGGAGTGGTTTGTATTGAGACAAAGGGTGGATGCCATTTTATAGAATTATATAGAGTTTTTGCAGACACTGCTTTCGTTATTGCTTGGGATAAATTCGGTATAAAAAAATCATGTTAATATGTTATAGTCTTTTGCTAATTTATTTTCTTGCTTCAAAAAATAATTTTAATTTGCATGTTATTTATTTATAGTCTTGGCCTTGAAAGACTCTTATTTGTATTATTAAGAACCCATAATTTTAACGGGTTTTTCTATACTATGTCCTTTATAAGAGCCTGAATTATGAAAGATTCCCTACAAAAAAAAAGGATAAACGACCTAAGAATTTAATTAAAAAAAAGGCTAAACTAATTAAAAAATTTCTAAATTTAGGATCTTTTATATATATATATATATATATATATATATATATATATATATATATATCCTATACCCCAAGAGTATAGGATAAAAAAATCGTAATTTTAATACCGTATAAACTTTTTTTATTAAACTATGTCCCGTGCGTAAGCACGGACATGCTACCTAGTCACTGTTAACAATTCTAAACAAGCATGATTTAGGAGGTAAATAATGGTGGATCTCATTTCAATCAAGGCTTAAACCGGCAAACTTGGTTGAAGATTGGACCTGAAACTTTCCTACTTAACTCATGGATTCAAGTTTAGTATCATTGGATCTGGATTATTGCCTAATTATCAGCTTTGATCTTCCCATATAATTTCAAGTCTTGAAATATTATATAGCTACTATTTTTTGTCTATATTCAGCCGGTTTGATTGAACGAAGTCAATCTACATCTAGACGGGATACTAAACAAACCCTTCGACTGTACTGCAGAGGCTGACGGCCGTTACATCGGGTGTTTGGTTTGTTTTGCTCATACATTTTTAATTTGGTGAATATCCATTTTTAATTTTAAAATTAAGTAAATGTCTATTTTTTTATAAAATTAAGTAAATGTCTATTTTTTCCAAAAATACCCATCATTCTCCATCTCTAACCCTTCCTCCTTCCCCTTTAACCATTTTTAATTTTAACATTGACTAGTCAACATTGATCATTCCGGTCAACGCCTGCACTTGGTAACAATTTTTTGGTGACAGTTGAGTATATTTTTCTGGTAACAGTTAATTGTGATAATTATTTTGGTGACAATTGTTTTTTTGTGATATTTTATTTTTTCCGGTGATAGGGGAAAATCTTTTCTAGTGACAATTGATTTTCTTTTTTTCTTGTGATAATTGTTGGTGACAAAAAAATTTGGAAGACAATTGATTTTCTTCCAGTGACAGTTGCCAGTAACACTTTTCATCGGTGACAAATGAGTTTTTTCTGCTAATAGATGATTTTCATGATGACAATTGTTGGTGACAACTATTAATGACGAGGTTGATGACAATATATTGTCACCATGATATTGTAACCTTAAAAAAATTATCACCATAACATTATACATCCCCAAGACATTGTCACCAACTACAGAACACTGTTTTCATATTGTTTAATCAACCGTATGTCACCAACTTATAAAAAACATTGTCACCAACTTCTTTTCAGTAATCTATTGACACCAACAATAAAACAGTGTAACCAACCTATTTTCATCAATTTTTGGTCAATAATCTACTGTCACCAATGCAATTACAAAACTTTGTCACCAATATATCTAGTGTCAACCACCTATTTGTTAGAAATTAATTGTCACCAACGACAAAACAGTGTAACTACAAAGCACTTTCATCAAACTAAAATGTTTACAATGCTAATGTTATCACATTTTTCATCTAATATTAACACATTTTTGTTACAAAACTGAAACCTTAGAACAAGGGGACCATAGACCCAAGAGGGGCTAAACCTGAGCAGACGAAAATTTGATGTACAGTATAGTTTAGGGTTTATGGTTTAGTCTTTAGGGTTTATAGTCAAGGCTCTAGACCCTAAAATGTGTGTACAATACCAATGTTATCAGATTTGTCATCTAATATGAACGCATTTTTGTTAAGAAACTGAAACCCTAGAACTAGGGGAGCATAGACCCTAGAGGGGCTAAACTTGAGCAAACAAATAATTCGATGTATAATACTATAATGGCATCACATTTGTCATCTAATACTAATGCATTTTTGTTACAATAGTAACACTAAGTAGATGAAATTTGATGTAAAGTTTAACATTGTAATACTTAATTGTCAGACTACATCAACTTGTAAAAATATCAAAACAAAGGGGAACAGTTGAAACATTCATACTTAACATCCAAAATAGCAAGACCCTCTATAGCCATCCTCTCTCTCTATACGCATCCATATACTTGTCTGAAATAGCTTCAATACCACCATGAAATGCAAGACCATCGATATATTTGATGGTATACATACCACAACTTCCACTACAATTAAACAGAAGTATAATGAAAATTACATTATAGTTAAATGAGATATAAATTCTATTTTGTCACCAAAACAGAATATTAACTCTACCAATTGTCACCAATCTAAAAAAAACAACAACATAAATTCCCTTTGTCACCAAAACAGAATATATAACTCTACCAATTGTCACCAATCTAAAACTAACAACATAAATTCCATTTGTCACCAAAACAGAATATATAACTCTACCAATTGTCACCAATCTAAAAATAACAACATAAATTTCATTTGTCACCAAAACAGAATATATAACTCTACAATTATGACCAAGTACATTGTTACTAACTATTGTCATCAAATAGTCTCACCACTTAAATATTGATAGAACAACATGTATAAATAAATTGTTACCAAATGACAATGGTAGTGATCTCATTTTCACCAACTATATAACATTTTCATCAGACGTTATCACCAATTATATAACAATGTCACCAAAATTTATCATTAAAATAATCCCAATGAAAAAAAATTGTAATCGAAATGATCCCAGTGACTATCACAAATATTGTCATCAAAATCTTTTCATCAACTAAAACTACATCTGCCACATCTAAAACTAATCTGTCATCAAAATATTTTCATCAACTAAAACTACATCTGTCATCAAAATGTTTCAATCAACTAAAACTAAATCTGTCATCAAAATATTTTCAATAAAGGTGGAGCTTTTGAAGGGTAGCTAAATCAATTCACGTCTAAAACTACATCTGCCACATTCTAAAACTAACCAATTTCCAATAAAGTACAATTTGAAACTAACCAATTTCCAATCAAGCACAATTTGAACAACGAGGGCTTCTCTGATGAAAGCTCTGGCGCTCGTGAGGACTTCTTCAAGCCCCTGCAATTGTTCGTCACTTCGATCATCAGGTCGTCTCGAATCCACCACTTGATCGACCGCGTCACTCAACCTTGATACGGCTAACCCCGTATCAAACCTCTTCTCCCACCTTCGCCTCTTCACCTCCTGTTCGATCTCAATTGCACTCACAAGTCACGATCAAAACGAAATTAATTAGGTTTAATCGTCGTTGGTAAAGGAAGAAGCTTTCGTATGTACCTGCTTCCAGAGAGGCGACGAAGATGCGATGGAATCTAGAATATGACCGATCCTCCCATCAGGAGCGGTGGATTGAAGAAGGAGAAGAGCAACAATGGCGGTGAAGGCGAATGCGAAGGCGGAGATTATCATATGGGAATGAGTTTTGCAAAAAAGCTTCATATCGATGGTACTCGACTCCGAGTCTGAGGAGGGAGTCTCCATGTGAGTTTTACAATAGTAGGGGTAAAGTTGGGATTATAATAAAATTATGGACACTTTCTTAATATCCCTTTAAATATGGACATTTACTTAATTGGCTTTTCTAAATGGATATTCCACCAAAATTTTCCTTATTTTTTAGTATTTATGCTGAATCTAGATATTAGTGAAGTCTTTCCGCGCTAAATTAAAATTCATAGGTTTAAATCTGGACTTTTGTTTAAAGCAAGTACTCTAAATGTCAGCTTTGAGCGCCGAGATATTTGAAGGACTGGAATAGAAGGCATGTAAAGGGATTTGGGGATGCTGATTGGGGTTCACTTTGATGATGTTAATTAGCTTCTTCAATAAATGTTGGTTTTGGTTATTTTAACCAATTGAGATTTTATTATGTTAGGGTTAATTGGATCTATTTTGGAATTGTTGTTTATAGCTGTCCGGGCCATTAGCATTGGAGCATAAGTGTGTGCTTGTTGTTGTGTTGGTTGCTGTTGGATTCCCTCCTATACGGGGAGAGTCCAATGGACTAATTTACCATGTGATATTTTTCCTAATTTATAAAGGGTATAACTTTCCAACTGGGAAAGTAAAAGAGAGAGAAAAGAAAGTGTGAGAAAGGGAGAAAAGAGAGAGTTGGAGAAACTTGTATGCCCTTGTTCAACCTATTTTGAAGTGTCCCGATCGATGACCAAACGACCTCTAGTTGGGACGTTTTTTTGTTATCTTATTCATCATCATAGGCTTCATTTTGTACAGTCGGATCACCGTTTTAAGCCTCCAATCTTAGATCCCTTTTGCTAGTGTTCTTTCTTGGTTTATGTTGATTTCCACCAATTGGGTGATGAAATTGGAGATTTGGCCAAGCTTGTTGATGCTTGATGATGTTGTATGCCTCTAGATTTGCCTAGGAAAGATTGTACCCACTTGTTATTGTTGATAGTGGAAGTTTTCTGGCTCGCCGTGGTTTTTTCCCGTTTTGGGGGTTTCCACGTAAATCTGGTGTTCTTTATGCCTCGTTATTTATCTTCTGTTTATGTCTGATTCTTGGTTTGAGTTGTCTGAGTTTGGCTCTCTGGTTTAAAGTTCATCTCCATCCTGATTCGTGTGTGTGTGTGTGTGTCAAAGGGGGGTTTTTGACGTCCCCTTCTTTCCTCACAATAGACTGGTATCAGAGCTTGAGGTTTAGGATGGAGGAAAAGAACAGTATTCAGGGAATGATTGTATTGAAGTCGAGCAACTACTCATATTGAAAGTTAAAGATGGAAGATCTTTTGTATGTGAAAGATCTATACGGGACGATTGTGCACAAAGCGATTGCAACGGGTTCCGTTGATGTTGAATGGAAGATCCTGAATCGAAAAGCGGTAACTATAGCTACGATAAGACAATTTGTTGATGTGAGTGTGCTCCAGCATATTGCCAATGACACGAATGCTTATGAGCTATGGTATAAATTTGAGGGGATGTATGAGATGAAGAATGCTCTCAACAAGGCGTCATTGATGAGAAAGCTTGTGAAATCGGAATACAAAGATGGTGATAGCATAGTTGTGCATTTGAGCACATTTCAGGGCTTTGTGAATTAGTTAGCTTTTGAGAAGATGTCGTTAGATTATGAGTTGCAAGCTCTACTACTACTCTCCTCATTGCCGGATAGTTGGGATACACTTGTCGTGTCACTTAGTAATTCCGCTCTGGAAGGCAAGCTGACTATGGAATCTGTGAAGGCTAATCTTTTGAATGAAGGGACTAGAAGGAAGGAGATGGGTGTCTTCTCACAGCTAGAGGCTAATGTGACGCAGGATTCTGGTAACAACAAAAGAAGGAGTAAGCAAGGACAGCACGCAACAAAACAGAGACAAGTCCAAAGGGAGATCCAAGTCATGAAGCAAATACACTTACTATTATTGTGAGAAGTCGGACACATTCAAAAGTATTGCCAAAAGTTCAAGAGGGACAAAGGTAAAGAACCTAAGAAGTCGGAGTCGTCGAGAAATCAAGAAAATAAAGACATTGCTGCTCTTACAATCAGTGATGAAATAGTAGAATTGTTTATGATGGTTGATGAAGGTTCCTTGAATCTTGCAAGTGATGAGTGCACTTGGATTGTTGATTCAACTGCTTCATATCACATTAGTCCACACAAGGAGTACTTCTCGTCTTACACTTGTGGAGATTTTAGCCGTGTGAAGATAGGAAATGATGGTGTTTCCAATGTTGTTGGCATGTGCAAGGTTTGTTTGTTGACATCCACTGGTTGTAGTTTGATTTTGAGAAATGTTCATCGTGTTCCTGATGTCAGATTGAATCTGATATCTTTTGTGATACTTGATGATGATGATGAAGATGATGATGATGAAGATGATGATGAAGATGATGATGATGATGATGGTGATGATGATGATGATGATGATGACGACGACGATGACGATGATGACGATGATGACGACGACGATGACGACGATGATGAAGACGACGATGATGACGACGATGATGACGATGATGACGACGATGATGATGACGATGATGATGATGATGATGATGATGACGACGACGACGACGACGACGACGACAACGACGACGACAACGACGACGACGACGACGACGAAGACGACGACGACGACGATGATGATGATGATGATGATGGCGACGACGACAACGACGGCGACGGCGGCGGCGACGGTGACGATGACGACGATGACGACGACGACAATGATGATGATGATGATGATGATGATGATGATGATGATGACGATGACGATGACGACGACGATGACGACGATGACGACGATGACGACGATGACGACGATGATGACGATGATGATGATGATGATGGTTATGCTGATGGTTATGCTCAAAATACACAAGGCAGTGTTTGGAAGTGCTCCAAGGGAAACTTGATTGTAGCTTGAGCAAAGCAGCATAATACTATGTACGTGATGCAAGCCAAGATTTGCATAGAAGAAGCACATGTGATTGATGACGGTGCCGCATAGCTATGGCACAAGTGGCACGGACACATGAGCGAGAGGGGTTCACAAATGCTCGCCAAGAAGGACATTCTCCCGGATATGCGAGGTATTTCTCTCAAACCTTATGTTGATTGCCTTGCTAGAAAGCAACACCGAGTAGCATTTCATACTCGACCTCCATCTAAAAGAAAGCATGCATTAGATCTTGTTCATACTGATGTGTGCTCTATGGATTCCAAGTCACATGGTGGTGCACAATATTTTGTCACTTTTATTGATGAACATTCTAGAAAATTATGGGCTTTTGTGTTGAAAAGTAAATATTAGTTTCTGATAGTTTTCAAGGAGTTACAAGCCAGAGTTGAATGAGAGACTGGTTTGAAGTTGAAGTGTGTCATATCAGATAATGGTGGAGAGCACAGGGGTTCGTTTGAGCAGTACTGCAAGAGTCAGAGCATCAGGCTTGAGAAAACAGTTCCGAAGACGCCATAGCTGAATGGGCTCGCAGAGAGGATGAACAGAACCATAGCAGAAAGAGTCAGAAGTATGTTGTCGATTGCAAAGCTGCCAAAGTCCTATTGAGCGGAGGGAATGTTGACTGTTGTGTATCTCATCAACCGCTCGCCTTCAGTTCCTCTTAATAGGGTTGTTCCACAGAGGGTTCGGACTTGGAGAGATGTTTCCTTCCAACATTTGAGGGTCAATGCATGCCTAGCATATGTTCATGTTGCTAGAGATCAAAGATCCAAGCTTGATAGCAAGACAAAACCATGCATCTTCCTAGGGTACTCAGATGATGAATTTGGGTACACATTGTCAGATCTTACAGACAAGAAAGTGGTCAGAAGTAGAGATGTTGTGTTCATGGAAGACAAAACTATACATGACTAGAAGCTCCAATGACTATCGTCTTCCTCTCCTGCTCCAGTCACCTTTGATCCCGTTTTTCCTCAAGTTATGCAGAGAAGTTCAATTCACAATCAGCAGGAAGATGAGCATGATGATGGTGATGTTGATCCAGCAGAAGTTCCACAACCTCAACAAGAAGATCTCCCTATCCAACCTGAAGTTGAGTTGAGAAGACCGGCTAGAGTGAGACGGACTTCCTCACGATACTCAACCAGTAATTATGTGTTATTGACTGATTTAGGAGAGCCTGAATACTATAAGGAAGCTATGTCAGATGTGCATCAGAAGGAGTGGTACAATGTCATGTAGGATGAGATGAGTTCCTTGCACGAGAACCACACCTATGACTTGGTGAAATTGCTTAAGGGCAAGAAAACTCTCAAGAATAAATGGGTTTTTCGTTTGTCTGGAGAAGATGGTACACCTCCCAGGTTCAAAGCCAGAATTGTGGTGAAAGGTTTTGAGCAGGAAAAGGGTGTAGATTTCGATGAGATTTTCTCTCCAGTTATGAAGATGTCATTCATCCGGGTTGTTCTACGCATGGATGCTAGCATGGACCTAGAGGTCGAGCAGCTTGATATGAAAACCGCCTTCCTTCATGGTGATTTGGAAGCAGAAATCTACATGGAGCAACCTGAAGGTTTTGAAGTCAGGGGTAAAGAGGAGATGGTTTGTCATCTCAAAAAGAGCTTGTGTGGTTTGAAACAAGCGTCTCAACAATGGTAAAAGAAGTTCGGGTCTTTAATGATTGACCATAAATTCCACAAGACATATGCCGACCATTGCGTGTTTGTGAAGAATTACTCTGAAAGTGACTTTCTGATTCTCTTGCTTTATGTGGATGATATGCTTATTGTTGGTCAGGATACCAACAAGATTTTTAGTTTAAAAACTGCATTGAAGAAGTCCTTTTCTATGATGAACCTGGCCCTGCAAAACAGATTTTGGGTATGCAGATTACTCATGCAAAATTGAGCTCAAATCATGGTTTGAACCTTGAAATTTTGAATTATGAAATTTAGGGGTTATAGGTCTGAAAATTGGGAGCTTTTTTGTTGTTGTATGTAGGGATCGTTATGTATGCTAATAAGTGTAAAATGTTTGTTTGATTTTGCTTATGGGGTTTTTAGTCACTTTAATTTATGGGAGTATGCTGCATTTTATTTTACAGTGATAGAAATTATGATTGTTTTTGTCTGTGTGGTAAGAAAATAACAATTCTCCAATATTAGATTACTTAAGAAAATGATCACCTATTATAGGAGAAGTAAAATGAGAGGTAAGATTGTTGCAAGCCTCCAATAAGGGGTTACTATATACACGGTGATTATATCGCGTTTTGCACGGGTTACAACTACACATTACGAGTGTGCAGATCCGAGAACTCGAAATGCGCGATCGTTCTTTTTTTAAAAGAAATTAGCGTACGCATACGCGAATATATATATATATATATATATATATATATATATATATATATATATATATATATATATATATATATATAGAGAGAGAGAGAGAGAGAGAGAGAGAGAGAGAGAGAGAGAGAGAGAGAGAGGATAGATCATATGTATTCAACTCTTATCGTGTATCATGTGAACAAATCTTAACCATTGATTTAGAGGTATTGGATGGCTGAGATTAATCCGAAATAATTTTTAATTGAAAATGAAAATGGATAAAACACACCACAAATCCTATAACTAGCGCGTGTATTAGCCTCCCAATCTCAACCCTAACCAATCTACACAACCAGTAGAAAATCTCAGACTTCTCCCTGATCCAGCAGTGAAGGCGATCGGAGGTGCGACGATCCGCCTCCTTTCTTTTTCATATGCTTCTTGCGATGATGGAAGCTTGAAGAGAGACAATCAGAAACAACTTGAAGGATATGGCGTAGGCGATGACGGCCGGGGAAGGCGGACGACCCACGGAGGTGGGAGCGAAGGCAATCGGGGATGGTGACGATGGTGAACAAAGGTGAGCCCTCTCGATTGTCGCGGCAGAAGCGAAGGTGGATTAGTTGAGATGCACAGATATGGGCGCAACAATTTGCAACAAGCGGAAGCGAAAGCGGTCTGGGCGCCAACGCCCAGATCTGGGAAAACCACGATGTTGTAAGGTGAGCCATCTCGATGGCGGAAGCGAAGGCGGTCGGCGATTGCAAGTCAGAGGAGATTGATGGTGGAAGTAAAAGCGGTCGGTGATGGATCTGCAGTGGGGAGTTTTTCCGGTGGGGGAGACTGGTGGATTTGCAATTCTGGGCGGTGGGTTTAGTCCCGTTCTTCTTCCCCTATTCGCAGATCTAGGCGTCGGCGAGGAAGCCATGGGCGACTCCCTGGTTTTGGATCTGCAGTGGGGAGTTTTTCTGGTGGTGGTGAATGGTGGATTTGCAGTGGGGAGGTTCCTTGGTGGTGGATTTGGAGGCTAGGGTTTGTGATTAGTTGAAATTTGTTGTTTGCTTGATTGAAAGAGATATTAGGGGAGAAATCCGAATTATTCGATACTATCGAATAACCAATTGATATCATCGAATAATCCATCGATAGCATCGAATAAATTTTAGTTATTTGGTAAAATGACATAAGTAACCGAATAATATTGTAGCACCATCGAAAAATCAATCGATATCATCGAATAATAAATCAATAAAATTGAATAATCCAACGATACCATCCGACGATAATCACTCATATACAAGCGAATAATCATCTATATACCACCGAATAAACATTCATAGACGATCGAATAATCAACCATTTCGTAAAGATTAACAAAAAAAAATCAGATACCGTCGCATAATCAGCCGATAATATTGAATAATATGTCGATACGATCGAACAATCAAGATATACCATCGAATAATTTAAAGAGGGTGCACCACACACTCCCCCAATTAAAAAAGTGGGCAATGAAATACGCGGGTCCCACTGATTTTTAATTTAAAAAAAAATCTAAAATTGCCTATTAATCTCAGGCTTCAATTCCATTCAATCAATGATCCTCATTTGTTCGCATGATATACGTTGGTTGAGTACACCAGAACCAACCTATATATATATATATATATATATATATATATATATATATATATATATATATATATATATATATATCTTTTAAATGCAAATTAAGATAGATGCAAAGGAAGAAACATACGCAGGGTTAAATGATGCAAACTTAATTAATGTCTCAAAGACGAAAATGAAAATATGGGAATAAAATGATGGCGGAAACCTAATGGAATTCTCCAATTAACAACATGCTTAAGGAAGAAATCGAACACAAATGCTTTTCCGGAAGGATTTGGAAGAATGAAGGAGAAGGGAAAAATTTGAAGAAAGCAAAACGCATCCCTTACAATTTGTATACAAAACGTTTGTTTCTGGAAAATGAACCAGATTCAAAGTAGACAGAAATGAAAATTGACGAACAATCAAATTGGATCACCTTGGAATTAAGATTGATGAGCAAACAAATGGGATTGATCACCTTTGACTTCACCGATGAACCGGTTCGCTGGTAGGTGAAATAGACTGTTCACTGTTGTAGTGAGGCCGGGTTTTAGGACGAAAGTGAAGTGCAAAAAGGAGCAAACAAGGAGGAAGGTGCAAGGGGGCTTTATAGCTGAGGATCACTGTGCGGAGGGTCAATGGCACATCCGTGATGCGTGGCTATGGATCCGCGCACTCGTGAGGTGCAAACTCCACTCCGACTGCGCACTCGCACTCCGCAACTGCTCGTCCCTCCTTGCATTTGGCAAGAATCTTACCGTGTGAATAGCAAATCTGTTCCAATATTAGATTGTTGCAAGCCTATATAAATCTAAACGATTTCATTTGTTACTTATCCCAATCCAAAAACACAGAGAGAAAATCTTATAATTTACGGAATTAAATAGAGAAACTTTTGAGATAATTTTGAGCATAACATTCTAGAGTGTAATTAGGGTGAGTGTTGTAAACACATTTTGTATCTTTACCTTTTTTAATAAAAGATTTGCAGAAGAGTTAGAGAGAAATGTGTGTGTGTTTTATATTATCTACTTTCATTCTCACTAATCTGATAAATCAAAATAATTGCGTATTTTTGCTAACAATTGGTATCAGATCAAGGTTGTGAACAATCTAAAAGGAGAATCAGATTTGGGTGGGAGCAATGAATGCGGACGATAGAAAGGTGAAACTCGACAAGTTCGATGGTCTGCATTTTGGATTTTGGAAGATGTAGATCGAAGTTTACTTGTATCAAAAAAAAATATTTATCATCCTCTCTCAGAAAAGATGCCAAAGAGCATGAAGGATGAAGATTGAAATCTTCTTGATAGACAAGCACTTGGAGTTATTCGAATGACGTTATCACGCAATGTTGCCTTCAACATAACAAAGGAAACAACCACGACAGATCTTATGGCAGCCCTTTCCAATAGGTACGAGAAGCCATCTTCCTCTAACAAAGTTCATCTGATGAGGCGATTACTCAATTTGCGGATGACAGAAGGCACATCAATAGTTCAACATCTCAATGAATTAACTCAACACAGTCACAACCGAACTGAGTTTAGTTGGAATTGAATTTGATGAGGAAGTACGAGTCTTGATACTTTTGTCTTCTCTACCTCATAGCAGGAATGCTACTGTCACGACTGTGAGTAGCTCATTGGGAAGTAATAATTTAAAGTTCGACGATGTTCGTGATCTAGTGCTCAGTACAGTGAAGAGATCCGACCACGAGGGTTGGGTGAATAATCAACCTCTTCGGTTTTACATACAGAGTCAAGAGGGAGAAATTCAACAAGAGGAAATGGGCACAGAAGATCGAACAATCAAGCCAGATCAAAAGATAAGAGATCGAGGTCAAGAAATCTCAATAACCAATGCAAGAGCGCTCCAAAGAAACAAGAGACAAAGGTAGGCAAATGTTATCTTTAATTCTAGAGGAGATGATGCATTGATATATATGTTCCTTGGAGAGGAAGGACGAATCTTGGGTGTTAAATTCTGGAGCATCATTTCATGCTACTTCGAAGAAAGAACTCTTTCAGAGCTATGTCCCATAAAACCTTGGAAATGTATATCTTGGCAATGATCAACCTTGTTCAATTATCTGTAACGATAAAGTGAAGATTAAGTTGAATGGCCTTGTTTGTGAGCTAAAGGACGTTCGACACATTCCTGATCTAAGAAAGAACTTGATATCAGTAGGGCAATTGACAGATGAAGGCTACGATACAAATTTCAATGGTGGAAAACACTATTTGGGGGCCAACCACTAGAGCTTGTCCATTCCGATGTTTGGGGGCCAACCACTACTTCATCCATTGGCGAAAAATGCTATTTTGTGACTTTCATCGATGATTACTCTCGGAAAGTATGGTGTACTTTTTAATTAAAACACAAGTCTGAAGTTTTTGAGGCTTTCAAAAGATGGAAAGCTATGGTTGAAAATGAGACAGACGTGAAAGTTAAAAGGCTTGGAACCAACAATGGTGGTGAGTATGTAGACACGATGTTCAAAAGCTAGCTTTTGTTATGAGCATGGAATCTGAATGGAGAGAACGGTTCCAAGCACACCTCAACAAAATGGTGTAGTTGGACGTATGAACCGAACATTGATAGAAAAAGCGAGAAGTATTCATATTCAGTCAGGACTACCAAAGCATTTCTAGGGAGAGACTACATCAGCTTACTCTTGATCAATCGAGGTCCATCGTGTCCATTAGATTACCAAATATCAGAAAAGGTATGGAGTGGAAAAGAGATAAAACTTTCACATTTGAAAGTTTTCGGTTGTGTAGCATATGTGCATGTTAGTGATCATGGCATAAATAAGCTTGATCCGAAAGCTAAGAAATGCACTTTCATCGGCTATGGCGAGGATGACTTTGTCTATCGCATTTGGGATGATGAAAAGAAGAAGGTGATCCATAACAGAGATTTTTTTTTCAACGAGTCGGTCATGTACAAGGACTTGACAAAAAGTGATGCCATTAACTCAAAGCAAAGTGGGCCAGTATTTGCAAATGCAGATTATATCCCTGATTGTCCTATGAAAGAATCGATCACAACAAATCCTCGGCCAGAGAAGATCCTTGGAGAAAGTAGTGCACAACAACACGACACTACCTTCTACTCCAACTCTTGTATTGAGAAGGTCTTCTCGGCCTCCATGCCTAATAGAAGATATATGAATTATTTGCTATTGATTGATGGAGGGGAGCATGAATGCTACGATGAAGCTTGCTAGAGCAGTGAAGCAAGCTTGTGGGAGCTCGCAATGAAAGATGAGATGCGGTATTTGATTTATAACAAAATATGGGAACTTGCTGAGTTGTCCGTAGAGAAGAAGGCACTTCACAACAGATGGTTGTGCCTGGTGAAAGATGAGCATGATGGCTTTAAAAGGTACAAAGCTTGACTAGTTATCAAAAGGATTTTAGCAAAAAGAAGGCTGGTGTTGACTACAAATTTACTTTTGCCCTTGTAAAGCGTACTACTATTAGATCCGTTTTGAATATTTTTGCCACCGGCTGCATTTCTTTGCGAAGACTAATCAATCAACGTGGGTTCATCTTTTCCCAACCATTAATGAATCAATTAGGTGGGTGGCTCTGTAGATAGTTGGTCCATGCATTCTCTTATCTCCTTGTCTCCATATAATTTGTCTAAAAAAATGAGCTACAATTATCTAAGAAAGACTAGATTAATTATACTTTAACCCTTTTTTATTAAAAATTTTCATTTCCTCTCCTCTCAATACAAACAAATAATAAGGCGCCCTTGGTGTTCTTATATTATGAGAACTGAGTTAAAAACTGTTGGGGTTGCATCAACACCCTCATTTGGGCTTGGTTCATTGGGCCAAGGAAGATGGAGTTGTGTTGAGCTTCTTCTAGAAGCTTCTTTAACTTTGTAGATTTCAAGTTTCTTCCATTCTCTAGAAGCCTCTACAAGCCTTATCAAATTGGAGAATTCTAGATGATCCACCAATGTTCTCCATTTTTCCAAGGATTATCAACCTTTAGGCCAAGGAAAACTCTAGAAGGTTTCTCCAAGCTTCTTCATGCTTCCTTCATCCACCTCCTCTTGATTTATCTAGAACCTTCTTTCTAACCTTGGCCTCCATGGCTTCAAGCTTATAAATAGGATGTTCCTCCCCACATTTCATCAACCCACAAACATTTTCTCATCAAAGCCTACACATAATGTTATATCAAGAATGAAAATAGCGAAGAACAACACAGAGATTTACGTGGTTCGGCAACGGTGTGTTGCCTACGTCCACGGGCAGAGAACTAGTTTTCTTATTAAAGGAAGCAAAACAGATTAGGGTTACAAGGGATCGGTGTTTCATGAGTATATGAAGAAACTCATGAAACCCTAAACAGACAATGGACTGAAAGCCCAAAATAGACAGACGATAGCCCCCCCCCCCCGCCAGCGATACCACCGTCGGGGGCTCCGCCTCCCAGACCCCCTGATGCGTCGCCGGTCAACGATGATTCAAGGAACATTAACAAATCTCCACCTTAACTTGAATCCTCTCATAAACAGATGCACCTATGACAAGTGCCCAAACGTTCCTCTGCCTCAGATTGGTCCCAAGAGTGTAGGTTGTAGAGTTGCTTTCCAACTCACCACAGAACTCCCAAGAGTGAAAACATAGCCAGTCATCGATATCCTACTATCCACATCGCCGGCATAATCAGAGTCTGAAAACCCAGCAAACAAGCACTATATATGATTCCCATAGCACAAACCAACATTTCTAGTGCCTCTGAGATACCTGAAGATCCTCTTCACAACTTGCCAGTGTTTCTTCCCAGGTTGAACCATAAAGCGGCTTACCACAATAACATCAAATGCTAGATCTGATTGAGTGTAGATCATAGCATACATCAAACTCCCAACTCCACTGGCATAAGGGGCCTTAGACATGTACTCCTTCTCCTCCTCAGTCTGAAGTGCGTACATTCCCAACTTGCTGTTAGACGCCATTGGAGTATCTATAGACTTAGCCGAAGACATTCCAAACGTGCTCAATATCTTCTTGATGTACCCTTCTTGAGATAAGAAGAGTTTTCTCTGCTTCCTGTCTCTATAGATCTCTACTCCTAGAATCTTTCGAGCAGCACCCAGATCTTTCATATCAAACTCTGCACTGACTGTTTCAGCCCATACAAAGACTTCTTCAGTCTGCAAACATGGTTCTCTTTTCCAGGAACCTGAAAACCATCTGGATGAGACATGTATATTTCCTCCTCCAACTCTCCATGTAGGAAAGTTGTCTTCACATCTAGTTGCTCAACCTCTAAATCCTGATGTGCAACCATTGCTAGTAACACCCTGATAAAAGTATGTTTCACCACTGGTGAGAATATCTCATTATAGTATACTCCCTCTCGCTGATTGAATCCTCTTGCAACTACTCGTGCTTTGTACTTAACACCCTAAGCAGCTGACATTCCTTCCTTTTTCCTGAAGACTCACTTGCAAGTAATCACCTTCCTATAAGCATGCAATTTGACAAGCTCCCAACTCTGATTCTTTTGAAGAGACTCCATCTCTTCTTCCATTGCTGCAAGCTACTGTGTCATCTCCAGAAACAGCAGCCTTGTAGGTGGACGGAGCATCATCCTCCACCTCCACGACCACCTGCAAGGCATTTCCCACCAACTCATCAGACCTATATCTCGCAGGAGGTCTAATGTAAGCCCTTCTTGGCCGGTCTAGAGCAATATTGCGATGTGTCGCTCCACCTGCTCCTATGTCTAGTGATATATCCACTGTCTCAGTAGGGTCTAATTCAGTAGTACCTGACTGTGATGATTGGTTGGTGACCAAATCAGATACCTGACTCTCAGATGGAGTGAAGTCCAACTCCACCTCCTCAGCAACAGCCTCTTTCTCAACTGCATCACTGGTCTTCTTCCTAGAATTCAGCAAAGAACTCTCATCAAAGACAACACTTATGCTAAGTATAATCTTATTGTCATACCAAATCATGTACCCTTTCACACCAGTACCATAACCCATGAAGACTCCCTTCTTAGCTCTTGGCTCTAGCTTATCCTCATCAACATGATAATAAGCAGTGCACCCAAAAACCCTCATATTAGAGTAGTCATCAGCCTTTCCAGTCCATACCTCATAAGGTGTTTTTCAGTCAATACTTGTGTGTGGGCTCCGATTAGAGATAGCAAGCCTTTGAAACTGCTACTGCCCAGTATCGCATGTCAAGGTCTGAATTGGAAAGCATATACCTTGCTTTCGCCAGAAGAGTCTGATTCATTCATTCTGCTACACCATCCTACTATGGTGTGTAGTTGATTGTATGATGACAAGCAATGCCCTCATCTCTGTAGAACCCATCAAACTCAGATGAACATAATTCTAGACCATTATCAGTTCGCAGCCTCTTGACCTTCTTTCCAGTCTGATTCTCTGCTAGAGTCTTCCACTCCCTGAACTTACTGAATGCCTCACTTTTGTGCCTCATCATGAATACCCAAGTCATCCTAGACTAATCATCAATAAGAGATAGAAAATACATGTGACCTCCCAAGGACTGAACACGTGAAGGACCCCAGCAGTCCGAATGGATGTAATCTAGTGTGCCCTTTGTCTGATGAACTGCTTTAGGAAGTTTTCTGCGATGTAATTTCCCAAACACACAATGTTCACAAAACTCAAGGCGCTGGGCCTTATGGCCTCCCAGAAGATCTGCTTTCGAGAGAATTTGCATCCCCCTTTCACTCATATGAGCCAACCTCATATGTCAAAGCCTGGTCAGATCAACTTCCTGAACCCTAGCAGAAACAGTCATTGCAGCACCTATAACTGAGGAACCTTGTAGGGTGTACAAAGTTCCCTTTCCCCGCTTGACTCCCTGCAGAGCCACATCAAATCCTTTGAATACACGCAGCTTTCCACCATAACCTATGTAATTGAACCCCTTGTCGTCTAACACTATTAGGGATATCAAATTCTTCGCCATGGATTAAACATGCTTGACATCCTCCAATGTGCAAAATTTCCCATCATTTTTCTGAAACCTGACTGAGCCAGTCCCAACAACCTTGCAGAGAGCATCATTCCCCATGGATACATTCCCCCCGTCAGCACGGCTATATGTTACAAATAACTCCCTTTTAGGACATATGTGATAGGAGGCCCCAGAGTCAAGATACCACACATCAGCCCGGTGTGTGTGATCATCAGCCAACAGAACAATATCATCCTCAGAAGTATTGTCATGATCAGCTACTGCTGCAGACCTAGATCCAGATTTCTCCTCCTCTTGCTTCTTCTTCTTTGGACAATCATTCTTCCAATGACCTTTCTCCTTACAGTAGTTACAAACATCGTTTGGTTTAGGGCCTGATTTGCGATCTTGCCGATGCTTCTTCTTATTGCCCTTTCTACCGTCAGATTTGCCTCCATTTGCCACAAGCCCAGAAGCCTGATTGTCTGTAGCCAACGCGGTTGCCTTCAGACGCAACTCTCTATTGTGAAGCGTTGATCTAACCTCTTCCAGTGGGATGGTATCCTTCCCAACGATGAACGACTGAACGAAGTTCTCGTATCTGGGGGGTAGGGATACCAGCAGAATTAGGGCAGCATCTTCGTCCTCCACCTTAACATCAATATTACGCAATTCAAGTAATACCGTGTTAAGTTGATCAAGATGAGTTGTGTACCTTCTTGCATACGCAGCCCGAACAACCGTTGTTTCACAAGCAACTTGTTCGTCAGAGACTTTGTCATGTACAAACTCTCCAACTTCAGCCACAACTTGTCTGCGGTTTCCTGATCAGCAACTTCTATTATGACATCATCTGTGAGACACAACATAGTCGTCGAATGAGCCTTCTCCTCCAGAAGGTCGTACTTAGCGGTGGTTGTATCTGCCCCCTTCTTGTCGGCGGTTAACGGTGCCCATAAACCTTGCTGCTTCAGCAAAGCCCGCATCTTGATCTGCCACAAATTGAAAGAATTTCTTCCAGTAAACTTGTCGATCTTCAACACAGAACCAGACATCATTCTCGGCGGAATCAACAACCAAAGCTCTGATACAAGTTTGTTATAGCGAGAATGAAAATAACGAAGGACAACACAGAAATTTACGTGGTTCGGTAAAGGTGTGTTGCCTACGTCCACGCGCAGAGAACCAGTTTTCTTATTAGAGGAAGCAAAACAGATTAGGGTTACAACTTACAAGGGGTTGGCGTTTCATGAGTATATGAAGAGACTCATAAAACCCTAAACAGACAATGGACTGAAAGCCCAAAATAGTTGTGTGTTCTATCTTGCCTTATTTCTCTCTATTCGTGATTTCCGTTCTTCCACTGCGCGCTCGTTATTGCCACTAAATCCCTAACAATAACACTTTTCAAATACATGATTCGCTAAGAAGAAACTATAACAAACATACACACAACCAGATTAAATTTATCATCTTGCTCAAAAAAATCAACACGCATAGTTGATTTACTGACATGAGTTCGTCTTGCCCAAGCATTAATAAATCGGTCAATGTTAATTGGGTGGTTTTGTAGATATTTCGTCCACGCATTCCCTGTCTGGAGGGGGATAAAAAAAAAAGGAAAAGCTTCAACCAAATTACAGTACTTTCCACCCAGTTTGAGTTTTTTTTATGAAAATATCACTTTCCGTTTATGGTGGTCTTAATTGCATTATGAGAACTAAAAATGATTAATCATACTTTTCAAACACAAGATTCGATAGGAAGAAACTCGATCTAGCATACAAATACACAACCAAATTAAAGTCATGACTTGCCCAAAAAAATCAAAACACGCATATTTGACTGATCGACACATAAGTTGGTCATGCGCAAGCATTAATGAATTGGTCAGTGTTAGTTGGGCTGTTAGCTAGTTCATCCACACATTCCCTTATCTCCTTTATCTCCATATCTCTTTATTATTTTATTTTTATTTATTTAAACTAGCTAGCTAGCTAAGTGGCTATATAACAGCAATTCCTCTCTCTCTCTCATAAAGGTTTGGATCCATTTGGTGGCGGTCGCCCGAACGGACCATTCAGTACAAATCAAAACCCCCGGCCAGCTGCTAATTAAAGCAAGATTGTAATGCTGATGATCGACTCAGTCGATCCAACCTCCTATACACGCTAAATCAACAAGGTATGTGCATTTCTACTTGTTATATTGCACCTATTTTTATATATATTCTCATATTAAAGTTGGGTTTTTTTCTAAAAATATATTCTCATCTTGCAAAATTGAATAAAATCTTATCTTAAACATCTTTTAAAAAATATATCTATGTCTAATTAAATTTAATCTATGTACATTAATCAATACATATGCACTTTTTGGCCGAAACATGTGTGGTTTACTCCATCGTGCATTGGATAATCATAATAAAAGGGTTAAGGGCTCCTTGTCTCTATCCCGCCTTTAATATACCTAATAAAAGTAATAAGGGGGATTTAGAGCTTCGTAGTTTGTGTATTTTTTGGATTAAGGACGGGCAATTCAATTTTCTATTTTCTTATGTTTATTATTTGTTTCTACTCTTTTTGTTTTATATATTTATTCTTTACATGTTGAATTGGTTTTGATTTTGTCTAAAATTTATGAAGGTTAATAAATAAGAAATATTTATTCTTAAAAACTCCTTTGATGTTATAATTTTATAGGAAATATTTTTATATTAAATCCGTGCAAAGCACGGGGATCAATAGACTATATATTTTCATAATAAAAGTTTATAACATATTATAAAGGCCAAAATGCATAAAACCACCCTTTATTCACCATTGTTTTCAATTAACCACCCCTTATTAAAAAAAATTCACTTAACCACCCCTTATAACAAACTGTTTGCATGTAACCACCCACCCATCCTCCCATTTTTCTTTAAATTAAACTTCTATTAAATTCAACTTGAAAGTAAAA
This sequence comes from Persicaria tinctoria, assembly GCA_037127255.1. Taxonomy (NCBI): domain Eukaryota; kingdom Viridiplantae; phylum Streptophyta; class Magnoliopsida; order Caryophyllales; family Polygonaceae; genus Persicaria; species Persicaria tinctoria. The sequence continues at coordinate 18,262,793 of JBANSL010000012.1, forward strand.
GACAAAAATGCCCCCAAACTTCTATTAATTTTAGCATTTTAAAATTATCGTAAAATTACCAAATCGTGATTTTTTTAATTTAAAAAATAGAAATTGACAAACCCGACACCGGGCAAAACCAGAGTTCAAGTCACCACGAATCTACACGGGACTCGTTTTACGCGAAATCCGAAATGACCCAATCCAAACCCGACCCGACCCGAATGACCCGACTGATAAGTCTACTTGATAGGGATCTAGGTGGAGGTTGTCCGTTCTTCGCCTTGAATGTGTTTATGCCTACTTTTGATTTATTTCACAAGACTATAAAAATAGGAAAATAATAGTAGTTTACTAAAAACACATTTAGGGGCATTTTAGTCTTTCACTTTCAAGTTAAATTATGGAAGTTTAAGGGAAAATGGGAGGATGGGTAATTAAATGCAAACAGTTTGTTATAAAGGGTGGTTAAGTGAAAGTTTTTTAATAAGGTGTGGTTAATTGAAAACAATGGTGAATAAAGGGTGGTTTTATGCATTTTGGCCTTTATATAAATTTAATTTTTTTTAATGTGAAATTATAATCGAAATAATTAAGTAAATACCCGGTGTTACATGGATCTGAATTTGAGAATTTTAGATACGGATATACCTAACAAAATTGCCCGCAATTAAGCATATATTAATTGTCTACACTTAGGCCTCGTTTAGTTAGTTATTTACTTCATGGGAAGTACAAAAACTCAGGAAGTGATTGACAATTTATGTGTTTGGTACAAAAAATTGAAACTAAAAATCTTAGGGATTGAAATTACCGAGAACTGAAATTTCTACAAAAAGGTGGAATTTAACTCACCGTGAGGGAGATGGGTAAGATCTACTCCCCCCCCCCCCCCCCCCTCCTTTGTTTTTACAGTAAGCAAGAAGTAGGTGTTGCTAACGGAAGTAAGGTGCCACCATGATCATCCTCACGGATGATGTTACACAAATCCCTAACAGTAGGGAGATTACAAAGCGTACAAGTATCCCTAGACTTAGCTATAAAATCAGCTGCCTTGTATGCTTCCATGTAGCAATGTCTAAATTCTATGATGTCAAAGCTTGAGCTAAGATTCTTGATAAATTCCACTTCCCTCAAAATCTCCCATGTAACATGACTTCTGTCATTAATGGTCATGATAACTTCCGGACAATCTCCTTCCACTATGACTCTCTTTAAACCTCTCGCTATGGCTAGATTTACACCTGCACAAAATGCATCAGCTTCTGTTTATATAGCAGATGTGGCTACCGTTTCAGATTGAAGTATATCAATCACAGAACCATTTTGGTTCCTAATAATCACCCCCACCTGGCAATCACCTGTGGGCTTTAGTGAGCCATCTACGTTAACTTTGTAGATAGCCCTAGGCGGTTTCGTCCATTTGGAGTTGCATTTCCTTTTCATATTTTGAGTTGTTTGAGGTGCTGTTTTTTTGTTTGCTGATTGCCAATCAGCAAGGTCCGCTAAAGCTCGAATTGCTATGTGATAAGATGTTCCCGGTTTTTTGTTCCTAAAAATCATATCATTTCTGGATTCCCATATTTTTTTCCATATAAAACAGAGTTCTTCAACTTCGTTTTTAGTGTGATTTGTGCTTAGGATATCATTGATATTATGACAGTAATTGGGTATCAACGGGGTGTTTTTTCCTACCAAATGCTCATAGGCGGCTATGGTAGTTCTTGTGAAGGGACAAAGAAGAAAGAGATGGCCACTGTCTTCATTGTGATTGTTGCAAAAGCAGCAATTAGCTGGTACTCTATTGAAGTATTTGTTCAATCTATCTTTAGTTTCCAAATCCACTTGTAATTCCCTATGTTGTTGTTGTTGTTGCAAGGTATTTGTCTTACAGATCTTGTCGAGAATTGAACATCAGGGTTGTGTTTCCAAATTAGTTTATCCGGGGTATTCCAGGGTGGAATTCTAATTTTAGTAATGTGATTAACAATATTGTTAGGGAAGATTTAATGGAGGAGGGGTACATCCCATTCTTTGTTAAAATTAAAAAGTTGGTTAACTTTGAGATCAAGGTCCACATGTTGTTGATAGCTTAAAAGATTGTGGTTGGGGACCCAAGGGTCACTCCAAACATTTATAGATTCTCCATTCCCTACAATCCAGAGCAGTCCTTGTTTGAACCTTTCTTGGAGGTGAAGGAGGCTGCCGAATTGCCAAGAAGTATTATGAGAAGATCTTTCCATTAATCCTTCCTGATGGAGATATTTTTCTTTTATAACTTTCACCCAAATGTTGTTAGGCTCATTACAAATTTTCCAGAGAAGCTTCATTTGGAGGCTTATATTCATTTCTTCGGCCAGTTTTAGTCCAAGCCCTCCTTGCTCTTTTGATTTACAGATCTTGTCCCAGCTGATTAGAAGGGTGTATTTTTCCGAGTGCAGCTTATTCCAGAAGAAGTTTTTTTGGATTTGATCAATTTGGTTTAAGATTCCTTTTAGAAGGAGAAAGTTTTGCATCAGGTAGTTCGTTTTGGAGCTTAGATTAGCCTGAATTAAGGTCGCTCGATCTGTCTAGGTAAGAGAGGTGACCTTCCATTTGGATAACTGTTTTTTCAAGCTTTGTATGGCCTCGTTAAAGATCTCATTTTTAACCCTCCCTATGACTAATGGGATCCCAAGGTATTTCTCAAGAGTTTTAGATATGGGAATGTTCATATCCCGAGCTAAGGAATTTGCCAGGTTCAGACTGATATTTTCTGAGACTTGAAGGGAGCTCTTGTTGTAATTTATGGTTAGGCTAGAGAGGTTTGAGAAGTTATTCGGAATGTTTCTAATCGTGTGAAGGCATTTGTGAGAAGCTCTAGCAAAGATTATTGTGTCATCTGCGAAGGTAAGGAAGGGGATTGGAGTGCCATTTTTTGTTAGCTTGATACCAACTAAACCATCATCATAGTTTGATTCTTCGATAAGTTCTCTTGCCAAATTTTCCATGACCGAAATAAATATATAAGTTGCAAGAGGGTCTCCTTGTCTTATACCTCTGCCTGGTTTGAATTGGATACCAAGGAGATTGTTAACTAACACTGAGAAGGTTGTCGTTGTGATACAGTTCATAACCCAATTGATCTATTGGGGGGCAAAACCAAATTTGGATAGAGTAGCTCTAATATAATCCCAATTGATTCTATCGTAAGCCTTTTCCATATCTAGTTTGAGAGCCATCCAGCCTCTTTTTCCTATTTGTTTATGAAAGTTATGAAAGATTTCATGAGATATAAGAGTGTTGTCTTGGATGGATCTTCCTTCAAGAAAAGCACCTTGAAATGGGTTGATTAATTTATTTAGGATGGGTTTGAGTCTATTAGCTATGATTTTAGTTATAACTTTGTAGATGGTGTTGCACAAACTAATAGGCCTATAATGATTAATGTTTAAAGGATTCTCAACCTTCGGGATGAGGGCAATGAAGGTTTGGTTATTTTGAGATAGCATGCTCCCGAAATGAAAGAAGGCTTTAACTGCTTTGCATAATGAGGCTCCAATTATTTTCCATTATTTGATGTAGAACTCTAGAGGGTAGCCATCTGCCGCAAGTGTCTTATCTTCTGCCATGTTAGTGAGGGTGTCCTTGATTTCTTTATTGGTTGGGATGATTAGGAGTGTGGCATTGTCATTTGGAGTGATTTGAGGTTGGATGTGTTTAATCTGTTCACTCGAGATAGGGGTTCTATATTGAGGTTTAAATCTTTCAGACATTTCAGTGGTGATTTGGTTAGTTATATCTTGGCCATCCGTTAGCTGACTCCCGTCCTTAGTGATAAATGTGGTAGTATAGTTTCTAGAGTTCCTGATTTTGACCACAGCTTGGTGGTATTTGGTATTCCTATCTCCTAGTTGAAGGTGTTTGATTTTGGATCTTTGTTTCCAAAATTTAAGGTTGTAATCTAATAGTGCAGTTCTTTTCTTCTTAAGTCTTGTAAGTTTCCCTGTATCATCATCAGTAAGGGTTCCCCATGGGAGTTGAAGCTGAAGCTTCTGGATGTTGTCTTCAACCACTTTAAGCTGTTTCTGGATGTTGTTCCTACTATTTTTTTTGCACCAGTCTTTTATGTTCTTCTTAAGTAGTTTCTGTTTTTGCATGAAAGAGTACGCGAAAGAACCAGCCAGCTTGTTGTTCCAGACCTTAGTAATTATGGATTCTAAAGAGAGGTTAGTGGTCCAAGCCATTTCAAATCGGAAGGGTGTACCTTTGAGGCATTCAGAGGAGCCTAACTGTAGGGTGATAGGCAGTGGTCCGAGGAATATAAGAGAAGGTGTTGAACTCTGAGATTCTTGAAGTGTGACATCAGATCATGGTGGGGTAGGATTCTATCGAGGCGTTCAAAAGTATTGTTTGTGATGTTTTTAGTGCTTTTTCTCCAAGTGAAGGGGGAACCAATGAAAGGGATTGTCTGGAGATTAAGTTCTTCTTTTATTTCTCTGATTCTACGAAACCTGGCTAAGGATGGTGAGCAACCACAAATCTTTTCTGTGTCATCTTCTATGTCATTAAAATCACCTATGATTAGAACAGGGAGCATATGTTTGTTGACAGAGGTGATGATCTCAAACCAGAAGGCATCTTTTTCCTGTTCTATTGAAGGGGCATAAACAAATATAATGGCTAAATCAATTTGTTCTATGGTAATTTTTATCATGCATAATCTTTGATGTTTTTCAAGAATTACTGAGTTGTCAAGAATTTTATGTTTTTTGAAGAGGATCCAAATGCCACCTTTAGCACCAGAGGAGGGAATACTTAAGGCTTTGTTGAATTTAGAAGTATAGATCTGCTGGTCAGTAGGGGGTTCACCTGATTTTGTTTCGGTTAAGGCCAAAATATCAAGTTTGTTGTTATAACGAATCTGGTTGATTTCTTGCCACAAAAGAGGCATTTTGGAGCCTCTGATGTTCCAATAGCCGGCTCTAATCATATAAGGGATTATCAGCTATGCTACATAGCTTGTCATGCAAGATTCTAAGTCTGTTATGTTCTGGTTTATTAGCTTGATTGCACATACCAATTTTAATAAATTGATAATTGTAGAGAGAAGACCTTTTACCTGGATAGGTTTCACTTGCCAAGATGATTGCAGTCTTTCTTCTGTCTCTTGTCTAATCTTCATCTTTAGAGGGTTGATAGGTGCAATCCTGGAGGTTAGGCACTGTGCTTGTTGCATGATGGTTGATAAAAAAAAAACTTGTTTGTAACTTGTTGGTTTGAAAGTTTGGTTTGGCCATCCACCACAAAGGAACCAATAGCTTGTTTAGTAGGGATTGCAGTCGAGTGTTGTTGAGAGTTTTGGTGAGAAATCATACCTTGATTTTCTTCATAGTTGTTGTGGTATTCCAGTTTTTTGTTAGTGAGAAGTTGACTTGAGCCAACAGGTAATAGCTTAGAGGGTATATACCAGAAAGGAATTAGTTCAAAGCTAATCAAGGGTATATAGCATAATGTAAGATCTACTTCCCTTTTTTTTTTTTCCATATTACTTCCTTTTTTTTCAAATCTCATCTATATATAAACTCTTAATTTAGAAGAGTTTAAGCTGATGTGTCAACCTTAGAGGGATTTTAAGAGTTTTAACCCAATTTTTTTTTCCTTTTTTCTTTAATTCTCATTTTTTTTCTTCTTTTTTCTTTAATTCTTTTTGTTTTCTTTAATCTATATCTATATATCTATATAATACTTTAAATGAGAAACATTTTTATGATATGTCACTCCCTCCTTAAAAATAGGGTATTCAATCATTTTTTGAAAAAATTCAATTAATCCATGATCTTAGCCTAAATTATAGTTTTAGTAATTTAAAAAACATCTATATAATACTTTAAATGAGAAGCATTTTTATAAGATGTCACTCCCTCCTTAAAAATAGGATATTCAATCATTTTTTGAAAAAATTCAATTAATCCATGATCTTAGCCTAAATTATAGTTTTAGTAATTTAAAAAAACATCTATATATCTATATAAACTCTTAATTTAGAATCTATATCTATATAAACTCTTAATTTAGAAGAGTTTAAGCTGATGTGTCAACCTTAGAGGGATTTTAGGAGTTTTAACCCAATTTTTTTTCCTTTTTTCTTTAATTCTCATTTTTTTCTTCTTTTTTCTTTAATTCTTTTTGTTTTCTTTAATCTATATCTATATCTATATATCTATATAATACTTTAAATGAGAAACATTTTTATGATATGTCACTCCCTCCTTAAAAATAGGGTATTCAATCATTTTTTGAAAAAATTCAATTAATCCATGATCTTAGCCTAAATTATAGTTTTAGTAATTTAAAAAACAATGGGATTAATTCAAAACATAAAATTAATATTAGTAAATATATCTATATATACTACTTTAATTGTTTTTTCAACCAATGAGTTTAATTCAAAATATTTAATTATCTGAACTTTTACTATTATTTTATAATATTAATTTGATATACTATTAGGATTTTATTTATAAAAAATTGTGCCATGGCACGGGGATAATTCTAGTTTCTATTTTAATTTTGATTAAGAAAATTTCCAATTTATCCCTATAATAAATGGGATGTGTTTAGGGATGGCAATGGGGTGGGGACTCCCCATTCCCCGTTGGAAATCCCCGTGACGAGGACGGGGATGGGGGGCAAAGTGATTCCCTACACGGGGACGGAGATAGTAGTCCCCACCCCGATCCCCGCCCCGCCCCGTCCCCGTTGGGGACCCCCACGGGGATGGAGCATGAAATCCCCAATGTTGTCTATATCTTACCTAAGTTTATATAGTTTTTCTTTTATTTATAAACTTTTACCTTATAATTTACATTTATGAAATATTATATGTGATATTTATATCATATTTTTAACATAAGTTTAATAATATCTTATAGTTTTCTATTAAATAGGGGGAAACCTGCGGGGAATGCAAACGGAGAAAATTAAACAGGGACGAGGACCCGGCGGGGATGGGGACGGGGGGATATTTTTTATCCCCGAACGGGGACTAGGACTGGGACGGGGAGACTTTTTACAAACGGGGACAGGGAGGGCACTCCCCACCCCGAACCCGCCCCGTTGCCATCCCTAGATGTGTTAATAAATAAAGACTATAAGAGTAATTCTAAATAAATTGCTATGAGATTTTCATATTCAACCAAACAAATTATAAGATTTGAGTTCATGTGAATTTAGTTTCAACCAAACAAATTTTTATACTTCCCGGAAAGTAAAATTCATGGGAAGTTTATTTCCTAGGAAGTTACTTCCCATGAAAGGAAATTCCCACGTTTAACCAAACAAGGCCTTAATCATCTTTTTAGTGCCCATGTAATGTCCATAGAGAATGAGATCTTAGAGCATCTCCAATAATTCCTCTAAAAATTGTTTAAATAAAGAAACATATATCAAAATCTCTAAAATAATTTTTTTTTAATACAAGGAAAGAAATTAAGACGGTACAATCCTAACGAAGAAAGTGTCATCTTAGAGCGTCCTTCCGAACGAGATCCTCCAACACCGGATCAGCAAGCAGAGCGTCGTCGGCAGGGATCCTGTAAGCCAAGTGCGCGACCCTATCAACAACAACATTGGATTCCCTAAAAATATGATGAATGGAAAACGAATCAAAAGCAGAAACAATGGAACGAATATCTGATAAAACCAGCTCAATGCTCCAAGGACATGTCCAAATATCAAGTAAAGAATTGACAATCTGCAGATTATCCCCCTCAACAAGGAGATGGCGAATCCCCAACTCTCGGGCACGTAAAACCCCATTCCGAAGGGCCAACGCTTCGGCGAACACAATAGAAGTATTATTACAGCGGCCCGAATCGGCAGAAACCACCAAGGCCTCCGAATTCCTAATTATGAAACCATATGATGCCTCTCCGGACAGCCTGAAGGAGCCACCAAAATTGAGCTTGAAAAACGATGCTGGATGGGTATCCCAACGTGCTTTCAACCTTTGACACGAACCTGCCATAGCAGATGTCCGCCTGTTCCAAGGCATACCAGTATGTTTTTCCTGAAAGGATTGAGTTGTAAGGTTGTACCGTGAGGCATCAAACCAGCTATGTTTGGTAGTATTGATATGAATGCAGACTTGATTTACATTGACGTTCTGCATATGTCCAAATGCCACTTGATTCCTAAAGAACCAAATAGCCCACCAAGAGTAGAAAAGATCATACAAAACAGTAGTAGAATAGTTTAAGTGGATGTCATTAAGCACCACGTTTGGTTTTTTAGTATTGAAATTGTATGTTTGCAACTTGTGCTTGTATTGTGGAATAAGGGAAAGAACCTCTTTTGTGAACGGGCAATCCATAAGCAGGTGGTGCAGCGATTCATAAGAGGAGTCACAGAGGACACAACTCATAGGCACCCCAACATGGGATATCTGTAACTGTTGTTTAGTTGGTAAGCTATTCGTGGCAATTTTCCAAAGGAAATGTTTCAGTTTAGGAGGAATTTTTAAATTCCAAATCCAATTAAAGTTTTTCTAAAATAAATTTATACCTCAGCTCCAACAACTTCTATATTTTATAAAATTTTGCATTTATTTATTACATACTATATATATACACTATTTAAAACAACTTTAATTTTAGCTATCCTTAAACTTTATGAAAATTTTGAAATAATTTCATACAACTAGATGAACATTAATTTTAAGTTGAAATTTTCAAAAACATTAACAAGTTTGATTGAAACACGAAGTTTAACATTTAAGCTTAACAGAACTTAAAATGTAAACTAGTGTAAGTTTTACATTTATGTATAACATGAGTTTTAATATAACTTAAAACTAACATGTTTAAATTAAACATCCAGTTAATATTCTAGCAAAACATCCCATTTAATTTAATTATAACAAAAACCCCTAACTTAATTTTTGTATAAATATAACAACTTTTCCAATTGTTATTGAATTCATAGGTATTAATTAGTAGAACTAAATTTTAGAGTTTTTGCCACCTTCCTCTAAATTTAGAGAATTTTTTTTCTCTCATAAGGTTTCTCTATTTTAAAGATGAGTATAAAAGAACCGTTGAACCTAAAAAGACCTATTATCTCTAAAATTTTCAACTTTTCGTATTTTATAAGAGTTGTTGCCAGCTGGGGTTGCTCTTATAGAGTTAGGAAAATAACATCATATGAAGTTGGTAAAATTTCACCCATTCAATTTTAAATAAGGGGTTTAGATTTAAATTAATTTATCCATTTTTTTAATTTCTTTTCTATATATGGTCAATAAATTTCAATTAGGGTAATCTTATTATATTTTTATGTTGCAAATGTAATTGCAAAATATGTAAAAGTTCTAGTGAAACGGAAAATACAGTGCAACGGTGATACGAATGCATATTGTTTTACATTAGTATGAATATTATGTATATGGATATGAATATTATGTGTGTGAATATCTATGTGGAATGTTATTTATTTTCTGTTATCTAAGTATAGATAATATCATTACAGTCTGCTCAAGTTTTCGATCTATTTATTAAAACCATTTAAATTTGGTACATCTCTTCTAATTGCACTGCATCAAGATATATAGTGTGTGGTTCATACAGAAGTCAATTGAAGGTACGTATGTATATTATCTATATATGTACTTGTTAAATGATTACATATATTCATTCTTCTTTTACAAGTTAAATGATGATTACCTTCTAAATGTCACTTCATTGGTAATGAATTAATATTTGTATTAATATAAGTGCGTATTTATTTAATTAATTTGAGTAATTAATAACTACAATTTAATTAATTTGTGCAAGTTCCTACATGATATCTCACACCGTTAATTAATTTCTTTTGATAGATGGCTATGATACATTTCTCTTCAACTAACAACACCCGCTTACATGAGAAGCTAGAAGGCCTGATGGAACAACTAAAGGCTAAGGCAACTGATATTCGCAAGGAATTACAGGATGAAGAGCTTCAAGCCAGAAAGAAAATAAAGAGCGAAGTTGCTTTATGGCTAAAAAGCGTGAGCGATATTGAAGAACAAGTTCAGAGTATTGGAATAGAAGTTGCTCGAGTCGGCAGCTTCCATCATCGTTTGTGGTTGTCAAATAAGCTTGAAGAGATGGTGAAATGCGTTGAAGAGTTCTTAAAGCAGAGTGAGTTTCCCAGAGGAATTTTGCTTAATGATTTCAAACCTGTAGGCCTTGAATTAGTGACACATAAAATGGAAGGTTCTACTCTCTCAAGGGTTCAGAATGAAGTTTGGAGTTGTTTTGAAAGAGGTGAATTGAGGGTCGCTATCTTTGGTATCGGTGGAGTGGGCAAAACAACCTTGGCAATGCACATCAACAATGAGATTTTGAAACAGAAACGTCTTTTTGTACATGTTTATTATGTCACTGTATCTCGAGAGACCAGTGTCCTTAAGTTGCAGAGTGACATTGCTAAAGCAGTTGGACATTCTCTCGAATATGAAGATGAGCCAAAGAGAGCAGCCGAGTTGAGGATGGCACTGACGAGGAGAAAGAAATCTCTACTAATCCTTGATGATGTATGGGAGGATATCACAATGGAGGAGGTTCGAGTTTCGGTGGAAGGTCGTGGATGCAAGTTGCTCATAACCACTCGGGACAGAGGTGTATGTCTCAGAATGAAGTGTTGTCCAGTTCAGATGAAACCTCTGTCAACTGACGAATCTTGGGATTTGTTCAAGAAGCAACTTGGCAACTTTGAAACACTTCCTGATGAAGTGAAGGTCGCCGCCGCTTTAGTAGCTGAAGAATGTGATGGGTTACCACTCGGAATTGTCACAATGGCTCGATCCATGAGGGGAGAAACTGATGTAGCTGTGTGGAGGGATGCACTGAGAGAACTGCAAAATCCTTGTAGCAGTTCACATGATATGGAAAACAAAGTATTCAGAATATTGAAGTATAGCTACGATCGCTTAAAAAAGGAAAAGCATCGGAAGTGTTTCTTGTATTGTGCTTTATATCCTGAAAATTACATAATAATGAGGGAGGACTTGATCAGGCAGTTCATTGTAGTGGGATTATTAGATGGAACCAGTGGAAAGGAAAGCATAGATGAGGGACACGCTTTACTGAATATTCTGGAGAATGCATCTTTGTTGGAAGGAACGTGGGATTCAAGATTTGTGAAGATGCATGATTTAGTGAGAGACATGGCAATTAAAATAATGGGCTCCATTAGCATGGTAATAGAGAAAAAATGTTTGAAGGAGATAATTGTAAAGGAAGAATGGATTAAAAAGGATTTGAAGTGGGTGTCTTTATTGGTTAATAGGATGGATCATATCAAAGATATGATGCCTGATATTCCAAATATTTCAGTGTTTTTTCTTCGAGGTTATTTCCTAAAGACTATATCGGATTCTTTCTTTGTGAAAATGATCAGCCTCAAAGTTCTTGATTTGTCATATATAGAAGTGGAGGTATTGCCTGCTTCTGTTTCTGACCTATGCAATCTCACTAGTTTGATGCTTCGTGGCTGCGCACGGTTGCACTTCATTCCTTCATTGGCAAAACTTACAAAGTTAAGAGAGCTGGACTTAAAAGGGTGTGACTCCATGAGGGAATTGCCAGAGGGTATGGAACAACTAGCAAGCCTTGAGTACCTTCATTTGTCATCTACTAACACAGTGGAGCTCGAGGTATTGCCTGCTTCTGTTTCTGATCTGTGCAATCTCACCAATTTGAAGCTTTCCTGTAGAAGTTTGCAGTTCATTCCTTCATTGGAAAAACTTAAAAAGTTAAGAGAGTTGGACTTGAATGAGTGTTTTTGTATGACGGAATTGCCAGAGGGTATGGGAGAACTAGCAAGCCTTGAGCACCTTATTTTGTCATGGTTGAATGTGGAGGTATTGCCGGCTTCTGTTTCTGACCTGTGCCATCTCACCAGTTTGAAGCTTTCTTATTGCATGAATTTGCAATTCATTCCTTCATTGGCAAAACTTAAAAAGTTAAGAGAGTTGGACTTAGAAGGGTGTCACTTGATGGGCGAATTGCCAGAGGGTATGGAAGAACTAGCAAGCCTTGAGCACCTTAATTTGTCACAGACAAGTGTGGAGGTATTGCATGCTTCTGTTTCTGACCTGTGCAATCTCACCAGTTTGATGCTTAGTTCTTGCAAAATATTGCGCTTCATTCCTTCATTGGCAAAACTTACAAAGTTAAGAAAGTTGGACTTGAATGAGTGTTTTTATATGAGGGAATTGCCAGAGGGTATGGAAAAACTAAAAAACCTTGAGTACCTTGATTTGTCATGTACAAATGTGGAGGTATTGCCTGCCTCTATTGCTGACCTCTGCAATCTCAACAGTCTGTTGCTTAGTTATTGCAGCAGCTTGCGCTTCATTCCTTCATTGGCAAAACTTACAAAACTGGGAAATTTGAATCTAGATGGATGTGAAGAGTTGGAGACATTGCCGGAGGGGATGGAAGAACTAGCAAGCCTAGAGCACCTAGATCTTCAATGGACTGAAATAAAAAGCCTACACAGGGATAGAGTCATTGCATTGGAAGTTGACAAGAAGTGGGGTTCAAAATCAAGGAGGAACTCAAGACAATCCGAGAGGAGGACTTAGTTTTTATGTTGCACATGCAATAGGAGAATAAGTAAAAGTTCTAGTGAAACGAAAAATACAACGAATGAATATTGCTTTACTTTAGTATGAATATTATGTGTGTGAATATGTATTTGGAGTATTGCTTATTTTATGTTATTTAAGTATAGATAATATCATATTCTGTTATATATATAAGCACAACGATATTTAATCATAAACCTCGATATTGGGTTTATGATTAAATCTCATTGTGCTTGTATATACATTATACTTGTCGAGTATGTAGACTTGGATTTTATGATTAAATGTCGTTGTGCTTATACATATTGCGTTGGTCGAGTATGTAGACTTGTACACACCTTGACCCAATAGGTTCAATTTATTAAGGACGTTATTGTTCTTTAAGACATGTTGTGGGGGTGCGTCCCAATTGAGCCCATGTTTTCAAGTGCAAACTTTGCATTAGAGAGTGATGAGAATATGAGGTTGTCTCGTATCAAAAAAATAACAAGTTTGGTTGGTGAATTCCTTTTATTATTATTAACTGATTTTATTATGAAATACAGTTGGGCTTATTATAACTCTCTTGATCGATCAAGGAAAAGGAGTGAAGAGGCATAAGATATAACGAGGAAGATCGACTTCAACCGAGAGAGTTCTCAGTCTGCAGTATAGTTGCCCAAAGTAGTTTTCATGAGATCCATTTTCCTTAAGAAGAAAACAACCTTGACTCCACTTATTTACAAACTCATCCCTCGATTTACAATATTTACAACTAAAGGCATAATATTCCCTAGCATATATGTTTAGGTAACAGCATACACCCTATCATAACACATTTGAAATTAACGCCCGTTTGTTTTGTTGGTAGAGAAAGGTATGATTACCTTAATGAATCTAATTCGTATTCAAGTTAAGATTCATTAGTCATTATTTTAAGCATATCTTCCTTTCCCCGTTTTTCATATAATTTTTTTTACCTTTCTCCATATTTCATACCCTGATTCTATGGAGAGTAACTATTTCTCCTATGATGCTTTAATAATCCACTCTATCCCCTCTTCTAGACTCACAAAAAATGATGATCATATACATTTTCTACGTAAAATTCAATTCATTTCCTTTCCATTCTCTCATCTAAAAACAAACGCCCCTAAGTAGATTTGTACATTGAGAATTTTATTTACTATGTTGACTTGATTTTTTATTGCATTATTTTGAAATTATAATTTTAACAATTTTGAATATCTGCATGTATCACCTCATTTGTATGTTCAGAAATCTTTTATAAAGTTTTACATTTTATTTGTATTTCGTATACTTGAGCAAAAAGAATTCAACCACTATCAAATTACATCTTAAAATTGTTTTTTTAGAATCGATCCTATATATTTGATAAAGAATCTTTCACAATGAAAATTTCTTAACATATGTCTTTAGAACATCTTTTACATTATCTATATATCTATATATAATATATTCCCTCCGTCCAATAATACATGGGTTTTTAGAAGTAAATTTTTGTTCAATAACAGATAGGCTTTTAGGTTTTCTAGGTAGGAAGTTGTAATGATTTGTATTGATTTGTGTGTTGTTGACTTTTTAAAATAATTTTGTGTGTTGTTGACTTTTTAAAATAATTTGATTGGTTAAAATGTGTAGTTGGTGTTAAAAAAATAATAAAATTTATTAAAAAGTTAGTGCAATGATGATGTTTTTTTAAAAGTAAAGTGTTTTATTAAAACTTGTGCAAAATGTTAAAAGACCATGTATTTTAGGACGGAGGGAGTACTAAAGTAGAGACTTAAAATCTCATCTGATGTAATCTAACCTGATTTTTTAACAAGTCAATTAATGATAATCCAATATGTTTAACTCACATTAGACAATGGTAGTATTTATTTTTATCCACATGTCATTCTATGTGTCCTTCTCACATCTTAAATGGTTACAAAATCTATCATTTTACCAAAAGTTATTTTATAAATATTGTACCTTGAATTATTTTATCTTTATTCATTAAGATTGATTATTTTATTTTATTAAATCTAATTATGAGATTTTATTATTAATCAATTATCTATTGAACAATAAAATCTTATCATCAAAATATTTATATTAATTCTCAACCTCATATCTTAAATCTTTACAAAACCTATTATTTTTGTGATTGTTTGAGAAATTTTATTTTAAAAAAATTAAATAAACTATTTTAATCTTCACATCAAATTTAATAAAAAAAAATAGTGTGGTAGAAAAATCGTGTTAAAAATGCAATTTGAATTTTGAAGGGTAAACTTTTGGCAAATTTGCATTTATGTAATCGGATGGGCTGATGGGCAGTGTTTTAGGTTTTGGGCTTTGCTTGCAATATTTATGGTCTCCAATTGGGACGTTTTAGCCTTTTAGGGCTGAAATTTTATGCACGATTTTGGGTGTATAACAAAAACTCTTTTTTTTTTAAAAAAAAAAACTATTTATTTATTGTTAACGAGGGTAACCCACCTTTGGTGGTAAACTCACCCCGGGTACGTTGATCCAACCGGCAAGAGTCATGCGCCAAGTAAACTGGCTTGCGCCGACCGGTTAGACCCTGATTATTTCACCAAGAGAAATGGCTGAGGCAGAGATCGAACCCGGAACCTCTCATTGACCCCCTTGCTCCTTACCATTGAGCCACCACATTAGGGGCATTATTTTTATTTTTTTTAATTAAGAATTGTGAGGAGAGAGGGTTGGTGAACAGAAGGGGAGGCAAATTTAAGGACATGGGTTTCACTCCGGATTCCAATATCCCTTTTTTATAGGTTCTAGGGTTGGCCTACCGGCCTGGATCGGATCAGACCGGCCCGGAATTTTTCGAGAAAATGAACCGCGGATCGGACCGGGACCGATTAATATGGTCCCGGGTTTTCCGATCCGTGGACCGAAAAGGCCATTTGGACCGTATTATCATGCATCCCCTTTTTTTTTGGGTTACGTTGTCGTTGTTACAATACAATACAATACAATACAATACAATTACAGCAGCCAATTACATTAAAAAATTTCTAACCCTAGATCTGAAAAATATCTCAAATCTTAGTTTTGGATGTTTATAATTTCTCCAAATCAGACTAAAATCGACATTAATTTCTGAAAATAATCAAAATATACATAGAACAAACTAGCTAGTTCTAAAAGGGAAAAGAGAGGGAAGAAGAAGAATGATTACGCCTTACTGGCGAGCGAACAAAGAGGCTTTGGGAAGGAGGAAGGAGGGCCGACTGAGCCACTGAGGAGCGCTGGGGCGGACGCGAGCGAGCACGAACAGAGAGGCTTTGGGACGGAGAGGGAAGAAGAAGAACGGAGGGAGGAGTCGACGCGGGCCGACTGAGAGCGGAGCGCCTTCGGGACGGAGGGAGGAGGGCTGAAGGAGCCATCGAGGAGTGCTTGCGTTTCATCGTGCATAATTCTTTCAAAAACTTCACATAGCGAGGCACGGTTTTAATTAAATTGAAAAGTGGAATATTTACCTCACAATGAACAAAGGTGTCGTAAAGAATTTGTTCATCTTTCCACTTACGATCAGATCTTATGGCATGAAGAAAGGGTGGTGTAGGTCTTGGAACCTCAGAAAACCACTTCTTGGATGATTTCCTTGGGTATTCAACAACGTCAAAAATCGGCTCCATCACTGGAAGGGACAGCGGGCGCCGTGGTGAAGGGAATCCAACTCTTTGTTATCTTCCTCTCCCACATCAATCATCTCCTTAGGCTTCTCTTCAACATTCCTAGTGTGCACATTCACTTGTTTACCTCCTCTAAGGATCATGACACTCACATATATTCTCCTTCAAATTAACTACCACTTGTGATGGCAACTTCCCCGAATATTTTGCTTTCAATTCTCCAATCTCCTTAGCCATTTGACTCAACAACTTCTCTTAACACTCATCTTGTCCAACAACAACCTCAATGTATCATCTCTATCCTCTTGTTGAGTGTTTCTTTGACGGTTCTCAAATTGTTCTCTTTGATAAGGAACTTGTTGTTGCTAACCTCTGTCGTTGAATTCACTTTGATAATTTGAATTGTAGCCCTGATTGTAACCATTGTTACCAAATTTGCGGCGAGGTCAATAATTCATAGCACTCAAATCAGCGACATCCTCTTTAATCAAAGGACACTTATTATTCGAATGAGTTGGATCTCCACAGACACCACAAGGTCTAGGCTGCTGAGATTGATTCAATTGCATATCCATCTTGTTCACTATCTCCGTGAGCCTATCTAGATCATCCTTGCGACCATCTCTAGAACTATCCAACTTATGAACTCCTCTAACTCCTTGGTATTTCTCATATTGTTGCGATGCATTAGCCAACCCTTTAAAAATCCGCATTGCTTCATGAGGTGTCCAAAATATCTCCTCCACTATTAGGATTCATGAAACTCCTATCGGTGTCAAGCAAGCCCTCATAATAATATAGCACTAGATCATCCTCGGGTATACCATGTTGTGGACAACTACCCTTAAGCTTCTTGAACCGATCAACATACTCATAAAGACTCTCTGTATGTGATTGCTCAATACTAGATAGCTCCTTCTTGAGTTTGTTGAGGCGAGTCACAAGAAAGTACTTTTTGCAGGAAAGCTTTCTTCAATTCAACCCAAGTAGTAATGCTTTATGGGGGTAGGGAACAAAGTCAATCGCTTATAAAATCTTTCAAAGTAAAAGGGAACACTCTCAACATCAATTGTTCAATGGTAAGGCCTTGGGGTCTAAATTTATCACACACGCTCACAAAGGTAGAAAGGTGCTTGTTTGGTTCCTCCCCAAGCAATCCATGAAAGTAGGGTAAAATAGTAGACCAATTCGACTTGTACTCAAATCTTGAACCCTCAGGGAGATTAGGAAATCTAATTACAAGTGGTTGAGCACTCAAATTAGGTTCCTTTAGGTTTCTCATGGTCCTTCTTGGCGGATTATCAACTTCGTCTCTCATCTCCTTGTTTGTGTCAAACTCGAGCCTCCTTTTCAACCTAAGAGATCTTTCAATCTCATAATCAAAAGACAAAGACAATGAATTAGAAGATCTAGTTTGAACCATATACAAGGACACAAAAGACTCAAAGAAAAAATGAAAACAAAAAGAAAAAGAAAGAATCAATGAAAGAGATAAAGAAAAGCAAACTCCTTGCTTCTCCCCGGCAACGGTGCCAAGAATTTGGTGCGGGACGAACATCGTTGGCACTTTTGCCCTTTGCCAAATAGTAATAAAAATCCAAGCTCAAAGCACAAAACCAATAGATTAGCAAATCAATAACTTGATAAACCAAACAACTACTAGTATAGCAATGAAGTCCGGAGTCGAACACACAGGTAATTCTCTAACAATGGTTGAGATTCATGGTCCTAGGATTGATTCATTAATTATTCACAAACATATGTCTACTTGACTAAAGTTGAAGGATCCGCATGGATACAATCATCTTATTCAATATCACAAAAGAATAACATTAAGGATTCAAATAATTAGACCAATTGGCATATTGACTCAACGCAATTAGAGACAAATAGGCACAAACCACATCAACCCTAATCGACATCTACCAACATAGATCAATCGAAATTATCCAGTGCAAAGAGAAAGAAATATCACTACTTCAATACCTTTGTTTGCTCTCAAGAACACAAAAACAGATTCATAGCTAAGATGCAATTCCTAACATGGTGATCAATCATAGAAAGGAACACAAATATGAAATAAGCACAAGATGATAAATATAAATATGAATAACTAAATAGAATCAAATCCTCACAATCTAAACAATCATGTCTTCGAATCACATGCGAAACTATGAGTTTAGCAACTCATAGGTCAAAAACCTCTCTTTGGTCTAACGGTGTTCATAGTCTCACACACAATAGCCACACACGACTGAAACAACCAATTAAACCTAATAAAGAGTCGTACAAACCCTAATAGTATAACAATAATAATATAATAGGAAATAGAATCGCAATTGCTGGAAACGGGGTCACGGCGGGCGCCGCCTAAAGCACGGCGGGCGCCGCCATACTCAGTGACGGATTTTCCTTCTTTCTTCAATGTTGTGCTTCCTTGCTCATCCATAGTCTCTTCCTCAACCATCATATGCTCCAAATCATGTCTCTTAAGCTCTTCCAAGATCCTTTCCAAGATTGAAATGTAACTCTACAGAATAAACAATAAAAAAATGCGTAGATTCCGAACTCTAATACTTCACAAGCAAGATATGAAACTAGACTAAAACATAGGCAAAACACCTATCTAAATGCAATAAGAGATACCTATAATGCTTATATGAAATATGCATTATCAAGAATCTAAATAAAATATATTTAGAATTTATATAATTTTTCAAACTAATTTTGTTTAAATCTATATTATTTTTTGGTTAAAAAATTATTTATATTTATTGAAATCTATCTAAATTATTTAAAATATTGTATTAATATATATTCTTCGTACACGAAATGGGACCTACACTAAGTTTCTATAAACGGTCTTAAATCAGAACAATTTTGCTAATGTGTCCTCTTTAACTCTCTCAACCAATACCCAATTTCTACTTTTTTTTTTTACCTATTTAAACCAATCAAATATTTTTTTCTTTAACAATGAACGGATCAAAGATCCAGTAATTTTTTTATATTTTTTTCAACAATTTTAAACTTGGTTTTTTCGGGGAAAAAAAGTGCAAAACGGACGGATCAAATGTGTAAATATTTTTTTTCTTTTTTTAAAAGTTTTTAAACCTTTTTTTTTCAAAAAATCATGTTAACAGATCACAAATTCATTACACATATTGAACGGATCCAAAATCCATTAGTTACTTTTTTTTTCTTCTGAAAGTAATGATTATAAGACAAATGTCATTCAAATGGTGAAACAAATCTAAGATTCGCATGTTTAATTTTATATAGCAGCTGTACTTGGTGCATATAGTCTTTCCCTTTGAAAAGTGGTCATTTATCCACCCCAACCCTAAAAAAAAAAAAGTGGGTAAAGCTGAATAAGGAGGTAATCTAGTACAGGTAGACAGGTGGTAATGCAGTCTAGTGAAGCAGCCATCAAACCCCTCTGTAGGCAGCACTCTACTACTGTAGTCCACAAAACAGAGGAATCTTGCACATAGTACTCAAACCCACGTAGAAGATTCCTCTGTACCAAACACTTCTCTTCTACCTTTAATTCAACCACTCATCGATCAGTCACAGCATATCATTCGTTGGTCTCATTAGCTACGTTAAACTCTGGAATATAGTTCGGATCAAATCGGAGTAATTATGAGTTATTATCAGTTGGGGCCATATTTCAAACTAGATTCAATCATTAAGACTATTAGAAGCTTTTAAGAATACAATTGGAATTGGAAGCCAAATACCTGCAAATAGCAGGTAGGATTGTATATATTTGGATTACCAATCGTTTAAATCAAATTAATTTGGATATTATGACTTCCATGATTTTAAAAGGACTCGTAACCCTATATCATCTTCACTGGAGCTTAGTATCATAGTTGATAAATCGAGTAGAGTTTCACCCTAAATCCTAAAATCAATTAAGAACAGATCGAAGAAGTAAGTAATTATCTTGTATGTTTGTTCACATTTTCAACGTTGGACTATTTAGTGACTTCACATCTCTTAACATTACCATTGTCTGTTTAGAGATAAATTCAGCATCTCAAAATATTGATGGAGATGAAGGTGCAACTGCAGGGGTAAATCAAATATGGAGTAGGTGGGGTGAATGATGGGGGAGAATCTGGGAAGTGGGAATAGCCGGCGGCCTGAGGAAGGATCGGGTGTGTATCAAATCGCAGACAAAGCATGCACGGATGTCACATCCAAACCACGCCGCCTGGCGCTCGTTGGATGGGTTGGGGTGGGAGTCGGTGAATGGATCATGGATGGAAGACTGTGTTCAGTGTTTGGGTATTTGGGGATTATGATTACCTTTGTGGAAGTTGAAGGCGTGCCGCTCTCTTCGACGTGCTTCATTTCCGTCCCCCGGCCCCTTTTTAGTTTCTACTTTTTCCTTTTCTTTTTGTTTTCATCTGAGTTTAACGATCATGTCTTTTTTTTTTTTTTTTACGCAAGATAATAATTAGGTCGGGTCGGCCGCAGCAAAGGCCCTTCCTAGCGCATCCTTTCGGACGAGAACTCGCAATTCTGGATCATCCTCACAACAAACGTCGGCAGGGGAGACATGGACACTACGAGCAAGGTCAGCCACAGCGTTCGATTCCCTGAAAATATGACGAATAGCAACATAAGTAAAAGACGAGATATCAGACAATATATCATCTTGTAACATCTCTATTGTCCAGGGGCATTTCCAATCCCCCAGTAGAGTTTTTATCACTAATAGGTTGTCTCCTTCGATCAGAAGTGTAGATAGTTGCAACTCTTTTGCCCGTAACAAACCCATTCTGAGTCCGAGATTTTCGGCATAAATCACCGAGATATTTGTGCAAACAGATCTGTCAGCAGAGACAACAAAACCAGCAGAGTCACGGATGACAAAACCATAAGACGAGTTGCCACTCGGGAGTACCAAACCATCAAAGTTGAGCTTATAACAATTTGGTGGGGGTTTATCTCATTTCCCGAACTGATCCTGAGTCCTGGCTTTCGTAGCACTCTCCCTGATAGCCTGGTTGTGCGGGCCGCTCTGAATGCGATGTTTGGGGATCAACGGTCCAGTCCGATCATCGTCTAAAAGTTTTGATTGTTTCCAACAATGACTAGTAGTATTGTGAAACAGCAATACTTCATTGATAGTTACCTTGTTAGTATCATCGAAGACGAGTTAGTTTCTAAAGAACCACATGACCCACCAAGCTGAGGCTAAAACGGCAAAAGTGCTGGTCCCAATTGCACATTTTATAGCAGTAAGTGGAAACACATTTACCATGACAACAGAAGAAGCGATGCCTCCCCTTTTGATTTTGATTTGAAGGTTTTTTACACACTTTTTTTTCACTGTACAAAAAATAAGTTGAAATTTGTCAATGAAATTAGGGATGTTGAAGTGGGCGAACATTGAACAAAGTCAACTTCTAATTTAAACTTTTAATAATGTGTATATATTCGACTCATTTAATACGTAACTATGAGCTTAAGTTGGACTTTTGTTTTCGTCGAAATTGAGCTACTCAACTTATTAAAAAAAAAAATCCTAATTTTTATATTTTACAATATTCAAACTATTTAGTCAGTAAACGTACGAGCTCGATCTTCTTTTTAGGTGATTCCGAGTTAAGTTCGAATTACTCGGTTCAGATATTACCTTACTCTTAACATTTTGATTTTTTAGGATATTTTTTAAATTCTTAATCTTTATTAGTTTCTTTTTGCAATCGGCGTGTTATCGCAATGTATGAATGATTTGGATAACATAGGCTCCTTGTTTGTTCCATGGAGTGAGTGTAAGGAGACACTGTTTGTTGGATCTTTGAAGCTAAGGCAAACGTACGTACATTAGACAATGAGTTTTATCAACCGGGCCAACTAATTGCTTTCACTGCCCTGATTGACTACAATCCAAATAATTTAGGTTTCACAACTAACATATAATTGATTCACCTGGAGATCTTCAAACCAAATCATTTTCAATTCGGTTAGGCAAAATGGACTTTTGCTGAATGAACATATATTTTCATGATTATCATCGCATATAGTCTGATATAGAGGGGAATCATAGCCATAAACAACCTTGCGGACAAAAAAGTAGACTTAGGGTAAACGTAGAGTCCGGCCCGTTCCGCACGCTTGCTAATATGGGCGGGCACGGACATGAGGTAAAGTCCATGAAGGCTGCTAAGTCCGACCCGCGCCCACAACGGGTACGGAATTGGGAAGACAATTGTACCCGTTACGGGTCACGGGTACCCGCTATTTTTTTAATTATAAAACATATAATAAATAATATTAATTGTAAATTTTGATAAGAAAAAAATAAAGTATAAGAGCACCCACAATGGGGGTTTCTTAACCCCAAAATAAGAAATCAATTAATAAAAAATTGAAGAAGATGGAGGAGAAGTTTAGGAATGATGTGAAAGGTTTCTTCCTAGAAACCTTTCACATCATTCCTAAATTGGGTCCCGGTAAAAAAAAAAAAATGGGTCCCGGTAAAATAGAGAGGATGTGGGCCAACATGAGGAGAGAGAGTGAGAGTAAAAAAAAGAGGTGGGTCCCGGTAAAAAAAATAAAATGGGGTTTAAAAGGTTTTAGGGATGTGGGTGAAAAATTGTATTGGGTTTTTTAAGGAGAACGAAATATAAAAAGTGGAGTTAAGGAACCCGAGTGGGTTTCACGAATGCGGATGCTCTAAGGACTTATACCTTAAATTGATTAGGTGTGGGTTTGTGTTGAATAACAGTAGCAATATCAGCTACTTTTTTTTTTGGTTGAATCTGAATTACAATAGCGACAACAACAAAAATTGATTAGGTTTACAGGTACCTGTAGGTAGCCTGCCTCCGCAATTCCGTACGGGCTTGGACACAACATCCGGAGGTGGGCTTTGCAATTCAATATCTTTTAAACCATATATAATTCTCCCATGAGTCCCCCAATTTTTCCTCTTCTTGCTTGTCAATGGACTTAACCCGTTAAGCAGGCTTAGCTGGTCCGCACCCGCGACAATGAGACAAAATCTTGGATAAAATCCGCCTCAAACCATGCCCGCACTAGGTAAGTTAATAATTAAATGAAATTTAAGATATATATAAAATTAGCCGCTTCAGAGCCTTTGCAAGGTAGAAAAATACCCTATAAATTTGCAATTTTTTTCGAATAGTCAATAATATGGAAGAATTCAAGAAAATAGCCAAAATTCAATGGCTTTCTTTCCTTCTGGCAAATCTGTCATTAGCCAAGTGCCATTATCTTTGCTTTTGATCTGATTATAGCCTTTAGCCACCTGCCTTGCCTTGAACCTCTCTACTGATCCATCCAGTTTATACTAGCCAAGTGCCATTATCTTCTAAGGCTTGTATCTCCCTCTCTGCATTGCCTCCACCCACTGGCTTTCCTTTGCAGCTTGCAGATAATGAGATGGTTCATAAATATTAGCCATCAATGCAAAAGATGTCACAAAGTTGGGTTCTATGATATGTGTTTGGTCAAAGCATGTGGCTAAAAAGGTTTGGGACAAGGATGAATTTCTATTGGATGGTTGATAAACAAAGTTTTCAAGGTGTCTTGGTTTAATGGGTATTCTAGTGGATCTTCTTAAGGATGGAAAATTATCATGGTTAACAAGGAATCCAGGTGATGCACCTGAATCTTAGGAAGCTTCATTTTGTGGAAGAATTTGGACAATATTTTGAGGTGGTGATAAATGTGATCCAGGTAATATATGACTCATAGAGTCTGAAACATAATTTTGTGGTTGCAAGTGTGTATGATCCTTCTCTGTTCCCAAGAGATCCATCAAATAAGAGAAAGTAACTAGAACCCAAGGCATGAATAACTAAGGGTAGGTTAGGATCTGGATCGGTTACAGGTGAGTCAAAAGGCTGATTTTTTTACTTATAGGAAAATTTTTCTCTTGAAATGTGACATCTCTGCTTATAAACGTGATCTTGGAGTCCAAATCCCAAACTTTATAAGCCTTTTGGCCATGAGGATAACTCAGTAAGATGCATCTCCTTGCTCTAGCACCCATCTTGTCTCTTGCTGGCTGTTGTATGGAAGCATAACATAAACATCCAATAACTCTGAGCTCATCATAGGTAGATGGCTTATTGAATAACACCTCACAATGTGATTTCCAATTGAGCATCTCAGTAGGCAACATGTTAATCACATATGTTGCAGCAAGAATACATTCTCCCCAAAATTTTATTGGTAACCCAGCATGCACTCTCATACTCCTGGCTGTTTCAACTAGATGTTTGTGCTTGCTTTCCACCCTCCTATTCTGTTGAGGAGTGTATGTGACAGTTTTCTGATGTATAATGCCCTTTGAAGCAAACAAATCCTCACAACTTCTGGATGTAAACTCCATCCCATTGTTAGTTCTTATTCATTTCACACAGCTTCCAAAATGATTTTCAACATAAGCCAAAAAATCACTGATAGTCTTGAACACTTGCATCTTATCTTTCAAAAGAAAAGTCCAAGTGACTCTTGAACAATCATCAAGCACAGTGAGAAAGTATTGGAAACCACTATAAGTAACATTTTCATATGGAACCCATAAATCCATATGAATGAGATCAAAAGGCTTAGCTGCTTGATTCACAATGCTCTCGAAAAAAGTTATGTGATGCTTACAACACAAGTCTCATAATGAAAATTACTCAACTCTGATTGCTTAACAAAACTCAAAGTCTCGGCTTAGAAACTGATGAATGCCCAAGTCTAGCATGTGTCACATCTAGATCACTACTGACTTTATTACAAAAAGCAAAAGACAAGATAGATCTTCTGTCTCCATTATCCTCAGCATTTCTTCTAAGCTTCCAATCCTGTGACTAATCTGAAGTATAAGTAACTTGTAAAGACCATGACTCATTTCCCCTAACAGCAACACCTCCTTAGTTCCAAATTCCTGCACATAACAATGTGCACAAGTAAATACAGCTATCAGGTCATGATCATCAAGCAATTTCCCAATAGACAAGAGCATGTGCTTGAAATCATGAACAAGCAAAACATCACTAAGACAAATGGAGTCATTAAACTGCAGCTTTCCTTTCTTAGTTATAGTTTTGATAGATCCATCGGGCAACCAAATGTGAATAGGCCTATTTAAGTTGGATTTGATCATTAAGAACTCTTCCTTAGGCCTCATATGATTTGTAGCTCCTATATCAACTATCCACTCATGTGCAGCATTTTTTGAACAATTCAAGCTCTCTGAATAAATGGAGACTTTACTTGCAAAATTGGCATAAGCCTGATCAGAAGTCCCCTTCCCTTTTATATTCTTAATAACCTCTTGAAAGACTACATTAGCCATTGCTGAGTCCAGGTCTCCCTGCTCTTCTAAGGGATTGTTCCCAGCAGATGACCGTGTTGCATTGGCTGAATTCATACTTCCTCTCCCTTCTGTATTGGTTCTCTGTCCTTCCTTCACACTTTTAAACCAATCTGACACTCCATGTATCTTGAAGCATTCATCAATAGTGTGGCATCTATATCCACAATGAGAACACTTTTTCTCATACTTCAACTTCTTCAACTCCTTCCAATCTTTCCTTGGAGAATGATTGGTAAATGAAGAATTTATCTAATGGAGAAACATTTTTTGGATTCATAATGTGCATTATTGATGCCCTACAAAGCGATCTTAGCCTTGGAGGGTGCCTCTGTGCATGCATGCCATACCCTCTCAGATCCATTGTCTTAATTTACTTAGAAATCGAAAATTGTTTGAACCATTTATATTTTCTATGAGTGATGGAGTGTTACATAATTATATATCTAGCTAGACTAAATGCTCAAGTTAAGTTTTCAAAATATCCACAATATTTTACATATTTTTAAGAAAGTAAATTATGTGATGAACCAGTTAATACAACTGAATCACTATCATCTCTAATTAGAAATTTCATGTTCTTAATGTGTGAGTTGTAGGTGTGTTGAATTCCTTGGAGAAATTTCATGTTCTTGTTCATAAAGATTCTTAAATTGACTAATATCTAAATTAAATGTATGTATCATTGTATCCTACTCAAATTTAATTTCTGGCCTTTTCAAAAGAAGAAAAACCACTACTCTTCTTTTCAAGGGGATTACCCTGTACAAAATCCGAAATGGGCGTGAGAAAGAGTGCAAAATTAAGTAAGAGATACAAGGAATAAGCAAGTGCTTTGGTTAGTAGATTTTGAGGGGTTCGATTAAGATTATTTTGAGAGTTCCGAGTCGTCAACTTAGCTTCAACAACTTACACGCCCTCCCCCTCCCCATCCCCATCCCCCTATCTATAATCTATCACGTACAGTACAGAACTACAGATCCATTTCAGCATTGTAATATACTACTATATTCCATCCATCTTAATTTAATGGAACTCTCACTCTCACTGTAATTGTTTCTCGTTTCTCTCTCACCTTGTTCCCCGTTGTCTCCCTTGACTAACCTTACCCTTCGTGTGATTGTAAGTTAATCAGCTATTCCATCCTTAATTTACTCACCAAAGCCTATATTTTTATTAATTTCTTACTTTAGCGTTGTCCAAATTTCCTTCACTTCATTATATACGGAGTATACTTGTTATTTGACTTTTTACACACTTTTTTTATATCTTTTTATTTTTTATGGTTTCATATTTATTAATAATAAATATAAAATTACAAAAAAAATATTCAAAAAATAATATTTTATATAATTTTTAACTTATTAAAAATAAACAACAAAAAATGTAATGAAATGTTGGAGCATGTATATTTTGGAAAAATTATCTCTTTACCCTTAATAGTATGTGTAGATCATTTTACCTTCTTTTTTTTGGCAATATGATATATAGAAATCAAAACAATCGTTTTAGGACATCCATGCTTAATTATTTATTTTGATACCTTTAACAATGTGTTTTTATATTCCGATCGAATCGTGTGAAAATGAGAGTAGTATATATCGGATTTATTCTGTTTTTAGTAATGATAAGGTCGGGATTCATCATTCAAATACAAACACTTGGTGCATTGCGTCGAAAATTCACCTCCCCTTATATTTTGTGATATTTTTGAAACATTTCATTCCCAACAATTTATTCGTATGATATGATTGTCCTTAAATATTGATCAAGCAGATCTTGAACCAATTCAAATTGTTATCCTATAGAAAAATTAATGAAAAAAAATTTCATAGACCATTATTCATGCTGCTATAACGAAACCCTCTCTTTTTTTTACCCACCAAAAAAGAGCCTTCAATTTGTTTTTAAAAGCAATTAACTACTATTTTTAAACTACCAATGAGCTCTTGTCCTATTAGTAAGAGTAAGGTGCTTCCCACTATGAGCAATTTGTGCTTGAGTAGGTACTCATGCCTTGGTTTGTCTTGACATGGGTTAGCTTGTCTTACAGCTTGCCGCTTGGCTTACCCGGTTCGAGTGCTTTGCAGGCTAGTGATCGACCCGTACGTGGAGTACTAGTCGATAACCTCGGAACCTCCACGTCATTAAAAAAAAAAACTACTATTTTTAAACTAAGCTTTGGGGAAAATTACAAACTTTATTGGCCAAACCAAAATTTCATGGGCTCGTTAGAAAACTTCATTAGAGTTAAGGTTTTTAGCAGTAATTGTGACAGGAAAATCTGTAATTATTGTTTCATGTGTATATACTAAATTAGTTTTGTTAATATTTTGTATTATATTTGAAGGTGTTTAAATAAACAACAAATAGTATTTGAACTTACAAGCATTAGATCCTATATATCGGGTTTGTATTAGCTTCCTAGGAGTACTTGATTATATAAATACCGATCAATCCAAGTTTAGAACATTTTTGTGCACAAGTACAACATTTAATTTGGGCGCTCTAAGAAGAAATAAATATTTGGATGGAGATGCATTTTCTTCTATCGATATTTAAAATCGATCACTACAACCATAATTTTACAATCTTACGAACCAAAAGACAGAAATTAAACCCGGGTATTTCTATAACCATAACTCGTCTCCGGGTACGCAATTTCTGTTGCTCTTCGCATTAGAGGATGTCGCCACAACGACTACGAAATCCTATGCAACCGCGTAATCTTCTTCAACACTCTCACAGAATCGCGCTCACAGCCCCAACAAAATGTAGTACACTAGTGTTATAGGTAACGCGATCAACATCCCAAATATAACCCTGCAACATAAAACGAACATCGATTGTTGTTATAAACCACAATCTATATACATCCATTTTTAGTCGAAATCAATGATGAATCGATCACTCACGCTGTGCTGAGAATATCAGGGTGGACACCGTACTCCTTGGCGAAGACAAAAGGCACAATTCCTTGTGGCAGGGCGGCCTGTCACAAATGAATATATTACAGTGAAACGATGAAACAAATGAATAAATATTATGTTGTTTGAATATGAATCAGATGTTTAAATATAGTGACCTGGACAATGGCGACGTGTAAGAGGACGTCGCGGAGGCCAACGGCGATGGAGGCAGCGGCCATGACAGCTGGACCAGTGAGGAACCTGACTGCCATGGCAAAAGTTGCCACTGAGTTCCCACATGCTATGATTTTTGGCTGCAATGCCATGAACAACCCTGCACACCAAGTTCCACTCCCACTCATTATCATCTTTTTCTTTTTCCTTTTTCTTTTTTGGATAAAAACTAATCAAAGCTCCTATAGCATGTTACTGCAACAGCATACCATCATGTATGTCATTGTCAATCCATGTCATGGTGTCACATTATTATATGAAGCCCATGACCCCACCCACCATACCATGTACCCCCATTCACCCATCCATCATCCATCCCATCCACATACGTTACTATCTCCCTAACACAAACCACACTAGCTAGCTAGCTCCTACATTCATACAATATTACAATCATTCATTAGGTTTGATTTGGCCTTTCATCATCTTATGTCCTCACCAAACTACTACTTTAACCATCAAGCTATCGATTCGCGATCGATCGGCCCCATTCCCCGCCTTTTTCGTGGGTGCATAGCACTTCCGAAAAGGCTCGAGCCCTTCGATCTAGATCCATATATCTACCTAGCTAGCTAGCTATGCAATGGATACTGAAAAGTGAGAAAAGGAAAGGTGGGTGGAATTTTTGGGAATCAACACAAAATGAGATGAATAAAAATAGAATAATCCACATAAAGTACTTGATAAATAAACAAAGAGAATAAACAAAGGGGAGCAATATATATATGTGTGTGCAGTGGGGAGATGTTGAACATGAAAACAAAGTATGCAGAAGACCCACTGTCATATATGATGACCAACACTGGTTTTTTTGGCTACCTCACCTCTTAAGTGCATGCTCACTACATATACCATTTCTTTATAGTAATCAAAGCATGTCA
This sequence comes from Persicaria tinctoria, assembly GCA_037127255.1. NCBI lineage: Eukaryota > Viridiplantae > Streptophyta > Magnoliopsida > Caryophyllales > Polygonaceae > Persicaria > Persicaria tinctoria. Next base: position 18,292,414 of record JBANSL010000012.1, read on the forward strand.
GTTACACAGAGAATCTCACAACAGATAAATAGGAAAGCTAAAGATCAAGACAATTAACCACATTCGACTCGGGTATCCGATTTTCAAAAATTAGACGAATCGGGTATGATTCATCTAATTTTATCATGAAAGTTTGATAAATTGGATCTGACCCACCATCCGACCCATTGACATGATAATCGGTCAATTAACACAAAGGAAACATAATGTCAGAGAGAGAGGAAAAGGGAGAACTGACCAAGACTGAACATGGCCATGCCAAGGCCTGCGTCCGACAGTATGGAGATGGACTTTGCTATAATGGCAGGCATCTCCAAATTCCACCTAAAACAAGCCAACGCACCAAACACCACCCATCATCATTAATTTATTTCATTACGGACACAATTAATTGATTAATTAAGCATTAAACACACATTAACTATTTCATTAAAAAGCAGGCATCATACCACCCACCAAACACCAACATAGATAACTAATTTAAGATTTGTAATCATAAATATGAAAATAATTAAATTAAGTGGAAAATGAGGGAAATGTGGGGCCCCCTAACCTGAAGGAGACGAGTGACCAGGTGAGACCGATCAAGCTGGAGTAAGTGTTTGGGTTCCTGATCAGCTTCCTCCACACCATTATCAGTATCAGCCTCGTCATCACGCTCGCCGGCGGCAGCGCTGTTTTGCTCGCTTTTCCGTCTCCGGAGCCGCCTACGCCCCCGGCTTCTTGGTTGTCTACTCTGTTTCCGAAGCTGAAGTCGTCCCTCTCCATGTATCCTCCTTCCTGCCCTTCCACTGGCAAAACATTAAAAAGTATAAATATAGGGTGGTTTTATGCAATTTGTAAGAAGTTTGTGGCTAAATCGGAAAATCAAGAAAGTAAACGGAAACGGATAAGCGTTAGTTAACGGAACTACCTTTGCCGGGAGAGACAGCCATTCGGACTTCCTTGATGGACTGATCGGGAACGCCGTAATCATGGTTGCCGGCGCCGCCGAGAGCGCCACCGGCACCGCCGAAAACGTCGGAGACAGGAGAATTGCTGGAGCTCCAAACGAACATATGGAGGTCCTTCTGACCGCCGGCGCCTTCCTTCTTCCCGCTCCCCTTGCTCGGCGAGAACATCCCGGGGTTCGGGGCCGGGTAATTGGCCGCGGCGGCGCGCGCGGCCTGGACTTTGCTGGCGGCGACCTCATCCTCGAAGTTAGAGGGGCGCGCTGGAGGACCGAAGACGTCAGCGGGGCCGAAGTTGGAGCCGCGGGCGCCGGCGCCGACCATGGAGTAGAAATCGGAGTGGTTGAAGCTCGATCCGCGCGGCGTGGGGTTCCGGGAGGACTGGAGGGAGTAGATCTCGGCGTTGGTGAGGTTGGAGGGGCGCGGCGTGGTGGAGGAGAAGCCGTGGGAGCGCCGGGAGAAGATGTCGGAGCGGGAGGCGTTGGACTTCCGTACGGTGACGTGGAGCTTCCCGTCCTCTTTCAACTGCGCCTCCGTCTCCAGCGGCTGCATCCGGCCGTCCAACGACATCACGTCGGAGTCCACGTGGATGGACACGATCGTTCCGGCCGTGTCCGGGAACTGCTCCGATATCAAGAGCCTCGCCGCCCGGTACTCGAACAGAAACAGCATCAGCGTGTACCTGATATGACGTCACGTCCCGTTTTATTCGGGTAGAAATAGAATCCGGCCGTTACTACGCCGTATTATTCCAACAAACTCCCCCAATTTAAAAATTCCTTATCAATTTAACATGGCTCTAAAAATTGAATTTGTTAAACAAAAAATACTTGTTAATAATATTAAACTGACATTATTAAACAAAAACATTTTGTAAAAAAAATAATGCATTTTCCCACCAAAAAAAAAACATCCACCAACAACAAAATAAAACAAATCACTACAAAGGGCCACCAAAAATCTGGTTGATTGTTTTTACAAGATAAAATAAGTAAAAATTAATGTACCTTAATGAAATTGGTAAACAAAAACATTTTCTATTGAGGTTAAAAAACATTAAACTCAAAATCGGAGAAAAATATTACTCCCATTACACTTAATTTAGCCTATTTATTAACAAATTTCGGATTAATTAACAAAAATGTAGATGAGTGTGAATAAAAAAAAAGGAAAGAAAAGGGGTACCAAATGATGCACTGGAGGACGACGATCTGGACCATGAGGGAGCCGGAGAAGTCGCCGTACATACCCTTGAGGAGGGGAATGCCCATGACGAGGGTGTTGGGGAGGGTGGAGAGGGAGAACATGGTGATGGACCAATCGAGGGAGCCGCGGCGGGAGAGGCGGGCCCAGACCGCGAGGGCGGCCAGCACGATCAGCTTCTGGAGGGTGTCCGCGGCCAGGAACCTGATGTTCATCTTGTAAGGGTTGTTGCTCGCTATGAAGTGGAACGAGAGGAGCGGCACCGCGAACAGCGCCACGAACCGGTTTATCCCGCTGCACTGGTCCGGCGTGAATATCTTCCACCACCGCACCGACCCGTACGCCAGGATCATCGCCACGTACAGTGGCACCATCGCCGTCATCACGTGGTAGAAGTCCGCCCCCGTTATCATCTTTGATCGCGGCTTTTTTTTTCTAGGATGACAACTAATGCAAAGTATAGGAAGTGAAGAAGTTTGGAGAGGGGGGCATGTGGGTTTTATTTTTGGGGTTTAGGGAGTGAGGGGTATTTTTTTTATATTTTAAAATATATGGGGGGAAATGAATAATTTTATGGGTTTTGGGTGTGTTGGGTAGCACAAAGCAAGGGTATTGAGAGAAGCAAAGAGTGGGGGGTTTTGGGGAGTTCAAAGCAGGAGTGGAAGTGGGTTTTTGGGGAGTGTGGGGGGTTCGTCTTTATATACATCTTTTTGTATGATATTTTAGTAATTTGGGTGTTAAAAAAATGTATTTCTTTTTGGGAAAAAGGAAACTAGTGCACTTTGTTTTGAGCTGTTTGGATTGGGAGACATGGGATGTATAAATATGAATTGGGGTTGGGGAAATAGACATGGGTTGTATAAAAGTAATGGGAAAAAATTGAAGTGGGTGGGTGAATGTTTAAGTAATTAAGCATAGGGTAATTTGCTAGTTTCAGATGAACTGAATTAATTGGTTTGTTTGTTTGTTTGCATAATTTTGAAGTCATTATTCATAGGCATCATTATAGTTTCAACTCATCATTTCATTTTTCACAAGAAAAAAAATATGGTTCCATTTTTGTATAGGTAGTTCTAAAATGAGTTACTCATTTTATTACACCTACTCTAGAGTTACAAAAATGATACCCCGCATTGAATTGAGGTGCATTGGAAAGAATTCATCTCTATGAGTAAAATATTTGAGATCGAATGTTGAATATGAATAGGCTTTCAAATTTATAACGCAACAAATTGCCGTTTATGAAAAGAGTTCCAAAAACATTGTTCATTCATATGTAAGAAATCTTTTTTATTAACCGGATATTTGAGTTTGAATGTTGAAGATGAAAAAACTTTAAAATCTATAAGGCATAATTAAAATTTCAAAAAAGATTTCATAAAGTATATATTGCATTGAGACAGAATTATACCAACTCTTTATTCAGATGAGGATAAAAAAATTCCAAGTTAAGCATGTTTTTATTAGAGTAGTAGACTCATAATGGTGAACTTCTGAGCTATAGAAGTCTTTACACTTAATTTACCTTCATTTTAGTGACATTCAAAGCCCTTAATAAGAATACTTCTTTTTTATATATATATAATTTTTGTCCACTTTATTATCATGAATCTTAGTACTGATTTACCATCAAAATAATCCGATAGAAAATATATTACAGAAGTCATCAAATAACACTCTTATAGCCAATAACACAAATTTTATACTCCCTCCGTCCCACAATACTTGTCTTTAGACTATTCATGCATGTTTTTTAATAAGCTAAAAACTATATAAAATATCCATTTTTTAATTAATCTTTTAAAATAATTCTATACTTATTAGTAATATGTATGATATTATTTAAAAATATTTAATAAAATATTGATATTTTATATAATTTTTAGCTTCTTAAGAAAACGTGCATAAATGGTAAAAAACATCTATTTTGGGACGGAGGGAGTATAATTCTCCAATATACAAGCAGTAGAAGAAAAACTGGGACTGGGCTTAGGAATGAAATGTAGGGAGTCTGAGATTAGAGAGATGGGGATAGGAGAGGGAATATCCTCTCCATATGGTCCCTTTTACACATGAAATATTCTTCCTATTGTTCTCCATGTATAAGAGAAAGGGATTTTCTAATACAAAAAGGAATCTTTTCCTTTATAAAAAAAAAACATTTTCCTAGTTTCAACGCATTAGTCTCTAGAGTCAATGCATTGAAACTAGGATCTTCTGTATCATTTTGGGTTTCTAATGTGTACCCATGGAGACACAATAGAAAAACCGTAATAGAAATAAAGAATAAATAGATGTCAGGTTTCATCTCTACTTTTTACCGAAATTATTATTAGATAGATAAACCATAAGTTATGAAAAAAGGGTTAAGTTGAGGAGTGAGGACATTGGAATGGGAAAGGCTCATTGTTCAAAACATGGAAGGGGATGAATGTGGAAGCAAGGGAGAAGTGTGGGAAATGGCAAGGCATGGTAAGTTGGTAACTGCAAAAAAGAGGTTTTAGGCAAAAAGTAGATAGTTTGGAGGCTGGTGCTTGATTCGGATTGATATCTTGTCTCACAAATCATGTTTCACTTGAAAAGCTAGTGACTAGTTTAAAGTTAAAAGGACTGATTAGCCTCCAATCCCTACTTGTTTGAAGTTAAGTAGTCAATATAAATGAATAAGAAGGCATGCATCTAGCCTATATCATAGTTTTATTTAAAGTGATCGGATGAGTTGGTAGAAGAATTTTTTTTTCCCCCTAGTTAGACAATCCACAATGGTTTTGTCTATAATGTATACATTTGCACAAGATGTGTAAAAATATACTTTACTTTTTGGTATTTTTCTCTAATGGTCAAATATGTATATTTTACCCACCATTCAAATACAATTAATTTAAAATAAAAAAGAAAACAAAAATTATAAAAAATACACCAATAAAATTGTCTTGCTTTTTGAAAAAGTTTTTGCACATGGGGGAGGTAATGTGCTCAAATTTGCACATTACATGCTCAAATGTGTACATTTGCACACCCCAAAAACAACCAATGAAACTAAAAAATGTTAAAAAAAAATACACATTTAGACATTTGCACACATCCATTGGAGTTAGTCTTAAGGTATTGAGTTCGATTGGTGAAATTATAATACCTTAATTTAAATTTAATAATTATAGAACTTTTTGCCTTTATTGAGCCTACTCAACATAATACAAAACATAGAGTTCAAAAATCTGATAATGAATTACCACTTAAATTTTTTTTAGCTTTAAGTTTAAAAAAATCCGACTATTACTTTAAACTTAAAGGATTCAACTTATGCCGAGTTATTTCTGTTAAATATAGGTTAATAAGCTAATATGGTGTTTGAGAAACTTAAATGTTAGAGTAGTTGATAGAAAATTGTGAATAAAAAGTCATAAACTCTGAAAAGCTTGGGTGAGTAGATGATGAAAAACTATGATTCTAAAAGATAGTTAAACTAAAATCTTACATTTATTTCATTTAAAACTATATAATATCAAAACCACATACTCTGGAAAGCTACTTCTTATGCCAAATAGAGCCAAATAAACCATGATCAAATTAAGCGGTTTAGAACGCGATCAATGTCATTATTGCTACCAAAACTGCTACAACTTCTGCTTAATAAACCAAACACATCCCAACTTAACTCGAAAAATTCTCCGATTAGACGGATTGAACCCTCACAAGAGGCCATGCAGTTGAGAGTCATATGGCTAATGCAATGGTGGGTGAGGGAGTGTGTCCTCAAGTAGTTTGTTTTGAAGGAGGTAACTTGACATGAACTTGCTTCCATCCCTTTTATAATTTTACACATCTTTCTTTCTTCTTGGATTCGCTTTTATGGCCTCATGGGTTGTAGATGGGCTGTCTATGTTTCTGTCTCCTCTTTTGTACTCATAAAGCAAGGCCTTTTGCAGATCTTCTTTTACTTTTACCTATTAATTTTGACACCTTTATACAACAAACACTGCTATTTGACCCTCTTTCCATTCCTATCCCAAAACATGCTAAGAAGATTCTTACACCCACACCCCCAACTCCTTCCCTTTGGTTGATTGTGAAATGTATTTTTCCCTCATAGATCTATTGAGGATTAAGAATAAATATATTATTTTTACACTAAAAGTTTTCCACATCCAACCAAATGAAGCAATTATCTAGTCAACTATTTTCTTCACAATGGGGGGCAGATGTTTCTTATGACATGAATTTTAGAATTAAATGTATACTAGAAATAATGTACTTTTATTATTATTTTATGACAGTCGCATGTTTTGTTGATATTTCTTTCATTCACACGACTCGAACTCGAGATCTTTTGTTAAGGAGCCATGGGTGTATGTATCCTCGTAAATGTGTTGAGGTGTATCATTCTCGATCTCACTATATAAGGATTAATTAGTTGAAAATATAAACAAAAGCAAATCAAATTCCTACTATCCCTTGTTTGATCTTATTCTAGAAATTTCAAATAAACGAGAGTTGGGAGATTTGTAACCTTAAATCCTGGTTGGGATCTCATCCATCAACATGAATCACCCATAGATATTTTGATCTTGGCATATCTCGATTACCTGCAACTGTAAAAAAAGATCATTTGCACATCATAAGATAAATTTTAATTGTGATCCATCAATCTTCCCCACCCCTCCCCACCGCGTTCTAGGAAATTACAACGTTAAGGTCAAACCAATTTCTTGATCAGAAACAAAATCTCCTGTATTGAGTGTATTCTCCTTCATTCTCCAAGAATATAAATTCGATTGAAGCAGCAGTCCATGTCAAAATTGAGTTTTGAACCTCTACAACATCCACATTGCTCTTTCAACATCTTCCGTGATAAGATAAATCTCTGATTCAGCTGTACTGATCAACCGCGAAGGAGGTGTAGAGGACAGTCTGGAGCCACCATCACAGACAGCCTGGCAAAAGCTTCTGAAAGAGTTTAGAATCGTCTCAATCGAGCAATAGTTGAAGATGCCCTTTTGTTGGTTGGCTCGAGCACGAGAGCATAACTGAAATCTGCAGGGTATTACAAAGGAAGTGTGCATAATAAGAATTTCAAACCTTTGTTGGACATTTCCCCAAAAAAATATAGCGTTGGACAACCATACATTGCTAGTCTCCAAAAATATCGCACGAGAGTGTAAATAAAACCTTTGTTGGACATTTCCCCCCAAAATATAGAACAGAGGCACAAAAGCTTGTAGAATAAATCTTGTTCAAGGTCATCTTACGTATTGCATCATGGAACAGGAAAAAGCCAAGGCGCCCAATATAATTATCACTATCATGCTTCTAAAAGTGGCTTAATCATAGTAGCAGTATTGATAGCTTCTAACAGTTTCTAAAAAATAGGACCTGCATCCCAATATATAATGTTCATTTACAATAGACGGAGCTAACCTAGGTGAATGTAGGCAGCTTCAATTCGAGATGAACTTTAAGCAAATCCCTAACCATCCGGAACCCTAATATACCCACCCTTTTGTTTGCTCACAGAGTGATTTAGCATGAGGGAGAGATCTACCCTCCCTGCAATTTAGGCACTTCTTACACCCTACCCACAAGCAGACTCACTCCATGCATGTTAACAAATAGTATAGATAAGTTGTAACAAATAAAGGTAAGATATTTCTATCCCGTGACAGCTAATTTCATACTGCAAATATCGTCATATTGAACATGACATGCAAGTGTCATGAAATAAAACTATGCAAGTAACTTATCTAGCTGCATAATGCATTCCTAAATGATTGAACAGATTCTTATCCCTAGTCATTCGGACTGCAGCAAAGAGCAGATAGCCATACCTTCAATTGCCTCCTTATAGCGGCCAAGCGCCTCTCTTGCTGTTCCTCTACGTAGATAAGCCTTCACATTCTAGGGACAGTTCAAAATAAACAATTGTAAAGTCCAACAAAGTAACGTGGGGACAACAGCCGGGGTAGATAAGTTGAGCATATTAATCAGCCATAAAACTGTGATTTAATCCAAAATCTCAATTGCTCATCACTGTTGAGCATTGAGAATTGTTCAATAGATTCTTGACTACTTGGGCACCATCTCTTTTTAATTTTGATCACTGGCATTGGTCAGAAAACCAGCAGAGGGATCTGGATCTGCTAACTCCTAACGAGATTTTTCCTAAAGGCAAGATAGCCATATTATGAAACGATATTCTACATCAATATATTCGTGTTTCAGCATTATTTCCTAAAAGCAATCCAGAATCTGAGACCTTAATATCCTACTGCACACCGCTAGAATCTTTTAGTTCAAACTTCTACAGAATGCAACATAATTTGAATGCTCCCATTCTTTCTGAGTGCAAAGGGTAACCAAACTAGAATCCTTTACCATCCCAAATCATCACTCATCAGAGAATAGAAGATGTTAGTCTTCCACATACCTTTTTATCAAGACTGATGGCTTGAGTGCAATCTGATTCTGCTTGTTGAAAGCTGGAGGATCATATGATGAACAGAATGTTGAAATCAAGTCTGTATACTAAGCTAAAGAAAGGACAAGAGGATATAAACAAGGGAAACAGTACCTGTGTAGCTCTAAAAGAGCTGCAGCCCTATTACTGTAATATGTTGCATTACTTTCATTCAGTTTGATAGCTTCTGTATAAAAGCTGATAGCTTTCGGCCATTGTTTGTCCTTGTATGCTTGATTACCCTAATTTTTTTTTTAAAAAAAAAACATAATGCGTATTATCAATAAATTGTATCTTTAAGAACGTAATGACATCTAATGCCATAAAATGTAGGCATAATTCCAAGGGACTTGCGACAAGATTCTCATCTTACATATTAAATACTTGTTCTAGACTTCAACCAGAGGATAAGAAGAGCCAATTATATGCCTCCAGCCATTTACTAAGATTTCTATAATTGTTCCATTTGCACAAGTTCAAACAGGAAAACCATAATTTGATCATAAAATAAATTTATGTGATAAATGGAGAGAGATTCCCACTGAGGAAGCTTAAAAGCAAAGACCCACTCTATAGAAGGAATAGCCAAAACATTTATTATTAATCTGAATAACTGAGCACATTCTGAGACAACAAGAAACCACAAATGACTGACTGGAGTGTGTGAATTAAGGATCATTCCAACCATTCAAAACAGCCAAAATTATATAAACTACTCTTTGACAACAAACATCCTATATGAATATAATGAGGTTATGAATACAAACTAGAAACAGGGAAATTAATAGCAACGATACCTTCTCCTTGGCAATCTCTGCAGATGTTTCCTTACTGACCAAGTTGCCCGGCAACTTTGATTTAGAAGCCAACTCTCCTTCCTCTTGCAGAGATACAAACATTGTTTGCAATACATCAACCAAAAAGCGATCACCACCATGCCTAGCAATAAATGAGACAGAAACAGGACTTTTGTCATGATATCCAAGCGGTACAGTGACCTGCATCAAATGAAAATTATTAAAAATATTGTTACAGAGAAGAAATCTAGTGATATCGGCAGAGGCCAGGCAACAAAAGGAGAGGATAAGAGTGGTTTGTTAACCTGACAGCAACCAGACATGCTAGCAACACTCAAAAGGCTAAACAATCTGATCTGGTAGTCCTCCGACAGCATATCCTTCCCACCAAGTTTTGGAGGTGGGTCAGAAAATGTTGGGATCACCAGAATTCCATCATCCTGCACAATAAAAAAGAATGACCAAGAAGGATAATAGAAAGCCGGAATAAGAAAGATGAAAAGAACCATTATCGGCTGCGTCCACAAAGCAAGGTAAGTTTTGTTGTCCTCTTTCTACAAGACAAGGAGCATCAAGTTTCCATGCTATAATCAGAAAACATATCAGATTCCTTGCTTCAGATATTCTTACCAAAATTTCAGACTAATAATGCAAGCAAACGTGTTAGGGACAACTGAACTTTTTATGCAAATAAGTAGTCTCTCTGCTCCAATTTATTTTTACCATTGCCTATTTTAATATGTTTCAGAAAAGCTCCATTATCTGAAATAGTGTTACGTATTACTGTTTTTCTTTCAAATTCTCCTCAGCTTTTTTAACACAAATTAGACTTGTTTGTTTGTAAGTACCAAAGTAGTCATTAATAATTCTACAATGGTAATTTTATCATAAAAGTGAAGTCAATGCAGTTACTTTGAACTCGTGTTATGCGTATTGCATTTTTTATTATTTTTTGCAACGGAGTAATTGAGCTGAGCCCTGATACCCAAGATGAAACGTCTCATAGACCCAGCACCTTTACATTGGTACTACAAAGAATAAAAGGGTTGCAAATGAATATCATGAAAGTATAGTATGCATAATGCATATGTGATGTAAAAAACAAGTAATCATACCTTGAGCAACATGTTCAGTGCTGAACGAACTTCATTCCTAACCATGTGGAGCTTTTGGATCTCTATGTCACTCATCTCTTGTACTTTGCTTAAGTGAGATTTTATGAAAGGATCCAGACTAGGCTTCACAGAGTTTATCCATTCATCATGGTTCTGCTTAAACTCATGCCTGTATAAGTTAAACAAATTCTAAGGTATTTTCAACTGGTGTTGCTAGATACACCACAAATCACAAGGTTAAAATTGCACGTGTCTAATTAATATTTAAAAAATAATAATTTAACCCCTTTTAATCATGCACGTCCTTAAGGACGTGCATGATTTGGGGTGTATATAGCCGAACCGTTTTCAACTGATATTAAATTATGAGATTAGTAATTGGGGGGGAAAAAAAGAATCACTGAAGGGAAATTCTATAGACCACCAAAAAGTACGATGTTAAGTCAAATAAGCTAAAGTGGCATAACTAGTTCAGACTTTTCATAATTTTATATTTTTATAAGCCTAATCCCAAAGATGCTATTCTTAATTTTTACGCTAGTTATACTAACATTTTATTTTGGATTATACTCTCTGTCCAATATTTACCACCAACTATTTTTGTACAGCCTAAAGATCCCAAACCTTAATTCACCTCTAAATGAACATGCTAAACAATCATGAAAACTTCCTGATTTATCGTATTGTCTTGAGAATACTATATATATGTTTATAACCTACATCCTGACCCCCAGACCCCGCTTAATCGCGGGATTTACTGGGTGTTATTGTTGTTGTTGTCGTCCCTATAAATATAACAAGTAGATACCCGAATCCATCCATTCTTGTGTTAAAATAAATATCTGGGAATTATGCCACTGCTTCCTGTTCCTATTTGCAATTACTGGTGGATTCTAAAGTGGAAAGTGTATTATTATGTTCTCGTGCAGAGAGTTAAGCTATGAGTGAGTTAAAACTTGATACATAATTGGGAAGAAACACCAGGAAAGGGATTATTAGTGCTTCAACCATTTTTCTTCCGGCCTAATGTAACAAAGAAATGAGGTCTTGTTAAAAAGAAAATAGCTTGTTGGTCTCAATGCAAATTAAAAGCCTGCACCGTTTATTTGTTTTAAGACAGTATCACTTTGCATTATGGCCAAGAATCTCACCTCAGGAGAACCAACATTGCTTCAGCCAATGATCCAAGTGAAGAAGTCTTCACTTCACCATTCCTTCTATTGCTAGTGAATGCCTTCAAACTTGGGACTTTTGCATTGATATAGTTACCAAGATTCTCATGCTTCAATATTTGCCCTGAAACATTTAATGTCAAATGCTAAGGTAAGAAGTATTAGATCCAAAATACTTTGTAAGATTCAAGCTAGGATAATCAATGAAAGACAAAAAATGAGACTATAAACAAAACAACAATGACCAGATATAGGTTGAATTGTTTTAAAACAAACAAATAGCTAGATAACATACGTCCAAATAGCTTCTCGATTGATTTGATGACTGGCTGGGCTACCCGATCAGAAGGAAGTCCATTCAGCTCAAAACAGTCATTTGCAATCAAGAATTGTCTTGGATTTCTAGAAGCCGCAAATTGAAGTTGAAGGAGAACATGAACTGCACGACGGAGTACATTTGGATCCTTTGCAAAACAACCTAAAGCACAGTTGCAAATTGGCAAATGAGCTGATCATCCTCAACTTTTCACTTCCCAAACTTAAAAGCATGAGCAAACACATCCAGAAAGACAAAATAAGCCCTCAATAAAATCCAAATAATACAAAACAGACCATCAACATAAACTGCACAAATAAAGACCACAAATTACTTAATCCACCACCCTCATCATGCAACTTGCATACACAGCCAACCTAATAATCTAGGAAAATGGTGCATACTAGAAAACTACAAAAATGGCCACAAGAGTAGGTCTGTTAGGGACCAGAAAAGGGAAAAAACTGATTAGAGAAAAGATGATCATGAATGTGGTTCTCAGAAAATGAGTAGTCTAAGATAACCTATGTAAGAAAAAGAAGCTAAATTAGAACCATAGGTGAGATTGGTTGGCAAACTCAATTACATACGAAATAAATTAGGGAGAGAAGTAGGTCGAAATGGAACTTTAGCAAGTCTACATGAGGTCACTCCATATTCCACCCTTTAGTTTTAGACAATACAAGATGGAGTCGGCAACAGAAGATCATACCAAATGAGGCTATGATGTAATAATCAAGCACCATATAAAGTCTTAAAATACAATAGGGGATGGCTGCTGGCAGTCATTTGATTTGTGAGAAAGTTCCACAAAGCTTGATCTCTTTCCATCACTTTTAGTTTTAGGTAGAAGAGGCATGTTATAAAACACATCCGCAGAGTCCCATACTTAATAGTAACACACATGGCACATGTGTGTTACTACTGAGTGTTAATAATAATGCTTTTCAATGAAACAAAACGATAAATATTCATAAAAGCTGGGGTTTGATATCTATAAACAAACTTAAGGCAGGCATCAAGGATTATTTATGCCCGTTACACCTTTTTCTGTGAAGCCTATGAGTACATGTATCCAAATACTCAATCTGCATCAGAAATTATTTTCTGATCACAACTACTCTTCCTTTTATATTGAAAAAGATTAAGCATGAAATTCACTGACTTGTTAAACGAAACACATCGAAAATAAAATACAACAAAACACATACCAATAGCATCTAGACTTGCTGAAACAGGAATAAACCCAGAAGATGAAACTGAACCGTGAGATGATCTAAATCCAATAACGCTGCAAAATCCGGCAGGCAGCCTCACACCACCAATAGTATCAACACCTGCATGTTAATTAATCGTCCATTGAATACAGGATAGATAATGTTTTCACGACAAACTCCGTCTGTTGATATAACATATAAACAAAAACAAGAAGATGATTTTAGTATTAAAACATGATGTCGTCGACTAAAGGCAGCATAAGGAAAACTTGAAGAAAGCTCTACTGATTCACTTTTCCTGCACAAACTAATGGACGAATGATATTGTCGATTATGTCACACATTTGGTTGTTAAAAGTTGACTCGTATATGGTTCATAAAGTTACTAAAAGTCGGTAATAAACTTAGTATCAACGATATTGGCCTTCAAAATAAAATTGAGTTTCCGTTTGAGAGAGAGAGAACTTGCCCAAAGAGAAATCAACAAGACCACCAGCAGCAGCTACAGCAGATCCACTTGAGGACCCTCCAGGCACTTTGGCAGGAGAAGCAGGATTTGAAGGTGTACCAAAATGCTTATTTTCTCCAACAATGCTGAAATAAATGATATATCAGGTCATTTATTCAAACTATTGGATTATAATTAGAAACAGTTAAGATAAGGGTATGAACCTAAAAGCCATCTCATCAACAACAGTTTTGCCAACACAAGTTGCACCACCTTCTACCAGAGCTAATACAGCAGAAGCAGTTCCAGAAGCAGCCTCATGGGTCCTTGCCCAATCAGGACTCCCAAACCCAGTCACATAACCATCAACGTCAAATCTGTAAAGAAAAAAAACAAATGCATTAATTACCAAAAAGGCTTACAAGGAAATAATTTTCTAGGTGTTACATGTGATAATATATATCACAGAAAACAAGAGAACAACAAATAAACCAAAATCCAATGGCCGGTCCAGTATCCATCCATACAATAATGGGGTTATGACGATAGCAATTTGCAAGAGAACCAGCTCAAGACAAAAAAGCCTTTAAATATTTTCTAGACCTCATCGAATTAGGGTTTGTTTGGCACAATGGGCTGATTGTAGATTAGGTACTAATTGGTGCTTCTTTAAGTCATTAAAACTTATTTGTGCAGATAAGGTAGTTATAATGTATAGGCCCCCCAACGCCAAACAAAGCTTCAATTCAGAGCAAGCCAAGTAGCTTGATGAATAACAGCAGTTCAAAAAAATCAAAATCAAGAGAGTTCTCAATGTAAACAATAAGAATAACTATTCGCCTAAAATCGCCCATGAGGAGCCAAAATGTGAGGGGAAGTGTAGAATTAAAGATTTGACTCAAAATCCAAGGAATTCTGTAGTACTTGCATAACTGCTAATTACAAAGAAATTAGTTTAAAGTGATTACAAACAATAAAGCAAGATAAAATAACCTAATGCTGCAAAAAAAAATCTTAATTTAACCAACAATAGCACAAGAAAACTAAAAACTGCAGAAGTTAACTTTTGAGGCACTAATAAGATATAATGGAAATTATAGGATGCAACTAGGTGTTCAGAACTCATCACCAATTATACCAAAAGGCACAGAAATAGCCGACACTGAATTATTCAATTACTCAACGACGAATTTTCGAAGAAGCCACAAATTAGGGAACATTAGCAGAAATAATCAAGTTAATAACACAATAAATAATCTTCAAAGCACAAACGCATACACAGTTCAGAAGAGCGGAAAAGGAGAACACGCAAACAAAAGGTCGCGAAGAAACTGACATGTCGGAAACTGCGAAGGAGAGGCCGGTGAGAAGGTGAGGAGCTTTAGGAGGGGCCGGCTGAGGGGGAGGAAGCAGCTGAAGCCGCTCAATGAAGGCGCCGAAGTCCTCCCTCAACGCCTTCTTGAGTTTTCTAGTCATGAGGAGAATACTACCAGCCAATCCCAACCCTAGCAGGACCCACAGATTAGCAGACGAAGACGCCATGGATGAGCTTCCGGATGGCGGAAGAGAGGAAGACGGATTCGATGGAGGAGGGCTGGTGGTGGTTTTGGGGGTTTGGGGTTTTGGAATGGATGGATAGATTGAACCTCGAACCGCATATAAAAACAAAGAGTATATATTGGGGCTTTTGCTTCACCTATTTTTAGGTTAAATTGAACAAAATTGCCCGTAAGGCAGATTATCTTTTACAAAACTGCTAGTATAAAAAGAAATTGAACAGAATTGCCCAATTTTGGGGTATATCCTATTTTTATCTAAATAAAGGGCGGTCATTTCGGGGTTCGAACCGGGGACCTATGGTACTACCACAAGTCCTTTCCAATGAGCCATTTCGGAATGGTTATTTTGGGTATATCCGTATACATGTTCCAACCAAACAGAATCTCCTATTTTAATCCATACCCTCTCTATCTCATTAAATTATTTTCTAATTTATTTAATCTTAAAAATATAAAAATCTACCCCTTATACTTATTATTTTAGAAGCAGCCTATTGATAAAAGATTGCACCACGTGTCAGACCTGAGCAACCTAGGAAGCCCACTTTATCTTCAACCGTTTGAAGTCATCCCTATGTTTTCAATTTGTTAGGGTTTGGGTTTGGAAACACAAATCGTGAAGGGGCGTCGCCTCCATCTCGCTCTCTCCATCAGTCGTCTTCTGCTGTCGCTCTCGGTATGGGTGTTGCCCGTTCGATCTCGCCGGTTGCAGTCGCCCGGAGCCACCACGACCTTCGCCTGTGCCGGTATGTCCTCCTACCTCAGTTGTGACCCTCCTGTCTCCCTCAATTTCAAAGGTTCCGTTGTGTAGTGTGTTAGTGTTTCTTACCGTTATTCTCTGCTTCCTGTGTTAGTTCTTATATATATAAATTGTCAATCAATATGAGATCATTGAGATTTTCATTTTGGTTTTAGGCCCTGGATAAGATTCGGTTGGAGGCCTTGCCGGACAAGAGCAAGCTCGATGCACAGGAGGATGACAATTCGGTTCGAGCGCTT
The DNA here is from genome assembly GCA_037127255.1 of Persicaria tinctoria. Taxonomy (NCBI): domain Eukaryota; kingdom Viridiplantae; phylum Streptophyta; class Magnoliopsida; order Caryophyllales; family Polygonaceae; genus Persicaria; species Persicaria tinctoria. Next base: position 18,308,644 of record JBANSL010000012.1, read on the forward strand.
GACAGCGGCATTGGTATGACCAAACCAGGTAATTCAAGCGCATCTGTTGTTGATTTAAATTTCAAAGTTACAGTTATAGGGTATGGGATTTTATTTGGGGTTTAGGCGCTTGATAAGATTCGGTTCGAGGGCTTGACGGACAAGAGCGAGCTCGATCTAAGGAAAAATACCAGTCAGGCAAAATCTTTGGGTACAATTGTTGCAATTTGTGGGGCAGTGTTACCTTTGATGTCAGATTTGTGGATTTCCAGCTCTATAATCAGTAACTTTTAATTCCAGATTCAAGGAAAATTACCCTATTTTCCTTTTCCAAACCATTCACATACTATTACTAATTAACTTGACTTTCATGACGGTCTGAAATTGGCTCATAATACTGATGATGGATGTAGGATCTGGCTATAATCAGTAGCGTTTGTTATTTTCTTTTTTAGTGTCTAGTTAGGTTTCTTATCATAGCTGTAATTGAATTTTTTTTTCCCAAAAGAAAGAGATTGGATGAAGTATGCCTAGATAGGTTCCAATGCCGGTTTTAGGGATGCATTGATGTACCTCATTTTACCTAATCACATCCTACATAATCTTTATCCTAATATCATAAATATTGAAGAAGATGTCAGATGCCCTCTTATTTTCTGCATTTAGTTATATTGTTGCTGCTATTACAAAACTGATTGTTATGTCCTAGATATGCAACTGAAGCAATTTCTTTCTAATTTGCAATGAAAAAATTTCATCTGTAGAAGAATCACATATCTTCAATTTTCTTAACTGACACCAAAGTATTCTTGATAATATAATAGTTTCAATTACTCTTCATGGATGTTTTTGCTCTCAGCTAACCTTCACCTTATTATCGAGCAAGGATTGTGTGAGCCATTATCTCAAGTTGGATTAGGATTTGACTATTATGTCAATCTTTCTGCACCAAATACGTGGTCATCCCTTCTTCAAAATGTTCCTGATGATGATTGGAAGATGAGTAAGGTTGGACATCAGATTTATGACTTATAAATTTTTTTAGCATTTCCTTTCTTATTTGTCATTCCTTTATAAGCTCATATAGTTCTTTCTCATTATATGTTTGTCAACCTTGGGAATACACTTATTAGTTTTGGTAGGACTATAAATGAAATTTGGTGGTACGAGGCATTACTGAAGTTGGATATGTAAGTTTTGTTTTTGAAAAAGGGGAATTAGTAAGATGAGGGGGGTGTGATAGAAGGGGCGTGGTTCCAACTTCAAAAATACTTACACTGTGTAAGCTAATTCTGTAAGATTAATTGTGCAAGCAAATTCTCTCTACATCCACCCACTAACTCTTATGCATAATTACTCAAATATTTGGTTTATTTTTATAGTTGTCTCAATGATAAGCAATTTCACTTTAAGAATCTGTTTGATTTGTTTAGGTGCAATATTTGGTTTATAATTACTCCTTAGGGAGCTTTTTTATGTAAAGATTAGCACATCCCACATTATTTGCAGAACTAGCAATATTTGGTTCAGAATTACTCATTGGGGAGCTTTTTTATGTAAAGATTATCACAGCCCATATTATTTGCAGAACTAGCACTCTAGCAGTTACGCCAAGTACATCACAAGATCAAATATTCAAAGTTGGTTTATGCTCGATGTATATATGTGCCTGCTCTTTTTTGTTTGTTTTTTCCTCTTTTAGTATTGACATTCATTCCCATCCCCAAACCAAAAGTTTAAATAAATAAATAAATGCGGGTAATCCTTCAAGTGAGGATTATGACTTTTTCATTATCCTTTTGTTGCTACTGTTAAGGACCTGCAGTTTCACCAGTGCCTTTCAAATAATCTCTTTAAACATGTATCACAAAATCTATAAGTATTCATGGAAAGGCTTCACCCTAAAAACTTTTTGTCTCAGAAACTCCGTGTTTGGTGTCGGCAACCTTCCCAAAAGTGGGAGTCTGCCATTATTCAATCAGTATCAGGCGATGAAGCTTCTGTACGGCTCTCAGCTGGAAATGTGAGTTCATTAGATTGATTCTGGATTTTATTAATACAATTCATGGTTCATTTAGCTCATATGATGATAATTGTTGTTTTAAATTTTAATAGGTCGTAAAAGTGTCCACATGAGATATTTTACCCGCAAACCCCGATATTCTAGACCGTGTACATGATCTTATACAACTCAGTTATTTGAATGAGCCCTCAGTTCTTCACAGTCTACAGCACAGATACCAAAGCAATATGATCTATGTAAGTTTTACACATTCATTTATTCATCATTAGTCTCTGTCCGTGTTAAGAGTTTTTTAGTGTCATCTTTATTTTTATTATATTCTTCGAGTTTTTTGGTTTAGGGTAAGGTAGGACCTGTCCTGATTGTTGTCAACCCCTTCAAAGATTTGTAAATATATGGAAGCAACTTCATCATTTCTTACAGGGAGAAGCTTGCAAATGGTCCTCATGTTTATGTTGTAGCTGATGCTGCTTATGATGAGATGATGAAAGGTATATTAGCATGTTGCTATTTATTCTATTTCTGTACACTTAGTTTTTTATATTTGTTCTGCTTGACCATTTTATGCTCTTTTCTTTGTTCATTTCCCGCAGTTGGGGTGAACCAATCTATCATTGTAAGGTTAGTTCATTTTCATTTCCTGGTTGCAGTTTGGTTCAATTAGAAGTTCATTAATTAGCGTTCATTGTAGAATGTATCTTCCCATGATGATCCTTGATCAAGATGGAAAGCAGTATAATGGTCTTAAAACTTTTCTTTTGAATTTGCTGTGGTGAAAGTGGTGCTGGGAAAATTGAAGCAGCAAAGTTTGCATTTCAAAGACTATGAGCACAGGATTTTGTATTTATCTTCTCTTTCCATATATCGTATATTCTGTAAAGTCCACTATAAATATATTCATTCTCTTATTGGGGAGATCAACAGAGATTTCATTTATTCTCTTGTGAAACCTTTTATGGTATCCAGAGCAGGTTCGAAACCCTATTTTTTTTTTCTACACCCATTGCCGTCGGCCACCATGTCCTCCTCCACCAATTCAACCACTCCGCCGGCCACCACACCTGACGCCAACCCCAGCAACTCCTCTGCTCAGTTTCTCAATGCTGCTCTCGGATCTCAGCCCTCGTTTGGCCTTCAATTTCCCCAATTCACTGTGAAATTTGATCGCTCCAATTTCTCTATTTGGCGCGCCAATGTTCTTGACGCCCTTGAAGCCTTTGAACTCAAAGACTTCATCTTGTCCGACACAAAACCTCCCGAAACCATCTCCATACCCGCCACTGATTCCACCCCTGACGCTACCTCTCCTAACCCTGACTACAGTACTTGGCGAAAGAAGGATAAGTTTATCCTGATTTGGCTTCGTACTACCGTCTCTGCAACCCTAGCTTGCTACCTCGTCAAGGCGACCACTTCTCGTGAGGCTTGGGTCGCCATCAATGATATGTTCCAACACCAGGCTCATGCTCAAGCCATGTTTCTTAAGCAGCAACTCCATAGCGTCACCAAGGCTGGTTCTTCTATGCTCGAATACTATGAGAAGAAGCAGGCCATGGCTGATGCCCTCGCTGATTGTCTCCAACTAGTTTCGGACGACGATTTTGCCGCCTGCATGCTCCAAGGTCTTGATGCCTCTTATGGTCCCTTTCGGGCAGCCCTCAACATCCGCTCGGAACCTGTCACGCCCACTGCCCTTCTCGGTCATCTTCTGCGCGAGGAGCAGCGCCTCGCTGATGAGAGCCGCCTGGGAGTGGAGCAGCCTTCGGCCAACTATGGCTCTCGCCCTCCGGCCTCGTCATCCCAGCAGCGCCAGTCGTCCGATCGTTCGTCTACGCGGACGTCTCAGCAACCTCGTCAGTCCGGTTCTTCCGACCCTTCTAACCGCTCGGACTCCTCCAACTCCGCTCCCGCTCCAAGGTCCCTTGCCAGATCTGTGACCGCACTGGTCATGCTACGAAGGATTGTTTTCGCCGTCTTGACACTCAGGCCTTTCCGTCTCGACATCCTCCGGAATATCTACAACGTTCCTCGTCGTCCAATCCGTCGGCTTACATGGTGTCTCCTTCAACAATCACTGATCAAAATTGGTACTTTGATTCGGGTGCCACAGATCACATCACTGGTGATCTTGGCAAAGTGTCTCTAGACTCTCCTTATGGCGGAGGTGATCAACTGTCTCTTGGCAACGGTAACAACCTTCCTATCTCTCACATTGGCCACACTGTCCTAACTCAATCCCCCAATCTGGTCAAGCTTAAGCATGTTTTAGTTGTTCCATCTATGCAGAAAAACCTCATTAGTATATCTCGCTTAACAAAAGACATTAATGGCTATCTTGAACTCCATCCCTCACATTGTCTTTTGAAGAACTTGCAGGGAAGGGTGCTGCTCAAAGGAATCGTTGACAATGGGCTCTACCGTTTGCCGCTATCGTCCCTCCCCGTGCGTTTGTGGGTGAACGTACAAGTCCGAGTCTTTGACATCATCGTTTGGGTCATCCTAGCCGTCAAATTTTCAGCCTTCTATGCCGTCAGTTTCAGCTTCCGGTTTTCGGCAGTACTTCATTGCCGCAGTGTTAGTCTTGCTCTTTAGGAAAAAAGTCATAGGTTACCTATTGTTTCTTCGCATGTGCCCAAAACTATTCTTTTTGAACTTGTTTACTCTGATGTCTGGGGACCTTCCCCTTCTTTATCAATAAATGGATGTCGCTATTTTGTTCTATTTGTGGATGATTGTACACGCTTCACATGGATCTATTTTATGTCCCACAAATCTCAAGTCTTTCACTACTTCAAACTGTTTCAATCCATGGTGCAAACTCAATTTGGGAAACACATTAAGGCATTGCAAACTAATTGGGGTGGTGAATATCGCAATGTCTCCTCTTTTCTCAAAACACAGGGCATCATCCATCGCGGGTCTTGTCCCCACACCCCTAGTCAGAATGGTATGGTTGAGCGCCGCAATCGCACCATTCAGGAGAAGGGCCTTACTCTGCTAGCCCACTCAAAATTACCACCTGAATTCTGGGAGCATGCCTTTCACACGACCATCTATCTTCACAATCGCACCCCTACACCGGTTCTAAACAATCGCTCTCCCTATCATTGCCTTTATGATCGGCATCCTGATTACTCTACTCTCCGCTCCTTTGGTTGTCTATGTTTTCATTTCCTTGGCCCTTATCGTGCAAGCAAGCTTGAGTTCAAAACCAAAGCTTGCATTTTTATTGGATACAGCTCCAGTCACAAGGGATACCTATGCTATGACTCTATTGATAAAAGAGTCTATGTTAGTTGTCATGTTGTCTTCCACGAGTCTGAGTTTCCATCCACCACCGTCTCGCCTTCCTCGTCTTCCGCACCCCTGTTGTCACCCCTGTCGTCGCTGCCTCCTCCCCCTTGCGGCATCTCCTGCTTCAGCTGAGCCAATTGTCAACGACTTCCAAGCGGCGCACTCTCCCCCAACAGCCCCTGCAGCCGTCCTCTCACCCCAGCGAGTCTACCTCGTCGTCATCCTCCTCCAATGCTCTCTCGTCAGTACCCATCTCCCCATCTCTCTCCACCAGCCCCGAGCCCTCTTCTTCCACTACGACACCAACCGCCGGCCCCAACCCCACTGCATTACCCTCTCCCCCATCCCATCTACCTCATCTTCGCCCCTCCGATACATCCATTCATCCAATGACCACTCGTGCACAAAAAGGCCACTTAAAACCCAGAGCCCTCACCTCATCCAGACATCCGCTACCCCCGTCCTCTCTCCCTGACTCTGAACCCAAAACCTACCGTCAAGCTGAGAAACACCCTCATTGGGTCTCCGCCATGCAGTCTGAGTTTGACGCTCTCTCCCGATCAGGTACGTGGACTCTTGTTCCTCGTCAGTCGTCCATGAACGTCGTTGGCTGCAAATGGGTTTTTCGAATCAAACGGAAAGCTGATGGCTCTGTTGATCGCTACAAAGCCAGGCTAGTTGCAAAAGGGTACAATCAGGAAGAAGGGGTTGACTATTTTGACACGTTCAGCCCAGTTGTCCGCCCCACCATTGTCCGCCTTGTTCTATGCATCGCTCTGACAAAGGGGTGACTTATTCGCCAACTTGACATCAATAATGCTTTTCTCAATGGAGACTTATCTGAGGATGTTTACATGGATCAGCCGCCTGGGTTTGTCAACCAACATTGCCCATCGTTTGTCTGCCATCTCCGTAAGGCTCTCTACGGTCTCAAGCAGGCTCCTAGGGCTTGGTTTGGCAAGCTCAAGTCTTTTTTGCTTCAATCTGGGTTTCAGGCATGTCAGTCAGATTGCTCCCTGTTTGTGTTCTCTTCGTCCTCCGATGTGATCTACATTCTTGTCTATGTAGACGACATCATCATTACAGGCAGCTCCGCGCCAGCTATCAGCCGATTCATTCATCGACTCAACGAGATGTTCTCTCTCAAAGATCTTGGCCCTCTGCATTACTTCTTAGGAGTTGAGGTAACTCGTACTCCCACTCGGCTTCTTCTATCGCAGCAACAATACATTCGTTCATTACTTACTCGCTCGAAGATGGAAGATGCCAAGCCAATCTATAGCCCTGCTGAACCTCACTCGCGCCTTCAGCTGTCGGGTTCTCCTATGTCCGATCCGTCACTTTACAAGAGTATTGTGGGTGCTCTGCAGTATGTTGTTATCACCCGTCCTGAGATCGCTTATGCTGTCAATCGAGTTTGTCAGTATATGCAGTCTCCGACAGAGGATCATTGGTCAACCGTCAAACGGATACTCCGCTATCTGAAAGGCACCTTGTCTTACACCTTTCAGATCAGCCCGTGCCCTCGCTTCTCCATCACTGCCTTCACAGATGCCGGATGGGTGTCAGACTCTGATGACTGTCGCTCGCAGTACGGTTTTGCTATTTATCTTGGTAATTACCTTATCAGTTGGACATCCAAGAAGCAACGTGTCGTCGCGCGCTCTAGCATGGAGGCGGAGTATAGGGCCACCACTGAGACTGTTTCCGAACTCAGCTGGATTGCTCAGCTCTTCAAGGATATTCGTCAGCGCCTTCCAGCGGTTCCTATCGTCCTTTGTGACAGCTTGAGTGCCACGTTCATGGCCAGGAACCCGGTTCTATCCAGTCGCTCCATGCATATTCCTGTTGACTTTCACTTTGTCCGGGAAAAGGTTGATGCTGGTGAGCTTGTAGTCCGTCATATTGGTTCTCATGACCAAACTGCGGACATCTTCACAAAGGCTCTCAGCAATCGTAGATTTGAGTTGTTGAGATCCAAGCTTCATGTCGTTGCCCCTCCATGAGTTTGGGGGGGGGGGGTATTAGGAAAGTAGTTGTAAAAATATTTGTATTTATCTTCTCTTTCCATATATCGTATATTTTGTAAAGTCCACTATAAATATATTCATTCTCTTGTTGGGGAGATCACCAGAGATTTCATTCTCTTGTGAAACCTTTTAATAAAAAATTAGCATTTCAAAGACTTGCATCTATAGCTATTTAGTTGATTTTGTGGTGGTAAAGGATGAAAGTTGTAAAAATACATGGAAGTGGAACAAAATTGACACACAGGAGCAGCCGAGCAGCACCATTCAAGTTTTCTTTTCAAACCGGGCAAGGATAAGACTTGAGAAAGACTAGATCTGGTCATGGGATTCAGCTCCACAAATCCGGATGCCATTAAGAATATATCCACGGAATGCACTCATCTGCATGCAAGGATGCGTTCTTGATGGCATTACCTTCTGTGTTGACTTGAGAGAAGTAGATGGATCACTAGAAGTTAGTTAGGACATACTGTGGTTTCTTCTGATGTCTTGCATTGCATGTACTTTCAGAGTTTCAGCTTGACCATTAATTTTTTTCAAAGGTTCCATTGATTTATAACTCAGACTAATTTGAGAGGTATAACATTTTTTAATGCTTTGACCTCCTAGGGTTTATACACTAAAACAGAGAGTTACATTTTTCTAATTAAGGGTCTAAGACATTATAAAAAAACACACACTAAATATCATTTTTTTTTATTCTTTAGCCATATAGGGTTTATAAATTTAAACTTAAGGTATCTTTATCAAATCAGATCATAATTTAGACAAATTTAAAAGGTGTAACATGATAGGTAATAGATAAAGCATCATAGAGAGTTCAAACTCAATTTTCTTAAGCCAAAAACTATAAGGTTTCTTTTCTTTGCCTTCAATTAGGACGGGTGTTAGGAAAAGTGTGGAAGCGACCGATTTACTATTCTTTGTCAAATTTGAAGTATTGATCATCTCAAGAAAAGAAAATTTTAAAGAACAACATAACAAGAAGTGTGGGCAATATGTTAGTAGAAAATTGATGCGTCGAATATTTTGTTTAATACGTACATCAAACTCGACCAAAAATATTATGAAAAACCCCGAACAAGGTTCGGGAAAAGAACTAGTTATATTCATATTTCAAACATCTAAATTTTATATGTTTATAAACTTTTATTTTGAAAAACCGTGTATTAAAAATGTTATAAATTAAAAAGCTATTGTGTTTTTAAAGTGCTCTATTAAAAAAAACTCTATTATATAAGGTGTAAGAAAAAAAAAACCCAAATTTTTACTTTTGTAAAACAAATACCGAGCAATTACATGTGTATAACGTAACTCTTGCCATTAATAAAAAAAGTCACGTTGATGTCATGACATTATTAAATGCTTATTTGACGGATTTGCAAATAAAATGACCAAATGTGTATAAATTTTCTAATGAACAAAAATAAAGTATAGGGATCCGTTTGAACGTTTTGTCAAGGTTCAAAAACTATAAATAGATTTGACCCACATAATATACCCACCTATTTCCACCTGTATTTTTTTTTGTAAATATTATATGCACACAATGTGTTTATACTACGCATATAGTATATTATTACCATAATGCAATATTGCACGTGGTGTGTGCAAAATAACATCGATCGGTCACAGTAAAAGTTAACCATGTGAATAACAATAAGAGGTGAGTAAGTGACCATATGAGAGCATCCGTATTCACGAAGTTTGCTTCCCCTGTAATGAATGGGAATATTGGGGATTACGAGGATATTCTTTCAAGCGAAATCCAGAAAGAAAATGTTGTGGTAGATAAGATTGCACATCTTGGTCACCGGTCCCGAGAAAATGCTATTCTAGAACACCTCGATATGATTGACCTCGTCCTTAAGAATGCACTAGGAAGGCAACAGACTTAATCAATTGGAGCCTCTCGAACCCTTTCCTATAAAAAAAATAAAAAATCAAGCGCAATCCACAAAATAAAAATGCAAAGGTTTCGATCTTGCCTCTGTCCTTTCTTGAGTGAAATAATTTTTAGGCCAAGGGCCCATGAGTCCAGCCCAAGTTTTGGTTTGGTAATTGCTAGGTTATATAGCAATTTGTTAACCAAATGAAAGTGTGATGCATTGTGGCTTCATCAAGAAGAAGTGTCGCCAGCAACCATAAGAAAAGGAGAGAGAAAGAAAGAGTGAGGAGGGAGATTGGAGAGGAAAGATAGGAGATTTGAACGGGTGTTCGTCTTCTCCCTTCGGCAAGTCAATAACGGGTGTTTGTTGATAGGTATTTTCTCCTCCTTGGAAATCTAATCTGATTACAAGTGTTTAGCTAGACTTTGGAGATGAATCCTTTTGAGATCTCCATGTTTATTTGTCTCGGTTGAGACTGGATTGTTAAACATTTGTATTGGCCTATTGATTAGTGGATTGGTTGCTCTGGTGGGCGGAAGGTGGGTTTTTTTATCCTCTGGTTAGAGAGGGTTTTTCCCACATAAATCTTGTGTCGATATCTGTGCTTGTTTTGTTGTTTGCATTGCTTGGATGTGTTTTGGTTTTGGTTCTAGATTTGTGCAGTTGTTTGTGCTATTTTCTGGTGTTGCCAGATCGCTTTCCGATTGTCATTAGACTCCCGGATTACCTCGAACATGCTTCCGTGCCCAACAAGTGGTATAAGAGCTTCGGGTTGGGATCTTGGTGTGATTGAGATTGTGGGTATATGGAGTTGGGACAAGATAGCTAGTAGAGACTCTAGAGAGTGGTCGGATGAATCTGCACGAAGCGATTGTTAGGGAACCATCAAAGCATGTGTTGATGATTGTGTTTTAATCGGATTAGTAACGCAATAGATTGATGCACCTGTAGAAATAAAAAAGGTACGGGAAAAAAGGGAAGTCATGGATATGATGGGAAAGTCAGCTCAGATGAATCTCAAGTTTAGAGATGGGAACCCTATTGAGGAAGAAATCAGGGAAGGCTTGGCGGGAGTTCGATCAAGCGGAAACTTCTTTTGATTTGGAGCATAAGTGGTCGACATGCTTGAGTGGGAAGGGGATGTAGAATCATTAGAGAAAGTCTCTCGTTTCTTTTGCTGATAAGGAGACCTTGAGCACTTGTGATTTGTCTAGATTGCAGACAAGATTTAGCGAAACTTCTGACATGTCAGAAGAGGATAGCACAAGTGTGGAGTTTGCTTCAGAGGATTGTGCTGATGGGATAGCCGTGTCAGAGGGAAGTTCATCAGGTGCTATGACTGGTGGCAGATCTGAGCACCTCGAGCCAACACGGATAGAAGAAACTGTCAGAGGGTCAGAGAGAGGACGTCAGGCATTCACCGGGAGTTCTACCTCGAAGTATCAGAGAGCTACGGAGGAGGGGGAGCAAGTGGGTAATGGTGACATCTAGCGAGCATTAGTTCCGCGTCTTGGGGATGAGACGGGACTTCGATGCGGGTGAGGCCAGGACGAGAAGAAACGTCTTCCCCTTGGGCTTGAGGGGGAGATTGTTGGGCCAAGGGCCCATGAGTCCAACCCAAGTTTTGGTTTGGTAATTGATAGGTTATATAGCAATTTATTAACCAAATGAAAGTGTGATGCATTGTGGCTTCACCAAGAAGAAGTGTCGCCAGCAACCATAAGAAAAGGAGAGAGAAAGAAAGAGAGAGGAGGGATACTGGAGAGGAAAGATAGGAGATTTGAACGGGTGTTTCGTCTCTTGATCTGGTGTTCGTCTTCTTCCTTCGGCAAGTCAACAACGGGCGTTTGTTGATAGGTATTTTCTCCTCCTTGGAAATCTAATCTGATTACAAGTGTTTAGCTAGACTTTGAAGATGAATCCTTTTTAGACCGGGTTGTATTTAGATTGGTGTTTGAGATCTCCATGTTTATTTGTCTCGGGTTGAGACTGGATTGTTAAACACTTATATTGGCCTATTGATTAGTGGATTGGTTGTTCTGGTGGGCGGAAGGTGGGTTTTTTGATCATCTGGTTAGAGAGGGTTTTTCCCACGTAAATCTTGTGTCGATATTTGTGCTTGTTTTGTTGTTTGCGTTGCTTGGATGTGTTTTGGTTTTGGTTCTAGATTTGTGCAATTATTGGTGCTATTTTCTGGTGTTGCCAGATTGCTGTCTGATTGTCATTAGACTCCGGGATTACCCCGGACGTGCTTCCGTGCCCAACAAAAATATGGTCATTACCATTTACAACCTCCCTGAAAGACTGAAACACAACACACCAACCATCTCAAAAATTGGACTTACAAATATGGATCATGAAACTACTTATTTTGGCCTTCTGACTTCACCATGGGGAGGGTTTAAAGCCTTCAATGTCAGGAAGCTTTAGAAACCTGTGGCGTTCACTCCTGAATAAAAACTAGTCAGTAACTATTGGTGTTAAGTGTATTTGTGTCACCTTGCCCTTCATCATCACAGGTTCGCCACTAGTTGATCATGCAGGTCCATCCAACCTCCATCTTCCGCTTCTCCAATGCCCAAAACTACAATGAGGAGTTCGGACTCTTCCTACTCGCCATCACTTGTTGCCCATCTGCCTCCTTTAGCAGCTCGTCGAGCACCATGCCAAACCTCTGCAAGGCATCTGGTGGTAAACAAACAGTAGCCACGACCCCGCTCTCCCCCTTACTACTGACATAGCTCATTAAGAAGCTAGAAACTCGGGCATTCGCCGGGCCACCATAAACCGGCTTTCCCCAGCCGAAGTCCACCTTGTCGAAGCCTGCCCGCGCATCGGAAACAAGGTAGCACTGCGGCTGGACTGCAGTGAACCCAGGCCGCCCTCGGATCACCATCAGATCCGCCACGGATCTCATGTGCTCCTCCGTTATGGCAGCCTTAGCCTCCTTCAGGAGCTTTACTGCGTAGCCAATCGGGCTGTGCGCGATCTTCTTCGCTGTCGACACTGCCCCTGCGTAGCCGAATGCGTTGCCGTAGTAGCCCGCTGGCATTAGCGTCATCCTCGACCGCACACTGACTGTGAGGACTGCTCGCACCTATTGCCAGATTAACCAATTCGAATCAATTCTTGAACAATTGGAATTCAAATGCTAATTTTAATCAGACAGAACCTGAATTAGGAATTGAGTTTCCTAATTCCTGTTATTTGGATCACATATTCACATTCAAAATATTCAATGGTTTCTGAATCCGATTTGCATATTCAATTTGCACTGCACCGTAATGAAAGAGTTAAAAATGAGGATTTGGATTTACCTCTTCGTTAGGATCCAATTGGAGAGCGATGGTGCGACATCGCCAAATTGAAGCTGTAAGCAGATCGAAGGTGGAGTAGCCGCCATGGAAATGCAGGGAGACGAGCTTGCGGAGGGAAGAGATCTCTCTGGGGCCGAAGAAGAAACTGCGACACCGCAACTCATCGACGGGAACAGCAGGGGTCGTAGCGACCGCCAGATCTTCGTACTCACGGTGTGTCGAAGTCACGCGCGGCGGGACTCTGGCGCTCAGAATCTCTCGCTTCCAGACGGGCCGGATTGACGGTTGAGACGCGCCCCGCGCTATCTCCGCCGCGGCGTTGATGAATTGCAGCACGCCTGCGGCGTCGCAGATGACGTGGTTGAGGCGGACGGCCACGATGAGTCCTCCGCAGAGGAGGCGCGTGACCTAAGTGCCGTCAACATTGCGAACTCAGTTTAACCGCACAAAATTCATCTGATAAAGCAGATTTCGGATCGAGAAACTGATCTGCTTAGTTTGTACGAACGAATTTTACAATCCGCGAATTGAGATTATTGGATTTTTAAAAAAAAATCGAAGCACTCATAAGTCAGATCGACCTGAAAGAGGAGAAGAGGGGAGTGAAGAACACCGGAGGCGCCAGGGACGTCGAAGAGCAGCTCCTGCCAGCAAGGAAACGGAGGGAAGAAATCGTGGTCTTCAAACTCGGCCAAGGTGACGTCAGCATCCGCCGCGACAAGCATCACCCCCTCGCCGGTGCAATCAACCAAAAGCCTCCTCCCGGGGGCCTCCCTCATGCGCCCGGCCAGCGGGTAGTAAAACACCAGCGCCTCTGACAATGCCTTCCTAATCACCTCCACCGGATCGCCGATGTCGCGGCGCGGTTTCCGGTAGACGAGGACGACAGGCATGTGGAAGCGGAAGGCATCTTGGTCGTCGATGTCGGAGAGAGGCTTGAGCTCTCGGGGCGTCGGCCTTGCAGGCGGTACGAGCTCAGGCTCCCGCCTCCTGACGGAGAATTTCAGTGATCTGGAACTCGCCATGGGAGTGAATCTGCTTTTTGCTGAATTTCAATCTGACCTCCAGTCAGTGGTGACTCGGCAGGGGCCAGGGAGTGTTAGCTTTCGAGGAAGAGTTCGAATGTTATACGGCAAGTCTTTGCTGTCATTCCTCTGTGCCGCACTAAACTACGGACCATGGAGGCATGGAGTATCCTATTTCTGGCTTTGACACAATCATCAAAATAGCTAATTTAAGTAAAAAAAAAAATTAAGAAACTATATTTAGAATAATTTTTAAATTTAAATAATTTAGTCATTTTTAATCTATATATAACCTTAATTTAGAAGACTTTGCTTACGTGTCAATCTTAGAGGAGTTTTAGAAATATTGACCAATTGTGTTTTTTTCCTTGATTTTTTTATTTCTCCTTTTTTTTTTTTCCATTAATTTTTTTAATCCTCCATTCCCTTTTATTCTTAACATATTTACTAACATATAACCTTAATTTAGAAGACTTTGCTTACGTGTCAATCTTAGAGGAGTTTTAGGAATATTGACCAATTATGTTTTTTTCCTTGATTTTTGTATTTCTCATTTTCTCTTTTTTTCCATTAATTTTTTTTAATCCTCCATTCTATTTTATTCTTAACATATTTACTAACAATTGAGCTTAATTCAAAACATTGAATTCAATCTAATATAACCATTAAGCTTAACTCACATTTTTGTACTAACTATCTATATATTTATATATAACCTTAATTTAGAAGACTTTGCTTACGTGCCAATCTTAGAGGAGTTTTAGAAATATTGACCAATTGTGTTTTTTTCCTTGGTTTTTTTATTTCTCCTTTTTTTTTCCATTAATTTTTTTTAATCCTCCATTCTCTTTTATTCTTAACATATTTACTAACAATTGGGCTTAATTCAAAACATTGAATTCAATCTAATATAACCATTAGGCTTAACTCACATTTATGTGCTAACTATTGAGCTTAATTCAAAACATTGAATATAATTATTAGTTGTGACACATCACATTTAAATGTATGATTCAGATTTCAAAATTTCTAAAAAAATTACAATGATATTTATATTATTATTACTGGGTGATTTAAAATATCTACACTTATGTATTATACTTTAGACGAGATATAAAAAAAATTATTTCATAATTATAAGATACATTTATGGTAAAGTTTTTTTTTATCTTAACTTTTATTAGTATTTTATAATATATTTATATATATTATTAATGTTTTAGTTTTAAAAAACCGCGCCATGGCGCGGGAATTGTACTAGTAATACTTTCTAAGATACAAGTATCCAAATATAAAGAATCTTTTTAGCATGATTTTTTTATCCTATACTATAAATAAGTATAAGGGCATGTGATAGAAAAAAAGAATTTTTTTTAACAAACTAGTATCAACTTGGGAATATTTATCAAATCTGTTTTTTTTTACAGTAGGCAAAAATTAGGTAATTCTTATTATGTAAGATACCACCATGATCATCCATACTGATGATATTACAAAGATCCTAATAAGTAGGGAGGTTCAAATACGTACAAGTATTCTTAGACTTATATATGAAATCAGCTGACTTGTTTGTTTCCCTGCAGCAGTGTCTGAATTCGATGTTGTCAAAGCTTGATCTAAGTTTCCTGATAAGTTCCACTCCCCATCTGACATGAGAGCTATCGTTGATTACCGTGACGACTTCCAAACAATCTCCTTCAACTATAACTCTTCGTAGCCCTTTGGATAAAGCTAAGTTCACTCCTGCACAAAAAGTTGTAGCTTTCGTTTGCAATGGAGATGTTGCTTCTGTTTCAAATTGAAATATATCAGTCACAGAGCCATAATGATCCTTAATAAGCCCCCCCCCCCCCACTTGGCACTCGCCCGTTGGTTTAAGTGAGCCATCTACATTGATTTTGTAGATATCCCTATGTGGTTTGATCCATTTAGAATTACGCTTCCTTTTCAAACTTTGCGTCAAGGGTTGGTTTTTGGATGCAATTGCATTATTCCAATCCTTGAGATCTACTATTGTTCTGATAGTTATCTAGTGAGATGTATCCGGTTTCTTGTTCCTAAAAATTACCTCATTCCTAGCTTCCCAGATTTTTTGCCAAATAAAGCAGAGTTCTTCGATGACTTTCTTGTTACGATCCAATGCTAGAAGGTCATTGATGTTGTTGCATTCGATGGGTATTAATGGGGTGTTTTTCTCGGACAATTGTTCGTAGGCAACAATAACAGTTCTAGCGAATGGGCAAAGGAGAAAAAGGTGGTTGTTGTCTTCTTTATCATTACCGTAGAAATAGCTAGCAGCTAGACGGTACTCTATTAAAGTATTTATTTAATCTTTCGGTAGTAGCTAAGCTATCAGTGGTGATCTTCCAAAGGAGGTTTTTAATCCTAGGAGAGATATTTAGTTTCCAAATCCATTTGTAGTCCCTTGAGAGGCTATTGTTATTGTGAGTCATTTGTCTGACAGATTTAGTAGTAAACTGTCCGTCAGAGCTAAGTTTCCATATTAGCTTATCGGGAGTATCTCAATGGGGGATTTTGATTTTGAGGATTTCTTGTACAATGTTATTAGGAAAGATCTCATGGAAAAGTGAAGTATCCCACTGTTTATTGGAGTTGAAAAGCTGATTCACTTTAAATTCAGAATCAAAATAGTCTTGAAAGTTCATAAGGCTATGGTTGAGGACCCATAGATCATTTCAAACATTGATTGACTCTCCGTTTCCTACTATCCAAAGTAGCCCTTGTGCAAACTTTTCTCGTAACTGAAGGAGTCTACCAAATTGCCAAGAAGTATTCTGAGTAGATCTTTCCATTAAACATTCCTGTTGTAGATATTTTTCTTTTATAATCTTTACCCAAATGTTACTGGGTTCTGAACAGATTTTCTACGGGAGCTTCATTTGAAGGCTTATGTTCATATCTTCAGCAAGTTTTAGACCTAATCCTCCTTGCTCATTGAGTTTGTATATTTTGTCCCAACTGATTAAGGGGGTGTACCTTTCGGAGTTTAGTTTATTCCAAAAGAAGTTTTTTTGAATTTGGTCTATTTGATTTAGGATGCCTTTGGGAAGGAGGAAGTTTTGCATTAGATAATTGATTTTAGAGCTTAAATTTGCTTGAATCAAAGTCGTGCATCCTGCCTGGCTAAGGGAGGAGGCCTTCCATTTGGAAAGTTTTTTTTTAAACTTTGGATGGCGTCGTTAAACACCTCATTTTTAACTCTGCCCCTAACCATTTATCAAAACTAATTGAAAACACGGACTTTGCAAGGATTTATTGATGTTAGGCTATGTTCGGTAAATAATTAGTTAATTGATAGCTGAAGCTGGTTGGGTAGTTGAAGTTGATGGATTATTTGTGTTGAATATATATTAATAAACTAATATGGTGTTTGACAAGCCTTCTAACATGGCAGCGGATGAAAAATTATGAGTAACTATTTAAAAAAAAGTTAAGATAAAAAATCATAAAAATCTTTACCATAAATCTAATCTTATAAACCTTTTAGATTTTTATAAAAATCTCATTTAAAATAACATACATAAATATAAATATTTTAAATCACGCAGTAAAAATAATAATAATATCATTATGATTTTGTTTAAATGTGATGTGGCACAATCAATATCTAAAATGATATTGGTTATACCACATCATCATAAAGTCTTATATATTAAGTAGTATATATAGATTAGATATGAAAAAATGACCAAAAATAATACCAACTATACTTTATGAACAAAAAATAATACAAACTTTAGAATTGACAATTTTATGTACAAACTATCATCATATTAACCAAAAATAATACGGATAAATAATCCGGAAAAGATTCCGGCAAAATATGACATGTGGATGTCGGATTTACCACATGGATATGCCACGTCACCTCTTAAGTTGACAAATTTCCACCTCATTATTTATCACGGAAAAATAAAAACAAAGTAAAAATAAAACAGAATTTAACAAACGGAGGAAGGTGAGATAGGCGCTCGAGCGTTCACTCTCGCGGAGGAAGAAAGGGGACGACACTCCTGAAGACGTTGCCGCTCACATATGCTCGTCAATCCGAGTTCATCTAAGCAAGCACAGAGGTAAGTTCATGGTTCATTTCAAGGTTTAAGTACATGATTCAATTTAGAGTTAAAGGTTTGTAATTTCATATAATGAAGGGGAATTTTTGATTTTTTGAATCATAACAACAAGTATGTTATGATGAACGAAGTTGATTATGGTGAAGATGACCGGAAGAGCAACCCTCATGGGAATGAAATGAGGGCATTTGAAAAATCTAGCAATGCTCCCAATGTGACTGGGAAGAGTTTTTACAGGAGAATGCAAATAGTGGAATGTCCGGGGGATGAATCTGATTATATTGGTTCTAATGAATACTCTTCAAGTGAAGTTGATGGTGAAGATGTAGACCAGGTAGACAACACTGCTGCAGATGAGGAAGATACTATTTCAAAAGGAATCAAGAAGTTTTAAAAGGAAAAAAAATTGTATTAGAATGGAATTCTAGCATGTACATTTATGTCAAACATCACTTTTGTAATGTTTAAAAGGAAAAAATAATTATGCCGTTTTTCAAAGTTGTTCATGATCAACAACTTATTTTCTTATGCTACGAAACTTGAGATAAGTTGAGTAAATGTTGTGACTCGTGTTCCCTGTACTGCTGCTGGAGCTCTCGGTTTGATGTATGGAAAGATGATAAAGTTTCCTCTAACATATCAGTGTCTTGTATGTTTTCTCCACACAATTTCAATTTTGAGGCAATACGTTGTAATAAAAAAAATGCACCTTGAAAAAACTAATTAAGTGGGCACGTCAAAAGCATGCAAATGCTTCTTGAAAGATACTCCATACGTTCTGCAAAACATGTCATTTTAGGGTGTTAGTTTTGTTCAGAAAAACATGTCATCAAAGGTATTTTGAATTTTACTTTACAAAAAATGTCCTTATATGATTATGGATTGTTAGTTGTAGTTTTTGATAAAATAAAAAGGCAGTATAATAAATGAGGGTAAAATAGTATATTTGTTAATTTTCTTAAAAATTGTGCACGGAGGTAGAATGACATGTTTTGACGAACAGAGAGAGTGTAATTAAGCATTTGACTTTTTTGGTAAGCATAATTAAGCATTTGATAGTGTGAAGAAAATTATTGTAAATTTAATTAAGCAGCACATCGATGGACCTGCATTAAACTAATGTCATTGTTAAGTTATGCAACCCATCTCAATCTCTTGAGATGCTTGAATCTTAGTCCGCTCAATACAATTTGCTTGTCAAAAGCCCCTCTTCTCTCACTTTGATTCGGATCATTAATTCCCTATCTAATCGATCTCTAGTGGAAATTTATGGCCGGGTTTGGGTGTCTCATCTTTGACCCCTTGGTTCTCCGATTTGGGTTGTTCTTCCGGCCACCCTCGTCTCCCCCGAGGTCTTCATCCGTCTTGCTGTCATCCTCCTTCCCTGGTGGTGGCGATTGGTCCGTCCGGGTTTCCGTTGGGAGCCTGGTCTTCGGTCTTGGGTTGCTCAGCCCGGGTTGTGTTTGGGACTCCTCTCTCCTCAAATTGGTGCGGTGCTGGTTGGGGGTTCAATGCCTTTGCCTTCTCCTCACCGGTGCCTCCCTTGGTTGGGGTGTTTGGCTTTAGGCTACCGCCGGTTTGTGCTCGTCGTCGCCTTGGCTATCGTCCTTGATTTGGCTACACTCCTCTCGACCGCCTTTGGCCCTTCAGGCCCAAGTTTGCGGCAATGTAAAAAAAAAAGAACAAAATTATTGGCTCATAAGGACTTTATTTAAATCTCGAAAAGGTTTGAGTAAACCTACCCGAAAGGGTTTGATTAAATCCAGCAAGGGTTTGACTATATTCTTGTAGGTGAAATCTTGTTGGCATTTTGTTCGAGCAGCATGCGGCTCTGCTTCCGATGTTTCTAGAAGGTCTTCTGCTTGGTTGGGGGGGGGGGGGGGGTGGCGTGGAGTCTGGAGTCGAGACTCGCTGGGGACCTGGGATCGAGGTGGTGCGCTCGGGGCGACTCCGTATCCGAGATTGAGTTTCCTTAGAGTTCGTCTGCACTACCCACAAGAGTTAGAATTTTGTTGTACCACTGACCCGCGGTACCACTGTTCGGTGGTGCTTGGCTTCGTTCTTCAGCGACTTCCTCAACTCTCTTGGGAATTGGTCTTTCTTGGGTCGTCTTGTTGTAGAGTTTATTTCTACTTACTTCATTTTGCGTGTTGTCTGTATTTTTGTATTTTTAGGTTGTACCTTTGACGGTTCGCCGTCTGTTCTGACATTCGAATTTTTACCTTATAAAAAAACACTAATGCCACTATTAGTTAATGCATTTTTTTTACAGTGGGCAATCATCAGGATGCCTTGCCAAAGCAAGGTTCACCCATGATCATCCCGGAGGATGATGTAATATAATTCCCTATGCAAAGGGATATTCAACAAATTACAACCACTTCTATCCTTCGTAATATAGTGCTGCTGCATTTGCTTCTCTGAAACAATGTCTGAATTCAATATTTTCAAATCGTGTCTTCATCATCTTGATCTTCTTACTTTGTAGATTTCCCAATCCAGGCTCATGCTTTCGTAGATGGCTTTAACAACTCGCACGATGTCTTCATTATTAGTTAATGCAATTAATTAAGTGAAAAACCTTTTAATATCCATGTGCAATGTGAAAAAATAATCATAACTGAAATTGATAGTTTCATATATATTCCCAAAAAGCAATTGATGTGCAGTGTAAAAAATGAATCATAACTAAAGTGTCATGATAATCTCAGAAAAAACAATTGATGGCTCATACCATATAAAAAAAATAGTATACAATATAAAATGACGAAAAATGAATCATAACTAAAATGTAGTATATAAAAAAATAAAAACATATATTACTCATCTACTTAGGGAGATGGTTTGATCATAACCAACAACCGGAATAGATTATCCACTTCTACGGATTAACCATCTTTATAAAAAAAAAAAATTCAATCATCTAGTTTGAGGGAGAAAAACGACAATCTCTATGGAGATGCTATTATGACATATAGGGGAACTTTACGGCCACTTTGAGGGATGGTAAAAGATTGTCTCTCCGAGGATAATTTTGGCTAGTGAGCATTTCCTCTCTTGGAGATAGTAACCAAAAGTAAATTATATAATGCATAACAAATTAAACCAACTTCAGGTGGTTAATCATATTTATCCAACATATTACATATATATAAACATATAAACAATGCAGTGAAGGGGGGAAAATGCGAGCGGGGTCACCTGTTCCCAAAGGGACCGACCCTTGATTTTCGCTTCCCATCCTCCCAAAATAAATAAAAAATAAAATTAATTAAAATTAAAATAATGAGTTAAAAAGAAAAAAAATGAAGAGCTTAGAGAGGGCACATGCAAGAGATAGGTGATTCCGGGACAACAAATCCTCACCGGGGAAAATGATGGACCAACAGTGAAGATGTGTTGTAGGCTGATACTAGTTTATAAGAGCACATACATCCGTGTATATTTGCTTTGTTTTTCACCCAAAAAGCAATTAAAAAGAAGCAAAAATTGAAGTACATGCTCGAAGTGTTCTTCTGCAGAAACATATTGAAGTACACCGACACAATATTCAACAATTGCAATTGTGTGGGGGAATGAACCACTTTAATTATTTTGCTCAAAAAATGGGTCACTTTGCTAAAAAAAAAGAGCCACTTGAATTCAACGGGGTGAGGATATCTACAAAAGGAGGACATGTGGAGAGATCTTATTGGCTGGGCCACGACCAATGGCATCTCGCATTCTCGCCACATGTTTTGTTAAGATGTAATATATTTAATCCATTTTTAATTGTGTTTAATTAAAAATTAAAAATTATAAACAATACAGATTATTTTTTAAATGCCCTTAATTTTGTCTACCCATAAACACCCATTTTGTATATGTTTTAGAAGAAAAATAAACACAAATTACTCTATGTAACTAATACTCCCTCCGTCCAACAATACATGGGTTTTTAGAGGTAAAATTTTGTCCAACAACAGATGGTCTTTTATGTTTTCTAGGTAGGAAGTAATAATGATTTGTATTGGTTTGTGTGTTGTTGACTTTTTAAAATAATTTGATTGGTTAAAATGTGTAGTGGGTGTTAAAAAATAATAAAATTTATGTAAAAGTTAGTGTAATGATGATGTTTTTTTAAAGTAAAGTGTTTTATTAAAACTTGTGCAAAGTGCTAAAAGGCAATGTATTTTAGGACGGAGGGAGTAGTAATTAGTAATAAGCAAATCTTATATTAAATTTAATGAATTTTCTCCCCTATAAATATAACCACTTCCATCAATATTCATCACCCCATGCAACAATCATAAATCTCTCTATTCCACTCCAAATCCATCTCTTTCATTCAAAATGGATCCGAATCAAGCTCCACAGAACTTTCCCCAAAGCTTTTATGATATGCTTTCTTTGTACTATGAGCAACATTCCACTCCAAATACAAATCATACTACCCTAAATCACCATTTTCATGATGTCGTGCATTCATATTATCCCGATATTATGCATCCCAATCTAAATTCTCAATCTTCAACAGTGCATTTTACACAAGAAAGCATCTCAGCTTATAGCACACAAGAAGATGTTCATGAAGAACAGGTTGAGGAACATCCTACTCAAGAACGTACGGAGAAGGCAATGGAGTGAGACAGAAGATAAGTTGCTACTTAGTGCATAGTTGAACACTAGCAAGGATGATGTGGAGGGAAACAACCAATCTGGTGTCAAGTTTTGGTCCATAATAGCAACTTATTACAATGAGAGGAGGGGAGAGATGGCTCCACGTTTGGCAGAACGATGCAGAGTCCGCTTTGGTCGAGTTAGCCACGATGTAAGTAAATTTACCGGTAATTATAGCAAAGCGTCAAGGGCAAGGGCGAGTGGCCAGTCGGAAGACGATGTCATGAATAATGCTCGAATGTTATATAGTGCGGACCATGAGAAGCACACATCCTTCAAGAATGAACATGCATGGCGTATTCTCAGGAGTGAGCACAAGTGGCAAGTTACAGAGCAACACCGTGAAGAGGTGGGTCGAAGAGGACGAAGATCAATGCATCAGGATCGTATACTTCAGGGTCCAACCCTCCCACTCCAGGATCTAATTCCGCTACTTCATCAAGTGGGGGTGGGATTTACCCGGCATGGCGAGCATTCCATCCCATCGATACGACATCCATTTGGTGCAAAAGGACCAGTTGTTTTCCCAAGTCCAAGAGTCCACTCGTAAAGATGCGGAGCGTGCATTTGGTGTTTTACAACAACGATTTGTTATTATTCGTAAGCCAGCACGTACTTAGTGGAGATTTGAGTTTGTTAGGAAAAATTATGACGACATGTATCATATTGCATAACATGATTGTGGAAGACAAACGAGATACTCACCACCTACACATTCATTCAATTGAATTTAACCATCTTCAAGAGCCCGAGCCACCCGCTTCAAGAACACCAACATCCATGAGTACATGGCGCCTTCTTAACAAATCAGGCTCGAGTTCGAGATTCGGGTTCGCATCATCAACTGAAGTCTGATTTAATTGAGCATATATGATAAAAATTTGGGTCTTCAAGACATGGTGCTTGAACCTAGGGGTGTGTGTTACCGGGTATCCAACACGACACGGTTAATCGTGTCGGATACCCGGAACCGTTTAAGAGCAATATGTCGAACCGTACACGAACCGCCAGGAACCGGGTATCCGACACGATTAAGGTATCCGGTTCCGTGTCGGATACCCGTGTTATCCGATCCGACACGGTAAAGGCCTTTTCCTTTTTCTTTTTTTTTCCGGTTTGAGAGGCATGTACAACAGATGTACTGTTGGACCTGTTGGTAGGGTATTCACTGTATTGTGCCTGTAGAGCAGCTGTAATGGTAAGAGAAAAACAAACCACACACAAATTCACATTTCACAGCTACTTCGCAAGTTCGCAACTGAGCAAAACGCAGATTCACATTTCACAACCCAAATAGCATAAAATCGCCATGAAATGCTTAAGAAAGAGCAAAACAAACCAATTCGATTCGAATATCTTACCATGGTTTCGTGAGAGATGTCGATAGATCTGCTGAGACTGAGAGCCGAGACTAGACTCTAGAGATCGAGGAAGGGCGAAAACGAACAGATCTCGAGATTGAGTTAGGGTTAGGGCCGGATTTCAGAGCCGGTGTGAGAACTAAGAATGCCGATAGGGTTGGTTGGGGGCGGGTGTGAGATTGAGTTAGGGTTAGGGCCGGATTTGAGAGGGTCGAGTTCAGCAGGGAGCTGAATTGGGGGCGAATTCTCGATCTGTCGAGTGTCGACTGTCTGAGTGTGCCGAAGGATAAAAAAAAACATTTAAGAGAGGGCTACTGTGGGTGGAAATTGGGAATAAAAAACATGCAGCAGGCAAGGTTCGAACTCGGATCTGTTGGGTTATTACCCAGTCTTGCCCCATCCCTTGTGCCAACTGTGCTAGTAGAGCTTTCTATTACTTAGGGGATACTTTTTATACAAGTATTATACCAGCATATCTAAAAATAAAAAAATAAATAAATTTAAACGGTTCGTGTCGGGTATCCGACAATGTGATATTGCCGAACCGAACACGAACCATTAACAGCCGGGTTTTTTCGGATCGTGTCATTATCGTGTCGTGTTTTTTCGGTTCCGGGTTTTTTCCTGTCGTGTTTTCGTGTCGTGTTTTCGGTTTCGGGTTTTTCTACACACCCCTACTTGAACCCTTGTGCTTCACTTTTAGTTGTTCGTAGTTATTGCATGTTTTCTTTTGATATGTACTCTTTTTAATTGTGTATTTGAATTATCGCTATTCGATAATGTATTTTTCTTTTTTATGTATGGCATTTTATTTTAATAGTTTGAAGAATTTAAACAAAAACTAGTTACAAAATTTTTAAATTCAACTTTTTACTTTAATATATAATTTCAATAATTATAAAAAAACAAGTTATATATATATTTTAGATATAAATAATGGCATACCCCAAAATAATTAATAATAATAATTTAACAATTATATTAATCTATAATATCGAGTTAGTAGATAAAACGCAAATGATTGAAAATTGGGAGATGGTTTCGAAAGTGGAATACATGGATATGAGTGTGATAAAAAGGTAAAAATATGTTCTTGTACTGATATGACTAAAATAAAGTGGATAAAGTACATGGGGGAAGTGTACACCGCTATGCATGGCCTAAGCTATTCTTGAAATTGTAAATATATAGATGAGATGGGTAACCAAAATACAAAAAATATAAGACCAAACCATGGGTCTTATGTAAAAGGAGGTATACTATACCAAAAGCTTATCTATCCCTCTCTCTACTCAGTATTCTCCTACTCTCTTCAACTCAAAAAAACCCTACCAATTATATGCTCTAACTACCCCTTCGGTCCCGAATCCCTACGAGTAGGCGTGGGAGTTGGGCTTGATACTTTGATATTCATCGAATGATGAACAAAACACAATCGGACAATGTACATTTATATACTTTATTTATCCATAAATCCTTATCGAGCGAGTCGATTGTACTGATAACGTGAAATAAGAACAATGACCGAGAAAAGAGATCAACTCTATTCGTGCGTGTATTCCAAGTGAGCTTACAACTCAAATAGGGAAGGTAGGAAGAGATATATATTTATAAATTAAATTATTAGTGTAGAAATTATAGGAAGTAAAACATTCACCCATTCAACTAGGTATTATAACAATATCAAATTTAATTAATACTAGATTTTAAACCTTTCTTTTAATAAAAGTGTAATTAGTAAAAAATTAATTATTTCATTAAATTAAATGAGAGAATATTAGAACCATAAAAATTTGAAGGTTGGCATATGCTGTAGCAAAATACTCCATATATTCGAGTACTCCAACACTTTCAAAATATCTATCTGTTTTTCGACAAAATAGATACCCCACTAAATACGTACACTTTAAATTATTACGGAGTACATTATAATTATAATTTTATTTTATTTTATTTTATTTTGTTCAGAGGAGTATGAAGTGGGAGATGATTTTCAAGTTTGGCAGCTCTTTCGAGCACGTAGAATGACGACGTTAGGTATGACATCGTGTTACTTCCTTCAGCTAGTATAAACAGATACAAGGACCTCTCATTTTTATAATGTACAGCTAAATAAAATCATCAGCAGTAAATTAAAATTAAAATTAAAAAGTCGAATAAATCGAAAAACAATTTGCAGAAGTCCACACGGGAGGAATGGAAAAGTATCCGGCCCCTCCCCTGTCCCATATTTCCATATATATGACGTCACCCACCCCAGTTAGGTAATCTTTTATTACCACCCGCACATCACACATATACCCACCCCATCGAATTTCATCTCTGGAATTTGCTGCTTCCTCCTCAGATCTGCGCTTCCTCCTCTCTCTCCACGGCGATTCGCTCTCTGAATCGAACAGGTCAGTATCCTCACTCCGCCGCCTCTTGCTTCACTCTCCTCCGCTCTTTCAGGCTCTTTTTTGGCGGTGCTTCGTGGAGTTTCCTAATCGAGAGCTCGGAATGTGCCGAGTTTCCGTTTCCTGATCCTTGTAGTGCATAGTTGTATTTGTTGTTGTTGGGATGCGTGTTTTTATTTTCATCTTATTATGTTGGATTAGTGGAGTCGTTGATTGAATTGAGTTTTACTACGGTTTGTCTGGCGAATCAGTGATCATCTGTGTCATCAATGCCTGAATTCACTGTTTGATGATTCGAATCGGGAGGAAGTTGATCGAGTCTTTGAAAAGAAGTTGGATGGTTCAATTTTGCGCGATTGTGACTATTTCTGCACGACAGTTTCAAGTTATTACTGTGTATTTACTGATATTCTGATTAGTTATGGTTGTGGACTTGTGGATTATGTTAAAAAAAAAAAATTTGTTATATTTCGCAATATAGATCAAATTCATAAACTTTTTGGGAAAAGGAAAATGCTAACACAAACACTACTCAGGGACAGTGATCAAGTTACTTATAAATGGAAAAGAATTTTGATTTAGCATGTTGATTGAAAAACGTGTTAGCAAATGGGCTGCAGTAATTAGCTGTGCCAGAAAAAAAGAAAAGAAAAGATTGCAGTAAGGTTCTACATCATCCTTTTTTTTTCCACCATGTAGACCGTAAACCTGTGCATTCTTTCTCGACCCTGGCACTTTATATGTTGGTTAAAAATGCTCTTTGGTTAAGAAACTGTCTATTATCAAAATGTTGTGAATACTGAATTCAGTTATCATTGCCAATTGAAGTTTGGTGCATTTGCTTGGATATAGTGCTAGTACTTTCTGTTATTACTACATCTCTTAAAAAAAAGATGTCATTCTAGTCTTTGACACACTTATTTAAGAAAGCTTTTAATTCAATTAAAAATAATCCTAAAGTGTTCCTAAATTTAATTGCAAACCTGATGGTGAGCCAATGAAGGGACAGAGTTTGCATGAAAAAAAAAAATAAAGTCTCAATATATGCAATTCAACATTACAAACCTCATAACTCTCAATAATTCCTTTCCTGGAAAACTTAAAATAGCATGTTTTTGTTGAATTGAATAAGAATAAGGGGCTAAAATGACTTCTTTTTTTGTTTTGTGTGTGTGTGTGTGGGGGGGGAGGGGGTGGGGGGGTGATAAAACCTTCTATTGTAGCTGTATGTTCATATTCAAGGGGGCTCACCGATTTTTGTCCAATGTCCAGTATGGATTAGTTGTTCTTTCGAGTTTTCTTATGACTGGGAGCTGTATTTTCTTCTTCATAAGATACTAATTTTTTTCATAAGAGGCTGTCTCATCATCTTCTAATGAACTCACTGTTTCTTTTACGTCCATGTACTTTCCTATTTACAAATTGTGTTGTGACTGATGTGTATGATTCTCTTTTATATGGGAAGATCCTAATGGGATGGGGAAACATATATCGGAGGCGGATGAAAGTGTTTGGATTAGCTTTGGTCGTTTATATGGATTACAAGGTATTTTAGCTAATGCATCTCTCTGTCGTTAAGATACATTTCCCTCTTTTATATTTTCTGATTTTATCATCCATGATTTTCTGTAGGCTTTACAGCAGAGAGGGAAATGGATTCGCAGCAAATCAAAGGAGGCTGCTTTATGGCAGAAGGCCCATGAACGCAATGCCAGGCGTGTTCTTGATCTGATGTTAGAGTTGGAAGGTTTATGGGTGAAACTTGGACAGTATTTATCAACACGTGCTGATGTTCTTCCAGGGCCTTATATTAATCTTCTTAAACGGCTGCAGGATTCCCTTCCTCCTCGCCCGTTACAAGAGGTTGGTGCTGCAAGTGGATAAACCTTCTTTTGATCGAATTAATGTCATCCATGTTTTATCGATAAAATTATTAATGCCTTTGATTCATTGTCGTCCTGTTTTGTTCACTAAAAACTGTTGATATTAGTATATCATTCTCTAGTAATTCACATTTGTTTGGTCTAATAGATCCATGTTTTCTTTCTTCAATGCATATTTGTTTGCTATATTTGATAGGTTACTTTAATAAAAAAAAGCAAGTATACTGCATCAGTAGGCTCCGTAACTAAGCCATTCATGAAGTGAGGAGATTAATAATAGTATTGTGTTTGGAGATACGAGCTCCTAGGCTTTGGTCATTCATTTTTTTCCCCTTACCTTACTGGGATTTCTTAATACTGAAGTCTATCATCCTGATCATTTATTTTCACTCAGGTATGCCGCAGTATAGAGCAAGAGTTGGGGAAGTCAATAGAGGATCTCTTCTCAAATTTTGATGAGATACCACTTGCAACAGCATCGGTAAGATATGCTTCTAACTTCCACCCCCCATGAAGAATAATTATGGCATAGTTTAGATCAAAGAGGAGCTCTAAAAACGTCACTAGTGCAGCTGCTTTGTTTTATTAGATCTTCTCATTCAATGTAGCTTATTTGTAATGATTTGGAACATTAAAATAGTCCTGGGATAGAATTTTGACCACATGGAAATAGATTATGTGGAAGCGATATTTACTGGAAGATGAAGGGCTGAAGATGGAAGAGGTTCTTTGCACATTTGCATCAGTCAGGCACACACCTTTTATGTATGATTTGTTTCACTAAATTTTCTCTTATGAAAATATATATCAGCACAGCGTCTTTACCTCTTCATCCTTGACCATTAAATTTTTGAGCTCAATTCCCTCACATTTATTAAGCATGATCTTTTTTAATATAACCAAGTTGATGGTGTAAAATTAATAATTGCAGAAGGGGTCTTGGTTTCTTACAACAAGAACAGGTTATACCTTTCTTTTTTGGGGTAATTAGTAGCAAGTGGATTTCATGGTCCTCTGTAATCTAGCTAGTTAAATTAGGGTGTCTGCTTATTTTGGGCTTTCAGGTATTATAAAAGCTTCTCGACTCCCTTCACTTAATTTCAACATTTTTGTCTTGACATGATCTCTAATGCAGATTGCACAAGTACATCGTGCTACACTTAAAAATGGGCAAGAGGTGGTTGTAAAGGTTCAGCATGAGGGTATCAAGCGTGTCATCTTGGAGGTTTAGTTACTCGTCTTCCATATTTTGGAAATGAGAGACCTAAAACTTTCAGCTCACGCATAATTTGTTCTATATGATTTTTACAGGATTTGAAGAATGCGAAATCAATTGTTGAGTGGATAGCGTGGGCAGAGCCACAATATGATTTCAACCCAATGATAGATGAATGGTGCAAGGAAGCACCCAGAGAACTTGATTTCAAAATTGAAGCTGGTATCTATCTTCAATAATACTATTCTATTATGCTAAAAAAAATTTTGGTGATATTTGTTCAAGGCAAGCTATTTGCTATTATAGCTATTTAGTCTAACCACCCTATCTCATTTTGATGCAGAGAATACTAGAAGAGTGGCTAGAAATCTTGGCTCCAGTCGAGCCAAAGACAGTCAACATGTTACTCATGTTGATGTGCAGGTTCCAGAAGTTATAGAGGTAGGATTCCCACTTTTCGCCTTTAATAAGTTCTCATCAGAGATGATAATGCCAAGTTCTTTTCTTCTAAATAGATTTGAAGTGGTTTCTGTTCTTTTTTTGGATAAAAAGATACTTATCCATAGAACCGCCTTTCAATACCTTTTTTTTAAAAATATCTGATTCTGGTGAAATAGGGCCCTATAAAGTACCTGATGAAAATAGGAAGTGCTAATGCCCACTATGCAACTAGATCATGAAAATCAGAAATTGCAATACTCTTGAAAGAGTATCTTCTTTCCTTATCCTTGTTCCTTGTTGATGTTAAATTTTTGGTCAAATGAGGTTTCGATCTTTTTTCTGTTCTTTTTATTTACTTATCTTTCACTTGTGTGTAATGACAGTCAGCTGAAAAAGTTATCATGTTGGAGTATATGGATGGAGTCCGCTTGAATGACATTGAATCATTGGATGCAATGGGAGTTGATAAACATAGGCTGGTAGAAGAGATAACTCGTGCTTATGCCCACCAAATTTATGTGGATGGTTTCTTTAACGGAGACCCCCATCCTGGTATTCAAAGGCCATCTTTCTACATCCATTTCCTCATTGATGTATAATGTTTATCAGTTTAATTGGATGGTTAAACAAGTTTATTGCTAGTACCATTTCAGCATTTCTTAAAGAATTTGGCCTGCTATTCATGCTTAATCAATTTTCTACTTTCTTATTGCAATTATTTTAGGATATCATATCACACACGTGTCATCAAATGTGCTAATATGCTAATAGTTAATTCATCTTTTTTTACTTTTAAAAGCATCTTTTGAGTGACTTAATTAACATTTTTAATAGTAAAAGGTTAACATATTTTTTATGAGAATATCTAAATTGTTTCATGCAACTTTATCCGTCTTGCAAGGAAATTTTCTTGTCAGCAAGACTCCTCTACATCAGCCAATTCTGTTGGATTTTGGTTTGACCAAGTCTCTTCCACATACTACAAAACAGGCCTTAGCAAAGATGCTTTTGGCATCTGCAGAAGTAAGTTGTTTATGGTATTTGTGATAGTTTCTTATGTTGGATGATCATCAATATACATATAAGGGAGGTGTCCGGTGAAGATGGGCACTCATATGAGGATGATGCACATTTAGGCCAAAATGAAATGTGCATCATGCTCACATCCTCACCTAGACGCCCATCCTCACATGAACTGTCCCCTATATATATTATTATTTTGTGTACAATTATAAAATAAATTCACTTTTTTTGTATAGGAGAGAATCATCATGTCAGATGTTGCATGTTCCATTCCAGTAATCCAGTGTTTATGAATGGTTTTGTCCTAAGATCCAGTTCACTACTGAAAGTTGAACATCTTAACCATACTTGCATGTGCTAGGTTATCGATTCTCATGTGGTTCATCTTATATACAGTAGTAAAAAACCATCTTATTTAAGTGAGCAGACCCTGATGGGTTGTGAAACAAGCATGAAGTTATAATCCAAGTCACAATATTCAGTTTGGGACAATGGTGTCTAGTGTTTTAGAACATATAGAAATTCATGAACATGGCCATTATTTTACTTTGGAAAGCTATCATATCTGTATTTGATCCTATTATTATAAGTACTGGTAAGTAAATTCTGGAGCTCTTATTGGGAGGATGATTTTTTAGCTACATATATTTATTTTATTGTCATATCATGCATTTGACTGTGTGCATGCATGATTTCTTTGTGCTGAGTTGGAACTTGCGGGCCCTTTTGGTGTACCGTCTCCACCTTTTTGTTTATCAATATGATTGTTCTTTTAGTAATGACCCATTTTGTTTTGAACAATGCCCTATGGTTCAGACCCTGAAGAAGAGAAAATATACTAATGAATTTTAATGTACTTCATATATTTGAGTAGTGACAAACTACATCTGTGTCAGGGGACCATGTTGCACTTTTGTCTGTATATTTTCAGTCATACATGTTAACTCTTTTGAACCTTTTCTTTCCTTTTCCTTTTTTCCTATATTGTTTTGAACAATGCCCTTTGGTTCAGACCCTGAAGAAAAGAAAATGTAGTAATGCGTGTGCTCCATATATTTGAGTTGTGACAAACGACATCTGTGACAGGGGGACCATGTTGCGCTTTTGTCTGCATTTGCCGAAATGGGACTCAAGTTACGGATGGATTTACCTGAACAGGCTATGGAAGTTACAACTATCTTCTTTCGTACTTCCAAACCAGCAGATGAAGCTCTAGTAAGTATTAGAGTAGTGTTCTGTTTATGTGACACAAATTTCAAGCAGCTTTAGTTTTCATTTGTTTGTTTTCCTCCATGAAGGAATCCATGAAGTCCTTCAAGGACAAAAGAGCCAAAAACATGAAAGTCATACAAGAAAAGATGAAACTCAATGAAAAGGAAGTAAAGCGATTCAATCCTGTAAGTTATCTTCTGGCTGATAAGAAAAACCTCTATCGGTAATTACTTTAAGGTCGACTGTAGTTATATCACATTGACATCAGGAAACCTCATATGGTGTAATTCTAGGTTGATGCCTTTCCAGGAGATATTGTCATTTTTTCTCGTGTCCTTAATCTTCTAAGAGGTGTGTGATTGGTACAATATCTATGATTTTAATCATCTATTTAGATTCCTATCAAGTATATAAAATTTTCTGACTTTCATATACCCATGTTATTTCAGGTCTTTCATCCACTATGAATCTTCGTATTAATTACTTTGACATCATGAGACCATTTGCAGAGTCTGTTCTTGGAGGGTGAGTTTCCTTGGAACTCAATACTGGTACTTTTGTTGGTTGATATTGTTTATTTAAATTGATCTCATCTATTGTAGAACTATCCCAAGAGGACCATCAGTAAATATGCAATGGATTCATGACACGCCTGTGTTGTCGGATGTGGAGTCTAAGTTGAGGAAACTCCTGATTGATCTGGGAAATGCTAACAAGATACTTGGCATTCAGGTACATTCAACTAGGAGTTTGGTAATAGAACATAATACTTCATATGTCTCCATAATCCATATACATTTTTATTAAGGTCATAGATGCTGAGCTGGTAAAGTCACTCAGTGGCAATTGTGTTCCAATTCATCCTTGTGTTATAAATCTAAACATCAGAACCACCAAGAATTTGACATGTGTTCTTGTCATACAAGTCATCTCTTGATCTTCCAAAAAACAATCTTTGAGTTCAATTTTTTACCCGAGCATTTGTGTGCTTGTATACTTGTGCTTTACAATTTGTAAGTTACTATAATTGAGTCCTGCACACCTTTTCAGCTGTTCATTTTTACTAATTAAATGATATAAAAAAAAATTCCTTGTCTTTTACGCCTTTTGAACTTAGGTGTGTGCCTACAAAGATGGAGAAGTCATCATTGACACTGCAGCTGGGGTTCTTGGAAAGTACGACCCACGTCCAGTGCAACCTGATAGCCTCTTTTCTGTGTTTTCTGTGTCAAAGGGCATAACAACAGGAATGCTACATTGGCTCGTTGATCAAGGGTAAGATTTTTATCAATGAACTGCATATTGCATAACATCCATACACTATTTCACCTAGTTTGAGTTGCTTATTTAAAGGGATTGTATATAAACAAATAAACTATTCTGTTATATGCACTCAAAATGTCTTATAAAGATGCATGTGGATAACTATTGATGATTTTTTTTTGTATAATCATTCATGCTTGAGCAGTCCTTATAGTAAGACATTATGACCTGTTAAAAAAAAAAATCTAACTCATTGTCTTTTGACTCTTTTCCATTAGCTTTATTATCTACAATTATCTTTTAACTTTTTAGTGATATTTGCAACATTTATTAATTCTCTTGTTTGTAAGTTGAAAGTATTGCTGTTTAATGAAGTAGTTCACTATATATATTACTGATTGCTATAACATATATTGAATTTTAATCAGCAAGAATTAGCTTTTTGGTTGTCTGCTCTGTTTTTTTTATAATAGTTGAATTGTGAAACTTTTTATATGAGGCCAGGACATTTTGGTGGAATCTTAAGCAATTGACATTGGTTATCATGGAAATTGCCAATTTAATTTAATTTTTGGAACATTTTCTGCTTTTGTGGGGTTGACCTCAGATTTTGCATCAATTATTTATGAAGATCTCCTCTCCTATTTTGTATCAATTATTTATGAAGATCTTCTCTCCTGATGAGAGGAGATCCTCTACACCACCCCATGTTACACTGCATATTACACTTAATTATTTAGGTTATAAATCTATATTTAAAAAATTGCAAAAATTATATTTATATTTTAAACAACTATTAGTAAATGTCTACAAAAAAATGATGAAAAATCATTATTATTCTTTCCTAATGTCCTTGAACATTGTCAATCAATCTATCAAGAGAGATATTTGTCCAAGGCCTTCATGGAACTTGACTCCTATAGGAGTAATACTGTACGTGTTATGTGAAGCTATGTCTTGATATGAGTATTGGGTATTTGCTATGAGGAAGTTGATTTTAATAGTAAAATTAATGTATATTGGCAGGAAATTGAGTTATGAGGAAAATGTTGCAAATATTTGGCCCGAATTTGCATCAAATGGGAAGGATGTGATAAAGGTATTGTTTCCCGCTTATGGTCAGGTGGTTACCGGTTGGATTACTTCTTCGATTATTTCATATTCATCTATTTCTTTTTAGGTCCATCATATCCTCAATCACACATCCGGCCTTCACAATGCATTGGCTAATCTGATGAAGGAGAGTCCTATGGTGCTATCTGATTGGAATGAATGTTTAGAGCGAATAGCCAAGTCATCTCCCGAGACCGAACCTGGGACTCAACAGTTTTACCATTACCTTTCATTTGGCTGGCTATGTGGTGGAATTATTGAGGTTTGTGCTCCTATCAAGTCAGTAAGCAGATATCTCATATTACACTTCTCACCTTACAATTGTAAACTAGCGAGTTTGACCCAACTTAGCTGCGTTCCTTATTCTTTGCTCGATGAAACTGGGAGTACTTCATGGCTAAAGGTAAAAGCAAATAAATGCATCCCTTCTAATTAGTTTGGTTTTTGCAGCGTGCCTCAGGGAAGAAATTCCAAGAAGTTCTCGAGGAAGCTTTAATACGTCCGCTTAATGTGGAAGGCGAGCTATACATTGGAATTCCTCCAGGCAAGTTCTACTTGTATATTTTGCTCAGAAAACCTTTGGTCTTGACTCTAACAGCTCGCTCTGTTACGAGCAACAATTGCTGATTGGATTACGGTTTTGCAGGCATTGAGGCTCGGCTTGCATCATTAACTGTTGATACTGACGATCTAGGTAAACTTTCTGAACTTGGTAACCGTTCAGACCTTCCTTCAACCTTCCAGCCTAGTCAAATAGCTGAGACTGCTACGGCTCTTCCTGCTCTATTCAACTCGCTCTTTGTCCGACGAGCTATCATTCCTGCTGCTAATGGACATTGTTCAGCCCGTGCCCTCGCACGCTACTATGCATCCCTAGTTGACTGTGGTGTCGTTCCCTCCCAGCGTTCATCTTCTTCAATGCCACCCCTAGGAAGCCACACCCATGTCCCCAAATTCTCGATTGAGAATGCACCAAAGGAAAAGGTTAAGAGGAAGAAAAAACTAAGTATTCCTTCTTTGTGCAAAACAATGATGTCTGAGAACTTCAATTATAAGAAGGATACCAAGAAGGGCAGTCACACTGAAGGCTATACAGCTGTCCCACCTGATGAGAATACCGAAATTAGCATCGAGGAAGGCACTTCTTGTGCCGGGAGTAGCAGCGATGTGATTGTTGAAACTCATGAACACAACACCACCAGGAAAATGTTTCATAACCCAAAAATACATGATGCATTTTTAGGTGTTGGGGAATACGAGAAATTGGCAACCCCAAATGGGGATTTCGGGTTAGGATTCAAGAGAATCAAGTCCAACGATGGAGCATTAATAGGTTTTGGGCACTCAGGAATGGGCGGATCAACTGGTTTCTGTGACATATCAAACAGGTTTGCCATTGCAATTACATTGAACAAAATGTCATTTGGAGCTGTGACGGCCAAAATCACTCAGCTCGTCTACTCAGAACTGGGCATTCCGCCTCCTAAGGAGCTGTCGCTGCTGCGTGATGGGCAAGCTGGTGGTGAATCTAGTTTGCAGATGCCTTTGATCAACTAAAGGTATGCGTTCTCTACTTACTTTCAAATTGTTAGCCTTGCAATTGACAATTTTTTATGAACGTATATGATACTGATGTAGCATAATAATTTATCCGAAATATACCTATGCCTTTCAAATAGAGAGATTTGAATAACATGTATTGTAATTATACCGATATATAGTGTATTTATCCATAGATCAATGCTATCGACAAGCGATTGTATATTTGTATGCAATTACATCATTTTTTTTGTCGTAAATAATTGATATTACAAGGGGAAAAGGTATGCCATTTCATCATTGTGTACTCTTTCATTTGTATTGTTCTCTTCAGGGGAGAAAACAAAAGGCTTCATATCTTTGAAAGGTAATCAGGCAACATTTATAGTGAATCCATCCCCGAGCAAGATCAGGAACACCTATCGACCCAGTGGGCAACAAAAGTACCAGACTTACATGCTTAAAGCATAACGATTGAAAAGAACAAACGCTAAATTGCATCTAAAATGAATACCAGCTTAGAACAAATGCTGCTGCGGTTGCGCTCTTGGTGAATCCTTGCCGAAGCATGGTAACATTAAGCATCGTTGCTTAAAATTGTCTGCCCGTTACGATGTCAAGTTGACTACATTGTTAAGTTTAACTACTCTACTTAATCAAGCCGAAACCAGTACAAGACTTGGTCATATCCAAAATCTCCGATAATCACACTGAACTCAAATATCTGCCAAACTCAAATTCAATCTGCCCTGCCAATCTGCCATAGCCCCTGCTCGACACAGGCCTACTTGACCCGAAACCTACTATAAAACATATGTACTTGAATATGCTCGTATGTATTCATAGAAAACCCAAATGATCCCAAACCCAAAATAATAAAAACTTGACATGCCTCAACAATTGACACTTGCAATACTAATTCCGAGACAACTAAACCTGAGATAACTTGAAACCAAAACAGACCAAACCTTATGGACCGAAAATCCACAGCCACAGTCAAATAATCAGTAGAAAAGAGCACATAACATGCTGCCATAAACCAAGAGAATGCAGGATGGCTCAGCTAACAATTTGGAGTTCAACAATTTCCTTGCCGTTTTGGATTGATGAAAGAATCATCCTTAGGACAAAACTGACACTAATGAACTAATAGTTCATAGTATATCAACAAACTTTAGAACACAAATTTTTACTATCCATCAATATCCTATATTGAGATCAAAGCGAGTCATGTACGCAGAGTCAACCTGTATCATCATCTAGCTGGCTAAGTACCACTTTCCCTCTATCTTAAGAAAAATACATCGAAACCCACATCAGAGAGCAAGCAAGCAGGCAATATCTCACAACTCTTCACCACACGATAACGACCCCTATTCGTGTACCCTGACCATCAGATAGCGTATGCTAATTAACAGGTGGTACAACAAGAGCATCAGGATGCACGACTGCAGCATCAGCTGCACCAGCATTCCTGCGTTGCCGCTCGCGAAGGTAGAGGACAGTAAGAAGGCAGACAAAGAGCGTGAGAATTGTCGCGTTCCCCTCTTCCATGATCACATTCTCTATCCATGCGTCCACCTTGGGATAGAGTTCTGGCAAGGAATCTATGAAGCGTACCTGGAAAAGTGAAAGAAGTGGGGTGCATTCAGTGAGTTGAAACTTGAAGCAAGGATGTGAGACTGAAAAACCTTGCTTCCAAATAACATATGTTGCTGGTAAACTATAAGGTTTCATTCTCTCTGGCCACAAAATAGTTCCGGAATTAAAGGAGACTAACCATGATACTTTCAGCATGGTTTTTTCGTAACCATAAGCTTGTGAGAGCCAATGTTACAGGCAACTTTGCAGCAGGATCAATCTCTAGCGCTTGATCATAATAACGCTTGGCAAGATGCAAATCAAATGGAAGTCCTTGACCATGCTCGTGCATGTAACCAAGATTAAATATTGCTTGGGCATTTGACTGAGCTTTTGCATGCATATATGCCTCGGCTGCACGATCGTAGTCTCTTTCAGTTCCCTGTCAAAGAGAAATGATGATAGAAGACTATATATTCAGATAAGCAGACACAATACTGTTCAGGATGACAAACCCTAAAATTCATTTAAGACAAATGAAAAGGTAAAACTACTCTACAATTATTACATACCCTTCCATAGTAATAAGCATCCCCTATAAGCAAGGCAGCGTGCTCATTGCCCTGTTTAGATGCCTGCCACCATAAAGAATGTGCTCGCTGATGCCTCTCAGCATCAGTGCAAAAACCGGATGCTCCCATGCACATACTATGTTCTCCATATTTGTCAAGAATCCAAGCAGCATTACTTTGTGCAACCTCATATCCCAGCTCTGCCATCCTAGAATACAAAAGAAGTGCTTTACCCACGTCACCTTTCAAGTAGGCCTCCAATGCCCACCTAAACAAAGAAGACCATGGTCCCCTCTCCGCAACTAATTTGTACAACGCAGTTGCCTATAGAACAACAAGAGATAGCAATGAGACGAAGTCGTACATATTTTTAGATATGAATTTATTAAACCTATGTACTATTTCAATTGATTCTATACTGCACTTATTTTTTACAAATTATACTTTGAAGTATAATTCATCAATGAAAGAACATAAAGCTTTGTAATTTAGTTAACACTGTAGATCTTTTTTAAACATATTTTACACTGTATATCAAGGCATCATGTAATTACAAATCTAGAAAGAAAAAGTCACAAATATCATCTCATATTACATTGCCAAGTAAGATAAGTTGACAAAAATATCATAAAGCTAGGAAGAAGGAAACTTTAGATATTTATAAAACATTTATTATTAGTTCATTTTTGTCAACTCGGGCACAAGAAAGAGAGACATGAAGGGAGAGGTAATTGTAGGTTGGGGATCTGAAAAGACAAACATAAATTTCCAAATTTAGAAGTAAGAATATTGATGAAAATTGAAAAGTCTAGTCAGAAAAGGTACCACAACAATATACACAATTAATATGTAAATCTCTCATCAAATATTCAATCATTTTCATCCCATAACGACCCATAATTTATGTTTAGGGCAAAATTAAATAAGTAAACACAATCTAGACAGCTACCAGGACAACAGCCTGCCCTTACTCTAGTCTTGTGATTTTTTTTTATGGATACTCATTTGGTACCTAAAATTGTGCAACGATGCAGCCCAGCATGAAAATTGCCCTAGTCTACACAGGGTTCCAATAAGAGATGTAAATAGGGCTCGTCAGAAGCTCACATAAAATCACGATAAAGGAAGATACAAGGCAAATCAAAACTTACCATTTGAATATCTTTTTTCAAGCCAACTCCGGTGTGAAACATCTTGGCTAACTGATAAAATGCCTTAGGTTGACCCGCATTAGCAGCCATTATAAAATGTTTGCAAGCCAGCTTCACATCTCTCTTGACTCCAATCCCTTTCAGATACAACACCCCAAGATTGTAGTATCCTCCTGGATCCTCATTATTTGCAGCCTTTTCAAATAATTCCTTAGCCTGATAAAACGGAAAGATGAAACAAAGATAAATAAATAAAAGTATGGATTGATCTAATAGAGCTTATCCAATCAAAAGGACTTACATGAAGACTCTCATCAAGATATTATTGAAATTATCTCCTGATTATTTTTCACTACACTTGTTTCATCAACAGTAAGTCAGTCTTATCATTGCAGCTAGGACATTTGGCTCATCACACAAACTTATATTAATAAGATGACATGCTTCACGCGCAGGCGCCATGTACCAGTATATGTGCAAGTGATCAATTACATTACCTTATGGTATGTAGAGTCTTAACTGAAATCATAAGTGGATTTCACTTGCGAATTTCAGTAGATAAACCAATGAATGATAAAATACAAACATCTATCCATGAATGTTATAGCATAAACACTCTATTCATTAATGATAGAATAGAACACAAATTCTCTACCATTAATGTTAAAACATAAACACTTCTGTTTACATCCAGGGGTTACGCTGGCACCCCAAGCTACCACCACTCATTGGCAACATCCATCCCCTTCCAAATCCTTCACCCATCTACAACTACCTATACCCTCCCCGTCTCTCTTTTTATTAGTGCATATGAAGTTGCAACAGTCACAAGAGCATTTGTCCCACAGAGTTGTTTAGAGAGACTGAAAGTGAGAAATGCTTACAGACAGTCCCCTTCAACACCTTTATCACCGACTCTAGTATCTTCCTTCACCATTAACTCATATAAAATAATTTTTAAAAAAAATTTAAGATTAATCTTTTAAAGTGAAAAGGGATGATGACTACACCCTCAATATAACATATTCTGTGGCAGAATCTGTATACAAATAAATCCATCAGTCCATCACCAAATCAGTTCTCAGGGAATGAGAATGGAAGTTAAGCAGGTTCTTTAACAGTTTAACCAGATTAGAAGCTCCCAGCCTATACTTTCTTTGCAACAATTTGTAAAACCATAGCTGATGGGTTTGCTTAAAATGCAGTAAAAAGCTGTCTATTATTAACAAATCATTCACAACTGAGAGACTCTTAGCAGTACCAGAACAAGTATAAGTCTTTCATCCCACAATAATTGTATGGAGACAAAATTTACATACAAAAAATTAAAGATATTTGCATATATACAGGATCAAAGACAATTTGACCAGCATAGTAATCCCAAAGTAAATGGAAGAGAAAGGCTGAGAGATCTTACTCGGGTGTAGTTCTTCTCATCCACCCCATAGCCTTTCACATACAAATAGCCAATGCCATTATAAGCAGAAAAAAGCTGTTGTTTGGCAGCAAGAAGAAGCCACTCAAGAGCTTTCGTGTAATTCCTTTCAACACCAGTTCCTCTCACATATATCTCTCCCAGCAGTTCCATGGACCTAGGTTCTCCTTTTTCCACTGCTTTCAGGAACCACGACAGAGCCTTTAAAGGATCTCGTCTTAATCCTCTGAGACCATAGTAATGGAAAATGCCAACTCTATACATAGCTGCAGCATTTCCTTTTTGAGCCTGGTACTCTAATATCTGAAAATCCTCATCTTCTTCTCCGCGTGACTTTCTCAAAGCTTCCTTATTCTCCTCTGCACCCAGATGAATCCTAACTGGTTCAACTACAGGGGAGTCCTTCGAAATTAAAAAGCTACTCACAGCTACTTCTGCTAATTCAGCATACAATTTCACTGCTTTCTCATACATCTGCAGCCATCCAAATAATAAAATAATAAAAACTCTGCAAACAGAAGACATGAACAAAATCTTACTCCGTAACTATAATAGAAACAAGGTAAAAAGACCAAATCCATCCAAATATTCAATAAAGCACTTGGGCCTTTTTGGTATCCATACCCGGATTTAGGTAGGAGGTATGGCATGACTAACTATCATGGAATAAGTGATACCATCACTTTTTTGGTGGTATGAAGGTATGGATGTCACTCGTACCTGGTATGAGTTTCATGCCCATACCCAGTCGAACCAAAAGCCAATACATGGTAGATAATAAGACTTCTATTCCAAACGGGCCCTAAATATAATAAGTTCACATTTGAAAAAATCTGTTTGATGAAGGATGGCATCATCAATTGTAAGAACTGCCCCAACGGAATCCAACATCACTAATTGAAGATCAATTTTGCCAAAGTGATCAATAAAAACAAGCATTGGTATCAACATTCACCAACTAAAAATCCTCTCATCCATGACCATTTCAACCAGGAAAAAAGTGAAGAATTGAATTGACACTGAGCGATTTCAAGCTGTATATGCCTGTAACTAATACTTTCTCAAAGAGGAAAGCTCCGCAGTAATCCTAAAAAGGCAACACACAGGACGACTAAGTAATCATTTACCTTAACGCCAAATTAAGCAGTAAATGTACTAAAATTTGCCAGAACTTCGAAACCTACTCAAAGATCAGATGGAAACAATTAGTAATTACATACATCTTGCCTAGCGTAGGTGTGGGCCATCGCCATCTTAGACTGCAAATTCCCTCCTTCGGCCGCGAAATGATGATAAAGAAAGGCCTTTGCCTTATTCCTCTCCCTTCCAATCCCCATTCGGTAGAAAAACCCTAGCACAGATCTCGCGTTCGGATAACCGGCCGTTGCCGCTTCCTCGATCTCCGAACCAGCTTCTTCCATCATCCTCGGATCACCCGAGCTCACAGCCTCCACCATCTTCGACACTCCCGAATAGTACAGAGCCTCCACATGAGTCTTCGGCTGGAAAT
The DNA here is from genome assembly GCA_037127255.1 of Persicaria tinctoria. NCBI lineage: Eukaryota > Viridiplantae > Streptophyta > Magnoliopsida > Caryophyllales > Polygonaceae > Persicaria > Persicaria tinctoria. Next base: position 18,350,650 of record JBANSL010000012.1, read on the forward strand.
TGGAGCTCGTTTCGATCTCCAGTACGGGTCGCCATGTCCCAGGGTCAAGCTCCTCCTCAGATTTGGAGTCAGCGTCGCCGAACTCATCCCAATCGGAGGAATCCCCGCCGCCGTCCGCGGCGGCTGATTCGGAGTCGTCGGCGGAAGGTGTGGCGGAGTCGCGAAGATCGTCTTGGGAGAGGATGAGGACGAAGGGGCGGGAGACGGCGGATATCGGGAGGAGAGAGAAGGAGAGGAGGAAGAAAGCGAAGAGGAGGAAGTGGTTGTTGCTCGGTGGCTGTGGCTGTGGCGGTGTCGATCGTCGCCGGAGTCGCATGTCTGTCTCCCTTGCTTTTTTATTTTATTTTTATTTATAAAATCGATAATGGGAAAAGTCTCTCTAGAATTCGGTTGGCATTATGTTATATTTTGTCTTAATAATATGGAGTATAGTTATAAGTTATGTGTTGCCACGTATATTATGTTAGATAAACCAATCAATTTCTACCACGTCGACAAACTTGAGTTCCAACTTATATCTTGATTCTCCTCAAACTTAACAAGTATATGTTATTCAATCCATTATCTTCAGTTATCAATCTACTAGATCCAAGTCTAATCCAATATCAATGGCAAACTGAGGGGTTTGGGGTGGCGTTCACTAATCCAAAAGAAAAAAGAAAAATGAAGAATTTTTTATTTTTATGTTCTTTTAAACATTTTATTAATTTTTAGAATAAAAATGTTTAAAAACGAATTTTAAAAAAATCAGGTTAGCTTAGTGGGTAATGAGGATATTTATTACCTTTGGATTATGGGTTCAATTTTCCACGGACATCTGGTACATATGATTTAAGATCTTTGATGTCAATTAAGGAATCTCCTTATATTTGTATTTGATTTATGTCTAATTGGAGTGTTTGCATAATGTCTTGTTTTATTTCAAAACCAATGCTTCAACTTTAAATGGAGATTGTTTTCCAATTATTTGATATCCAATGTTAATGTGTCGTCCTTTTCAATCTCTAATGATGAAGCCAGTTGTGATGTCATTATTCATTATGATGGATCCGTCGAAATTTAGTTTAAACGTTCCTGAACGTGGCTTTTTCCATTTAGTTGATTTTCGCTTGTGTTGTTGGCTTTCACGTCTATTGATGTTTTTTGAAGGATTATTGTCCCTACTAAAGTCATTCTCATACGCACAACAAGCTCGTCGCCAATCGTCCTGATGTGCCTGGATAAGTTTTGCGAACACCGACATTAGGAGGGGTCATTTATGAATATAAATTGATTCCTAATAAACCATGCGGTCTATCATCTAAATGCAAGATGCTCTTTTTCACGACCTTTTAACCTGATTCCAAGAAGAGAAGTATAGCATCTCTAGAATTAGCTATCATCACATCAATTGGTTACCTAATGTTCACGCAAATTGTCAAGATACTAGGTATACAGTGGCACTGGCACTCAAGGAGTAGGTGGACGTTATCCTCACTCATACTATTACAAAGTGCACAAGTAGAAGGGACAAAATTACCTTTTTGCGCAAGTCGGATTGACGTTGTAGACCGTTATGACATAATTTCCATATAATTTTTTTTTTATTTTGGGTGGAATGTTAATTTTCCACGTCCATGCGTTTTTGTCCCGCACTGCACCATTCTGTCCAGTTATAAGTTTAAAAGCACTTGTCGCGGTGAACCAACATTCTCTGTCAGACCACCCGTATAACCTATCTTCAAATTGGTTGATAGGAAGTGGGATATCTAAGATATCGAGACTATACTTTGTGGGAGAGTCGCGTAAAGCTTTTCTCGCCATCATTTTCCTCCTATGATATATTCATTTACAGTTTCTTCTTCATTTAGAATCGTTGGACAATCAACTCTGCTTACACTAGTTATCGTTGTTGTCCAGTTGTCTTTTCAAAATTTTATTGACTTGTCATTTTCCACTGGTCATATCAAACCCGTCTTAAATTTACTGATTACTGAAGTAAGCTTTGACCATTGTCATGATGCACCATATTTTCTTTTATATGGTAGGATATTACAGTTTTTTTAGATATTTATGATCGATCAACTTGACCCAAGTATTTCCTGGTTCGGCTAGAATTTTCGATAGAAGTTTCATCTGCAGGGCTTCATTCATATCTTTTTCTTTTCCTAATCCCTAGTCCTCTGTTTTCTTTCGGTTTACAGATTTTATCACAACCGATGACAGGTTGATACTGGACATCCTTGTTCCAAAAAAATATTTTGTTGATATGATCAAGCCGTTTATGTATCGAGCTTGGCAGTATAAAGTATTGCATTGTGTATAATGGTTTTGCGGCAAGATTTGAGTCAATGAGCACAACACGCCCTTGTTGAGAGACCGTTGACATCCTGGCACGCCATTTGTTTAGTTGTTCTTTAGATTTACATACGATATCCTCAAATATTTCCTTGTTTACCCTTCCATTTATAATTGGACAACCCAAGATTTTTCCTAAGTTTCTTATAAATGAGATGTTTCGACAGCTTTCTAGTACAACAATTCTAGATCGCGTTACATCTCCCGTTGTTTGAAATGCAGATTTGTGAAAATTTACTTTCTGGCCTAACAACTCACAATAGTCTTCAATGATATTTTTGTTACTTTAAGTCAAGCAAAATAGGTGTCTTTCGTGAATATAATGATATCGTTCACGAAGGCTAAAAGGGGAATACAAGGACCATCTCTGCCAAACTAAAGTCAATATTTCCCATGGTGCGATTTGACTCATTTCTTGATGTTGCATTTTCCCTATCCGACTTTGTTTTGCATCCATTCCCTTCTATTATTCTTCTTTTACGAGCCCTTTGGTTACACCGACGTGTAGCATTATAGCATAAGATACTTTGCCTAGTCTTAAAAGTACTCGGTACAGCCGGTACTCGTCCCAAGATTCAAGTAACACGAAGGAACCTGAATTCGTAAAACATGACAATAAATGAATCAACCAAAACACCTAGAACCCAATCCATTTTGAGAAATTCAATACACCAGAGTTTTTACACCTACAAACAGTGTGCGTCAGAGGTAAGGGACCCAAAATTCTCATACTCCATCTGTATACGAAATTACAGAAACAATCGCCAGTTACCAATTACCAAATTGCGTCGCAGAAAAAAAGGTGGAAATTTCGTCCCCAAACTGGATAAGTGACGTTAAACATCATCAAGGGGCAGAGTCATCAACACAAGCAACATCCTTTGTTTTTTTGAAGTGTCAACTTTTACAACCAGCGCTCCTTTGTGAAGGAATACCGCCTCATTTCCAAACAGGAGACCATACCCACGATACAGAAGGTCACATTTGAGCTACTGCTTTTTGTTGATGTCGTAAAGCACACAAGCATCTGCAGCAGTCTTGAGCTGCAAATGGAAGATGAAGAGAGAGAATCTTTAAAAGAGAGAAATAATAAAGAAAGAAGATTGCTTCAGATATAATATTAACTTGTGAATGAAGGGACTATGTATCAAAATAATGCCTTGAAATGCAGGGGCACGACAAGGTGAACTATACCCTTCTTTTCCTCATAATATGTTATGGTTGAATGCGTTCTTTACAAGAAAGGTTAGGGAAATGGAAGGTGGCTTTGATCGGGAAGTAGCTCTTAGGTTTATAAGATGTAAGCAGCATACCTATGCAAATAAGCTAGAGAGGAAAACCATATTAATTACCTGTATAACGTTTATGATTTGCTTAATGGTCCATCCAAACAGAGACAAAGCTAGCAGAGGACAGAGCAACAAATTTTGTTTCCCGGATGTCACAAGAACCTACACAAAAAGACAACACGAATCATGACATGACTGAACCCCCTGAGCTAGTGACCTATCATATTAATGAGAAAAATGTTGTACTTCAATCAAATCATACATTAATCACTTCTTCGTTCTGGGTCTTTGCAAGAAGAAAAAGGATTATGTACAACACCTGCCATCATTCAAACATTAGTTTCACTTAAAGCAGCTAGCTTAATTAGACATTATCATCTTAACAATCATACTAATTACCTCACATGCCACACAGCAGTAAGCCATAAACATCCGATTTCCATAGTACGCCTTGAAAAGCCAATTAGTAATATCCTTTACATCTTTGTGGCTAGCCTTGCCTGATAAGAAAGTACTGAAATAAAACATGACATGGTGTAAGCATGTCGGATTTTGAAAAACAATGCTACATTGAGAAAATGTAAATTATGCAATCAAAATCTGGCATTTCCTTTTAACAGTGTCACTTGTCCTAACCACTAACCACAAAAGCTCTTGAGAGGGAAAATAAACTTGAGTAACAGTTAGATCGAACTATAAATATATTGGTATACCTGTACATTTGTAACCAATGGCTGCTGATGTCCAAAGCAAGCAATGATAAGAAAATTAAACCAGGCCTGCAAATAATCCCTAAGGCAAGCATCAGAGATGTACATATACAATAGCAAGCAAATACTCCTAAATTAGGGTAAAAAGTGACCTGTATACTTGGGAAAGTACCACAAGAAGACATGCAGTGCTAATCCTGAGGAAAAAAAACATTTAATTGTAATGAGATATGTAATCATAGAAATATAGCATGTACGTAATCCTTGATGAAGAAAGTGAGAGGCAAACCTATCTGTCACCATGTCCAGAACAGCTCCAAAGGTTGATACTGGATATGACACAAACAAAATAGTTAAAACTAAGATTGAAGCTCGATTTACCATAAAATTTATTTCCACAGCAGAAATTAGGGCAATTTTCCACTTGTGTAGCAGTAAACATATTCCTCCATGTGGATGATAATATCTCAACAAAAGTTCTACATTCACACTCATGATATAGATTTAATGGCCACTACTAGTTTTTTATTTATAGAAATAGAAGAAAACATATGATGTTTAAGCTGTTTATGACATGAACATACATGCAAACAAACCCAGAATCGGTATCAACATGATGCCTCTGTAATAACTCCACCATCCCCACCCTTTATTGCTTTGATGTTGTGAACAATGTATGGGAGTAAGCAACAGAATTAATGTGTGGCTTCTAGAATACTGAATTTACAGTTTCTCTTAAGGAATGCATGCCACACCATACATACATACCTAAAAACCCAAAATGACTTTTGGCCAATGCTATTGTTAGAAGTTTATGAGCTTTAAACATTTACCCATGTAGAACAAGAAGCAAGAGACAACATTCTATTTTATCTTTTCAGGCCAATAAAAAAAAATGGTGTTAACAAATTGTATACCTTGATTGAACTTACGGGCAAACCATCCATCTAGTCCATCACAAACAAAGTTGCAACAAAACAGCCACCAAATTACATTGCACGCAAAATCATATCAGCAAATAGATAGTTAGTAGTCAGCGTAAAGACAAGAAAAGCTCCAAATAATAGACCAATCACCTTATAAAGTACAGAACAACAAAAAGCTCTTTCTGAGAGAAGCATATTGCAAAACCATAGCAGTTCATTAATACTCTGATGTAACCTGCATAAGAGACATGCAATTCAAGGAAAAACATTAAAATCACAACCCCTGGAGAAACTGCATTCATTAGTAATATGATTCGATGGTGAATTCGAATTCATGGCTGTGACTAGATATTGCTAAACTCACCAATAATATTGGGTATATAAAAGTATATGGTTGACATTCGGAGCTTGGACTTATCAGCCATCTTCGCCCTGAGCAATGACTTGAGGCCCGTATCCACTACATAAAATCAAGGGAAATTTACGGAAAACCACCCTTTAAATAGGTAAGTTTTCACTTAACCACCCTTTAAATGTTAAATTACAGAAAACCACCCTTTAAAGGGTTTTTGGTTACAATTCACCACCCATTCATCTATTTTTACTAATTTATCATTAAATATACTATATTTTAATATTTTACACTCAAATTCGATTATAAATTTATTAAAAATTTCAATTTAAGGTCTTAATTAATTTTAGGGACAATTTTATTTATTTTTAATAAATAATAATAAATATAGTCTAGTATTATTATCTTAATTTATGTTTGAACATATATATAATTTTAAAATTTTAAAATATTATGTAAATTACTCTTTTTTTATTTATATTTTAAATATTTTAAAAATATTACAGTATTATTTATTTATATATATTTTAAATATTTTTGTTCAATAATTGTCTTTGATAAAAAAAATCTAAAATGTCTATTTTTATATTTAAATTATACGATTAATCGATAAAATATTTTTTAAAAATTTGGGGTAAAAGGCAGGTGAATTCTCCCACATATATTTTTGTTTTAAAAAAAATTATCTATTAAAAATAAGTTAATATTTTTCAACTTAAAATATGAGTTTAATGCATTTTACTTGTTATAGATACCCTTTTTCTTTGAATATAATTAACAAATTTAAAAAATTTGTTAATCAATTAATCGTATCACTTAAATATAATTATAGACTTTTTTAATATTTAACAAATTTTAATTACTGGAAAAAGAATTTAACTATAAATAAATAATAATTTTAAGGTTATTTTTAACTTTATAAATAGAAATTATGATTTCTAGTCATATTATAAAGAAAATATTAATTTACATAATATTTTAAAAATTATAAACATTTTCAAACATAAATGAAGATAATAGTTCTAGGATATATTTATTATTATTTTTTTAAAATAAAAAAAATTATCCCTAAAATATAATTAAGCCCTTAAATTCAAATTTTAAATAAATTTTTAATCAAACATGAGTTTAAAATATTAAAATATATTATGTTTAATGATAAATTAGTAAAAATAGATAAATGGGTGGTGAATTGTAAAGAAAAACCCTTTAAAGGGTGGTTTTCTGTAATTTTACATTTAAAGGGTGGTTAAGTGAAAGCTTACCTGTTTAAAGGGTGGTTTTCCGTAAATTTCCCTAAAATCAAACCATCCGTAAATTCAAAATTACAGTGCATTTGGATCCAGAACTAGGACCCAAGCCTTCAGACATAGAATTCCAAGCAACATCTCAAATTCTAGAGAGGTATGAATTGCAATTTATTCGTATGAACTACAATGTTGTGTTTATTTAATTTGGGTAGTTATTATGGATTTATGAGTCACCATATCGCAGGAGGCCTGGGAGTGGGTATTCAGAAAGAATACGGATCAAGAAAATGGTTCTTGAGTTAGCATTCAAGTAGTAGGGCTAAATTCAAGTCTGTCAGAAAGAATACGGATCAAGAAAATGGTTCTTGAGCCCTACTACTTGAATTTGGGGATCAAATTTTCTCTGATCCGTATCAAGAAAATGGTTCCAGTTTAGTTTGATATGTATTTGACAGACTTGAATTTGTTCCAGTTTAGTTTGGATTCAAGCAGTAGTTTTGATATGTAGTAGGGTTTACAATTTTTATCCTCTGATCCCCAAATTATGAGTGATAAAAATCAGCCTTAATTTTTATCCTCTGAAACCCGAATTCCCCAAATTGAGGACAGATTAAAGGAGAAAGGAAAAAAAAAACATACCTGTTGCACCCTTTCTTCGGACAAATTCTCGACGCCTTCGATCAGCAGGGGCTCGTTCTGAGTTGTCGAAACTCGACCCGTTCAGCCCTCGCTTCACCCCGCTCTTGCTACGCCCTTGCTACGCCTTCCTCCGTTACGGTGGCTCAAGGTCGAATATCGCTGGATGCTGTCGAAGGAACAAAGGGAGAAAACCAAAGAAGCAAAACGGAGGAGACGTTCAGCTACCGAACGGTGAAGAAGAGCTAAAAAAAATACAAGGGGAACGCGAAATTGGGTTGATGTGTTAATTAAACAAAAACACGACAAGCTGGGCTCTAAAAGATTAGAAGTGGGCTTCAATCTGCAATTGGGTCTCGTTGGCAAATGATATTTGAAATATCATACATACCTTCGGCATTTTTGAGAGCAAATGTGTCTAATTACAAAACCAACCCACAAAATTATAAGAATTATAATTGGCATAAATAAGAATTCGAGTTTAATAAAAAACATAAAATTAAACTCGTCAAATATTCTTTGTCAATTAATTCTAGTGGGTCAATCTCAAATCGACTTCAATAAAAACGGAGTCAAAATCTCAAATCAAGTTTCACCAAATATAAACTTGGTTCATGAAGGCAGAACTACGTAAAGACTTGACGCCTCCTATCGGCTACGTATGTAACCCGATATTAAATTCTAAAAATATATCGGGTACAGTCGTCAAGCTCTAAATTCCTTTTAAATGAATATGAGGTCAAAATCAAATAAATTAAATTGCTCTCGTTTAGAACTACGGGTGATTTGATTCTCTTCTAAGAGATATGTAGGACACTCGATATAAAGCCTAGGCTCGTCGAGTTCAATCGCCAAAAAGCAAATTCAAATTGTCCATTCCGAATCGATACAAAGCTTCTGCTCGTCGAGTTCAATCATCCCCCTCAAATGATCTAATGATCAAACCCAAATACAAATTCATCTTTGTCTCGAACTACGGTGACTTGATTCTACTAAACAAGTGGATACGTAGGAAACTCGGTGTAAATCAAATCCTCACCGAGTCCAGTCACACTCAAACTTTCAACCAAATATCCTCAAATTCATTTGTCGACTCTAAGTCGTCCCAAATATCAAATTTTGCATTAAAGAAAAAGTGTTTCCTCCGACTCGATACAAAGCCTCCGCTCGTCGAGTTCGGTCATGACCAAAACTTCAAAAACTCAAATACCAAATACCAAATTTGTCATTTCCGAGAACTACGTGCGATTTGATCCCTTTCAAAAGGGTACGTAGGAAACTCACAAACGAGTTCAATCACAACCCCCAAATTGACATTTAAGTCAAATCTCAAACCAAATCCAAATCAAACCAAACACAAAATCCAAAACACTCTGAACTACGTAAGGCTTGATTCTCTTCTAAGAGATACGTAGGCAGCCCGCTAAAATTCGGGTGCAGCCCAAATCACCAAAACCATTCAAATCTTGGTATCGATACGACTTCGAATCAAGAGGATAATCAAAAGGGGTCGAACTCAAATATTAAAAATCAAATAAAATGTGTTGTACGATTATTTGCGCATTTTTGTCCAGCAATACTCATGTTGAGTATCATAACTTGATTTTTTGTCATTTCTCTCTCATCAACCTCATTTTAATATTTGTTACTCCACTACCATGATACTTGACATGAATATCTTATTTTACGTTTTGCATCAAAATTGTTTTTTTGCAATATTTGTTTGGAAGTAAAAATCAAATGGGACCCACTATTAATTTTTGATTGGGTAATATTCTATGGTATTGTGTAAGAATGAGTATTATACACATGATATTTGAGCTCACTTTTCTTTATGAGTTCTTTCAAAAATCTTACTTTTTCTTACATTTTTTTAATTGTTATGATACTTAAAGTACCACTATTAAAGATGCTCTTATTATTGTGAGTGGACAAGTGCAAAACTCACTGACTTTGTTTCTTATCCTCCTATTAGCTTTTATAGCCCTCGTAAAGGAGCAACAACACATATACATTACAAATCTTATTTTTTTTTAAATAAATCAAGTTTCTTCATGTTCTGTTTTCTTAAATCAATTTTGTGTTTATATAACAATTAAAAATATTGAAGCAGATCAATTTACAAAGTTTGAAAGTATTCTTATATATTTATGACAGTAATATCTCAAAGTCACCATAAATACCTACCAAAAATCAATACCTCTTATGAATTATTTATCGAAACCAACCACTTTTTTTTTCTCCTTTGTATAACAGCTACGAAAAATAAAATTCAGGGCTTATTTCTATATAAATTCTATAAAGGAAAAGGTAGAAAAACTTTTTAGAAAGTTGTGGGATTTCAAATTACTCAAATTGGTGTTGTTGTGATTTTTTTTTTGAGCACTTTTTCATCCCCTTCTAATAACAGTAGCAACAACAACAAAAGGGATTGTCATAAACTTGAAAAGTTTTTTTTTTTGGTCAACTGAAAAGTTTGTATAATGCACTAAGTTAGATATGAAATGAGATGGTCTCCTCGACTTGCCATAACTTGTACTTGTTTAATTGAAGGCATTCTCATAAGCTATTTTAATTTGTATACTGCACAAAGTTCATACACTAAGTTGTTTAGATAAGTTTCTGCTAGCCTTATCCCAGGCAAGAATGCATGATGGTTCGTGCTCCAATATTGCTCGGAGAGTTAATTTGAAGGATCGTTCAATTGGAGGGGCTTAAAAGCCATGATTATCACATCCTTATACAACAGTTGATTCCACTATGTGTACGGAGTTCCTTGCCTAGGAACGTGGTTTCTATTCTAATTGACGTAGGGAAGTTCTTCAAAGTGTTGTGCTCGAAGGTTAATTCTCGTGCTACATTGGAAGAAATACGTTCTCACATTACCATAACTCTTTGCGAGCTTGAGAAAATATTTCCACCATCTTTTATGGATGTAATGGAGCATTTGCTGATACATCTTGTCAAGGAAGCTATAATTGGCGGGGCTGTCTAGTTTCGTTGGATGTACCCTATAGAGAGGTTCCTCTTTACTTTGAAAAATTATGTAAGACAACATGCATGCCCAAAAACGTCATTAGCGAAAGGGTATGTTATGGAAGAATGCATGAACTTTTGTGCACAATATCTAGAAGATGTGGAGAGCAAGTCCCATAGACCTCCAAGAAGGAAAACATACGATGACAATAAGGGAAAGGCATTCATTCTTCCAAAGATAACGCGATCACAAATACATCGATAGGTCTTATTCCATACTGATGTAGTGACACCCTACCTGAAGTAAGCCGATTGCATTTTAACTAGAAAAGTATGTTATTTACGGTTATCAATTTATGATTGGATCCTTAGTAATCTTTTTCATATTTTATCTTATGAATGGCACATTTGATATTCATTAAAAATCAAAATCTTACGGCAAATGATCAGTCTGTGACATTAACTAATTTCAATGAGTTTTCGGAATGGTTTAAATCACATGTGAGTTGCAAATTCACGTATGCCCTTAAAATCATGCTCCAAGATTCAACTCTGCTTGCAACCATCAACTATTAATGCTAACTAAATATTATAGGTCGAAATATTGCTACGGGCAGGTGATGTGGTAAGTGATGAAATTGTAGCATTGTCTAACCCCCCTTCACCTAGAGCAGCAAGGTTGGTCTCAGACACTAGCAATGGTTATTTCTTTCGTGTCAAAAGTGTAGATAACAAAAGAATGAGACAAAATTGTGGGGTGTATTTAGAAGGAGATTCTACACCATATTATGGGAGATTAACCGATATTATCAGGGTTACGTGTGTTGTAGATATCAACTATGTATTATTTCGTTGTGAGTAGGCACATCCTTCAACCGGTATGATGTTGGACCCTTTTAAATTCACCTTAGTGAACTTCCACAAATTACTGTACTCGCATAATCAAGTTGGGGATGAGTCTTTTATATTCGCATCTCAAGCACGATAAGTGTGGTATAACCCGGATCCTACGGGACATGGGTGGCTTACTATTGGGGAAGTGGAATCAAAAGAGTATTCCCATGTGGATGTTGATGATGAGATGGATACAAGAACCGAGTTGGTGGATAATGATACTCTTATTGGATATATAGAGGGTATGGATTAGCCATTTTTTACTTTCATGATAATATTGTGCTCTTTACTGATTTTGATGGTCTCTTGTGCTCTTAACTTTTATGATAATCTAATAACTTTGGTATGTAATCTTACACAATTGGTTATGTTACATTATCGTACTATTTATCTAATAACTTTGGTTTGTAATCTTACACAAATGGTTTTATATTTTTATAGGCAAACATGAAGAAAAGAAAGGGCGGACCCGGTAGACCGCGAACCATATATGTCCGAGTTCCTAGTACCTAGGGACTCATCTTCCTCCCTGAGTGGGTCATCGATATCGGCATCAACAGTTGCATGCCGACATCACTCCTCGTTAGTGCTCCACCTTCGACATCAGTAGCTGCATCACTTCCCGTTAGTAGTGCTCCACCTCCTACACCAGTACTTAGTGCTTTGCTTTCAACTCCATCTACAGCTCCACCTCAAGCTCAACTTCAAGCTCTTCCTGCTCCAGTTGAAGATCCTCCTGGTAATGCAGTTTAAAACAAAACTAGTGGAATACCCGCACCATGGCGCGTTTGCGAGGGAAAAAAAAATAGAATATAAAATATTTATTATAAGGAATAACCAAATAACAATCTAAAAAAATATTTGAAAAGTTTAATACAATAATATTATTCGGGGATGACATAGATGTTCACAAATGGCACAAGGTGGTGCTCCAGGCTTTGTCCATGCAAATCCCGAAGATAAAAAAAAATTGATTTAAATAAAGTGAAAATGTTGTATGATGGATATCATTTATAGGTTAAAAATAAATTCTATACATATTAAATGCTAAATATAAAAGGTTGAATAATGAACCAAAGTGTGCAACTTTATATAAGTAAGACAACAAATTAAAGATTACTTAGCATGGCACCATGTTACCCCAACTAAAAGGGAAGGATCCCGCTCCGGTCCAGTTCCTTGTGAACTGTATCCTCCAGTTCAACAATCTCCCACCGTTAGATTCAACCAACGGCTATGATTAGTTTTTATTTTTTTTTAAAACAAAAATTGAAGGAAATCTGGCTCCTTTCCACCCATTCGCCCATCTCATCCCCAAAATCTAAAATCGTCGAGCCAAATTCATCATCCTCTCCAATTCGCCCCATAGAATCGTACAAATCACTCGATAAAGGCTCTCCAATTCATCGTCCCAATTTTTATTTTTAACAAGACTGTCCTCCTTCATAACCCCAATTCATATCGTGTACCAGATCTCCGCTTAATGGAGATGATCCTGAAGGCAATTAAAGGTGACATCGGCTTGAAGATGGCAAGACGGTGGTGCCAACGCTAGTGTGTTGCCAGAGGAAGATGCGGACGATAGGTATGTTTATCCCTTAATTTGTGTTTTTTTTTTAGGAAATTAGGGTTTATGGTTTCATAATTCGCAATTTGTGGTTGAATTTTGAAATTGAAAGGATTCATTGGTAAAATTTAGGGATTTTTGGGTTACAGGGTTTAAGGCAATTAGAGTTTATCGATCGATTTGGAAGTTCACAATGTGGATGAATTTGTGGATTGAGTTCAAAACATGTTTCATATGTCAAATTTAGGGATTTTTTTGTTTCATGGGTCTAAATTTAAATTTCAATTTCTGCATTGAATTCATTTCAATGGAATTTATTGACCGGAAAGAATTTTATATTTCTTTATGATGCAAATTGCAATTTGTGGATGGAGTTCAAAACATGAAGGTATTTTTATTAATTTATACTAGTTATGAACGATTAGCATCTTCTAGTCATAATTGCTAATTTCCATATCTTTTGAATATGGTTTACTGTCATGTGAAGTCTTGAGGAAAGAGTTGGAATTGCATAAGGTGTGGTCATGTTTTAGTGTCATGATTTTGCACTTTTAATGTCATGTTTTTGCTGAAATAAGTATATAAGATATGTTGTTGCTATCATGGAATTCAGAAAATCTCATGAAATATGCTGCCTATAATTTGCACTCCTAAATTTTTATTGATGGTATGGAACTGTAATGAAGAAGACAACCAATGTCAGTAAGGTAAAATTCAGACTTGAAATTTATATTCATGTAAATTATTTTAGTCTATTAGCTCAAATGGTAGAGCGGTGTGCTTAGACACAAAGACGCGGGTTCAAGTCCCGCATAGACTAATGTTATAATACTACTAAGCTTTTCACACTTCCACATGAATCCATTTTTTTATATATAAATTCATGTAGCTATATCAATTATCCCCATGTTCGCATTCCACAACCCACACTAATCATCTTCTCTTTGTGCCCTTCAATAATTTCATCTTAAGAGGCAGATAAATAAGTTACATTGCACATCATGTGCATTTGTTTACAACAGGCAATAGCAAGAACAACAAGAGGAGCGAAATTCAAATGATAGTAAACACAAGATTTTCAAGTCATAAAACATGATGTCCCAACTATATCGTCTCTTCAATATAGACCAAAATATGAGTCCCTATACAATACACTTGTATTTTAATGTTATATATGTTTTTCGGCTGATTCCACACTATCCACGATAGCGTATGAGTAGTTTGTGTTCTTGATAGCTATAATACAAGTGCTAGGCTGCTAGCTGAAAAATATTCAAAGCAAAATGCGAGCTGAGAAATTTTATTACAAAAAAAATATATTTTAAACCTTAAACTTGAGATAAATTAAAATTTGACCATAAATAACTTTTGGCTATTTCATTACCAATCGAATGGAGCAAGGAAACAAAAGTTTTGGGTAGTTTCTCTTCTATTTATGGCACATTTAATAATTTCAGTTCAGCATAGGGACATCAGTCACATCACATTGCCTAATTGGGTAGTTTCTATTTATGTCATAGTTAATAATTTTATGACATTAGCCTATGTGGGATTTGAACACACGTCTTTGTGCCTGAGCACGATGCTCTGCCATTTGAGCTAATAGGCGTAATTTTTTTAATGGAATATAATTAGACCATAAAAATATGAAACCCCACTAGTTTTGTACGAAAAGAAGTTGTACAGCAAGCCCTCAGATCTTAGAGCTTCAGACATCATACGCAATATACATAACTTAAGGAATTCATCAAAAGATTATGATTGAGAGAGACTTTACTGAGAGGGAGGGAGAGGCTGGTGGTAAGAAAAGGAAAATGATGTATAAAAACCACAAGCTACTACTCAATATATTATTTTCCATCATTGGGCATAACCATCATCCAAAATTCCAAATTCATGTTATTGTTTGACAGTGGGGAACAATAAAAGTTGGTGAAGCAAATCACCATTCACTAAACATAATACAATAAGAAGCAATTAAATAAATTACTTGTGAAAAAAGGGATCTTTCACTAAAAAAAGCATTCACAACATCAGTTTTTATATCCATTACAACACCACTAAAAAACACACAGAATTCATTGAAAACTTCCAAGGATCGGCAATTGGAAATATGCAAAATTAAGAACTTCTACCCACCACGTTCCCTTTAGTGCGTCAATAATCACTAAAAAACCAAAAGATTCGGAGGCCAATAAACTAAAACAGGAGGAGTAGAAAACGAATAATGACGAATAAGAAGCAAAAGGGGATAAGAAAGGGCATTTCCTCTGGATCTGTTTGCCAGTGACAAGACATTTGGGGCCCCTACTCTTCTTGGTACTCTGATAAACAAGCTTTTTACCTATTCCACATTCAACAAAAAATCACATCAGAATTGGTTGAAAAATCCACCGATGGGATATTGTTTTTCAATAGCAGACATCGCACTATGAAAGTATGAAGTTCTATATTGCATTTGCATGCCCCAATATTTGCAAAGTTCAATTCCATTAAGTCCATAAATTCAAACAACAAATCAACAAATTCAAACTCGTCAAACCTAAAAATCTCCAAATTTGATATATAAACCCATTCAATTTTATTACTCCCTCCGTTCCAAAATAGATGGTCTTTTGTTTTTTGACACGTTTTTTAAGGAGTGAAAAACTCTATAAAATATTATTTTTTTAATTAAATTTTTTATACTATTTGATACTTATTCTAATAAGTATCTAATTGTATAAATAAAATTAATTAAAAAATAATATTTCACGTAGTTTTTCGCTTCTTAAAAAGCGTGCCGAAAAGTAAACGACCATGTATTTTGGAACGGAGGGAGTATCTTACAACTTCAACCACAAATTCAACCCACAAATAAACCCTAATATTCTCAAACCCCCAAATTAATACACATACCTGTCGTCCTGCCCGGTGTAACACTTCAACAGTTCAACGTCGGCGTTGCCTTCGCGTCGTGTTCAATCATTGACATCGTCTACCAATAACCTGATATTCAAATATTCCATTAAGCAGAGATCTGGTACACGAGATGATTTGGGGCTATGAAGGATGGCGGTCTTGTTACAAATAAAAATTGGGGCGATGCATTGGAGAGACTCTATCGTGTGAGCTGTAAGATTATATGGGGCGAATTGGAGAGATGATGAATTGGCCTGGCGATTTCATTTTCATATTTGCGGGCTGAGATGAATTGGTGGAAAGGAGCCAGATTTTCTTCCATTTTTGTTTTACAAAAAATAGAAACTAATCATAGCCGTTGGTTGAATCTAACGGTGGGAGATTGTTGAACTAGAGGATACAGTTCACAAAGAACTGGACCGGAGCGGGATCCAAAAGGGAATGAGGTGATGAATTAAAATTAAGTTAGGAATTGGAAAGAATATCAAAAGAGAATATATGAAAGTTTAAAAAATGAATAAAAAAAGAAATATTATTTAAAGTGAGAAAGAATCATAGATTTGAGATAAATTGTATGTAGATACACCGGACCTTGAGATTCAGGAAAAAAAATCAACTTAACTGAAAAATTAGGATTTGAAAAATTAGGATTTAAAGATGTGAAAAGAGTCGGTTTCGAGAATCAAGGAAACTGAATGGGTCGATTCCGATAATCTTGGAGATTGCTTCTTGACTGGGGAAAACTGTTTGTTGTTGCCACTCCTCGCAGCTGCACCTCTGAGCTTAGAAGAAGAAAATTTCCCTCCATCATGAGGCTATTCCAATCACAATAATTATAGATCCACTCATTGTCCTGTACCTGTTGATAGCAATTGCTAAAAAAACTAAATAATAGTCCCAATGTAGAAAAGATGCTAGGGAAAATGCTCTTAGAAATTCAAAGCCAAACTAAATAAAATGACATGAAAAGTGCGCCAAGATTTAAAAAATGGTGAGTTCAAATGCAAAATTTGGCTCGTAGAAAAAGAGTTGCATGGGAATGGAATTAACTCTTCAATAGATCTCTTAGTCGTATACCAATTTCAAGTAGAATTCATAAGACCTGTAATGGCATAAACTTCATAGGATAGAGCATTTCATGAAACATCCAGGAATTACAAAAAAAGGCTTAGTATAGACCTCAGGAAATGTATATTGAATGCGGGCTCCAGGAGGAATAGAAGCACGCTGAGTCTGAAGATGTTCTACCAAGCAAATATTCCCATCAAGTTCAGTGGTCACTTGGACATTCAAAGAACATTCAGCAACTCAACCACTTCTATTCTCCAATTCAGTAGTAGTGTGAAGATATACCCTCTTGTAGTTGTCAAGAAATGTTGAGACTAAGTGGGGATCTATTATTTTCACCGGCTGCATATGTTGAGAGTTTTGAATTCTTCCCCTGAATGACCATCCAAGTTATTGCTTGGGGACAAGCAAGCTTAAGTATGGGGTGATTTGAGGTCCACTAAAATAGCCATGTTGAAATGTACATTTTAGCTCCATATTCTATATACTTTGCATATTTCGGGCTGGGAATATGTTAAATTTATGTAATATGTGCTTATTTGCAAGAAATAGAGGTCTACATAAGTTTTGGCTTAATATTACAGAATTTGGAGCCATTCCGGGACAAAACCAAGAGGAGAAAGCTGAAGCCGAGTGTTACTCGATATCGAGAAGCTTTCCTCGATATCGGCAAAAAGTGTGCACCCAAGCCTGGTCGAGGAGAAGCTTGATCGAGGAAATGAAGACGAAGCCAACTCGAGTTCAGGGCATTACTCGATATCGAGTAAATTACTCGATATCGACCAAGACTAGAAGCCACCCTTGGACTCGAGGAAGGAAATCTGATCGAGAAGCTGAAGAACAAGACACATCGAGCAACATTTACTCGATATCGACAAAATTACTCGATGTCGAGTAAACCAGCAGCACATGTCCGAGCCAGTTCTGAGAAGAAGTTACTCGAGCAAGCCGACAAACCCGAAGTCGACGACAGTTCTCCTCGATATCGAGGAAATTCCTTGATGTCGAGTAAAAAGTTCCTGGGCCGTGACGCTGCTGGGTCTGTCCGAGTCGAGCTGGATTGTTTGGGCTTACTTGGGAGCGGAGAAGTCCGAGTCTATCAAAGATCTATCAAGTATATCAAGATTTATCTATAGAGAGAGGATTTATCCACCACATGAAGATATTTAGATATTTTAGATATATTTCCTTTCAAGATAAATGTTCCTTTTATTAAAGTTTTATCTTTAGATATTAGATAGATATTTCCTTCATTGATTAGCAAGGATTGGAAGCCTATAAATAAAGCCCATGGGGCTGAGTTTTTATTCATTCAATTCAGAAGCTAGAGAAGTAGTTCCACAAGAGAAGTTTAGGAGTTCAAAGGTTTTAGGGTTTTGGCGTTCAACGAAAGTTGGAGGGCCGGGATTGTAAATACTTTGAATTTAGTTTATGCAAGTTATTTCTTTTCAATCAACAATGTCTGTGATTGCGATGAGGCGCGAGTAGTCCACCCACTTCTAGGGCTGTGGTGAGCCCAACAATAGCCCTACGTGTTTGAGGTAATGATCCGATCTTTGTCGTGTTTTGAGCATATACTACCTGTTATGTGTTTATTACCCATCTAATGGAGATTTATGCTAACAACTTGGATTGTAAACATCAAATCGGTAGATACAATTAGGGTTTCTTGGAAGAGTTGTCTAATTGTTGGAAAAGGCGAAAGCTTGGTTCTTCGATGCGATTTGCATGATTATTTCTTTATCTTGCCTTATGCATGTTTGGTTATCGTTGTCGCAAACCCTAATCTTGGAAGTTTTCTTTCACGTAGTTTATTTCGAGTTTCGCAAAGCCTTGTTCTTTATTTTCTTTCGTTTTAAAGTTTCTGTCTTCCTCGATATCGACCAAAACTGGTCGACATCGAGTACAGATATTCGATCGCCTAGATCGCCGTAGCTTCTCAACTGCAGGAACTCGACCAAGGCTTCCTCGACATCGACATATTTACTCGATATCGAGTAAATCTCCTCGATATCGACAACATCCAGTGACTGCTGCTGCTTGCTTCGACTTGTCCGATCTTCTGTCGACTAACCATAGTCGAGATCGAGGTAATCTGTTGTCGATTTCTGTTCGTGAGATTTCTCCGCTGCCTAGGATCCGCTGACCAGCTTCCCCGAGGATCGAACCTGACTTTCTCTTGCTACATCGGGAGGGAGTCTTGTAATTATTTGCATGGGACGGAATCTGGTTTGCTTTGATTTATTTATATTTTAATTGCAAGTCTCGATTTCCTCTTACAACAAATTGGCGCCGTTGCCGGGGAAGCAATCATTCGCGCCTTAGGTAGTAAAATCTCACGTTTGCTTTGAGTTACTTCACAGGTGTATGCGTCGTTCTGGTCAACCACCTGAGTTTGACGCCTTAGACGAGCCGGAACGCCTTATACACATTCACGCTAAATTAAAAAGAGTCATGGCGGCCGCGGAAACACAAGAACAGCTGATTGAGAGGCTTCAGAGGGAACTAGCCGCCAAAGATACTGCTCTCACCACTGAGAGAGCAGGCAGAGAACAAGAAGTTGAGTGAAGAAGGCAAGAAGAAGCTGAGCTTGCCCAATTCCCTACCACTGCAGAGGATTACATGCACCCGACTCTCGTCGTGCCTGAATCGGTCATTCTAATCCCTCAAAATAATTTTGAAATTAGCACCCACTTCCTTACTGAACTTAAAAATAATGCTTTTTATGGAAGATTTAATGAATGCACTCTTGAACATATTACCAATTTTTCTGACATGTGTCGCATTCCTGCTGAAGGTACTACTCTGGAATATGTCAAGATGAAGGCTTTTCGTTGGTCTTTCGCCGGTCCTGAATTGAAGTGGCTTGAAGGACTGAAACCGTGATCTCTCACAACATGGGCTCAAGTAGAGCAGGAATTTCTCAACAAATTCTTTCCTTCTGTCAAGACAACACTCCTCCACCAGAAGATTACAGCTTTCAAACAGAATCCTGGGGAACCGCTGGCAAAAGCATGGGAACGATATAAGGAACTCCTGCGATCTTGCCCCACACATGGACATCCACCCTATGGCATCAGTCCACGAGTGCCATCAATATTCAGCTTCAGAACATCAGTACACAATTTGGAGAGCTTGGCATCTGGAAGAGGAACATAGAGACCCAGATGGGTCAATTCGCTGCACAAATTCCACGACCGGCCGGGCAACTCCCTGGGCAAACAGAACCAAATCCTAAAGGGAAGACCGGACACGTCACAACTGTAAAGCTCATAAGCGGGCACCAATTACGCGAGCCAGAGGTTGGAAAGCAGGAGGACAAAGCAGAGTAGCAACTCGACAACGAGCAAAATCAACTCGATGTCGACCAAAATTTGGTCGATATCGACAAAACCCAACTCGATGTCGAGGAGAATCCAAGCCCAGACTCGTCTGCACGACACGACAACTCGAAGTCGACAACAGTGGTCGATGTCGACAAAAACCTGGTCGATTTCGAGCAAAAACTTGTCGATGTCGAGGACTCTGCAACACCTCCGACATCTGTTCTGGCTCCGAAGCAGAGAAAGACAATGCCTTTCCCTTCCAAGGCGCTAAAAGATCCCACTGCAGGTAAGTTTATTCGTTTTGTTAATATGCTTCGAGAACTGAATGTCTCAATTTCTTTTACAGAAGCTCTTCAAGAGATGCTTGCTTATGTCAAATTCCTCAAGGAAATCCTTAGCTGTAAGCGATCACTCTCAGAAATCGCCGACGAATGCAAAATGCTCCACTTCCTTGAGAAGAGACCTGACCCTGGTAAGTTTTCTGTTACTGTAGGATTTGATCAATATAAATATGAGTCCTTATGTGATTTAGGAGCAAGCATGAGTATCATGCCCTTATTAATCTGGCGAAAGGTGAAGATAGGGTCTATAGAGCCTATGGATGCCAAGCTATACATGGCAAACAATACAGTGGTCATCCCTACAGGTATGGTTGAGAATGTCCCTGTTCAGGTTGGTAAGTTCTTTATTCCCGCTGATTTCCTTATTATAGACTGTGCTGAGGATCCTACTAGCCCTATTATTCTTGGTAGACCATTTCTAGCTAATGCGGATGCCAAGATTTGTGTCAAACAACGATTTCTCACCTTCACCATAGGCGATGAGGTCTTAGATTTCTCCTTTGGCCCTACAAAGGAGGAAATTTCATGGCTGGAGGTGAAAAGCATCAGCAACCACGGGACCAAGCAAACAACGGAGGAAGGCACCAAAAATCTGCTCGACATCGACAAGACTTCCTCGATGTCGACCAAAGTTTTCCTCGATGTTGACGAAGCTTTCTCGACATCGACTTCCCCGGCTGAGCACCAGATCCACCAAAAGCCTAAGTATGGGGTCCCTGTAATCGATGTCGACCAAATTTACTCAACGTCGACCAACTCTACGCCCGAGGATCTCCGTTTTGGGACCGAAAAGGTAAGTTCAGGTATGAATTCTACTCCTCCTCAGTCCATTAAGAAAATTTTAAATAATTTGAGGGGAGGTAAGGCCCCGTGGCGAGATAATCTGCGAAAAATGAGAGCTGGAAAGACGAAAAAGGAAGGAAAGGGGGATTATGCAAGCAACCACCTATCAGCTGAGCTTGCATACTACAATCAGGACCTAGATGATCCAAGAGAAGGGCCAAGCACAAGCGGGCCCCACATTGACGGTCCTTGAGCACTAACGGAGAAGTCGGCCTAGCGACTCTAAAATCTAGAGCATGTATATAAAACTTTTTGAATTTTGGGACTTTGAAACTTTTGGTTTTGTTTGTTTTTGTTTTTTGTTTTAAATACTTCATGTGGAAAGTTTTGTCTTCGCATGAATTCTAACACTTTTAGGTCGGCAAGCATAAAAGGATCGCGAAAGGTGGAATAAGAAGTCCCTGAAAGACAGTCGAAATCGACTAGGCCAGTCGAGAACGACCAAGAGGAGCAGCCCAGTTTTACTCGATATCGAGTAGGCCAACTCGACATCGACCGAGTCAGAAAGTTCATCGACTTCAGCATTCCACTCGACGCTGACATTTTACTCGACATCGACAAAACCTCCTCGATGTCGACCAACCCAGTTCCTCGACAGCTCCTGTTTTGCCTTCCCCAACACGTTATTCGGTGAGTTCCTTCCTTTATCTTTGTTTTATATTGATTTTATGCAGTGGGGACACTTTATATTTTAAGTATGGGGTGGGGGAAGGGCTCATTATCATTATCATATGTTTTATATCTGTTTTTGTCTTTACATTGTTTTTTCTTTACATGGTGAATTTTGGGTAAAATTTTAAATTTTTGTGCATAAAAGCTAAACTCAAAGTTCTATAAGACATCTCCCAAAGCTTGTAAATTGTTCAAAGAAATAGTGTCATGGAAGCTTTAATTGAACTCAACGATGCAAAATTGGATTCATTAGAGATATAGCATGAAGTTGGCTAGTAAAGGGAAGTCACAATGAAGTGCATTATTTCTTGAAAACCATGAAAGGATGTAAAATTTGATGTTGCTTTTGACATGTTGCATGATAAAAGGATGGAGGACGTTATATTTCCATATAATGCTCATATTATTATATTCCTAGTCTTACCTATGCTTATGCATTACACAAAAGCCATAATATGCCTTATTTCATATATTGCTCCACATGATCTAAAACATTGCCATTCTTTACCTATCCGAGGATTATGTTGAGAATGATGTTACATTATAGAGATGTTATATGGTTGTTGTGTTTATCATTATTGGAGTTTTGGCAGAACTGTTTGAAATATATGGAAAATTTAATGAGTGAAAAAAAATTCGATCACCTCAGAAGATAAAGGTAGATCGACCCTGTTTACTGAGATAATAGTTCAGTGAGATGGGACACACATGTGAGGAGTCCAAGGCACTAAGTATCCGGGGCCATTCATGACACCCATGTTTGCGACTCGCGAGAAGGCAGTGCTGCGGTTAGAGAGGTAAAAGCATAATATTGCAAAGAGCAAATGAGCAAAAGGTGATGATTCTTATGAAGAAGGAATGTGTCATGAAAGTTTGGAAATACTCCATTTCCCTGGATTATTAGCACCACATTGCCAAATATTGCCCACCTTTAGCCTTTTACCAATCTACTCCTTATTTAGCTTAAATTAAAGTCCTCTTGATTATTAATGCTTTGTCATATGAATTGTTTTTACATAAACCTTCTTTTATGAGTAGATGTTGCTTTTTATTTGCACATGCATGGATTTGTGGCACAAGTACCTTTTCGAGGATGGTAATTAATTGCAGGGACATATGACAATGAATCTAATATGTTGAGAGTTTTGAATTCCTCCCCTGAATGACCATCCAAGTTATTGCTTGGGGACAAACAAGCTTAAGTATGGGGTGATTTGATGTCCACTAAAATAGCCATGTTAAAATGTACATTTTAGTTCCATATTCTATATACTTTGCATATTTCGGGCTGGGAATATGTTAAATTTATGTAATATGTGCTTATTTGCAAGAAATAGAGGTCTACATAAGTTTTGGCTTAATATTACAGAATTTGGAGCCATTCCGGGACAAAACCAAGAGGAGAAAGCTGAAGCCGAGTGTTACTCGATATCGAGAAGCTTTCCTCGATATCGACAAAAAGTGTGCACCCAAGCCTGGTCGAGGAGAAGCTTGATCGAGGAAATGAAGACGAAGCCAACTCGAGTTCAGGGCATTACTCGATATCGACCAAGACTAGAAGCCACCCCTGGACTCGAGGAAGGAAATCTGATCGAGAAGCTGAAGAGCAAGACACATCGAGCAACATTTACTCGATATCGACAAAATTACTCGATGTCGAGTAAACCAGCAACACATGTCCGAGCCAGTTTCGAGAAGAAGTTACTCGAGCAAGCCGACAAACCCGAAGTCGACGACAGTTCTCCTCGATATCGAGGAAATTCCTCGATGTCGAGTAAAAAGTTCCTGGGCCGTGACGCTGCTGGGCCTGTCTGAGTCGAGCTGGATTGTTTGGGCTTACTTGGGAGCGGAGAAGTCCGAGTCTATCAAAGATCTATCAAGTATATCAAGATTTATCTATGGAGAGAGGATTTATCCACAACATGAAGATATTTAGATATTTTAGATATATTTCCTTTCAAGATAAATGTTCCTTTTATTAAATTTTTATCTTTAGATATTAGATAGATATTTCCTTCCTTGATTAGCAAGGATCGGAAGCCTATAAATAAAGCCCATGGGGCTGAGTTTTTATTCATTCAATTCAGAAGCTAGAGAAGTAGTTCCACAAGAGAAGTTTAGGAGTTCAAAGGTTTTAGGGTTTTGGCGTTAAACGAAAGTTGGAGGGCCGGGATTGTAAAGACTTTGAATTTAGTTTATGCAAGTTATTTCTTTTCAATCAACAATGTCTGTGATTGCGATGAGACGCGAGTAGTCCACCCACTTCTAGGGTTGGGGTGAGCCCAACAATAGCCCTGCGTGTTTGAGGTAAAGATCCGACTTTTTTCATGTTTTGAGCATATACTACATGTTATGTGTTTATTACATGTAATGTCTAATTGTTGGAAAATGCGAAAGCTTGGTCCTTCCATGCGATTTGCATGATTATTTCTTTATCTTGCCTTATGCATGTTTGGTTATCGTTGTCGCAAACCCTAATCTTGGAAGTTTTCTTTCACATAGTTTATTTCGAATTTCGCAAAGCCTTGTTCTTTATTTTCTTTCGTTTTAAAGTTTCTGTCTTCCTCGATATCGACCAAAACTGGTCGACATCGAGTACTGATATTCGATCGCCTAGATCGTCGTAGCTTCTGAACTGCAGGAACTCGACCAAGGCTTCCTCGACATCGACATATTTACTCGATATCGAGTAAATCTCCTCGATATCGACAACATCTAGTGACTGCTGCTGCTTACTTCGACTTGTCCGATCTTCTGTCGACTAACCATAGTCGAGATCGAGGTAATCTGTTGTCGATTTCTGTTCATGAGATTTCTCCGTTGCCTAGGATCCGCTGACGAGCTTCCTCGAGGATCGAACCTGACTTTCTCTTGCTACATCGGAATGGAGTCTTGTAATTATTTGCACGGGACAGAATGTGGTTTGCTTTGATTTATTTATATTTTAATTGCAAGTCTCGATTTCCTCCTATAACACGAACAAACAAACAAACAAACAAACAAACAAACAAACAAACAAACAAACAAACATCATAATCGGATCAAAACTCACAAAATTAGGGTAAAAGAAGGGTTTATTTTCAAACCGAAAGCAAATTGGAACTAAAATGCAGCACTCAGAGTGGATAACGAAGAAAAAGATAAAGACTTGTAGGAATACCGGCGGCGGCCCTGGCGCCAGGATTACAGAGAACGGAATTAGGGGCGTGGGAATCTGCAATGGCCATTAAAAGGGTTGAATTTGCATAAATAAGCGACAAATTGGTTGGAGTAAACAAAATCCTCTCTGGAGAGGGCAAAAATGGCCGAAAGCAAGGGTTACATGCCACAACAATGGCCGAAAGCAAGGGGGAGTAAAATGCAAAACAGCTTCTCGAATTTGTTTGACCAAAAACAGGATTTGTGATCTGATCAGTAGATGAATAGAATGCAAGGCTGAGGTTTAACGAAGGGTTTCGATTGGATCAAGAGCTCTTCTCGCTCTGTAAGGGCAATTTCATAGCCAAACCTGGAAGAATCAAAAGGGGAAACAAATTAATGAAATTGAAGATCAACAGTGAAAGATGAAGATGAGGAGGCGATATAACCTCGGCGGGGGAGGAAGAAGAAGCATTGAGGAGGACTGAGGCGGTATATTTTTTGTTGTGGAGGAATATGAAGATGGAACGCCTTAGCTAACATAATAGCAGAGGAGGAGGATGAAGTCATCGAAGGAAGAAGATCCCAAAGCGGTGGAGGAGTCCCGTGAATGGTGAATTGAATCGCCAGAGTTGGGAGGCGGCAATCAGGAGGAGACGTCTCAACCCTAGATTAGATTGAGGGAAGATTGGAAAATAAAATAAAAAAGATAAAAGAAGGAAATAAAAAGGAAAAAAGCTAATTGGCTGAAAATGCGAAAACGAAGGAGAGGGCGCCACGTGTAAAAAAACTCTTTGCTTTTAAGTAGTTATATAGATATAGATTTTAAAGCTATTTACTAAAGTCAATTAAGTGTTTCAACCATAGTACTATATGATGCTATTTAATAAGTCATTAAATTTCATTTGAATCTTTTTTTTTTGAAGTTCAAGTTGAACACATTACCAATCGAGGCCATAGTAAGGGTGTGTCGGGTTGGAACACTGGTTCCAAATACCCTATCAAAAGTAGCTTAACAAGTCTAAGATGTTCTTGACTGATATTTGTACAAATGCAACCAATTTTCTTTTAGTTGGTAGATTATTCAAGGCACATGATAATTAGCTTAATGGTGTTTACAACTTGTAGAGAAGTTTGGTGAATCTTCCGGACGGTTATAAAGAGGTTTTCCTAAGAACGTGCAATAACATGTGGAAGGACTACAAGTCAAAAACCAAAAGGACATATTTTTTGAAGTACAAAGATGATCCAAATCTTGAGAAGAAATTTCCTCCGACTGGTTTACCACCGGATTGGCTTGCTCTTATTGCATATTGGAAAATTGTTGAGGCGGAGGTTTTGCTTAATTACATAATAATGTGCTTATATTTTAATTCTTGTATATTAAGTGACTTATCGTGCAATGTCTTCTTATATATAGAAACAATCACAACAGAACTCTATGAATCGAGATAAGCATTGACCATCACATATCACCGGTTGAAAGTCTTTTGCCGAAATTAGACATGAGGTACATGTGTAGTTGCACCTTATTTGAGTATAAATAATTACCATATTTAAGTGCTTTCTATAATATATAACACCAAATGCCTTGAGTAAAGTGCAACTCCTGTTCACCTTAGAAGTGCAGGTTAATTCAGAAATCAATCTACATATATGCTCTAATCAGTCACTTGAATTTAATTATACCCAGATTCAATTTTGCCCATGTTTGAAGGTGTACCAAGATGTTGTTTTGGATTGATTTTGTGTCTATTCAGAATTTAGATTGTGGGTTAGTTTGTTCTTGGAGTTAGTTATGTGGATTTGACATGTTTATATGGGCAATCTCTGTAGGTCTAGGTATCTGGTTAAGGGTCAAAGATCAATAATTTCTGAGTTACTCGTGTAAATATCTAGTATCTAAGCATCTATAGAAATCAGGATGATGGCTTTGACAGTAGTGTTGGACAAAAATGCACAATAATCGTGCAACACATTTTATTTGATTTTTAATATTTGAGTTCGGCTCCTTTTGGTTATCCTCTTGATTCGAAGTCGTGTTGATACCAAGATTTGAGTGGTTTTGGTGATTTAGGCTGCACCCGGAATTTAGCAGGTTGCCTACGTATCTCTTGGGAGAGAATCAAGCCTTACGTAATCCAGAGTGTTTTGGATTTTGATTTTGGTTTGGTTTGAATTTGATTTCGTTTTCTTGTATGCATCAGAGGATGAAGTTCAAACCCACCTTCTACGAAGAGTAGCTCGAACAACACTCCACCCGAGTAGCCTGAGCCCACCTTCTCGGAAAGGTAACTCAAGTAACCTGTCTATCATTTGCATAGAAAACGATTTGATTTTGATGGGGAATTTGATTTAATTTGATTTGAGATTTGACTTGAAGGTCAATTTGGGGATCGTGATTGAACTCATTTGTGAGTTTCCTACGTACCCTTTTGGAAGGGATCAAATTACACGTAGTTCTTGAAAAAGATAATTTTGAATTTGATATTTGGGTTTCTGAAGTTTTGGTCGTGACCAAACTCGACGAGCGGAAGCTTTGTATCGAGTCGAAGGAGACACTTTGGATTTGATAGAAATTTGATATTTGGGACGACTTAGAGTCGAAAAGTAAATTTGAGGAGATTTGATTTCAAAGTTTGGATGTGATTGGACTGGGTAAGGATTTGATTTACACCAAATTTTCTACGTATCCACTTGTTTAGTGGAATCAAGTCACCCTAGTTCGGAACAAAGGACATTTGTATTTGGGTTTGATCATAAGATCATTTGAGAGCGGTGATTGGACTCAACGAGCTTGTAGTTTTATGTCGAGTGCTCTACGTACCCTTTTGAGAGAGATCAAATCACCCGTAGTTCTAAAATGAACCAATTTAATTTGTTTGGTTTTGACCTCATATTCATTTAAAGGGAATTTAGAGGCGGACGACTGTACCCAATATAATTTTAGGATTTAAAATCGGGTTACCTACGTAGCCGATAGGAGGCATCTAGTCTTTACGTAGTTCTATACGAACCGATTTGAATTTTTTGGATTGACGATTGTACTCGACGAGCATAAGCTTTATGTCGAGATACCTCCATACCCATTTGGACGGGATCAAATCATCCGTAGTTCCTTCTTATAAGTAAATCTGATTTAATTTTAGACCGGCGACTGAATTCGATATATATTAGATTTGATACCGGATTTCCTACGTAACTCGTGAAAGAGTATCAAGTCTTTACGTAGTTCTTTTTAGGACAAAACGATTTAATTTGGAAAAGGTGGCTGAATTCGATATATAATAAACTTTATATCGAATTTTCTACGTAAATCGTAAAAGAGTATCAAATCTATACGTAGTTCTTTAAGAACCATTTGTTTTTTTGGTTTGATGATTGAACCAGACAAGCTTTAGCTTTATGTCCGGTGACCTACGTATCCGATAACTCGGAATCAAATCAAGCGTAGTTCTGTCGGTGACCAAGTTTATATTTGGTGAAACTCGATTTGAGGTTTTGACTCCATTTTTTTTATTTAGGAGTTGATTTTGAGATTGACCCACTAGAATTAATTAGCAAAGAATATTTGACGAGTTTTAATTTTATCAAAATTGAATTCTTAATTTGTGTCAATTATAAT
The DNA here is from genome assembly GCA_037127255.1 of Persicaria tinctoria. Classification (NCBI taxonomy): domain Eukaryota; kingdom Viridiplantae; phylum Streptophyta; class Magnoliopsida; order Caryophyllales; family Polygonaceae; genus Persicaria; species Persicaria tinctoria. The sequence continues at coordinate 18,379,501 of JBANSL010000012.1, forward strand.
TCCGATATTTGAGTGGGTTAATCTTACAATTAAACATTTAAAACTTAGGCCGAAGCATGTATGTGTATTACTTGCATGCTTATTCATTTATTTGTTTTAAGCCGTAGCTTTCCATGGCCCCTACTCCCTAGGCTCTCTTTTGCATTTGATAAGACTGAGCCCATTTCAATTTTAATTAAACCCATATTTTCACTTAGCCACAACAACCCAATTTACCTATTCAGGTTGAGCATCTGTCTATGTTTTATTATTTTTTTTTCCGCTCACAGTCCCTCCTTCAACCTAAAGCCGACGCCTGCTTTCTTCAACAGTAGGAGCCCTTCGACGAACCATCTTGGGGAATCCGACTTTGGGAAATTTGAAACGGAAGAGGACGGAGCGAGTACGGCCTCGGCTATTCAAACGAATCCAGAGGCGCGTCAATCCCAAGCACCTCCAAATTAAACGGGTATATTTTAGGTTTTTTGTTTGAAAAGTTCAAACCCCAAATCTGTCACTTGATTCAATATTTGGGTGATTTGTGCTCCAAAATTTGAATCCCCTCTACATTTACTTCCAATCCAGTGTCCAATTTCTAAATTTGACTAATTTTTAGAAATTGTGATTTTGGGTGTTTTTGGATTAGGGTAGTCATCAACACCAGGCAATCGATTACGGGATGGGAAATTTGAACCATGATGAAGGGGTTTTGACTTTGAGCCTCGGAATAGCAGTGCAACAAGGTCTCGCCTGAGCCCTCTAACACGCCACTGCAACCCCCGAGCGAACACGAGGTATGTTCATTTACCCTTTTTCCTTTGTTTTTCCTGAACTGGAATTTCAATTTTGGGTAGTGATAGGCTGCTTTTGGTTTGTTTCAGTTTCTGAAATGGCTCTTGTAAATCCCAAATTGATGCTTTTATCACTTTTTTAATTGCCTCACGTGATGCTTAGCTTAATGCTATTTTGCTTGTTCATGCAGGTGCCATTTTTTTTTCCCAGAAACTAGTGCTTTTCGATTGCCTTGTCTGGTTTGGTGTTGTTGTTTGCCAAAACAGAACTTGCTCCATACTCATTTTCATTTGTGATAGTATGCAGAATTCGGCATTTTCTTGCTTATGAATTCGGACCAAAATCTGACAGCAATTCGTCCATGTGAACATATGCTCTCAACATATTACGTGATGGTCTCTAGGCGAAAGCCTATTACGAGCCCAAACACTAGGTGAGAGCATGTGTCGTTTTAACCATTGATGCAAGCTGAAATTTGGGCAGGGCTTTGCCTCTCTAAACCGATCCTCGCCGGGATCGAATGCCCCAACCTATTACGTGATGGTCTCTAGGCGAAAGCCTATTACGAGCCCAAACACTAGGTGAGGGCATGTGAACTCAACCCCGACTATGAGAGTGGATGCTCTCAACCTATTACGTGATGGTCTCTAGGCGAAAGCCTATTACGATCCCAAACACTAGGTGAGAGCACCTAAACCCAAGGCCCGGATTGGTCTTCTCCGTTGTCATGCTTCTTTGTACATGCAAACAAAGAAAAGAAGTGAGGATATATACCCTTTGTTTTGTTGTTTTAGCAGCAACACTAATGGAGCCCTCCTCCTTTGCAAATTTTTTGTTTGGTTTATGTGTGATTCCATGTGAACTTTGCAGAGGAAGGGATGTGTGTACTATGTGTGTACTGCTTTCTTCTATCTTGCAAACAGAAGTGCTAGGAGGGAGAGAAAGCCAGGACAGAAGAAACCGTCAGATGAGAACCATTTAGAAAGGAGGAAATCTCCCGAGCATCTCTGTGTCACTCTTTATAAAGAGAGTAAGAATAACAGTTGGCCAGTTAATTAATAACTCACCACTAACCCATTTAATATATTTTTTTTCGAGGAAATGGCAGTGAATACCACAAAAAAAAAGAGTTTACAAAAATAGCACATGTGCTTGAAAATTTGCACAACTACCAACATTTTTTCAAATTTACACAAATGTGCAAGTTAAAAACCCCCAAAACTGGCTATTCCCATCTAGTTTTGCCCAAAAAAAAATAAAAATAAAATAGGGCCATCATGAAAATTGGAGAGAGATGGCGGGAAGGAGAAAAAAGGAGAGATGTTATTAAATGCACAATCCCATCACACTCCTCTCTCTCGTTTCAAACAATCGAAATAGCAAAGAGAAAGAGATAGTGGTTTTCCCCTATAGTTGCAGAGACACCGAGAGAGACGAAAAGCAAAGGAGAGAGAGCACCCACGTCCACCGTCGCCGGAGATTACACAGCACCCACGAACGCCGGCGAAAGAGCACACAGGTACGCCCCTCGGTCTTCCTCTTCTCCCTTTGTTGGTACTGTGCGCGGGTGTGGGTTGGGGAAGCAGTTGGTGAAGGGATTAGGGAAATGGTGGCCTGAATGGTGGGTCATGGTGGTGGTTTTCGTGTATGGAGAATGTTGGGTCGTGGTGGCATTAGTGGTTTTCGGGTATGGAAAGGGGAAATAGTTGGTTAGGGTTTCCAATTGGCTAACAAGGGTTTTCGAATTGGGTTAGGGCAAAGGTCGAGGAACTATGGATAGGGGAAATTGGTGGTTTGAGTTTCGAATTGGGTGGCAGGGGTTTGTAATTGGGTGACAGGGGTTTCCAATTCGAAGAGAAGGGTTTCGAATTTTGTTGTGGTAGTAGATGGACAAGAGGAAATGACGAGGTGTTGAAATTGGGATATGTGGATGTCAGAGGTGGCCGATTGAAGGAGGTTTGAGGTATTGGTTGTGTCTGATTTGAAATTTGATAGTATGAATTTCATAAGGGGTGACATGGGTTTCGACTTGAGTGACAGGGGCGTAGTGACATGGGTTTGTCTTTCTGTTGAGTGAGGATTTAGCATTATGTGACAAGGGTAGATGAATATAAGTTGAAAACTGATTTTGTTCGTCTGATCGAAATTGCAGGAAACAAATGGTAAGGACAAAGAATCTGAGGTCCAAGAAGAGGGAGCCCGAATACTTAGTCCTGAAAGATAGGCACTTCCGGGCACAGGTGAACCAGGGATCAAGATTATCGATGCTTAACAACATCGACTACTATGTCGACCCTGTTGATTGGCAGAAGCTCCTTGACTCGCAGCTGGGTGGGGTTGTGCAGTTGGCGCACCGCGTCAAATTCTCTTCACAAATGGTGCATTATGTACTCCAGCGCTAGGTTGATACTGAGAAGAAGTGGGAGACCGGGTACAGGATAAAGGGGAAGCTCCGGAGGTTCTCGATCAAGGTGTTCGCCTTAGTTATAGGGATGCGATGCAGTCCACCAAGAGCGGCTGAGATGGAGGACGACGACAAAGCTATAAAGGAATTTTTCGGAAACGAGAGGATGACGATGGGGGGGCTGGAGAGCGAACTGAAGAACTCACTATTGGCGGTGTGTAGCCCGTGAAAACGATTTAAGCTCGTGTTTCTCTTCATTGCGGAAGGCGTGTTGCTGGGGAAGGAACAGAGGAAGGGGTTGCGGAGCTGGATCGTGAGGTTGGTGGAGAATGTCGATCGGTTCTTGGCATTCCCATGGGGGAGGGTCATTTATGCGGCATCACACATATCGCTAGACGGCGTTGTAAAGCGCCGGGAGGCTGAGTTGAAGCCAAAAGATCGCAAGAAGCGCAACGGTTATGGGTTGATGGGTTATCCACTTTCCTTTCAAGTAACCTTATCAACCACACCCATTATAAGTTTGCAATTCTTATGCTGAAAATTTAATAATTTGAGTGGGGATGCGGTGCAGATTTGGTTGTTCGAATCCATACCAAAATGGGGGGTCCGGTTTGCGTCGAATGTGTCGCCCACGACTTTCCCTCGTTGCCTGATATGGACCCTCAAAGATGAGAACCTATCTTATGGTGATATATCCAGCCGCACCGAAGCTGAGGGAGAGGTGACCATTGAGATTGAGGAGAACTCAGTACTTATACCGGAGGAGGTTGAGCTGGAATTGATGGATGGATGGATGTGTCAACCAGGAGGAGTAGTCCGACCCCCTATTCGACGACGTAGTGGCACCCTTCCTGAGCTATTTTGAAGCCCCTGGTGGGAGCTCCCCAAAAACGCGAAGAGGAGCCAATGAAAAGGACAACTGAGTGGACGATGTGGCCAAGAACTGCTTCAAAATGGCTCAGGAAGGGTGCCACTACGTCGTCGAATAGGGGGTCGAACTCCTCATCCTGGTAGACACATTTATTCACCAACTCCAGCTCAGCCTCCTCCGGTATGAGTACTGAGTTCTCCTCAATCTCAATGACCGCCTCTCCATCGACTTCAGTGCGGCTCGATATATCACCATAAGATAGGTTCTCATCTTTGAGGGTCCATCTCAGGCAACGAGGGAAAGTCGTGGGCGACACCTTCGATGCAAGCCGGATCCCCCATTTTGGCATGTATTCGAACAACCAAATCTGCACCGCATCCTCACTCAAATTATTAAATTTTCAGCATATGAATTGCAAACTTATCATGAGTGTGGTCGAGAAGGTTACCTGAAAGGAAAGCGGATAACCCATCAGTCCATAACCGTTGCGCTTCTTGCGATCTTCTAACTTCAACTCAGCCTTCGGACGCTTTACGACGTCGTTCAGCGATACGTGTGTTGCCGTATAAATGACCCTCCCCCATGGGAATGCCAAGAGTCGATCGACATTCTCCATCAACTTCACGATCCAGCTCTGCAACCCCTTCTTCTGTTCCTCCCCCAGCAACACGTCTTCCACAATGAAGAGAAGAACGAGCTTAAATCGCTTTCGCGAGCTCTGCACCGCCAACAGTGAGTTCTTTAGTTCGTTCTCCAGCTCCCTCGTCGTCTCATCCTCTCGTTTTCGAAAAAGTCTTTTATAGCTTTGTCGTCGTCCTCCATCTCAACCGCTCTTGGTGGACTACACCGCAACCCGGTAACTAAGGCGAACTCCTTGATCGAGAACCTCCGGAGCTTCCCCTTTCATGTACCAGGTCTCCCACTCCTTCTCAGTCTCAATCTGACGCTGGAGTACATAATGCACCATTTGTGAAGAGAATTTGACGCGGTGCGCCAACTTGTTGTGAGCTAAATCTGCCATATTTTACAGTGACTTTAATATCGTTTTCTGCATACTTTGCATACATTTGGGTTGAATAGTACAGAATCTATGTAGTTTGTGTTTATTCGCCAAATTATGGAATCTACACCAGTTTCTGTTTAAATTCGCAGAATTCGAGACGTTTTACAGCAAATCTAAAGAAGGTCAGAAAAGCTCGGAAAACCACTACAGAAGTCCAAGGTCAAAGAAGCAGCGGAACCAATCGAATCAAGCTGAGAGCCCAGGCTACTCGATCTCGAGTAAGCCTTACTCGATCTAGACGAACGTGTCCGAACACAGGCCTTGTCGACTAGGAGCAATGTCGAGAGCCAGACCAACCCAGCTCCGGAGCCCTACTCGATCTCGAGGACCACTAGTCGAGATCGACGACACCTCAGCGCCACACCCGGAGTCGATGAGAAGAGGAGCTGATCGAGAAGCCGAGGACGAAGACGCCGAGCACATCTCTACTCGATCACGACAAGACCTAGTCGAGATCGACGAGCCACCTAGCGCCTGTCCGAGCCCATGCCGAGGAGGAGTCCTCGACATCACCAGAGAGCCATCCTCGACCACAACCCTAGTCGATGTCGACGAGCCCTAGTCGAGATCGACGACGCCCAGGAGCCCAGATCCGAGCCATGTCAAGCAGAATCACCCGAGAAGTCCAATCGACGACGAATCCTAGTCGACATCGACGAGCCCTTGTCGAAGTCGAGTAGACCTGTTTCTAGAGACGCGTCGACGTGAGCAGTCCGAGTAGAGTTGAGATTCCTTGGGCACGAAGGAAGTCGAGAAGGCCGAGAATCTATCCAATCTATCAAGATACATCATGGAAGAAAGAGATTTATCCACTTGAAGACACTTTAGATATAATTTCCTATTTAGGTTTAATTTCCTTATGGCTTTTATTTATCCTTAAGCATTTTAGATATAGTTTTAGATATAGATATAGATATTCTATCCTTGATTAGGAAGGAATAGAAGGCTATAAATAAAGCCCATGGGGCTCAGTTTTATTCATTCAATTTCAGTTAGGGAAGTAGTTTCACAGAGACGGTTTAAGGAGTTCAGAGGTTTTAAGGTTTAGGCAGTTTACGAGAGTTGATTGCCAGGATTGTAAAGGCTTTGAATTTAGTTAATGCAAGTTGTTATTTCTTTCCAATCAATGTCTGAGTTTGCGATAAGGCGTGAGTAGTCCACCCACTTCTAGGGTTGGGGCGAGCCCGACGATAGCCAAGCATATTTGAGGTAAAGATCCGACCTTTATCATGTTTTGAGCATTTTCCTACTTGTTTATGTGTTTATTACCCGTCTAATGGAGATCCATGCTAACAACTTGGATTATAAACATAAAATTAGTAGAGACAATTAGGGTTTCTTGAAAGAGGTTTCTAATTGTTGGAAAAGGCGAAAGCTTAGTCCTTTGATGCGATTTACATGATAATTTGTTTGGTTCTGCCTTATGCATGCTTGGTTATCGTTGTTGCAAACCCCAATCTTGGAAGCCCTTTTTACATTAAGTTTATTCGAAATCCCAAAGCCTTTGCATTTATTTTATTTCGGTTTAATTTCTGTCTTACTCGAGATCGAATAGCACTCGTCGATCTCGAATACTGATCTTCGACCCAAAGTCGTTGTAGCTTACTTGTGCAGTTACTCGATGAGACGGAGCGAAGTCGACGAAGACTCTACTCGACATCGAGTAGGCCTTGTCGACATCGACGAGCCGCTGTGACTGCTGCTGCGCTGTGTTCGACTGTGCCTGACCCCTGTCGACTAACCCTTAGTCGAGGTCGAGTACCACTGTTGTCGACGTTCGTGAGATTCCACCGCTACCTAGGATCCGCTGACACGCTTCCTCGTGGATCGATCCTTACTTCCCACTGCTGCATCAGGAGGAGGTCTTGTAATTATTTGCAAGGGACGGAATCTGGTTTGCTGTGATTTATTTCTATTTTATTATTGCATACTCGATTTCCTCCTATACAACAAAACTGCACAACCCCAACCAGTTGCGAGTCAAGGAGCTTTTGCCAGTCAACAGGGTCGACATAGTCGTCGATGTTATTGAGCATCGACAATCTTGATCTCTGGTTCACCCGTGCCCGAAAGTGCCTATCTTCCGGGACTAAGTATTCGGGCTCGCGCTTCTTGGACCTCAGATTCTTTTTCCTCACCATTTGTTTCCTGCAATTTCGATCAGACGAACAAAGTCAGTTTTCAACTTATATTCATCTCCCCTTGTCACATAATGTTAGATCCTCACTCAACAGAAAGACAAACCCATGTCACTACAACCATGTCAATCAAGTCGAAACCCATGTCACCCCTTATGAAATTTATACTTTCAAATTTTAAATCAGACACAACCAATACCTCAAACCTCCTTCAATCGGCCACCTGCGACATCCACATATCCCAATTTCAACACCTCGTCATTTCCCCTATTCCACCTACTACCATAACAAAATTCAAAACTCTTTTCTCCGAATTGAAAACCCATGTCACCCAATTTGAAACTCAAACTACCAATTTCCCCTGTCCATAGTTCCCCGACCATTGCCCTAACCCAATTCGAAAACCCCTGTCAGCCAATTGGAAACCCTAACCACCGATTTTCCCTTTTCATACCCGAAAACCACCCATGCCACCACGACCCACCATTCTCCATACACGAAAACCACCACCAAGAACCACAATTAAGGTCATCATTGCCTTAACCCCTTCACCAACTGCTTCCCCGACCCACACCCGCGCACAATACCAGCAAAGGGAGAATAGGAAGAACGAGGGGCGTACCGGTGTGCTCTTTCGTCGGCGTTCGTGGGTGCTGTGTAATCTCCGGCGACGGTGGAGGTGGGTGCTCTCTCTCCTTTGCTTTTCATCTCTCTCTCGGTGTCTCTGCAACTGCAGAGGAAAACCCGCTCTCCTTCTTTGCTATTTCGATTGTTTGAAACGAGAGAGAGGAGTGTGATGGGATTGTGCATTTAATAACCTCTCCCCTTTTTTCTCCTTCCCGCCCTCTCTCTCTCTCTCCAATTTCATGACGGCCCTATTTTATTTTCCTTTTTTTTTTAGCAAAACTAGATGGGAATAGCCGGGTTTTTTTTGGGGGGGGGGGGGTTAACTTGCACATTTGTGCAAAGTTGGGGAAAAGTTGGTAGTTGTGCAAATTTTCAAGCACATGTGCTATTTCCTCAATTTCATGGCATTGATAAAATTTGAAAAATATCTCCCAGCCATGTATTGAGGTTGCATTGAATTTTCAGGGCCCATTTTTTTGACAAAGCTTTATGCCTAAATTGATGAAATTTTATGACATTATATATAAAATCATGAATTAAAAAAAATTCATGAAATTTTACCCTCCAACAAGTAGTAAATATGTAATTAGAGTCGAAGATTAAGGTATAATAACTCAAACATGCGACACGTTTATATGGGCAATCCCGTAACCATGCAACTACATTTAACGAAGTATGAATCAACCAGTTGAGAAGATGATTTATTCAATTTATGCTTTATTCAATTGTTATTTTCCATTTAAGCTTTATTCAATTGCATTAGTGTTTTTTTTGTTAATTTGATTTGCATTCGTACCAATTAACTAGATGCATAAAAGTGGGCAACCGGTTGATAAGATGAGTGTGTTGATCAAATCTCGCAACAAAGATGATCATGACGTTATTGAAGCTATTGTAAGTTTGTTCAACCTTGTATCTATCAAAATTTAATTAAGTGTGTAGACACTCCTTAAATTGTTCTTTTTGCATTGTCATAATGTAGAATGACTATAACACACTATTAAGTTTGGAACCAAAGGATCAAAGAGACCTAACCGTCGTCAAAGACAAGATATTCCATCGGGTTGTTGGAAAAGATGGTCATGGATACTGTCGGACATATGGTGCAAGTGCCCATCCTCGTTTGGTGTATCCAGGATCATCATGCACACCTATTACCAATCAGGACATGCTACACCAATTCAAAGAGGTGGCTGAGAACCTCACAAAGATGGTCGAACAGAGACTTATAGACTTCAAATAATTTAAAGCTGAATTGATGACAACTTTCGGGTGCAATGATAAGGGAAGCTCACAATCACAAGCGCTGCTATATTAACTGTTTGGTATTACCATAACTCTTTGTGGCATGTTATCACTTAGTGCTAGTGACCTATACAATCATCAAGTGAATGCTATACTAATTGTTTGTTATTTACTACTTTTTCCAGATCGGAATAGGGGAACTTTATTTCTCTCGATAAATAAAGTGAATACTCTATATATTTTGTGTTAGATAAAGTTAAGTTTATTTCTTTTGATAAATATGTTTTTTATGTGCTTTTTATTATAGACAACAAGTGTCCATCAGAGAGAGTCTATAGAAGATGGAGCTCTTCTCTTATCCCCCACCGAGGAAGCACTGAAGACCCCGACCCCGATTACCGCAAAAGATGATGATGGGTCTATGGAAGAAGAAGATGATGATGGATCCAGTGATGAAGCTTCTGAAAGGGTTGGTGAATGAAGTGGTGAAGAGGGGATTCAAATTGGCACCAAGATCATCAGGACTTTGCGCATTGTTGTTGGCTTTATGTAAGTACATTCACATTTTGTCGGGAAGTTTGAACTTTAGACTTCGAATGCTTAAGTAGTTTGTGTGACCTTTCAAACAATTAGGTGTAATTACAATGTTGAATGCACTTTTTCTTTATCCAAAAATGTAATTTGGAAGAATTGTCGTGGTAATGTGGTTGTACACTTTTTGTGAAGTTGCTTTGATAGACTAGGTTAGATTAGGCATATTACTATATGTTTGGATTATGAGAATGAAAACAGGAGAAATATGGGCTTCCATTACACTAGGCAACGACTATATCCCGTGGCGAGATGGAGAAATAGTCGAGGACAATAGCATCAGGGACTTGTTGTTGTAGAATGATAGAATTGATGTAAAGTCCTCCTCGAGGGTTTCCATTCATTGATAATCATATATATAGGTTACAAAGGTATTGGACCTTTTGGGCATTTGGGACCACTATACAATATAAGACATGTGTAATCTATCAAACCCCCTCAGTCGAAATTGGAGGAGTTCGTACAGTGAGACTGGACCGAAAATCAATGAACAATTGCCAAGGTAAATCCTTGGTGAATATATCAGCGTACTGATAGGAGGACGGGACATGTAGAGTTCAATGTGCTTCGTGCATTGATGCTGGACTGGGTTGCTAGCTAGATAGACGGCGGAGACGTTGTTAGTGTAGACCAGAGTGGCCTTCTGAAGAGGGCAACGAAGCTCAAGCAGAAGATTGCGGAGCCAAGAGCACTCAGAGACAACGTTGGCAACACCCCTGTATTCGGCCTTAGCGCTGGAGCGAGAGACGACAGACTAACGCTTGGCAGACCACGACACAAGGGTGTCGTTGAGGAAGACACAGTAACCAGACGTGGAGCGGCGTGTGTCAGGAAAACCACCCCAATCCGCATCAGTGTAAGCAACAAGGTCAAGCTTAGAGGATGGGGTGATCGTGGTGCTGAGCTCGAGGGTGCCGCCGATGTACCAAATGATCCGCTTCAAGGCCTGAAAGTAGGGTTCATTGGGGGCATGCATAAACAAGCAGACCTGCTAAACGGCGTAACTGATATCAGGCCTGGTGAAGGTGAGATACTAAAGAGCACGAGCGAGGCTCCTGTACAATGTCGGATCATCAACCAAAGGACCAGAATGAGCACTGAGCTTGTTGGATGTATCGACAGGGGTGGCGACAGGATTGCAGTTGAAAATCTTAGCCCGAGCAAAAATCTCAGCAGCATACTTACTCTGTGAGAGAAACAGACCAAACACATGACGCTGAACAACAACTCTCAAGAAGTAAGACAACGGACCCAGATCAGACATGGCGAACTCCGCACTCAACTTCGAAATAATAGACATCCGAAGACCATCAGAAGAGGCGGTGAGAATGATGTCGTCGACATATAGCAACAGGAAGGCCAAGTCTGAGTCGCTGCGATAGATAAACAAAGACATATCCGAACGGCTGCCAATGAAACCCAATCGTAGCAGATGAGAAGCAAAGCGCTGGAACCAAGCCCGCGGAGCCTATTTCAGACCATATAGAGAGGGCTTGAGGAGACAGACGTGCTTTGGACGATCAGCATCAGCAAACCCCGGCGGCTGAAACATGTAGACTGTCTCATTCAGATGGCCATGCAGAAAGGCGTTCTTGACATCTAACTGATGGATGGCCCAGTTGCGCGACAAGGCTAGACTCAATACCACTCGGATAGTGACAGGCTTGACCACAGGGCTGAACGTCTCATCACAATCAATACCTGCATGCGGAGATCGACCGTTGACCACAAGACGGGCTTTGTAGCGCTCCAACGTCCCATTAGAGCGGAACTTGTGACGAAAGAGCCGCGTACAACTAATGACGTTCGCCTCAGGAGGGCGAGGGACAAGAACCCAAGTACCATTCCTTGTAAGGGCCCTGTATTCGTCAAGCATAGCCGCCTGCCAATTCGGGTCGAGGAGGGTTGTTTTGTGGGAGGTGGGAATGGGGGAAAGAGAGGTCAGAGTGGAGGCAGGGGGTGATTGGGAGTCGGGAAGGACGGGGGCAATGGGGGCGGAGCCTGTGGGAAATGATGCGGGCGCAGCAAGGCTGGGGGCGCCGCTGGTTGATTGGTCGCGGCCGTAGCATGATGTTGCGGCTGCCGCTAGTAGGTGGGGTGATGGTTGGGGTGTGGGTTGTTGATTGGCTGCGGCCGCAACACCTTGATGCGGCCACGACATCACTTCATGGCGAGGGGACGGAGGGATGTAGGCATGGTTTTAAGCGGCGGGGTGATGTGCGGTGTTCATGGAGACGATCTGACGGGGTCGGAAGACACCGGAGATGCTGCGGGTGTGTGGTCTGGTGGGAGGGGGTGGTGGTGGTGGGGGAGGGGGAGAGGCAGGAGCACCGGGAGAGCTCTAGGGAAGAAGAAAGTGAGGGAATGGTGACTCTGACTCTGACTGAGACACAAGAGGTATGGAAGAGGGGAGAGGAGGAGGAGAAAGGGGAAAGCGAGACTCATGAAACGTGACATTACGTGACACAATAAGCTTATGGGTCTTGACATTGAAGCAAAGGTAACCGCGATGATCAGACGGATAGCCTAGGAAGACACATGGAGTGGAGCGTGGGTGAAGCTTGTGTGGGACTGTGGAGGACTGGTTTGGGAAACACAAGCACCCGAAAGTGCGAAGGTGATCATACCTAGGCATGGTGTAATAAAGTGCCTGAGCTGACGAGCGATGGTGTAGGGTAGTGGAAGGGAGAATGTTTAGGAGATAACATGTGGTGGATAAGGCGTGAGGCCAATAGGGAAGGGGAACAGATGCGTGGAAGAGGAGAGAGCGCATCATGTTGGTAATGGTTCTGATGATTCGTTCAGCCTTGCCATTCTGCTGAGAAGTATAGGGGCAAGACAAGCGATAGGAGATCCCGTTTGTGGCAAAGAAAGAGTGAAAGTCTTTGTTGTCAAATTCACGACCATTGTCACATTGGAAACGTTTGATGGATATGTGAAACTGCGTTTTGATGTAGGTATGGAATTTGGCAAAGACATGAAACACTTGGGACTTGAAATGAAACGAGAAGACCCATAAGTAATGAGTCTAATCATCAAGAAACAAGAGGTAGTACTTGTGACCCTCCTTACTAGGCATAGGAGAGGTTCAAATGTCACTATGAATGATATCAAAGGGAGTAAGGGTAGAGGTGAAAGAGCGTTGGAAAGGCAGTCTGGCATGTATGCCTAGTTGGCAGGAAGAGCATAAACCAGAGCATTGATCTTTAGTACAGGTGACAAGACTCTGGGAACGGAGGATATCTAGAATGGAAGCACTGGGATGGCCCAGGCGTGCATGCCACAAGCTGGACGATGATGCCGAGAGGGCGATCGGGCACGACTGACTGGACGCAGGAGGTGGTGTGACAGGGTAGAGCTCCCCGGTGCTGTTACATCTCATGCGAGTAACCTCAGTAGTAAGATCGTTCACAGAGAAACCATATGGATCAAACGCAAGGGAAACGTTGTTGTCAGTAGTGAACCGACGGACAGAGATAAGGTTTTTGACAATCTTTGGGGCAATGAGGACATCGTTGAGGTGTAGTGGGTGGGTTGGGGTATGTAATTTTGCGTGGCCAATCCCCGAAGTAGCAAGACGACCACCATTTCTGACGATAATAGAGTGTGCATGGCCCTTAACAGAAATAGATGAGAGGTTACCTGAGGAATTTGTCATGTGGGAGGTGGCACCAGTGTCCATGTACCAAGAAGAGTCTGGAGATGTCGGCTGCATAGAGGAGAAGGCGTGATGTCGGTGATCGTAGAAGGCCATGGTAAGAATTTTTTTTTGGCCACCTAACTTAATAAATAATTAAGTCAGGGTCAGAAACGTAAATAGGAAAACACAAGGGATGATTCTGTAATTTCTTAAAAAGAGATTAAAAAATCTCTTCTTTCTTCTCGGCGGAAGCGCGTTGGAAGGGGAGGCCGGAAGGCGTCTGAGGCGGCCGGACTTGGGCTCGGTAGGGCGCAGGTGGCCGCGGTGGTCGGATCCGAGGTCGAGGAGGCCGAATCTGAACAAGGGGTGCCAAATCTGGGAGCGAGGAGATGGAGCTCGACGGGCGACGGCAAACGGGATGCCGGATGCATTCGAGATTTCGACAGTTCGACGACAAACGAGATGCGGCTTGTGGGCGACGGCAAACAGAGATGGAGCTCGGCGCCGGAACTCCGGCGAGGTGAAGTGGGAGGGAGAGTGAGAGACGAAGTACCTCTGGGCTCATATTCACGGCACGGGAGAGTGAGACGGCGAGGATGGCGGCGTAGGCTGGCGAAGAGGATGGTGATGAGGAGGAAGGTCGGAGGAAGAAGACCGGTGAGACGGGAGGATCAATTTAGGGTTCCGTTAGGAAGAAAAGGTTGTGATACCATGTAGAATGATAGAATTGATGTAAAGTCCTCCTCGAGGGTTTCCATTCATTGATAATCATATATATAGGTTACAAAGGTATTGAGCCTTTTGAGCATTTAGGCCCACTATACAATATAAGATATGTGTAATCTATCAGTTGCGATAAGGTGTAAAAAGGTGTCATAATTTTGGCGGGATTTTTTTTACTATCCAATATTGATGTGCGCTCAATTAACCATGTTTTTTCACTTGCATTCATATCGATTTCTGTCTGCATTTTATACTTATGGGTTAGAATAATACATAAACTATGTAGTTTATGTTTATTTGTCAATTATGGAGATCTACACTAGTTCTTATTTAATTTCGCAGAAATCGAGATATTTTACGAGCAATTCAGAGAAGAGAGGAAAACTATCAAGGCATTCCATATCGACTCAAGCAACTCGATATCGAGTGGGAGCTGAACCAAAAATCGAGCGGAGCAAAGGCAGAAACTCGACTCGACACAAGGCAGTCGATATCGAGTACACCTACTCGTTATCGAGTACATGCACACCAGGAATCGACCGAGCCACTCGAGAGCCACATTGAACAGTCGATATCGACTTGACCAGGTCGATATCAAGTGAAGCATGTAGTCGATTTCTACCTTAGCGTTCGAGATCGAGTGAAGCAGTGAAGACAGCTCGATATCGACCTACTTGGGTCGATATTGAGTGGATCAACAGGAGCATTCCGAGTCGAATTCCGAGTCCAAATCTTAAGGAGATTTCTTCCACACTAAGAAGTAGGGCTGAGCTTCCGGTCTGGAAAGGACCGGACATTCCGGTCCCGGTCCGATCCGATGGACCGGAATTTTTGAAAACATGGAGCGCGGATCGGACCGGGACCGAGAAATATGGTCCCGGGTTTTCCGGTCCGCGGACCGGAAAGACCGCTTGGACCAAATTCAAGCACAAAGCCTACACTAAACCAGTAAAACCTAGATCTGGAAAATCAAATTAAAAATTTTCGAACCCTAAATTTCTCTAAACTAGATCTGGAAAACATCTTATCTGCATCACAAATCTTACACTTGAATCTTGAATGTTTACAATTTCGCCTTCACTCAAATCGATCTGAAAATAATATATCAAAATAGAACAGGGAAGAAGAAGAATAGAAGAGGGAAGAAGAAGAAGAGCGCCTGTGGTCGCCGCCTGCAAGAGTGGTCGGAGTAGGCTCGACGGCGGGAGTGGGAGCTGGTGGTGGTGAAGCTTTGGAGTCGCTTGTGGACCTGTGGTCGGAGCACCCGTCGCCTGAGGGTTCGAAGAAGCGAGAGGGGCCGTCGCTGGTGGTGAGAGCCGAGAGGGCTGGTCTCAGCCCGGTGGCGTGTGGCCTCTAGCGAGGGAGGGTTGAGCGAGGGCTGACGGGCGAGGGGCGAGTAGGACCTAGGTGGTGGTGAACCGTGAAGGCGTGAACATAGAACTTGATGGCGGCGATTTGCAAACCAGGGAATTGAAGAAAGAAGGTGGTGAAATGAAATTAAAGGCTGAACCGCGTACAACTTTAGGTTTTTTTTTTTTTTTTAAATATGGGTTCCGGTCCAATTCCGATCTGGTCCCGGGTTTGGACCGGAACCCGGAAATCAAAATATTTTGGACCGTGGACCAGACCGTAATATCCCGGTCCGATCCAAAGACCGTAAATTCCGGTCTGGTCCCGGTCCGATTACGGTCCGATCCAAATTTTGCCCAGCCCTACTAAGAAGAAGATGTTTAATCAACTTGGAAGACCTTTTTTTTTTATTAGGAAAGAATTCGAGCGAGCATGCTCTACCCGGCAGCATCCTTACGGATGAGGTCTAAAAGACCTAAACAGGTTTGAATATCGACCCCCCGGGCAAAGTGGCAAAGGTGTGCAACCCTATAAGCCACTTTATTGCCCAAACGGGGTACATGAAATGTTTTTGTTGAAGTAATTTATGATAATCAAGGAATCACCCTCAATGTTGAGTTTCTTAATGTGGAGTTGGATTGCTTGTTGAATACCTAATTTTAAAGCAAGTGCTTCAGCTTTGATTGGGCTTTGCAAACCAAGCTTTTGATAACTTATGTTTATCGGACGACCCTTCCAATCCCGGATAACGGAACCAGCCATATTGTTCCTATTTGGTAGAGAGGAACCGTCAAAGTTTAGTTTGAAGGCTCCCCATGGAGGTTTCCGTCATTTAGTATACTTTCCTTTTTTCTTTTTGTTTTGTTGCTCATAATTTGTGGTGATATGAAACTGATCAATCTCAAAATCCTCATCTGACTTCGAGGCGGTTTTCCAATTGAGTATTTGGTTCTTGATGAACTGTATTGAGTCGGCTCGTTGTGGGATAGGGACTTGCCTAAAGATTAATTGGTTACGGGTATACCAAGTATACCACCATGCACAGGCAAGCTTCATTTTAGCCCCATAACAGAGGAATTGCCCTAAGATGGAGATAATAGGCTTGATATCCCTATCTCTGTATATCATAATAGCTATGATGGAAACAGTTATTTGAGGAAGCTGGTAAAGGCCCCGAGCGTAGAGGAATTCCAACAAAAGGTGGGCCCCATCCTCAGTCGCACCATTACAAAGGCTACACGTAGTGGGTACTGACACACTTCTAGAGGCGAGCCTAGAAGCCGTAGGTAGGCCATCTTGACATATTTTCCATAAAAAGTTCTTTATCTTTGGTGGTGCGTCAATTGACCAGATCCAAGCGTTTTTATCCTTACTACATGACGATGACGAGGTAATTAGATTGTATGCACTTGATGTTGTGAACTATCCCAATCTGTTAAGCCACCAGTAAAGGCGATCTTCGAAGGTCGAGCTGGGAAGTGGGATGTCGAGAATTTCATTGACAATGCTAGGGGGCAAGGAGCACCAAAGTTTCTCCGATCCGACCACCACTTACCACCCATAATATAATCACACAAACCCTTTCCTCCCTATTATTTATTTGGGGACAATCATCCCTGGAATGAAGAGGAGGTGTTATGATCCAATTATCCGTCCATAATTTAATGGATCTCCCATTTTCCACTAACCAAATGAGACCAGACTTAAACTTATCCACAAGCAAAATAAGTTTAGCCCATTGACAGGACATGTCCCCACCTTTTTTTGTATTCCAAGACCTTTTATCCTATTTAGTAATTCCCACTTTTACCTAGGGGAATCTTAATTGTTTTATTTATTTTATTTATCAAACATTTATAATTAGGACATAGATCGATAGACTTAGATAGAGATATAGTTGTTCTTTCCTTGGATAGCAAGGGTGGGCACTTTAAATAAAGCCTTAGGGGTTGGTTTTTATTCATTCAATTTTCAATCCAAGCACACAAGCAATTGTGTTTCCATAGAGTTAGAGAGAGAGCTAGAGCCAAGTAGAGTTGGAGCGAGACGAGACGTTGTGGCTTTGTTCGGTTGTAAGCTTTCGTTTATTTTAATACAAGTAGTTATTTCCTTTATGGTTTTGACATTTGTTACTATGATGAAGAGCGAGTAGTCACCCTATTTCTAGGGTCGGGGTGAGCCCGACGATAGCCATGTGAGGTTATGCATCAAAGGTATAATTTTTATATGCGATTTCATCTTCTATCCCAATTTTCATGATTCTTATGAGAGTAGTAGGGGATCATTATATTATTTGTATTATTGAAGCGAAAGTGATCTTAATATGAATTTGGATTAACTATGTGAAAAGGGTAGTAACAATTAGGGTTTATGTGAAAGCATCTATATTCTTAATTGTTAATGACAAAGGTTATTTGATGAAAATGCATAATCTTTTATAACTTGCAGCATAATTCTTATATGGTTATTGTTGTGGCGTTGAATCATCGATCTTGGAAGTCTTTAGTTTATTGAATTCAAAACCCCAAATCCGTGTTATTTTTGCTCATACATCTTCTTATCCATTCTCATATTCTTCGAACGCACTTTTTCGACATTGTTTATTTATTTTTCTACACGTTTTACAGTTTTTGCATACCAGTCGATTTCGACCAACTTTAGTCGATATCGAGTTGTCTAAAGCCGATATCGAGTGCCCTTTACTCAATTATGAATCTGCTTGTTTTTCTGGGTGCAGGACTGAATAGGAATCGTCTGTATCAATCGATATCGAATCACTTTGGTCGATGTCGAGAAGTCTTCTGAAGTCGAAATCGGGGCGGAATTTGGAACTGATTAGGCGAGCATTGGCATGCTTCCTCGTGGATTCGATCTTGATTCCCTACCACTACAACGGGAGGGACTTTTGTATTTTATTTGCTTAGACATGGAGTTGGTTTAGTTTACATTTTATATTTATTTCATAACTAGTTTCCCTCCTAACAAATATCGTAGCTGATACGTTTGGAATACCCGATTCTTCGCCTGTGGGCTCAAGATCAAGAACCCCAAACTGTTGATGGCCCGATCTTGCAATTATTCTTGCTATATTCTCGATGTTTACAATCAATTACAACAAGGACTTGGAACTATTGTGAAAGAAAGGAAAACAAGTAAATAAAACCAAGTAAAAAGGCAACAGCGAAACAACGACAGAAGCAATGCAGCAGCGACGGCGCTGGGATGGCCGCGGGGCGGCCAAGGAAGCCGCGGGGCGGCCCGGACAGTGGCAACGATTCTGGACAGACTCAGCGACAGCTTCTCTGATCCAGCGACGGTTTCTCAGGATGGGTTTCTCCTATGTGCGTGGTTTGGGATTGTGTTTAGATCTTTGTTTGGTATCGGATGAGCAAGAACATAAATTGATTGAGAATGCTTTTGGATTGGGAATCGAGGGAACCTTTTAATCCTTAAAAGGGTTCCTCAATTATAATTCCAATCTAATTAATTCAATGAAAGTACAAGGGTTTAAATAGGGAACTATACCAATTCTATCTTGTGCAAAAGATAGAGTTTTGGCTTAGATAAATAAATATTAAATCCTAATAATACTAATAAATAAATCCTAGATAAATATTTCTACTTAGTGGACAAGGAAAATATCTAGAAGAGATAAACTTTCCTTTTCCCTTTTATTCACCTAACTAAGTATTGCTAAAATTAAGACATTCCATAAATAGCTCCAACTAACATACGAGTTACTAAATATGGAAAGAATATAAAAACTAATAATAATAATAATAATTAAATAAATAAAATATCTTTTCTTCAATCCATGGTGGCGCCTTCTTCTTCCTCTTTAGGACGACACTCTTTGCTATCAATGACCCTCGAATCGGTCTTGAGAGCTCGCCTGGATCAAGATCATTGTTTGACCCACAAAAGGCCATCTTGATCCGCATCAGTAGCCACGACAGCCTACCGTCGCAAACCAGTGAAATATAGCGCCAAATTAGGGAGGGAAATTGTTGTCTCAAACTTGGCTACTAATCTCGTAGCCACGGCAGCAGACCGTCACAAAAAGGGAAAAAATGGCGCCATTTTTGGGTGGGAAATTGTTGGCTGAAACTTAGCTAGCTATGACAACATTATGGGGTGGCCAAATTTGGTTCCTTTGGACAAGCTAGCGTGGCTATGTTGTGGCTAGATTCGTCGCCACGACAAGCATCCGTAACTATTATCATTTTTCACCGCAGACTTAGCCACCCCTTGTTTGTCGTCGCTACGTTCGTGGCTAAAGAGGTTTCACCACCCCAGATTGCCTTTTTGCCACGGTAAATTGCCGATGCTAAATTATTTTTTTTGTAGTGTCTAGTCTAGACTCGAGCCCTTAAGTTACTTTTCCCTTGTCACATCAGATTAAGGGTCACATTCCAGCTTTTTATTATTTGCACCCTCATTCGTGAATCCGACTCTCGGTCCTTTAAGTTACTTTTTGCTATTTATCTTTTTTAATTACCTAACACCCCCCACCACCACTACTACTAGTATATGTGTATTGTTAATTAACATTATTTTAAAAAAAAATATGCAAAATGGGGGTCTATGTGTAGATAAAACTAATTCACACATTAATATAATTTTATTTTTTTTAGGAAAAATGCGTAAAAACTATTTTTTAAATGTTGAGCCTCCCTGGGCCCACCGAAGGCCTTATGGAAAATGCAGAATGGGTATCACGTGTCCTCATTTGTGCTGCAGCACTGTTTCTATGAGCCTCACAGAGGGCCCTTGCAGGCGGGCTTCATAAGTTGGACCCTTAGCTTCTTTTTTTTTTTACTTTTTTGTTATTGATGATGTGGCATGTGTCTAAGAGCACCCGCATCCGTGAATCTGGGGGTTCATAAAGGCGCCAGGTGGAAAAAGTGGGAAAAAAAATTCATGAATCCGGGTGTTCGGGTTCGTCTGCAAGTGCCCCGAAAAGTGGGGTATGGGCGCAAAAACCAAGGCCACGTGAGAGCCACGTGATTTTGCGAGAGAAAGAAGACCAAAACGACACCGTTTGGAATAAAAAAAAAAAAAACAAATGCTGAGTTTTAGTGGAAATGCATGGCCTGGGCAAAATTCTGGCGCTGCCACATGGCCCCACTTAGGGGGTGACACGTGGCAGCGCTAGTAATTATAATTTTAAAATGATTTTTTCAACCATTTTGACATTGTAAAAAAAATTATATTTTTTAATGTAATTTAATTTTCTCTACATATAAACATACATTTTGCATGTGTTTCGCGGGAAAAAAAAATCATGATATTACCCTATTTCGTATAACACCCATGTAATTTATTATGGGTCATTTATAGTAATTATAATATTTAATATTTAATAATAATAAAATTATTAATAATAATAAACTTAAATAATTAATATTATTTAATTATAACAAAATTTTATTATTAATAAATTTAATTATAATATTTCATATTGACTAATAAACAAATATGACAGTTATACTAATTATAATGTTTAAATAATTAATAATTAATATTACTCCCTCCTTGAATTGGTAAATAAAGAGCGGTCATTTCGGGGTTCGAACCGGGGACCTATAGGTACTACCCACAAGTCCTTTCCGGTGAGCTATTCCGGAATGGTTTACTATTCACGCACTCTTTTTAAGAGGTTAAAAACTATATAAAATATTAACTTTTTAAATATTTTTTAAAAATAATTTCATACTTGTTACTATTAAGTATGAATTTATAAAAACAAATGTAAGAAAACCTTAATATTTTATATAGTTTTTATCATTCTAAAAAAGCGTGTATGAATAGTAAACGACAAGTTTTAATTAACAAATGAAGTATTTTTTATGAAAATGGATTATATTATGACACACGAGCTTTCACTGGGCTGCTCCCAATTCGAGCTTCAACATTTTTTTGAAGTGGGCTCCACAATGGGATTGCCATCAAGGTGGAGCGTCCCATTGTGGAGCGTTTCGAAGTGGGCTCTGATACAATTGGTAAGATCCGAGGTTTTAAGAGGCGCCTACTTGTAAGTTGTACCACCTAGCCCTAATTTGAAAATTGAAAAGGTAGAACGTACTCTTGTATCATACAGATATTCAACCACGACACATAAGAGATTCAAAACAAGAAATCAGCAACCCTAAATTCCAAAAGTACGTAAAAAGGAAAGAAGTAATATCAATGTTATAAAAAATGCTTAGCGGCAGGGTACTGCTAAGCACCAAGACGAATTGGCGGCCTTATTACCCGTTTCTTGGCGGACAAAACGATTTTTGATTATTTTCTTATATTTATCCTATGAAATATGTATAAAACATATATTATGTAATAATAAAAAATCACCGTGACCATTTTAAAGTTGTCTAAATCAAACATAAAATCACATAGATATGTTCAAATAAGTATCATAGCTTCATACAGTAATTCAGAACTTTGAAATTTGAAATCATAAAAAGTAAATAATCTCAATTTAAAACCGCCAAGACCGCTAAACCTTCATCCCATGCCCGCCAAAACTCTTTCCCGCCAAGCCTGATTTGCACCCGTCAAGGCAGTCAAGTCTTCATCTTGCACCCTCCAAGGTCGCCAAGGTGTTGTTCTATTCTCGCCAAAGCTCTCCCCCGCCAAGCTACCCCGCCAAGGTCGAATTCATGATGTTGTGGGTCTGCCAAACGTCTTGGCGTCGTCTTTGCGGTCGCCAAGACCCTTTTTTTAACCTCCCAAACCCCCCCTAAATACATTGTCAAACACACGCTAAGTCCATGGGATTGCCCTCTATGTGGAGCATATTCGAAGAACCATTCAAGAATGGTTCAACTGAAAATGACTTGCGACCTTGCGGGTAGTAACCAAAGGTCCCCGGTTCGAACCCCAGATGACCGCTCTTTTTTTTTACCAATTCAAGGAGCATATTTGAAGTCGGCTCTGATACTATTTGTAAGACCCGAGGTTTTAAGAGGTGTCTACTCATGCCACCATCCCTTTTAGATTCGTTTTCCTAACTTGAAAACTGAAAAGGCTGAACTCTTGTATCATACAGATATCCAACCACGACACACAAGAGATTCAAAACAAGAAATAAGCAACCCTAAATTCCAAAAGTACGGAAAAAGGAAATGAGTAATATAGAGATTAGAAAAATACTTGAATAATTTATATATCAAAAAACATATGCATACAGAGAAAGTAGAGGACACGAGACACAACTATCAACGACCAAATGTAAAACGTGTTGTATTTTCTAATATGAAATCGATGTCAAGGAAAAAAAGTTTTATATTACCATATACAATATTCCATTAGTCTCGGAATATATGTTGTTTTATTCATTTGGGGTTGTATCAAAAGATATGTCGTTATAAGTATTTGTACTTAAGTGTTGTCCTCTCCCACCCTCCCATTTGCAGAGTCTTCTCGGATTATTATAACGATATTAATTGCACAAGTTGTACTGAGAAAAACGCATATGTGGGTTTCCCTATATATGTCTCTGTGACAAGTGAATTTAAATTTTTGACTCCAAACTTGAAATGTTTGGTTCAAACTATAGAGTTAGTAATCTTCAACTATAAAGTACGTTGTACATGGAAGCCCAAAAGTTTTAACTGGATTTTGTTGTAGCCCCATCATAGTCATCTTATTAGAGAACATCAACGTAATTGATATCTAACACCAAATATTAAAAAAACAAAGATAAAATGCATACATTTTTTAAAATGTGAAAAAAGTAAGACACTCGGTTTCTTACCTAACACAATAGTGTCTTCTGCGATATACTTTCCACTCAACCAATACACTCTTCTTCGCATTTTATGACACAAAATACCGAAAATTACTTTTCCACTTCTTTTTATTTTTTGGTGGAAGACGTCCGGATGAACATTGTGGATTCTCTTAAATGCAAATATACTCACATTTCATATTTACTTAAAAACTGCTTAAAATTTTAAAACAACTTATATTTTGAGATAAATGAGGTAATATTTTTAAAACGACTTATATTTCAAGACGGGTGAAGCAATCTTTATACTTAACATTATTTCTACTTAAATGTCACTATGGATCGAGTGATGATCTCTTTCATATCGGACACCCTTCCTACAAATGATAGTAGAAAATTATGGATGAGATTTTTATTTTTATTGTTTTGATGAGATATCTTAGAAGATCATTATAAGTCGATTATTATATTACGGAGTAGTATAATCACAAATATTTCCAGAGAAGTATTCACGCCAGCAATCAATCATTAGACGCGGCTTAATTTGCCCAAAGACACCTCCTTCCAATAATTTATCTCTCCTCCTCTCTCTCTCTCTCAATCCTTGTAACCCGCTGCATCCAACTTCTTACAGCTCGGCGATTGTCTGTTAGATTTCCCTACCTTTTTGCTTCGGCGCTTCATTTCTGTAGGTTCTCAAGCTCCCCTCTCCTTTTCCCGTGAATCGCTTGGTTGGATTTGATGTAAACGTGGAGAGAGCGGAAATTGTGCATGCAAAATTCGTCGGTTTACTCTGACAATTCCGATTGATTTCCATCTCAGGAACCCTAGTTTTGGTTGCAGGGGAAGGGGATTGCGGAATTTCGCCCTTCCTCTGATGGTTGTGAATTGGATTTGGAATTCGGAACGAGTTGGCGAGTCTGCAATGTTTCTTTCTTCCAAGTTATGTGCGATGACGACTTGGAATCGGTTATCAATTGAGGAAACCCTAATCTGAGGGTTTCAAGTCAAATTGAGGGGAAGGAGATGGAGGTTGTGACCGGAGATCGTTATCTTGAATCTCTGGTGAAGTTCGTGGAGAAGAATGTCGGGCAGCTCATCGAGGGCTCCATGGTATTGAAGCTTAATCCGGTGGGGCTGCACTACGTCTACTCGCGGGTTGAAGCTCTGAACGAACTAGAAAGGCTGATTTCTGGTGCGCCAGTTGATTATCTTCGAGCGTACATCTCCGACCTCGGTGATCATCGTGCGATCGAGCAGCTTCGCCGGATTCTCTGCCGCCTGACTTCGTTGACAGTCGTTTCCGTGTTACCACCTCCAGCCAGGGATCCGACGCCCCTTTATTTGCTTCCTTTTGGCCGATTGAAGGTTTTGGAGCTTCGTGGATGCGATCTCTCAACTTCAGCAGCTAAGGGACTTCTCGAGCTATGTCATACTCTGGAGAAGCTTGTTTGTCTCAATTCAACTGTTAGTTGCCTGAAATTAAACCTCTGTTAGTGTTTATGCCTATTTTAACTCAATTTCATATACTGTGTGTTTACATTTTTGCTTCCTTCCGTTTGTGGGGGCGTTAATTGTGTTACCTGTGACCCTGTGTAGGCAGTTCAACGAGCAACCATTTTGTATTTGTTGCCTGTGTTATCTGCTGCAACAGTTGATGATCTGTTACCTAGATATAGTGCTGAAGTTTTTGTGCTGTTGATTCTAGTCTTCTGCTCACTGGTGTTATTCTTTGAACTAGAAGCTTAAATAGATTGTCTAAATGAAACCACATCGAATCTATTTGATTGTGTGGTAGTGGAGGAGCTACCCTGAATTCAAGTCAACTCATTCCTACCTTGCAATGATATGGAGATATCAAATGCTAATATGTTGTGTACATATGCTTAGTGGAGGAGGTAGAGAGGAAATGTAAGGAAGGCCATACGAGCGTATTTGTTATGATTGCTTGTGTGCATGCAGAGCTGATTATAGTAAAAGCCTTGGGAGATTGTATTTGCTTTCGTTTTTTTTTATTTGATAGAATCTGTGGGGTTTCCTGCCCAAGTATTATCTTGTTTACCAAAAAATAATCACCATGAGCGCATGCCATTCCTTTGACTAACAGTGCACTTACTTTTTTGGCAATAGGATGCTCTGCGGCATATATTTGCTAGTAGAATCTCTGAAATAAAGGACTCGCCGCAGTGGAACCACCTATCATTTGTCTCTTGTGCATGTAACCAGTTGGTCCTCATGGATGAGTCCCTGCAGTTGCTGCCAGCTGTGGAAATCCTTGATCTGAGCCGGAACAAGTTTGCTAAGGTGGATAATCTTCGTAAATGTGCAAAACTTGCACATTTGGATCTAGGGTTCAATCAGCTCAGATCAGTTGCACCTTTTCGAGAGGTAATGTAAATTCATTTTATTTTATTATCATGGTACTCCCTCCGATCCAAAAAGATTGTCGTTTGACTTTTTAACACGTATTTTAAGGAGCTAAAAACTATATAAAATATCAACTTTTTTAAAATTATTTTTTTACAACTTAATATTTGTTGGTAATAAGTATTAGATTATAAAAAAATAATAATAAAAAAGTTAATATATTATATAGTTTTTAGCTCCTTAAAATACGTGTTAAAAAGTCAAACGACAATCTTTTTGGATCGGAGGTAGTATGAAATAGAGAGTTAAGAGTCCGTGTCCTTAGTCCTGACTTTATTCGATAATTTGGTCGCAACAGCATTCCTTTTGTTTTAAAATGATGGGGTATTTGTAGCACAATGATGCTAACCACAAAAATTTGTTATAGAGCTATAGATGGAGAGAGAATTCTCTATATCAATTGCATTTTTATCTTGTTTCTTTCCTCCTGGAAAAAACCTGTTGCTCCTTGGGTGAGAGTCTTGATAGTATCCAGGAGGCATTGAATGATAGGAGTGCATCACTAACTTGTAAAGAAATTAGAGCTCATTTCAGATCTGTTGCTTTTCTTGTTAAGAAGACATCATTTAAAATATTAGGACCATTTTTGGCTGAAAGTCATTTTGATTCACGAAGCATTTGCGGAGTTTTTGCTTTGCCGAAGTTGATTATGCTCATCACTCATTGGCCAAAGTTGGTTGAACTGGCTGCACATGGAGAAGTTGTGTAGATGGACATATGGTCGTCAAATTAGTGAAACCACCCTATTTGCTGGTTTCCTGAATCCCATAGAAACCAATTATTGAACCATTTATCTAATGCGTCATGTTTCATTCAAGTTCCTAGAAAATATCTACTAATAGCACTATAGCAGGCTAGAAGAGTGTGTGCTAAAGGTGGAAGATAGACCCCTTTGGGCTGCCATCCCCAGTGGGTCCTCATGACCTGATCTGGCTCAACTCTGTGTTCTTTTCTTCTTAAGCTGCCTAAGTGGACTCATGGCCAAAATGAATAAAAACGCAATGCTTGTTAACGATTTGAGCCAGGCAGCTAGCCAAGTATCCCTCTCCAGAAGCTGAAAACATATGCTTTGATTGGTTATACCAAAGTCTTCAGAGGCTCTGATGTGTGCTATCATCCCCCTCACATGAACCAAACACAATGGCATTTCTCTCATGTTACCCACTTACTCTTGAACAAGGACACACTTTTTTCTTTTTTCTTTTTGGTTATGCTCTTTTCATCTTTTTTGGATTCCATTTCCCTTTCCAGTTGTGATCGTGTGCTTTTTTCTTCCTTTCCCCCATCCCCTCGCTATAGGTAGGAAAAGTTAAATATGGTCAATAGCAATAAGAAGTACAAGCCATATATAACATGGGTTCCTTTAAGAAGGAAGTAAGGAACACACAAATATGAGCTGGAAGGAAGCAAATAAACCATGTCAAATGGTGAATATAGTTGTTGATGCGTGTATGTTTTTTTGCTAGATAGTGGTTCTCTTGAGTGGGAGTAGGAGGAAGTTCCTATTGAATATTTTTGGCACAGTTTGCTGACTTTTCTAAAGTCTTTCTTGGCAAACCTTGTCTTTTCTGGTACTTCCTGAAATCTTTAGTTGGAGATAATTTGTTGTTGTGTCTTTAATTCCTTAGATATTTGGCCCATCAGGTGTAGGATTCTTTGATTTGTATGGTGATACAACAACCAACCGCCTACGATAGGGATTGTCAGCCCAACCCCAAGGGGAGGGCCAAGTCTGGAGGGGCCTGGATTTATTTGTATCATTGTATGGTGATGCCCCATTATATTTATTTGAACTCATCTTGTTTTAATATTAACCTAAAATTGATGTATGTTTTTTTGAGCTTCTAATATATAGATAATACAATAGCTCTCAACACACTTTAACAACACTATCTATTGTGTCTGTAATTTGTACCTTTTCTTATGTTAACATAGCAATGATTTAAAATCAACATATCTGTCCATTAAAATTTAGTTGATACTTGATATCTTAGAGATTTTTAACTTTCAATGACTTGGGTAATGCATGCATCTCTTACCTTGAACTTCTGATTCCATGATGCAGATAACCTGCAATATTGTAAAACTCGTGTTGAGGAATAACTCTTTGACTACATTACAAGGGATTGAGAATCTGAAGTCTCTTGAGGAGCTTGATCTTTCATACAATATTATCTCCAATTTTCCAGAGTTGGAAATCCTTTCATCTTTTCCATCTTTAAGAAACTTGTGGCTGGAAGGAAATCCTTTTTGCTGTGCTCGATGGTATCGGCCACAAGTGTTCAGCTATTTCCCTTATCCAGAGAAAGTAGGTTTTTTCTGGCATCCATCTTAATATACCTCATTATAGAAATTCTTCAGCATATTGCATTTACTCAATACATTTATTTTGCTACATTTGAGGCCATGAAAGATCCGATGTTACGTCTTCTTTTTAATATAATTTGTATCTTGATGTTTGAGTCAGTTAAAATTAGATGATAAAGACATCAACACTAAAGAGTTTTGGAAAGGACAAATTGTTATCGCCAGAAGGCAGACTAGACCAGCTAGCTATGGATTTTACTCTCCTGCAAGAGAAGATACAGAAGAAGAGGGACTATTGAGCAGAAAAACAGTAAGTTATCATATTCTGTCTTGAATTTATTAATCTAAGATTATGTTTCTTTGACAAGACAACTATTAAGTTTTCCTTCTTTCCTTTCCTATTTTCTTTTAGTTTATGTGCTGAAATCCTTTACTTTCATTTTCAGAAGAAATCGTCTCGCCTGGCATCCATTGAGAGTCAAGAACGCAAGAGATATTCTGATCAAGATTCTACGTCATCTGGCAATGAGATTTTCAGTGGAGAGGAGAAGGTTGCTTCTGTTGATGAACCTGAAGTTGCGGGCGTGATCAACAGATATGAGAACGCGAAGAAAGAGTCCTCTATTCATCAATTGCGGGATTCGGAAAACCGAATGGATCTTCCAGCTGAGAATCTATTAAATGGAAGTAAATATGGTAATCAGATACCAAATACAGGAAACGGTATGAAAATAAAGGCTGGCCAAAAGTATGATTCAGCTTCAAATGACCGCGTATCAAACATTCTGGAATCTGGAAATTATTTTCCTGGGGTGGGTGATCATCATAATCACCATCATATTTCTGCCCCTGCTGAAGAAACACCCTCTTCTAATCCTGGTCATTCCCTAGGAGAGGCTCATCAGATGCAGGTTTATCAGAGCTATGTAAATATGAAGAAGAATCAATTAGCTGCCAAGTATAGCTCCCGTACTGATTTAGGTGCCACAAAAATAGGAAATAATCTGAACAAAGCTGTGAATGTTAGACTGGTGAGCGTTTTCAATGATATTTTGGAGAATTCAGAACCATCTAATGATCCCAAGTCACCTCCTCACTTTCAGGAGGATATTCTGCACCGCCTCCATGACTTGGAGGAAGAAATTTTGCAACTGTCAGCTGATTCTTTTTCTGTAGTGTCTTCTGATAGTGATACAAGCTCTAACGAAGATGAAACATTTGAGCATGCACCACAATGCCACAACAAACTGAGATTGGAGCAAGTTTTGCAGGGCCAAGATATTGATGGAGATTCATCATGTTATACTATTCAACATTCAAAGGCAGAAAAAGCATGTGGGTGTTCTTTAGATCTACATTCTGAACAAGTTTGTGATCATGTACTTCTTGGGCCAGAATGCTCCCTGGAAATGCAGATGAAACATAAAATAGATGTGGGAAAACGAGTTGTTCCGCTGTTAGATGAGGATTATGTATCAAAAGATAGAGTAGCTTGTGAGACAGAATCTTACCACTGGGAAGGTATGAATACAAGTTTATCCAGACAGGGACACAGAGATGAAATAATAGGACATACGTCTGACATGATCAACAATGAGTCTGGAAAGATGTGCAGAAATACATTCCCATTGGATGACCAAGCTGGTCCTATCCATGCTCATCCTCATGGTAAGGAGCTAGAAAACTGTGTTGAACATTATTTCAACTCAGTCATTGCAGACTCTGGAGTTCATGAGATATGCAAGGATTTTATTCTTTGCAGTTGCATAGTTGAACAAGAGATGCAGAATGAAGAAAGGTATGCGGCTTATGATTCTCTTACCATACATGACTTAAAATTTATCTATTTTATTCACACTAGAGATGTGACACATTAAAAAAAAAGATGTCTTTTTTACTATTACATTGAGTTTCGTGTGACTTAACTCGACATTCTCTTCAATCTTTGAGAACAGTTTTGACAGAGGCTCATTTCATTCTTGTATATTTTTCTTTTGGGACTCTTGTAGGTGAAGTTGATTGCAGAGTAATTTACTACAGATTTCCTAATAATATGACTTACATTGAGAATCATGATATAGATAGAGAGTTGGCATGATTACTTCCCTTGAAAGATTGCTGTTAAGGATGTTTTTCCCCTTTTTGAGAGTCTTTTAATTGTAAATTTGTTTAACATGTGGATCTATCTCTTTGTTCCAGCTAATCATATTATTTTTGTCTAATTTTTTATCTAATTCTCCTATCATTTTTATTTTGTATCTTCTTACACATCACCCAAATCTTTAAATTAATGGATGATTTCTCGCTCATGTTTAGAACTTCGAATCAGCATGATGCTCTTTTCCTGATTTGTAAATTCGGCTAGTAAAACTTTTTTTCCTCTCTGCTTAATCCACAGGGAAGTTTTCGTGGTGCTGAGTAGTGAAGGGAAGCTATATTCAATACTTGCTAATGCCATATTTTATTGGTCAGGTTAGATTTGTGGTTGGTATGAACTCTTGTCAAGATTTTTTCCCCTGATTGCCTTTGCCTTGTTATTTCTGAACCTGTGACTGAAGTATTTCCACTTTGGGTCCTTTTCAAGGAAAGGATGCTGGTCTGATAAGTTCCTATAAAGTAGAAGATATAAATGACATTTTGGTCGGATTGGGGCTTCAGGTTGTGAGGTGAGTGATTTTAGGTGATTCTGAGCAATCTTTCATATTTTATCATGATTAACTCATTCTGGCTAGCTTTTTCTGCAATTTTTTTTGCATTTGACTTATTTCTTCATACAGGGTTTATGTTTCCGGGTATGAAGCATTCATGTACATAACAAAGAGTGCTGAAAAGTCAAGGTGTTTTCTTGGCATGTTGGAAGCCTTCAATTCTGATGAAGCTAGCCACCTTAACTACCCGAGGAGGTTAGATATATGATTTATTTATTATGCATTTTCAGCTATCTTCATTAAGATTATGGGAATTTCAATTTCCTGATTTCCTCGTGGTTATTATGAACGTTTTCCTAATGAAACCAGCTTTTGTTTCTTTTGATTGGCAGCTTGGAGTGTATTCAAATTGATTGGTTTCACAAAAAGATATGTGGACATTCAAAAGTAGGCATCTATCAGTATTCCATGGTGCTTTTCACGTGCAATGATAGTGAAGGTACTTTTTTTTCTTCTAAATGTCAAAATCCTTATTATGTTATTGCAGAAATCATCTCAATTTTCATCAGCCCCATATATAGATTGAAGGAGAAACCTTGCATTCAACTATCTGCTGTGTTCACTTTAAATTTTTTGGGTGTGCATTATGTGGAAAAATATTGGCAAAATACTTCATTTCCCCTGAAAAGCAGAATTGAACTACAAATTTGAATTATAAGGAAAGAAATAGTGAATGCACGCGGTTTAGAAATTAAGATAAGAGTGTGCAAATGATTAATTGGATATTTGTAGAACTAGCTATCACATGAGGTTGTTGTTTTGCTAGTATTTAAATTTCTGTTTGGGTATATTTGTTCTGTCATGAGCTGTAAATTGCTGGAGTTGTCAGTCTGGGAGTATACCCCACTGTAAATTGCTCAAAGTGAACTATCTGGTGATGGGGTAAGAGTGGGAGCAATGGAAACTTTCTCAAGTCAGAAAGTTTATAGGTTTTGTGAGACAGGTTTGCAAATGCTTCACTGAACACAAGTTTTAGATTTTGCAAACCTTTTAAGTGTTACATGTTGTTGCTGAAGAACATGCAACTAGGTCATCATATAGTCCATCCAATATAAGCATGACATGTTCCTCGCAATTCAATATTGGAAAACAATCATACCTAAGATCACACTCACAGGACTTGACATGATAAATAAATCCAGTCTTTATTTATTGATTGATTGTACATGATCAACTTGAAAAGAAGTTATTAATAATATTCTGTATGTGAATATGGTTGATGGAGCATCACAATTTAACTTCTTGGGGGCTGGAGTTGTTGGGTGTGATGTTTTGGAAGGTGGCTAACAATGTTGTTAAAGGGGAATAGGTTATTTGCCAATCAACAGTAACTTTGGTTGAGAGTCATTGAATCCTAGTAGCCTACAAATGGAAAGGTGGGTTTAGTGGTCCAACCAAGTGGCGACTTCAAGCTTTGAGATGGGTGTTGGGAAAGTTGTTTATTCCGGATTCTGGATATTCGGAGAAGGAGCTTAAGGTTCACATAGTATAATTTAGCACTCGGTAAGGAGATAACCCTTAAAGAGGCAAGTGCCAGGACAGTTCAGTGACACTGGAGTAAGCTAGGAAAGGTCAATGAAACCTGGATTAGCTTTGCAGAGAAATCAAATTGATTGATATAGTGTTAGGGAGTATGTGAAGTAAATTTACTGGCTAAACTTCTTCTCTTTAGGTGACTACCCAGGATGCCTTCTCTTCTGGGGAAATATTGATTAGAATAGTTTTACAGAAACGTAAATAAACTTATAATAGTATCTTGATGTTGTATTTGACGCGGTTTTTTCAGAGAAGACAAGTTATCTAACATTGAAAGATTATCATGGACCCTCTTTAGTTGTTCTAATGAAATATCAATGCATGTTCAGAAAGATGTTACCTTCCACTGGATATACTACAACTTCAAGGGAGCATGAAAGAGAATTGTGATGTCGATGTTATTTTTCACCAATAGATGTTATTTTCACTAGACACCCGAACTTTTGCTCTTCAATGCACTTTTTTAATACAATTTACGGAGTAGCTCCTAATGTTATTAATAGACTTGGAAGATCACCCTACCTGAACTTGACCAGTTTAATGTATCGGTTTATTCAGTGTGTTATTTTTCCTTTGAAACTGTCAATATCGTATTATTAGATCCGTATTTTATCCACTAGACAGTTGAGTGGAATATCACCAAAGTCGGTCTATTATATTTTGCTAAATGTAGTGCTGTGGTGCTATGATGTTTGATGTAGAAACACTGAGTATAGTTATATTATTCTCCATATAAAATAGGGCTGATAAGACATGTTAGTCTTTGGCTAATGTTATTTGTGTGTTATTTACATGAAGAATAATTTAATTTGTAATCCACAGATGGACAATGGATCTCAAGATCACTATTTGTATGCCAAAGACACTTGTTTGTGTGCATTGAGAATGTTCAGCATTTCAGTTCTCTTTCTACAAATGCAGCGTCCGCTGACTACTTTGTGCTTGATTCAGTTTGCTGCATTGCTGATGTTTCTGAGCTGGTAAGTCTGCTCCCATCTTGAAGTGACTTCCCTCTTTCTCATCATTCATCATTGTTGTTGTGACCACTATTGTTCTCTAGTCTCTAAGTAAGATAAATTTGTTATGACGTGATAAATAATGTGTGCATGGATTATTGCGACTTCAAGTTGATTCTCATAACGGAGCTTTTCAGGTGATTGAAGTGAAGGGGAGTTATTCTGTTACTTTAAAGCTGGAACCACATCAATCAGTGTCGTGCCTTTCTGGCTTAACCAACCTTATAAAGTTTGATAAAGGGGCTGGGATAGGGAAAAGCCCATCACAATCAAAGACTTGGAGATTCAAGTGGATGTCCGAAGCAGCTTTCTACAATTTTGTGTCATTGTTGAAGGCTATCCATGCGGAAATGGCCACCCCCGCTTTGTCTATAAAATGTGTATCATAGTAAAGGGTAGATAAACTTCTGGTTGTTTTCATATTCAATTCATTCTTTTCATTTCCCCTGTATTATCCATTCAGTGTTTGGCGAGCCAATTTTTCTTTCGGTTTTTTTGCATTCTTTGGTTTTTTTGCAAGCTGTACAGATGAGATATATCCAGTGATATGGGAATTTTTGCATCTTTTTTGTTTCTGTAAAATCCATGGTGACTGTAATGAACGTTGTTAGGCTGTTAAACATCTTGGTTTGAATCCATTTGTGTCGGTTTGCAAAAAAAAAAAATGTCACTTAGTTTTGTGCAATTGTGAATCACTTGAGTTAATAGGAAAAGACAATTATACCCATAACTTTTTAATGTTTTACATATTTATTATGAATTGGGAACATGCACATCCATCTGTGTTTAGTGGGAGCGTCGTGTGTAAAGTTAAGGATTAGATTCATTTTTTTATTTACATTTTTTGAAGTTTAATCTTTAATGACTTGTTTGAACTTCATTAATCAGTAAGATCCAATCAAACTGTACATCCAGCTGTTGAATTTCAAAAGATCCAAGCGTGCAAGACATTTGGAATTTCGGATACACCCTCTACCAAAGTTCTAAATTCAAAGGCGATCATTATTATGCTTCCGAGTTTCGATAAATCATGAAGAGCCCCGGAAACGTTAAAATGGCAAGGGTACAATTGTACAATATGCAGGGTCTTTGTCCTCTTAAATCTATCAGCGCAATGGCACTAAAAAAAAGTACATGCTTTTCACCAGACATCAATGAAAAGCAACTTCCTCAATGAGCAAAAGTTAAAGCAAATTGGCATCCCTTAAAGCCCAAGATCATTGAAGTCATGTGGAGAACTGCTATACTGGAACTTTGGCCTGTGGCATGGAAGGAGAACACAGCCAACGTGCCTGGAGATCGGATTTTTTAGGAGCAGTATCTAAAAACGCTTTTTTGTCGTCTTCAATCTCTTGTAAGCCATGAAAGTTACCGCTGCTGAAAGAGAGTACCTGAAGGAAACGGAAAAGTAAATACTATTAGTATTTTGATTCTGTAATTTAGTTAATACGGAGTATATACTTTTCCTATTATATTGATCAACCACATATAAGCATAAGTAGTTCAAGGTGACCACTGACAATGTAAATATGTTCATCGATTGTTTACATACCAACAGTAACAAGATACAACATAAAAAGTATATCAGATAGAATAAAAAATACATGCATTGCATATATGCTGAATGCAATAACAATATAGAGATTACAGCAATACACGACCATATCAAGGGTCTCGTGTAAAATGGCATGACAAAAATGTCCAACTTGGAAGTCGGATTGATCAAACATCTTCTATATGACCTCCATCTAATCACCATCCACCCCCAAAAACCCCACAAAAGCCATAAACAACAAGAAACGAACAAGATCAAGTGTCTAATCAACTACGGGAATCACAAATGCTCAACGAGCTTTCACAAAAAAATAATGCTCAACGAGAATAAGAGCATCCAACTAAGCATAGTGTTGACCCGATACAGGAAGAGAGAACATACCCGAGTCCTCCCACAATATATGAACATGAGAGACAGTGATGGAAAAAGGTGGGATGGGGGGTCTCAGGGAGTTACTGTTAAGGAATAGTCATTGACACCATACTATAATAGTTTTTTTTTTTGGAATCCCAATTCATGCAGCATTAAATATAAAAGTTATGAAATAAGTAAGCTTACCATGTTAGAGTATAATTTAGGTGGTCCTGTGGCATCACTGAGCTGCGAATCAGGGTATTGACATCCTTAGGAACAGGATATGGATTGCTTAGATTGGCATTGCTATCAGATTCCTCGATATAGATAGTGTTCTGAGGTAGTCCAGAAGCATCGGCAATAGCAGGAACATCAACATAAAACCACTGACCAGAGCTAGGATCGTTAGGTGGAACAAAAATGCTAGGCTTCTCACTTCCACGGATCACCCCGACAACTTCTGTTAGTGTTTCTACTTGAGAAGCTTCTTCCCGCTTTAGATATAGACCGATAAAGAAGATTGAAAATTGCTGTTCCAACTTCAAAGAATTGTGCAGAAAAGCAAGAACAGTTGAATAGATAAGACTACCTCATTGCTCTCAGACTTCTTGGACCAAAATTTCCACCTAGGACTTCTCTCCACCTGTAAGGTAGAGGGTGGGGGCTCTGTTGGTGGCTGAGCATCTTTATTATCTTCCAAACACTTGTCTCTCCAACTGCGTGGGACCCATCCTCTATTGACTAGAACAGGTAACTGACCACTGAAAAGGCAGAAGTTATAAGCTGGAAGGATACTTGAAACAAGCAAATGCACACCGTGCGTAAGGCACTCATATTGTTTACGGCCCAAACTCGAGTGCAAATAAGCAATAGGTGTGCCTATGGCCCTATGGTACCACTGAAATGAAGCCTAAGCATGACTTCTAAAGTAGCTAAGACCTAAAGTTTGAAGC
Source organism: Persicaria tinctoria (assembly GCA_037127255.1). NCBI lineage: Eukaryota > Viridiplantae > Streptophyta > Magnoliopsida > Caryophyllales > Polygonaceae > Persicaria > Persicaria tinctoria. Next base: position 18,415,509 of record JBANSL010000012.1, read on the forward strand.
CTAGCTATTTCCTCCAGCTAATAATGATCATACGTTTCCATCAGATTTCCTCCAGCTAATAATGATCATACATCTGATCCCTTGGCTAGAGTTGTGGTTCAAAATGCAGAAGCTAAAATGATTTGAAAAGGACTTGGATAAGAGGTAAATACAAAATTTTGATACCAGTATGAATAAAAACACAAATGACAATTTTTCTCAATAAAACAAAGTATTTTGTATCAGAGAATTTCTTGAATTGGTAAATAAAGAGCGGCCATTTCGGGGTTCGAACCGGGGACCTATGACTATTATCCACAAGTCCTTTCCGATGAGCCATTCCGGAATGGTTAAGGCAACATATACTCTTATACAATTCAAAATTACAAGAGAAAAGCACTTCAGGTTGAAGAAATACTCAAGAAAGAACATGTGTGATTAAACCAAATGAGAAGAACAAGTATCGCAAGCTAATAGAAGCAAAATAAATTATATGAAACCCAAATAGACCCTAAGACACTGAAGAGTGAATGTCAACAATACAAACCATTCTTCTCAATGTCAAAGGTAACAAATTGATGTTTCTAACCAAAATTAAGTTATAAATTCATACAGTAAAGCATTATACACTCACCTCTGAGGATCACCAGAAACGGGCTTAAGGGGTGTAATTATGTAGTACCCATTCTCTGTCACACCTGAGATACTCCTAGATCGTGGACCCACAAATATTGACCTTTTCTCATCAAAAACTCCTTTGCATACCACCCGCCTGAACTCCAAAGATTGTGGATTGTCAACAGTTGAGATACCGGTCAAATTCATAGGCTGCATTTCTAATCTCATTTGCCTATATTCCAACATCTTGACCTAGAAAAAATAAAATAGGAGGATGTATATATTAGAACACAAATAATTTATCAACCATACCTATTATAAATACTAACCCCCTGATTGTTTTTTAGTATGGAAAGGTTATGGTTAACCCCGTGACTCTAGTCCATATTTAAGTTAAAATCATTGATCAAAATTCTAAACATTACCCTCTTATTTTTCAAAAAATATTTGTTTTCCTTCCCCCATTTCATTCCCTAATTTTAGCATAGGGTAACTATATAAGGTATTATGCCCTAACAATTTCCCTCTTCCATCCTCTGCACTCACAAAAAAGAGATGATAATATACATTTTACATGTAAAATTAGATCCTTTTCATTTCCATTCCCTGCTCTACAAACAAACAAGCAAGCCCTAAAGCTAGAACAACTACTAAATAACAACATTTTATTCAATCTGCAGAACAAATTACACATGATGATTCTTTCTTTTAGAACAGTCACAAAATCGTATTAAAACCTGATGAAATGTATCTACACAATAAGCATTTGTTTCTTTATCAACAATATCCAAACATCACCAAAAACTACGAAAAATGAAGATTTATATATATATAGGAAAACACAGAATCTATTTGATTTTATAACGAACGATATTAAAAAAATGTTGCTACTTGCTATGTTAATACATCACATATTTTCACGCTAGTAAATGTAGCAAGCATAAGAATAAAGAACACGTAGATGTCAATATCTCAAGATGCAAGTTTCACAGGAATGTAATATGCCAACAGAGTGCTAGTCAAATATGCTCAGTTTTGGCTTATTTGAATGGAAATTAGATCCCTGCGAGTCTGTGTCGTGCCAATATTTCTTCAATACTTCATGAAAACAATTAACACTCATCTTGTCCATCAGTCCATGAAAAAGAAATGTACTGTTTTGACAAATCAACGTCCACTGCAATGTTCTTTACTCAGCATAGTATAATTCAATTACACACGCTTCATATCAGGTGAATTAGATTGTGGCATATGAACCAATAATGCCTTTAATACAACAAAAGAATCTATTCTCATCCTATTTCTTTAAACACCTATGGAAAATGATAGTCTGCCAAAAACTCTCAAGCAGTCAAATGGAAGCGGTTGCAAAAATAGAACAGATCAAAAGTTGCATAAGAACACAAGCATACATAAAATCCAGCCAAGTTCATCTCAATATAATAACACAATTGAAATCACACGAGTGTAGTTGAGATCCGGGTAATTAAAGTGACTGTCTTCAATGGCGATTGAACCGAAGAACAAGTAATGTAAAGGCGCAGGATTTAATATAAAATCACAAACCTTATCTTGTCTGCGAAAGATCTGCCAGGTCCCAAGACCAAAGGTCATAGCTCCAGGAATGAACAGGAACAGTTTTGACCATATCCCTCTCTTTTTCTCTGGCGATCGCCGCAACAAATCAGTAGGGATCCAAAAACACAGATAACACATAAAGGATGTGAGAGAGAGAACCTTGAGATTGATGAGAAGAGGCTGAAGCCGATCCCTCGACTGGGAGGCCGGAAGCTGCAGAAGTAGAGAAAGGAGAAAACAGAGGAATGATAGATGTCAGTCGCCGGCGGTCAAGCGGAACAACCGCCCCTCCGCCGGAGCCGTTGCCGCCGCCATAGGAAAAATGAGATCGCTTAGCGAGGGATTTGAAAATGGAGGAGGTCATCTCATCTTCAAGACTTCGGGCTTCGAAGTAACGCAGGTGAGGGTTTTAGACGTTTCTTAGAACATTCACAATTAGATTTAGGGCGTTGGTCGACCTAAAGCCGAACCGAACCAAAAACCGAAATCCATAAATTATCAAACCAAAAACCGAATCTAAAATAATAGATTTGGTTCGGTTTTCAACCGCTTTGGCTTCAGTTTGGTTCGAGTATGAAGCGAAAAGAACCGATTTTCATTCGGCGTAGAAGATAAACTGATTAACAATAATATACTCCCTCCGTTTAAAATTAGTTGACGTTTTTGGGAAATTTTGGTATTCAAAATTACTAGACGTTTTACAAATATCAATGTAAAATACTGACAAATGGCAGGAAAAAATCATGTAATTGAACCACTGCACTACCGACTCCCTCTCTTTCTTCCAATTTACATAGCCTATAATTAATTGTCATGCCAATCAAAAGTATGAAATTGCTTTGAAAACCTAAACCGAAAAGAAAATTAAAGTATAAAATGAAAGGAAAAAATAAGTAGTAATCAAATACTCTTTATTAATACTCTATTTTACTCATGTATCCAAAGTTCCCTTAATTCTTGTGCATACTTTTTCAAACGGCAATTAATTTAGAATGGAGGGAGTAATAATTTCAAAAGATACATTAATTCTTCATTTATGTAAAACGAATACACAAACCCCCTTTCTTCATCAATTGACCCATTTAAGCATCAATTGACCCATTTAAGTACGACAGTGAAAGCATTGGGTGACGTAATTCAAAGTTGGTTCAAAATCAATTGGTATCTTGCTCAAGGAACTTGCCTTCTTTGTTTAGTTGATTCAACCGCAACAATACACCTGGGACTCAGCTTAAACGCCTTGAAGGGGAATTGTGAGGGGCTACATACAGTAGTCCAACTAGGGTTATTGGGTTAAGGGATGTAGTGATTTACAATTAAAATATAAAATAAATAACAAAATAAATTTCTGTTTTTTTCGGTTTAACCAAAACGAAAACCGAAATTAAAAATTCCTTGAACTGAAAGCCTAAACCGAAACAACTAGATTTGGTTTAGGTTTGGTTTTTTCGTTTCATTCGGTTGAAAAAACCCATCCCACACATTTACCATCATCCAAATATAAATGTCAACTCGATGTCTCCGCCTATTGCCCTTTCTTTTGTTAAAGTACGCTGCAACTCTAGACCAAAATGTGTTGATGGATTAGTTGGTTCCTTGGACAACATCTTTACCGGTGTTAAGCAATCCGCTAACGAGCAACTTGTTCTCTCTTTCAGTCCACCGTCTTCTTGTTCCTTCGTTATTGACAACAACAACCTCCTCCACTTCTTCATCAACAGCAACCTCTTCGACGTCGTCATCATCACCCCCTTCTTCCATGTTTGCGAGTGTTCCAAATGCTGGAAGGGCAATAGATGAAAACATCGAGTTGACATTCATATTTTGATCATGGTAAATGTGTGGGATGGGTTGAGCATTTGGATGCATTTGGGTTTGTCCACGGGTTGAACCCGCCGGGTCGTCGGGTCGGGAAGTCATGACCCGAACCTAAACCCGTGGAGAGGCAGGTCAAGGTGACCCGGCGGGTCACGGGTCGACCCGTCGGGTTGCCGGGTCAATTTTTTTTTTTGAAAAAAAATCCCCCAAAACCGACTTTTTCCAAAAAAAAAAAAAAAATCAACCTAGCGAGTCATTTTTTAAAAACCCTCTACCTTAAGTAGTTTTGGGGGATGATCCGGTACCAAGGAAAGAGTTTTTTAAGTACCTTGGCTCATACGTTAAAAGCGATGGGGGTGTCGACAAGGATATCGAGCATCGAATTCAGGCAGTTTGGTTGAGATGGAGGAGGGCGTCAGGGGTGTTATGCGACAAGAAAGTTCCAAATAAATTGAAAGGGAAGTTCTACAAGGTGGTGGTTAGGCCGACTTTATTGTATGACTCTGAGTGCTTGCCTATCACTAAAGCCCAATTACAGAAGTTGGCAGTGGCTGAGATGAGAATGCTGCGATGGATGAGTGGGCACACCAGACTTGACAGAATCAGAAATGAAGATATTATGAGCAAGGTTGAAGTTGCGAGTATTGCTGACAAGCTACGGGAGTCCAGATTACGGTGGTCTGGGCACGTTAGTAGGAGACCTATTTTAGCTATTGTGCGTAGGTGCGAGAGCTTGGAGCTATTCATAGGGGGAGAGCTAGGCCGAAAAAGAGTTGGATGGAGGTTATCCGTCATGACCTCAATTTGCTGAACCTCTCGGAAGATATGACTTTGGATAGAGACCATTGGAGGAGGCACATCCGGGTTTTTGATGTTTAGTAGTTGGTGTTAGGGTGCTGAGTCTTGTTGTTACCTTTGGCCTCCTTTCCTAGTGTCTATCTTGCTCATTGTGATTTATGTGACTTTTTATTTTGGGTCTATAGGAAAAACTCTCCCGACTTGTTCGGGGAAAGAGTGCGTACATCCTGACCCCCCAGACCCTGCTTTATCGCATGATTGACTGGGTTGTTGTTGTTGTCGTACCTTAACCCGAATCTGTGACCCGCCACGACCCGTGACCCGTCTGACCCAGACCCGTCTAACTCGCCGCGTCACGGGTGGACATGCCTAGATGCATTTGATAATGAGGTATGAAATGAAGGTTTATGTATTGATATGAAAGACGGTTTGGACGTGGTGGGTGGTTTGGATGCATTTGATATGGTAGATGATTTGGGTAATTTGGATCTTGTGAAGCTAGGCTTTGTAAGAACCTCCGAGAAAGAACGAAATCATTTGAGAGTGGGCTTCCATTTGGATCCATTTTGCTTGCTAGATAGTTTGAGTAATTTGCTTGCTTGATTGCGAGACTGAAATAACCTACTTTATATAGTGGAAAGTGAGGTGAGTGAAGCATTATAATTTGTCCAATTCCGAAGCTCGAAATGACTAGAGCTGAGAAAAGTATAGATTTACCCCATTTCGAAGCTTGGAATGACTAAATCATGATTTGATATGAGATGTAAAATCAAACGTCACCCAATTACGAAGCTTGAAATGACTAACCCCATTATCAAAGTTATTGAAATTTGAATTCAAATTCAAATTTTGAATGCGGTTTCAAATTTCACAATTAAATTTATTTTATCTGTTATAGTTCATATTTTCTATTCCGTACCACGTCAGGGAGAGTGATACTTTTTGTTTTTTATAAAGTTTGAAAAATATGTCATTTATAGTTTATTTCGTGGTCTGTCATTATTGTTTGTACTTTGTATTACTTACTTATCAAGTTTTATTGTCAATCTCCAAAATGAATTGGATCCATCATCCATCGAGAGTGCAATTCGTGAACAAATGCTCATATTCTGTCTGTGTAGCGAGCATCTGGTGAGGCGCAGAGGCAAGAACAACTCAATAAGCAAGCGGCAGCAAGGCAGAAGCCCTAGTAGGCAGTAGCCCTAGCCCCATTTCTCCATCTCTGTTTCTTCTTCTATGAGGATTGCTCGAGCTCAATTTCTACCCAACCATGGCCTCCGCAAACTGCTTCGTTCCTGTAAGTGCTCTCTTCTTCTTCTTCTTCGTTATCGTCGATTTGGTTCGGAGGACTGAGTTTCTCTCTTGATTTCTCGTTTCAACGGAGAAATCTCCTAGTTTTCGTCGATTTGATGTTTTGTGAGGGATTTGGATTTATCGGATTGCAGAACTCGCTTTTCTGTTCGCTAAGACGTGAAATACATACTGTTGATTTCGTGATCTGTGCTCCAGTGGTTGGTGAGGTACGCGAAGGGCGTGGCGCCAGCCAAATCTCATCGCACCGCTGTGGGAGGCTCTTCTCCACTGCAGCCGCTGCTTCTGATGATGCAAAAAGTATTCAGAGACGTCCAAGGAGGGTTTCAAAGCAGGAACGGAGGGCTATGGTGGAATCATTTGTGAACAAGTACGTCTTCTCATTTTCTCAATGAATGTTGCTCGATTCTATTTTTTGCTTAAAACATGAAATGAACATGATCTTGTTGTTATCATTTACCAATTTTGAGTCTGTTGTACTGTCTCATATCATCATATGTTGTTTGCCTTAATTAAATAGGGGAAAAAGGTCAATTAGAGAAGGGGTATTGCGTCTTAACTTGCATACATAGCAAACACAGGGCCTGATAGATGATTATAAAAGCATTGAAGAATGTGAATGCTGGTCTCGTCTCGGAATTAACTAAAGAGTGGTGCTCAGTGCTCCGCCTTGCGAATATAATCAGTATGCAACAAACACCTGAACCATTTCACCAATGAGTGTATCTAGGCACAGTTTGCTTAAGAATGCCCAATCCATTTATAATTTATAGCCAGTGTATATTGGCAATGATGGGTATGCCTTTAACCATTTTTGCAATAGATTATCTAGTCATTGGCAATGGAAGAACTCATCCCACTTAGGTGCACATACTTGGTCCCCATCCCTGTCTAATACATGAACCCTGGTCTGTACCCTAAAAAAGGATTGTAGAAGATCCCTCTTCATCTCTTTCAGGGTCATTGCAGAGTACACTATAATGTAATTGTAGAGAACCTAATGCAAAGGAACAGTATATCTATGGTTTCCAGCAGCAGTTGCACTGATAAAGTGTATTGCCAACATAGTTGAAGACTTTAAAGTTGGTTTTGAGTGTTTTTGTTTTTCTCTCACGTTGTTTTGTTTATAATTCTCATTTGCCCCCTCCACCAAACTCATGTTCATCTGTGTGGTCATATCCTTTGATTTTTTTTCAAGTTTGTTTATTGGAAGGTCTAAAAAAAGAGTTAGTTCGAAAAGGACTTAAAGAATCCAGGTGGAGGGAATTGAATTAGGATGAAATCTGGTAGCTTCAGAATCTTCTTCTGTTAGCATTGTTTTCTTATTATTACTGCAATAGTTGAGAAATCTCCCATCATATTGTTCAGGTACAGAACTCTCAATGCAGGAAAGTTCCCATCTATATCTGTTGCTCAACGAGAAGTAGGTGGAGGTTACTACTATATTAGAGAAATTCTTCAGGAGCTGCAGTACAATTTTGTGCATAATCCCACTGATGAGATAACTGGGAATTCATTGGTAGAAAAGGAAGGCACTGAAAATAAAATTGTACATGAACAAGAATTTTCACATGGTGAAGAACCATCCTGTAGTCATAATCGAGCAGATATACAAATGGAGAGACACTTGGTTGAAGTTGAAAAGGTCCCACCAGATGCAGAAGAAAAGGCATGTAAAAGCAACGTGCAGGTTTTGGCAGACAAAGTTGAAACAGAAGTGGAGAAGATAGTTGATGCAGAGATTGAGAGAAAGCCAACTGGCGCTGAAGAACTTTATGATCAGCTTCTGTCAAGGGATTTTGTAGGCATGACTGGAGATCTCTCAACTGATGAAAAGTCTATATCCGAAAAAGCTGAGAGGAATTCTTTCACTGAACATGCTGATCATCTCCGGAGTGATAAAATTAAGAAGCATTCTGAAAGTAGAGAAGTGTTAGAAATGGCAACTTTCAGCGAGAATACTTTGTTGGATGACACATCAGATCCTAAAAGCAAGGTATCTACCTCTGGCAGTACTTTTATTGTTTTCCCCTCATGTTTAGATCAACAATTAACTCCCTCTTTTTGCCAGTTATGGTGAGCATTGTGACTGTGAAATGTGTCTGGAGCTAGAAAATAAAAAATTGTTGAATATCAATTAGATCTCTGTGTGGTGGTTGTTTAGCATTATTGGTCAAGAACCAAATCTTTTTGTGGCCACTTGAATGCCTGATGGACACAAGTATTTTGCAAGTAACATCAGTCCGAGACTCTCAGTAAAAACCAGATCTTTCCTCAGCAACCTTTTTGGAAACTAATAGCGAAAGTATTGGTAGAATGGTAGTGGCATTTCACCAGCACCATTGCACCAACTTCAGAGCAGTAAATTTTTTCACACTTGCACACCTTAATTCATTTTTTATTCAAAGATCAGTGCAAGTTAGAGATGTCACATTCTACAATTTTTGTCACTTTATGAATGACCTTTGTTCACCGGCTCTTCTAAGATTGTTAAATTGGTATCTATGGTGAACATATGTCAATAGTCTCAGCGGTTGGCACTTGGCACTTGCGACTTGTAAGGGGGTCGAAGAAGGGAGTGAACTTTTTCCTTTTTGTCTACTTGGATTTCTTCATTTGAGTTTACCAGAATTTTTTTACCCGAGTTATGATGCATTTTTTTTTTTTTTTGCATGTAGGAAGACAAAGACGAGTTATGTACTACATCTATTTCTTTGCAAGCAGAAGGGAGTAGTGCCATTCCTCGTACAGGAGAACTAGTTTTAGTCAATGAAAAGGATGCCACGTCTTCTCAAGGTTTTGTCAAACCTAACATTTCAACTTCAAAGCCGACTGTTGATAAGAAATCTCCTACTTATGATGGTGTTAGGTAAGTTTGCATCAAGTAATTTAGTATTTCAGTCTTCCTTCCCTCCCTCGATTAATTCCTTGCATTTCCTTGAATCAGGGGCTGTAGAGCCTGAATGGATAGAATAGTGCTTTAAATTTCTTTAATGGAAAAAGGCTGCCAATTAGAGCTAATACTTTCCCTGGTTATCCAAACTTGTTATCCTTTTGCCTTCTTCTGAATTTCTTCCTATATTCTTGCATTCTTTATCACCTTGTAGAATATTCTCAAGATATTCTAGAACCATTGTAACTAAACTAACATATGGCTGAGAGCGAGGAACAAGTTTTGCCTAATGGGATCCTTATTGTCAGATTTGAAGCTTTCCCCTTTTCATAAGGTTACAAGGATATAGCTGAACTTACTAAGCTTTCCCCTTTTCACAATGGGATCCTTAGAGCTTGGAGAGATATTTGCAAAATGTTTCTTTTGCATTTATCACACTTAGCTGGTTATATCGCTGTGTGTGTTCCTTCTCAATTATGTTAAAAACTTTGTTCCTTCATTATCATTTGTCTTTATCATGCTCTTAAATCTGTCAAAAAAATTTCTTTTTCGTTAGACTCTATCACTACTTATAACGTGATTAATTACGTACTCCCTCCATCCCTTTTTATTTGTCGTTTATTACGCACGGTTGGACAGATGGACTATATAGCAACAAAACTGGTTTTAATATGAGCTCCTCTTAGCGGCTTGGTTATGCAGTATATGATCTATTCTACATGATCCCTAGAAACTCTCTTATTCATATTCTTCAATCTGGTAATTGTTGGTACTGACTAAATATATTTAGGTCATTTTGACACCAAAGATGATACTTTTCCAGGGACAAGTCGGCGGAGAGTGCCAATGATATTCATCCGCAGGAGAAACCATCATTATGGAGTAATCTGAAAAGTTTTGCAGATAGCATCGTCAGCATCTGGAGGAACAGATAGAGAGGTCTATATATACCGAAACGTACCATGGTAGAAGAATAGAATGATTAGAAATATGTTTACATATCATATGCTTCATCATTTTGCACATTTCTTTCGTTTGGGTTGGTAGGGACTTGAAGTTGAAGATGGCTACTGGTCAACTGCTGTTTTAGAATCTGTGTAGTTAGACCTCCCAAATTGTGCGAGTGGATAGTAAAAGAGGGCAACCGGGGCAGGTTAGCAGGTAAGGATGAAGTTATGGTAGGCAGATTTTGTGTTGGAATTGACGTTAGTTGCATTTGTAAAGTCGGGACTTTCCTTTTATCTTTGGGCGGGGGTTCTGTGAAGATGGATTTTATTTGTTCATCGGAGTATGACAATTCAATACTAATTCTAGCAGCCTGCATTCATGTTGAGGTTCACAATCTTTGCTTCAAAGAAAAGGAAAAAGAAAAAAACGAAAATTTCGCCTGGTAAACATGGTTTTCAATTTCCATGTATTTCGCATGGTTTTATATGATTTTTTTTTGTGGCGTGCCCTTAACTTAGGTTTTGAGCATATCTATATCTCTTTTATATGGAAGAGTAAACACCCACCTTCTATGGCAGAATTATGGGGGATTGCTGGATGCCTCCTATTAGCTTGGAAACTTGGGGTCCGGCAGGTTGAGGTGGAGACGGACTCCTATATGGCTTATTCAATGGTGGTTAACGGTGTTGCTGATCATCAGTTCATCACCCGTTGTCGAGCCCGGTGAAACGTTGCCAAGGCTTTTTGAAAAGGAACCGGAGAATCCAATTCCGACATGTCTTCAGGGAAGCGAACATAGTCGCCGACTCCCTCGCTAAGCTTAGTCTCTCATTGATGCAGGGCTTCCACGAGCTATCGGAACCGCCCGCTTAATCTAGGTTGATACTCGAGAACGATTGTAAGGGGAAGGCTACTCCCCGCTTGGTTACTATGTAGTCGTCTGTTGTTGTTTCGAGAAGGACTCTCCTTCTCGTTTTGTTTACCAAAATAAAAAATATGAAAGAGTAAACAAATAAACTTTTGAAGAAATCATTAGTAAAACAACCAGTCAACTAGCTAGGTGGAAAGCTGACTCTCTATCCCAACATGGGTAGGTATGTATTAATCAATTCAAATTTGGCATCAAAACCTCTCTTTTCTATGCAAAGTTTTATACTCCTGGTATCAATACACTTAAACCTAGATAAAATCAACATGACATTCTTTTGGAAAAATGACCTCCAATACAAGTCGTTAATTGGATGGGACAAAGTATGCAGATAAAAAGCAAATGGGGGAATGAGATTGCGGAAATCAAAGGAAATGAATGAGACACTGCAAGTGAAATTAATATGGAAAATCATCGCAGAACCAGATAATAGTTGAGTCAATTATTAATTACAAATATCTGAAATCGACACCAGTTTTAAATTTTGACAAAAAAAAAAAGAAATGCATCATGACAGTAGACGCAACTTCGAAAATTAATTCAGCCATTTAAGGAAGGCATTTCTTGGGCAGTAGGGGATGGTAAATCAATTAAGTTTTGAAAAGACAAATGGTTCCAGGTCAGGATATTCAAAATTTCTGCCTTGAGCCAAGTAAGACTAACTGGGAAGAAACGATCGATCAGTATATCCAAAATGGGGCGTGGAATGTGGAGAAACTGAGGACAATAATACCAAATGGAATCACACAACAAATAAACAGATATTCCCCTCCCAAAGAATCACATACAGGATAGAATGTACTGGTGGCCAGAATGCCAGATAAAAATGGGTGGTTTACAACTACAAGTGCATACAGACTCAATACGAAATCTACCATGACGACAGGGGATAACAATGCATGGATCTGGAAAATTAATGTTCCCCCAAGATAAAGAATTTCCTTTGGAGAGTATGTCATAATGGACTCCCTACGACCGCTCGGCTATCTAGACGAGGTATCGCAATCCCACCTTACTCTGCCATGTGTAATCACCACGAGGAGGATGCCACACATTTATTTTTTGAATGCAAATACTCGCTAATTTGTTCAAGTCTATCATCGAAGGTGAAATCAGAGGTCTCAAATAATATTAGGACATCGAGAAATATCGAATTAATAATGCCAAAGCTTGATGGACTACTAACCCCCCAACAAAAACAAATAATGGATTTCCATTGGTGGACCATTTAGATGATACGTAACAATCTAATTTTCCAACAACAAAAGCTACCAAACACAGAAGGATTCACAAAGAAGGTGGAAGCACATATAAGAGAATGGAACAAAGCAGAAAAGCTTGACATCAACGGCAGTAGCAAACCTGATCATCGACCAAATACCTCAAGGATGACCTCCACAAGAAACAAAATAGAAAATGGAAGAAACCGCCGACCGGAAAAATGAAATTAAATTTCGATGGATCTGCATCATCGCAGCGGTCAAGCTCTATAGGGTACATCATTCGAAACGACTTAGGTCACCCAATGGCAATGGGGTGTGATCTAATTGGCAACCAGTCCCCCCTAATGTTGGAAGCGTTGGCATTGAGAGCGGGGATTCTCAAAGCTATAGAATTGAAAATTTCAAAACCAATTGTGGAGGGTGATTCATTCATTAATTATAATTAACTACCTCAAGTCTAACACTAACTGTCCACAGAAAGTTGAGTTAATAATGTCCGACATTAGCACTTTCCTTACTGGGTTTTACGAAGTTTCGTTTTCACACATCCTTCGTAAAGGCAACTGTGTGACAGATAAGGTTGCATACCTTGCTCATGTTTCCCCTTACCCTATTCTTCACACTGAACCAGGTCTTGCTGACCTCATCCGTAAGGATGCTATCAGTTAGCGCTTGTGCGCATCCGAATCTTTACTCAATAAAAAAAAAATCTCTTTTATATGATGAGGCTGTTATTCGAGGCGAAATATTGTTTGTTCATATTAAGATCGTTTAGAAATGAGCTGAGTTCGAGCCGAGCCTAAATTTGAACACAAGTTTAAAAATATGTTCATATTCGACTCATTTAGGAAATGAACGAGCTCGAGTCGAGCTTTTTTCGAGCATTAAACCCTATTTGTTCACAAGAGATAGAGAATTGATCGACAATAATAGTAGCGATGGAGGTGGTTGTGGAAGCGACTGCGGTAGCGTTAGGAGGGTGGTTGGGGTTACCGACGATTCATTCACAAGGGTTTCAGTATGATTGGTTAAGATCATGTGCAATGGTGAGCCTTGGCTTATAGTTGCCACATAGGAAAAAAAATGGTGAAAAATAAAAATTTAATGTAAGGGCACATTGTTTGGGGCTCTTATATATGAGACCAAAAAAGTAGGGCTCATAACTGCCACATGGCAGAACTTATGTTTTATTTACTTTTAAATGATTTTCGGTTGTTTTTCATTTGTTTAAAAAAAATAAAAAAAATTATTTTTGAATTTAATTTATTTTTATCTACACACAGACACCCCTCTTGCATATGTGTGTTGGAAAAAAATTTATTTGAATAATACCCATATTTTCCTTTCTAAACATTAAAAAAAATATTTTTTTATGTTATGTTATTATAAATTAATTACTTAATATTTTTATTATTAATAAAAATAAAAGGAATTGAGTAAATAAAAAGGAAAAATAATAAAAGGTAATTTAAGGGTCCAAGACTCGGGCTCACGAATGAAGGTGAAAATTTAAAAAGTTAGAATGATGCTCTTAAGCTGATGTGACATAAGAAAAGTAAGTTAAGAGTTCAAGACTCGGGCTCACGAATGAAATTATGAAAAGGACATGCTTAGCAATTTGGTAAAATCTGTCTTGCCAATAGCCATGGAGTTTATACAGGTAATTTTATTAGAATCTCCAAAACTAAATAACAAAATTGTAAAATACTGTCTACCACCCGCAATTTACCTAAATTTGATCAATCCAGCCCCGAAAAAGAAAAGTGAAACCCTATCCTTATTTTTTGGGATGGGCACAAATCCCGTCCCGTCCCGCATCCCGTCCCGATCCCGGTGGGATTTAGAAAAAAAAATTTCAATCCCGTCCCGCAAAAATTACGCGGGACGGAGAGTTCGAATCCCGCAAATCCCGTCCCGTCCCGCATATATATAAAATTATATATATTTATATATTTTAATTAGAATATATAAGAATATATTTATTTTATACCTTAACATTTATTTAAACCCAAAATTTAAAATAATAATAAAAACACTCAAAATATATAAAGAAAGAACTTACTGATTTTTTATGTAATGAGATTTTCATTACTACCTACTGATTCATTGAGTTGCTACTGTATTTTCATTTTTGGATTCAATTTGTTGCTACTATCTACTGATTTTTTTAATGTGATGGGATTATTAAGTTATTACATGCATGACTTTAACTTGCACCTTTGTCCTTATTATTTTTAGATTGTATTTTATTTATTTTTTACGAGGGACAAATCCCGTTCCGTTCCGATTCTGTCCCGTTCCGTGAGGGATAAGACCCGGCGGGATTTGAAAAAAAATAATTCAATTTCGTCCCGCAAAAAATACACGAGACGGGACGCGGGATTACCTCAATCCTGTCCCGTCCTGTCCCATGCCCACCCCTACTTATTTGCCTCTTTCCTTTCATTAAAAAAAAAAAAAAAATTCCCACTTCCCGTGCCAGTTGAGCACTAAACGTCAATCGAAACACCACTCATCCCTCCATCGCCGCCGGCGATCACTACCTACGCCCGCTCAGCCTACCCACTCAACTCAATCGCACAAACGACAGAAATCCACTAGGGTTCATGTTCTCTCCTCTGTTAATTCCTCTTTCCACCCATTTGAACAACTTTTCTGAGATTTGAGGTGAAGCTCACACCTTTGTTTAAACATACCAGCGAAATCGCATCTTTTTCAGCTTGAGGAAAGCCTCGGAAAGCACAAGCATAAAAAGAGGGGTAAGAATTCGTAAGGAGGATGGTTTTTGGCCAGATAGTGATTGGGCCGCCAGGGTCCGGTAAGACCACTTATTGCAATGGCATGTCTCAGTTTCTCAATCTAATCGGCCGGTAGATCTCTAACTAATTCCTTTTCTGTAATTTAGAATTTTTTGCGGTTTGTTGGAATGAAATTTTGAATGATTTTATGGATAGCTCCATTGGTCTGCAGGAAAGTAGCTATTATCAACCTGGATCCTGCCAATGATTCATTACCGTATCCTTTTTTTCCTGCTTGTTTTGGTTATGTTTTAGATGATTTAAATTATTGTTTCTCCTTAAGATGTTAAATAGGTATGACTGTGCTGTGAATATAGAGGACTTGATCAAGCTTAGTGATGTGATGATTGAGCATTCACTTGGCCCTAACGGAGGTCAGGTTGCTCCCCTCCCAATTCAATTCAACCACATTGAAATTGCTGGAATTGATAATTTTGTTTATAGCATCAAATCAATTCAGTTTACTTTTTAAGAACTTTTCAGTTATTTGAGGGAATCTTTGAATATGTAGATAAGAATGTAGTTTATGCTGTGAACTGTACTGAAGCTTCTTGTCGCAAATCTTACCGGAGACTTGTGAAACTGCTTTAGTAACTTCTTATGTAGTTCATGAATGGATTCTTGATTCTTGTGTTTTACTTTCTTTAATCTTGTGCAATTCATCCATTTCAAACTGTTTTGTGTATTTTTTTTGTTACAGGTCTTGTTTATTGTATGGATTACCTGGAAAAGAATGTTGATTGGTTGGAGTCCAAACTGGAACCACTAATTAGAGGTTCGCTTGCAGTACTTGTAGCAGTAGCATATCATTTCTGCATATATGAATGTTGTCTTTGTTCATTTATCGCACTGTCTCTATCCTTCTGACAACAACAACAAGAGACGGTTACAGATAACGTTGTCTTGAATAGCTTATTCTAAGTGGAAGTAGCTTTTCTTGATCATTTGGAACATAATGTAAATGTACTTTCATATTTTACTTTGCACTGATTTTTACCAGCTCCTTGTGTGGATGTTGGAACATCGCCTTTTTATAATTGGTTTGGGAAGCTTCATGTTTTCTTTCTTTAGTCATTTACGGCGTTGCTGTTGTTCAGCTAATGTTTTATATTTTGTGCAGATCATTATCTGCTCTTTGATTTTCCCGGCCAAGTTGAACTGTTTTTCCTTCATGAAAGTGCCAAGAAAGTTATAATGAAGCTCATAAAAAAGTTGAACCTTAGGGTATGTCAAATTGTGTATCACCTAACACATTTTGGTATATTGCTTGCTTGACCCTTAAGATGTATGCCGATTTTCTTTCGTATTTATGCAGTTGACTGCTGTACATTTAGTGGATGCTCATCTCTGCAGTGACGCTGGAAAGTATGTAAGTGCTTTGATGCTCTCCTTATCCACCATGCTTCATTTAGAGCTTCCCCATGTAAATGTCCTGTCCAAGATTGATCTCATTGAGAGCTACGGAAAGCTGGGTGAGTTATTGACATTCCACTTAATTCAACAGCTTAAAAACATCTTCTTTTTTATTACTTGCTACTGACAATTGCCCTCCTATTACAGCTTTCAACCTTGATTTCTATACGGATGCCCAAGATTTGTCGTACTTGCAAAATTGCCTTGATCAAGATCCCCGAGCTGCAAAATACAGGTATGGTTAAGCTTCCTTTATGTTAATAAAAAACACATGCCTTCATAATTGTAATAATAACCAAATCTCTTTTTTTAGGAAGCTTACTAAGGAGCTATGTGAGGTTATAGAAGATTACAGTCTAGTGGATTTCACGACACTTGATATTCAGGCACGTTGGCCTTCTACGGTTCTACCTCTTCTTTAATTTCTCTGTATGTGGAAGATTCTTAGTGTTTTTTTTTGGTAAATTTTCAGGATAAAGAGAGTGTGGGAAATCTGGTCAAGCTGATCGACAAGACGAATGGGTATATCTTCGCTGACATAGATGCAAGCGCGGTGGAATTCAGCAAAATTGCAGTTCGTCAAACTGACTGGGATTATTACAGATATCCTTATCTATGACATGTCTTTATCTTCATTTCGTTTTCCCATTTAATTAATTTCTCGATATATTCATATCAACTTGATCTCACATTGAGAATTACTGTCCATTTTTTACGCTCCTTAACGAAATCTTCCACAGTGGCAGCAGTGCAGGAGAAGTACGTGAAAGACGATGAAATTGTCGACGTCTCTGATTGATCAGAGCTGGATGGCAGCTAAGTCTCTCAGTTTTGTTCAGGGCAGTAGTGTCAAACATGACATGGAGATCCAATGAATGCCCGATCTTGTTATGGCGGGCTTTTGTTTTGTCGAATGCCTTATTCTATCATGTACAATTTGCTGCATCGAAATCACTAATGACCCACCTTGCTTAATACATCTTAGTGTTTAACCTCTAGATCTCTTGTGAGTACAAGAGTTATTTTACTGATTTATCTCACCTTCCGTCAAACATTGCCGAGTATGATAAAACTGTAGGTTGAGCCCAAAAAAAGCCTTTTTGGACAAAAAATAGTAGGTTTTCAAAATTTAGGGAAAAAAAATGTAAGTAGAAATTGAACACATGGTACACACCCTTTCTTCGGATCATCTTTCTCTCTGCGTCCACTTCACCTAACTCTGAAGATTGATTTTCACTCTTAAAACGCAAATAAAAGACAAAATCAATAAACGAAAAACCAGAAAACAACACAAGATTTGTTGATGCAGTTCGGGTTAGACCCTACTATGCGAGATCTCAAGAGGGGAAGTCCGATCCCAGTATCCACTAAGCATCAGAAGCAAGTTACAAGTTTGGCTATGGCGATAGAGCACAAAAAGAAACAACCCAGGAACCTGAAAGCAAAAATACAGAAATGGAAGAGAGGAGATAAAGGAAGGCCCCCTGAAAAGCAACCGAAGAACTTCAATGAAGTTCCTCACGGAGATAGGGTTGCCAAACACGAGAGACACCCATCGGACCAACGTCTTCCTTAGCTGAGCTCACATCAGAGCTATCGTCGTCGCTCACACACACACACTCTCCCTCTCTCTCTCTCTTTTTCTCTGCTGGGATTTACAAATGAGGCTCGAAGTCTACAGTAACCGAGAGGAGAGCTTATAAAGCCCTTAGCAATGCTAGGGTTACAAGAGATCCTCAACGGTCACATGAAGACGACCCACAAAAGAAAACTCCAAGCATACAGATCTGACCCAACAAAAATAGGCCCAAATCTGCAAAACCGATTTAAGCCATTATATGATGAAACAATACACATACACATAATACATATAATATAGGGCCTGCTTTCCGAACACATTTTTTAAGGGGTAAGGGAGGTGGAGGGGGTGGAGACCGGAGATAGGGGCAAATTTCCCCACCCTGTGAGAGAAGGTAGGAGAGGTGGGGTGAAAATCCACCTAATCCACCCCTTAAATGAAGGTGGAGGGGGTGGCCTGCCAACCAGGCCCATAGTCATCACTCTTAGGCCAAGTGATCCAAACCTAAATACCAAAGTATTTAGGGATTCTTACAACCTATAAGCAATATCACATATTATATAGGTACTTAGGTGTATATTGTTTCATCACCCAAATGGTCCTAAAGTTAACTTATAGTTTAAGTGCTCATTCCACACATAAACCTAACTATACAATATATAAGTTTAACACAACAAATTTCCCTCTTAAACTTGTAATTGGAACTTCATATTCTCTCACCTTAGGGTCCTGGTGTGGTTCTCCCATCCGTCCTCGATCCATGGTGTGTCTCATGTGCTAAGAGGCATCCCAAATGTGTAGTGCATCCCTGCAGTAAGCAAAATTGTCAGCTGTGACAACCTTGGTGCCAAAATCAAAAGGATTCAGTTCGCTCTTAATCTTGCACACATTAAGAGCTTTATGCTCGACTTTCTTCCTGATGTAATGGAATCTGACATCTATATGCTTGGTTCTTTCATGGTAAAGAGGATCTTTGCACAGATAAATTGCACTTTGATTATCAAGAAACACAGTAGGCAGATAAGTCTTTCTCTCAATCCCCTCAAGGAGACCTCTGAGCCAAATAGCCTCTTTGGCTGCTTTTGTAGCAACCATGTATTCAGCTTCAGTAGAAGAGAGAGCTACAATTGATTGCTGTTGAGATTTCCATGACACACAATTACCAACCCAGGTGAAATAATAAGCAGAAGTAGATTTCCTATTATCTTTGTTACCAGCATAATCAGAATCCACATAACCAACCAAATCATTTCTAGAGATGTGTTTAGTGTACATCAAACATCTATTTTCAGCGCCACAAAGATATCTTAGCAAGTATTTCATAGCATTCCAGTGAGGTTCACCAGGATTAGACATAAATCTGCTCAAAACACTGATAGCAAATGCAAGATTTGGCGTAGTGCAAAGCATAACATACATGATAGATCCAACAACAACATCATAAGGCACTTTGCTCATCTTTTGAATATCTGTTTAGGATGTAGGGCATTGTTTCTTAAACAACTCTAAATGCCCTCCTAGAGGGACCACAGCAGGTTTAGAGTTAGCCATTTGAAACCTATCCAAGACTTTATGAACATATTTAGATTGCGATAACCACATAAGTTTTCTTTTTCTGTCTCTGTTGATCTTAATACCAAGGATTTTCCGAGCTTGACCTATAAGTCTTTCATATCAAAATGCATTTTCAGATCCTTTTAACTCTAGCAATGAGAATCTTAGAATTGGAAATAATAAGTATATCATCAACATACATGAGCACATATAGGGGAGACTTCGAACCAGCACCTTTGAAATAAAGACATGTATCAAACACACTTCGACGGAAACCAAGCTTAGATATGCAAGAATCAAATTTCAGGTTCCACTGCCTAGGTGATTGTTTTAACCCATAAAGCTCACAGGGAGCACCTTTGACATCATGTAGAAAACACAACGAGAGAGAGAGTAAATGCGACGAGGGTGAGACGACGGCGGGGGCGAACTGGAAACAGCCATGGATGACAAGTTTCAAGCCGAGAGTGAGATGGATGCAAGGGCAAGATGGAGGGCAATTTAGAACAAACCCCGGGCAAAACTTCTCGAACTTTAGGGTCCCACCAAACACCATGGTTGTGGGTTTTGTTTTTTTCACACTTGAAAACCTCCGTAACCTCTTACCAAACAGTAACACAACCTTAGTTATTAAATTAAGGGTTTTATTAGCACACCCGAAATTTAATTTATGGTTCCGTGCCTAGTGGTGGCAACTGCAGTGTAGATAGAGAAGGTGGCGGTGTTGAGTGTTGACAATTGAGATGGGGAAGGTGGTGGCAAAGGGTAATATCCTACCCATCAAGCCCAATCCTAAGCAAGTGCAAAGTGGGCGTTCGCTATGGGCCTCCGATTTTACGAGACCTCATTTAAATAATTTTATTATATAATTAAATGTTTTGCAAAGTTTCCAACAAAAAAAAAATGTTTTGCAAAGTTAAAAAACAAAGTGTTGGTAGATGTAATGGTTATTGAAGTGGTAGAGACAACCTTTTTACCTGCATGCTTGAATTCGATTCTCAATTATTGACAACACATTCAATTTATTCCACCTTTTAACTGCCTCCTCGGCGGAAATTGACGATGACAAATTCATTACTAGAGATAGTAGAGAGGTCAAGGGAGAGGGAGAAGGTGTCGTCAGACCTTTGCAATTGTCAAGATGTCGGGCAACGGCGACAAGTGCGCTTGCTCCTCCTCCTTGAATAGGTAAATAAAGAGCAGTCATTCCGGGGTTCGAACCGGGGACCTATGGGTACTATACACAAGTCCTTGCTCCTCCTCCGATGTCATGCACAATCCCAATTGTGCTCCTTGAAAGTTTAAAACGTAACTTTTTTGCCCAAAACCTTTAAAAAAGGGCATGCTGCAACAAAATGTAAAAACTCAAGGATACCACGTAAAATAAGTAAAAATTTTGTTTACCACGTGAAAAAAATTGAAATTTTTGAAGAAAAAAAAATCAATCTTGATTAGCACCTTGATTATATATATGATGTTAGCATAAGGGTTCTTTTACCTTATACGGTACGTGCTAGGCCGAACCTGAGGAGAGGCAAAACAAGCATCCGTCTCTCGCCTAAAATTTAAAAAGGTTTCAATTTTTTTTTTAGATATATGGATATTTTCATTAGTAATTTTAACTAAAGTCATTATAATGTATTGGTTAAAAACCTAATTCTTTCCCATTAGTCCAAAGTTCAATTCTCTTTGTCAGTCATTAATTTTGTTGTATTTTTTCCTCCAAAATTTCATTTATCTCGTGCAACTTCATATTTTAAACATAAAACATAGATTTTCCCTTTATAAAATGTTTCGTTGCCTGGGTTGTGGCTTATCCGTCGGGTAGGGTGGCTTCTGTGGCCAGTAGCGGAGTTAGGGGGTACTTGGGGTGCTTGAGCACCCCCCTAGCCGGAAAAAAAATACAAATTTTTGTGTGTGCATATATTTAGTATTTTTAAGGTAATATAACATCTTTAAATGATATTTGAAACAAGAATGCTATTTAGCCCAAGTAGTAAAGTAAATAAGAAAGGAAAGAAGGAGAATCAAAAGGTCTTGGGTTCAATTCTCAAGTTCTTCACTTTTTATTTGCTTTACTATAGGCTCTATATCATTAATTCTTCTTGATTTATTTCTATATTTTTTGTTTCTATCAACTATTTCATTAAAAAAATGTCATATTTATGTTTACATTATACATTTAATCTTTTATTTTAATATTGTTTTAAAAGTAATTCTTCGTGATTTTTTTCTATATTTTTTGTCTCTCTTCTATTTTTTTGTCACTCTCAACTATTTAAATACAAAAAATCATTAAAAAATCACAATTTTAGTGTTTTTTCAACATTATTTTTTTAAAAACAATCTTCTTAATAAGTATACACACACAAAAAAAATCACGAATTTTTTTTAGCACCCTCTGACGTAAAACCTGACTCCGCCACTGTCTGTGGCTATTGGTTGGCTTAACTTAGCCATTGATGAGAACGTTAGAAGAATTAAAGGGCATCATGGTGATCACGTCTATATTCTTTGTGCTCATAAAAAAATAAAAAGTATTGTACCTATGAATATGTACCATTGTTTCAACTGTCTATCTATTCATTGTATCCATGGGGATTTTCTTATTCAACATGCTATTAATTATTGGTGGAAAACACATTTCTCACGTTATGTAAATTCCCATACCAAACTAAAACTATAAAGTTTCTTCGATATAAGGACCCTTAAACCTTGTCCTTATATCTTTGAAAGTTATGAATGAAGGTCTGTTTTTTGAATTGTAGAGGTATAGGAAAAAAAACCTTTTGGACTGAAATTGACACTTTGTGCAAAAATGAACATATTCAAATAATGGCATTAGCAGCAACTAAATCGGAATCTATTCCCAAAGACAAAATTTGGAAAAGTGTTGGCTTCAATGAAGTTACCTGTCGCCTGCTAATGGGTGACCGGGCAGAATTGGTTTATTATGGAAATCTCACCAATTATTAAATGTGTTCATTTATGTCGTAATCCACTTACCCTGGATTATTGGTCTCCACATCGAAAGTGATAATGATGAATTCATTATCCTAGCCCTATTTGTTTATGCCCCTCTTGCCCCTAATGAGAAATATTCATTCCGGGAAACTCTAACTTCAATAGTAAATGACTCGCTCATCCCATGCATTGTATTAGGAGATTTAAATGAAATACTATGTAATGCGGATAAATTTGAGAATGTTTGGCTGCAACGGAAGGATTTCCGCAACATAGTAAAACAATCCTGGCGAGCTAATTGTCATGGCTCTGCTATGTTTCAACTTATGTTTAAACAAAAAATTCTTAAGAAAAAAGCAAAGGTTTGGAATAAGTCTACCTTTGGTAATATATTTCGACAATTAAAAGATGTGGAGATCGAGTGGCTTCACATTCAATCCTCACTATTACTACGTAGTAAATAATGTACAAGCAAACATCGGTAAGGAAAAATGTCTTATTAGAAAGAAGGAAAAACTCCTACTTTTCCAAAAATCTTTTTGGAACCAGTGAGCCAAATCTAAACATCTCAAGCTTTCGGACTTCACCAATCATATTTCCACCGCGTTGTGACTGGGAGAAGACATAGAAAACTAATTCGTAACATTACTACTTCTGAAGGAACATTGATTGTGGGTAGACCTGTCAAACGGGTCATTCCGGTCGGGTTCGGGTCGGGTCACTCCGGGTCTTGGGTAAAACGGGTTCTGGGTTTTTCGGGTTGACTAGAACCCGGGTTTGACCGGGTTTCGGGCGGGTTCGGGTCGATTTCGGGTTTGTCAATTTTTTTTTTTTAAAATTAAAAAAATCATAATTTGATAATTTTGCGATAAATTTTAATTAAATATAAAAAAATTTAATTATAAATCAACCGGGTTACCGGATCAATCGGGTAAATCGGGTCAAAATTACCGGATCAATCGGGTCACCGGGTCGAAACCCAGATTACCCGGAAAATTTCCGGGTTCGGGTCGAAAAAAATTTCCGGGTCAAAATTTCCGGGTCTTGACCCAAAAAAATTCGGTCGGTCGGGTCAGGTCACCGGGTCGGGTTGTGTTTTGACAGGTCTAATTGTGGGTGAGGAAAATTCGAAAATGTCATAAATGAAATCAATGGTGATTTCGAAAAGAGATTCAGACAAGAGTCTATTGATGACAGACTTCTAAATGAAATGTTGCATTTAATCCAAGCCATCAATAACTCATGACGAAAATGATTTCCTTATTCAACATCCATCAAACATGGAAATAAAATTTGTTGTCTTCAATTTGGGGAAAAATAAATCTCTAGATCCTGATTCATTTACAGTCGAATTCTATAAATAAATAAAAAAATTAGGATATAGTTGGTTGGTCAGTAGTTAGAGTTTTTAAAGGTTTTTTCCATTTTGGAAAAATGCTTAAACAAATAAATCACACGTTTATTTCTCTTCTTCCGAAACGAGACAACCCAACTTCTACTAGTCACTACCACCCAAGGAGTATGTGTTCAAATTTACATAAAATTATATCTAAAATCTTGACAGATAAAATTAAAACAATTATTGGTAAACTTATTCACCCTCTTCAGGGTGCCTTTGTGTCAGACAGGGCTATTAAAGATAATGTTCTTATAGCTCATGAAATCTTTCACTCTTTCCGATCTCATAAGGGTCGTGAGGGTTGGCTGGCGATAAAATTAGATATAGAAAAAACATATGATAGAATTGATTGGAATTTCACAAAAAAGGTACTAGAAAAATTTGGGTTCCACGATACTTTCATATCATGGGTTATGGAATGTGTAACTACGGTTACATTCTCAGTGTTAGTAAACAACGGCCCTACAAACTTGTTCCTTCCATCTAGAGGTCTCCGACAGGGGGACCCGATGTCCCCTTTCTTATTTATTCTAGGGGCCGAAATCCTGACACGGAAACTCTCAACTGAAGCAAACTCGGATAGAACCTCCATTGGCTTTCTTATTGATAGAAATGACCCTCGAATTCTGTTCCTCTCCTTTGCTGACAACATCATTATTTTCTCAAAAGGTAGCGTGGATGCCGGGCTTAAAGTGAGATCAATAATTGATTCATACCGTAAAATTTCTGGACAAAAAGTTCATTATCATAAATCAAGCTTACAAGTCACAAAAGGCATCTCGAATCATATGATCCTAGAGCTACTTAACTGCCTAAATATTACAAATGAAAATTCTTTGAAAAAATATCTAGGTTGTCCGATTATCAATGGAAGAGTAAACAAACACACGTTTGAAGATATCATCTGTAAATCTAAAGAACAATTAAGTAAATGGTGTGCAAACGCTCTATCACAAAAAGGGCATGCAATCTTAATCAACTCCAAATTATTAGCGAAGCCGCTGTATATTATGCAAAATTTCATGCTCCCCGCCGCAATGCACAAAGAACTTGATCAAATTAAGCGTACCTTCTTTTGGAATAAGGATCTTCAACATAGGCCGCTTATAAGCCGGGATAGGATTTGCAGACCAAATCAGTGTGGGGGATTAGGGATTCGGAAATCAAATGAGATGAATGAAGCCCTCCAAATGAAACTCTTATGGAAGATTATGGTTGAACCGAATAATAACTGGGTTACTTTGATAACACACAAATATCTCTGTTCTGCCAACATTTTTAATTACACGAAAAGTGGGGCCGTCTCCTGGAAGTGGGCCAAGCTGACAACTCTGATCGACAAATTTACGACGGGGCTTATTTGGTCAGTTAGGAATGGAAAATCAATCAAGTTCTGAACCGATAATTGGCTTACAACTTCTTCTTTGTTGTTTAGAGATGATTGCCCCCAAATAAATAACATGGAGGAAATTGTTAGTGACTACATTTTGGGGTAGATGGTGGATGGAGAAGTTACAAAATGTGCTACCTGATTGCTTAGTAAATGAAATTCTAGAAATTCCGCTACCTGATTCTCATTTTGAGGATCGGCTTTACTGGTGGCCCGATAGAGCTGGGTGGTTTACCACTACAAACGCATACAAATTAATAACAACTCAATCATCCATACACTTAGACAAAACGCCTGGATATGGAAAGTGAACATTCCGCCAAAGGTCATAAATTTTCTTTTGAAGGTTTCTCAGGATGGTCTCACAACTGCCTCTAGGCTTTCCTGTAGTAGGGGTGCCTCTATCCTTTCCACGTGTAGTCTGTGCAATGGTGCGGTTTAAGATGATGTCCACCTCCCGTTGGAATGTCCCTTTGTACGCTCTATCTATCAATTCCCTTTTCGTGTACAATCAACTATTACAAGCTTGATTGTTCATTCTCGTGACATTAAACCTATTCTGTCATTCATTGGGAACAATCTCAATTCGTCGTCCAATGAGGTGCTAGCCTTCTCTCGGTGGTCCGTCTGGTATATTCGAAACCAATTTTTGTTTCGACAGGTCCCCATTCCGCGGAAAGACATATTATTACACTTGATTAACTCTCACATTGATAATTGGAGTAAAACATCCTTGCTAAAGGCTAGCCTAGATGAGGAATTTCACATACTCCCACATAACTCCATCCCCTCGAAAAAGAACCAAAGAAAGATTTTGAGGCACAAGCCCCCAATGGGTACGCCTAAGCTTAATTTTTATGGATCATCGCTAACATATAATGAAAGTACAACGGGTGCCATAATTCGGGACTGGAATGGTCAACCAATACGAACGTGTTATCAAAAACTTGGTAAACAAATTCTTCTCAAAGCGGAAACACTTGCTCTTAAAATGGGAATCCAACACGTTCTTCAACTGAATATTGACAAAATATACATCAAAGGCGATTATAATATAATCATTGATCACTTAAACAGAAAATCTAAATGTCCTTGGGAAATTTAGCTAATTTATCTGATGTAAAACTTCTTCTATCGACTTTGAAAGAAGTTTCCTTCTTTCATGTGCCCCGTTTGGACAATAGAATGGTTGATAAGGTTGCACACATTTTATCTGATGTAAATCATCTAACTGTGTTATTTTTTCTAATTTTGCACACATGGTAAATTAAAATATAATTGATAATAATTAATAGAATTCGATTGCACTATCATATGGAAAAAAAAAATACACTACGTGTTATATTTAAGAAATTGATGAAAGGATAGAAACTGTGTCAAATCTTATCTTATAAAAATATATCCATATCTAATGAAATTTGATGAAATCTTATAGAAAATTGGGAAGAGTATTACCATAAAATGATTAAGTGGGGCTAATTTTTTTTAATTGGTTAGTAATACTATGATTAGAACATAGTATAATCTACCACTTAGCACATATAATAGATTTCGTCAAAACATTTTATCTTCTAAAAATATGTTCATATTGATAAAGTTATTTTAATTAACCAGGTAACATATTGATAAAGTTATTATCTTCTAAAAATATGTCCATATATAGCGAAAATAGGTAAAATCTTATCTTCTATATATTTCTAGATTGATATAACAGTATTTAAAATTGACTAATTTCTTCTAAAAATATATCTATATCTAATAAAATTGGGTCAAATTTTATCTTATACATATATAGGTATATTGATTAAATGGTTTAAAATAAAATTTTAACTTACGCATATATTGATTAATTCAAAAATTTGTGATTGGTTTATACAACTAATATCCATATCTAGTGATATTATCTTTCATTTTGAAAGAAAAACAGTTCCTACAACTAACTTATGATTGGTTCATACAACTAACTTATGCATATATTGGGTCAAATTTTATCTCTATACTTTTAGCTGCATCAAATTTTATTTTCTAGAGCAATATAAACTGATATTATCTTTCATTTTGAAAGAAAAACAGTTCCTACATAATATTACTCCGTACAACTTAACATTCACCAAAACTAATTATATCTAGGGTTCCACTGCTAGAGAGATCCTCAATCAAATCTCGAATTATTCCAAAATTAGATAGGAGTCTTGACTAGCTATCCTGATGAATTAAGGAGTTTATAGAATGCTACATGGAGTTTATAATGATGGGGTCTAAATGTACACACCCATTTTCCAAAGTCCCAAAGACAACTAAGCCGAGGCAAAGCGGGCAAAGGAAAGGCAGAGCCAAAACAAAAACAAAACGAAACAACCAAATGCAAGGTTTACCTTGGACAATGAAACACACTAACCCAATTATTTGCATCGCCGTGATGACATTGTCACTAATGCAACATTCACCAAGAATACCTTGCACGGAGGCGGATCCAGTGGCAGGAAATATCCAATAACTCACTTAAAGGTTGAATCATGCAACCTTACAGCAAGACAATGCAAGTAGGCAACTAAAAAATACAGCTCAAACTCAAGAAGGCAACAAGCACATCAGGAAAAGGCTGATCTTTATCTATCAAAGAACCCAAGCAATTACATTACAATACCCGAAACATGATGGAAACATCCATCCATCACTCATCAATATGAACTTGGGATAAGAGAATGGAAAACAGAACAATCGATAGCAAGGTTCCACTCAAAAACCTGTATGCTTCCTCGTGAGAACTGAAATGAAATAGCAGGAAGATGACCCTTGTAAACAATAATTCCTAATGGACTAAACGAATATATCTAGAAGGCAAAAGTGAAGAAACAAATGAGCAATGAATACTAGATAATTGGAGAAAGCAAGTAACAACAAGAAAAAGAACATAGACCAGAGAAACACAGCATACAAATCTTAAATGCTAATAAATCAATATATATGCTAACATGCATTTGAGATTTCAGTTACAGAGAGACAAAAACTTCAAAGAAATATTTTCCACTGAGAAATTGCAACAGCAAAAGACCTTTATAGAAAGCTAATGGGCAGTAAATTCATTTCTAAAATTGCTAGTATGGGGGAAAAAAACTTGTTCAACTCCATCCAGGTAACAATGCATTTATGTATCTCAATATACTCAACATTCCTAATAATAAAAGCCAACATTCCAAAGTAATATACTTTAGAAGCTATCACCATCAAAAACACAAACTTACATTGAACAATAGTCCACTGCTATAAGCAATATTCTGATAGATCATGTCGCAATGAAAGTTTGAGAAATAATAAAAACTCGTTGACTGAATTCCTAATTAGGCAGCCGTACATTGGTGGCATCCTAAAACTAGGAGCATTGAAGAAAATTGAAATAACATTTCTGAGGTTCAAGTATTCGATTTGAAGAACGAGTAACAGAAAACAAAGTTCATGGACTACAAGCCATTTTAAAAAAGCCTCTGTTCCTGGCCACATAAATATGTACATGAAATGCAGGCTGAACCAAAAGTGAGACCAATTGTTGAAAAACTGAATTGCACAACTACCTGATCGTGACGAACTTGTTAGTACCATGTTTAGCCCAGTATGTCTTCAAATCAATCGGATTTGAGAAGTTGTAACCTTCAGCAGCTAGTTTCTCTAAAACCTTCTTAAATGCTCCCAAACTCATTTTTCTACCTGCTATTCTTGCACCACGTCTCTTCGCACTCATTGGCAATGGATAGACAGACATCTGAGTTGTACAACAGGCAGATTGCCACCCGCCACAACCCCACCTGTAACATTGCTGAGGGGCACCAGTGCAAGAACAAACAGGTACAGGGATACTAGAAATGTCCATATCGATCCCATTTATGACAACCTCAGCCGGCTTCCTTGCTGCTTTTGCCCGGTGAGAAGCATTATTTCCATCCTTGATATCATTAGGAGCCTTCTTAGATTTCTTAGCTTTAGGGGCTTTTTCAGCTTTGACAGCTGATCTCTTTTTAGCAGGGCTATTACTACTATCACAAACCGACACCTCCATAGGAACCATCCTCTCATCATTGGAAGACTCGGGCTGTCGGATCATTTGCACAGGATAATGATGAACAGCATTAGCCTCTGGCAAAACTGCATAATTAGGGTTTCTAGGCATCATATTAAATAATTTGGTATCTCTGTGGATCCAAGCCTCCCTCATGTAATCAATGTGATAATGTGAACTAGGAGCCCCATAATCCCTCTGATGAAAGCCTCCATTGACATTTCCCATAACCGTTGGATCACGCCCCCCTAGCAACGGTTTCTGATCTACCATGTTCGACATGAGCTGCAGACCTAGATTGTTCTTGTAGGCGGTAGGGGGCACGGGGCTGTCATAGTAGCTCCAATTTCGCAAGTTTAGAGCATCGTCCCCATCCATTTGAGAACTACATGCATGAATCCAGGAATCCATTAAAAAGGAAGGGAAACAAGTCAATCAGACCTGAAACAAAAAAATTCCTTGAATTTGCTACACAATTTGACCATCCAGATAAAGGGGGAAAACCCCCTAAAACCAATCAGAAGAAATGCAGCGCACAAAACATTCGATTAAGAGGGAAAACATCACAGATCGAACTTACACGTTTCCTTTTCATGCTTGGGGGCATCAAGCATCCAGAAAATTTAAGAACCAACATATAACATGGTACATTGACATCGATGAACATAAAGCACGCATCTTTAATCGAGAAACACATGGCGCAATTTTTCCACATTGTTTCAACAGCCTCCCCCAAATTGAACAATATCAGTTACAGATCTCAGCTTCAGAATGGAGAAAAACACGAAACCGATATAGATCTCGAAGATGAGTTACAGATCCAGTCGAACAGAAATACAGAAAGAAGACGCACGAATCAATATAACGACAAAGAGGAGAAGGAAAGAGAAAGAGAGAGAGAGGAGGGCGAGAGTAGAAGAAAGAGGAGAGAGAAAGGGACTTACTGACGAAGAACGAGGAATTGCCGGGCTAGGGTTCTTTCTTCGGAGAGAGAGAGAGAGAGAGATGGGAGGAGAGAGGAGAGAGGAGAGAGGGCTTCAAAACTC
Source organism: Persicaria tinctoria (assembly GCA_037127255.1). Lineage (NCBI taxonomy): Eukaryota > Viridiplantae > Streptophyta > Magnoliopsida > Caryophyllales > Polygonaceae > Persicaria > Persicaria tinctoria. The sequence continues at coordinate 18,445,800 of JBANSL010000012.1, forward strand.
AAAAGGTATAAAAGCATATCAATATTTCTTTTTCTGTTTTTTTTTCCCTTTGTTCTGCAATTTTTAGATCGTTTTTAATTGGAAATTTTTTAAGATGTGTTTAAAAAGGTTCGGCTTATTTGTTTTGCGAGATGTGATAACTGATAAGCTATCCAAATTATATGTATATTTACAACTCATTTTTGGATTAATTATGATTATATTATATTATTAATATAATAATAGGAAAGGGCTTATTCGAATGGATCTCGACCTCATTTTATTACCAGATGTCCAGATCTGGCCCAAGAAGTCAACAAACTCCCAATCTGATCATTTCGTTTGAATGCCGGAAAACCAGATTTGCATTTTCCCTCATTTTTACATTTTAAAAAAAAATTCTAAATTTATTGTTAATTATATTTTGAATCTATTTTTTTTTAGCTTTCAAATGAACGAGTTTATTAAGAATTAGTCTAAGTCTCGTCCCGTGAATTGAAGTATTTTAATGAGAATTTTTTTGGCTCGAGACGACTTCGTATCCAGGAGGCATGTCCTTGAAGTTTCGTCTTCATTGACCATAGGAGATAGATTCCTGATGTGTCATTAGCTAGCGATACTACAATGGTAGTGCTTGACTTCGTTCAACGTTTTCGTTTTTTATTTGACGGTTGTTATGTCCCAGAGGGATTTGGGATGATTAGGGTTGAATTAAGAAAGGTGAAAGGAATGAGAATGAGGGTTAGAGTTTAGACAAAGATGAGAAAACACATATGCCACTTGATCACAAGCTGATAACAGTACTCTCCAAAGCAAACAATTACCACCAGGATCAAAGACAAAGGTCATACACCAGACATCACAAACAAAGGTCATATACGAGGCATCACTTTGCACCTCCTTAAACTTGAGCATTAGGAGGTTCTTTCCCCTGTCAAAAGGTAATGAGAGGAAAGCATCCCTTTCAAAGTCAAACTGATTAGATAAGAACCTCATGTTGATTAAGCCACCTTCATCAATTCAACAACCCCAGTTATCCATACCCCCAAGGTCAAAAATTACCAAGCACGAACGTCCATGCTCATTTCTAACAATCGGTCTCATTTCCCCACTTACAAAGATCCTATCCTCCACAAATGCAATTTATATCAAAAGATTCATAACCCTTTCCTTAGGCATTTCTACAAACGATTGGTAGGCACTAGGATTTTGCAATTTACCAATTGAAAACTTCCCAACATTTTTTATTTTGTGTATGCAACCAACTGTGATCATCAAAAGATCCTAAAATTAAACCTCAATTTCCCTTTTTATTGGTTCATAACTCTAGTACAAAGAGTCAAAACTTACCTCCAACGACTCGAGTTGAACCTTAAGATTTGTTGAGTTTTCATCACGCGCTTGCCTTGAGGCTTCTACATTGATTTCCTGGCCTTCACAAACATTGATCCCCCATGAAATCGTTGGGTCACTACATCATATAGGCACGCGATTTGAATCGACGAGCGACTTGAAAACTTCTTTGATGAACTCGTTGGTATCCGGTTTCGAACGTTTCTTCAAGATATCATCCTTTGAAGAATTATACGACATTTCAAAATCTACTGGAACCATGTCGATTTCTTCTTTTTTTTCGTCTGAAATTGGGGGGCTTCAATTTGTTTTGTGTTTAAAAACAGAGCCCCGTCCTCTTCTTGACAGCTATGCCCTTCATCAAGATTTGCGACATCCGGGATCGGCGAGACTCCACTCTTGATTCCCGACATTGTACTACCTTGCAATGTCGAATTGTTTCGTGATCTGCTTTCTTGCATCTACTTAACAAATTTGTTCCACTGTTCATCGTTCTGCTTCATCACTCGCTGATGATCTTCTTGCTGCTTGCCTAAATCCAACACAATTTGTTGCATTTGGCAGAG